>JARWLC010000011.1:40905173-42278923 GCA_033318265.1 Phyllotis vaccarum | reverse complement strand
TAAGTACATAGGAATAGCCTTGGCTGGTGACGCCCATGCATTCCATGAGAGGTGAGGAGTAGTTGTGGAAACAGCTTTAATGAGCATGCCAGGGCCCATAAAAGATGGCAACACAAGTGTGTCCTGTTTGGGAATTAGCAAGTTCCCAAGAGGTACACGTGAAAAATAAAGTTATCTTGCTCACAGGAAACAGACATGCAGGGAACCCTTACTAAATTAAAAGCTGTGTCGAGACTCAAAAGAATGTTGATTCAAGAACTGAGGGAAAAGCTGGGTGGTGGTGGTGAACATGCCCTTAATTCCAGCACTCGAGAGGCAAAGGCAGGAAGATCTCTGAGTCTGAGGCCAGCCTGGTCTACAAAGCAACTTCCAGGACAGCCAGAGCTGTTACACGGAGAAACCTTGTCTCAGACAAAAAAAAAAAAAAAAAAAAAAAAAAAAAAAAAAAAAAAAAAAAAAAAAAAAAAAAGAATTAAGGGAAATGAAGAGGTTTGAAAGGTCTCCTGTCTCCTTTCTGTTAAAAAATAAGAACTAGAAGTACCTCCATGACAACTGAACAGTGCAGAAGCACCAAAACACACCAGCAAATGTGGTTTCACAAAGAGAAATGAAAGCATGAACGCCTTGGCTCCTTAAAATAAACCATGGCAAGTGAACATACATGAGTGAAAGAAACACGGAAATAAATGTCCAGGCACGTGCTATTTAGATTCTCCTGAATGCCACAGACACCCAGCCAAACATGGCCTGTGGAGTAAGGTAGAAGGAGGTAAACCAGAGCCACACATTGGTTTCCGTAAGGCGACCTGTGGTTCCATACCCACCCAAGCAGAATCACCAACCACCACAAGACTCAGCCAGTCCGAGGGGAGGCCAGCAGAACACTGCTTCTCTCAATCCCTTTTTGACCTTAGACAGCATCCGTTGGCTACTTAGGCTCCGCCTCCCTCCCCGCTTCAGTTTCTCTCCTCTCTCATAAAGGCCTGGCTCAAATGACTTGAATGGTGTGTTTGAGAACACTTGCGATGCCACAAAGCACTATGGGAGAGCATAGCACTCATCACTGTTATCTGGTTTAACACACCAGTCATGCTGCTGGGAAGTCCAAGTCCCAGATGAAACCTACCCAGATGAGGAGGGAGGGTAACCACGTGAGAAGATGCCATGGTCACATGGACCATAGGACACACATTTCAAGAAGTATCATATCTGGCAGGTGGTCACCTGTAGCTCCAGACACCAAGCAACTAAGATGTGGTTCCCCAGGTGGTCACAGAGAAGGAAGCAGGTGGTTCAGCTCTTCTGAATGCCTTATCACATGATGGCTTCTGGTGCCTGCTCCTCTGTTATTAAAACAACAGTATTGAAGTCATACCCCTCCATCAGTGCCCTCCAAAAGGTTTCAGTTGCATTTAGTTCAGCAGGAGAGAGTGCACCATCTTTGAACTATATTCCACTTGGATATTGTCTAAAAAATACCAGATGCTCATCCATGTTTACTATAGTTCTATTCACAATAACCAAATTACGGAATGTGTCTAAGTAGCCATCAACAGATAAATATAAAAATGTGGTTGTCTTAGTTAAGGTTTTATTGCTGTTGAAGAGACACCGTGGCCAGAGAAACTCTTAAAAAGTAAAATATTTAAATGAGGCTGGTTTGTAGTTCAGAGGTCTAGTGTATTAGCATCATGGTGGGAAACTTGGCAGCAGCAGACATCATGCTAGAGAGGCAGTTAACCTTTTTTTCTACATCTTGATCCACAGACAGAAGGAGACTGTCACAGTAGGCCTAGCTTGAGCATATAAAGACCGCAAAGCTCACCTCCAGAGTGACCTCCAACAAGGTCACCCCTCTTCATAATCCTACTCACTGTGGGCCAAGCATATAGTCTGTGGGGGGCATTCCTATTCAAGCCACCACCGTGGTTCATACACATAATGGGACCACCGAGGAGAGCATAAATACATCATTTGCAGGAAAACAAATGGAACTGGAGATCAAGTTAAACAAGGTAAGCCAGACCAAGGAAGACAAACATATTTCATAATTTCTCTCCTATGTGGAAGGGTGTGTGCACACACCTACGGCGTAGAAGATGAGGCACAACCCAGAAGAGAGAATAAACATGACGGGAAAGGTGACAGAAGAGGGTAATGGGAAGGAGTATTGTCCAAGTACATGACATTCTTGAACAAAATGTCACTGGGAACCACATTGCTTTGTGAAATGTGCACACACGGAGAAAGTTCAAAGAAAAACAGAGTAAAAATGGAGAGAGAGAAAGAAATGGAAAAAAAGTGAAGGAGCAGAGGCTATTTCTGCCCTTCCTTAGGGCCCGGGGGATTCTGTCCCGTGGCCCTGAGCACGACACCCAGCATGAAAACAGGACAGCTAGCTGTAGACATGGAAGTGAAAGTAAACATGAACAAAAACACCAAGTCCTTGAGATGCTGGACATTGCATATTGTAAACTTAATTCTAAGTAGGCCCTTCAGCAAGGCTGGTAAGAGTCCATTATAGATGGGTTCCTTTCATAGATCTCATGTTTTACTCACAACAGTGACAAGGGATAAATGCGCTCTTAGGATCAGAAGGGTGCACACAGGACACCCTGCACATTATTCTTTGAGGACAACACAGTGGATTTATGCCAATTTAAACACTTCTAAAGTACAGCCTGAACTTGAACTTCATAAGAATTCTCTGTCATCACTTTAGGGAGGGAGGGGAACAGTACCAGAAAACCTGAATTCAGCACTCATATTACACACACACACACACACACACACACACACACACACACAATGCATCACATACACAGCTACTAACACACACACACACACACACACACCCATGTATCACATACATAGCTACTAACACACACACACACACCCCATGTATCACATACATAGCTACTAAGACGTATACACACATACACACCATGCATAACATATAAAGCTACTAACACACACACAGACACACACACACACACCATGCATCACATACACAGCTACTATGTGCAATGCAGCTACCTTATTTACCTACCCAAGAAGAAAGCAGGCAGCTACGCCACCAGGATAGCAGCCTCAACAGTCAAAAATAAATACAGAAAGAGACATCTAATGCCAGAAAGAACTCCAAAATGACCCACGTCGTCCTCCATCACTCTACAGTGAGGACACCGAGGCCAAGAGTTGCTAAATACCTCCCTGAATTAGGCTCTTGGGGCTGGGACTTCTGTGGGCAAGAGTGAGTCCAGAATGTTTCCTAAGATACCACTTGGCCGGGCTTTGTGCAAGCCTTCAACCTGCTGCTTATGCTTTCACACGAATGTTGTGAAACCATTTCAAGAAATTCTTGGACGTGTTATGCTCACATTCTCTCAAGCTGTCCAGCAGAGAACAGCAGCAGAGTTCTGTACAGCCCACAAAGTCACTGATTTTACTCATCATTCTCAAGATGTCGGCACCACCTCTGCTAAGGGCAACACTGGCATCTGCCTCCTATCTGTCTGCATGTAAAATTTCTACAGAAATGCATTGCCGCTGTTCACTAGTGGAGCTTGATGGAGACAAAGGAACATAAGCCAGGGACTTGCACTCTGTGGCCACCACAGTATAAAGGCAGGCTCTTCAATGTCAGCTTCTATGTCTGTTCCCAATATCTGGGAGGGATTTGCTTGTGATGGGAAGTTTCAGATTTTGCTTCTGCAGAACATGGATGTGCTATCAATTCACCTGCCCAGTCCGTTCAGACCATTTCGAAGATGGGATTACAAATCTTCTATAAATCTAAACTTTGCTGGTCATAGTGGTACATTTGGAAGAAAAAAGTAGGTGTATCTCTGAGGTCAAGGCCAGCCTGATCTACATAATGAGTTCCAGAACAGCCAGGACAGTGTAGAAAGACCCTGCCTCAAATATCAATAACATAAAATAAATTGACTTTTTATTAATTTGCATACATGTTATGTTTTGTATGTATGTCATATGTATGTGAGTGCATGTGTGTGTATGTATGTGTGTGTGTGTGTAATATTAGAAGAAAAGGAAGAAGCAGAAGGATGGTTGAAATAGTCCTGTGAAAGTTAGTATTCTGCTTATCTTACAGCCTAAGCAGTGAGAATATTTGGGGCCAATATATACTGACATATCTATATCATGAGAAGTTCAGATGCAGTTAATAAAACTCAACCCAGTGTACTGGGGATATAGCTCTGCGGCAAAGCATTTGGCTAAATCATATAAGACCCTGGGTTTAATCCCCAGCATTATGAAAACCCAACCTAGTAATTTGAAAAAAGATTTTATATATAAATATACATGCATATACACTTGAATGTATTTATCTTGTGTGGTGGTTCCCTCCATGCTTCCCCCCATCCTGACATCCTTGAGGCAAGGCTATGAACTCATCTTCACATCTCCGCCTCAGAAAGAATCACCCTACTGTAGTTTGGGGGTTCTCTCTCTTCCTGTTGCACACTTTTAGGAATGCTTTCAGCAATGGTGGAGACCAGCTGCCCCAATGCAGTGTTTCTGGAAGTATAAACCTTCATTTCCACCCCTTCTTTAATAAGTTATGTGAACTGTCTAGAAAACTTTCTGCTCTAATCTCAGGGTCTTACATTGTAAAGAAAGTCATAATAGCCCTACCTCAGTTCTCCATGAGTAGCCGAGAAACTTCCAGTAAACTTGATGGCTAGACTGCTCTATCTATAAAGGATTAGTTTGGGCAACTCGGTGCATACTGAGCCACAGTAAGTGCCAGAAGGACCCACAACCATAAATTATATTCCATTGCTGCTCCATAACTGTAATGTTGCTACTGTTATGAATCCTAATATAAATTCTGATATGCAAGATATCTGATATATGATTCCCAAATGGGGGCTTGACCCACAGGTTGAAAACCACTGCCCTAGAACAATACTCCAGAACTGGCTTCCTTAAATGAACTTTGACTGCAATTCCAGACAGTCTGGAGCTTAGTGCCTTAGCACTGGCCTGAAGATCCCACATCTTAGGTACAACTGGGTAACAAGAATCTGTTGGTGGGCCAGACACACCATAGTGACTTGAAAGGTCAGCACTAACCAAAAAATGCAAGCTCTCATACATCTCCCATCTCCTAAGGTGATTCCAACTTGAAGTAGTCCGCAAGCACAGCCAAGCAGGGAACTGAGAACCTTGCCAAGAGCTGAGGCTGGTTGCAGCTGGGCCTGAATGATGCAAAGCACAGCAGGAGGGTGGAGTGCTGCTGAAGAACCAGCCCACTGTCTTTGCAAGCAGAGAGAAGATCCAGCCTGGCTCTGAATCATCCCCATTCTAAAGGATAAAATCCAGGGTAAGCCCCGGTCCTCAAGTTATTCAGATCTCTACAAAAACAACAAATGTACACCCTGCCTTACTGGAGAGTTGACTGAAACCAAATGCTACGCTGTCCATCCACCTAAATCAGTGACACTCTCTGCTAGTGCCCCTGACAAATGTTAGGAACCTCCACTATACTACACCCCCCCCCCCCCCCCCCCGCCCAGTCTTCCCTAACAAGGTAAGTTGTAATTGACACCTCTGCTGAACCAGCAGGCAGTTTTGACAAGATGAAAGAACCCAGGATTTCAGTCAAAGAAATGGCTGTCAATCGTGATTGGCCACTGGCATCCAAAGGGACCTGCAGGTGACCATTATTGGGTAGCTTTTTCGTTCCTGTGCCAAGATATCTGACAAGAAGCAACTGAAGGGCCTGGTGAGGTGACTCAGTGGGGAAAGGGCCATCGTACAAGCCTTCAGTGCCTATGTAAGACATAGTTACACAGGTGCAGAGCTGTAACTAGTGTTGGGGAATAGAAACAGGCAAATCCCTTGAGTTCACTGGCCAGCAAGCCTAGTCAAATCAGTGAGCTGTTCCAGGTTCAGTGAGAGACAGGAAAAAAGGTAGAGGGCAACAGAAGAAAATACGGAGGATCATCAACAGCCTCTGCTCTACACACACACTCATACACACACACACACTCATACACACACATACACACACACGCACATACACTCACACACATATACACATATAACACACTCATACACACACGCACACACATACACACATATACACACGCACACACATGCACACACACATACACACACATATACACATATAACACACTCATACACACACTCATACACACATACACACTCACACACATATACATATATAACACACTCATACACACACACACGCACACACATATACACACACACATGCACACACACATATACACATATAACACACTCATACACACACATGCACACACACATACATACACACTCACACATATACACATATAACACACTCATACACACACACACACACAATTAAAGTATATTTATTTTGAGCCCATGGTTTGAGAGGATACAATCCAGCATGGCTGGAGTAGGCATGGTGGCCAGCAGTTCCATGGGTGTTAGGGGATAATCTTTCTGTACACTGTGAAGATGTGTCTTCACCAAGGACTTCTGATTGATTTAATAAAGAGCTAAATGGCCAATAGGGCAAAAAGGGGTTAGGCTAAACTTCTGGGCAGAGAGAGAAGAGAGGGAAGGAGATGAATCTAGACATGAGAGACATCAGAGGACACAGAGAGGAAACAGGAAGTGCAGGATGGGAGAGAAGTAAAAAGCCATGAGGCAAAACATAGATTAATATAACTGGGTTAATTTAAGCTGTAAGAGCTAGAGAGACAAGCCTAAGCTATAGGCTGAGCTTTCAAATTAATAATAAGTCTCCATGTCACTGTGTGTGTGTGTGTGTGTGTGCGTGTGTGTGTGTGAGTGTGTGTGTGTATGAGTGTGTTATATGTGTATATGTGTGTGCATGTGTGTGTAAATGTGTGTGTGAGTGTGTGTGTGAGTGTGTGTGTGAGTGTGTGAGTGTGTGTGTGAGTGTGTGTGTATGAGTGTGTTATATGTGTATATGTGTGTGTATATGTGTGTGTGTGAGTGTGTGTGTGAGTGTGTGTGTGAGTGTGTGTGTGTGAGTGTGTGTGTGTGAGTGTGTGTGTATGAGTGTGTTATATGTGTATATGTGTGTGCATGTGTGTGTATATGTGTGTGTGTGAGTGTGTGTGAGTGTGTGTGAGTGTGTGTGAGTGTGTGTGAGTGTGTGTGAGTGTGTGTATGAGTGTGTTATATGTGTATATGTGTGTGTGCATGTGTGTGTATATGTGTGTGTGTGTGAGAGTGTATGTGTGTGTGTGTGTGTGTGTGTGTGTGTGTGTGTGTGAGTGCGCGAGCTGGCAATATAGAGAAAGACTCTCATGAGAGTGGGAATGTGCAGCCTGAGACTCCTCACCTCCTCATATCTCAGCAAAGGTAAAGAAGCTAGGGACAGCTGGGCTATCACCTTCAAGTCCTACCTTCAGCAGCCCACTTCCTTCAGTGAGGTTCTACCTTCTAAAGTTTCCACAGCCTCCAAGGCAGGACCACTAGCTGAGGGTCAAGTATTCAAGCAGGAGCATGGGGGGGGGGGGGGGACACATTCCACAAACAAATACCTTCAACAGAATTGGTTTTCTAATAGTGCAGAGGCATCCAGAGCTGCTAATAGATGAACTTGGCTGTTCAAGTTCCAGGTCCTCCAGGTTCATGATAAGGACTCAAATATTCTCTTGCACTTTGAGTTTCTATCCATCATGTGCCTTTTCTCTTGCAAAAGACTTACACTGTAAGTAAAATAGATAAAATCGAGATTGCCTCTGCATTAGCACCAAGCTCATTCACCTAGTTTCATTTTTGGTGCCATTTCTGCGTGCTATACAGTCTGGCTTTCCTCCCTCCCTATTCCAATCTTGTCTGAAGGATGTTCTCCACGGTAAGCCCCACTTTCCTATTATCCCATGGAATCTGCTCAACCACCTTCTCAAGGAAAGTGCACTGTGGTGAGTGAACACAATTAATTCCAGATGTTCTCCGGTCTCCTGTTCCCTCCTAATTCCCCTTGGAATATGGGAAGTCCTCTGGCTTTGCCTGAAACACTGCAATCAAGCATAAACCTGGTTTTCCTGGGCTGTGTCCACATGTGTGCAGAGAGGCAGGGCAGAGGGAGGACCATGCCAGGACTTTACAATCACACTGGGGAGCACTCACACACAAAAACTACGGAAATGGCATTAGTTAGTCCTATGGAGACAGAATCTAGTAAGCACTTGTATGTATTTCTCTTCAGTTATTTTCCTGACTACATCATAGGGAGCTATAGTGAGAAATCTCCTCTGAGAATCTGGAGATAAAATTGCCCTTGGAAAATTAAATTTTGGAAATCAACCCATAATGAATCCAATTAAGACAAGTTAAGCCACCATAAAGAGACAGATTAGCTCCCAGGCCTGCAAGGCATGGCAGTAATCAGATCAAGTGTTTCACAAAAGATTGGAAAAAAGAACATAAGAATGTGGGTAATCAGCTGGGGAAGGGGGTGTTCCTGTCACCTGTCAGCCACTGGACCTTAGAAAATAGGATCCAAAACCAGGCATGGTGGCTCATGCATATAATCCCAGCACTTGGGAGACTGAAGGGAGCAGATTGTGAGCTCTAGACCATTTTAGGCTATACAAAGAGAGCCTGTCTCATTAGGAAGTGGGGAATAACAGAAAGCAGGGTCCATAGGTAAGGGCAGACACAGGTCCTACCCAGGCACCATCCAGAATTAGAAAAGACAGATTCAGGAATATAGAACGAAAGTCACAGTTTGAAGGATCTAACATATTCTTGCATTCTGGTTCCTGCTTTGTGTAATCACCTCCCAGTTATAATAAGACTCTATGGTGTCAATCCTTGGGAAGATGACATATTGGCCAAAGGAAACAGGCATCTGGTCCCACTGGGAGTCATCATCCTTACTGGACGCTAATAAACCAGCACTAAGTTTGGAAAGTGGCTTGCTTCAGGCCCACCTACAGCAAGAGAAAGTTCCCACATTTAACTGGAGCTGTCTGCTGCTTTTTGTCATTATAATTCCATTAGTCAGTAAGCTTATGGCCAACACGTCAGACTATGGACTTTTAAGACCACAGTATACAAGTTCCCACGTTCACCCAAGAAAACCATCTCTGACAAATACGATGCTACTTGAGAATGTGTAAGGTAGTGATCCTATTCCCTGAATATGAGGAGAATAGGAAATCCATCTCCATTAGGAGGAGATTATCCTGCTGCTCTAGGACCTTGATGAGCTTGGTGCCCCAAAGCAAAAGTAGAAGGTCTCTGTTATACAGAGGACAGAGTGTGTGGCATTCCCACAGGTGATCTCAGCAGGAGACAAGTTGGCACACCAAGTAGCATGTTCCTGAATCACATGACAGCAAAGAAAAAGGAAATATGGATATTCAGTTTGAGAATGCTACTGTTTTCTCTGCTATGGCCCCCCAGGTGACATCTTTCCCATGTTGGGCCAAACTTTGGTGTAACTGACGGCTGACAGTGAGATGTTAGAGGACCCACAGACTTCAGAACTGGACACCACACACTCACCATGAGCCCTCCGAAAAAGTTCTAAAACTTCTCTGCCTCAGTTTCCTCATCTGGAAAAGGGTAAAATGGCAGTGACATTGTGGTAGTCCTGCATAATATGGAATTATCATGAAGTTCTATGGATGAACAGGATGAACATGAAAGCCAACTCTGTACAGAAGACAATTTGAAGCAAAGACCAGCAGAACCCACAACTCTACCTTGGCAACTGTCTTCAGGACATGGAAGAACAATCCCACACAATCAGGCCTCAAGCCCAGGGATCTGGATGGGTCTGGATGACATCTGGAATCTACCAGCAGTAATTGGTGTATATTGAGCATTTACTATGTGTTGGGTACACATCTGTTTCCCACAAAGGTTTAACTTGGTTGACCAGTAGGATTTTAAGTAGAATCAAATCCAAGAAAGACAATGAAGTATCATAAAAATCAGAACAGAATGAAAGTTCAGTGTCATTCATATTATACAAAGGCACATCATGCTCTGGTATACTCACTCTTGACCTTCCAACGAGCCAAAGACCATCAGTCATCTCAAAGAATATCAGCTGGATCCCAGGAATGCTCAAAGTCAACATTTCAAAGCTGGCAGAAAACACTGAAAATCCTGATGCCCAAGGCTCATTTTCAGAGATGGATTCACTTAGCTGGGGCAGCCAGAACATTGGGATTTAAGCTCCCCCATGGAGTCTAGACAAGAGTTAACAGCATAGCTATAATGGATTTTAAATTATTTCCAAAAAGACAGGGTTTTCTGAGCTCCCCTCCTAACAGGGGTCATCTGGAGTAACTTAACTACCACGTACCCCAGTCTCCTTTCCTAGAATTTCTGAATGATCCACTCTGCAGTGAGATCCACAGTGCAGGGGCCATTATTAGGAAAGAGTGTGGGTTATCCCATAAAATCAGCAGGAAGCTAAAATTAAGGACACAAAGTATTATGTTTACACCCACAACCCAGAGTCTCTCCCTTTGGGAGTTTATTGCGACTCTCACCTAAGTCTTGAACCTGGATGACAGATAAAAGAAACAAGAAAAAAAAAAGACAGTTCTAAGAATTCTCCATTCTTACTCAGGGGACCACAAGGCCCAGAGAGGAGAATCAATTATTGCATGTGGTTTCGGTTGCTCCCCATTGGGCTCCCCCCAATATTATTTGAAGAAACAACAGCCAGGACACAGTGCTCAGCTATGATGTCAGCTGCTCTCACAACACTGAATAAGTACTTAGATACTGATTCAATTCAGAGTATGCTCAGCTGCTTCAAAACAGGATGTGGTTTATTTTCTTATTTTAAATAAGTTTTATGCTGTGTTGTTTAGACTAGTCCATGACATTAAACAACAATAATGGAGAAAGCTTCCAAGCTCTTTAACTCCATAAATAGATATGCAACCCCATGCCAAAACTCAAGAAACATGGGGGGGGGGATGTAAAACAAATTATATCCAACTCTATCTAAAGATATTAAGATAGCAGTCTGCTAAAATACATATAGACAACCACAAGGTTTGCTGTACAATGAAACATTGACCTGATGTTAGAAAATCTGAGTTACCATTTTCAAGTGATTTCAATATTGTCACTGAAGACATAAATTGCAAGTTATAGTGGCCTGGCCCTGTGACCTCCAAGGCAGGCAGAAGACACCTAAGCGCCACCTGGGGACCCCAGAGCTTGGAGCAGGCAGGCACCACTCTGATAAATATGTGATGGAGAGGTGGGGAAGATAGAAAAATAAACAAATTTATAGCAGGCAGGAGTGTGTGCACTATGGAGAGAGGTAGACCTGGACATGGATGTCAGTGATATGTAAGAGAGAAAGCTGAGGTTGACATGCTGTCAAGACCAGCAAAGTGGGCAGGAGAGATCCTCCTAGCTCTGAAAATCAGCGAAAGGCCAAGATGAAGAAAGGTCCACTTTCTGGATTCGACCTCAAAGGACCACTGTGGTCCTTGAAGTCATAGGGGGCCGTGTTGGTGACTGTGGTCCATGCTGATGCCCCAGGATAGGATGGAGCTTAACATCCACATGAATAAGCAGGTGTCACTGCCTGATGTCTTGGTGATGCCTCAGCTTTGCTGCCTGGGGTGTGGGGGCACCCTGACAATGTCCATGAGAGATAGGCCCTGCCCCATGCTGGCAGCTACATGGCTCTCCTCAGCTGATAGTTTCTGGTATGGATTTGGGCCATCCTCCCTGGGAGGGGGGGTGGTCGGAGGATGGCCATTAGGATTTTGTCCATGTACCAGTGAGTTTATGAACAATACAAAATGGATTTGCTATCTTTAGGGGGAGGGTCACAGAGAAGGGAAACAGACATGGGAAGACCAAGAAGTGAGCAAGATTGTAGTGCATAATGTGAGATTCCCAAATAAACTTAAAAATTGCAAATTATAATTCATAACTGACATCAATAACTCTTTTCCAAATATTTCTTTTTCCTTGACATATTTTTGGAAACCACCATACATATTTTTCTATGCTTGTGGGAATCTACTGGTCAGGTCTCACAACTTTTAAATTTAAAAACTAGAAAATGAAGAAAACACTGTCCCACAAAGGGTTAGGCATTCTAATACACCTGTGCTGAGCTTGACCTCAACTTAACACATCTGATACAGAAGCCAGTGCCTCTGAATGATGCTGCCCACAAAGGATCACCTGGAAAGCTCTTAATGATGCCTAGCTGTTGTACCCAAACATGAAACTTAAAGGGGTGCAAATTGTGTGATACTTTTTAAAGCCCCCCAAAATGATTCTATGTCCAACAAAATCCGGGAGCCCCTGACTTAAATGATATTCACAATGTCTATGTGACAGGGAGTAAGCTTGCTGATCAGGACCCCTTGACCCTTTCCCACCAGGTAGCCCATACCCTTTGCTCTTAGGTTCTAACTTTAATTTGGAAGTTACTTGGGAGTTTTGAATAGTTTGGTATAGTTTTTTTTTTTTTTTTTTTTTTTTTTTACTGAATTAACACATCACACACCTGACAATTTGGGGGTTGGGGTGTGTGGAAAGAAGCATGAGTGGCGACACACCCCTCACAATCCCCCACCCCGGCACTGTTTTGTCTACTCAGCAAAGGGAAGCTGCTATACACTGTTGCTGACCAAAATATACTTTTTGACAAGGCACTGGGGAATACAGCAAGGAGACCTCCATCTCTGACCTCCTGGCTTTATAATTTACAATATGGTAGGAAAGGATGCACATACCACAGTTTTTGACAGACCACAATGAAAGGAAAATTAGAATGTAGAGGAAGCTCGAGGGAGGGAAGAATTTTTTCCACCCCTCCAACTACTAATGCAGGATACAACAGAGACTCATGTTGAGGAAGTAAAATAACTAAGGAAGACCCCATGGGTCCCCAGACAGGTGACCTGCTGAAGTGACAAGGTGATGTCAGACAGGCTGAGGTAACTCATTTCCAGAGGAAACATTACAGTCAAGAGCAGGACAAAATGGAATGTGGCACACATGTGTGGAGGAAGCAGAGGCCACCTTCAGGCTGGAGACCTGCCTATGCTCAGAAGCAGGTGTCAAAGTAAAAGAACCCAGGGCACCCAGGCCTGACTGGGCAAGGAGTGAGCCCCAAGTGACACTGGTCATTTCAGCTCTGGTTCCCAGTCCAATGTGTGATGCCCTAGTAGGCATAGCATCTTAATAAGCTAGAAGCTGTACAACCCCCCTCCAAAAAAATCAACCGCTCTGCCCAGATTCCCAGGGAATGGGCAAGCGAGACACACCACTGCCCTGCTGGGGACACCAACAGCTGGATGCAGAACAACTTATCAGAGTAGTAGAGGCCAAACAGAAAGGTCAGAGGAAGCAGCACCAGGTTTGGGAAACTGGTGCATTGCTAGAGGCTCCCTGTAGACAAGCCTAGGAGATGAAGAATTGGGGAGGCCAGCCATTGGTGATGGCACTTTCACCAGTATTGCCTCCAGAGGACAGAGGCAATAGTGACAGAGAGCAGACTTTCCTTCTGCTTCCAACCAGGGGCAGGGAAGGAATCATTTTGACAGGCCAAGTACTGGTGATGTAAGGGTGTCACAGGACCCGCTCCAGCAAAGCCAGTGGTTTCATCTGAACCTCATCACCTGGTGGAAGGCAAGCATCTGATTCTAGCCCTTTCCAGCCTCCTGCCCCACCAAAGGGGAGAAAAGATGAACGACCTTGGTGAGGGTCCCAGCATCACTAAAGACTAAAACTTAACATGGATGTCAGAATATCTCCCCTCCCTCAACACCTGCCTGCCACATCCCCATTTACCCAGGCTCCTTTGAGCAGACAGGAATCCATCTCAACAGAAAGTACAAGGTATACTAAAAGGCTAAGAAACAAAGTTTGCGGGGCCAGAGCAAGCATCAAGACAGATGCAGGTGGAGTTTTCAAAGAGGCCATAATGATTACATCCGGAAATTGAAATACTACAGCTAAGTGCCAGGGGCAAGAGGTTTGCCAGCCAGTTCCTGAATAAGGATTGTCTTTGGCCTGAATGAGCTGACTGTATTAAGTTTTCACCTAGCATAATAAATACAGAAAAAGACAGCTTTGTACCTGGGAGGAAAAATAGCTGAGAACTGAGTTTCCTCGGCATCCACCCCCACACCTACTGGACCCAAACCTCCAGGGTGGGGCTTAGAAATCTACATTTTGCAAAGTACTGGGTTCTCTGATGATCGAGCAAGTTTGGAAAAACTGCTCTGTGCCAAAGGAAGCTAAAAAACCCATAGACACACTCTCTACCTCTCTGAACAGAACAAACAACCTTCTTGAAATGCTTCTGCTATGATCTAGAATAAGCACTAGAAGCTGGGAAGTATCTTCAAAATATTATGTTCCATACCTGTTGATTCATGCACTGAAGGTTTTTTTAATAACCTGAATGTTTCTGCCATGTTTTGAGAGTATCCTCCAAAACTCATGCTAAAATTTAATCACCAATCTAAAAGTATTAAGAAGTGGGGCCATTAAAGGTGATTAGGTCATAGGGGCTTTGCCTAAAGGAATGTGTTGGGTTCGTGCCCACACACACACACACACACACACACACACACACACACACCATACTCTCTTTACCTTTTGCCGGGTTAAGATGTAGCTGGTGCCAGTGCTATGATCTTCAAATTCTCAGCCTTGAGATCTGTGAGCCACATAAGCCTTTATTATTTATAAAATTATCCAGTCTATAGCATCGAAAGAATAGATGAAGATAATATTCAAGTTTTCTTTGACCTTTTGTTTTTTTGAGACAAAGTTTCATGTAGCCCAGGCTGACTTCAAAGTCCCTGTGTAGCTAAGGACAACCTTGAACCGAGGTCCTCCTGGATCCACCAACCAAGACTACCATGCCCAGCCTTCTTGGATTTTTTTTTAAATAAAAAAAAACTACTTATGAAATATAGAAATAAGCCATGAAGTTGTGGAAAATACACCTTCAAATTACACATTAAATTTATCATTCAGGTAATCTTCAATAATATCAGCCTATGATAATATACCTTCTAATTACTGATTTCTAAAAATACATTTTATTTAACTTATCATTAAGGATTGACTGAAAAACCTATAGACATAAATTTCAAAAGTCTTCCTGGGGTCTTCGTACAACTTGCTAAAACACAGAAAGACCTGGAAAACACAAAACACAAACACAGAAAGATTCAGAAGTAGGGAGAGCCAGGAAAACATCAAATCCACTGTAACAGGCAGAAAAACACACCCCTCCCATGAAGACGTGTTATCCTAATCCCTGGAACCTGTGAACAGGTTGCTGGAAGAACCGGCCCAATGAAGTGAAGAGGTGGAGACCTGCCTAGAAGTAAACCCAGTTAACACAAGGGCTCTTACAAGAGGAAGAGTCACGACAGGAGTCTGTGTGATGGCAGAACGGAAAGGGTCAGGAGGTTAGAAAATGCTCACTGCCAGGTTTTTCTTCTAGTAATGGGATTGAACTGTGGGCCTTGCCCATACGAAGCAAGTGCTCTACCCGATCCTACACCGTAAGCTCTGAACATCAAGAAAGGAGCCACGGACTATCAACCAAGGGACAAAGGTGACTTAGAGAAACCAGAAATAAAAAAATACATGACCTTCTTTCCCAGAGCTTCTGGCAGGAACAGAACCTGCTGCAGCTTTGATCTTAACACCAAGACTCATGAAACTGCTATCTGCTAATGTGTGCTAACGTCTGAGGAGTTAACAGAGAACCCCAAGAGCCAGGGCGGTTCCTTGACAGATGCTGTAGACACAGGCATGGTTGGCTGGCGTGTACTCTAATGCCCTCTATGACTCTATTAGTCCAAGTAACATAACTGAACCAAGTAAGGAGTGGCCAGGTTCAGCATCTGCTCTTTTCTTACACTGTAGGGGTGACTATTGTTGATAACACTTTATTGTTACATTGTTCTTCCTACATTCCTGAGCTTAGCTAAGAGGCAAGATGGCTGAGGCACACACCCACACTTCTAGGCCCTCAGGAGGTTGAAGGTAAAGGACCCCTGAACTAAGAGTTGAAGAGCACACTGGAAACACAGAGCAACCCTGACTCCTTAATGAAGGGAATAGGGGGTATCATTCAGTGATGGAAGTTTTGATGAACATGCGCCAGGCTCTATTTTGGTCCCCAGCCTTGCAATGATCATCATGATAGCATCATTATCATCATCATCTTGAGGCAGCAGGTAATAATAGCCAAGCAGAACTCCCTCTCTGAAAAACTTGATCTTTCTAAGAATGGTCCCACAACCTTTAGCTCATCAGCATCCTTTAGGGCAGCCAACTATTTTAACCAATGGCCCGTGGAAATGGGGTAAACTGAAGACTGGGGAAATTTAAGCCTGTAAGTCTCAACGGTGATCCATGCCAGAGCAGTGTGTATTTATGGAGTACAGTGTGATGTTTCAATACAAGGTACAATGATTGCATCAGGCTAAGTAGTGTTTCCATCTCATATCATTTCTGTATGCTTGGGGGCCTTCGTTGAAAATGATATCATGAGAGGGAACAGAGAGGAAAACCAAATTTATCCCAAGCTTTGAAATACTGAGGACAGACATGACCAAGGAGGTCAACTACCTGCCCGTATCCAGTAAGTACTTCATAAACGTCTATTAAATAAACCGAGGCACCAATGGAAGGAAGCTTCTAGCCATCAGATGCCAGGGTCACAGGCTATCCATGCACAAAGTCAACCAGTCAACCCTTGCACGTCATCAAGATCATACTGTAAAATTTACATACAACCTACCACATACTATGTGTTAGCTTCCGAGAAAGGAAAGAAGCAGAAGATAGAAGACTTATTCCCAGCAGGAATTGACATGGCACACAGGCTACTGGGTCCATGGTTTTTCCTCATGTTCTTACTCAAAATTATAAATTATTTTTAAATGAGACTAAGTATAAGAAAAAAAATTCTCCCATCACCACCAGGAAAGGCAGATGCCGTCCTGTGTGTGTATGTGGTGGTGGTGGGGGGGGGGGGGTAACAAAAAGAAGGCAAATGTAACCTGAGACTTCTTTTTCCCTAAGAGCCTTTCCACACACATCCTTCTGACCCCTCCATCTGCCTCAGCTGGACACACAGAACTAGCCCTGCTCACACCCAGCTTGCTCTGGAAACAGAGGGGGCACATGGACACAGCCTGTTGATCCTTGCCTGTGCCTCCAAAGTCCTGGAGAACACTCTCCTGCTGCGAGCTCCCTGGCAGGGCAAGGCTGTTTTTCACCAATTCTGAAGACGGGCCTTCACTCAACAGCTGTGTTTGTTTACAGGCCTAGAAATGAGCACAAGACGCGTTGGCTTGATCCAGCAGTTTCTCTTCTGGCATTTCCCCCTCTAGACTACACAATATATTGGTCTATGTAGCCCAGTTATAACTTGCCGTCATTGGGAGCCAAGAGGGTGGATAGACAGAATGCTGCCATGTCCAGGGATCTGCTATTATTTACTTCAAATGCTATAGACAAACAGACTTTTTATTTTTCCTTTCAGCCAGGCCAAAGGCCACACCGATGAGCACCTGACTTTTGTTTACTATTGACACATACCCACTTGTCACACATGGGGACAGCCCAGTAGTCATCCTGTGAACTGCACCAAAGTGAACATGGATGTCAGCGACTGCAAGCCACACTTTTATGTCCCACACATGATTCCAGGTGGCAAATATCTTTGTGCAAGAAACCAACAACCTTCTATCATTTAAAGTGATACACGGATGAGGTAAAACACAAGGACATGAAAGAAAACGGGGCTGCTTCCTGGAGTCTTCTATTTGGAAAAACACTTGTGTTTTCTTATGATTTAGGTGTCTCTGATTCCCCCAAGGACGCATTTTCCCCAACGCTTTAAAATGAAAATAATAAGATGATTATTTTGTTTATAAAAATAAAAAGCTTAAAAAAATTTTAAGGAATACTAAGTCTTCTTGTAAAGTAAATACTTTTACTTTACCTCATACTTTTGAAAACTCTTTTGTGTTATCCCTACCCTGGAGCTGATCACAAACACCAGAAACTGAACATGGTGTGTGAGTGAGTCACACACACACACACACAGGACAACTTTCTGCAGGTTCAAAACTCACTTCAGAGATGCATACTTTATACTTCAACACACACACTTCTAAAACCAAACCTGTGCATCCAAGATTTGCAGACTTCTCAGTGGCTCTGCTGAGCAGAGTGCAGAGATGTACAAAGTCATAGCAGTTTAGGGGTCAGGCAGAAAATGTGACCTAAACTGCACAGACACATTGAACAGGCTTTTGTAGAAGACCCCTGGGATGCTGAAGTTCAAAGTGAACCTCAGATGCATGTATGTCTGTGTCGCACCTGGCTTCTTCTCCAAGCCAAGTATCAAGATCCAGCCAGCATACTATTGTCTAATCCCCTAAAGGAGAAATGTGACCACATATATGTGTAGCCCATGTGTTGATAGGACAAATTACAGGTTGAGTATTCCTTATCCAAAATGCTCAGGACCAGAATTATTCCCAAAACTGGATTTTTCCCAATTCTGCTACATTTGCACATATATACTGAAATATCCTGTGAATTCGACCCAGGTCTCCACAAAACTCATTTATGCTTCCTGTACACTTGATACACATGGCTGGAGGTATAGTTACACAGTGTTTTTATTGTGTCTTTCTTTTGACCTTGCCTTTCACAGCAAGCCAGGTATGGAATTTTCCACTTGTGTATCCATGATGATGTTCAAAACATTTTGGATTTTGGAAGAACTTGGATTTCTGATTTTCAGATTAGGGATGCTCAACCTGTAGGACCACTGGAAAAATACTTAAAACCTACAGACAGACACACTGGGACAGGCACACTGTCGCATCTCCTAACTGAACTAGAATCTGAGCACAGATGCCTCCATTCCCAGAGCCAGAATGGAAACCAGGAAGCTATGAAATAAGACTGAGATACATTTCTACAGAATTTATTAACTATTTTACTTGACTGACTAGCATTTAGAACACAGTGACACCATTCACTTTTCTCTTTCATTTCTTATCACCTCCAATATGCTGTAAAACTCTAAGAGGCAATGCTTACTACAGAAAAGTTCAATTCTACTATGCCATGTCTTAGCAATAGCAGGTGTGAGATAATTCATCACTGAGGCAAAGGTCTGCCCAGGAAGTCCCTGGCTGGGCCTGGATATTTCCTTGGACAAATATCATCAACACATGGAGTCTCATCTTAAGAAGAGAGCAGCCTCTTCCTTGTGAGACATGCAAGCAAGACACAGGCCTCACCCTCAAGAGAGTTACAGACAGATGAAAAGCAAACACTTGAGAATTGAAGGATAAGGGATACAAACAGGACGCTAAGAAGATTTGGAGAAACAGGAAGCTGGGGTCTACTGTGAAGACGTCAAGAATGAAGGAGTTCCCAAAGGAGGTTGAAGGTTGACCAGGAGCCAGCATTAAAACACAGCTAAGACAGTGAGAGAGAGCCTCACATGAGCAGTGTCTCTTTGAGAACTGGCGACCCCATGAAATGGTAATTATGACCAGGCCTGTACTTGCAGCCCCCTAGCTATACTGCAAGATTTCAGTGCTGTTAATTGATGGCAATGAGACCGTTAGAAGATATCACATGCCCTTCTCAACCCTATAGAGATACACTTAGAATGCTATGCTAAGATAATAAACTATTCTTTCTATCCACTGCTAATGACACTATGGTGGAACACTTGACTGGAAATTTAACCACCCTGACTAGCCAAGAGCTGAGGGTCAGACTGTTTTGATTGTCAAACAGGTTGTACATGATGCAAATCCATGACTTCAGAAGTGATTTCACAAACATTTGGGTAACAGTTAGCTGACTCATAAACTCCAACACAGGTTAATGAAACAGCTGTGTATATAAGTAACCCAAATCTAGTCCGGAGAAGTGCTACATAGAGAATTATAAAATGAGGAATAAAGCTTGAGCCTTGAAGATGATACTGTCTCACACCATAGCTTTATGTCCAATATAAAGCAAGGGAAAATCTACTTTTCAAACAAGATGTGTCACTGCTGTTCAGAAAGGGCAGGGGATTCATCCTGGGAAAATTAATGTATAGAAGCTTACATTTTACCAAGCTGACGAGCAACACTCTCTCCACTGCAGCACTAGGCAAAGGAAATGCACTCGAGAGGGCTCACAAGACAGCAGTACTTAATTCAGAAAACTCGTGTGTGTGTGTGTGTGTGTGTGTGTGTGTGTGTGTGTGTGTGTGTGTGTGTGTGGTATACAAATGAGTGTGCATGTGCATGTATGTGCATGTGTACATATGTTCATATATTTGTGCGTGAGTGCAAGTCTTCCCTAATTACCCTATAACTTACCATTTGAGAGGCAGGGTCTCTCACAAACATACATGGAACTCATTTGTTGGCTAGCATGTTTGGCCGCTCAGGCCAAGAAATCCTCTTCTCTGCCTCCTCGGCACTGGGATTCCATGCCTAGTTTATATGCTGAAAAAGTCTTAACCCAGGTCTTCATGTTTGCGTGAGCACTTTACCGACTGGCATCTCCCCAGGCTCTTCAGAGAACTTTCTGAAACACCTAAGGCTTGGATTTTGTTTTTCATTTTATCTACCAGACCCTCCTTTTGACATGTGAAGTTACATAGTCCAGGACAGTGAAACAGTCACCCAGCTCAAAATCAAGGTAGAGTAGTGTCCTCCTCACTCTGACATTTCTTTTCACCCATGTGCAGGCTGACAAGAATATTCCAGAAACAGGGCAAAAGAAGTTAAAATTCTGTATTTTGTTTCAATTTCATGAATTTATCATACCAGATATTTTAAAGGTTTCATCTAAAAAAAAAAAAAAAAAAAAAAAAACAAAACTAATTGAACACTGAAAGGGGTGGTACATATCTAAAATCCCAGCACTCCAGAAGCAGCCGAGTTAGAAGGAAGGCCAAAGTCCAAGGCCAGCTTGGGCTACACAGTGAGCGCCAGGCCAGCCATGACCACATATAAAAACCCTACCTCCAAAACAAATAAATAAATAAATATATTTGTCTGTAAGTTTCACTTATTTCTTAAAAGCAATCTCAAAAGCTATTTTACTCAAGCTTTTTACTTATTTGTTTTGCATTGTAGGTTTTTAAAAAATCATTTTATTATGTAACTCATGATTGCCTGAAACTGTCAATGTAGTACAGGATAGCCTCAAATTTGAAAGGCTCCTGCCTCAGATCCTCTAAATGCTGGGATTATAGATATATATTGATGACTTGTACAGGTTACATATACCCAGCCATGAAAATATTTGAAATCTTCTTAAAGCCAAGGATGAGAGCATGGGTCCATAGTGGAAGCAAGACATTTCCTGGAGCCCAGGAAGTCAGGTCCAGCCCTGGTAACCTAACAAGACCTATTTCTAAAATAAATTAAAATAATAATAATAAAATAGAATAAACAATCTGCTTAGTCCTACGTGTGTCCATTACTTAAAACTCAAAGCAGACACCAGGCAAGACTTCAAAGTTCTCAAAGAGTATGTGCCTGCTTCACTGATATGGCAACTGGGATCCAGAAACGTCATATGACTCTAAGATTACCAGTTTGTGGGGTATATCGATTATGGAACAGGCTCCTCTAGATGGACATAGAGTACCACCAAGTCCTTTGAGTTTTAAGCTGTAGTTAGTAGTTCTCAGGCAAATAATTTTGTTGCGGAATTATTGAAGTTTAAGGCTGAGCATGACTAACCAGGACTAACCAGCTTGCTTAGGACGTCAGTATGCGATGTGGTGCTGAGTGGGAAGACTGGGTTCTAACTGCCACAGGATCAGGTCACATTTTTCTGTCACTTTCACTGTTCTCTACAGACAGGCATTCAAGGAAGCCACAATTCTGTCTTCCAAGGGACTGAGATCCTCATATAATCTGAGAGAATCACAACTGTCAAGCACAGTTACATGGAGTGTGGTCCTTACCGGACTTAAAACTGGAAGGACCATCTACTGAGTCATTGAACTTCAAGTCTCCAGACCAGCACCCAGAAAGACACGCAAGGCATGTGTGCTCCACTTAGCCATTCAGAAGAGCATCCTGCGGGTGCCATTCCAGTACCGTGACAGACATCAAAAATACAAAGAGGGGTGAGAAGACCTCTGGTCTTAGGAGTTCTCAGGCTATGGGAAAGCCAGTGCAGACTGTGGACTGTCCATGCTAGTCTTACACAGGCACTTCCATTCCAGTCTGACCACGTAGTCTTTTTCCCTCAACCACAAGTACACCTGTGTATGAGGTAAGAACATAAAGGCAAGGCCCCTTATTTGCCCCAAATACACATGAGCACATGAAAAGAGGGTGGAGGGGTGATGGGGTTTGTGGTCATAACTGAAAATGACAGAATGGCAGCGTGGCGAGAGCTAGCCTGATGCTAGGCATGTTCTCTAGGTTTTGTGCTTGGCTAAGAGACTCCTGTGACTGGTCTCTCTAAAGCATCCTGAAGCTTTGCCCTTCAGGCACCACCACAGCTACATGGGAGAAGAAGTTAAAGCAACCATAAAAGACACCACAGGGTGCTGTGGGTTAAGGGACTAGAGCATCTTGTTTTAAGCGGTCTTGGTTGCAAACCTAGTTGTCAGAATGTGATTTTCTAAAACACAGACTTAGTAAGGTCCTGTAAGGGCCTAACAGAAGTCTAGATGGATGTCTTTGGTTTTATTGTTGTTGGATTTTGTTTGTTTGGCTTGCTGGCTGGTTGGTTAGTTGCTTGAGACAGGGTTTCTCTGTGTAGCTCTGGCTGTTCTGGAACTCACTTTGTAGACCAAGCTGGCCTCAAATTCACAGATACACACCTGGCTTAATCTTCGGAGTGCTGAAATTGAAGGTGTATATGACCACATCCTGCTGAATGTCTTTGGGCTTTCACAAAGTGCCTGGTGCTGAAATTGTGCCTAAATTCACCGAATCTATTCATGGTAGTGCTATTTTAACCTTGAGGGAGGATCTTTATTTCTTCACACAATTCAGCCCACAGAGCTGGCATGGTGCTTATCAAAGTGGGGTGGCTACTCAACCTGAACTCACAATCTCAGTGACTTCCTGAAGACACTAGACCACTGGGCTGGGGATGCGGCTCAGTAGTGGGAGTCCTGGGTTCCATCCCAGCACCAGATGAAAAAGGGGGAATAAAGGATGGGCATATTCTGCATCTTGTGAAAATTGTGAAAGGCTAAGCTGTGGCAAAGTAAAGAATGAAACACATCTATCTGCCTGATTCTCTTCCGGGCAATGGTACCCTTTTCCACAAGCAAGAGTAAAATTTGCCATGATTCATTATTCTAAAACTTTGATCTGGAAGAAGAGTCATAGACAGGGAGAGAGCATCACAAGAGCAATGTGTGCAGATCATCTGAAGCAGGATTCTAACACATGTGAACTTTTGACATTAGCAGGGTTAAAGAGATGACAAGCCGTTATGACTGGACAGGAATTTCTAGGTGTGATATCCACCTTGCTCTGCAGGACAGGGCTATCTGGGGGCCTGATGAGGTGAGGTGAAGCTTAGGGTACATTGTGTAACACAGAAAACGCCAACAGATTACTGGGCAGGGTGCAGAGACACAGGAGGAGAGAACTGTGCTGAAACAGGCCACATATCTGAAGTTAGCCCTGTTTCAGCACAAGAAATGTCCTTATCAAAGGGTCAAACGAGGGCTGAGATCACGGACACCTTCCATGATTAGTGTTCTTTCCAGAACTTCAGAATGTGGCATGATTTGAAAGCAGGGTCTTTATTGATATAGTTAAGGTGAGACCATACTAAAATAGAGTGGACTCTTAATCCAATATGATAAAGATTCTTTTATGAAAAGAGACACAGGAAGAGGCCCAGGGTAGGCAGTGACCAGAGATGTGGAGACAGAAGTCATACTCCTAACAAAAGCACAAATGCTCAGGGTTGACAGTCACATGGGAGGAGAGGATATGCTACACATTCTGCATCTCTAACTAGTATCCCTCATAACACAGTTGCTGCGGCCCTGTAGAGCATGCTCATTCATACGTGCTGCCTGGTAACTACATTTCACCTCAGAACCACTCATTTTACTTCCTCTTGGGTCCTATCCCTTCCATCTCAGAAAGACCCTGGATATCAATGTACTTCAGAGCAGGGTGGACATCACTCCTACCAGTCCTCTCTTTTCTCTTCACGGCCCTTACACACTTCAGAGAGAAGGAATCATCAGGGACCAATGGCCCAGCTAAATAGCAGGAGTCTGACTGAGGTCTGGACTAGCGTCAATAACTGTTGCCTAAAATACTCTGAATACTTTTTAAAATATTAAACCACTTTGGACCCAAACCAGAAAAGAATTTTAAGATCAGTAGTGTTCTTTACCATATGTAGTGGGAAACAGTGCTGGTCCTGTGAACCACTGATGCTGACTTTTGGTTGACCCAGTGTCTTGGTCTCTTAAGACAGACGGAGCTGTTTGCTGAAGCAATCATTTAGCCCTACAGAAGGTGCCAACCAGTAAAGAGAAAAGTACGAAGTTGGAAAGTGGGAAGAATACATTGCTGCATCCCATGAGGTGACTCTGTGTACTCTTGAGTCTACATTCAAATCCCCACCACAGCCCTGCAAGGATGGTTGCAGAACCAAATCCACCACCTGCCCTTGTTCACCTGCACCTTCCTCTACTCCACAGTGCTGATGCAAACATAATACTCAACCATAAGTACTATAAGTACTTTGTACTTTCTTGAAGCTATAGATTCCTTACATTAACAATTTAAATAGCATCTCAAGTGTTCTGTTAAAAAGAGAAAATTAGGCTGGCTGGCAAGGTGGTAAAGGTGCCTGATGTCACGTCTGACAATCTGACAATCTGAGGTCCAGCTCCAGGATCCATACGGTAGAAAGAATAAATCTCTGTAGCCCTGTACCTTGCCAGAGTAGCACAGTAGAGCCAACACTGTGAACACAGATGTGGGAGAGCCAGATCCAAAATTGTGACCATGTGAGACCTGTTCCCATTACCCATCTGTCTTATAGTGATATGAGCAAGGAGAAATACGCCCCCCCCCATCAATGACAGAGGTAGGTGGGAGAACTAGTCCAGTGGTCATTAGAGTGGGAGAGTCATTCCTGGCCACCACCAGCCCCAACACTTGGGAGAGCAGGCCCTGCACCTCACCAGGGAAGCATAATAAAGCTAACCCTGTTAGCAGAAGTGTAGGTGAGACAATCCCAAAAT
The DNA here is from genome assembly GCA_033318265.1 of Phyllotis vaccarum. Classification (NCBI taxonomy): domain Eukaryota; kingdom Metazoa; phylum Chordata; class Mammalia; order Rodentia; family Cricetidae; genus Phyllotis; species Phyllotis vaccarum. The sequence goes on along the minus strand of JARWLC010000011.1, from coordinate 42,253,644 downwards.
TGCGACCATGGAAGAGCTGTCCCAATTTTATATCTGGCAGCCCAACCCTACAGATGCTCAGACCCAGACTCAGGGTTATGACTTGGCCTACCTTAATATCAACTCTATCTATGATCACCTGGAACACATGAAGGAACCTGACCCACAGACCCAAAGCTGTAGGATCTCCACAGCACAGGGTAGCCGCAGGACGTCCAGGATGAGTCGTAGTAGGGCCCCAGCATCAATCAGGTAATGGAGAACAGGGACCTTGAGCCAGACAATGACTTTTTGTAATAAACACTTGCAAGCAGAGATGTGTGGACAAAGGACTACACAGCATGACTTGTTGGGTGACACTGCAGCTTCCATGTTTTTTCACTTTATTTTCCTCCTTTCTTTCTCTGCATTTTTTTTTTTTTTTTACTTGAAGAGGGAGTGCAGGAAAAAGGGTGGATGAGAAGGAACAGAGAATGAATGGAATCAAGATACATGATATGAAAAGTACATAGAATAATTTTTTTAAAAAAAGATCTTTAGAGACAGAAAGAATCCATCTCCGTTAATGAATCAAGGTTCTTCAGAATTGGGTTTGTTACTCTTAACATTTGTTTCGACATACAAATCAAACATTGTGATAATAAATCATAAAGAAATGTATCTTAAAATAATTCTTTAGTATGCCTAGACCTCATCATTTACCAAAATCTAAAGCAAGTTGCACATAAATGATGTGGATGTTTTATTTTTACACAAAGAACTAAATCATGAGCACAAAGGTGGAAGAGATGGGAGTCTACTAAAACATACTTTGTTTGAAAATGCCAGAACAATATCTAACACTTTGGGTACTACTTTAAACTTTTTTAAATTTAAGCAAACAAAGAATTCTTGGCTGAATGTTTGATACCTCAGGACACATAGGTTTTTTTTGTTTGTTAAAATGTATCAATATTTTGATTTTATGATTGTATTTTGATTGCATATGAGCATTCTCACTTGACATAAACACATAGTACAAAATGGCAGAAATGTATTTAGGGCCATTTTATAAACTGTTGGAAATCCTTCTTAATCCCTAGCCAAAATTAATTTCACTTTTTGAAAGAAGTGAAACTCAAGTTAGCAACTCAGACGGAAATTTTTAAAGTCACATTCTAACACAATATAACTCAAAGATGTACTCCTTTGACACTTACATGCTGAGGATTGATGGGCCAAAAATATATTAAGTCTTTGTTTCATATCATTAAATCCTTATGCTTCTGAAATACCAGAAACATATGTAGGCACAGCACGTATACACAGGAAAGGTATTTAATTCATAACAAACAGCAGTCAAGAATATGAGTTAATATGTTTCCAGCAGCTTCTCTGATGTTGTGAAGGCAAGTGCAGTACACCACTGGGTGTGTTGTGTGTCCAGAACCAAGCTACAAAGAAGTCATGAAATGCAACATGGGTAGATACTGCCAGGAGCACAGTTTCATTATATATTCAGTTTAAAATTAAATTTTTGGTTAATGCACCTTCAGAAAGCTTTAATCTTTGTCAAAATATTTGTCACTTTCATGTTGAGATACTGAACCTCAATATGGGGCCATAACCCTCCATTTCAGAAGTTGATCAAAGATCAAGAAGTTTAAAAGGGGTGATGAGTTACTCAACTGAGTAGAAATCTACAAAATAGTGTGCTATAAAGTGTTACAGCATCTTTGTCAAGTGCTAAACTTTAAGTACCTGAGAGTGTCTTAACAGCTGTCATCTAAGACCACCATCCTAAGACCTAAGGTGAGGTCTTAGGTGAGGTGAAGTAGTGCATATGTCATTCAAAGTGAGGCTTTGATCAATACTGAGCCTCAGTGTCATTGCTATGGGTTGCTCAGGGATCCACATGAGCCTTCTTGAAAAGTAATCCCATTTGAGTAAGTAAGAACAACATCTTACATTGTAGCTTTATAAAGACAAAAAGAAAACTCACATCGTCCAAAGAAGCAGCCAGGGAACCTTCCGGTGGCCAGCCTGGCAGTAATTGGTCACTGAAGTTAACTCTGCTGGACAGAAGCCATGTCTAATTCTGAGATCATTAAAGTTCTTAGCATGTTACAACTGCTCCACAGAGATCTGTGAATGTGATTTAATAATGTATCTATGCACTCCAGAGTGCCAGACCCGTCTATTCTTCCCACAGATGTAGAGATAGAAGAACATATACATCAATGCAAAAATAACTCTGAAATACCTGCCATTCTGTTCACATCTTTGAAAACAAAAGTACTATTTTCTGAAGTGAGAGATAAGGAATGCTTAAATTGTCAAAGGCTTTTTTTTTTTTTTTTTTTTTTTTGAGGTTTCCAATTAAAACATTTACCAGGTCACTATAGTTTAGTTAGTTAGGGAGCCCCATGAGGCTGATCTGAGCTCTGTGTCTTGGCCAAAGGAACGGACTTTGCGATTCTCAAGCCAATTTCTTCTTTGACCAATTTGGCAGTGTGATTGGCTGAGCCTGCAGGTAATCCAGCAGGCTCTCTTAGTGAAATGTTCATTTTTATGGTGTTGGCTTCCACCTAAGCATCAGCGGGAGGGAGGCAATGCCACTTGGTCAAGTCTGCCTTTCAGCTACATCAAAGGCCCAAGCTTAATGTGGCTGAGAAGAGAGTAATCCAGCAACAGTCACAGCTTTGGGTTGCTGCCAGCAAGAAGTAGGTTGCAAACGTCAGCCCTCCTAGCCTTGGTACAGCAGCATCCCATGTGGCTCCTCCACCCTCACAACTAAGGCAGCTCAGAAGAGAAGCAAGGTGCGGGGGAGGGGGCTCAATCTCGGACAGCTCAAAACTGGGGCGGAGGAGGCAGAGCTGAGTAAGGAGGTTACCTGACACCTCACCTCAAAGTATTTGATGACCATGGAAACCAGACTTGAAAAGAAACAGTAGCCAAGTTATTAAAAAAAAAAAAAAAATTGCCATTTTTAATCTTTCAAATAAAGAATGTTCACTTTGTATTTTTAAGATGCTGGAATGAAAAGTCAAAGGGGCTTTTGATTTAAAAAAAAAAAAAAAAATAGAGAATTCATGTTCCAGAACCCACTGGAAAAAAAAAAAATCTCAAATATACCTAGTCAAGGCCACTATATTTTACAGCTCATTAAATTTTTAAAAAGGCAGGTAAAACACAAGCTAACTGTCCAAGAAAAATAAAAAGTTATTGTTATAAAAGCTACTGTGGGAATCCCAAACTGAATTATTTCATTGTACAACTCGAGAAACTCAAAGCAAGAGGCTCTCTCAACTTTCAACTTCAGGACTCCTCTGCTTCCTCACCTCGCCCTTATCATTTCCGAATTGATATATGTCCAGATACTCTCCTGGACTGGTACTTGCTACAGTACAGAGGTCCTATGCTTCAGCATAGCAGCCCTTTCCTCTAAATCACATGCTTGCAGGAGAATGTGGCCTTGAGGGTTTTTAGTATCATTGGGACCCATCCAGGTAGCTAGCACATAGTATGTCCTCAATATTTAACTGGAACAGGCATATTAAATATTTAAACTGGTAGCAGTGGCTTGGATCTAGAATGTTCTCCAAAGGGGCTCATGTATCAAGAGGCTTGAAAAGAAATGAAACATATATATTATATGGAACACCAAAGTAACTCAGCATTGCATTTATGTGTTAAGTATGTGTGTGTATACTTTTCGATGTATATAATAATAAACTTTCAACATATATATGTGTAACAATGGAAAAAAGTGATGAATTTGAGAGAGGGGCAGGGAGGATTTGGAGGGAGGAGGAGGGTGGAAATTCTTTTTAGATATCTTATACTGTACCCACATGTACAACACAGTATAATGTAAAAATGAGAACACAAAAGGCCGAATGTTAGGGGATGAGGAAGAACTGGGGGCAGGTAATTGACATGATTCATGAAGAAGATGTGAAGAAGTGTGTTTCTAAGCCTAACTCTGCCATAGATTTTTCATTCAGAGTGGTGGATGAATGCATACAAGCATATTTGAAGCCGAGCTTGGTAATGATATATGTTTTCAATCCCAGCCCCATGGCAGGGACACAGAAGGCAAGATCTCTGTGAGTCTGAGGCCAGCCTGAACTACATAGTGAATTTCAGGTCAGCCAAGGAGAGGCTATCTCAAAACAAATATAATCAGCAGTAGATGTATAAATCCTCAGCTTCTGCACTAAATACCTTTTCTAACTCTACATACAAGTCCGTAGAAATGTATAGACTTTGAGTATCGTTCATTTGGGCATTTCTTTATTTCAAAGGATTTTATGTAAGTTTATAAAATTTAATAAAAATTTTAAATGACAGCAACTCAAAGAAGTGACATCTAGCAGAAGAGAGTTATGTAGATGGGGGTGTCCTTGAGGGGGTGACCTTATAATGTGTATCAGCCAACGTTAGAACTAAACCCCTGCTGCTGTGAGACAAATTAATTGCTTTCATTTTATTTATTATTTATGGTTATGATTATTATTAAGGATTTTTTAGACAGGGTTTCTTGGTGTAGCTCTGGCTGTCCTGGAACTTGCTCTGTAGACCAGCCTGGCTCAAACTCCGAGATCCACCTGCCTCTGCCTCCTGAGTGCTGGGATTAAAGGCATGCGCCACCACTGCCTGACTCCCTTTTGTTTTATTTTTTTTATTTTATGAGTGCTGGGAGTGTTGCAAACTATCATGTTTTGTGGGGGTTTTTTCTTCTAGGAAATACAGAAAGACTATTTATTGTAGAGTCACAGAAATGAGTAAAGAAACTAACACAACAGATGTAGAAACAAGAATAAACAGGAAAGGAGGTGAGAAACTAAGAAATAATTAAGATGGGTACAATGTTGTAGTTCTTTTGTTTCTATAATAAAATACCTACAAGCAGCAGCTTAAGAGAAGGAACATTAAGGCTCATTTTGAGGGGATAGAGTCTGTCAACGGCAGGTAGGAATGGATGCTGGAACATGAGGCAGCTGGTCACGTGCATCTGCATCCAGGAAGCAGGAAAAGGAAATGCCACTGTAACCCTACTCACCCCCTCCTTTTCCGGTTTTACTCAGTCTGGGACCCTAGCTCATGAGATGCTGCCCATATCCAGGGTTGACCCCTCCTCTCCCAGAGTATCCTGTCAGAGACATAACTATGGAAACACTCTCACAGACATGTATAAAGTTAGGCCTCAGTAATGGCCTGGGCATGCCTTAATCTAGCTGACAAAATCAACTGTCATATAGGTAGGTGCCTATCAGGTGTTAAGCAGGGATCTTTAAGCCCTGAACAACTATGGCATCCAGCAAGGGTCCCAATCTTCTAAGAAAAACAAAAGCTGGTTAGAAAAAAGTTCTGACTTCTCCAGACAATGGCAGCTGAGCTTCTAGTTCTAGAAAGCCCAAGATTTTTTCATCTTGATCTCATGTAGGTAACCATAGCTGCTGTGAGTTCACAATACAGGTAGGGATAATCATATTGTATGTATGTATGTATGTATGTATGTATAGTATATATTGTATATATATGTATATATAGTGTATATATATACATGAAAATATAAAAATAAAGAAAAAGCTCCTCACATAGCTCCACTAACAAAACAATTATTTTCTTTTTTCCTTGTATTCTATAAATGGTCAAATTATGTTTGCCATTAATAAAGGCATTCTGGGCCCTACTATTTAAGAAAAATAAATTACATCACTCCAATGAAGGTAGAGATGCAGTGGGTCCTCGGCTGCTTTTCATGGTGAGCAATGACAAGAGTCCTAGATCCTCACACTGAAAGGGAATGTACATACACGTGTCCGTGTGAGCCTACAGACTGGTTCAGGTTGAGTATTTATACTCTGGAAACACAGTGTCCTCTCTGCTTCCCCTTCCCCTGTGTGTGTGTGGGGGGGGGGGGTTGAATCCAGGGCCAAAGCATGCTAGAAAGTTCTCTGCTACTGAACTACATGTACACCAAGATGGGAAATATGAAACCTAGAAGAAATAATCCAAGACTACAAGAAAGAAACTGCTTATCACATAAATCTACTTCCCTACACAAAATCATTTCAAATACTGCACCTGAGGAGGCTGAGGCAGGAGGGGGGTTAGGAATTTGAGGCCAGTCTGGCTATATACCAAGATCCTATGTTTAAAGGAGAAAAGATAAATAAAGTGTTGCATAAAATTGTTAGCGTGTGTGTATTATGAAACACTAATAAATTTTGCATTTAAACTAGAGCATATTCCCAAATTCTACATCCAAAGCACTTCTGGTCCCAAGTGTCTTGGACAAGGGATACGCAACAGTAGTTAGAGGTTTTTCTCTCTTTTCTCTTCGTTTTCTTTTTCCCCTTTACTAAGATTGCTGACTGTCTAAAAGACCATTAAAAAAAAAAAACAGATTCTCAGGACTATTTTCAATTCCTCCTCAGCTGACTCTAGGATGGAGGCCTCCTCAAAACACAGGCATACTCTTAGAGTCATAGAGACATTCTGAGATGCAAAAAACACATAGGACTGTAGAATTGTGGGAATGTGGAATTTTAAAATTCCAGGTCACCGGAATGGTTCTTAGTACTGTTGGCTGCTCACACATTAGCAGTGAATCTTGGTGGTTCCACTTGAGTTAGAACAATAATGACAGGCATCTCCACCCGAGGCTGAAGTCCACTGAAGCTCTGACCTAACTCACAGGGTCTTCATGGTACTGGTACCACAGCTAACACAGTCCAAAAATTCTGTTCTATTTTGCCAGACACTGACAGATCCCTTGAACTTGTAAGTGTCCTTCACTTCTGTTCACATTCCAAAAATTACTATTAAGTGTCTTCCAGAAGAACTTTAAAACAAACAGGAACCACTTGAGGTTTTCTGATTTCCTGTTGGATGCTTCCCCACCCTCAGCATAAGTTGATTATGTGCTAAATAATATAATGGCCAAGGAGCATGAAAACTTTGCTTTATGTGGCCCCTTATTACAAACAAGTCTAATAATACTTTATAACTACTGAGTGCTTGAAATGTACTACGTATTGTAATAACCTCCTTATGTGTTATTAAGTGTCTTTTTCATTTTAGGCTGTGAAGGGGTTGAGGCAAGATCTCACAATGTAGCCCGGGCTAATCATGAACTCAATATCCATATGGTCTTGTAAGTACTGGGACAACAGACACGCACCACCATTCCTGACTACATACAGTAGCTCAGTCAGTCTTGACAGCCACCTGGACAATTGCATGCAATTTCCATTTTGTGGTTAATAGATGGAAGCCCAAATAAGGCAACTTGCCTTAAGCCACACCACCTTAACAGCTCAGCTCATTCTCGCTGTTATTTAGTTTTTATTTCATAATCATAAACTTAGTTTGGCAATTTGGCCAGACGTCCAAGTAAGGAATCAAAAGGACCACAGAAAAAATGAAAACAAGATGGTAAGGACCTGGGACAGAGTGTCACTCTCCAAAGCAATGGAAGGGGAGGGGCGGACACAAAATTACAAAGAAATTGATGTGTGGATTAAAATGTCACAATAAAATAACTTGTGTGTTAACTAAAAATATTAATCTAAAAGATAAATAAAATATACAGAAAGAGGTAAAATGGGAGACAAATATGTTAGCACTTTCCAGTCAATAATGGTGACCTGTTGATTCTTAGCACAACTGGACTCCAACACTAGACAGTAACCATCATATTCACATTCTCTTCTACCTTTCCAGTGACCACATGCTGATTGATCATCAGGACCCATGTCTTACAGAATGGCATCACAGCATCAGATCTTATACCATCAAGTGCAGTTGCAACATATGAAGTCACTACCAGGGCCATACATTCTAGAACATTTCTGTGAAAACAGGAGCCCTGGCAACCAAATCTTATACATCTGTCTTCAGGACACGAAAGTTTCTGCTGTCTTTGAAACTTGGCAAACAGATCAAAGGAGAAGCTTCTTACCAAAGAGCTCATAACCAATGCTGATGCTGAAACCATGGTGGTCTTGACTATGGCTGATAGTTAGCAGTCTCCAGTCATGAGTCACTCAAAGGCCAGTGAACAGGCTGACTGAATGCACCTTCACTGTAACACCTGCAGCCCCTCCAGAAATGTCGACCAGCTTAAAATACTCTAACAGGTGATGCTGAGAGAATATACAGGTAACGCCACAACTCGTTTTCCATTGATGCTTTCACAAACTCAGCAACTTCAAGCAACCCAACTTTATCTCTCAGTTCTGTAAGAGAGATGTATAGCCTGAGGTTTCTGGCCTGGCTGGCCCATAAGAAAGTGGCCTCTGGAACTTTCAGCCAGAAGAAGCTGAGATCGTCCTTCAAGTTCCTGCTTTGCAGATAAAACTGCCAGACATTCTTCAGGACACAAGGAAAAGTGACTGATGAACTATGCCAGAATAGGCAGGGCAGTCCTCCAGACTTCCTGCTTCACTGAAAGGTATGCCAGAGACTCTGGGCCTGTAGGCTGGCAGTGGCTTCTAAACATTACAAAAGAACTATGAGTGACTGACCAGACAGCCAGATGTCTCTATCATTTCTGGAATTTGGAAGTTGCTTGCAATGGACTTCCTGTTTACTCAGGTAATATTTATATCCTTCTGTAGTCTTTGACCGAACTGAAGATTATATAGTTATAAGTATAGTTTTCCTTAGCTATAATAAAAAGTAAATTACATATGAAATTTTGAACTCACAAGGATAAAGTAGGTAGAATATTTTCTTTAAGTTTGCTAAATACAAATAGACTAAATATTGTAACTAATTCTTGCTTGATATCTGTTTTGATACATGTAATTTTACTATGTTGAAATTGAAATCTTCCTTTTTTGATTAGACAAAAAAAAGGAGAAGTGATGTGGGATGACTTCTGTATGCTGTTAATTTTCACTGGTTAATAAAATTCTGTTTTGGCCTGTGGTAAGGTATCTTAGAGGTAGGTGGGAAATCTGAGCATAGATAAAGGATAAAGAGGGTGGAGTCAGAGATGCTGCAAGCTGCCACTGAGGAAACAAAATATAAAAGTACAGGTAAGCTATGAGCCATGTGGCAAGACATAGATTAATAGAAATGGGTTGAGTTAGCTAACAAGAAGCCTGAGCCCAATAGTCTGTAATTAATACACGCTTTTGTGTGATTAATATGTAAGTGGCAGCAGGACCACAGGTGGGAAGATTCCTCCAGACCACAGGCCCAGACGGGTCAGAAACTTTTGACTACAGATTAAAGGTGTGGGTCACCCCTCCCTGACCTGGCTTGGTTCTGTGGTTGACTGATATTCCAGATCAATTTTATTAAATATATATCACTACAGGGAAGTCCAACAGGTCTGCTAGGCTGAAGTCAGCATGCCAGATATCTCTGCACTCCATCCTCTCTGGAGTGCTGGGGGGATCCATTTCCTTGCTCATTTATCCTGCTGAGAATTGAGCCCCTTGTGGCTACAGGACTGTGACCACTCCCCTTCTTTGAGGGCTGAAAGCACAAGGCTATCCCAGTTGCTTGAGGTCACAGTGCTCTACAGCCCGAGCTCCCATCCTCCATCTTCAGAAACCAAAGCATAAAGTCCTCTCTTGGCTCTCCTTCCACTGTTTGAAAGGGCCCCTATAGAGGACAGTTCAGAAAAATATCCCTATTTTGAAGTCAGCTGTTTGATATTTGCTTTGCCATGTAAGGTAACATAGTTACAATTAAAACACCAGGAGTGAAAATCAAGAGGCCTAAATCCTGCATACAGAAAGGCCCCATCCCGGCTGTTGGGGTTATGAAGAGTCCTGATAAGAGGCACAGATATTGAAGGCTTGCTTCCCAAAGCAGCAGCTTTCAGAGCCAAGGCTTTGGGAAGTGATGGGATCATGATAGCTTTGAGTTTAATAATGGATTATCTGTTTGTAGAGTCACATGATTACATCATTGGAAGGAGGTGGAAAGCAGGAAGTAAGGTCTACTTGGAGGAACTAGGTTACTAGAGATGTGCCCTGGAAAGCTTTATCTTGTCACCAGCCCCTTCCTGTTACCCTTCCTTCAGTCTCTACCACTTGCTTCAGCTGCCAGTGCATTATGCCTTACCCCAGAGCCAAAGCAATGAGCCCAGGCAACCACTGAATGAGAAACCTCTATGATTGACTGTGAGCCAAAATAAATCCCTCCCATATTGATTTTCTCAGGTATTTGTCACTGCAATAAAATGTCTAACATAAATATCTAGATTTCTCTACACCCAATATGTGGCTGTCCTTATTTTTGTAAGCCAAAGTAATGAAGTTTTGGAAAGTGCATTCTGTAAATAAAACTTCCATAGGAGTAAGCATGGGTGTGATGAATTGGGAAGGAGTAAGCATGGGTGTGATGAATTGGGAAGGAAGGAATCTTCTCAGTTGCCATTTCACATAGCCTTACTTCAGTTGGCACTGGTTGATCCCGGCCTTGGAGACAGTACCAGCCTTTTGCCAGACCTAGGCAGGTGCCAGCAAGCCAGATAGAAAATGAGGCTGAGCTTCAGTTCAGCCAATTAGGCAGGTTGAGCAGACCAAAAGGGTCCCAGATCACCTAAGCCTCCTTGAGGGCCAATTAGATTCACAATGGGAAGCGCCTCCATGCCTTGACCACAGATGCTAATTCTAAGCAACCAGCTCCCAGGTGAGTATTTTTAATAGTAAAGAGAAACAACGGGAAGAGATCCAGGGAGATAGTTCTATTTAAATCAGAACTCACCAGATTTTAGTTACTGGAACAAAAATGTGTTGTTTCTTTTTTCTACTAGCTATAATGTTCTGGGTCTTAGTCACAAATTTATCACCTAATTTCACCTACTTGGTTAAAACCTTCTAAACGTAGCTACAGGAAAGTAAAACTGCAAACTATTTTAGGTTAAAAAACAACAACAACAACAACCAAATGTTGCAAATAAACTTTAAACTGGGGATGGAGCAGGAAATCAATATAGATAACTAATAAAAAATAAAATGTCCTAACCGGTGATCCCGTTTCCTGATCTTCCTCTGCCACAGACCCATCATCATCATTCCAGCCTTACTGAGGGGTCATAGTTTCTCACTGCCTACAAAATAAAATCCTGGATCCCCAGGCTTGCCTCCACATCACCCAACTTGTCTCAGCTTGCCTTTGCTGTTTCTCCCCCACCTGTGGCATGCCACCATCAGCAACAGTGCACCTTGGGGACCAGTCCCCTGAGACTGCCTACCATTCCCAAATCGCCATTGCCATGGTCCCTGGTACATTCCTGAAGCAGCCTTCCCCATTTATGCTCATCTACCGGCAGAAACCCATCTCTTCTTTCCACACTTAACCTGAATGTCTTAAGCCCCCACCCCCATAACCACACCCTCTGGATGCTTCTGGAACATTCCATTCTTACCTCAATAAACACCAACATGTGTCTGAGGTCAGAGTTGGTTCAATTAAACTGCCTCCCTCTGTCAAACCAGTGATTTATTCCCCTGCATTTTGCTTCCTCAACTTGGTTCCTCTCTACAATAGCTAAGGTCAACCCAGTATGATTGGTACAATTAGATTAAAACTATCATATACAATACATAAGACACTCTATGAACTTGATAAATACTCTTCTCGATAGAACTGTAGCTCATTTGGTTAGAGAAACAAACACTGTCACTACATCTAGAGTTTTATGATGATAGGGGCCAGATACTGTTTTCTTCATAGGCTACTTGACATCCTTTTTTAATTATGACCTGACTTATGATATATATATATCTTAGTATATCTCAAGTTTGAAAACCATAAGCTGAAAATGGACTGAGTGCATATCACCTCCCAACTCTTTCAGCAGCAACTCTATGAAGTTGTAAGTTGTCACCCTTAAAATCATGAAGTGTTGAGGAACAGAGGCCCACCATTGCCACTGGTATTGCCAAATGAACACTGCCAGTTTGGGTGATAATTCAAAATCAAAATCCCAAATGTGACTTCTATAGAATATGAATTGCTTTTGCACCAGTATAAGGCAGAAATCTTTGAAGTCAAATCAGCCTGAATATTATGAGCCCCTTTGGGCATTATACCCATAATAAATATAAAAGAAATTAATACCATTTGTTCTGGTAATGACCAGTATGATCCTACTAGACTGACCATTTCATAGATTAAAAATGATAAATTCTTCTAAAAATTGATATTTTTAAAAAAGCTCACATCCAGCTACCTGAAGGTTCTAGAACAGTGGTTCTCAACTTTCCTAATGCTGTGACCCTTTAATGTAGTTCTCGTGTTGTGGTGACCCCACATACACACCATAAAATTTCATTGCTACTTCATAACTACAATTTTATTACTGTTATGAATCATAATGTAAATACATGATATGCAGAATGCAGAATATCTGATATGTGACACACACACACACACCAAAAGGGGTCACAACTCACAGGTTCAAAACCACTGCTGTAGAGGCTGATCAAAAGTTGCCATATTCTAGGGCTTGGTACTTGGACATGGGATGGCTTTTCCAATTCTATAACTTCTAGGTAAAGCCAGGTACAGTTGACCCTAGCTGGATCATCAGCAGGAGACCTATTACCCTGCCTGAAAGAATCACAGAATAGATATAGGCCACCCCAGCAATTAAAGGGGCCTCATAAGGGAGAAAGAGATAAAATCCTAAATTCTGAGTGACCTCTAAACCATCCACACCCAAAACAGCAAGTGGCCTCAAGGAACTTTCTAGGTACTATGTATCTTAATAGGAGTATGGGTTGCATGGATGTATGCATATATCAAAATTCATCAAATGGCAAACAAAAAAAAGCACGCATTCCGTGTAAGTACTGAATTGTAATGACAAATGAGGGAGCAGTTCTGAGAAGTTACTATACTAGTATATAGCAAATTTATTTTAAAATTTATTTTTTAAAAAAAAGATTGACATGAACGAAAACATGACTGGATGTATCAGAGCAGGTGCAGTCACGGGTAACGGTGCTGGGCTATAAAGGATTTCTATTTTTCTGTAGGCTTGAAACTTTTCACAATAAAAATAAATACTGGAAAAAGTTCAAAGGTGCATCCTAACGTAGACTTTGGTCCCTCCACAAAAACTGTGGAAGCCCCACATTTGCTCCAGTCAATACGAAGGAAGCCAGGAATTTATTACAGAGTTGTAAATGAAAAGCACTTAGGTAAGAGTTTGGTCAAACACGTTTGCCTTCCAGTAGGAAAAAGCATGTCCTAGAGGTGACCTTTGAGAATCATGGAAAGAACGTCCTCATCCTCGTGAAGTGTTCTGGTGACATATTTTATTTTTGTAGTGTCAACAGGGCTATCCCAGTGGTCTGTGTGGTTAGTGGCATTAGGTGGCACCTCAGAATGAGCTTCAATTCTGAGTTCAGCTTTCTGTGAGCCAGATCCAAAACTCCTCAAGTGGCATGAAAGCATGGTACAGGATGAGAGGCGAGGACACTTGCATGCCTGTCGATAAACAAGCATTTAAATTAGCGGGTAGAGCACTGATTCATTTCTCCAGGCCTGGGTCAAAAAGATAAAGGAATGATCCATTCCTTTGTCCTAGAAGAGACCACCCCATGTCTTCAAACACTAAAGGATGCCATGGTCAGACTGCATCCTACAGACACAAGATAAATGGTTCTAATAAGAGTCTGCCAGCTAGAAAAAGAATCCGCATAAACATCAAAGGCCAAGATAAATAAACGTTAAAAATAGTGAATGATACACTACCATGCATCAGCACTTGCTTCAAAATGCAGACAAAAATTTTAAACGAAAAACAAAACACAAAACTAGAGTGTAAGGAGAACACACCATCTAGAAACTTCCCTCTATGTGTCACATATTCTAAAAGCATGAAATGCCCAAGATAGGCTTGGAGTGTCACTTAGCGGCAGAGCACATACTGGCCTTACACAAAGTCCTGGATTCCATGCCTGAAAGCAAAACCCATCAAAACAGACAAGATTATCACCTGATAGGACTTACAAACAAGAGAATAAAGTTGCTTTCACATTTCCTTTCTGCTTTATTCCCACCAGATCAAACGTGGGAGGTTCTGGGTCTACTATTATGTCAACTCCAGCACTTCTCTCCCCATTTTCTCCAACTTACAGCTAATATCTGTCCTAGAGATGAAAGTATCTACATCCTACAGACTCTGGTAGAGATAGGAAAAGGTTAACTAAGACAGGAAGGAAGGGAAAAGGGGTCTTCCTCCCAAGACCTACCTATCTCATTAGAGATAATTTAAGTACTGAAAAGTTGTTTAAACATTTTATAACAGCCTATAAAAAGGAAACATCACATCTTGCTTGTGCTTACTCACGTGACAATTTTCCCAACCTATTTGGACATACTAACACTTGCTGAATCAGTGTCTCTAGGTTGGCCTCTGTGAGCTCTATTTCTGCCTGTTTCATTTCACCAATGGTCTGGAAATACACTGAGGCAATAATGCACGTCTGTTTCAGGCACCCAACCAAGAGACCACCCTCCCCTCTGAGTAGGGGCATCTCAACCCTGCTCAAAGCTTTGAACTGTTTTCAGTTTTTAAATGTTCCCTGCTGCCTGGTGGGGAGCTAAGTGACTTGGCTTCAATAGACATTATGTCACCCCTCAACCCTTACGTAAACAGAATGTCTAACACCTTCACAACACAAGCCAAGCAAGTCTACAGCTGAGGCTGACAAGATAAGTATTTGGTATCAGCACCTGCAGGAGTTATGTCTGCTTCCATGTGAGATTTCTGCCTGGCACAAGCAGGGAATTCAGTCTTGGTGGCAACTTCTGACCCCTCTGAATACTTAGCGTCCCAGTGATATCAGTTAGAAGGGAAATAGTATTTCTTCTTCCTGGGGATTTTCTTTTTCCCACCATGTAGAAAGTTCTTTAACATACACTCTGAAAAAGGAAGGCAACTTCTCTTTGTTATAGCAATTGCTGTGTACAGAACCTGACTATACAGAACACTCTCCCTGTCAGGACACAGTACTTCCCAACTTATGATTCGGTTTTATTGAGGAAGAGAGAAACAAGAGAATAAGCCACTGCATCGTTAGAGAGCCTAACCTACATATTCTTAGATAGCAACTCAGTAACCTCCACTCTAGGTTTGTGGGAAGAGAGACATGCCAAAGATGAATAAAATAGAGAAGGGCGGGCTGTAGGTTTAGTTCAGCAGTTAGAGCACTTCCTAGTATGCACAAGGCCCTGAGGTTGGTCCCCAGCAACCACAACACAAACAAAATTTAGAGGACTGTCACCAGAGGAATTGAACCAGCTCGTGCAACTGATGGGTGACAGATAAAAACCCTGGGCTGCCAGATCCTTATCCACAAACAGGAATCTGAATTTAAATGCCGTTCTGGGTTCTTTGCACTAAGAAAGTCCTCTCTCTTTTGACCCCAAATGTTCTAAAGAATCTTGGCATACAGAGATGCTAAGCTCAGAAGTGCCTTCTGGCTAAGATGGCATCTGAGCTAGGTTTAAAGAAGCAGGTAGAACTGAAAGTGTGAAAGCAGATAGTAGTGCATCATAAACATGCAATGTCAATGGAGCAGAGTGAGGGAACAGGAGAGTATCTGCAAACCGGCCAGTGAGTGGAGGAGAAACAGATGGGGTTGGGGGAGCCAGTGTCTTGGCTTCCTTCAGGAGACCATAAGGATCCAATGAAGGTGCTGGAGGGGGAACAGATCACATCTGTGCTACAGAGAATCTGAGCTGGCAGGGATGCAGGACTGGATTAGCAACAGGGAGGCCAGGGCAGAAGTCAAGCCAAGGATCATAAAGGCTTCATCTGGAGAACCTGGGAAACAATGGAAAGAGGATGGGTAGATGGGAATGAGAGATTTCTGAATCAAAAACAGTGAATCTGGCAGTTGGGTGGATGTGGAAGTGAGGGCAGATTAAAGTTAAACCTGAAAACTGTGGTTCTCAACCCTTACTTGGCTCTCATCACCAAGAGTTTGCTATGATGGGAATTATGCATTCCCCAACCCCAAGTGAAGGGCAGATGTAAGAATCTGCAAGTTCCAGTATCTGTGATGATTCCTAACTCTCCATTACTGGCCTGCATGAGATCTGAACAGAAATGGAGAGCATGTAGACAGTCCGATGGCAATCTAACTAATAACCTTATAGGAATGGAATCTAATAATTCAGAACTGAGGCTTGATATTGTACATATTTGGCTTTTGTCAGTTGTCTACTAATTCATTTCTCATGATTTTTTCAAAAAATATGGGCCCAGATTTATTACTATCTGTTAAGACAGAATGATGCTATTCTTGAACAAGGCAATTTGAGAAGGCTGAACAGTGTGATGATGGCACAAAAGTGTCTTAGGTCTTTCAGGGTAGTGATGGTTCAGTCAAGAAGGAGGGTAAGGAATGTCTTCAGTGTATGTTTATCTGTATGCCAAGGCAAAGGAGGGAGACCTCTTCAGCTCTGCAGCTAACATCAGAACACACTGGCTGCCACAGCCTCCACAGTGGGTCCCCCCAGAATTCTATCTGGCCATTTCCCTTCACTCCCACACCCAGGTATAACCTTCCTGTATTCTCCCTTTCTTCCCCGGGCCCAGTCTAAGAACCCCAGGCCTGAGCTTTCCATTCAATTTACCACGATTTGAGGAAGGACCAGAGAAACGTCTACCTCCAAAGAACAAACTTCCTGGCCAGGTTCGCCTGTGTTGAGCAGTGTCTCTATAGTTGTAGACTTTGCTGAGAAGGCTTAGCAGATTGTTACTGCTGAGTCAATACTAATTTTAGTAATTATTAAACAAATGATGCATTTTCTTGATTACAGCCTTTGCATTGGTTTTGACTGATTTCCTAAGAGTTCATATTGCCACAGCTTTTTGTATGTTCTGTGTAAAAACAGACCTGTTATAACTGGAGACATAGTTTGGAGGTAGAGACCTTGACTGATATGTGTTGGGCCCTGGGTTTGGTCCTTAGTACCTCAAAATTTAAATTAAATAATGTAAAAATTGACCTAAAAATAAATATGGTGAAAAAGAGGGAAGGCTCAGCACCAACTTCTGGTCTCTGCTATCTACTCACACCTAACACCACACATACACACACACAGACACACACAGACACAGATAAATACACACACACAGACACAGACACACACATACACACACATATACACACAGACACAGATACATACACACGCACAGACACACACAGACACAGACACATACACACACATACACACACATACACACACAGACACACATAGACACACACAGACACACATATACAGACACACACAGACACAAATACATACACACACAGACACACACACACACATATACACACACATACACACACATACACACACACAGACACACACACATATACACACACATAGACACAGATACATGCACACAGACACACACAGACACACATACACAGACACACATACACACACAGACACACGTACACACACATGCACACAGACACACACATACACAGACACACATACACACACAGACACACACACAGACACAGATACATACACACACAGACACACACAGACACACACATATACACATACATATACACACACAGACACACACAGACACAGATACATACACACACAGACACACACAGACACACACGTGCACACAGACACACACAGACACACATACACACACGTGCACACACGTACACACACGTGCACACAGACACACACAGAGACACAGACACACATGCACACACACATACACACGCACACAGACACACACACGTGCACATACATACACACATGTTCACACACATACACACATATGCACACAGACACACACGTGCACACACATACACACATGTGCACACACATACACACACATGCACACACGTGCACGCACACATACACACACACACACACTCTGTAGGACTGCATGCTGTTTAAACACTTTAGTAAGCATTGCCTTAAATATCATTTTCTCCCAAGCCTTTCAAATTCTTGCCTTACCCTGTGGATACACATAGCTAATCAAGTCAAAATTTCTGCCATACTGAGATATAGGATAACAAGGAGCATCAACTATTCCTAAAGCAGAAGATCATAACAAAATCTATATTGTCTCACAAAAACCAAAAGCAGTAGTATCTGTTTGCATGTCTGCTTTTGGTACAAACCCTTGGAGAAGGGGGAGCATTGGGAGAAGGTTGGGAGTTGATTGGAGCATGCTTTCTTCAAGTTTTTGGACTTATGCCCTCCCTAAATTGCCCGAATTTAAAACAGAAACCCATAGAAGCATCTTTGTGCTGTTTTCCAGCAGGGTCCAATCTTTTAAACTCGACTCTTTAGAAACAAGATGCTGACAGGGTCACTAACAACCCCAAAGTACCCCAGATGTCTGCTCTCAAATTTTAAAAAGAAATATTCCTACTTTTATCATGATTTTCAAACATAAATAGAAAAATCAAATACTAGACTAAGGCTAAGCACAGTTGCAAGGAGCAACTGACTCCCTGCAGACCAGAGCCCAGGCAGATCCAACCTCATGGTTCTCTGATCCAAAAACAACCATTCACAAACATCTTCACCCCATTCCATGCATATGGACAACTAAGATCCTCTAGATAAAAGCAAGTGAAGTGGCATGGATTAAGGATGGGGCCTTGAGTGTCACTTCCTGTGTGTTACGATTGGTCATTCCATGACCTTTGGTAGAAAATTATTTGGGGTATCTAAAAAGATACCATTCTTTATGACTGTTGTGAAAATCCTGCTGATATCTTATATGTCAACGTTGATTATATTTCAGGGACCGTATCAGGGAACAACCCTAGAAGTAGGTGGCTTCTAGACTAGTCTAGGGTTTCCAAACTGTATTCTAGGACGTTAGGAGCCTTTGGGGAGCTGGGGAGATGGTTCAATGGGAAAAGTTTGCTATGCAAGTAGAAGAACTGGAGTTTGGATTCTCCAGATACCACATAAGACAGATACAGTAGCACAGATCTGAAATCCCATCAATCCTAAGGAATGGGATTGATGGGATGAGATGGGTTATAAATAAGAGTCCTCTTAAAAACACTGCTCTTCTATTTTAGTAAAAAAATAGAATCCATCTAGCCTGGCATATTCTGAACAAGAGACCTGGGTTATCCTCTGACCTCTACATATGTGCCATGGCAAAACAGGCCCACACTTGTATACATGAACACACACGTACTACATACACATAATCATACATCACACAGAAAAAGAGAGAGAAAGGGGGGGGGTTCTTTTTAAGAAGGGCATGTAATAGCTTGGAACTAAAATGTTCCCAATAGCTCATGCTTTAGAGGTATGGTCTTCAGCTTGCAGCTATTGGAAGATGGTAGAACCTTTAAGAGGCACAGCCTGGTGGGAAGGCTTCGAGTCCATAGGAGAAGACCATTAGGCTAGAAAAATAGACTTTCCTCATCCTCTCTTGTTTATATCCTAGCAGTGAGGTGAACAATTTTCTCCTCCTACACGCTTCCCTCAGGATGTGCTTCTTCACTGCAGACCCACGGGCAAGGGAGACACTGGTCATGGATTGGACCCTCCAGAATGGTGATAAACCTGTTCTCTTTGTAAGTCATCTTAAGGATATGCTATAGTAACAAACCTGACCAGGGCAAGCTTGTTAAGAGTTGGAATCTGGCCTGTCCCTCAAATGCTGTGTTGAGAAGTAGTCCTCAGTTCAAGAGTATTCAGCAATGGAATTTGAGGGATGGCTCTAACTATGGATTAGTCAACTGAAGGGTTCATAACTGAGTGGACAATTGGGAGGCCATAGAAACTGTAAAAGCTGAAAGCTAATTGGAGGAAGTAGGAGTGAGAACGTATCTTTAAAGGGTCCATTTTGACCCTGGACTCTTCTCATTCAGCCCCCACCCCACCTCTTCTCCTTATCACCAGAAGACAAGTGGCTTTGTTCTGCTGTTCCTCCTTGGTAAGATGGTCTTCCTAGACACAAGCCCCCAAACTTTCCAATCACTATAGATCAAAACCTCAAAATATCACACGCGCGCGCACATACACATACACACACACACACACACACACACACACACACACACGTTGTTTATTTGAGGTATTTTGTTACAACAGTGGAAGCTGACCAGCACTGGGACCAACCAGGGAAAGCAAATGTTTCCATCATTGGGGGGGGGGGCATGTAATAAAAAGCAGTGGTGTCTTAGGAGGAGTCAGGAATCTCAGAAGCCTAACAGGCAGTAGGTCAGCACTGAACAGACTAGCAGCAATGGTAAGTCACCTCCTATTTCCCAGAGGAGAAAAGGAAGCCCGCATGTCACCTATGCAAGAAGGAACAAAAAAGTCTGCTGGCAGCTGAAGCCCAGAGTGGGCAGGGGCAGCCAGAAACTGGGCCTAAAGTGTACCAGGAAAAGTGTACCACCTGCCCTATTGGGTCACTGGCAAATTCACCAACACTATGGGGAAAGAGCATACACTAAAGAGAAGATAAATGCAATGCCATTGTTAGTGCTATTAGCTGGGAGAAAAAAAGAGGGGGAGTTGGACATGGTGGGACACACCTGTAATGCCAAGACTCTAGAAACTGAGACAGGAGGGTTGAGAGTTCAAGGTCATCCTCAGCTACATAGCAAGTTCAAGGCCAGCCTCGGTTACATGAAAAATTGTCTCATAAAAGAAAAATCTAAAAAAGAAAGGCAAAAAGGAGAAAAAACTAAAATCCACCAGATATTACCTACATCCCTGCCATCGCATTACCACATTTATTCCATTGGCACATATGTATCTGTGTAACAACATGATCCAGTAACTTTCATTGAGCAGATCATGTTAACTCAGTGACCAAATGTCTAAGAGGAGTCCCCAAGGCTAACTTGTGTTAGAAGTTCCCATCCAACACAAACTGCATAAAAATGGAAGGGCCTATTCCATTGCCCTCTGAAAGAAACACAGTTTTGGATTGCTGTTTTTCTCTAGCTGGAGATACCCACCATTCTCTTATGATACCCGCCCCCACCACACACACACAACCTTTTGCTCTGTCCTTCAGTATCATTTTTTTTTCCCAATTAAATATCTATCCTGTCACCCAGCACACACCCTAAGTCGCATGCTAGGGAAGTACAGGCGAATTTTCTGAACCTAACTATACAGCCATGACCCCAAGCTCTCCCTTATGCAGGCGGTGGGTAAATGAGAAATAAGGGGTGGGAACTTGGCTATAATTCAATACAAAAATATCCCTACCAATGATGAATATGTATAGCAGAATACTTAAACCCTTGACATACCTCAAACTACTGTGAATTCAATGCCGCTCTTTAGATGGTCTTTGTTCCTGTTACCACATTTTCACATTTATTTACTGATAATCAGTATAGCCCTTCTTGATAGTAAACAGTTAAAGGCAAAGGAGTCTACTCTGTATATTATTTGCAAAGCCTTTTGGATGTATGGAGTCTGGATTAATTTAGATTTACTACAGCCTAAGTAGTTTCTCCTAAGATGAGCTGCGATCTCACCTCTAGGTCCAGATTTTGGGGGGGGGAGAGAGGGGGAGGGAGAAGTTTTTCAATTCCAAATTCACACTATTTTAAAATAAATTTTCAGAAAGGAGGGGAAAATATTTACCTCCTCCCTAACCACCCCCAATTTCAATAATTTACAAGCATAAAATTCCAATAATTCTTGCTCATTCTTCAGGACTCTATTTTACTCCTTCAGATCCTGCCGAGCATGGATCAAACAGGGCACAAGCCAGCGAGAAATTTAATCACTCATGTCTCTCTCTGACTGAGGGACTGTCTAGGTACTATGGTGACAGACACCTCAGTGAAAGTATGCAGGGTAGAAAAAAATAGCTCCTAGACTTTAAAAAAAGAAAGATTTCTGATAGATTCATTGTCAACACGAAAAAAAAAACTGTAAAATCCACATTTTCATACATAATCTCAACTTTTTATACTACACCAGGATGGAATTGTGGAGACCAAGTAGTATTCAACAAAGGTATTTTATTATTCTTTCTCCAAACTCTGCATTATTTTGAATTTGCATATAACCATAGAGTTCTCCTACCCATTAAATGGATAGCTTTTCCACATAAGGCAATGAGCTATTCTTTGTGACATTACGATGGTGGGCACACATTGTGTGTGTGTGTGTGTGTGTGTGTGTGTGTGTGTGTGTGTGTGTGTGTTCAGACTCACAGAATGTACACTACAGGAGTGAACCCGGTAAGCTGTGGGTGCTAGATGACAATGCTTTGTCCTCCATGACAACAATGGACCCCTTCTGATGAGGGTTGTTCATGAGAAGATATGTGCATATAGTAAGGCAGGGTCCGCATAGGAAATTTCTGGAACTTTCTGCTAAACTTTGTTATGAAACTAAAACATCCCTAAAATATATATATATATATATATATATATATACACACACTCATCTCTTTTTAGCATACCACCTCTGATGTTCATATACACTGATATGGGAAAATACAAATAAAATCTGGAAGAAAAATTAAGCCAAGTAAAAATTTGTCATTTTGCAGTTGGAAAAGTCAACCTTTGAACAATTTAAACTCAATTCAGACTCCTTTTCTAAGGGAGGGAAAATAACTGGTCTTGGATAGTAAGCAAAGCCAATTTGTAAAAATATCCCCTGGCCTCATCCGCACAGTTTGCACCAATGATACAGCTAAGCTCCTCCTCTTCCAAGACACAATGTCGGAATATTTTTCCCAGCCCATATTCATGAACAGGAAACCAACAAGACTGTAAACACAGGAATAACAGTCAACAAGAGGCGCATATTTCAGGCTGGAAGTTGCATTCGGGACAAGGTGAAAGGGTAACTGGAAAGAGTGATAATCGCACCGTGGCAGATAGCAAAGGTCAACTCTGAGTGGTCCTCAAGGGACGCTGTCCCTGCCTGCTGTGAGTCTACTCTCCCCTGCCCAGACAAAGCTCTCAGTGATGAGAAAACAACCTGAACATAAAATCGGCACAGGGGAACACAGACAGTTCAGGTCTAGGGCAGTCCCAAGCTTTCTAGCAGGATCGGTCATCAAGGGCGTATGCCCATGAACTTGAAAGCCAGGAAGGTGCTCCCTCTCAGAACCAAGAGCCCCTCTGCAGAAATGTCTGAAGGAGATTCTTCGGCCCAGTCATCTGGGATTGTGTTTGAGATAATGAGACTGTGGGGAGCCATCAAGGAATTACCTGATGTAATTTAGATACCATCTCCATTATGGGCCTGGTCTGGGAATAATGGAGCTGGGAAGGGCAGGAAGAGGGATCTCCTGGTGCATATCAGTGGAACAATGCAGCAAAAGACAGCATGGTTTTCAACTCAGTTTCTGGAAGAAAACAATTCTTTGTGGAGCCAACAGTCCTGAGCATACCAAACAAGACATATTTATAGACATACTTAGCATTTTCTCTGCAAAAAGCAGTTCTAGGAGGAAGCATTACAGGCCACCAAAAAAAAAAAAAAAAAAAAAAAAAAAAAAGTCCAGAAAAATCCAGAAGCAGTATGCCTTCCTCACCTCTTCACTGGAAGTGTGCTTCTTAACCCATCTGTCCCCCAGCTTTACTGCTTTAACACACTTAGAATGGCTTCTTTGACTTAGGGATTTCCCCTTAACATCCACATCTAGCAACAAAATGGAGGAAATTGCTGAATAAATCTGACAGAATTACCAACGCAGGAGGCCAGGCAGTATGGGAGAGCTTTCCAAGCTCTAAAGTCTTAAGTTAACAGTGATTTACAAATAATCCCGAACTAGGTTAATCAGTAAACCCAGCATCAGTTATCTATTACGAGGCATGTTTCCTCAGAAAAACCACATTGTGAATGTTTTCAGAGCCACACTATGTATGCATCCTAACTTTATTCACAGGGTGCTAGAAGACTATAGATTGGTATTTTTAAAAAATTATAGAGAATATCTTGAAAGCCCTTGCACCAAATTTAAAAAGTGATCAGCTGTGCATTATGATTATTATTCTGGACCAATGCTTGTAATCCCAACAATCAGGAAGCAGAGGTAAGAGGATTGTGAGCTTGAGGCCAGAATGGGCTGCATAATGAGGCCTTTCCTCAAACAAGCAGCAATCAATCAATCAATCAATCAATTCATTCTCATGCTAGGGGTACAGGACCAGCAGGTAGAATTTAGGTTCTGAGGATTTCTGATACGCTCATACACTTGAGGATCTGACTGCACTGGTTATTTAGAACTAAATTGTACTAAAGTGATAGTTTTCCTCCTCCTCAATACAATTGTCAGTCCTTTCTCATACGGCAGGTGAGAATGCATTTGCTTTCTGATTCTGGTCCAGAGATGGACCACAAAGTACGGGCTAGAGGCTGAGGGTTTCAGGACAGAACAATGTGTCTGGATGAGATTAACTCAGCCGTCTTGATGGCAAGAGAGAAGCAGGAACAACAGAACACACTTTGATAGTGACACAAAAGACAGACACTAGCCCCAGCCATTTCCCTTGTCAGCTCCTGGGTGACAGCCTGTAGCCAGGGAAGCTGGGCTGGATTGCCTGCACGTGGCTGGGCTGTAGTACAGCCTCTGGAGGGTGGGACAGTTAATGTGTAACAGCTGTTTACATGCACAGGCCCTTGTAAATTCACTACTAGTATCTTACTCCTTACTGTGTTGATTTCCACTGCTTTAAACTAGATATTCGTGACAGCTTCTAATCAAAAACAAAATTACCTCATTAAAATATTGCCTACTTTCTTTCCATTGCTGGGAGCCAACAACGGTGGAACTTGGAAAAGAGAGAAAAGCAGAGAACAGCAGCTCATAACAGATATTACAAAACAAAACCACAATGACTTTATAGCAAGTTATACACATTCCCTAGAACAGTGCCGTTTCTGATGTGAATGGGAAGCTGAGTGCAAGGCTGATTGTGATGGAGCCATCAGAAAAGTGACTCGACCTCCCCTTCTCCAGTAAGCCTAGGGTGAGATAATCATCCTTAGAGCTTCTTCCAATGTCCTCAATGGTTAAATCTTCACAGCCTCCAGCCATATCCACAAGGCACACTGCTTTGGGGCTGAGTGGAGCTCAGTGGCAAAGGGTGGTTTTAGCATGTGTTGGATCCTGGGTTCAATTCCCAGCCCTGGAAAATGAAATTCAGCATATACAGCAGCTGGACCCTGAAGACACCCAAACTCAACGCAACCATGGCTTGTAAATTCGCCCCTCCCCTTATTTCACTTAGCACAGACATTCCCACAGCCCAGAAAAGCCTTCTCCCAGCTTATCAGAGGCAGGTTCTCAAGCAGAGGAACTAAGCATGATTCAGCACATTTAAAAAAGGATTTATACCCATTCTTAGAAGGACAACCAGAGGAAGCGCCATCTGAGGGCCAAACAATGGTATCTGCTTGCCCTTTGATCTCAGCTGAAGAACACTGTGTCCAGCTTCTTTGTTGAAATGCCACCCAATTTCACATTTAAAACTCTTCAGTAAAACATCTACCACTTCCTTGGACCACACTCTTTCAAATTCTCCCAGCTACTTTTGCTAAGGATAGCTTACAGGCAACAAATTTATTTTCTGCTACCAAAAACAAAACAAAACAAAAAAATCTTGCTAAGTACAGGCAGCCCAGATGAAAAACTGTAGTAGTGACCCTGTTTATGAGAGAATATGAGAGAAAGACAGTAGTGTGTCTCTGGTTACAAATACAAGTAGGGAGTATTCCATTTTTCTTCTAATTTATGTTTCCCAAGAGTAATTCTGCTGAGAAGATTGCCAGTATTTTCAGTACAATAAGTTTCTTGTTTCTTGTACTAACACTTACTGATTCCCCTTTCTGAGCATGATGTGAGCCTTTTATTGCACTTAATCTTAGCATCGGGGGATCAACACCTTATTAATTCAAGATAAACCTGAAGTACAGAAATTTAAAGAGACGTCAGTTCTACTAGCACACATTTATCACAAATTAATGCACCTGTTGATACTTGGTTATTAAAGGCCTATTAATAAAGCATTTACTATTTATGAAATGCCTCAATGAATGTCCTAAATATCTCCAAATATTTTACTCAGCACAAATCAAGCTGGAGAGTGGTGGTACACACCTTTAATGCCAGCACTGGGAGGCGGAGGCAGAGGCAGGTGGATCTCTGTGAGTTCGAAGCCAGCCTGGTCCTTCAGATACAGTTCTAGGACAGCCAGGGCTACACAGAGAAACCCTGTCTTGGAAAACAACAAACACACACAAATAAAAAATATCTTTTCTAAAGAATCAGAGCTTGCAGAGCAGTGGGATTATTAAAAAAATTTGAAGCACACTCAGTGTGCTCAGCATTGGGTTGGGCTGGTAGATCCTTGTGATGTCAGCCTTTGCTGACATCCTAAAGTGTACATACATAGTGAGTAAGCAATTTTAAAAACAGAGACAGGCAGGCAGAGAGAGAAATTCCATGTGATCAGCAGGAGGAAGGAAAGGACCAGGGTGCCGTGACGATAAAGCCAGAGGAGGGCATATAGTGAGAAGGTGTTTGTAGGGGGGTGGAACTTTAACCTAAGACCTAAAGGATATTTCAGGATATCTCTCTGAGGTCACCAAATTGGCAAGCTTGCTTAGTAGACTGCCAAGACATTCTGAGCGGTAGAAAACAAATACCAAATGAATCTGTGGTCCTAGTTTGCTGTAAATTCGCAGGCTCACCCAGGCACTTAGCTGACACAGGGCATCAACAGCACACGGCCCTTCACATCCCAGCCTGTTTCCAAGATGGGGTTTTGAACAGTGACCGTCAACAACAATGAGCTTGTCGAATGACCAGCATTCAGACTATGAGAGGTTCATCCTGTTGATTCATACTTCCTGATGTTGGGCTGGCTGACAAAGCTAGGGTGTTTGAAATGTATTTTCATGAGCAAATTATTCCTCTAGTCCCAGGAAAAGAGGCATGCTTACAGAGATGGGTAACTTTCCCTTATGCTTTTAATGAGTAACCTCCTTAGCCCAGTGGGTAACGTACAAACACAGTGATCTAAGATTTCTCTTTCTGTAGGTTCTTTAATAGATGAGTCACATATTACATCATTCATTACGTGACATAGACACCAACTAGGAAATCTGCAGAATTCTACCATCCTTAGAAAACCCACCCTGCTGAGCTTCAGCTAACTGGCCCTTTTTATGTTCACAGCCATGGTCATCAGGATGTTATCACAATCTAGCCTCTGGGAAAACTGTCTTTCCCACTGCTGCAGGTCTAAGATGAAAACAATTGCTTTTTACTGGCGGGAATTCTACCTATCTAGAAGAGGGACTTGGGCAAAGGGTAGGGTCTTTTAGTTCTGTGTCAGCCTCTCTAGGAATTCACTTGTCTTACTGGTGTGCCGCCTTGGAACGTCCAGTCTTTAAAAATGGTGCATGAAAAACAAAGTCAGATCTAATTACATGTGCCAGCAATGCCCGTACTCTGGAGGTTTAGGCAGGGGGGTTCCCAACTCCAGTCCAGCTTGGGTTGCACAGCAGGCTCTCAGAAAGAAAGGATGGGATGGAAGGAAGGGAAAGGAAGGCAACGAGGGAGAGAATGAAAGAGGGAGGGAGGGAAAATGTACCTAGGGAGATGTGATGCTAATCTAAACAGCCATAACAAAATTAGTCGGTGTGACTCAGAAGCTCTGTGCCCTTTAGACCACGGGGGGGGGGGGGGACAAAAAAAAAACAAGGAAGGAGGGGAATTTGGAAGTACACACACACACACACACACACACACACACACACACACCTGTCTTAAACCAGTCTTAACATTCCAATTACCGCCAAAAACAATGGTTTCTGAACCCCACCAAGAGCAATGGTTTCTGAACTCTGAACCCTTCAATCATTTAGGCAGCATTTAAAAAAAAAAAAAAAAAAAGTGTCTGAATTCTGCCCAACCCTCCACACGCCCACTGAATTACAGTACCACCTGGCACTCTTAAAGCCCACAGGTTAGTCTAGTGTGCCACTGTATTCAGAAACCTTGCTTCTTATGCCTTTCAGAGATATTTGATTTCTATCAGACACCCTCACCATGGTGGCACACTTTTAAAAAAAAAATCTAAGGAACTTTAAAAAAATAAAAGATATCTGAGCTCACCTACAAGATTCTGCCAATCTTTGGGTCAGGGTAGGACCAGCCTCAGCAACTCAGTACTTTCTAGTCCAAAGTGACAGTAAGATCAGAATCCAAGGCTGAGGCCTGTGATGCAAACCTCTTGCTTCCACAGAACTGTAACAAGATGCCCTGAGGAGAACCAACAGTACCAGCTTTTCCTCACTTTACCTTAGGACTCCCCCAAATGGCAATAAAGCATGTCTAAAGCAGTCAGGAAACTTAGAGAAGGAGGAGGTACTGAAGTAGAAAACAGTAATGAAGTCAAAGAACCAGTCATGTTAGGATAAGAACACCGGATCTCTGCAGCCCTCACCACCCCACCATCACCCACCCAGTTTGTTAACTGGCATGACAGAGTTTCTTTAGAATGCTTCCTGGAGGTGGCTCAACCTTGAACTTGATTCCAATACATTGTGAGAATTACTGTCCACTCAGAATCCCTGGCAGCCCAAATAGCCAGGTTGGCAGGCCCTGAACCTCCACTCCCTGTGAGACTTTTGTTTCATGAAACTCCCTGGAGGATTTCAGCACTGCTTGGATGCTGGTGGTTCTGCCTCCAGGCTTCCCGCTCTGCTGCTCCCTTCCTACTCTCAGGTTGTCTTCACACCCGCTCCACCTCGGCATAACTAAGAGTCCTAGATACACTTGCAAAGAACTCAGTCAGATATTTAACACTGGGTCATTCCTGTCAACTACTGCCTTGAAAATGTTGGGTGTCTGCAACATGTCTTACAGTCCTTTTGGTAAGGGCATGCTAACCCATACTGGGGCTTGGGTACAGGTCTGGGTCTTCCTGGGGCCAGCAAGCCCACAAAGAC
Source organism: Phyllotis vaccarum (assembly GCA_033318265.1). Taxonomy (NCBI): domain Eukaryota; kingdom Metazoa; phylum Chordata; class Mammalia; order Rodentia; family Cricetidae; genus Phyllotis; species Phyllotis vaccarum. Next base: position 42,224,724 of record JARWLC010000011.1, on the reverse strand, counting down.
ACAGGAAGAGCTGCACTCACTCTGGACGTGCTTCCTACATTCCTGGTCTATACTAAGTTTATGGGAAAAAAAAAAAAAAGTCTAGCGAGGGTCGGAAGCACTGACCTGGCAGTCTTCCTTACCCCCCTTTCTGTTTACAGATGAGAGAAAACCTTGGGGTGGGGGGAGGACGTGACTCTGCCCCAGTTTGCCACAGAACATTTGTGGCAGAGCCCAATTTAGCCGCCCTCGACTTTCCATTCTGTTGCCTGGCAACGGAGTTCGGTAGAGCTCAACGCCAACCCTGGCCCCTACCCTGCACCCCAGCAGCTTGGGCAGCATTGATTAAAGGGTCAGCCTTTTGGGACAATGGCCAAGGGCATGAGAGCGCAGGCATTGGGTGGATTACCCCAATTGAGCTGGAATCTCGCCCCACACTGACGCAAGCCCCGCCTGGCCGGGACTGGGACACCTTCCATGGTCTTATGGGACCTTCCTCGGCCACCAAAGCCTTCCTTCCTCAATACCAGTGAGTTTCTCCAAAGCACTCACATCAGGTTCTCAAAGTTCTCAACTCGGTCAGATCCCTGATAGTCAAGGACCGCAAACTGGCATCCCAAGCGTCCAGTGGGTAAGGGGGAGCAGTTCAGAGGGGGAAAAGTGCAGAGGGCCTTATCTTACTAAGGATAGCCACACTCCGGGCCAGAACTGAGTTGAAGCACCCGAGCTTGTCAGGAATTTAGGGAAACTGTCCCGAGCTTCCCCAAGAAGACATCCTCCGCGGCCACCTCGGCGCTCCCCAGCCCCTCCCGCTGCAGCGGAGCGTACTCCCTCCCCTCCAATGCGCAGGTGGCAGGAGCGCCAGCTGTCCCGCATCCGCTGCGCGCACTCCTGCACCGCTTCCCACCATTTGAACCCGGGAGATTGGAAAGGAGGGGGGTCTGCTCTGCTCCCGGGCGTGGTACTACCCCCAAATCCTTACCCAGATTCACAAAGCTCATGACCATGTCCGCGTCGTTGAGGAAAGCGCTGTCCTGCGCGCTGGTCAGTGGGGAGGGCCCTGAACCCAGGAGGCTCTTTTGGTTCAGAGAGTGTGCAGCGCCTGGAGACGTCTGTCTGAGCTGGGACGAGCTGGTCCCTCCGTGGGGCCCAGGTTCCTGCCTGTCTCTCTCCGACACCCCATCTTCTTCGTCATCGGCGGACAGGGCATTGTAGAGATCCAGCATGAAGAGGGGAGCGGACTTCAGCCGCCCTGGAGGGGGGTCCTCGCGGGCCGTCTGCTGCTGCTGGTGCACGGCGGACTGAGGCTGCTGGAGGCCGTGCAGGGGGCGCGGCCTGTGCGGGAGCCCCAACACCGACAGGATCTCCTTTTGCATCTCCCGCTTCTCATGAGTCTTGAGTCGCCGATAGAGGAAGCCCGAAGAAGTGGACTGCGGCGGCGGCGGCTGCTCCGCACGCACCGGGCTCCCGCCGGCTCCTAGCAGCTGCCCCCCGGCGGCGGCCGCGGCTACCGGCAGAGGTGGCCGCAGGGGCGGGGGTCCACAGCTGCACAGCAGCCCCCACCACCAGCACAGCCACTGCGCCCTTCGCCCCAGCCCAGGCATCGCCGCCCGGCCGGGCTGCTCCGACGGGCCACGCGAGGCGTCGAGCGGCGGAGCGAGGCCGGAGCGCGGCGGCTGTGGCCCTTGGCGTGGGCAGCCCCCGCCACCTCTTGGCGGGCTCTCTTCCCGTTCCTAGCACTCAGTCCTTATCTCTCATGGTCATCCGCGGCGCCCCCAGAAGCCCGGGCGGAGGAAAGACGAAGGGGCGATGGCCAGGATCTCCACTCTCCCACAGGTCTCTGGTGGCGCACGAGCTGAGCCAGGTGTGTCCTAGGCAAGACTGCGCTGCAAACCGGCACCCCTGGACGGGTTACGGCGCGGTCACTCGCAGTCCGCACACGTGCGCTGCCCTACGCCCCCGCGGGAGGCTGGTCTAGGGGGACCCGAGGCCACAGCTCAGGAGCTGGGGGCGATGCCGGGCACCATCCCTGCGCACGTCCCTCCTGGCTTGTAGGACAGTCGTGAAGTTTACCCTGTCGCGGGTCCCGGGCTGTGGCGACCCAGCGTCCTGAAAAGCCGGTCTTCTCCGCACAGCTTTAACTTCCCTCTGGCCAGAAACTCAGCGCCCCTCCGCCGTCGGGCACCGTCGCTCCCCCTCGGAATCACAACACGCCTCCCCAAGTGGAGGCGGCCAGGATCTCGCTTTCCGCTCCTTGGTCTCTCGGGTACCCGAAGGATCCCACTCTCCGAGGCGATGGGAGAGAAGAGGACCCGGGCGCGGAGCACGGGCTGCGGTGTCCGCTCGGGAATTCGCAGTCTCCCGCCTCTGAGCGCTGCGCTCCCGGCAGCCGCCAACGTGGGCTTTCTGCTGCGCGTCTCGCTCAGGTACAGCACTCAAGCCCAGGAACGCCCCGCCCTTCTCAGTAACGGACAGGCTAACACCCAATGGGGAAACGAGTCTCGTGGATTATTTGCATAGACCCACCCCTTCTTCCACCCTCCCTCCTCCCGAAGCCTCGCCTCCGTCGCGCGTAGGTTTCTAGCACAGAGAATTCTTGGAGGCACTAGGAGTTGCTAGGGAGGGTAAGAAAGGTAAAGAGGTCACTGCTAAGAAGAAAGATCTGAGCACGACCCCGACCTAAACCTTTCTCTATTACCACCTCGTCAACAGTCAAGTTGCGTTAAATATAAGTAAGCACAGTTATTTAATCCATGCAGTTACCGAGGGAGAAAATAAATATGACAGTTTTCGCCTTCCCAACTTGGTTTCTCTTATTGATGGAATGTAGGCGTTTAGCGGACACGTGGCTCTCAAAGGCAGCTGCTGTAAGTTAAGACACACCCTGCGAGGAAGCTGCTCACACACTCTCTGCAGAAGGCCTAGAACAAGCCAGATTAGAGCTCTGAAGGTTTCCAGTATTTCGATTTATCTCTCCATTTGGGCTACGTTTGGCTTCTTAAACCTAAATGAAAGAGGCCCCAATCTTCTAGTGTTACTAGCAAAGCCTTTCCTGTGTTCTTGCTAATCTCTCAATGCAGTTTTTCGGTTGGCACTGCATTTAATATACTGAAATACAAGTTACACAGTGCTAGGTAAAATGTAAAGAGGGTGTTAAAGATAGTCCCAATGAGGGCAGAGGCCTGGAAAACACCGAAAATGGCCAGGATAATAAACCTGGCCCTGAGCACAGGTTGCCTGGATCCTTGAACAAGCTAGGATCACTTCCAGTAGCACCTTTTACCAATAAAGACGAGAATTAATTTCCTTCTACATTATTCAAGTGCCATCTGTGGATGGTCTAAGCAAATCCACCTTAAACATTAGATTCACCTGAGGAGAATGTAAGGCTTAGGAAACAAAAACTCAGCGACTTTCAGTTTTAGTTTACACGATTTTAAACATTTTAGATTGCTGATACTTGATCTAGGATGCGAGGGCTCTAAGAAACCAAAGGCTTGCACCATTTCTTCTGTCTAGGACATTGTACAAGTATAAAATCACTGCTGTGTTGCTCAAGAGGCCAGGAGCCCTACTCAGAAGAACTGAAATCTAACAAGCCATGTAGGACTCTAGCTAAGGCCACCTCCTTACATAAAGTCAGCCACACCTTCTTTGTAAGAGGTCTGGCAAGGCACTTATGGAATAAAAGGAGCCCAAGTTATAAGGCCAGAGAAGACAGCACAGAAATCTGTGAAAATAAACAAATGAACAAATAAACCTTGAGGGTACTCCATAGGGCAGTGCAATTTAAAACACAAAAGTGGGGTTGCGACTCATCTGGGGTGTCTGACTCTACGGAGATAAGCCTCGTAGAAAACACATATGCGGGGCACTCTACTACTGACCCCTCATTTAGGGGAGCCATTGTAGTGTATCTAAAATATCACTTGGTGAACAGTTATTCACACTCAACAACAAAATCTCTAATTCAGATCTATCATGGGCTCCCCACCCCTACCAAAAGGAACTGTGTTCCCATAAAATCATGCTAGAATAAGGGGTGTGGGGGAGTCCCTTCAAGTAGTGAGTATGAGAGTCTGAGGAAACCTGAAAAAGAAAAGGTGTGGTGTAGGAGGTATAAGGACAGTGATGTTCAAGTGAAGACCACAAAAGATAAGTTCTTCCATGTCCATTATGCCGAGGCAGGCAGTCACGTGGCTCCCTTTGTGTTCAAGGTGGTGGATAAAGGGGCACTATCCTAAGATTTCAGTGACTTCAAAGTGGGACCACAGCTTTTCCGTGTCCACTGGAACTCGGGGTACAGAGGGAGCCTGACTTGGTCTTCCTCCCACTCTCTGCTTTCCTGACCACACCCCATCAGAGACTCCATTCGGCCCAGAGCTCTTAGATCAGGGGACTGGAGAAAACACATGTAGGATTCAAGCAGACGCAGAATGAAGCTAGAGACTTGAGCAGGTTTGGCTTCTAAATTCACTGGAACCTGAGAACGCTTAGAGAAAATCAGAGGCCATTTCGCCCCCTGCAGGACACCAAAATATCACTGTCCCCTTCCTCTGTAAAACCAGACAAGCTTCATTAAGTTCTCTCTGAGCATCTCTCAAGCATATGGGGGGAAAAAGAGAAATTCCATCAAGAAGCCAAATGTGAGAGCCAACCCATAGCAAACATCTGGTTGCTTGGCTGACATTTCACGCAGATGGCCTCAGTGTCTGGAAATAGGTTGTCTGTCCCACCCTCGCCCCACTTCGTGAAGGAGTGAAGATGGCCTCACCATAAGGCACAAAGTTGTTCCACACGTTCAGTGATACTAGGGACAGGGCGGTAATCCTCACGGGGGCACAGAATAATTCACAGAAAATTCTTTAAAATGAAGATCTTCAAAATTGTTCTTTATATATATTATGGAGAGTTGTGTGTTTACAACACACTTACCCTAATGCTTTCTGGTTTGAAAAGATACAGCCTATTAATTTTCCATGCCAAATATTCTTGTTTTGAAACAATACTACTTATTTATTTAATATGTTAAATACTCTATACTTCCCTGTGGATTACCTCATTAACAATATACTATAAGTAGCTCACCCCTTCAATCCCAGAATCAGGTGGTTAGAGGCCAAACTTGTCTACAAAGTGAGACCCAGGACAGCCAGGGCTATACAGAAAAGCACTGTCCTGACAAAATACAAAAACAATACACTCTAAGTGTAGTCTTTGACTTTGCATTATGTCACCTTTCCTAAAGCTGTAAGTTTATGCTGCCTTCAACATAAAAGTTCTATGTGTGGTTCTAGTGTTTAAAAGGTTGGGCTCTGCCCTCCTCAAGTCCCTGGGATGCTCCACCAGAAACACTAAACTTTCTTCATTATAATTAGCACAAGGTTGGAAGAGTTCAACATTAATTCCAAAATATAATAAACTCACTCACATTTTAAAAATACCAGTTTGGGATTAAGTGAAAAGGAACTATGTTAAGTAAATGTTTGCTGAGTTCAAGAAACGAACATTTGAGTGTTAAATAAATATTGCTTCTGAAAGCTACACCTGTCAGGCAAACTTCAAAATATGTGCCTCATCCAAAAGTCTGTGGTCACATGTACATTCCCTTACACTCTCCCCTCACTGTGTATTCAAAAATGCTGGGCATTCACACTTCAAAATGTCATTCGGACCATCATATTTTCCTACTCGGAGGACATCTGGTGGCAAAGTGAAAAACTAATATATAAATCTGTTTCCAGAGATTTTTTTTTTCCGCACTGTAATCCAAATAGCAAATCTGTTATTTGTCGTGTTTCACTTCTCACACGATCTCAGATCTCAAGATCCTAGAATCCAAACTATCTAGACAGTGTGAACAATGAAGTATTAGCAGTTCATTCATTAAGTGATTTCTAACTTTTCTATTGGCCATATGGCATGTGTAAATAAAGACCTGTGCCTACCTACAGCCTCTTTTAAAGCTGAGCCAAGCAATACTACCTTTGCGTGCCAGTTTTACTATCCTTGAAGAACCTTGTTCTGAGAAAGCACTAGATATGTGTTTGGGTGGGTACAGCAAGGAGTTCCCTGAGCCAGCAACCTCTAGGTTTCTTGGCATGGTATGATCCAGTATTCCAAGTGTGTCTCTGCATCTACTAGCAGGCAACATGAAAATATCGCATTTTGTACTACTAATCCTTCTAACCATACTGGTGTCGTGTGGGGGCCAGCAAGACACCACACTGAGTAAACTCCGTGAAGAATGAAAGAATGAAATTCACGTGGGCCGTGGTGCATAGCTGTAATCCCAGTACTGAGAGGCTAAGGCAAGGTAGACTTGAGTTCCAAACCAGACTGGGCGACACAGTGAAGCCTTGTTTCAAAACAAACCAACCAACCTATAATAAAACCCTAAAAATCAATGTCACTGACTTTCAGTCATTTAACACATGTCTATTATGGGATGGGCAGTGCCCTAAATCAGAGAAACCAGAGACCGTGCCTACCTATAGCCTCAATGGGGAAAGAGACAAAATAAGAAACTACATTGGAATCAGAAGTCTACCACACATGTGCTGGGAATTTTACTTCAGGTGTTACACCTCTGAAAATGGTTTTGCAGTGTGTTACAATGGGCCCTTTGAAGATAGAGTTAAAGTTTTTAAATGGGTGACCTAAAGATAAGACTGATCCTGGATTTTCCAAGGAGCCCAATCACAAAGTCTTTTTTAAAAAGACATATAGAAAGACATCCAGAGATAGAGGAAGAAAGGGGGAAGGAGGGAGAGAGAGAAAGAGAGATTTGACTAGCTCACTGGCTTTGAAGGTGAAGCAGCAGCAAGTTTAGGAATGGAAGAGGCCCAGCTAACAGGTATTAAGTAAACAGCAATCACAGACTCAGTTCCTAAGCATGTAAACTATCCAGAGGAACTACCCTCAGATTCTAAGTCAGAGCCCACAGATAAGAGCCCAGGGCTCTTAGAACCTTTGCACTGAACCAGACTCCACAGCCTCAGAATGATGGGAGGAAGTGTGGTTGTTTTAAGCCACTAAATGTGTGCTTTTTCAGCAAACAAACACGTATTTATCTGGATGGTAAGTAGTTTGGAGGATGTGTAGGCAGGGAAAGGGCTAGAAGAGTAAACGAAACCAGCCAGTAGGATCTTGAGATGGTACTTTTAGGTTGTTGTTGCTGTTGTGGTGGTGTGGAATCATCTTTTTGTATACTGTGACGATGTGTCATTCTGATGGGTTTAATAAAAATCTGAATGGTCAGTGACTAGGCAGAATTTTCAAGCACAAAGAACACTGGGAAGAAGGAGGAGTCTCTAGCCAGACAGAGAGGGAACAGCATGGGCAGTACAGAGTAAACTAATAAAGCCATGAGAAAAAAGTAGATAGATAAAAATGAGTAAATTTAAGTTTTAAGATCTAGATAGTAACAAGCCTAAGCTATCAGCCAAAGCTTTCATGATTAATAAGAAGTTTCTTTGTGGTTATTTGAGAGCTGGCAGGTAGGACAGAAAGATCTGACTATAGGTTGTGGAAGCAGCATGAGGGAGAGCCCTATAGCAGGGAGAGACCTAGTAAGTTTGAAAAAAGAGAGAGAGAGAAAGAAGACCCATGAGGGTCTAGAAGAAACACCAACAAGAAATTCTATCAGAAAGTTGATATACCAAGATGGTACAGAACCATGGAAATCCTGATACGGACACCAGCTTTTAAACACTAAATAATAAACAAACAAATAAGAAATAAAGAATAAAAATAAAAATTGAGATGGCTCAACATAGACGCATCTTGCTAGCATAGATGAGAAGAGAAGACCACATTCTATCTTTGGATGTATGTAAAATCCAAAGACAGGCTGATTTAATCTAGAAATCAGTTGAGTAGCTCCCCCCCCCCCCAGACAAACAAACAAACAAACAAACAAACCCGTCTGGCATGGAACCTAGCAGGATATTCTCAGCCGTTGGTCCATTTTCTCACCTGGGTAGAAGCTATACAGGTGAGGTCAATTTTCTTGATTCAGGGAGGATTTTGCACATGGTTTACATACTTTTCTGCATAAAACAAGTATAATGTTGATTTAAAATAAAATAATAGTATCAAATACTTATGGGCTGCAAAGGTCATCAGGTGGCTTTGAGCAGAGGAGAGATTAGAACTGACTTATGTACTAAGAGAATCTCTTGGACCACTGGGACAAGAATAGCACATACTATTCTGGAGGCAGAAGCAGGAAGACCAGCAATGAACCCTTTGTCCTAATCAGGAGGGAGAGGGCAGGAGCTCAGAAGAAAGCAGAAGATGCAGAGGAAAGGAGTTGGGTCTGGAGAGATTCTAGAGACAGAGCCCGGTGCCAAGAAGATTTGCTAGCTGAATTCACAAACAAGTCATTCCAACATCTACTCCTTGCACAAACCCTGTCCCAGTAGATACGTTTACTGAGGACCAAAGTCAAGGGCCCTAATGTAGTTAGAAGTTTCGTATCCTACCAGGCTAGTCTTGCAGCCTTTCAGTCTCAAATAAACACACGGAGGTTTATATTAATTTCATGCAGTTTGGCTCAGGCATATAACTTGCTAACTCTTACTCTTAAGCTAACCCATGACTCTTGTTTAGCCACATGGCTCGCTGCCTTTTCTCAGAGCAGCATGCCTGTCTTCTTTCCTCTGCATCTGCTGGCATCTCAGCCCTGCCCTTCTGCTTCCCAGAATTCTAGTCTATTAGCCCGGCTACTTTCTACTAGCGAAACAGCATTTTATTAAATCAATAGAAGCAACAAACCTTTACAATGTACAAGAGTGTTATCCCACAGCACCTTAAAGGTTACTGTCATGCTAAGGAGCTGTGGAGAGCATATAATCATGCTCTCTCCATCTGCCCCTCTAGTACAAAATAATGCCCCAAATAAGCAGAAGCTTGCTGTGTAGGTACAACTTCAAGACAAGGCCCCTAGTAGCCTTTCAGTGAGCTAGCTCTCTACTGCCGTTCCTCCACCTCTGAATCTCACCCCAGACACAAGAAAGCCAATAAGAAGTAACTTTACAAGACTCCTGTAAGCCACTGCATGATGGTGTCCCTCTATAGTTCCAGCATTTGGGAGACTGTAGTGGGTCAGCCTGGGCAACATAAGAAGACCTCATCTCAAGGTTAAATAAGAAATGGAAAACATTCAATAGTGTCCTGGGCAGAATAGTAAATCAGGAGAGAGAGAGAGATTAAGAGAAAGCTGGTAGATGATGATCTATGGAATATGACACATGTGTTATAATAATGTAAAATGGTACATTACAATCACAGGAGACACCAGCCATAATCTATACAGGGACTCACCACTACAGGTAAAAATTTTCTTAAGGTCAACAGGAGAGTAGGTTCAGTCATTGAGAGCATGTGCTGCCTTCCAGAGGACTCTGTCTGTTCCCAGCACCCACAATGGATGACTTACAGTACTCTGTAACACTGAATAACTCTAGCTCCAGGGGATTTGATGCCTCACCTTCCAAGGGCAGCTTTCCATAACTACATGCAAAGACACATATCTACATTTAATTTAAAAAATTCAAATAAAATTTAACCTATTATTTCAGAATATTTTTTTTAAAAAAATTGAGTTCATTTTTGCTTTGTTTGGTTTGTTTTGTTAATTTTTTTTTTTTTTTTTTTTTGAGACAGGGTCACACTTTGTAGCCAGGTTGGATTGGCCCTGACTATGTATCAGGCTGACCTCAAACTCGGAGCTCCTTCTGCCTCAGACTTCTGGGTGCTGGGATTAGCTACAAAACCCAGATAGAATCTGTTTTGAAACATGACTTATTCCTGTGGCTTTACTGTGAGGATGTGACAGGTGTAGGTATTGGCTTTGCTGCAGGAAACAATATGGACCTTTATTCTGATTGGATTAGTCACAGGGCAACTCTGTTGTTAAGATTTTACTTCATTTACATATTTCCACTCACCTGTGCATGAGGCATGAGCTGCACACTGACCTTCCTAAAGCTGTGATACGTCAGTACCATTCCTAATCCAACCATAAAATTATTTCATTGTCACTTCGTAACTGTAATTATGCTACCGTTATGAGTTATGTAAATATCTGATATGTAGGATATCTGATAAGAAAGCCCTGGGGAGGGGGCTGTGATCTACAGGTTGAGAACCTAGAGTCTAACCCCTTTACCTTCCTATTTCTAAGTTTGATTATTTCATTTTTCTACAAGTAATAATATACACGTGACAAAGTATAATTTTGTGATCATCATCAAAATTCAGGAGAGAAATGAGTCTGGTGCACCAACATCCTGCTCCCTTTGATCTTCCTCCCTCCTTCCTGATGTCTAAGATTCTTCATTATTATTATTATTAATGATCTTATTCCTTTGGAAATTATAGTTGGCTCTCCCATCTTCAGGCTTTGCATCTCCAGATTCAGCCCACCACAGGCCAAAAAATACTCAAAGCAACATCTCATCTGCACTAGACATATACGAATTTTTCTCAACATTATTTCCTACTAAGAAATACTTGTGAGGAACTCACACAGCATTTACATTGTGCCATATATTAATCCACAGGTAATTTAAAGCGTGCATGAGGGGGTGTGTAGGTGATATACAAACAGCACTTCATGTCCTCCCTATGAAGGGCTGTATTCCTTTCAACTACAGACCAAAAGAATGCTTTCCTCCTTTAAGTTGCTTCCTGTCAGGCACTAAGACAAAATATAAACACCTGAGACTTTGGAGTATGTGAGAGACCCCTGAACCACTCCCATTCAGAGACAGCCATGATTTGTTTCCCTGACACTACTTACCTCCCTGATACTAGTTCTGTTGCTATGTTAAAATATCCCAACAAAAAGAAACCTAGGGAAGAAAGGGTTAATCTGGTTTGTAATTCTAGGTTATACTCCATCATTTCAGGGGGGTCGGGCAGAAAAACAGCTCGTAAATCCTTTCCATTCAAAAGCAGAGAGAATTAGATGTGCCCATGTAGTCTGTGTGCCCCTTTTACGCAGCTAGCTTTCTTCACTCTTGCACAGTCCAGGGCCTAGGGAATGCTGCCACCCACAGTGGATTTTGTCCTCCTACATAATTAACAATCAAGACAGTTTCTTACAAACAAAGCTGACCTAGGCCACCACTCCACTGAGACTCCTCACATGATTCTAGGCTGTGTCAAGTTAATATTTGAACTCTAACCAGCACGTTTATGAGCAGTTTCCCTGGAGGCAAACAGACAGTCGATAGCTTTTTAAGCATTTGAAGCATGCTCTGCTGCTTCCACTGTGGCTTCAGATGAATATCTGTTGTCCAAATTGTTCTTCCCTGTCTTGATTCAAGATTCTCCCTCTGTCTTTAGTTTTTAGTAGTCTAATTATAATATGTCTTTGGGTAAATTTCATTTGACTTATTTTGTTTAAGACTTTTCTCAGCTTTCTAAATATGTAGGTAGGTGTTAAAATGCATGGAGGGAAGTTTGGTGTGGTGGTATATACCTATAATCCTAGTCTAATTAGAAGAATCACAAAGAACGTTTCTCTCAGCTATATTGCCAGACTTGTAGGGGTGCAGACAAAGGAGAGCCTGAAGTTTGTAATTCAGTAAGTAGAACGCTATCCAAGAACACAAACAAAACCCTGGATTTAATCCCTAGAATCACATACCCTCCATGATGGTACAGGCCGGCGATTCTAGTGCTAGAAGGTAGAGGCAAGAATATTCATCATTCTTATCTACATAGAGAGTTCAAGGCCAGTCTGGGATACTTGAGATCCTGTCAGAATGAAGGAAGAAGAGAGGGAGGGAGGAGGGGAAGGATGAAGGGATGAGAAAGAGGGAGAAAAAAGGGGGAAATAGCTTTTTCTTTGGGGGGGCTCATCTTTTGTGATTGTTCCCCGGGGTCTGCTGATTCCCATTCCCAAATTTCTCTATGTTATCAGAATTTATGGATTCTATTGGTACCTCTAAAGATCCATGTCTCTTGCCTGCATCCTCTGTCATCTATGCTGTTCAGCTAATTAGCAAGTTTTCAATTTCTTTGCAATATACAAGTATAAAATACAATACTTCTATTTTGTTGCCAAGATTCGCAACCCTCCAATGGTTTTAGAATGTATAATCAGCAATGAAAGTGCTTTATTTGTGACAACTAGCTAAAACTCTTTGATTTGGATGATGTGGAATAATTTCTACATCTGCTTGATTTCTGTACAATTTGTCTTTCGACAAAACAAAACCCCACAACTCTAGGGCATTTTCAGGTTTACACCAAAACTGAAAGATACAAACGCTTTCCACATGCCCTACATACTTCCCCTTTGGGCACCCACCAGATGATACATTTGTTACAACTGATAAACCATCTTGACATATTAGTACAAAAGTCCAGGTCACAAAGATAGCCCAAAAAGTCCTAGCCATGGGTGAGATGTGACTACAGTGTTTCTTTTCTTTAATATCTCAGCCTTTCCCTGAGATCCCGCACTGACTTTCCATTATTCGTACAACACCCAGTGACTCTCAGTCTATTTCAGTGGTTTTCAACTTGTGACCCCTCTGGGGACCAAGTGACCCTTTCACAGGGGTCACCTAACACCATCGGAAAACACAGATATTTACATTATTATTCATAACAGTAGCAAAATTACAGTTATGAAGTAGCAACGAAAAAAATGTCTAATGGGGGGGGGGGTCACCATAACATGAGGAACTGTATTAAAGTGTCTCAGCATTAGGAAGGTTGAGCACCACTGGCCATCCGTTGACCTCTGGAAGCAGGTGTGGTTGGCCCAATCTGGGGTTTAACAGCTACAAGGAGAGCTGCTATAAACATCCAGGCCAGCTTTCTGTGTACATGGAAGCTTTCAACTCCATTGGATAAGTCGTTCTCAGACAAAGGTCCACTCAGGGCATCTGTTTCAAGAGGACCTGCCTTTAAAGAGCAGACAAAGGGGGTCCTTTCAGCAGAAAGAAGGTGCTAGAAATCATCTTGGAGCATCAGAAAGGAAGACCCAAAAGGGGAGAAACTTGGGGAGAGGCCACAGGCTATCTGTCCTTCTCCTTCTGAGATTCGGATACCAGATTTGATGACAGCAAGAAACAGGGGTAGCTCAAGATTGTGAGACGATGATGCATACAAGGGGGAACGGGCGGAAGTTGGGTTGAAGTGGGGTTCTCATGCCCACTGGAAGAGGGCTGGAGGCAGGTCTTCAGGGGAAAAAAAAGAGGCCTCCCATAGCCAGCTCCCTCACACCAAGACACTATCTACAGTGACTTAGCTTTACTTGCATGGTTCTTTGGATAAGCATCTGAGAGTTGACACCCTTTATTCTAATAAATATATTACACATGCTGGAGCTTCTCCTATAGGAGTCAGATGGATAGTCCATCAAGGAATGAGAGCCACTGTTGAGGTGGATTGTTTTGATCTGATGGCTGAGGCCTAACCACAGCACTCACAGCTCCAAGTTTCTTGTCAGTTGTTGGTGGCTTAAATGACAATGGCCTCCCTAGGCTCATTTGCATACTGTAGTGGGGAGCAAGTGCATCACCTTGACCTCGTATGGCTTCTTGGCCAGCATAGCTCTGGTAATCACCTATGACCATCAAGGCTACAGCATTGAACCATGTCTGATAAGACAGCTTGAAATGCGGTGCAACATTCTTACTCCAAAGGCATTAGCTCAAATATGTTCATAGCAGCATTATTCATCATAGCCAGAACCTGGAAACAACCTAGATGCCCCTTAGCTGAAGAATGAATTTTTAAAAATTATGGTACATTTACACAATGGAGTACTACTCAGCAGAAAAAAAAAATGACGTTCATTTGCAGAGTATCAACCTGAGTGAGTTAACACAGACCCAAAAAGATAGACATGGTATGTGCTCACTCATAAGTGAATTTTAGACATAAAGCAAAGGATAACCAGGCTATAATCCACAAACCCCGAGCAGCTAGGTAACAAGAGGAACTTAAGAGAGACATCCATGGATCCCCTGGGAAGAGGATATAAAGATCTCCAGAATAAATTGGGATCATAGTGGGGAACAAGCAAGGTGGGAAAAAATCATGAGAGAATGAGATGGTTTAGTGTGAGGAGCAACAGAGAGGGAGAACAAAGAAATAGATATCTTGATAGAGGGAGCCACTGTGGGGTTAGAGAGAAACCTGGTGCTAGAACATCCAAGAACCCACAAGATGACCCCAGCTAGGACTCCAAATAGTGGAGAGGGTTCCTAAACAGGACTTCCCCTATAGTCAGACGAATGAGCACCCTAATTGTCATCATAGAACCTTCACCCAGCAATGGATAGAGGAAGAAACAGAGATCCATAGCTAAGTACCTGGTACAGCTGAAGAGAGAGATGGGAGAGTATATGAGCAAAGGGATCAGGATCACGAGGAGGAGGCCCACAGAGACGGCTGACCTGAGCTATTGGGAGCTCGCTGACTCTGAAATAACAGCTGAGGAACCTTCATGGAAAGGAGCTAAACCCTCTGAATGTAGATGACAGTTGAATGGTGTAGGCAGTTTGTTGAGCCTCCTGCAGTACGACCAGAGTTTATTCCTGGTGCATGAACTGGCTTCTCTGAGCCCGTCCCCTGCAGGGGAACATCTTATTCAGCATCGATACTGAAGGAAGGTACTCAGCCTACCCCAAATGGATACGCCAGACTGAACTGACCCATCTTGGGATTCCTTGCCCTCTCTGAGGAATGGATGGGGGGGGGGGTGAGGCCGAGGGAGGACTGGGAGGAGGGGTGAGAGGGAGAGCAGTGGTGGATATGGGGGAAAAAAACTTTTTAAAAAAATAAAGATTAAAAAAAGATGAGATACAAGTAGGAACTCACTCTCAGATTCCCATTCGCCCTTGGAATAAAGACTCATTCTGTTGAGTGGATTGTCCCAGCCTTCTTGCTTAATATTTTATATTTGTAAGTTTGTCTATAATCCCTTTAATAAATATTTGTGGGAATGTCTTTCTGTATGCTGTGAATATTAATCTTTAAATAAAGGAGCTGTTTTGGCCCATGACAGGCACCATAGAAAAAGCAGGCAGGGAAATCACAACATAGGTTGGAGAAGAAGGGTGGAGTCAGAGACAGACCCAGCCAGTAGCCCAAGAAGAAGCATGTAAGGAACACAGGTGAAGCCATGGGCCACGTGCAGGCATATTGAGGAGAATGGGTTGAGTTAAGATGAAATAGGTAGATAGCAATGTGCCTGAGCCATAGGCCAAACAGCATGAACTTAATATAAGCGTCTGAATCATTTTGGGGGGACTAAGCAGCAGTGGGCGGCTAAGGGGTCTGGCACGGCAGGCCTGTGGGTCTGAACCTCTGGCCACCCAGGCCAGGAAACCTCATTATAACAAATATTAACCTTTTAATCAATTGCCAGTGATTAATCATTAGCTACAGCATACTCAGTTTCCAGTTGGTGGACTATTTAGGAAGGATCAGGAAATGTGGGATTGATGAAGAAAGTATGTTTCTGGCGTGGACTTTCCAAAATCCCATGCTAGGCCCAGTCCTGCTCTCTCTGCCTGCTGCCTGTGGATAAGATGCAAGCTACCACTCCAGCACCATGCCTGCCCATCTTTCCACCTGCCCACCTGCCCGCTCACCTGTTTCCACACCCTGCTATGATTATCACGGACTAACCCTCAGAAACTGTAAGCAAGTCTCTAACTAAATACTTTATTCTGTAACTTGCGTTGGTTATGATGTCTCTACACATCAGCAGATCAGCAACTAAGACACTAGGTTATCAGGGAGTTCCAGAAATAGTTAGATTTGCTACAATCTGCTGCCCTGTCTGTGGCGACAGGGAGGGGTTTTGTGGCAACCTGCCAGTTCCTCTGGCAGAAACCACAGGTTGATCTCCATCTCTAAGTACTCACAGATGGCTGCCATGAATGATGTTCCTTGGATGCAAGTCTACAGGGATGATCTCAGGCTGGGCATCAACAGGATCGGTCTCCTCAAGCATCACTCAATCCCTCCATGCAACAGTTAGCTCCTCCCACACCATGATAATCACTGATGTGATTTTCGCCAGGCAGGTAGAGGACACAGGTGTTTAGGGTAGATGCACTGCTCCTTGAGATGGTCTCCCAAAGCCTGCATACATTCAAGATCTCTGAAGTAGATTCCTTTCTGTCTAAAATGCTTACTCTCCCACAAGCCCCACACTCCATGTGGTTTGGTAGCAATAAAATAATACTTATTGCTTTTATATGGCCTTATTCGCCCAATCTTTATATGGAAGCTCCTAAAAATTGACTCTACTAACCTGTGAACTGAGATGCACAAGACCACCTCCTAGGTCATTCCCAACATCCCTCTTGACCTTTACAGGTAAGGAACCCACTCCCTCCCCAGTACCACCTACCGGCAAGTCAGGCTATAGGCTCTGTTGTCTCCCAGTACCTAGAAGTGTCTGGCACACAGTAAGGTGCTCAATAAATATTTGTTCAATGGTGGAATTTTCTTGGATAAGTCCTTGGGTGGGAAAAGAAAACATATAGGGTGCCTCCCTCATCATCCTCTACTCTCTATGAGAAGATAACATTAAAACATAAATGAGTAAATATGTTTGTAACATTTAAAATAGGCTACAGCCCAAGATGACAAATTATTTGGTCAACACTGCAAGAATGTTAAGACTTCAATCACATTACCCTCTTTATATGTGGACGTTAGAACAGGATTAGATAGAAGCTAATTTTAACCGTCACTTCTACTACCTAAATGTGTACAAATCACACTTCTAAAAATGAGACTTTCCTACAGAAATAAAACTAAAATTTGCCAATACACCTCAGAGTAAAATGTTATTTAAGGATTAGTAAAACATTTATTTTCCTAGCCTGTGAATAGGACACTTGTTCTCATAATTTTCCTTCACGTCCCTCAGCAGAACTGAATCTCCTGGCATGAGAAGCAGATTCCTTCACACGCCTTCTGGATGCACACCTGCCTTCAATCCCACCCCCCCCCCCAGCACAGGCAGGAGAAAGAACCTCCTGGGAATGTCAGCAGGACATGGCTGCTGTTGCCAGGCACACTCTGCTAAATGAAGAATGGGATCTGACTGTGTCCTTAGCTGGGAACTGAGAGGAAAAAAAAGCTGTTTGTATCCAGCTAATAAAATGAAGATATTATCACTTGTGTGTGTGTGTGTGTGTTTATGTGTGTGTGTTTATGTGTGTGTGTTTATGTGTGTATGTGTATGTATATGTGTGTGTATGTGTGTGTATGTGTATGTTTGTGTGAATGTGTGTATGTGTGTGTATGCATGTGTATGTGTGTGTATCTGTGTGTGCACATGTGTGTGTGTGGTGTGTGTATATGTGTGCACATGTGTGTATGTGTGTGCATGTGTGTGTATCTGTGTGTATCTGTGTGTGCACATGTATGTGTGTGTGTATATGTATGTTTGTGTGAATGTGTGTATGTGTGTATCTGTGTGTGCACATGTATGTGTGTGTGTGTGCATGTGTGTTAGCATGTATGTACTGACCTGGGGCTAAGTGTGTGGCTGTACCTACCCTTTCACTGTGTCACTTTCTCCTGCCTTTGGGCATAGAGACTCAGTAAACAGCCTTTGCCAGGTCTTTGTGCTGTTCTTTATACTTTAAGCATGCTTTCCTTAGCAAAATCCCAAGGCCTGGAAGAGATGCTTTTCTGAGAGGCTCCCAGGTCCTTGGGATTACTACAGGTCCCAGGGGAGGAGGCTAGCAGGGTGGCCTGAGCCAGGAAAATTGTTGCCATCTTCCTCTCATCCCAGCACTGGGATAGGATGGTGGACACGCAGTCTCAACATCACCAGGCACACATGTCACCCCAGTGCTGGGATAGGCTGGCGGGCACTTGCAGTCTCAGCATCATTAGGCACATGTGTCACTATCAGACACCATAAAGAAGGCTTGGGTTTGGGCTGATGTAAGGACAATAAAACACCTTTCATGATTGTGTGTGTGGTCTACGGTAGATGGGAATGCAGAGTGGTCAGTACATCACAGCAGCTGCCACAGGAAACGTGTAGGGGAAGAAATGTCTAGATGAGCCCAAAGGAATCTGGAAGGTTTCACTGGCTGAGAGAAGAAGATTTCAGTTAAGACTCAGAATGGCCGAAGGCTGTTTCTTCTAAGAAAACCATGTTAAGTGACTAGTGCTATGTTTCCTATTGAGAGTCGAACAGGTTTCCGTCTAATGGGATAGACCATAACTGAACAAAACAAATAAATCTATAGCTAATAATTTTGTAATGAATGCATGAGCCAGCCAGTGCAAGAAACAGAAGGAAAAGAATTTGACAGAGAAGGAACAGAAATGTGCAGGGGCCCAGCGAAAACCACCATGGAGAACCTGGCGTTCTTCAGAGCTGCTCCAAGTGACTGCTGACACATAGTAAGTTCAGGTGCAAGGAATGATCTGAGCTCGGGCAATCAGGAGACACATTACAGGTGAGTCTGAGGAACTGACGTCTCCAGAGAATAAAAGGAATGGAGAATCTAGTCTAACACATAATTGGGCAGATGTAAGGGACAGAGTGGCAGAGGAATGAAGACCATAGGGAAGTGAATGGCACTATGGGGGATTCTACAGGGACACAAGTTAGCGTGAAGGGCAGGAGAGTTTCATTACAGGCATTTAGTTGGAGGTCCCTCAGATATCCAAAAAAGATCCTCAAGTGAACAGAAAAACTACTCCATAGACGAAAGGTATTTGTCAGATAAATTATTTTCTGAGTCCTGCTGACTGATGGCCACAATCCCAGCCCTCAGAAGGCTGAAGCAGAAAGATTACAAGTCTAAAATCCAATCTAAAACCAGAAACAGGCCAATGAGGTGGTTCAGTGGATAGAGATACTTGGCACACAAACCTGGCAACCTGAGTTTGATCCCTAGAGCCCTGAATTAGTAGAAGGAGGGTACCAAATTTTATGAAGTTATCTACTGAGCTTCATATGTGCTATGTGACATGTACTCTCTCTCTCTTTCTCTCTCTCTCTCTCTCTCTCTCTCTCTCTCTCTCTCTCTCTCTCTCTCTCTCACACACACACACACACACACACACACACACAAGTTCAAAAAAAATAAATTTTATTTTTAAGAACAAAATTCATATACAGAAAATGGTGACATCATCCCCTTTGTCTGATGATTTCCTGTCATTTCAGTTACCTGCTGTTAACCACAGTTTAACAGTATTTAACTGGAAATGTCATAATTAGATTATCCCTAAGTTTTAAACTGTGTGCCATTCTTCATGGAGCGATGAAGTCTTTCACTGTCATATTCTGTTCGGCCCCACACAAAAACTGCAAGAAGATGAAAAGATAATGTCATCACCTGTTTCTTAAAGAATTTAAAGCCATGTTACTTAGGTGAGACTGGAACCCTGAAAGATGGCTACCAATGATCCCATACTTCCTGGTAGTCACCTCTAACGTGAAGGAGAAAATCCCTTCTATGACTTGGTTATGAAAAACAAAAACAAAACATGGCTTCCCTCATCCCACTCTTTTGCTCTGAGGAAAACCAGCCACCATCGTAGAGACTGTCATATGGAGAAGCCTATCAGTGGAGGAACGGAGGAAGGCCTCTGGCCAACCACCCTGAGACCCACAGCCCAAGAACTGAAGCCTGCCAACAACCACACCAGGGAGCTAGGAAAGGTTCCTCCTTCAGCAAAGCCTTCAAGTGACATTGTACTGAAACCAATGGCTTGATGACAAACTCATGACCCAGGAGTCCAGGCCTCCCAGCTGAGATACTCCCAGCTTCCTGACCCTAGCTAGATACTGTGGTAGGAAAAGCCTGTGCATTCTGAACTTCTACTCTTGGGGTGAGTCGTTACACAGCAATAGAAGCAAATTAAAAACCCAAACAAGAAAAAAAAATATCAAGTTAATTATGCCACTCTGGTCTCAGCCCCATGTAATCAAAATGTAAAACTCTATACATTTTTCTCAAATCTATGCGTTCAACTTTTTACTTTCAAATCTCCATCTTTCACCTCTTAGCAGAGATGGTAAAAGTTTAATGATTTAAGTCCATTCAGTATAACCCTCCAGTGTCTTCATAAAATGCCTAATATTTTGAAGCAGGACCTCAAACTTAGTGTTCACCCCTAGCTTGAACAAAATGTAGTTAAATATTGTAATAATATTCCACAAAGCAAATTTCGAAGACCATCACTGTTTCTCAGCAAGATCTTCTCAATTCAGCCCAATAAAGCCTGGGATTCTAACATCAGACAAAAGAAACAGCTAAAGACTATAAGAAAAAAGCTCACTGTCATGATGAAATTGTGTGTTTTTCTTGATTCCTTACATTCTGCCTTTTATATATGATATTCAGAGAAAAATAAGTGTGATAGCTTAAAAGAAAATGGCCCCCAAGAGAATGGCACTACTAGGAGATGTGCCTTGTTGGCGTAGGTGTGATCTTGTTGGAGGAAGTGTGTCACTGTAGAGGCAGGCTTTAAGGTCTCATATATGTTCAAAGTACCACCCAGTGTCTGAGACCACTTCCTGTTGCCTGAACAAGATGTAGAACACTCAGCTACTTCTCCAGCACCATGTCTGCCAGCATGCCACCCTGTTAAACCATGATGGCAGTAACTAAACCTCTGAAGCTATAAGCCATCCAATTGAATGTTTTCCTTCATAAGACTTGCTGTGGTCATGGTGTCTCCTTATAGCAATGGAAACCCTAAATAAGACAGTCTGCTGGGAGTCCATGAGCATGATTTCTTTGCCTACAGATGTATGTCTTGATGAGATAATAGTTTATTTATATACCTTTTGAAAATCTCTACTTTTTATATTTTGTTCTTCATCTTTTAAGAGATCTAACATTTAAATGGATATTATATTTGAAATGGTTTGATAGAACTGTTTAATCAGCGATTATTAACTGTTTAATCTGTTATTACTTTGGTGCAGGTTTGGAAAAAATTACAGTCTGTGTGTTGTTTGGCTGTATAGTTTAGATATGTTTTGCACATGAGAAATTCAGGGGTTGATATAGAAATTATTTAAAAAGATAGATTATTGAATCTACTTTAATCCAAAAAACAGCTGTTATTCTCAAAATATTTTGCATTAGTATGAATTTTGGCTTATTGATACAAATTTAAGGTCAATTTTGTTATATTGTATGTATTTTTCTACTCCTGTTTAAGGTATGATATTTATATAACTCATTTAAAATTGTAATGTATAATTAATAAATGCAGATTAATAGTCATGTATGATAACCAAACTTATAACATCTTTAGGTCTACAAAGATATATTACAACTAAATAGGTAATCCTCAACCACTTCAAAGGCCTATAAAATATGGCATTTAAAATATTTAAAACTTTTCTGGACAGTGAGACAGGTCTGCTCCTGGAAGCACCAATCTACTCCAAGAGAATGATGGGCACTGAAGAAACTCCATATTAAGTTTACTTTTCTTGTGGCAAAAGTTAGCCACTGGACAAGAACCTGTTCTTGTATTGACTGCTTGACAGTGTGCTGTATAAACTGGATGTGTAGGACCCATAGGAAAGTGACCTCTGAACTTTGGCAGAACAAGCTGAAATGGTCCTTCAGGTTTCTGCTTAGCAGAGAAAACTGTCAGACATTCTTCAGAACACAAGGAGAAGTGACAAATGGGCAGAGCAGTCCTTCAAATTTCCTGCTTCACTCTGGGTCTGTAAGATGAAGATGGATACCCCCAATGTTTTACTCTGGGTCTGTAAGATGAAGATGGATACCCCAATGTTTTACAAAGGAACTTTCTGTGACTATCCAGGTAGCCATATGTCATCTCTGTCATTTCTAGATTTTGAAAGTTGCTTTCACTTCCTGTTTATTCAGGTAATATTATATACTCAGGTAATATTATATCCTTTTGTGGCCTTTGATGTAGTTGAAGATTAGAGTTATATGTATAGTTTTTTTTAGTTATTATAAAAGGTATATTAGATATGAAACTTTAGACTCACAAGAATAACGTAGATGATAGAATATTTTCTTTATTTTTGCTAAACACAAATAGACTAGATATTGTAGCTGTTTTATTATATGTAATTTTGCTATGTTGAAATTGAAATATTTCCTTTTTAAGTAGACAAAAAAGGGGAAGTGATGTTGGATATCTTTCTGTATGCTGTGAATGTCATTGGATAAAGGACTTTCTTGGCCTATGGCGGGCATCTTAAAAGTAGACAGGGAAATTGGAGTAAAGATAAAGGAAAGCAGAATGAAAAGGGATGTGATCCAACCACCCAAGAAGCAAGATGTAAAGAAATAGGTAACTAGCAATATTCCTGAGCCATAGGCCAAGCAGAATGAAATTAATATAAGCTTCAAGCCTCTGTGTGTTTCTGTGGGACTGGAGGTCTGCAGGTTTGGATCACAGGCCAGATAGGCCAGAAACCTCTTATTATAAGGGGTGGGCTCGCCTACAAGAACTTTAAAGCACTGAAATTATTTGAGTCTTTTTCTTCCAAATATATTTCCTTGACTACTCTAATTCTGTATGTGTTCAGTACATATATAAAAATCGTGTATATACATGTGTATGTTGGATATGTATACTTGTATTTGGGGTATATAGTCAACATGTATATGTGCTTGTATATTCATATATTACTTTTGTGTGTGTTGTATAGATGTGCTCGTGTGTGCATGGGCTTAAGGGTGTACATATGTATGTCTTATATTCATGTATCTATGTATACATGTATGAATATATTTGTTACTGTGTATATAGTTGTACACGTAACTTATAGCCCTATTTCTGCCTATCATCCTTCCATAATAGTACCTGGAACTGGATGGAAAGGTATGGTCACTGTGGGTCCCTTTTCCCCTCCCTCTTCTGAGTCTGTCCTCTACAGGGATGAGGAATGGAGGGAAGAACCTGGAACACCAGGTAAGGTGCAATGGCAGCCATCTTTAGTCTAGTCCAGTCCTATCTGGTACTCTTGCCCTCTGTGACACCGTGTTTTCCGTACACATAGGGCCTAACGATTGAGTTGGGGTTTGCTTCTCCTCCTGAATCACTGAAGATTCTTCAGAAAGGGAACATTGTTTATCTCCTGGGCTTGGACAAGGCCATGACTTGGATAGGGCTCCTAAGTTGAACCTCCTGCTGCTGGCCCCACAGTCCACCTAGTTACTTCTTCCTTTTATCCTTGTGCTGCTTTGTGTCCAGCCAAGGTAACAGTCTCTAAAGCCACAGAAACTGCCATGAGATCCCTCAGTGCCCTTCCCTCCTCTTCATACAAAGTCCACTGTACCACGGCCTTTCGGCACAGTTACCACCAAAGGTCTTTGCAGAACTGCTCTCTCTGAGAAATTTCCAGCAGAGGGGATTCCCATTTCTATATGTTCATTGGTCCCTTAAACTTCAGGGAGCATGTGGCAGGCCTCCCCAGGAACCTATTTCTGATTTCTCTCTATCATCATGTAGCATGAGAGCCAATCCACAGGTTAAAGTCTCACAGGCACAAAGCTAAGGCAGAGTGTAGAATGTTCTTGTCTCCACAACAGGTCCTGTGGATGCTCTACACACACCTAGCTTTGTGCAGAAACAGCACCTCCATGGCAAGGGAGTGAAAAAGCCATGCTTCCCTTGATCCTGGTCCAATGAATCCTTCTCTCTTCCCTCCTTGACAATGTGACAAGAAGATTGGAATCAATACCTTGTGGAGTATCCAACACTGTGGTAGAATTCAGTAGCCAGAAATAAAATTTTTAATGTTGGAATTCTATTTCTTTGCCTAAATATCTATTTCTGGCTCCAATGAAAGACCAGAGAAGCAAGACTCACTGAGCTAATGAAGCACTGAGACCCCACAAACTCCAGTTCTTACCACATCACATTTGCAACCTGTATTGTGATGGAACTCCCAAAGTCTCCCAAAACAGAGCCCAAGTATCATCTAACCAACAAACAACTTCCCTGATAAACTCTGCAACCTAAATAAACCCCCAAACATCCCAGGGCCTAGGATATAGTCTGGAGTCACCATCATCCTCACTGCTCTCTCAGGGATGCTGCACTCTGAGGGCTGTCCAACTCCAACAATGACAATGTCTAAGACTCTCATTGGCTCCAACAGCCTTCTTGTCATTTCCTATGCCTTTGAGTCAGCCTGGAAAGAGGAAGGCAAGCCACCTCTTGGGAAGAAATGCCGTCATCCTCCTATACCAAGACTATACACACATCTGCTCCTCCTGTCCCATTTTATGGTAATGGAGTAGTTCTTCTATCTCAAAGGCATAGTAAACTCATAGGCTTCCTTCCATGTGTGCTTTGGCCACATTTTGTGACAACCCTGCTCTTTTTGGGGGGAAGCTGTTTTTTGATTTTGTTAATGTTTTGGTTTTCGTTTTGTTTTGGTTTCAATGACCCAAAAGAGTATACCTGTGGGACATTTTCTCACACATATGTCACCACCATCACTGATCACCATCTCCAATACATGATATTCATCCTCTGCCAAGTGCCTTAGTTTGAGAGTGTTTACTTGTTGGGCCCACCCTTTAATTCCTTGATACATGCATACTCTGTGCCAGTCTGCTCAAGCTGCCATTACAAAATGCCACCCAGTAAGTGGCTTCTAAACAATAGAACCCTGTGCTTTCACAGTCTGGATGCCGAGAAATCCCAGATCAAGAACCTGTGTACTCTGTATCTAGCGAGAGGATTTCTGGTGCATAGATGTTCTTGCTGTGTCCTCACATGGTAGAAAGGATGGCCACACTTCTTCTATAGGGGCACTAATACTATGTATGAAGACAACATTTTTAAGACTTAATCATTTCCTACGTTGCTTTATCTCTTAACATGCCACCTTAGGGATTTGGATTCAAATATTCGTCAGGGACACAAACATTGAGAACACAGCACCTCTCACAAGCTCCCTCTCTGTCTTTTCCTTTTCCCAGGCAGAGTGGTCTGTACATGCTGTCTCTACATTAACTTATTTAAACTTGCTTCTACCTTCCCCTCGTGGACCACTATTAGCCTTAGCCTATCAAAACCAAGAGTTTTGTAAATTTCTCACAGCAACGACACATATGACCTTTTCTGTAGTAGGATTATGTTGTTGCATTGTAAATAATTGCCCTGCCTACTGGTTTAATAAAAAATCTGATTGGCCGAAGGCAGACAGGAAGTGTGGGAGGGGCTACCAGACTAAGAAAACTCTGGGAACAGAGCAATGCCACAGAGACTCTAAAGAAGCCAGCAGAGATGCAAAGGACAACTATGCTGCTCTGAGAAAAGGTGCCGAGCCACATGGCTGAACAAGACAAGAATCATAAGGGTTAGTTTAAGAGCAAGAGCTAGCTGGCAACATGCCAGAGCCTTAGGCTGAACAGCATAAAATTAATTCAAGTGTCAGTGTGTTTTTGTGGGACTGCGGGTCAGTGAACCTCAGGGCTAGGCTGGAAGATATGGGTCAGAAACTTATTACTATACTTTTCTTAAAACACTCTTGTCTCATGACTTTAATAAAGTCTTTCTCTTGTGGCTGTATCCTGTCTCTTCTTCTGGTTCCTTGCCTCTCCTCTTTCTGAAGCACCCATTCTTCTACCAGCAGCCACAACAGACTTGTGATCTAAATTGTATCCCTGGTCAAAATCTTCTAACAGTCTCCAAAAACCCTACCAATCTTCATCGCCTCAAAACCATACTATGAAAATAACCTTGTTATTTGCCTTGTAGCTTTGTAACCCTTGTCTCCCCCTATCTCCTTAAGATCTCAATATTCTGCCTCAGGGGCTTTGATTTTACTGTGTTCTTTCCTTCTGCAATACTCCTCCCCCTTCACCAAGACTCTCGACTTCCCCAAGCCTTGCCTTGATACTTCTAAGGCACATCCTCCACAAAGCTTTCACTGACTTTAGGTATCTAACAACAACTGCCCACAGCGCCCTCTACAGGTTTCTTGGTAGTATTTAGCAGAGTTTAACCAGCTGATCCCACGTGTTTATCAGTTCTCTACCTATGGACTCAATCACTTGAAAATCTACAGTATTCAGGGGGAAAACATGCATCTGTACTGAACACACACAGACATTTTTCTTATCATTATTCCCTAGGCAATACAATATAGATCGTATTAGGTATAAGTCATGAGAGATAAGTTTCAAGACACAAAGTGTGTATAGGGTCCCTGAAATTACTAGGCCATTTCGCAGAAGGGTTTTGTACATGGAGGGAGTCTGCTATCCAAAGAAGGTCCTGATACCAACTCCATGTGGATCCTAATGAACCACTGTATTTATCATTTTTGTGTGTGACTAAAATGTTCTCTGTCTTGCAAACAACTTCTTATTTGTCAAGAAGTTAAGGACCATATGTGTTCTCCCCCAAACCCAGCATTCGTTGTGACCCCCAGGAGATGCTGAGCAGATTATCTGTCAAATAAAAAGTTGATAGAGGCAGTGTATCACAGTAGGCATAGCATTTGCCTAATAGGCTATGTCCATGGAGTCCATCCCCAGTACCATGGGGGGGGGGGGATATTTTTGAAATAAAATTTATTTGCTGCATATAGAAAATCATTATTTTGGAAAAGAGGTTGTAAAAACTGAAAGCAATTTTCTCAGCATATTTTTGAAATTTTTTTCAAAGGTTAGCAATTTTTTTTCTCTTTTAGGAAGAAAACAATTATACTTAACTAATACTAAGAGAATTACCAGGATTGAATGGGAAGAGAAGAAATAATACACAGACCATACACTGAAACATGCTAAATGAATCTAGTTATTAATATCATACGGTATCTGGCTTAATTCATTGGTACTTCTTTAAAATAAATAGGCCAATTGACTGGTAAGTGCAAAAAACATAGAACAGACACCTTCATTTGGCATGCATTCTACTAAGAACAGATCCTGAAGGACTCTTCTTTGGAAAAGGGGTGTTTATTTATGCACTGATTGGATTCTCTCCTTGAGATTCTCCCATTGCAATGTGAATCTACCCACATCTTAACTTTTGATGATACACAAAAGACAGACATAGGGTCATCAAAAGCTGAATGAACACATCTCTCAGATAAAATGATTCTTTTGTTAGGGCTACCCTAAGGAGATAGCTAGCTTCAAGCGCACAACTGTTTGTAACTCCAGTTCCAGGGTATCTGACACCCTTACTGTACACATTAAAATAAATTAATTAATTAAATAAAAAGCATTTGCTGAAAAGATCCAGGGTCCAGGGAGTCTTTAAAATTATGTTTCCTAAAAATACCCTGGCCTCTTCTGGAGAAGAGATGAAGTATAAAACTGATAAAACTATACAGAAGAGGTTTTTGGCTCAGCCTCTGATAACCTGTATCACCTGCTCCTCTATTTCCCTATAAAAATGGTGCTTGGTGTTCCTGATGGACTCACATTAATATACCTAAGGCTAGATACTCCTTCTAAACAACTACTCATTTGGCTGTGGATGTGATTTTCCAAAACCAGTTTGCTAATGTATAAAGATAATCCTTCAGCCTTTCATATTTAGTGAATCATACTAAAAGTGCTTGCATAAAGTTGGCCACATAGATCAACTGACCGACACAGTGGTTTATTTTCAGTTTACAGAGCTTGTATACACAGGCTCTCCAGCATCACCATGCATCATTCTGATGTCTAACACATGCTTTGTAACTGTCAGAAATGTGATAAACCTGTCAGAGTCTACAGAGGAGCTGCAAAAGCTAGGAGGCATTCCAAGCTCTGTCTAGCAGTGACAGCATGAGTGTTGCAGATGCTTAGCAGTGTAGAAAGTAAAAGCTCCACCCTGATATCACTCTGCAAAAAGAACTTCTTCCAAGTAAGTAACTGTTAACCCTTTCTAGTTATATGCAGTTTTGTGTGTGTGAGTGTGTGTGTGTGTGTGTGTGTGTGACATTCAAAACTCAGTAAAATTTCACAGGCTGAACACTCATAAATAACCAGCACCCAAGTCAAGAAAACATGGAGAGCCCCTCAAGTTCCCTTTCAGCAACTTCTTGAAACCTATCCCATGAATGGCCAGTATTTTGGTTTGTAACAAACCAAATGAACTCTACCTGGTTTTGAATTTCATATAAAAGTAGTCAATCCCGCAATGGTAGCCTGCAAGCTCAGCTCAGCATTCAGGAGGCCAAAATAGGAGGATTGTCATGAGTTCAAGGCCAGCCTTGAGTTACAGAGTGAATAAGCCTCAATTCAGTCTGTACTAAAGTCAGACCTTGTCTAAAAAAAAAAAAAAGATGACAGACAGATAGATAGACAGATAGATGATACAGTCAGTCATATGGTATGTTAATTTGTGTCTGGCTATGTTTTTCAACTCTATGTTTTATACATCTTGTTAATATGTATAAGACAAATACACTGCAATTTTTAGTCAATAATGCAACAAATATTTACTGAGCTCATATCTACCAGGGACAAATGTATCCTTTTCACAGATAACATTTTAGTGTCCGTTTGTTTACATAAACTCAACAAATAAAATTTTAGCTTATTAACACGTCTGTCAAAGTTAATTGCTTTCCCAAACTGAACATCGACAGTTTAAAGAATAATCTAGAAATCATTACACACATAAGGACAGAGGAAACATTTCATTTTCTTTAAATAAACACAATTTCCATTTACTCCAAAATTCCCTTGTTTGCTTGATAGTCTGAAGTGTTAATGCTCTTGACATTTGTGACTAAAGTAACGTTTTTAGGATTTAAGAATCCAAATTCTTTGAGCAGTTATTTCTTTGAACCCATTTGTTCTCAGTAGCAGAGTGGTTCAAAGGAAATACTGAACCTAGATGCAAAATCCAGTTTTGTTATGAATCCACCATGTGACCTTAGACAAGTTCCTTGACCTTTCTGGGTTACTTTCTTCATCTTCATCTACAAATAAGATGATTAACCTATGAGTTTCCTGGAGTCTCTTCCTCAAAAATTCACAGGGGCTGGAGAGATGGCTCAGTGGTTAGGAGGAACCACACTCTTCAGTTCCCAGAATCCATAGCTAGTGGCTCACAACTGCCTTTAACTCCAGCTCCAGGGAATCTGGTGGCCTTTTCTGGCCTTCATGGGCACCCATATTACACAAGCACACAAATAAAAAGGAATCATTTATTTTTTTTTCAGGTAAGAACGGGTTAAAATAAGATAACAACACAAAGGAAAGCCTGCATCTCCTCAGTTTGAATTAAGGATGTATAGCTGCTACCCTGGGCAGGAAACCAGTTCCTAGACCACTCCCCTAGCAGAGTTCCTTCTGATTTTCCTTTGAGTCCATATCTGAAGGGGGTTCCTGAGGGTTTCACATATTGCCTTAGGGAGGTAGCTCTCTACCACATCCAAAGGGTACAATGCAAATATATTTTCCTTTAGGACAAAACTGCATTTGAAGTGCCAGTCAGTCTTCCATCACTGTGACAAAATACCCAAGGAAATCAACAGATAAAGATGCAAGGTTGACTTGGGCTCATGGCTTCAGAGACCATAACTCACAATTGTCTGTTGCTTTAAGCCTGAGGGAACACAGCTTATCACAACAGGAGCACATGGAGGACAAGACTGTTCACCTTATGGAAGCAAGAGACAGTGACATCGGAATCTCAATATCCCCTTCAAGATTGTAGCCCAATGACCTAATTTCCTCCACTCAGCTTCTGCCACTTTAAGATACACCAACCAGGCATTGAGAACAATGACTAAACTACAGTGGAAGGAAAAGACCAAAATTGGTTCCATATATTTTAACTTATCTTGAAGTCAGGATGGAAGAGCCATGTCTGGTCTC
Source organism: Phyllotis vaccarum (assembly GCA_033318265.1). Taxonomy (NCBI): domain Eukaryota; kingdom Metazoa; phylum Chordata; class Mammalia; order Rodentia; family Cricetidae; genus Phyllotis; species Phyllotis vaccarum. Next base: position 42,194,935 of record JARWLC010000011.1, on the reverse strand, counting down.
AGTGGCATCACTAAAAATGAGCAAGATGGGAAGATGCAAACTTCAGCTGTTTTCCCAGAGTCAAGTCAACTGGAAGTGTTGCCAAGTAAACCATTTGGTGAATTAATGTAGCCCAAGTTGGCCTTAAACTTACTATGTAGCCAAAGATGACCTTGGATTCCTGTGCCTCCAGCCTCTATCTCCCAAGCGCTAGTATTATAGGCAATCAGTGCCACTGAAAACATTAACTTTAATCATTAAACTTAAAAAAAAAAAAAACTATCCTTAGGGGTTGGAGAGATGGCTCTGTGATTAAGAGCACTTACTGTTCTGTCAGAGGACTCTGGTTCAATTCCCAGCACCCACATGGCAGCTCACAACCAATTCTGTTGTCTGGGGACCTGACGCTCTCTTCTGAGATCCACAGGCAGTGCATGAGTATGTTGCCCAGACATACATACAGGCAAAACAGCCAAACACATTAAAACAGAAAAAAACCAAAAAGCTATATTTAGTAGCTGTAAACATTTTTTTTTTCCTGTTTCCTCCTCCCATTTGCCCCTGGATGGGAAGGCTGACGTATTTCTCAAATTTAAGCAATACGAAAACGAGAGAGGGGCAATGATACAGTGGTGCTTGTCTGGCATGCGGAAGGCCTGGGTTCTAGCCCAGCCCAGCATTTTGATACAGAAGTAAGTAACAGAAAATGAAGCTAAAAGTCCAAAGGATGTTTATAATGTTGATAAATACAAGAAAAAAATTCCCTGCTGAAGCCCAGGCCTGCTTTCCATTTGGTAAAGTCTAACTCATGAACTCATTTTAGAAACATCAAGTGGGAAAAGCCAAAACAGACGTAGACCCAGTGGACAGGGCTACTATCATTCTTACGAGGGAAGGTGCAAAGGTTTAAATCAACCTCCATCCTATTTTAGGTTAATTTAAGTGAGAAATATATCAACACAGAATTTTTTTTTTTTTTAAGTCTGAAAAGTCAAGTCACTACTTACATAAAACATTCAAAAAGGAAAGCTCCCGAGTCTGAGCCTGCAGTGGGATCTGAGGATAGTGTTGACGTAACTCAAAGATTTCATCTTCCAAATGACAGCCCAACTCATGTATGCAGGGAAGACCCAGAAAGGTAAGCAGCAAGACACATTGCGTAATGCCCCACAAGGGCAAAAAAAAAAAAAAAAAAGTGCTTTCTGGGGTTGAGGTCTTTCAACTCCAAATTCTTCCTCCAGTGGTTCTGTTGAGTCACAGCTGTGCTCCATGTTAGCACGAACCAAAAATAACATGACTAACTGCAAAAGGTGACAGGGTTGTGGCCAGCTTTTTATGGCCACACAGCAGTACCTTTCTTTCTGTCCAGTGGAAATGTAACATTTAGCTCGTAAGAGAAATCTTTCTCAGGCAGGTTCAGATTCAAAGTCGTCTGAGGTTTGCCCAGAGTGTCCTTCAGCTCGGCTGCAAGAGGAGGCAATTTGCTGAGGTACAAAGAGACCCAGAGTGCAAAGAGCATAGCTGTCTTAGAGGGACTCGGGACATCCTAGGCTGGACACAGCCTCTAAGGGAGAGAATAAAGCACTCTAGTGCAGCGATGTAAATGAGCCCCACATCTGATTTCCATTAGAAAACATAAACCCTTTTCAGAATCTTTTCCTCTTCTACCCCCTCCTTCCCCCCAAATGGCACTACGGAGCACTTCACTTTTTCCAATCATACAGTGATATTTGGAAAGTTCCATTTGCTTCCATTAAGAAAAATACAGAGAAGGGAAAAAATACATAATAGGCATCTATCATTTTTGTACGTGAGTCTTGCTTGGTTATGGGATTTTCCCTCTCTCCCCCACAAAAACAAAAAACAAAAAAAGTCCTGTCTGAGTAATTTGGGTATCATACTGCTCAGCGTACTTCCCCTAAACAAGTGATTCTATATTCCATGACGAATGCTTCCCTTTGTTGTGTCTCAGCAAGTCTCTTTGCCTTCTCCTGTCTTTTATCCACTGTAGTCATTTATCCACTTTATCTTATACCTAATGAGAATTAATAACATTTTATTATCCTATAAGCACCAGAGAGACAAAAGCAAGAAGCATCAGATAGTGTTCCTGCCCAGCAGTAAAGCTGGGAAGAATAACCCCAGGAACCAGAGAACCACCAAATAAGCTTATCAATTATTTTAGCTTCTGCAATATAAACAGAGCACACTTGCTTATCTCTTTCTGCCAGGCTTATTTCATTTAATGGCATGGCCTCCAGTTCTATCCATGCTGCTATAAATGACAGGATTTTATTTTTCCTCCATTTCTTTCTTTGTTTTTAATTTTTGAGGGGTTGGCAAACTGGTTCTCATCACATAGCCCAGGCTGTCTTCAAATTCCTGAAAGCTGGGATTACAACATGTACAACCATGCCAAGTTTTATTTCATTCTTTAAAAAAACCCTCTTAATATGAATGTTTTGCCAGCATGTATGTCTATACACTATATGTGTGCCTGGTGCCTTTAGAGGCCAGATGAGGGTGTCAGATCCCCTGGAACTGGAGTTATAAATAGTTGTGAGCTGCTATGTGGGTGCTGGAAATCAAACCTAGGATCTTTGGAAGAGCAGCCAGTGTTCTTAACTGCGGAGCCACCTATCTATCTAGCCCTTTTTATTTTTTTAATTATAAATAATCTTCTAATATATGTATGCATTTTTATGTGCCAGCAAATGCCATAATTGGCCAGTTTGCCTGTCATAAAGAAATTCTGCCCTGGACATGCACAACTGGAATCTGAGTAAGTAGAAATCTGAGGCAAGAGGATTAAGATGATGAGCTAAATGAAAGGAAAACTAAATTATTTATTCTAATCTAATTAAAACCCATTGCATATGTGAGACAATACAATAATAATATAGCATACATATAAAACCTACTGTTTTTAAATTTCTAACAAAACAACTGGCGTAAGTTCTTCAAAAGGAACCTTAAAACTTTCTAAAGAACACTGTTTAGACTGGATTGGACCTACTCAAGGTTAGAAATGCCACCTTTACATAGTATTCAATCAAATACCTGAAGGGAAAAGCAGAGCCGGTCTGTCTGAAACGGCACTGGTCTGTCTGAAGTCTGTCCTTTTCTGAGCAAAGGTCCCATGCAGGAGAGTGTGCTGAACATTTGAAGATCCATGGTCAAGGATGGCCAAGAGAAAAGCAGAAACTAGAAGGTATGGAGAAGACGGGGAACCAGAAAGCCAGAGACCACACAGGCCCAAGTTTTCATTCAGTTAGTCGTTCTTCAAGAGGATCAAGAAACCATTAAAGATGCTGTAAGTAGGGGGTAACTATCACGGTTTGGTAAGTAGGGGGTAACTATCACGGTTTGGTAAGTAGGGGGTAACTATCACGGTTTGGTAAGTAGGGGGTAACTATCACAGTTTGGTAAGTAGGGGGTAACTATCACGGTTTGGTAAGTAGGAGGTAACTATCACGGTTTGGTAAGTAGGGGGTAACTATCACGGTTTGGTAAGTAGGGGGTAACTATCACGGTTTGGTAAGTAGGGGGTAACTATCACGGTTTGGTAAGTAGGAGGTAACTATCATGGTTTGGTAAGTAGGGGGTAACTATCACGGTTTGGTAAGTAGGGGGTAACTATCATGGTTTGGTAAGTAGGGGGTAACTATCATGGTTTGGTAAGTAGGGGGTAACTATCACGGTTTGGTAAGTAGGAGGTAACTATCACGGTTTGGTAAGTAGGGGGTAATTATCATGGTTTGGTTTTACATCTGTCACATGAATGAATGGCTGAGCAAAAATAAGTAAGCAAACACACTCAAGTGTACCCCCAAATGAGTTAACTCCCTGGCAATATGTATTTAGAATAAACTTGGCTCATGACAGATTATTAGCATAGACAGACAATGATTCTTGTCTTCATAGCTACAATAATGAAAGTAATATATATATATGGCCCTAAATTTTATCCTTTTCTTCAGATCTTAGAAAAGATCTCTGTAGAACCCCCAAAATAAAGGCCTTCTACAATGTACCTACTATATAAGATAATATCCTGTTACTACAATGCCTTGTCTCACACAAACACATGTTCAGCAATGCTTGGCCCAAGTATGCAGGTACCCAGGATTCTGAGCGCACCTTTGTTATAGCACTTGGATGATGCTTAATTGTGTGAATACTGTCAGCACACATCCCCATCACCCTATGAGTTCCCAGAGAAAGGCCTCCTTGTGGTAGGTTTTCCTCCTCTGTCTTAGCAAAGGGCCTAGCACTCAAGAGGGTCTCAGAGAATGTTGTGAAAAGTGAATCCCATGAGCTGGTGAGCTGTCTTGGCAGAGATGCAGCCACAGTCTCTGAGGTGAGCCTGTATGGGCTCCAGACTCAGAACCATCATCCCGTGTAGATGTAATTAGGCAGACTAATGAAGAACAATAGGACTGGATCTGGACCCTTGGTGTGATGCTGTACAGCTGTACAGGTAAGGGAGAGTCTCCTAGTCCTTGAGCTTTGGTTTCCCCACCACAAAATGAAAGGTGGTACAGATGTGGTAAAAAGCCAAAGAAGACAATACAGAGAACTTAGACCAGATCCTGGTACATAAGCAATCTGTACATAATGTATCTATCATGTCTATCCTCATCTGCATAATAAAAAATAAGCAAATCTGTATTGTCATTGTGATAGTAGAATGGGATGATAATGGCTGGTGTGGTTTATTGAGATACAGCAAGAAAATGTCAAGATGGTATAATGCAACAGAGGACTCAAGTCTGTATCCCAGCTCCAAAACTCACTAGATGGATAATATGGTTTAGAACATGGGATACCTCCAAAAGGGCCATACATTGAAAGCTTGGCTCCCACAGAAAGAGCACTGGGAGATGGTAAAACCTTTAGGATGTGGGGCCTACTCTCCATCTGGCACTATTGTCAGGGCCAAGACCCCATTACTGCCCATACCTTGCACTGTTATCAGGGCCAATAATTTATGGAAGAGCTAATACCATACTCTGTTAAATGGGTATATCATTAAAGTGATCCCTATGCTACATTGTTATACCTATAGATCATCTCTCATCTCTCATCTGAGAAACTGCTTCTTAAAATAGATGGCAATTAGCACAGAGACCTGCTATCACCATGCAGAGAATAAAAGACTCCAGAGCTCAGTATTAAATGGGGACATCTATACCACATCCCATTGATATCAGGTGTCTTTCTGGATACCGTGAATATCATTGGTTAATAAAAGGACTTTTTTGACCTATAGCAAGGCATTTTAGAAGCAGATTGATCCAAAGATGACAGATAACTTCAAGGAAACAATACTTTTTAGATACAAGAGGGCAGTTGCACATACAAGCAGAGATTGCAACAACACACAAGATTTGTGCAAGCTCAAGCTGGCAAAATCCCAGTGAGGAGGTGAAAAAGAAAGAAATAGAGGTGGGGCCTAGGTGGAGGAAGTTAGCTTATTGGGTGTGTGTTTGTCATCAAAGGAGACCGAGACTCCTTCCTGTCTCTCATTTTGCTTCATGTCTGACATGAGGTGAAAAAACCTGGTCTGCCATGAGCCCTCACTATGATGTACTGAGCTACCACAGGCCCAAAGCCACAGAGCTTATTAACCATAGACTGAAACCCCTGAAGCCAAGAGCCGAAATAAACCTTTCATCCTTGAAAACTGATGATTTCAGGTTGTTTTGTTGTCATTCCCCCACCCCACCCCATCTTTGGAAGCTGACTCACACAATGGGACACTTACAATATTCACTGCATCCGGCCTCATTTTATTTATTCAAAATGGAGATGATGGCTATCTTCCAGAACATGCCTTTAGAACAGCAACATCCTGAGTGTGAGTAAGGAGCTTTGCAGAATCCAAGGTGTTTTAAGGAAAATGACTGCTCAGCTTTAGCTGCTGTTGGCGAGAACCCAGACCCGTGAATCTGCAGTGTCAGCTTGCCAATGCCAATCTTTGCTTCTACATCTCTTCCCCACTCTTCTGGGTCTCCCTCCCCATCTTTGTCTTCTGCTTCCTTTAAGTTGCCCTTGGTTCTGGCATAGTTCCTTTAATGAGGTGGACTTTGGGTTTTGCTAAACTGGACCCCCTCCTGTTCATAACCTTTGCTGGCCTTATACTGTTTGCTTGCCTGAGATCTCTGAAAAATGACCTTGTTTTGTGAGACGTTTGACATTAGTTGGCAGTATAAACTGTTCTTAATGTTTCTTACCTTTTAAACTGACCACTGCAGAACACACACACATGCAAGCATGAACATACACAGCCTACTCATGAGATTATCATTCTAGGTGTCCATGAAAACAGGAAAGGCCTGTGGTGGGTTTATTGTCAATGGCAAGATTGAAATGACAACTACCCTCACTACAATGGACAGCTTCTAGCCCCCTAACAGTCACCTCTGACTGCTCTCTTGGCTCAGACATTGGCAATCCAGGGCAGTGACTCACCCTCCCAGAGGAAAGGGAGGGGTTGATGAATGTAAACAGAAAGCCAGCAGCACCTGAGTCTGAGAACTTTGGGAGTGTGCTGTCTCAGGAGCTCTGGGCTCCCAAAAGGTAGTGTGGAGGCAGGGTTTGAAAGAGATCATTGTGGGCTGCCACTCGGTACCTCATCAGCTGCAGCGTCAAAGTGTAAAAGCTGCCCTGTTAGGGCAGCAGATAGTGCCTTCCAGTTTTATGGCTATACAGGGGAGATTTCCTCTCATTTCCACAGCAGCCATTTAGAAGCAAGATTTCTCTCCTAACCCATGCCATTTGCTTCCTCCCTTCCCAGCATACCTTCCTCCATGCGGTAAGCTGGGAAGGGGAGCAATGGATCAAATAGTAGATGTCTCTCTCATTATTAACCACATCCCAGTTCCAGGAACAACATGAAGGACAGAGACTAGACTATGAGAAGCTCCCGGCCCCTGTCTCAGTGCCCTCAGGGGGCAGCCTTAGCTTCAGTCCTCTAGGAGCCAGGGCAGTAAGCCCATCCCCCCACCACACACATGCCCACAATGGGTCCAGCACTGCTGAAGGAGCACTAGTCCAAGTTAGACGTTAGAGAACAAGAGAGAAAGACCAGAGGCAGGGGTAAGAAGGGTGGGTGACGGGGACAGAAAGGGAGAGGAAAGGAAAGGAGGGAGGGAGAGAAAGAGGAAGGCGGGGAGAAAGGGAGGGGAGGGGAAGAGGACACGGCCAAGGCCCTCTGGTTCATGACTGTCATCTCTCCCCTTTGCCCCATAGCTTCTGCTGAGACCGACCCCTACCTGTAAGTGAATTCCCTCCTACTCTTCCTTTAAACAAGTTCTGGTTGATTTCTGATAGTGTACTCATAGGAGACTTCGACTCATGCCTTTCCTTGTATTTCACCTTTCTTGGCACCTGCCTATATGCTCTGTTCTTCTAACTACACCTCCTCTTAGGGGAATGTGATTCCAGAATAGAGCCTACAACACAGGCTTATATTAATCAGTATACCCAACCACAGCTGAAGGCTCATGATGGACCTATCAGCCATCAAAACCAATGTAATATACAGGAAGAGGGTTGAAGAGATCTTCTGGAACTTTCCAGAACAATCCTCCCCCTTCTTGAGTTTTAAGGATGCAGCACATTGATACCTGTATTAAAAACACAAAGTGGTAACACTATGGAAGGGCAACTAGAAAGTTGGAAATGAAACTTAAGGAAAGCTTCATTAAACTGTCAAAACAAAGTGTTGCTGAGGTCTACCTCCCTTAGATTGTTCAACGGGTCCCTAGAAGAACCAGTTAACGCTGTTCTAAAACACATGCTCTCAACTGCCCAAGTATCAACCTACCTTCAGTACGTTCTGAGGGAATAAAAATAATATAGGAAAAGAGTCTTTGACTGGAAAATGGGAGCTTCCAAGACATTAGTTTTCTTTGCCACTAATTGCCTATGAAACCTCAGGCAAATGATAAGCCTTCAAGCCCAATCATCCCCATACAGAAGGATTTTCATCCAGTACTAGCATTCTATGAATTTTCTGTAGGTCCTGGGTGCCAACATTTATCAAATCTCATGAAAGTAGTTTATAATTATATATATACACATATATACATATATGAATTATACCAACTTCTCACTTAGCAATGAAACAGCATCAAAAATAGAAACATTTAATTTCCATTAAAACTCTTACCATGAGGTGAGAGACTCAGAACTATAGCAATGAAAGGCAGAGAGGGGGGACTGAGAGGACACGTGAAGGATTTTCCAGCTTACCCCTGCTTATAAAAGCCAATTTACAAAAAGACATTCCTGAGTTATAATAACCAAGAAATCTGTGGCTTGGTGCCCCTCCCCCCGCACCCAACTGGGGAATATCCTTCCCGTGAGCTGTGTGGTATGACTGGCTCGAACATGGAAGGAGAGGTTGGCCCGTTGTTCTGTGAAAGAGTCTCAGGGTGTGATACTGAATTTAAGCTCTGAGTTAGGTGGGGAATGCATGACCTCTCTAGAGTTAGGATTTGCTATTGATATTTTTTTTTTGCAAGGCATTTTTAATTGTTAGGGATTGTTTTATTTCTGTTGTGGCTTAGTTACTGCTAAGAAAATAAAACTTGCCCCAACCCTGAAACCCAGAGCTGAGACTCCAGGTTCTCTCGATGGAAAGAATAACAAAAACAAAACCAGTATAATTGGCTTGAATCATAAAGAGCACAGAGAAGATTGTGTGTGTGTGTGTGTGTGTGTGTGTGTGTGTGTGTGTGTGTGTGTGTGTGTTTATCTTGGATCCCACCACATAAGACTCAAGCTAGGATCAGAAAAGACACAAAGATTTACTTTCAAATATTCAAGTGTAAAGAAGGTTTAAGTAGACAGTTTTCAAGAAGCTTTAATATCACCAAGCAGAAGGTTCCATATGAGCTCAAAAGAACAAAGTAGGAAAAGTTCCCAGGTCATCATTTGGTTACTTACCAAGAATGTATTATCTGGCAGGTTTGGTATATCATGCCAAGTTTAAGGGTGATGTCTAGCCATGTTTGGGAAAACAACACCGGAAAAAAAAATAATGTAAAGACCCAGTATAGTGTACATTTCCTAAATGCCTTTAGTTTTTTTTTTCTTTTAAGATAATTCTGTTGGACAAAAGTAATTGAAATTCTCTGAACTTTCAGGTTCAAATTTTAGACCTAGAAGCAAGAGCATTAGCTAGTCTGATAATTCTTGTTGCTACCTGGCATATCTATACAAAGTTATGTAAAACAGTAATTGGAAATATAACTAAATGTTCCACTAAGGGTGCAGGATTCATGAGTCTACCTACACACAAGTTCAGAGCCAAATCTAAAAACATAGATAGGTTCTTGTGCTGGCTAGATGTCAGCTTGACACAAACTAGAGACATCTCAGAGGAGGGAGCCTCAACTGAAAAAAATACCTCCACAAGATTGGGCTATAGGCAAGTCTGTAAGGGAATTTTCTTGGTGATCAATGGAACAGGGCCCAGCCTGTTATGGGTGATGCTACTCCAGGGCTGGTGGTCCTAAGTTCTATAAGAAAATGGGCTGAGCAAGCCAGTTATTTAGCAGTACCCCTCCATGACCTCTGTATCTGCTGCTGCCCTGTTTGAGTTTCTGTCCCGATTTCCTTCAGTGATGAACAATAATACCAAAGTGTCCACCAAATAAACCCTTCCCTCTTCCTACTGGCTGACTTTGTGTATTAACTTGACACAAACTAAAGTCATGAAAGGAAGGAGCCTCAGCTGAGGAAATGTTCCCATGAGATCCAGCTAGTGATCAGTGGGAAAGGGCTCAGCCCACCATGGGTGGCGCCATTTCTGGTGAGTGAGCCAGGAAAAGCAAGCCAGTAAGCAGCACACCTCTATTGTAGAAATATTAGCCAAAAACCTCATGTTACACATTTCCATGGCTTCTACATCAGCTCTTGCCTCCAGGATCCTGCCCTGTTTGAATTCCTGTCCTGACTTCCTTCAGTGATAAACAGCAATATGGAAGTATAAGCCTAATAAATCTTTTTCTCCCCAACTTGGTTTTTGGTCATAGTGTTTCATTACAGCAGTAGCAACCCTAACTAAAATATACCCAAGCTTTCTTCGGTCATGTGTAGTTGGACTGTCTTGAACCACCAGCTCCCAAATAATGACATGGAAAATTATTAAATATGAAAGCTCAGCCTTATCTTAGGCTTGTTTCAAACTATCTGTTATAACTTTAATTAAACTATTTACATTAATACACAATCTACCACATGTCTCAATACCTTTCCTCAATACAGTGTAGGTCCAACTTCCTTGACATCTGGCTACTGGATTCCCCATCTCTCAGATTTTTCCCCTGAGTTTCTCTCTCTTCCCAGAAGTCCCGCCTATTCTATCCTGCCTAGCTATTAGCTGATCAACTCTTTATTAAACCAATTAAAAGGTGCCTTAAGAGAAACACATCATCACAATATGCAAAAAGATTATCCCACAACAGTTGTGGTGGTTCATCACAGCAATAGTAACAATTCTGAAAGAGAAAGAAGCTGGTGAGGGGTTTCTGGCAGGTTCTACCTCATCACCTGAGTGTGCATAGTGAAGCTAGTGCAGCTGTGGTAGTTGACAAGCTTTGTGTACTTTGTCATAGTTTACATTCTTATACATCAAGGTTTAAGGAGTTTATGTTGAAAAAAGGGACATATAGGTCATTAAGATCAAGATCCTTGGTTTGGTTTTGTTTTTTGTTTTTTTTTTTAAGAGGTCAAGAGGTGGTACACCAAATGCATGTAACTACAATCCCAGTTCTTAGGTGGTGGGGCAGGAAAATTAGGAGTGCAAGGACTTGAGTTAGATCCTCTAGGACCCAAGTCAAAACAACAACCTAACAACAATAAAGACCCCCAACAATGTGGCTATGGGTATCTGTACTTCCAGCACTGGAGAGGCAGAAACAGGAGGATCCCCAAACTTTCCAGCAAGCCAGTTTAGAAGAATTAGTGAGCTCTAGGTTCAGTAGAGACCCTGACTCAAAAAATAAGATGGGTGGGGGAAGGCAAGATGACACTTGTTGACATACCTAATGACGTGAGTTCAATCCCCAGAACCCCCAGAACCCCCAGAACTCCCAGAACCCCCAGAACCCCCAGAACCCACACTGTGGAAAGAGAAAAATGACTCCTGTAAGCTGTCCTCTAATCTCCACATGCAGACTGAGGCAGTCATGCACTCACACAAAGAGAAAAGAAAAAAATAATTAAAACAAAGTAGAATTGAGAATGACATCACTGACCTCTGGCCTCCTCTACACACACACTCACACATATACACACACACCCTCCAAAAAACAAAACAACAACAACAAAAAAGTGCCCTTGATATTCAACCTAATATTTATAAGAAGACTAGTTTTTTACTTCTATTTAATAGTATAAAAGAAAACTGACTTTGGAGCTGATGAGGTGGCAGGTAAGGATGCTTGCCCCCAAACCTGGAAACCTGAGTTCTATCCTTATAACCCACATAGTAGAAGAAAATTTCAGACTTCTTAAAGTTGTACTAGGAGCTCCATACATATACCATGCTCTTTGCATACACACACACTAAAAAATAAACCTGAAATTTTGGGGATATAGACTTCTATGAGTCAGAACATTGACTTATCAAGATTTAGAACCAGACAGTCTCAAGAGGATAGTGATCTCCCGGCCAGCTCTGATGGCTTAGAAAGATTCTTCCTAAAACAATGGCAACCCACTGAGCTATCTTACCAGCTTCATTTAATAAATGATTTTCAAGCTGTTTTCTGTATTATGAAGTTTCTGGCTTGGCCTAGCCCCAAAATCCAAACCAACAGTCCCAAATAATCACACACAGTCTTATACTTACTACATGCTGTTTGGCCTATAGCTCGGGCATATTACTTACTAATTCTTACTGTTAAACTAACCCATAATTAGCCACATGGCTTAGTTCCTTTTCTCATAGCAGCAGTCTCATCTTCTTTTCTCCTCATCTCCCTGGCATCTCCAAGACTCCTGTCAGCCTTATGGCCAATCAGCATTTTATTAAGCCAATAGAAGGGACAAATACTTACAGTGTTCAAGAGTATAAGAGTACAGAGAAACAGCCTAAGGCTTTCAAACAGCCAAGCTTAATATATCCAGTAACCATACAGGAATTGTCAAATGATATAAAGTGTGTAAGAACTGAATGGGCTCTGGTACAAATGTTAAATTTAAGGAGATTCAAGGAAACAATAGTCACTAATGGTATGCACTCACTATTTGTAAGGCAAATGTTAAATTCCTGGTCAACTTGTAACAGAATAATACCTAGAGTCTGGACAGATATGGTTACAGCTTTTTTGGAGGCCAGATCACAATTGCAGTGGAGGACCTTGTGGAAGAATGAAGCTAAATGATAGAAAAATGCAGTAGAGATAGAAGATTTTAAATCTCCCCAGACCAACTTCTTGGGAAGATTATGCTAATAGTTTTCTTCAATTAGCTTTGTTTATTGTTCAAATAGGGTCTTTCTATAATCACTGGCTGATCTAGACCCCCCCCCCATGTAGACCTAATTGGCCACCAATTTATGGCAATTCTTCTGCTGCTGCCTCTGATCACAGGTGTGAGCCACCATGCCTGACTAACAGCTATTATTTTTAGTATAGACTTTTTTTGTTTGATTGTTTCATGGGTTGGTTTTCACAGTGCTGGGCATTGAACCAGAATTTTTCATGTGCTAGGCAAACATATTACCACTCAATTATACCAACAGCCCAAATTTAGGTTATCTTCAGTCATTTTATTTTTTATCATATTCTAGCTTTATAACCTTTTGGTACTGTGCTTTTTTCAGTATTAATTTAAACATAATATTAAAAAAAGAGACTTGTTTGAGTGTTAAGAATATAGTTCAGTGATAGAGGCTTACCTATAAAGTGTATATATATTACCTAGAAAGTGTATATACCTATATTCAATACCCTGTGGATGGGGGAAGGAGATTGCCTCTCAGTAAAATTTGGGTATTATTTCCTAACCTAGATACTTAGAATGTAAATTCAAACAGCATGGCTTGATTTGGGACAATTCAACTGGATCCTCACATCACAAACACAGTGAGGTGGGAGAAATAACAAGAGAGGTTCTGCCTCAAAATATGGAAGGAGAGACTCTACCCCTTTAAAGCTGTCTCTGACCTCTACATGTATAGGCACATTCGTGTCATAGTCATAACCATACCCCCATCCACACCTGCATAAATGTACATATACACATATGCATATACACAATAAATAATTTTTAAAAGATTTAAGTGAGTTATAGATCCACTTGAGATATATAGTGAAACCTTGTCTCAGATAAAATAAAACTTTTGTATATGTAAACTCTACAACAGTGATTCTCAATCTTCCTAATGCTGCAAACATTTAATACATTTCCTTATGTTGTGGTGACCCTCCAAACCTTAAAATCATTTTTGCTGCTACTTCACAACTGTAACTTTGTTACTATTATGAATTATAATGCAAATGTCTGTTTTGGGTGACACCTGTGAAAGGGTTATTTCATCTCCAAAGGGAAAGAAGTCAGAAATGATGAGGAAAAAAGAAATATACTAGAAACTGATGATATATAATTGGATGGTAAATTTTGTTCTAATTTTATTTAACCAAGGTTTAAAAAAATATTCAATTGGTCATATAGTTCTCCTTAGGTAGAAGGAGGCCCATATTTTATTTGGTAAAACATGCTGTATTCTGTCAATAATATTTGAAAATAAAATATTATGAGATACTCACACAGGCTGACCATCCCTAATCCCCAAATCCAAAAATCCCAACCTACTAGTAAAGTCTATGAAAATACTCTAAAATCTTAAATACTTTGAAATCTAAAAATTTCTGGTCCCAAGCATTTCCAGTAAAGGACATACTTAGTATATATCCACATAATCCATCAAGGTAGTTTCAGCCTTCAGATCTCTCCAAGAAACCTTTGAAGCTAGTATATCAAAATCTTAGCAAGCATCACTAGCAAGTGGTAAAGATCTTGCTGGTGGTTTTGTGAGATGAAGTGGATAATATGATCACAGACCACATAGGGCAATGGTTCTCAAACTGTGGGTCATGACCCCTTTGAGGTTGAACAACCCTTTCACAAAGGTTACCCGAGACCATTGAGAAACAGATATTTACATTACGATTCATAACTGTAGATGATTTATAGTTATAAAGTAGTAATATCAAAAAATTATGATTGAGGTCCACCACAACATAAGGAACTGTATTAAAGGGTCTCAGCATTAGGAAGGTTAAGAACCCCTGACAAAGGGTAGAGCCCCATCCAACTTCATGTTGGAGATCTGTCATCTACCTGGAAGCTCTTCACTGATTTCCTTCCTAGGTTTCCCGACTCCTCAAATAATCTCTAAAATTCCTTTTTGCAACTTAACTCCTACTTTCTTGCTCACCTTGCTCAGTGAAGTTAAAGCTCAGTGAAGAGCTACATAAATGCATCAAAAATTCTCTAGTCAATTTATAGGACTTTCAAGTTAACTAGCCACATAGCAAATACTGAGCTTCCCATCTTGAATCAATGAAGATACCATTTTTAAGACAATAATGCTGAAATAAAAATCATTAAGTTATAATTTAGTGAAATCAGTCTTTTGCTAGCTTAGTCCAGACATTTTTGCTTTCTGTAGTTGAGAGGGGGAAGAAAACCAAACAAGTAGATATGTTACTTTTCTCATTGCTGGAACAATTAGAACCTGACAAGAAGCAACTTTAGGGAGGAAGGCTTGGTTTTGACTATCAGTTTGAGAGGATATAGTCTGTCACGGTGGGGAAGACACAGCAGCACTATGGCCAAACTATATGAGGCACCTGGTCACATTTTAAAATCAAAAGCAGAAAATGGAGCCAGAGAGTAAAACCTCAAGGTCCGACACTAATGATCTATTCCCTCCAGCAAGTCTCCACCCTCTAAAGATGTCACAATGTTCCAAAGCAACTCCACCATCTAAGGACCAAACATTCAAATAAAAGAGCCTGCCAGATAGGGGATAGGGGTACATTTCATTCTCCAACCACAGCTTATGATGATATGGTCTTCCTCTGGCAAGGAGAAGCTTCCATGTTCTTGTGGGAGAACATCCTATTCCCAGTTCTACAACTGGTGACAGCTGGGGCCCAGGGAAAAGGGTGCCTCACTCACAGACATCACTACCAGATTCATGTCTCCAGCATGAATCTGTCTGAGCCATTCGCTTAGCCAGACCACATCCCTCCTGACCACAGGTAAGGGAGAGAGAGAGAGATGGGAAGGTCATCTCAGTAGCTCCAAACCTGGTCCCTTTTCATTGATTGTGATTGGACCAGTGTTAGTCACCAAATGAATTCCTATAGAGCAGTGGTTCTCAACCTTCATAATGCTGCCACTCTTTAACACAGTTCTTCATGCTGTGGTGAGCCCCAACCTTTAAACTATTTTTGTTGCTACTTCATAACTGTAATTTCATTGCTGTTATGAATCATAATGTAAATATCTGTGTTTTCTGATGTTCTTAGGTGACCCCTGTGAAAATGTTGTTCATTCGCAAAGGATCATGATCCACAGGTTAAGACCCACTGCCAGAGAGTGATTGCACTCTATATATTTTAGAGAACAGAGGAGAGAAGATAGATCAGACTTCATAACCCAGGCAGAAGAAAGGAAGTTTGCTTATTTGGATACCAAAGTCACAGAAATGGGGACAGCTCCAGCACCCATGCTGAACAGGTCATTGCTCTTCATGATAGATGGGTCACTTTGGTCCAAAGAAGTTAAGTCATTTTTATGACATCACCAGCAGGTTCAGGGCAAAGTCAAAAACCTAAGGTTACCTGCAGCAATGATTACTTAAACCAGAGGTTCCCAAACTCCTGGTAGGGCTATTTCTTAAAACTTTTAAATTGCTTACTAAAAATATTAAAAAACATAACATTTTACTGATGTAAATCTTAATTTCTGACTTCTTTTCAAGGCAAAGTGAGCTCTAACAACATATTGTTATGCCAATAGACCAGAGTTTTGCTAAACCCTCGTCAGCAAGCTTCTTCATGCAGTAGATGGGAATTAACACAGATGTGGAATAATCCTTCTGTTTGTTGTTGTGATTGGTTAATAAAGAAGCTGACTGGCCAATAGCTGAACAGGATAAAATTATGTGGGAAAGGCAAGCTGAGAATGCTGAGAGGGAGGAAGGTGAGTCAGAGGCATTGCTGGCCAGAAGAGGGAGTAGGAGATGAACATGTCATGCTACTAAATGAACCCCCAATGACAGAAAGTAAATAAGGGTATGGATTGACTTAACATGTAAGAGCTAGTTAGAAATAAGCCTGAGCTATTGGCCAAGCATTTACAATTAACATAAGCCTTTGTATGTTTTGGAAGTACCTCCTGGGATGAGAAAACTTCACCTACACACAAAGACCCACAGCGGGACAATGTGCTGAGAGTGAGACTTTGGAGCTCTCAGTCTTAAATGGATGTTGGTTGTTAGAATTTTATGCATATTTATCTGGTTTATCACATTTCATCACATTTATGACATTTATCTGGTTATCTGTTGGCAGATTTTTATGGATGCATGTGGGAACGTGTAGGAAAGAGCTTCATTGTCACATGGGTGTGGTTATGATTATGATATCAGAGAAGGCAAGAAGAAAGAGAAAGGAAAACTGAGAGGGGAACAGAAGGGCTCCCAGGACAAACAAAGGAGAGGCTTGATGTGAGAGCTCAGAGGAGGGCGTGGCTTTAGAGGCTAACATCTCTATCACACCTATACTCTCAAGACTCAGGGATTCAAATGGAAGAAAGGCAGAAAGACTGTGAAAACCAGGTGATGGATGACCCCAGGAAATAGTGTTTTTTAAACACACATGGTACATACACAAACTCACAGAGACTGTGATGACACCTATAAGACCTACACAAGTTTAAGGCAGATAAAATTATCAGCACAGGGAAGGGAATCCAATCCCCTAACCAAGAAGCTTGCTGTAATTGGCAACTGCTAAGAGAAGGAAAATTTGGTTTTTGCTCTGGAGTGACACTGGGTGTATCATGCATTCTACAGTAAGTTGCATGTGTGTAAGTAGTAGTAGGCCAACACAAAATAGATTCTAAGGTGGGTTTTTTTAATGTATGCTCTTTTCTTTTGGTGCTTTTTTGTTTGTTTATGTTTTTAAGAGGGAGAAAGATTATGAAGTTGGGGAGTTTATGGGAGGAGTTGGGAAAGAAGAAAGAATATGAACAAAATATATTGTATGAAGAAATTTTAAATCAATAAATAAAAGAAAAAGATTTGGGCCTAGAGAGGTGGTTCAGTAGTGAGAACACTTCCTTTTCTGGACAGCCTGAATTTAGTTTCAAACACCCATAATAGGCAGCTCACAACTGCCTATAAATCCAGGTCCAGGAGATCCAATGTTCTCTTCTGGCCTCCAGGGACACTATCACACAACTGGCATACACTTAGAAACACACACACAAACACACACTAAGAATAAATCTTTTTTTAAAAATAGATTAGCCTACATGGGATAACAGTTGCATTTTTTGGGTGGACTCTGAGTTTCCCAGATCCCCACAGCTGGCAGACATTCCCAGCACATCATGCCTGCTAGCTTCATCCTTCCAATAGCCCTACATCTCCATGAGCTTTAAAGGTGGATTGAGATAGCTAATATAAAACACCCACTCTAATTACAGTGAGCTTCTTTTGCTGGAAACACGGCTAATTGCTTTTTGTTTGGTTTTAACTCCAGCAAATCACAGCATGTGCTATTTGATTGACTCTTGAGGCACACTGACTTTTAAATGTGGGTTAAATGGGAGAAGTCCAATGTCAAGGCACCAGCTTTGCTGAGGGCCTCTTTGCTGACTCATTGTACACATCCCATGGCCAGAGAGTGCAACAACATGTCTCAAGTCTTCCTTTTCTCAGAAAGCCACCAATGTCACCATGGGGCTCCACCCTCATGACCTCATCTAACCTTAACTGCCCCCCCCCAAGATGATACTTCCAGAAATCATCAACATACTAATAGAAGAATTCATTTCCAAAGCCTAAACTTTTGGAGGAGGAGCATTACACCCACAGCAATGAAACACTGACTTTCATTACAAAAACCAATGAGAAGAGACACAATCTTTCTTTGGTTCAGTTTTGGTTTCTGTTCTGGGATGCAAGCCTGCTTTGTGTCACTAGCAGGTTCCATATAGACCACCTAGAAGTCTGCCTGTAGGTTGTTTAGATAAGAATGACTCCATAGGCTTGCTCTTATACCTGGATGCTTAGTCACCAGGAAGTGTCACTATTTGAAAGGATTAGAAGGATTAGGAGGTATAGCTTTGTTGGAGTAGGTGTGGACTTATTGAGAAAAGTATGTCTCTGGAGGTGGGCTTTTTGCCAGGAGCATCTCAATGGCTCCCAACAAACTGACTGAGCAAACTTCCACATCAGTCACAACTCATTCTGCCATGCTCATGGTTATGCCAGAAACTTATAACTTCTTTAAGGCACCAAACAGCCAACATCGCTCTCTAATAAGAGTTCCATATTGTTAACTCTGCCACCCCTTGCTTTTGAGACAAGCAAGCATACAGAATTGCTTAGCAATTTGGGACTCTACTTGGCTCAGGATATATAGCCCTCTCACGCCAATGTACTTAGCAATTATGGTCCCTCCTACTTTGACCAAGCTGCCCATATAGTATACTCTGAACAATAGAATACAATAGTTTTTATGCAAATATATCCAGACATATAAATGAGAAAACAATCTGGGCTAGACTGGTTTTGGATGCATACACAGTACAGCAAACTATGTCTTCTGAGTAAACCTTTAGAAAAAAATTCCTGTATACCATCTTATGCATATCATAATTAGGCATCTGTTTGATTAAAAATCATATGCCTTATGGGTAAGGAGATGTGCCATAGAGAAAAGCCTACATAACCCAAGCCTGACAATCAAAATAGAAAACAATCCACACCACACAAATTCTTCCTCCTAGATCTCAAGAAAGAAGGACCCATACAATAACACGGGGCTCCTGGGCACTCTGAACTCAAGGGGTCCACCCTCTCTTCAGCAGTGAATCTTACTTGTACTCTTGATTTTCTCATAAATAAAATTTCCTTGCTACTTTGCAATTGTGTGTAATTTTTCAATGCTTTGAATACGAAGTCAAGAACCTAGGAAGCTTGACCCAGACAATGACCACCAGCAACATTTGCTTTGCTACAGTCTTTAAGACAGCAGGGATAGGCCCTCAGATGGGTCTGCTGCCCTCTCAACATCTGCCTGACTGTACTTCCTCTAACTAGAATCTTTCATTGCTTCTCAAACTTGAAAACTATACTGTGTTTGTTGACTTCACAGCTCTTTCCACAAACATTTTAGAATCCAAAATGTGTGGTTTGGCTAATTGTAGCAAATACCCTAGTGTAGAGTATAGTAGGATTCAGGCATTATTTGGGGAAGCTTAGAGCCAGGCCCCTGAATGGGGCGTGGCCAGATCCCATTGAGAGCCTGGGCAACTGACCTTCCTTCCAGTGGTTCCTACTTCTCAGGGAGAAGATCAACCATCAGTGTGGGATAGCTCCACTCTCCAAGAATTGTCTTAAGGTTCAAATTGTACCATGAGTGTTTATATACCTCTCAAAAATATTAATCCTTTATATGATGTATTGCAAGTGAATATTTCTGCAGTAGTGGAGAGGTTTTGTTTTGTTTTGTTTTGTTTCCTTTTCCTTTGAGTGTGTGCAATGTACGAAGTGATATGGGTCCCGCCATATAAAGTTATATGTCAATGTCACTGAAAACTTCAAATATGTCACTTCTAGAGCAACTGTCTAGAAGAGCATGACCACCAGAAACGGAGCTTTTCCATCTGCTGCTCCAGCTTCACATCTAAGCCTACTGGAGACATAAGTTCAGGGGTAAGAAGACCACCCACACATCTAGAGTGCACTGAACACTGTGGCTCTAAAGTAAAATGTCCCTGAGAGACTGAACAAGCAAAACACGACCTCAAAATCTTACTAATGTAGCAGCTGCAAACCAGTTGACTTAACTTTGACAGTCGGTCTCACATGGACATTTGCTCTTACATGTCTCCTAACTTACCTAATTCCCCTGAACTGAAGCGTGAACTTACTCTGCAGAAGGGAAGTCTCATAGAAACCAAAGTACAGAATGGAGAATCAGGAGCTGGTAAAAACTCAAATGCAGAATCCTTCCCAACGACAGAAAAGTGTGAAGAAAGCAGAAAAACTGGGCCAACTGCCTGAAGACGAAAACAGAAAGGGAAGTGATCTCTTAAAGAGATGGCACTGGCAGCTGTCCTGAGCTCAAGTAAGAATTACTGTTCCATACTGACCTCTCTTAACATCCCCCTAGGGTCTGTCCCTAAAATATCCACTGTGTTATCATGCAGGTCTCCGGAGTCCTTATGCTCCGCTGGACAAAAATTCTGAAGCTATGATGTAAAGAAGGCATACAAAATGCTGAAGGTTGGAAAAAGACATAAAAGAGGGAGGTACTTACATAGAAGTAAAGAAAAGCCTTCTGTCTAACAACAGTGACCATGTAAACACTGGTATAAGAATGGATTGTGAGGAATATATACGACAATCCCATTTACAAAAAGAAAGAAAACATTAACAATGAAAGCCAGAACACATCCTGGCTTTCTCATTTCCACCCCTGCTTTGTGTTCTGGTAGGAAGTAAAGAAAGGACCATTGAGAACCACACCCTTCACAGCTATTGCACCCAGACATGTACCAAGCTCCGGCTAGACAGCCAAAAAAAAAAAAAAAAAAAAAAAAGTTGCATTAGGAGATGGATGAGAGGAAAGTCAAACTTCCTCACCATGAGCTGCGTCAATCACATACTTGGAAAACAAAACTATTTCCGGAAGATACCCTAGCAAAGCAAGCAGACATCTTCAGAGGCACGTAGTCAATACCAGTGACAATGACATCCCTCTACAACATTCATTTACCATATGCCACTTTTATAGCATGAACCACTGGCTGAACCAGGTCACGAGTTAGGAACCTGCCCTATCCATCCCTATCCCTGCTGTTCCTGAAGTCTGTCTTACTCAGCGGGTGTGCCCTCATCCTCTCTGCCTGTCTGTTTTCTGACTGATCTATTACATAATGTCCTCTGGTGCTCTTCCTCAGAACTGTTTAGTAAGTTAAGTACAAGCCCTGTGCTCTGCATCCAATGCCCTCTGCAAACTAACTATATTCACTGTTCCATCCCGTCTCCTCTCTCCTATACATATTCCGACGTCCTTCTTATCTTACTCCTCTCTGCTGAACTGCTGTGATGAATTAGCTGAGACCAGCTACTTTGTACAGAAAAGAGATGAATTTTGTCTCACTATTCTGAAGCCAAAATCAGGCTACCACATCTGGTTGGGAGGTGGATGTCATTGTACATGGTAACAAAGTAAAAAGTATCACTCACATGTCCCAAAGGAGGTCCCAGACCTTAAGCTGTCCTGCTCTTACACCAAATGACCTAGTTCCAAAAAACCTAGCCCACTCCCAAGGTTATCAATGCTTATTTGAGAGCAGAGCCACCATGGCCCTAGTTTCCACCTTATAGCTGCACCTCTTGAAGGCTCTGCCATGTCAACACTGCTATGGCCAGCTTCTACTACATGAACCTTTGGGGGACAAACTGAATCCAACCACAGCATGCCTCAAGAGGAATGCTGCTTCTTCCCAAATATTTTTTGGGTCCCCTCTCTTGATGGAGCTCTCTTTAGCTCTGGTAACGTGTGAGTCCTGTACTCTGGGGCTCTGTTATGCTTTCTTTCTTTTTAGGGTATAGACCCTATCTCAGGTCGATAAACACCACCATCTTGATGGAGAGAACAAGGCACTGCCCACCATGAGTTCTAGGCCTTCTGTCTGTTTACTTTATGCTTGCCTTCCAGCCCTCCTGATAAAGCCTTCATTTACTTCATACATCAGGCAAAGAAGTATGCTCTTGCATACCCTAGGTACTCCATAAATGTTTCCTTGAATATTTGTGATGGAATTGAGCTTGTCTTTAAGGTAATGTTTATGTGCTTTAAGCTTTGGGACCTCGCAAACTAGTTTCACAGATGCACAGAATATTAACATGAGAGAGATTTAGGGGAAAAGCTCTTCGACTCTTCACCATGTAGATGGAGGCCTGGACAAATTATTAACTTGCCCAAAGACGCAAAATTAGAAAGCATTGTATTGTGCAATGTACAGAGCATATATTAAAATGCTGGTTTCAGAATATCTCCTGAGAAAATGGTCAGATTTCTTAGCAAAGTATGGTGAGTGAGATGGTCCCACGTTCAGAGTTCAGACTCGTAGACCACCAAGAACCCCTACATAGCCCCTGCATGGCATGCATGTAAATCCAAAGATACCATTGTCTTTGGAAAGCAGGGCATATTCATGAAGATCCCACATAGCAAGACAGCCTAGACCCAGACCCAGTGAGGGCATCTTCTCTCTAATGCAGTGTCACTCTGTGCTTTCAGCTAACCATATTCCTCTGTGTGTGTGTGTGTGTGTGTGTGTGTGTGTGTGTGTGTGTGTGTGTGTGTGTGTGTGTGTGTGTGTGTGTTCCTGCCTCAGCCTCCCTGGTAATGAATTCCAGATGAGTCCTACCACACCTGGTTCAATTTTCTTATCTCCTTTGCTCCCCTCTGCTCCTACTGAAGTAAAAGTCTTTTTAAAAGTTTTTAACTTTAATTTCTGCTTTTATATTTTGGTGGGGTTTTTTGAGACAGGGTCGTCTTATGTATCCTTGGCTGGCTTGGAATTCACTATGTAGATCAGGCTGGTCTCAAACTCATAGAGATCCCTCTGCCTCTGCGTCCTGGGCTTTGTTTTCATTTGGTTTTGACTCCTTTGCTCTCCCTTTTCTGGCTGGGATGAAACTCACTATGGAAACCAGGCTGGTCCTGAACTCTCGATGGTCCCTCCTTCCTCTGTCTCTGTAAAAAAAAATTAGAGTGCACCATCAGGCCCAGCAGAAGGCTTAGACTGCCATCCCTACCTCTCTTAAGTTGGCTACCCCAGCCCAGCAACAGCTGCCTGTGCTGTAGTTTTCCTTTTATGTGGATGACTGATGGGATTCGCGTTGCTAAGATTATGAGGTTTATGACAGGAATTTCAATCTAGAAGATATACACTCCTACTCCAGCTTCCAAAGAAGGCAAAAAAAGGGGGAGTACACACACACACACACAAAGGATTTTAACTCCTGAGCTTCCGTTTCTCCCCTGCCTCACCCTTCCTTTATAATCCTTACAAATTTATTGTCTGGTAACATAAGAACACGTTGCCTCTCACAATGTTTCCTAGGTTGGACGTCACCCTCTGTGCAATCCTTGTTGCTGCTTCTTCCTCCTGCTTCATTTGAGCATCTTTTAGCCTTGGGTCCCATTTCTGACAGCAGGAAGCTGCTGCTAGGCAGCCCTCCACTTTACTGATGGACTGAAGTTCTTCTGTTCATGTTATTTAGGAAGTAATCCTCACAGAGCACAAATCACCTCCATAAAGCTGACACTTTCCTCTTTGTGCAGCTGACCAGCTCCAAAGCTCAGTCATCCTCCTTGAATGCATCCTCCTGAGCGTCAGAACTCCAGCCAAGCCTGAGCTGAGAAAGGCAGGCTACAGACAGCAGCCTCCATCATATTTTACGTTTTCATTTCTTCTATTGGCTTCTGCCCAAGTGCTATCTAACTGGTTAGCACCGATTCTTTTGTTTCTGGGACTAATATGTACTAACATTAGTTTAATATTTTATCAGAGGCAGGGTAAGAATTCAGAGTGAGAACAGTTGTGTGCATGGAATGAAGAGCAAACAGTCCTGGATTTATTTGCCTGGACACAAGAGGAACTGGGCCGATTTGCCATCAAGCAGAAGTGAGGAGAAAGTCACAAAGAATTATAGAAGATGGGAACAGCGGGAGACAGCCTGAGGTATATGGATATGTGTCCCCATTTACTTTCTGTTGCTGTGATAAAAACCACAAAGCAACTTACCAGAGGAAAGGCTTCTTTTGGTTTATACTTCTAGGTCACAGTCCATCACTGAAGGAAGTCAGAAACTGAGACAGGAACCATGGCTGCTTACTCCCTAGCTTCTACTTAGATAGCATCCTTACATAGCCCAGGACACCCTGACTGGTCCTGCCCATAGTGGGCTGGGTCACATCAATCAACAATCAAGAGCATGCCCCCACAGACACACCTATGGGCTGATCTGATTAAGACAATCCCCTAACTGAGACTCCCTCAGGTAACTGGGCTGTTAGTGACAGCTCAAGGTAACCAGAAGAATAGGAAACCTCAGGTTCTTAAGTGGATTCTTGTTTCTCAAAGAACATTTGGTAGGTGTGAAATTCTAAATGGCTTTGATGAAAATTAATAAATATTATTCATTTTCTTCTTCCTTCCTTCCTCTCTGCCTCCTCTCTCCCTCCCTCCCTCCTTCCTGTCTCTCTCTCTCTCTCTCTCTCTCTCTCTCTCTCTCTCTCTCTCTCTCTCTCTCTCTCTCTCTCTCTCTCTCTCTCTCTCTCTCTCTCTTTGTGTAGCTCAGGCTGCCCTGGAACTTGCTTTGTAGACCAGGCTGCCCTCAAACTCACTTGCCTCTGCTGGGATTACAGGCATGTACCACCATCACCTGGCAGGGGCTTTTTGTTGGTTTGTTTGGTTTTGTGTTTTCAAGACTTCCGTCTCTGCAGCACCAGCTCTCTTGGAACTCTCTCTGTAGACCATTATCTGTTTTCTTTGCTCAAAAAACAAAAATGTTTCTATGAGTCAAGATAGTCCAGAGAGACAAAAGCATTAAGTTGGTACTAGAGCAGGCAATGCTGCCTCAAGTATGCAATCCCAGCACTAGGTGACTGCTATCTGTGAGCCATGAGCTGTACAATACCACCAGGGCTTTGAACCTCTATCTGAGGTAGGAGGATCATTATAAATTTAAAGCCACTTGGGCTACATAGTGAGTACTTAGGCAGTTTGGGCTAGAGTAAGATCTTATCTCCAAAATCATGGATGTAGATAGATAAACCAATTGATTGATTTTAAGGAAGTCAGGCGATTCAAGATTTTTATAAAGGGTCATCTACTTAGTATAATGGTTTAAATTATCTTAAAAAAATACCTTCATGGTAACACCTATAGTAACATTTCATCAAATACTGTAGTAGCTTACGCTAGCCAGACTGACATACCACAGTATCATACGCCCCACCCAGAGTTCTCTTCAAGAAAAGTAAAGTATTACTGTATTTTGTGTGATGTTGTTTAAAACTTTATTTTGACTCTGAAGCTTCAGAAGGAAATTTACTCTTTACTCCTTCCTGGACATTGGAATGAAGAATCGTTATTTGGCCCCTTGCGTTATCTTCATGACACAACATGTCAGCTGCTATAGGAAAAAGCCTGAGCTCTCCCACTTGATCCCATCCCATGCAGGGAAAAGTGCCCGGCTGATGGTTTTCTCTGGCCTACATCTCACCATCGTCTGCAACTCTGTGTCCATGAAGAAATATACCCCAAAGCTCAAAACAGCTGTTAGGGAGAGGGAGGGTGGTGAAGAAGCTGACCTGTGTGCACTAGTTGACAGTTAGACAGGGGTTTGAAAGCCCTGGTGGTTTTGCACAGCTCATGGTCCACAGATAACAGTCACCTAGTGCATGTCTCCAAAAGAAAGAGTCATAAATGCATAAATGTTTTTATCAGAAGGAAAGGATAAACAATTGAGGGGACATGTCTAACACATTGTATATGTATATACAGATATATGTATGGAGACATTGCACAGAGTCTTCATTAGTATATATAATCTTTGTGTTTCTGTTCAAGAAAGTAAATATAAAAACAAGGTAACCCCTGTGGTATTTTGCCTATGGCAGTCATTGGTTAGGGGGACTGTGAAGAACCAAAAAGACCAGAACTGGGAAGCACCTTTGCTCTTGAACACCATCACCCTTGTGTTCCTATTTGCATAATTATAGAAAGTAACTAATCTAGTGTGGAGGTGAGTGCCTTTAACCCCAGCACGTAGGGTGCAGAGGCAGGTGGATTTCTGAGCTCAAGACCATCCTTGTCTGAATGGTGAATTTCAGGGCACCTGAGGCTAAATGGAAAAACCAAGTCTCAACACAAAGAAACAGAAAGTTGTAGTATGAGGTTTCTGGCCTTGACTTTCGGGCCTAACCTCAAGGTTTATGCCCACAGACCTACAGACCCGCAGAGACATACAGACACTTTCAATAGTTTTAGGCTGATCGGCCTAAGGCTCAGGCATATCACTTGCTAACTCTCTACCCTTCATCTAACCCATGATTCTTCCTGTTCAGCCATGCGGCTCGGTACCTTTCTTTAGAGCAGCATAGTTGTCCTCTGCTTCTTCCGGCTTCTCTCTGGCATTCTGCTCTGTGCTTCCTGTTCTCAGAGTTTTCTTAGTCTGGCAGCCCCACCCACACTTCCTGCCTGCCTTTGGCCAATCAGCGCTTTTTATTAAACCAGTGGATGGGACAATTATTTACAATGAAAAAGCACAATCTCCCACAGGAAGTTACCGCTCTGCATTTTTATTAGCTGACATCAATTTAGTACTTGGGTGTTAATTCTGGAGAGTGAACTCACTCATCTGCTTCTTTATTGGGGAGTGTTTATCAATAGCAGACTGGCTGGTCTAAGTATAGACTATAGACCCTGGCTTTACATGACCCAAATGGATAATTCTTTCAACTTTAGGAAGGCATGAAATGGATATACATTCATTGAAACCTGAATTTGGAATCTGGGTCTTTCTGAGGCTGGTAAGATGCAGCCCTAAGAAGGAAGGGAGGCAAACACAGCCTTGAGAGCATATGAGGAAGCAGTCCATTCTGCACAGTGTGCTGGGTGAGTGCTGAGCTCTCTGTTCAGAAGATGAAATGTACTGACTGCATTACCAACTCAGGATGTTTTATTTCCAATGGTGGGAGCATCTATACTATGATATATTCTCCACATCCTGCCTTGCATGAACACAGTTGCTCTGTCATGGTGACTGAGCAGTGAATAACAGCTCCTAAACTGACAGTAGTGGCAGACACAATACTATGTGCGCATCAATTCCCATTTTCTTTTCCTTTTTCAAACCCACATTTTCTAGCCTGCTAGCAGTTAGGGAAGCATGCCTAGGTGCTGTGAATGTGGAGTTGGAAGAGGTAATATAAGCCACTTTAAGCCTGATCCATTCCATTCTGACCAGCAGGATGGCCTATCATGCTGTCTTCTCTCCTGGCAGTCTCTAGGGTCACATATTGTATCAGTGTCACACACACACACCACACATTGAGCTAATCCTAGTGAAGCATCATGGTCCCAGCACTCAGAAGACCAGGGTCAGAGAACACCAGGACTTATAGGCCAACCTCAGTTACCTTGCAAGTAATTGTCATTAAAAAGAATCAGTGGAATCCAGAGACCGCACAGTGGCAAAGACTCAGACAGCACAACATGGAAAATTCTTTGTGACATAAAGTCACGGAAACACGCACTTTGCTCCTTACTCTTAGCCTATCTGGCCCTATCAGTCACATGCCCCATAATGACAGGCTCTTACACTGATGGTCAGAAGGTAATAATGGAGCTAAAATATTTCAACCATCTAGAGCCACCACAGTCGTCACTACATACTCAGCATTCATCACATCTGTACTGATGCTGTGTTAACCACGTACAGCACACGGGACACAGCAGCCACAAGGGACTACATCACTGCTGTTCATTTTTATCATTCTTTCACTCCAGCTTATAAAAAAACGCTAACTGTAAAGTCACCAGTCACGTGACGTGGAAGCATCCTTATTTGTGCTCTTACTGTTTGTACGTCCTGGTTGCTTCTAAGAGGCCATGAGATGCCATGCTTACTCCGGGCAGGTCTGTGTACTTGTTCTAAGATGCTCTCAAAGTACCACCCCAGCCAGTGATCCCTCCCTTTCTTAAACTGTTTCCTCATCGTCAAGCAATACAGGACTGGGCATTTTCTAATCCTTGTCATCTGCCCAAGGAAATAGCACTGAGTCAAGACATCACTGAACAAACAGAATAATGGATCACACCAGCGGGTCACAGCACCTTTGCCAAGTGCCTAGAAGCTTCTTTCATTCAGGCATCCAGTACTGGCCAAGTACTTTTGGTGGCCTTCAGCTCCCCACATCACCTTGCCATTCTCTCCCTCCAAACCCTCTTCTTCCTTCCCCAGCCCGTCCTTTTACATCTAGGGATACTAGGCCTTACCCAGCCCCTATGATGTCATGAATGTGCTTATTCCAGTCTCTCTTCCCGGCTTATTTTGTCCCAGCTGTTCAGCTTGAAGATACCAAGCAAGGGGTTTATCCCACACAATTGGAGAAAACGCATAAGCAGTTTATGTGGCCATCTTTTGCATCTGGGGCTATGAGTACAGTCAGCAGGATGGTAGTTAGATGTGAAGCTGGAGGGAGCAAACACGGTAGATGCCACCCACACACCTTGCAAGCCAGGAGGAGGAAATGGGACCTGAAATGGATATTATACCTCCTGGGTCCTCATGCTGCATAAGAAGCTCACAGCTTGCGTCACTGGCCAGATGTCAGAAACTAAAGGGAGTCTAAGCAGGAGCTGAAGCAGCTGCAAAGTAGGCCTTGACCTCCCACCAAGGGGAGTCCAAAGCATTACAACAGCCAGCATCAGTTTAGATACAGCAAAACAGCAGGTCTGGTTGCTAGTATAACTGCCCTCAACTGCTCTCGGATGCTACCCATTATTGTAATTACAGCTCACATCATGATTTCCATGTGAATTGTATAGCCCAGACCCTACTGTAACAAGTTCCCTTATACCTTAACCTCTACTCATAGTTAATCCACAGGGTAAAGGGAATTATGGGAAATGTAGTTCCATGTTGTTAAGCAAGCAAGTTTAAGGTCACCACTCTGTTGGTTTATAAACTCATCTGAGTATCTTCCTTTGGGCCCACGGCCATTCTCTGTATTCTTCCTAACTGCCTTAGCTCCTTTCTTTCTTTTAGTGTGGTGTGTTTGCCATGGTGTAAATCCAACAGTCCTGAAAAGAGGTCAGAGGAGGTGGAGGAGGTGGAGGAGGTGTGGAGCTGGTTCCCTCTTTCTGCCTTAATATATAGGTTCCAGGAACTATCTCTACCAGATTTGAACAAGTGCCTTTACCACTGAAGCCATGTCACTGGCCCACGTTTCTTCCTGCAGGGGGTGTGTGTGTGTGTGTGTGTGTGTGTGTGTGTGTGTGTGTGTGTGTGTGTGTGTGTGTGTTGCTACTGTTGTTGACAGAAGCCAAGGCCATGAACTGGCTAGGCAAGCATTCTACCAACAAACTACCAAGAACCCTTCCCTTGGCTTTCTCAGGCTTCCCTGATTGCCACAAAGGCAGCATTTAATAAGCGTGTGTAGTTTGTTTCTTTGTATATCCATCTCCTCGGTGGACTCTTAGGGCCCAGAAACAAAGGAGAGTATCTTATTTACTTTTCCACCCTAAGCACTGTGTCTGGACATGTAGTAGGGCTACAGTAAAAAAGCCAGAGCCACTGGCACACATGCTTTCAAAGACTTACCAGAATCGATTTAGGAACATGAGAAGAAACGGGCAACAACAGTCCCTTTATTTTTTCAGAACTCAGAGACTTCCTTAGGTGTCAGGCGTTATTTCTAAACACTGAACAGGGCTGGACAAGAGTTGCATAAGATGGGATTCCTCCTGTACCCACCCATCCCACGAGGCTGCAGCGCTCATAAGGAATCTGCCCACAGCTGGTGCACATCACAGTTGAACTCCAGGGCTGTGCTGCATTTTCTACAGCAGATTGGGGACTGCAGGTGGCTCAAAGGACCCTGTGACTCAGAGGGGCTTTCAAATAGAAGTGAAGGAGGTGGCGCCATCCGCTGGTGTTTTAAAAAGGCCTGAGATGCTTATAAACAATCCTGCCTTGGAACCGCACCCTCCTCCCACGCGGCCATAGGCCTTCAAGGCTGAGTCTAGCCGCCCAGATCCCTTCCAGGGCTCCTTCGCCCTCGGGGCTGCCAACCAGACCTGAGCTTCCTCCTTCCTCCAGGGGCCCTAGACTGACTCTGGACCACCAGGCTCAGTGTTGTTCTGCCCCCTCCCCCAACCCCCAGTGAAGTGAGGCAGGGAGGGGTTCTAAACTGACTGAGGCTGGACTCCAGGGACCCTTCAGCCTGGCCAGATTTCCCGCCTGTGCTCTTCCATTGTGATCTTCGGTATCTGGTAGAAAATGGCTCATGAACTTGCGACCATGAGAGAGGTCTTCTTTGAACTCAGTGAAGCTTGCATGCAAACTGCATAACCCCTCTGGGCCAAGTACCCCTCACCTCTAAAAGGAAGGCAGCATGCACTCCAAGGTTGGTAAATTAAATGGAGACAAAGCAAACAGTACATGGGAAAACCTCTTAACATGCTTAACAGTTTTTAGCTCCCCAGCCAGCATAGCATTTCACTTCACTTCCTACAACCCCAGAACCCAGAACAATGAAGTTAACTGCACACTGCTTTATTCCAAGGGCCCCCAGGGTGAGGCGGTCTTTACCCAGCTTCTAGGTTTCCCAAAGATTTTCTTAAGAGGCATTTGTGGGCAGGTCTCTATATACGTTGGAGACCCAGTTCTTAACTTTAAGGAACGTTTTTTTTCTTACAGGCATTTGGGTGGTGTCAATAAGGGGTTAACAGCAGCCTTTTCTGCCTTGATGCAGTAGCTGCTTCAGGCAGTAAATTCTCCTCTGACCTATAACTGACCCCAGCACACAATCATGTTATTCATATTCTTATAAACAGAGGGGACGGTATGTATAATTTCCTAGATTTCTGGGAGATGGATCATAACTAAACTCCCAACTTTTCCTTTGGAGAAATGGTCCCATTTGTTTCTGGTTAGCTTCAAAGCAAAAACTCATTTTTTCCTTGTATGTGTCAGTAACTTGAGTGAAATTTGTCACTTGTTTTTTATGAAATATTCTTTGCCATTGCCTTCATTGCTTTAAAAAAAAAGAAAGAAAGAAAGAAAGAAAAGAAAACCACCCATAACAACTCAGTCCCTACACAGTTCATGAAGTACAGTGACAGAATGGTGGTGTCATTTCCGGTCATGGAAACTAACAGGAGTCCCCCAGAATGGCCTACAACTCACCCATCTAACGATCTATTTTCAAGAGCCCACTATGGGAACAAGACCATGAGTGACATCTTGTTCCAATTTAAGCAAGGTTGAGCTGTGGGCCAGCTCCTTCAAATCATAACCAGCACAGAAATTACCTCCTACCAAAAAACCACAAGGTTTAGAGTCTGTAAGAATGAGGCCCACTAAAGCTGGAACTCCAGAGGCCAAGCATTTTTCTGAAGCCATCCCGTCATGAACAGCGATTTCATTTTCTTTAAATGGGGGGTGACTTGTTTGTCCTGGGATGAAGTTGGAGAGTGGGTGGAGGGGATGAAGAACTACTTTATTTTGCCTTGAAAAGAACTAATAACTCCCTTCCCATTTTACCTTGAGCCAGGGTTATTTAGAAATAGGTCCACCTATTTTTACCTTTCTATATACATACTTAACAGAGAGCGTTTCATTAGCAAGTTACCAAAAGACTTTAGCTGACACACTGTCACAAGTGACTCATGGTAAACAGGATGTCTCTCGAAGAGTGAGGGCTTCCCAGGAGACACCTCCCCACACACACCTTGCCCAAGTAGACTGTTAATTCCTAACGGGGGCATACCTTAGTTCACCTAAGAGTAGCAATATTGTGGTGCTTTAGGGAAATTCTTTGCCTGAGTTTGAAACCCCAGATCTTATGATTGACACAGTCACTTTGAACCCTGTTTGATCTTAGGTTCAAGTGATCAGTTAGCAGAGTAATCCTGAGATGATTCCAATATGGCAGGTACACCCAAGATGGCCAAGGAGTAGTCACATCCCAGAGGGGAGTGTGTGTGTTACTGTGTATGTGTGTGTGTGTGTGGGGGGGTGATGTAAGAGCAGAAAAAGGAAGGTGCTGAGGGCAATGGCGGCCGTACTGGATAGAGTTACCTGCTGTGACTTTTTCAATGGAGGTGGGAAGGGTTGGTGATAGGGATCCCTTGCTCTACCACCTCTCTGAGATGGTCACTAATTGTTGTGTGAAATTTTGTTTGTGTTCTGACAAACAAAGCTTGCAGAACTAACCACTAGTTAATCATAGAGGCCAGGCAGTGGTCACACACACCTTTAATCCCAGGATTTGGGAGGAGGAGGCAGGAAGATTAGGAGTTCAAGGCTACCCTGGGTTACAGAAGATTAAATTATTCTAAAAGAAAAACAGAATTTGTCCCAGCATTAGGGAGAATCTTGCCTTTGATCTCAGCACATGAGAGGCTCACATTATTAATCCCAGCACTAGGGGGTTAGAGACATGAATATAAGACAAGTAGAGACAGGATCTCCCTCCCCCCCAAAAAAAAATTGGTCTGAGAATTCCTAGAGGTAAGAAGTGGGTGTGGCTGCTCCTCTGCTTCTCTGATCTTCCCCCAGCCTCCTCTCCCCCATATCTGACTCCAGGTCTTTATTGATAAGACTAATTAGGTTCCAGCTTCAACTAATGTCACATACTGACTTGTGTCCCTTCTCTTCATAAGTGGAAGTCTTGACCTCAAAATGTGACCTAGTCTTGATACAGCCTCAAAGAGGCAATCACATTAAAGCAACGCCACAGGAGTTGGCCTTAATCCAATTGTAAGAAGAGGCGGTTAGGACACAGACACATCCAGAAGGCAGTCCATTGAGAACTTAAGGAAAAGACACCATCTTCACACCACAGAGAGAGGCCAAAGGAGAAATGAGCCATGCTACACCTTGACTGCAGAC
Organism: Phyllotis vaccarum; assembly: GCA_033318265.1. Lineage (NCBI taxonomy): Eukaryota > Metazoa > Chordata > Mammalia > Rodentia > Cricetidae > Phyllotis > Phyllotis vaccarum. The sequence goes on along the minus strand of JARWLC010000011.1, from coordinate 42,161,985 downwards.
TTCTAACATACAGAACTCACTGTGGGGCACTAAACAGCCATGCTTTACATCCCAGCCTATGGTCTTAGCAAACAAATTCACTAACTGCTAGAATTTGAAAATTGGGGAAAGTAATAACCTTTGAGATTCATCAACAGTTATCTCTTATTTTTCCTTCTCTTCTCCTTGCCGAATGCTGGACCTTCTTGGCCTCGACTTTATCTCTCCCTTGGCCCTTAAACCACCAGTTACACAGCTACACCTTCCCAGAACCCCTTGAACATGCCTACAGGTCACTAACAGTGTGTCAGAGTCACTTGCAAATAGATGCCTTCCCGATTCACTTTCTCTATCTGTGGCATTTGACAGCCCTGAAACCTCCCCATCCATGTGCACACACTAACTACTTTTTTGTTTTGTTTTCCACACTAAGAATGTGTGTGGAGATAAAAATAAGACCCACTTAAGGCAGAAAGATGGCTAAGCAAGTAAAAGCGCTTGCTTGATGTGACTACAATCCCCAGGACCCCACATGGTGAAGGGAAAGAATGGGCGCCCTAGTCTTCTGTGAACTGAATGTGAAATGCTTTTGGTGCCCCAGCAGATGCTGCTGTTAAAGTAGTTTGCAGAACCTTTCGTTGGAGGAGTCTCAGTGGGTCACTGAGGGAAGACTTAAAGTTTATAGCAATACCCAACATCCGACGGAGTCTTCGATTCCTGTTCTTCCAAGATGTAACGGCATGATGAGGCCCAACTGTAAACTTTCACCACCATGGAGTTGCCTGCCACCGTGCCTTCCTTAGCATAAGGGATTGCATCCCTTCAAACCCTGAGCCAGGATAAAACTTTCTTGTGGGAGATTGTGTTGCTTCATTGTAAATAATTGTCCCACCCACTGGTTTAATAAAAAGCGCTGATTGGCCAAAGGCAGACAGGAAGTGTGAGTGGGGCTACCAGACTAAGAGAACTCTGAGAACAGGAAGCACAGAGCAGAATGCCAGAGAGAAGCTGGAGGAAGCAGAGGACAACCATGCTGCTGTGAGAAAAGGTACCGAGCCGCATGGCTGAACAGGTTAAGAAACATGGGTTATTTTAAGGGTAAAGAGCTAGCAAGTTGTATGCCTGAGCCTTAGGCTGATCAGCTGAAAACTATTGTAAGCATCTGTGTGTCTCTTTGCATCTGTGGGTATGGGGGTCTAAACCTTGAGGCAAGGCCCAAAAGTCCGGGCCAGAAACCTCACACTACACTTTCTCTCAAGTTGTTTATTGATCACGGCAATGGGAAAAGTAACCAGTACTCGTGCCTCTCATGACCCTGTGCTGATGTTTCCAGATGCTGGCACAGGTATTTGTTCATTGAAATACATCTGTTACCATGGAAATACTTGCTAGGCATTGGCACTATGCTAGATATTAGGAACGTGATAATCATTTTAGAAAGAGGTAAAGGGAGGAATGAGATCATATCCTTCTAGTCACATCACACTTCAGACTAGACCTGTTTCAGTCATGAAGGTGTCCAGTGCCTCATGAGACCCTGCTGCAGCTAAAGTGAGAAGAAACTCACTCACTGGGCCCCCACAATGCTTCTACCTGCCTCCCCTGATCCCTCAAGGAACAGAAGTAGGGACAGAAAGGAAAGAAGGACAAGGGTGGCCCTGCTTGTCATCAGTTACAAACTAGTATGGGATCCTCCAGGCCTGGCAGAAGTTCCCCACCCTTTGTTTTTCATAGAACATGACTGCTAACTCTTCAAGGACCTCCTCATCCCTTTCTCCTGAACATTCCTACCTATGCCCTTATTTGTGATAAATGCCCGCTTTCCTTCATTTGGTTTCAGCCTTTCTTGCTTAGCCCTAACAGTACCTCTAGCATCTGTCTGTCTGTCTGTCTGCACCCACCACCACCCTCTTGTGGAAGGCATTATCCCAAAATATGGCACCTGCAGCTAGAAGCATATGTTGAAGCAATCTCTGCAGAGGTGATAACTGAAATCTTCTCATAGAAAATATTTAGGAGTCATGTGTGGTAACACAGCATCAAGGTGAAGCTACTAAGATGTGGCCAGTGCTGGCAGAGCCTCTCTGAACCTTCCTTGTTGACCATTGCTGTGGGTTAAGGTGTACCCCAATGTTTCACCTTTTGAAAGTTTGATGCTCACGATGCTGGGGTAGGGAGGTCATGTAACCCTTACAAGGGAAAGCCTAGTAAGTGGCAATTACACCATGGGTACCACCTCATGAGTGAACTAATGTTGACAGTGGTAAGATTTGGCTGGTACCAGGAAATCAGGGTAGTCTAAAGTGAATTTGCTCTCCCTGTACCACGTGACCTCTTCCTCCTGTATGCATCCCCATCACAGTGCCATCTCATCTACCATCATGTGATGAAACCAGAAGGCCCCCTTTAGGGTTACCCAAACAACAGCGCCATGCTCTTGGACTTAACTGTGAGAAGTGTCTTTATAAAATACACAGTCTCTGGTATTTCATTATAGCAACAAAATATGAACTAAGACAACCATCGTGGTGTATAGTGCTAACTTTACTGACATGGCTTCCTAGCTGCCCCTGATGTGCGTGTGACTCATTTGATCTCTACTTGGAAAGAAAGCAAATGCATGTGTGTTTGTTGTTAGTTATTTCTTTAGCAGTCAATAGTGTTACAGGTCAAGCACCTTCAGTAAGTTAAACCTTTTCAGAAAGAATTGTGTACATGCCTACCACCTGTCCTTTATATGAACACTCTGCCTAGGCACAGATAGTGCTATCTGTAGAACCCTCATTAACTTAATGCAGTCACAGAGACCCTGGGAATGTGACCCATCCTCTACATTTTATAAAAAAACAAAGAACTACATTTTCTCCAAAACTAACCTCACTTGAAATTTCCTTCTACCCATGAGAGTGTTACATTTATAAATACGCAGATCCAAGGCCCGAGAAAACAACATTCTAAAGCAATACTTTGCTTTGCTTACCACATATAATAAGCATTTTGTCCCTTAAATTTTTATTAGTTTTGGAAAGTTTTAATCCTACTAAAGCCAAGGCCTCTTCCCTCTCCCATGTAACACAACTCATATGGTCGATGGAAGCCCTATATTACAATGCCTATAGAGAAATAAAAAGGTATGTTATAGGTAATAACATCCCACCCCTTGAAAATAGTCCAGGACAGAAATAGACTTTTTAATATAAGTTCTACACAAATCAGAACTGATCCCGAGAAAACACTCAGTAAACTCATATCTCAACTTCGAGCCCCTCTACATGAGACCTCTGTTCCTGACTGCTCTCTATTTAGAAACATGGCGTAAAACCTAGAGACATCCTCAAGCTTTGAAAACAATATGTGTGCATAGTCCCTTTCTGGAGAAGTTTCTGGAATCTTTCTGGGTCTGAATCAAGAGTTTGAGTAATCTGAAGCCCAGATCCCATTTTACTGGATTAGCTGTTTCATACAGAAAGGGAACATGTTCCTGCTGTCTACTCCAGGATTCCCGCAGGAGCTGTTAAGTTTGCCATCAACTCTATGCTGTCTGGAATGTAAGTCCTCATTTATTTTGCTTCTGGGAGGGCCGAGGTATTAGAGATATGGGAGTAACTTTGGTTGTTGACTTAACCTGCATGTTAAGCAGGTTCCTGAGATAGGTCCAGAGACTTGCTCTGTGTCTTCTGTGTATAGAATGAACATGGCAAAACACCATATTGACAAAATACTGATAGCCCTTCCCAAGACATAATCCCAAGTCTAATAATTCAATCAATTCACTGCCAAGTTGGAAATGAAGCCTTATGTTCTATTGTGGGCAGGTTACTATCACCCATGTATCATATCCTACGCAGAAATCCATGCACACGGGGGTATGTACTCAGACCTGTCTGTAGCTGAGGTCATAGGTAAGCTCTTAAAGACAGCTGTGAAGTAGAGCTATCACTTTATTTCCAGCCTATGTTCTTAATGTGAAGCTTGTAATGGCGAAATCTAGAAACCAGCTTCAGCAAAGCCATGTCAGGAAAATATTTAAATATAAAACAAGCCTAACACAGGGCAAATGAAGACAGTCTGAGAAATTATCAGGTGGATGAAATAACTGCAAAAATGGACATTTGTGCAAAAGATGTTTTTTGTGACAAAGGATCCTGGTCTAAAGTCTTACTTGTCAACAACTACTCAATTGCTCTATTCATAAAGTAGATTAGCTTGGTCCTATTTTGTATCTGACTTCACTTTTCTCAATTTCTTATTTCCAAAATGAATATTGAGTGCTTATACCCTTGAATATAATCGTTTTCTAAAAGCCAGGTAAGGAGCTATGAGGTACAGAGCTTTTGAGGGCCCTGACCTCCAGTGGCCTTGGGCAGAAGGATGGGCAATCAGGAAGGGATAGGCAATACAATCCAACTTGCCACATAAATTCCATTTTAAAGCTGTGCTCTAAATTTAAAGAGGTGAGATTCATTTCATTTCATGCACTAGATGTCCAAGCATTTTATCAATGTGTGCCAAAAATATATAAATAGGGCTAGGAGTTGGCTCAGTCAAGTATGAGCACCCAACTTTGATCCCCAATCTCACATAAAAAGGCTGGGGATGACTGTGCATGCCTGATATCTCAGCAGTGAGAAAGTAGATATGGGTGGACCCTGAAGTTCACTGGCTATCCAGCCCAGCCTACTCATCAAAATCTAGGCCAATGAGAACTAATCTCAAAAATAACATGTATGACACTTGAGAAACAACACCCAAGGTTGACCTCTGACCTCTGCATGCACATATATGTACACTCACCTGTAAACATACATGCATGTGCATACATATAAAAGATATGTTGGTAAATATGTCTTAGTTTATTGACTATCTGTTGAGTCCTATCACATGCATGTGCCATGGTGTCAATAGAAGCAGAATCTTTCCCAACAGGTATTCTGGTTCCATCCCTCACAAACCCCTTTATCCCATCTTCCTAGCATGAATGCAAGGTGAGGTAGTATGAAGGGAGGCTCAGAGAACTGGAGACAGTGGAGAAAACGAGATTCAGTGGTTGGTATTGGTTACTCCATAATCAAGACTATGGAAATAGCCTATTGGCAATGACAGGTGACATGGGAAACCCAGCAACAGCCCCTACTTAAACCATCAGTCCTGTTTCCCAAAACCTTGTGCTTTGGAGAGGTTTGGGGGCTCCTAACCCCACCATGTGCTGTAGCTCCTTTTGGTGGGCATATATGATTCCCTGCTTCTGAAAGCCTGACTTCGTATCTGTTGCTAAACAGTTGTTGACATGGCGTAATTGGGACAGTACTTTCCAAACCGAAGACCTTAAGAGAATGCCTAGGCTGTACTGTGAAGCCAAAGCTTGTATTTATTGGCAGATGACTAGCATCTTGGAAGATGGCATGACATCCTAAAATATTTTTTTTTAAATCTAGAAAGTAACTTGAAGTTGGTGTGGATGTTTCCAGTAGAATTCAGAGCTCAGGAATGAAAACAGCTCCTAGTATGCTGTTGTCCTAGATGAAACTGTCAGTTACTGTAACAAAGGTCATCTCCTTAAATGCAGACCTTCTAAAGAGCTCTGCAAGCCATGATCAATATTTTGCAAGGTAAAATCAGAGCACAAATATAAGCCTAAAGTCCTAAAGTTTGGCTCTTCATTCCTTGAATATATTAACTATTTATTTTGAAAGAACCATGAACAAGATTATCACCAGGATTTACAATAATGAGGCTGATGTCTAAATTGGGTTGTACAGGGGAAAAATTTTAAGTGTCTCTAGGATTGAAAAGACCTCTGCTCCCTCTCACTCTCTCTACTTGCCTTTAATCCCAGCACTCAAGAAGCAGTGGAAGGCAGATTTCTGAGTTCAAGGCCAACCTAGTCTACATAACCAATTCCAAGCCAGCCAGGGATATACTGGAAACAGAAGAAGCCTGTCTCAAAAAAAAATCATAAATAAAAACAAAAGGGAGTTATTTAATCCCATAGGAGATTCCAAGAGATGCTTAGTACTTAGCCCAGGTTAGCCTGAAACTTGAAGCCTTCTCATGTCAGTCTCCTGAGTGCTGGGATTACGGGTATGCACTGGTATACACAGATGATAAGAATTCATTTGTCTGCTTTTATTAAGAGTAAACTTGAATAGGAAAATGTCATAACTTTTCACTTTTACTGGGTTCATTTTTTAAACATTCAGATAAGTAAGAACAGGGAAGGAAGAAGACATAGCTGCCCTCATGGTTTCACCAATACCACTTGTAGGGAGTGGCTACCTGTGAGAGCTGGTCTCACTAACACTGAATAAGAAGGCAGCCTGAATGTCTGTCTGAAGGAAGGTCTAAGCCGCTCCCCCCACCCACTTCCTCCCACACCTTGCAAAGCCCTATATCTACTGAAAATCCATTCAACCACTTTCCCAAACGACCTGATCTAATTAGCAACTGCTGCTCTACCAAGGTAGAAGCAAGGAAGATCCTCACCATGAAGCCATCAGCAGAGAAAGACAATAATGGGAAATAACGTATAGTGCTCACCCATAGGAAGCACATCATGCTGTGCTCAGTGACAATGACCATATGGATGACAGTGGCCATCTCTCCATTGTTAGTTTATTTCTATGGTCCATGGACATCTAATTGGAAACTATTTCATTCCGAAGAACAAAACTCCAATCATCTAGGAAATGAGGAAGGAAGGAGGGAGAGAGGAAAACAGAGAGAGAGTGTGTAAGAAAGGGGAGGGGGCAGGTTAACTAAAAATAAATGAAAAGCTCAGGGTGGTATTAATTTTGAGTGCAGTTTGTTGGAAATACTCACCCATGTCACCAGGACAGTTTCTGTTTCTCATACAGCCTATTAGCCACAACCTACTCTGTTTTGGGCTTTATTTTCAAAGTTTCTTCCTGGGGGAAAATCTATGCAGAAGCTTTAGGTAATGTGTAGAAGCTTTAGCTCTAGGCTTTAAGCTGAGCAGAGTTTCTTTTTAATTGCTGTCCTACATCACAGTTAGTCCCCGATTAGGAAACAAGAATATCCTGACTGCCAAGACCTGAGCCATATGCCTCCTACCCTGAAGGAGTGAAAGCCACCTGAACGAGAAAGATGAATGTGCATCAGTGTTTGTTAGGTCCCTGAGGGACACTGGGTGTGGATATCAGAGAAGAGTGAATGGACACTGGGCAGAAAAACATCCACCAGATCCAGAGGCTTAGGGATGTCCTGACTCATGGACACACCCAATGTAGCCTTTCCACCCCCTGCTTTGTAGTGTAGTAGTCAAAGCTGACCAGGATGGTGGTGCTGCACTCAGCTGACTCAATGACTCTCACGAGGCCAGCAAGTACATGACGTGAATGTCCCAAGTCAGGGAGTTGTTAAAAGAAGGTATGGGTGTTGTATAGGGCAAAGGTTGCTATGATGAACTTGAACTGTTGAGCTTGTCTGGAAAGTTCTTTTCCATCCATAACGCTCTATGGTCTAGAGGAGGCTGTGTATTCCAGCTATTTGAGTTTAGAAAGCTTGAGTTCTCAAAGTTGCTCTGGAAAACTGGAGAGGAGACTGAGGGAACGGAGTGAAGACTGTAATTCCATGTGACTGTGCTCTCAAACGCATTGCCAAGAGTTACTCAAAACTACAAGATAATTGGAAAATAAGATAAATGTAACATATCTTTTCAGAAAATCTATTTTTCCTCAATGGAAGGTAATCTAAAACATTGCTTACATGGTAAACAGATATAACTGAGTAGAATGAAAAGTTGGCATTGATTTTAGAGAAGCCATTATCTTCAAAGAATTGTCAAACTCACCATGGATGCCCAAACTAAAATCCCCACATAATGGAGAAAAGGGAAAAAAAAAAAAAAAAAAAACCTCAGTCAGAGATGGGGAAGCATGGTCCTCATTTATAAACTTGATTCTATAACCAGAAAGCCATTTTTAATATCCAGGGGACCAGCCATCAAATATGGCTGAGAAATGGATCTGTGTGCTAATCTCTACTGATCCATGTGGAGATAATTTGAAATCCAACGTGAATAGCCTTCTGTTTTAAGTGAGACTTGTAACTGCGGAACCAGGAGGAGATTGTTCATCTTTCTTCCTGCTAGACATTCAGCAACATAACTATGCAATGCTGCAAGTCATACTGGTAAGCAGGGTAGAATAAGGCTTTGGCACATCAACCAGGGTGTGTCATAACAAACTCTGAAACTGGACATGTGAAAACAGTGGTACCAAAACCTATGTTGGGAGTATTCTGGAGAACTTGGGTAGCAAAGGCCACCTACACCTGCTTATCCCTGAGCCCTGGGATGCTTCCTCTATCCTAGCTCACCGAGATGTCTATGAAGATGGGTAGAGAGTTGAGGTGGCTCTACACATAAATTTGTGTGAGGTGGGCTGCATGGAGAAGCTCACTTACTGGAGTAGAAGCTAATGGAGTTGAAATGACAAGGCTGCCTGGCTAGCGGTACTAGGGTGAGTGTGTTGCTACCCTTGTCCTCCTCTTGTGGTAAAGTCTTCACTCCAACAGGTGGTCTATGCATGAACTGAGTGGTATCTCTCCTTTCACACCCAGTGCAAGAGTCCCAACAAAGCCCTTACCACAGCTGGGCTCACCAAGTGGCCCAGCAAGCAAGCCAAGCCAATCAGAACCATCACCCTGTTTTGTTCAGCCAAGAAACTACCATTTCTTTCCATTCAAAGGGGAGTCAAAACGATGTGTATCAAATACCACCAGCTGCCGTAGTTCTGGTCCTATGTAGGAAAATTTGAGAGAAATAAAAAGGGAGGGGTATGTAAGGAGGAGAAGGGAAGGTTAGAGGTAGGGGGAGAAATCTCAGTTCTGGGTATCCCTGCTCTTTCTGCTTGCAAGAGAATGGGTCCCCGGATGGTCCAGCCCTTCCCCGGATCTCCCTCACTTGTGTGCAGTTCTCCGGACAACTGAAGTGTACAAAGGAGGCAACTGTTGGGGATGGAGGGGGCTGTCTGCGACAGCCCATACTAAACATCTGCCTGCCCTTCCTAGCACCAGAAGTACTTCAGGACTTGTTCTCAAAGGACCCAGTTTCAGTTGATGGATAAAACCCAGATTGAGCAGTTGTGATGTCCTGTAGCCACAGTGTAGCATGGAGGATGTCTAGAGGAGATGCACCCTGGAAGCTCTCCGGAGCCTCAAAGGGTCTGCTTACCTGAGAGGGATAAATTGATTTTGCTTAATCACATGATTGTTCAGCCTCACCATACCGAGAGGATGCTTGGTTAGGAGAGTATATTAGTCACTTTTCTCACTTCTGTGATTGAAAACAGACAAACAAACAAAAAGCCTGGAGTGAGGTAGGCAGGCAGCTTAAGGCATGACACAGTATCTGCCTGTAATTCTACCAGAGGTAGACCAGCCAGTGCTACAGAGATCTTATCTCAAGAAACAAACAAAAGCAGGTTTTCTGGCATATATCTGTGTCCCCAGCACTTATGAGATAGAGGCAGGAGGGTTAGTAGTTCAAGGCTACCCATACATAGCAAGATCTGAGGCTAACCTGGGCTACATAAAATCTTACTTCAGAAAACTAGTCAGGGTCACATTATGGGAGATGGGGATTATTTTTATTCCATGGTATGAGGATAGAGTCTTAGTAGATCAGGAAGCAAAGTGGACAGCTAGTGAGGTCAAGTTATAAAACTCTAAAGCTTGGGATGCTGAAAAGATGGCTCAGAGATTAAAAGCACTGGCTGCTCTTGTATAAGACCCATATTCAATTCCCAGCATCTATACTTTGGCTCACAGCCACCTGCAACCCCTATTCCAGGGGATCTGATGCCCTCTTCCACATGGACCAGGCACACGTGGTGAACACACATTGGGAGTATTCTGGAGCCCAGACAAGGCAGTCACACAATAAAAATTAATAAAAATATATATAATAAGAGGCCTGTCCGGCCGGTGGTCCAGACCCATAGATCTGTAGTCCCAGACCAACTAGCCCCAAATAATCATACAAAGGCTTATATTGATTTCATACTGTTTGGCCTATGGCTCAGGCATATTGCTAGCTAGCTCTTTCATCTTAATTCAACCCATTTCCACTCATTTGTCCTGCCACATGGCCTGTGGTCCATGGATTATCTATTTCATTACATCTTGCTTCATTGGGTGGCTGGATCGTGTCTCTGAGACTGTGTCCTCCTTCCCCTAACTATGCTCTAATTTCCATCCTACTTCTAAGGTGCCTTCCATAGGCCAAAACAGTTCCTCTATTCACAGCATACAGAAAGACATCCCACATCAGTTATAATATTATATATGTTTAAAAATGCAAGGCCTAACCCCTCATGGCTCACTTCCTCCAGAAAAGAACTACCTCCTAAAGTTTCCACTTCCCAAAATAGTGGCATCAGCTGTGAACCAAGTGTTCAAATACATGAGCCCGTGGGGAACTTTTCCATTCAAACATAATACTCTATCCCTGGCCACTATAGGCTCAAGGCCATCTCATAGTACAAAATATATGCCATCCAATTTCAAAACTCTCCATAGTCTTAACTATTTCATACTGCTCAAAAGATCAAAATCTACCCTAAGACTTAACTGTGAAAGTCAAGCCACAGATTTTGTGTTTCTACTATACAATGGCACAAAGAAAACACTCCTGTTCTAAAGGGAGCAACAGGAGAACAGGAAGGAAGGTCAGACCAAGGTGAGTCCAACCCAGGCAGGGCAGACACAAATCCTGCAGGTCCCTGCCTAACATCTCAGGCTTGTGGCAGCATCATCCGGGCTCCCCTATGCCTGGGTAGTCACCTGGGTGGTCACACTTTTCCATGCTGCTACCTGCTGAGCACATGGCCTTTCTCTTGGGCTCTACATAGTGCCTGCAACAGTCTTTGGCAAACACCCTCTGTTTCTGGCATCTTCAGTATACCGGGGGTCTCCACACTAGAGCTCCATGCAGGTGGTCTCACCTTTCTACACCTTGCTTGGACTTTTGCAGATCTCGGAAACCTAGGTGCCAGCTTCCATGGCCCACACATCCTTGCATACTACATACCTGCAAAACAGCACTACGCAGACCACAATGCTGCCAGGCTGAGATGGAGGCAGGATTATAGCTTCAGGGGCTGCTCACTCTCCAGTCCAAACCTTAGAAAGTACATGCCCGAAAAGCTACTTCCTAGAAGGGTACAGGACAGCCCTATTTTTTTTGACACTCATTTTCAGTGAATTTGCATTGCTGTGCCCTGGAGCTCCAGATAAGAAGAGACGTGCCTTCTAGATGTCACCTTTCCCATTGTCCCAGTATAAATACACATGTTTCTACTTAATGGTACCAATTTCTCTGACAATTACAGCTGTCTAAACACATCTCTTTCAAGCTCCTTCTGGTCCTGTTCTCTATAAGTCTAAACACAATAAGCAACAACTACCCAGCCTGGACATTATGCAATCACCAAAGTTCCTTGACCAAAAAATTGAGTCCATTGTTTCATAAATTCAGCCTTTATTCAAGCTTTCAGGACATATGGGAAACACAGTAAGATTCTTTGCCAACATTTAAAATGCATGGCCTCTAGCCAACTTCCCAGTAGAGTTCTTGTCCCCATCAGAAATCTCCTGAGCATACTCTTACTATATGTATTCTTAACCACTGATCAGCACCCTACTGTCTGATTTCTGTTGGCATCCTGGTCCTCTGAGCTCACACCAGAATGGCCCACAGCTCCAGACTCTTCCACATTCCTCCAGCAAACCAGTTCTAAAGACCTAAGAACCCCAAGGTCAGGCCTGTTACAAAAGTGACTCCCCTTCTTGGTGTCACTTTTCTGTATAGTGTGATAAGCTCATCACTGTGATAAAATACCGGAAAGAAGCAATTTAAGGGAGCTAAGGTTTATTTTGGACCACTATTTGAGCGTGGAATCCATGCTGATGGGAAGCCATGGCAGTAGGAGCATATAGCTGGGACGCTTTGCTTCTTTACATCTCCATGGAATAAGAGGCAGAAACCAGATGGGAAGGAGAGCCAGGCTATTAAACCTCAAGACCTTCCTTCAGTGACTCACTTTCTACCAAGATTCTACCTCCTAAAGGGTCCACAACCTTCAAATCAGTGCCACCACCTGGAGACCAAAGTGTTAAAATGCATGAGTCTATGGAATTCATTTTACATTCAAATCAGTACATCCCTCCTTTTCCTAAGACAGCTGGTGTTGGATAGTGAGTCTTTCGATCACTGTCCTTTCACACACATGAACTTAGTCACCCATACACAAGAGAGAACAAGAGCAATGTTCCAGACTGAGACAAGATGTAGAAGGGGGTCTTGGAGTAAAACAGTAGGAACTTACTCTGAGAACACCAATCAGAACAGATTGGGGGTTTCCCTCCCTCCCAACTCTGCAAAGGTATCTTAGTCACTGTGCTATTACCGTGAAAAGATACTATGACCAAAGCAACTCTTATTTTTCAAAAAAGCATTTAATTGGAGGCTTGCTTACAGTTTCAGAGGTTTAGTCCATTATTATTATGGCAGCAGGCCTGTCAGGCATAGTTCTGGAAAAGTAGTTGAGAGCTACATTATGATCCACAGTCAGAGAGACAGAAACATGGTTGGCCTTGTGTGGGCTTTTGAAACATCAAATTCAACACCCAGTAACACACTCCAACAAGGCCACACCTCCTAATCCTTCTCAGATGGTGCCACTCCCTAATGACTACATATTCAAATATATAAATCTATTGGGACCACCATTCTTTTACAAACCACCACAAGAGGGGAGGAACTTCTTAAACGTAAGAAGACTTGACAGTTTTGATTTACAAGTTCCAGAACCAGAATCTACATCCTGAGCTTTTGGACTTCTAAATACCCAGGCATCTAGAGTAGACTCTGAGCCATCTAGACTAGAGGTCATCCTACACCAAGTAGGCCCCACAAGTTAAAAGGAATTTTGGATGCCATTAAGCATGTGTCCTTATAGTAACGAAATATCATTATAAATGATAACAGAAACTGGGAGCAGTCGTGTACAGCTATAATCTCAATATTTGGGAGGCAGAGGTTGAAAGGATCCTGGTTTCCAGACTAATCTTTGCTACATAGCAAGACCCTATTTCCAAAAACATGATAATCACTAGCAGTCCACTTTATACCTCGGGGTAACTTTTACATCTAAGAGATCAGGCAGATTTAATCTTTTATGACATGCAATTATTATCTAGATAAATATTGACATTCCCAAGAAATCACTGATAACAATCACTTCAGATACTTAAGCCAAGATTCTAACAAGCAACTATTTTTCTGAAAGTGTTCCAGAAATATCAAAGCTTGAATTTTCTTCCACAGGAGAGGTATCTGGGAAAAGCTGTTCCAGACTGAAGGGTGTCCCTTCAGAACTCAGATGCTGAAGTCTTAACCTCAGCGTCTCAGTGTGGTATTTCAATGTGGGGCCTTTGGGAAGTGATTGGGGTTAAATAATGTCATGAGGGTAGATCCCTAGGAAGGGACTGGGGCCCTAATAAGAGAACCAAGGGATTCTAGATCTCTCTCCAAATGCACACATGAAGAAAAGGTCATGTGAGGTCATAGCAAGAAGATGGTTGTGACCCAGAAAGAGCTCTTAGCAGCACACTCTTGACCTTTTGACTGAAGAGTATCACCCTCTAGAACTGTGGGAAATAAATTCCTGTGGTATCAGTCCCACTCCAACCCTGTCTATGCTGCTTTGTTGTGGCAGCCCTTGGTGACAAAGAACCAGGGTCACAGTAACTGCCATGAGATGATTTTCTGGGTCCTAGAATAGATTTCAATTCTCTAACATATTGTCAAGTAAAGCCAATTACACTTCATTTCCTTTGAAAGGGGCATGGGATCAGCATTGGGTCTTCATGTGGTGATTTGTGAAGATCTTCATTCCAGCCTTCTCATTAAGAACTCTTGAACTAGAGAATACTTAGAAGAGAGTGGAAAAAATCCACTCTTAAAAAAAAAAAAAAAGAAAGAAAAACCTACAAAACCAGAGCCAAAAGCTCCTGGCCCTCAAAGTTCTCAGTCACTGGGTGTTCACTGTTAACTTTCCATAACTCTGAATCATATGGGAAGAAAGTCTCAAATGAGTAATTGTCTTTAGGGGATTGTCTTTCTTGTTAGATGATATAGGAAGTTCCATCATGTGTGCTACCATTCCCCAGACAGGAAGGCCTGAAAAATACAGGACAGGAGAAAGTTATACATAACCAGGCAGCGTGGAAGCATTCTGTGTTCTTGACCATGAAGACACTTACTATCTTGAATTCCCCTGTGATAACAGACTAATCTGATTTACAAGTCAAACCAACCCTTTGCTCACCTAAATTGCTTCAAGTCAGAGTGTGTTGTCACAGCAACAGAAGAGAAGCTAAGCTGCTGGGTTATATAAGAACTGTCAAAAGTCTGTCTGTCTGTCTTATTTCTTTCTCTAACGGGGATTTAACCAAGGCTTTTTAACTGCTGGGAAAGCACTGCCCCTGAGCTATCTTCCCAGATTTGGGGCAAGGGGAGTATGCATGTACATGTGTGTGTTTGTACATATGTAGATGCGTGTGTATGTGTGTGTAAAACAGAGGTTGACGCTAGCCATCCTCATTAATTGTTCTACAACTTATTTTGTGTGTATGTGTTCATGTACACATGCATGGGCACAGCAGGGATATGAAGCATTGATGTGGTGTGGCTTCCACTTTGTTGTTGAGCCATGGTCTCTCACTGGGCCAGAAGCTCACCAGTGATTAGATGACCAGTGAGCCCCCAAGGATCCTGTTCTTTTTACCTCTCCTACATGAGATTATAAGTGTGAATCATGGTATCCAGCTTTATGTGGGTACTGAAGGTCAGAACCAGCTCCTCAAGCTTAAGCAGGAAGCGTTTTACTGACCACACATCTTCCCAGTCCCTAATTCAGACTTTTAAATTTGAGATGGAGTCTCACTAAGTAGTCTAGGCAACTTGAACTTACTATTGAGACCAGGTAGATCTTGTACTTCAGATCCTCCTGTCTCAGCCTCCCGGGTTGCTATAGCTACAGGCCTAGCAAAAGCCTTCTCAATATTCTAAAGTATAGCTGTTATTCTGCTATGTAGAGGAAGATAGGGCTCATTAAAACATGAACTATTTTTAAAAAAACAAATAAATCACATTAGTTGAAAATGTCTATTTTTAAGACCTGAAATAACTTTAAGGGTCTTGATACTCTGCTCCTACAAGCTGATGCTTTCAGGTTAGTCTCCTGACCTATATGCTCATATTAAAGTATCAAATTATTATCAAAATTAGTTGTAAAGACAATCAGTGAAGGGATACACAACTGTGAAAGAAACTCATTAAAAGAACCCCGCTTGCTCCCCTGGTTTTTAGTGGTAAAATGCATCTAGAAACCCACCCACGTGTCAAAGGCTCAGACACGCCATTAGTTAATTCTGAAAAATTACAACTACATAAAATTATCATAGGCAGCTGGCATTGGTGTGTACCCTACCTCCAGCCATAAGAGCTAGTTTTTCTAAGATCCCCAGAATATAGTTTAAATTTAAGAAACTCTAAGGCAAAAATAGGGTGGAAAATGAGAATTAGAAGAAAAGATGCCATTATAATGTTTTATGAAATGGAAGCATAAAAATCGCACATGGGGCCAAATAGATAATTGATGATAGCTACTGTGTCAAAAGCCACATAGCATAAGATTTTTGCTCATTTGTTGTGTTTCTTGAGGTAAGGTCCTGATATATAGCCCAGGCTGACCCCAAGCTCACTATGAAGCCCAGGCTGGTCTCAATCTCATGATCTTCCTGCTGCCACTTCTCAGAGGCTGTGATTGCTTGTGTGTGCCATCACACATGACTCATGAGATCTCTGACATTTGTGACACAGCACTGCTAACTGCACGTGTGGTGTGCAGCAGATCTCAGAACCTTTTCATGACTGAAACTCAATCGTCACTAAAATCTCTTCTCAATTCCTCCTCTCCGTTTCCCTCTTTTCTCCAAATTTCCAAAATCCACCATTCTGCTTTCTGTCTGAGTTTGACTACTTTGAATACCCCATGAAAAGGAAATCATGTGCATTTGTCCTTCTATGACTAGCTCATTCTCATAACTCCTCCCATATACATATATGTATGTATATGTTATAGCATTTGACAGGTTTATCTTCTTTTGAGGCTGAATAATGTTCTCATTATGTATACATAATGCTTTATTTACCCTCTTGGTTTTTTTGTTAATACTTTGATGAACATTTGAATGCAGATATATCTTTGGTTCTTTTGAATCAATACCAAGAGGGGAAATTTTCAGATCACATGGCAGTTCTACTCACAATTTACCAATGATAGTTTGTGCATAACAAATCCAAATGGTGTTGGGGTTGTTTGGGCTTTTTTTTTTTTTTTTAGAGGAAAATTTCCTGTATCTCAGGCTGGCCTCCAACTCATTAAATAGGTAAAGATAACCTTGATCCTCTGCCTATACTTTGTGCATGTTGGAATTACAGGGACCAGCATGCACCAGCACTCCTGCTTTTATGTGGTTCTAAGTCTCAGAGCAAACTAGGCAAGCGCTCAGCCCCTGAGCTTCATGTCCAGTTGCACAGTAATGATGTTCTACTACTGAGTTACTGTATTTTCATCTTCTAATAACTAGGAACCTGTCATGAAGTTTCTGGCTTTAATGAAATGTTTTGTTTATATTTTTGTGGTACTGGGGTTTGAACCTAGAGCTTCCTGCATGGCAGACAAGCACTTCACTATGCAGCTACATCTTCATCTCTGTTACATTTTATTTATCTATTTATTGGAGATGATATCTTACTGAGTTCCCAAGACTGGCCTTAAACTCACTGTGAAGCCTGGGCAGGCTTGGGACTCTCTGTCCATGTGCTTCAGCATCTCAGTAGCTGGGTTAGAAACCTGGGCCTTCAGGCATGTGAAAATTCTTTCATTTTCTATTACAACATGGAAGCTTTTCCTTTTAAGCAAGACTAAGGACACTGGGCAGGGATGATATTTGTGAATCTCCAAATAAGTCCTTCTGTGGAAGGGTGAGCGGGCATTTCCAAATACTCAAAGGGGCATACCCCTTTCCTGTCGTTCCGAGGTAAAGAAGAACCTTCCAGCTTCTACAACTAGTGCCTGTGTTCTCTCTTCTCCTACTAGAGACAGAAAAGTATGCTTTTTAAATATCAAATTAAATTTGCAGTATCTTCCTTCATTCTGCCTAAGTTTTGTAGGAGAACACAAATTAGCCTTTGTTCCTTCTGTTTTTCTTCACTTTTCCCCCCATCCACTGCCAAGCTCTAGTGTTACCCCTTTCTAACACATGAGCTAAAGAGACAAAGTTATTACAACTGAAAAGAGGGTACACAGAAGCTGCATGACATAACCCAGACGGGGAAGGAATTGCTACTTTCCATGTGTGGGTTTGTGTATATGCGTGCTCACTCAGTACATGCATGCACATGAGTGTGGGTATGAACACATATGTGTGTAGTGGTTTCAATGAACAATGTCCTCCATAAACTTTGGTATTTAAACACTTGGTTCCCAGTTGATGGCACTGTTTTTTCAGTTCCTGCTCCAGCAGGCTGCTACCATGCCTTCTTCACCATGATGGATTTGTGCTCTGGATCCATAACCAAAAATAAAGTCTTCTAGAAGTTGCTTTGGGTCATGGTATTTTATCACAGCAAAGTGTGGATATGTATGTTTGAAGGTCAGAGACGTTATCTTCAATTTGTTATCTACCTTATTTTTTGAGACAAGATCTTTAACTAAGCTGGCTGACCAGTGCTCCAGGGATCTACCTGTCTATACTCACCAAATTCCAGGATTGTAGCCAATGTTGCTGTTTTACAGACAGCTTTACATACTTAGCATCTGAACTCAGGTCTTCCTGTTTGTACAGCAGACACGTTATCAACTAAGCCACCTCCCAAGCACAAACCAGAATTTATTATTACTACCTGTTGCTGTTGCTTTAAAAACCAGATGTTTTGAGACCCTGTCTCAAATGCAAACAATAAACAAACAAACAAAAAAAAAAACCCAAGTGTTAAAGAAGCAGCTGAAATCTGCTAGTATGCAACTCTTATTGAGACCACAGAAACTGCAGAGGCTGCTGACCAGATGTTAATTATGACATCTTGAAGATTCATGAAAAATATAAGGATTGAAAATTAGCAAGATGGACATCCAAAGGGTGATCACAAGGACATCTAACACTCTACAAACTCTTTGTTCAATAGGACATTTACATTCTTCTCATAAAGAGGTGGGTTCCATGCTTCTGACTTTATCGAATTGGCTAGTAACTACTTAAAGCAATGTTGTATGATTTTGGAGACAAAGTCATTAAAGGCGACTTAACTTCCCTGGTTCTCTCAAGACATTTGCCTTTGCAGTTCTGACCCACCACACCAACCATCTGCCTGCTGAGATCATTATGCTAGGAGGGACCTTGAACCATCCCCTGCTGAGACCAAAAGGAGAGTCCCTGGGACATTATGAAAACAGATGTCAGGCCAGCCCCAGCTGCTACAGCTCCAGCCACTGCCTAGTCATGACCACGTGGAAGCAAAATAATAAGTAATAACCAAGTTCCTCCTGAGTTCTTGGTCCATATAGCCGTGAAAGACAAGCCACAAAGCCTGGAGTTGGTTTGTTTATGGTAATGGACCAAAAAAAAAAAAAAAAAAAAAAAAAAAAACCCCTACGGATAACCAAAAATAATACTCACTTTGTCTTTTCTTTGAAAATAACATCCTTTCCAATTTCTCTTTCAGTATCTTTCTTAAAACTGAGTGTCGAGTGGACTTTATGTTCCTCAAGTACTGTTTGGTTGGGTATGGTGATGCACATCTGTAATCCTAGCACTTGGGAGGCTAA
Organism: Phyllotis vaccarum; assembly: GCA_033318265.1. Lineage (NCBI taxonomy): Eukaryota > Metazoa > Chordata > Mammalia > Rodentia > Cricetidae > Phyllotis > Phyllotis vaccarum. The sequence continues at coordinate 42,143,089 of JARWLC010000011.1, read as the reverse complement.
GGCAAGGGGATTTTGAATTCCAGATTAACATGAACTACAAATTAAGAGCTATCTTTAAATTGGAGAGGGACAGGAAGAGGAGAAGGAGAAGGAGGAGGGGAAGGAGGAATGGGAGGAACAGAAGGAGAGATGGTAAGATGGCTTAGTGGTTAAAGTCCCATACTGCCAAGGCCAGCGACCTAAGTTTAGTCACTAAGACCCACATGGTGGAAAAAGAGAATAAACCCCAAAAGTTGTTCTCTGACCTACATACACACACACACAAGGGGGGGGGAGAGAAATAATAATAGTTTAGTAGAATAATATTTATATGCATATATAGCTGGGATTAAGTTGCAAGAATTATTTTATGAAACTATAAGTGAAAACAGACTTACAACCCAATTCAAATGAGCACAGGCACTGTAAGTATACCTGGATCTGGTGATCATGTAGCCATCCAGCTCATTCAGAAGACAGTGCTACCAATTGTTAGGAAAAAAGAGAAATAGAAACAAGCAATATAAAATGCTGTAAGCCCCTTGGAAATACAGACTGTCATAACAGAGCCCCCAAATGCCAAGGCATTGCCATAGCAAATGGTTGGACATCATTTGTAGGGAACTTAATAAGCTGAATTTTTTGCTTTCTATCAAGAAACTGTTCACATTAGAATGTTGCTGTGTAGTTTAGAAAAAGACACATATACACACTTTATGCTTAGTTAGGGTTTCTCTTGCTGTAAAGAGACAACATGACCACAGCTACTCTTATAAAGAAAAACATTTAATTAGGGTGGCTGGCAGTTTCAGAGGTTTGGTCCATTATCATCATGGTGGGACATGGCGGCATATGAGCAGACATGCTGCTGGAGAAGGAGCTAAGAGTTCTACATCAGGTTCTGAAGAAAACAGGAAGTGAACTGAATGTCACACTAAGTGTGGCTTGAGCAAAGGAAACCTCAAAGCCCACCCCTGCAGTGACACACTTAGGCCACACCTACACTAACAAAGCCACACCTCCTGCTAGTGCTGCTCCTTATGAGCTTATTTATATTTTCAAACTACAATACCCAAAACAACAACAAGCAATGGTTGGAGCATGTGGGAAAATGGCTCAGCAGGTGAGAGTACTTGCTGTGCAAGCATGATGATCTGAGTTCAAATCCAAAGACCCATATGAAAATTTGGGCATGGCTCTATGTGCTTGTAAGTTCTGTGTTGGAGGGTAGAGGCAAATGTAAAACCCTAGCTTGCTAAAATGGTGAACTACTACTCCAATAAGAAACTCTCTCTCTCATTTATTTGGGGGAAGGGTACACACATGGGGAGGTCAGAGTACAGAGGCTGGGCCTATCCGTCTTCTCTTACTCACTGAACCATCTTACCAGCCCCTGGGACCCTGTCTTAACAGTGGGCAGCAACAGAGAAAAACCCAGGGTGGCTCCTCTGGCTGCAGAGGTGTGTGCATTGCACACCCACATGCATACACCACAGAACCCCCCAAATAATTAACTTTCTAAAAGGGATTGAGAGAAAATTCAGTTTCATGCCACTTTGTTAACAGTGGAGGAAAGACTAATAAAAGTCCTTAAATGAGGCTCATATACTAATCAATGTTTGTTTTTGCTTTTAGGGACTGTGGGGTTTGGTTTGGGATTTTGGAGACAGTCTTGTTCTGTAACTGAGGCTGACCTTGAACTTTTGAACTTCCTCCTGCCTCAGCCTCCTCCGTGCTGGTATCATCAGCATGTGCCACCACTCCCAAGTCTGTACTGACAAATTTAGCAACATTTTTCTATGAGGACTTGTTGCCTCCTAAAGAAGATGACTTAGGACATTTTCTGTTTTGGTTGTATAAGCCTTTATCCTTAGAGGGTAAGCTTAAAACACAATAAAGCTAACAGGAGCTAAAACCTAATCCCTGTGACTTTGATTCCAGAGGCAGGGTCATCTTGGATGAGTAAATGCTGTGGTTTATATTATTGTCTGTTTGGTGCCTACCAAGCCTGAGCAGCTGGTACATTTTTCTCAGTTATTAAGAATGTTTTGTCTTTATCTACAAAGCCATATTCCACTGGGTTCTTTTCTTTTCCTCAAACTGGAATCATGCTTGACCTGAGACCACAATATATATCAACACTGTGACATAGACAAGGCTTATGCTTGATAGGGGACAACACCATCCACTACTTCTCTGTCAACACACAAAAGGGGGAGCCATTTGATCCGTAGCAATAGAGACGGGACATTTGACAAATCAGGGGTATTGGGAACAGGAGAGATACTTGTTTGACAACAAGTCCCAGTGTAAACTGTGTGCACCAGTGAGACTTCCCTACATAGTTTGGGCAGCTTGAACCTACAACCATTCAACATCTGTTTGCAGGTTGGCAAGAAGCACAGAGATTTAGACAGACATGTCTGACTAGGGCACCAATTATTTTGGGTCTGAGCATCTATGAGCTTTTCTGAAAAAGGTAAAATATTGAGAGAACTGTCCCTTCTGGGTTTGATTCCTTACAATAAGTCACCACAAATGTGCCCAAGATGGTGTCAACACCTGGCACAGTTTCTAGATGGCACCATGCTACCTCCAGCTATTCGTTGTTGCATAAAATTAACCATCCAAAGTACAGTGGCCTGGAACAGTGACTACTCTGAGTTTCATGGGTTAGGGACTTGAGCTGAACTCAGACAGTAGTTATTTCATTAATGCAGTAGACGGGTCTGTAAGGATTCCTGGCACGTAGCAGCCATGTGGTAAACCCAACATGGCACCAGCAGATCACACCCTGCTATGGAGGGCATGCCCCTAGGCATGGCTATGTAAATCCTTGCCCACCCATTCTCTGAAAAGGAGACAGCATGTGAAAGTCTGCCTCTCTTTTCTTCTGCTTCTCTCCCTTGTACCCACTTGGCAACTCCCCTGAGTAAACTCTAGTATGGCACTGGTAGTATGTGTGTCTAATTTCATGTGTGAAACCAACATTTTGGTACCATGACTCAGATAGGCTCTCTCCCGGGCTCATTTGCACATAGGCCAGGAGGTCCTGATCTAGGGCTCACTACCAGGCCACCTTCTATCTGCCCCGCTGCAGCTTGTTCAAACACTTCTGGCCATGATTGGTAAGTCTTCCCTTTCCAGTCAGAGTAAACATGAACTATAGTCTCTGGGAAAGACTGCTGACCATCTGGCTTTCCAGTAGGACTCTAGTCTCGCGGAGGACCACCCTCAGCCACAATCTTCTCTGGTCATGGCTGTTCCTTCTCGCCTGACACTCATTTTTAGTTTTCTCTGCTATTGATGCCCAGCCTGGATCCTTGGATCCTGCTCCTGGACTCTGTCCCCAGGGCTCTGCCCTAACACCTATCCTAGGTGCTTACAAGTTCCCATCAGTAGCTAGTGTTGGATGCCCACCCTAGGTGCTGACGAGAGCCTGTGGTGGCTTAGCGTTGGGTTTTTACACCCAACCCTGAGAACTAAAGAGTTTTTCGGGGTGGCAAGTACTGGTTCAAGCTCTGCCCTGATGCCCATCCTAGGTGTTGATGAGTGTCTAGTGATAGCTACTGTGGTATGTATGCCCACCCTCGTGGTGCCTAGTGTTGTTTGGGGCTTTGTCCTAACGCCTACCCTAAGAACTGATGAGTTTTTTAGCAGTAGCTCATGTTGCTCCCCCGGGACCATTTGTTGGCTGGGTGATGACCCAGATTTAGCAGTGGAACCCTCCCCCTCTGGACCTCAATAAGAGGGAATGAACCAGCAAAAAAAAATGTCTCTCCACCCTCACCTCTAAGATGTGTTCTTGAGACTCTCAAGCCACTTAGCCTTTTTGCCTTGCATAGACACCACCAAGCTTATTGTTATTGCAAAGAAATGACCTAAGTAACCCTTAGATCATAATTCAAAATAGCCACCTTATGGCTTGCTGGACCCTGATATTTTACAGGAGCTAACTTTGGCAAGCATACAGGTGGATGAAAAGAGTTTCCCATCCCTTTTCAAATCTCAGCTCTAAACTTTCTCTTCTGGCTTTCTGTTCTTCCACCATCTGTTTCTAGCCACACAATCAGATCTTTCTTTGGAACCTCCACTTTTCAAATCTCAACGTTCACCTGCAACTCCTCCAACTTCTTCTTTTCTGGGAACTCCAAACCTGATGCCTACATTTACCCCACTGGTCACTCGATCTCTCACACTCCTAAGGATCCTGATCCAGTTCTCCCTCTGGGAAGTGTCTGGTGTAGATGGGACAGTGAAAATGTATGTATACCTGTTTCCTCCATTAGAACTTTCTCAGGTGGCAAAAAAGTGGGCTCTTAAATGAAGGCAAGTTTGGGAACAGGCCAGAACTCATGCAGATGAGGTTCATCAGACAAATGTAGCACACCCCCAGAAGTGGAGGCTATCCCAGATGTAGGCCTCCATTGGAATTACAATACACCAAGGTGGGTCTTAACCAAAGACAATTTTGTGACCTGCTTACTGGCAAGTCTACGTAGAGCTGCTCTGAAGCCTGACAATTTAAAAAAAAAAAATGCAACAGATAGTACAGGATAAACAGGAGAATCCATCCCAGTTTTTGAAACACCTCACAAATGTTCTCACAGAATACTAACTTAGATCCTGAGAGCACTGAGGGAAGGCAACTTCTCATGGCCCATTTCTTACCCAGAGCTACCCCGACATCAGAGCTAAACTTAACATCTCTTGAGAGGGGACCACTGACTCTACAGGCAGGAGTCTGAGTGCTGGCTTTTAAGGTGTATCACAGGAGAGATGAGAAAACACCCCAGGAAAGATCCCTCCTGCTGGCCAACGCTATCTGACCAGCTCCTTCACCTCCTCCCATGGCAAAGCAGACCTAGACCTCCAGGAGCATCCTTTAAGAGTAGCCTACTTGGCCACTGGTCTTGCTCTTGTCCAGCCCCACAGAGGCTTTTCAGGCCTTGTCCTGGGTGCCATCAAGGGAAATACTGGTCTAAGGGACGGTTCCCAAGCCCCACATGGCAAGGGGACATTACACAGGGACCACTCCCAGCTGATCTCCTAGGCCTGGCTGTGGGTAGTTGATGCTGCCAGGGCTTCCCTAACCCAACCATCACAAATAGGGAGCCTCAGATAATCATAACAGTATCAGGGCGGTCTATATCCTTCCTTGTGGACACTGGTGCCACAAAACTCAATCCTGCAGAGTTTTGGGGTTCTACCTCCCTAGCCTCTCCATTGTCAGGGTGGGAGGCAAACAATTCTGGACTCATCAGACACTGCCACTTGATTGCATTTTCAGAGCTATTCCTATCACCTACTCATTTTTGGTCATGTCAGCTGGCCCTGAACCCCTAATGGGAAGGGAATCTTTTTAGCTAAAGTAGCAGCTTTTATTTCTTTTAGACATCACGTTCGCCTGAATCCAGACTCACCAGCCACTCCAGCTGCTCCCTTGCTTCTCTTGCTATCTGTTCAGCCTGTCAGTGTCAGACCCCACCCCATATCCTCTTCCAGCCTCCCAGGTGGACCCCAAAGTGGAAACACCCTGAATCTTTGTGTTTCTAGACACCTTTCCCTAAATTTCCCCATTTCTGAATTTTCTGTTCCAACCTGCTTCTCAGAACCAAAGTTGAGATGGTTACCAGAAACAAAAAGCTCTGAAGTATTTTGCCTCAGCCTTCCCCTCCCTCACAGACTATAACCCTCCTGGAGAATGAAAGGACCCAGAAGCCATCTTACCACTGGAAAACAGCTGACTACCACCCTCTGAGGTCTAGAGAAAAGGAACCAGGAGCCATTTTTAGAGCTGTTAACAGGTAAAACAAGACCATTCCCCCCATCCCCTAGGACTAAAGGAAAGGAACCAGAAGCCATTGTAACCTTGGCAATGGGCAAATGAAAAACATGAGACATTTTAACCTCTTCCCAATCCCAGACCTAGCAGAGATCCACAAACTTAATTGTGCAGCCACCAGCCACTGGAGTCCCCAGAAGGAAGAAACACAAAGCAGCTACCTCATGGTTTATTTAAAGCACAGACAAAGCCTAACTCAAGGTCACATGTGTCCCAATTTCAGACCATCTCTCTCCCTCTTTTTCCTCTTCTCTCAATCTGACTCCAGACCCCAGAAGAGCAGAGACACTCACCATATGTGTCACGTCCCAAGGTTCCCTTAACTCAGTTATTTTCCAAGCTCCAGAAAATTAGAATTCATCATCCCATGCCTTAAACTCACCCGGACTGCAGGACTGAGCCGCAAAACCCAGCAGACTGACCACCAGATACAGGTCTCATCTTCCAAAAAGACAAATTTCGCTCTTAATGTAGCTTGAAGCAGCCTTGAGAGATCCATCGACCCTGTTCCGGTCCAATTCATTCCCCCCTCCCCACTACATAAACTCAGCTTTCTTTTTATAATAAACAAAAGGGGAGATGTAAGGATTCCTGGCACATAGCAGCCATGTAGTAAACCCAACATGGTGCCAGGTGAGATAAGAATTCCTGGCATATAGTGGCCACATGGTAAACCCAACATGGTGCTGGAAGAACACACCTTGCATACGGAGGGCACACCCTAGGTGTGGCTACATAAATCCATGCCCACCTGTTCTCTTGAAAGGAGACACCGGGTGAAAGACAGTCTCTTTTTTTCTTCTGCTCCTCTGCCCTTGTACTCACCTGGAAACTCTCCTGAATAAACTCTGTTGTGCTGGTAGCATGTCTGATCTCATGCGCAAAAACAACAGAGTCACTGAGTGGTACTCATATGAAGCCTGTTTCATTCATAGGTATGGTCCTCCAAGGACTGTCTGAAGGCTAGCTAGGTAAGGACCTTCTCCATTTTGACATGGTCTTGGGCCCTTCCCATGCCGAGTCTTCAAAGAGGTAGGTGGACTATAGAATCCAGTCCTCTAATAGCCCAGTATGGACACACAATTGTCTCAATGCCTGGCTCCAGAACTGCCAAAACATCTCTCTTATCTGTCCAGGCTCTAGAAGAGGAAGTAAACTCACCTTCTTGGTAGGAAAAGAGACAACGACGCAGCCATTGCAGTGGCAGCCACCACAATGTCCTCTTACAACTCAGCCCACACAGACCAGATACCAAGTAACAGATCAACACAGAGAATCTGTATTCCTGAGTAGACATGGGCGGAGCCTAGAAAGGGTTGTGTACCAACAGTGTAAACCAAAGGTCATTCTAGAAGACATATGCTCCATGGACCTCTCCGCAAAGCGCCTTGGGTCCTCAGCCAGCCCACCATGTGCTGCTTGTTCATTCTCCACTCACTTGCCCGAATCTTTCCCAGGCTAAAACAATTAAGAGCTCTGAGATTCTTTCAATGCTTGACCCATCAAACAGACCTTGACTGTCTTCTAAGAAAGACAGACAACAGTTCAAATCAGTAATGAAAGGCAGAGGAAGAGGAGGAGACAGAGATGAAGACAAAGAAAATGAAGCGAAAGAAAAAGGGGGGAATTGAGTGTTTTAGGAGGTACAAATACTTGGTCAGCTTTTGCACGCAGCTTCAAAGTAAGAATGTTCCACTGAGCCATGGCACACACATGAAAGTTGAGCTAGAGATAACACGATAATGCTCTCTGGGCAAGCCCATCTTCCCCACACAGATGCAAACAGGCAGAAGCAGGGCCTTTTTTTGAAACTGGATTATAAACACTGGGTCCTACCGACATGCTAATTTACAGATTATTTTATTACTGTGTACTTTTGAAGACTAAATTGGGAACATCTGTCTTGATGAGGACTCACTAGCAAAAGACGAGATGTGAGCACTGGAGATGACAGCATCCGTGTCCACTGTCCCATGCATGGCCCCTGGGTATCTGAAACATTGCCTGTGAACATTTAATAAACTATAAGTAAGAATATAGTATAAGTATGTGACTCCCTCTTTACAAAACATAAGTGAATTATTTAGGTTATTGTTCCTTTTTTGTAAGAAAATTCCCATGTAGCCAGAAAACCCAGGACTCATTGTACTTGCGCTAAAATGACTCATGTTCCATGACCTCTGTCATTAGGAGCTCAGATTACACTGGAATCATTATCTTGAGTCCCAGATGGCCTGTCTTCTCCCAGTAGGGCTCCACACGACTATACACGAACAATGCTATTCCTTAGACTTTCTCAACATCTCTTCTTTCTTTTTCCTTTCTAGACAGGGTCTCATAGAGCCTTGAATTCTCTATGCAGTTAAGGATGACCCTAACTTCGATGGGTAACACCAAACCTGCTTTATGTGGATCTGAAGATAAAATGGGAACTTCACTCATGCTAAGAAAGCATTCTACCCACTGAGTCTAATCTCTAGCCTGATAGGCTTATATTTTTTAAGTTTTTATTTATTCTGAGTGCCTTTCACATCAGACATCTTGATCCCATTCATCTCTTTGTCCCTTTGCATCTTCCCTCTGCCCCTACACTCCTTTGTTCATACATCTTTACCTGCAAGTGTTCATTTCAAAGAATCACTAGTCTGCTTCAAAGCCTCTGGTTTCTACTACTCTATCAATACTAGGCCCTCAGTGGGACTCCTCTTGGATAGTCTGTTGTTGCCCTGTGTTGTGGAGATCCTGCAACTTTGGATCTGCAGTTCAAGACCCTTCACATGCTCCAACAGATCATAGATGGGTAGATGTTGGTAGAGCTGGCCCTGAGGGAGGGAAGGCAAGAGAACTGTCCTTACCCCTCACTCATTGCTGCAGGGGTGAATTAGCTGGGCAGTGTCCTTAGCTTTCTAACAGCCACATGGAGTGTCTCTACAGCCAAGATTGCTACCTACAGCTAGCTCTCCAGACTTTCTGTTCAGGGTCCGTTAGTTCATTTGTTCTACCTGACCTCTGACTGGCTCTCTTGCCCCAGCTACCACAAACCTGAGAGGCCCTTTACCTTCTGTCACAAATCTTTCACCCATCCAGTCTCTGAGGATCTCCTCATTTGATCTATGGAAAATATTTCCTTAGCTGAGGATGGAGAGATTGCTCAGTGGGTTAAAAATACTTGCTTTTCTTGCAGAGGACAAGCAGCACCCACATCAGGTGACTCACAATTGCCTGTAATTCCAACAGGTCTGACTTCCTCTTCTAGCTTCGTCAGGAGCACACACACACACACACACACACACACACACACACACACAATTTCTAAAAATCTTTTTAAAATGCTTCCTCATTCTCAAGACTAGCTTTTTCAGGCTGTACTCTCTACCCTGGATTGTTAAGTTCTTTAATGTGTGATCGTTTTACTTGCATAAGCACAGAATTCAGACATAGAAGGGCTGATGGGCAAGGAGCCAGCAGCTGAGGATGGCCACATACAGACAATTTCTCACCCACAATAATTCTACCTTGGTCACCCAATCTAGATTCATTGGTCTTAAGGTTCTCCCAGTTTTCTTGCTTGTTATTTGTATCAGCATCTAAGTTTTTTTCTTTAAATATTGCCTTTAAGGAACTATTCTAAATCAATAACCATCAGACTCAGGTCAAAGGACCAGTGTGTTCAAGGCCCTTTCTCACACTCTGGACAGGTTCTATCTCATATCAGGAAGATCCCATAGAAGCAAGGGAGATGCTCTCTCTTCCAGGGTACAGGTACTCTGGATCTTAGCTTCCCCACTCACACAACCTCATATTAACTTTTAGTGCCTTCACCCCCTCTTATCTTGGGTCACTCCTCAAAACAGTGACTGTATTTCTAGTGCGTATAGCCTAGACCCGGGTGCTGTGGCCTGAGCTTGGATGTAGAGTCACTGCCTGTGTGTCTGAATTATCCTAGTAACAGATGGAGCCAGGTGTACTACCGTCAAGAGCTCTGGAGGAGAATAATGTTACTTCACATTGCCTCCCAGCCCAGCAGTTGCAGCCCCTACCTCTGGCCCATCAGAGGTCTCTTGGTCCCCTTTCCAGGATCTTGTTACCTACAATTTTAGTTACCTGAAGTCAACCATGGTATACTAGATAAATTTACATCAACTTGAAATGAGTTAAAGTCATAAGAAAAGGGAACCTCGATCAAGAAAATGCCTCCAGAAGATTGGGCTGTGGACCAGCCTGTAGAGCATTTTCTTAATTAGTAATTGACAAGGAAGGGACCACCCCAAATGTGGATGGTGCCATCCCTGGGCTGGTGGTTCTGAGTCATATAAGAAAGCTGGCTGATTAAACCACGAGGAGCAAGCCAGTAAGCAGCACTCCTCCATGGCCCCTGCATCAGCTCCTGCCTCCAGGTTCCTGCCCTGTGTGAGTTCCTACCCTCACTGCTTTTGATGGTAAGCTGTTATATGGAACTGTTAATGAAATAAATCCTTTCCTCCCCAGGTTTCCTTTGGTCATGGTGGTTCATCACAACAACAGAAACCCTAACTAAGACACAGAGTGAGAAAATGTTAAACTGAAAAATTCAGTAGAGAATTTGTAAGTTTCAAGTTACACATTATTACCTGAACATAATAAACACAGTGAGACCCTGACAGCATGTCGAGCCAGCTACTGGGTGATTAATGGCAGGTGTCTAGTACATGGCATATATGCTGGGCAAAAAGGTGACTCACATCCTGGGTGGGACAGTAAGACAGTGCCAGATTTCATCATACTTCTCTGAGCAGCTTCCCAGGAATCAGTGGAAAATGTCAATCACAGCCTCATATGACCTCACGATGCTCACCCCACTCACCTCACTTCATCTCATAATGGAGGCCCCCTCATCAGTACAAAGGTAAAGATGCCCTTACTAGATGTTCTTATAGGGCGACCACAGCCATGCAACTTGTAATTTAGCCTATTATTATCAAGGCTTTGTTTCAATAAAGCTGCCACCCATATCCTACTGTGCCTAAAATTAAAGTTTACATAGGTATACATGCATAAGAAAATAGGATGAGTGGATGGATAGATAGACAAATGGACAGGTAGACAGATAGCAAGCATCCACTGAGTATCTAAAAACCATTTTAGAAAAAAAAGAAAAATTACTGTTCTTAGAAAAACTTTAAAAAAAAAAAAATAGGAACTGCCAGTCTCCAACCCCTCCTCAGCTTTTCTTCCCTCAGCAGATAAAATTTCTGTGGGAGAGGAAACCCTTGTCTGTGAGGATATGTTCCAAATTTAATAAAAACAGTCTGAGATATCAGAGGGATCTACCCACAGTCAGTCTAGGAGGATCAGACAGTGGTGACCCACACCTTTAATCCCAACACAGGGAATATCTGGGAGTGGTGACCTAGGCCCTTAATCCAATCTGAGTTTGAGGTCATTTTAGTTTACAGAAGGAGTTCCAGGCTCCCAGGCAGGCAGTGGTGGTGCCACGCCTTAACTGAGCAGAGAAAGTATTTAAGGCAGACACAGAAAGACAGAGAAGGCAGAAGAAGCCATGGCTCACACTGTTAGTTCCAGCACTTAGGAAGCAGAGGCAAGAGAATCTCTATGAGTTCAAAGCCAGCCTGGTCTTTCAAAGCAAGTTCCAGGACAGCCAGGACTGTTACACAGAAAACTCTGTCTTGAAAAGAGAAACAGAACAAAGACTGGAAGAGGTGGATCTGTCCTCTGATATCTCAGGCTGTTTTTTATTAAATTTGAAACATATCCCCACACCTCCCTAAAGCCAGGATGTTACAGTTCAGGCTGAGCCACATTCTCAGGCATATCGAGGGCACATCTGAATAGTCCTTCCCTTGCCTGGAGGAGACAGCCCTGATCTCTTCCAAAAGACTCACAGGACTTGTAGTAAGTGGGTCCCTGTAGGGAGGGATTTTCTGACTAGTAACTCACCAGGCCACCACAATCCATGGTACCAGGGATCTGGGCCCTCCAGGGCACCTGCCCTCGGTGACACTGACTCTAGTTCATCTGGAAGAATACCAGGAGCTCCCCCCCCCCACCTCTCCCCCGCACATATTAGCTATGGGATGAGTTCAGGTTTCAGGGAATATATAGGCCTTTGTAACTGAACCAGTCTTCGCCCCTCTAAAAGCTGACATTAGAAAAAAAAAAAATTATACTATCTCATGGAGCTGTTCCACTGTATTTTTATTTTTATTGTTATCTTATTTGCCTTAGTATTTTCCATTTAAGAGATCAAAGCTATAGATGTAGAACCCAGAAGCCATAACTAGAGAAGGACATATGTACACACGTGAGAGGGCCAGAGCACTGTCATCCCTTACAGGATAATCAGATAGACACATCCACAAAAGGGGACCTGAAGAGTCTCGGAGAAAAAGAAGATTCAGCACCTGGGCCATGATAGTACACACGGTGAAGCCTTGGGGTTGCCATTGGCAAAGGGACAGCACTGATGCTCACATGTTTATTGGGTAATCAGGAAAGGCAAGATGAGACAGGATGAACAGGCTCTGGGCTAGAGTGGTAGGGGCTACTTGCTAGTACCTGGGCCTGGGATGATTAGCGCAAAGTGGACTCTAAGGTTACAGGGGCCAGGCAGAGGAGGTTGGCTCTAGACTGGTCAGTTCTGCATCAATGGAACACTGCTGACTGGGACCTTTATTTTCTAAGAATTGTCAGGATCACAAAGACTGGTACCTTTCTTGCCAGAATGGTTAAGATGCCAAAACACCACAGTAAACAAGCAAACAACAAAGTATGCTAATCTTAAATGACCCAAATTCAATCCCTGGAGCCCACTAAAAATCCAGACGCAGTTGTATTCACCTGCAATCTCAGTACTCCAGGGACAAGAAGCAAGGTAGGAACAGGACGGTTAACAGAGGTTCCTAGCCCAGGGCAGCAGCACAGTAGCAGACAGAAGAAACCCTGCATCAGTGAGGGAGAATGGACTTCCATATGTGCACCATGCTTCATACTAGTACATAAATACACAAAATAGATGATCGACAGTTACTAGCTGAAGGCCTGAGAACCATGGCCCAACAAAGTTCAAGCAGCCAGGCAAACAAAGATGGTGAATCAGTATCTCTCTCCCCCCCCCTCTCTCTCTCTCTCTCACACACACACACACACACACACACACACACACACACACACACACACACACACACACACACACACAAAACCTTCCAAACACATCCTCACAGACACACCCAGAAATAATGTTTAACTATATCTGTGGGAAGAAAAAGAGCAAGAGAGCTCTCTGGGGTCTCTTTTATTAGGGTACTAATCCCATTCATGAGCGGTCCACCCTCATGATTTAACTATGCCCCAAAGGCCCCGCCTCCTAATACCATAAGCCTTCAATGTGTGAATTTTAAGAGGACAGAGAATTCATCCTATTACGCTGCAAAGCAAATTTTTTAAATTGATTCATGACTCTTGAGTCCCTCATGAGGAGGAGAAGGGACAGCAGGTGCTGATAAAGGGGGATGAGGGAAAAGGTTAGCAATGTGTTATCTACCCCATTGTCGGTGAGATGGGATGGGGCTGCTTGCTTCGTATCTCACACCTAGAGAGAAAAGCTCTTGTGGGATCAGTTTTAAGAAGCACAAAAATAGTTCTCTACAAGGGGAGGGGGGAGAACCAGAGGACTGGTATCTCACACCTTTTAAAGGAAATAAGTTTGACTCTTTAGCTGTAAGCAGAGGCAAAGATAAAGGTCTGCTATACTGAGTTTGAGTTTGTGCTGAGCAAACTGAATGTGTCATGGTAACCAATATGTGATGGGGAGAGGATATAGGCCATGAGTGAGATAGGGCCAGACTGAGTCTGTCTATGACCCTGGCATAAATGGACTGTTGGGAGGAGGGGAGATCCTTACCAGGAAGAATACAGAGTTGTTACAGTGAGGTTTCTTGGTCTCGGGTGGCCTGAGGCTCTGACCCACGACCTGCAGCCCTAGACCCTTTAGCCACCCGCTGCCGCTCAGGCCCCCAGAAATGACTCAGAGGCTTAAATTAAGTTCACGCTGTTTGGCCTAAGGCTCAGGTACATTGCTAGCTAGCTCTTACATCTTAACTCAACCCATTTCTATTAATCTGTCTGCCACGTGGCCCGTGGTTCACCTGTGTTCCTTTGGGCTTCTGGCTCTGTCTGTCTGACTCCGCCCTGCTTCTCCTACCTAAGCTCTGATTTCTCCTCCTACCTTTTCTATGGTGCCTGTCATGGGCCAAAACAGCTCCTTTATTTAAAGATTGATATTCACAGCATACAGAAAGGCATTCCCACATCACAGAGTAGTAAAGCCATGTGCCTAAGGGCTGCAAAAGAAGACGAGACCAGATGTCACGGGGGTGAGTTTGCTTTTTAGCAGAGAAGTAATAATATCCTGCAATTGCACTTAGGAGTCAGAAGACGACTTTCTGTGAGGTTGAGGCCAACCTGGCCTACATAGTCAGAATCTGTATCAAAATATTTTAACGGTATTTTTAAGGTTATTCCACCACCAACACCACCCACTGGACTCTGAAACCTACAGAGTGAGTCCCAGTATAGGCTCCAAAGCTACACAGAGAAACCCTGTCCCAAAACCAACAACAACAAAAAAGACCTACTCTGCAGTCAAAACCTACTGAACTTATCATCCTTCCCCTGGCCAACCATCCTGGCATCAGCAGCAGCCCCTACAGGCACAAGCACCACCACACCAGCTGGAAGAACAGACCCCCATAGGCACAAGTAAAGACCACACCAGCCAGAAGAACTGGGTCTAGGCATTCAAACCCCCATAAACCGCAGCTGAGACAACCTTACTTGACTTGACAGTCAGCCAGTCATCAGAACCATTGGCCATTCAGGCCAAAGACAATAAAGAAAACAAAGAAAGAAAACACCCATCCAACAAAGAATCACAAGAATCAACACCTGTACCTATAATTATCCCAAATAGGTAAAGAATGCATTCAGCGACATAAAGAGCCATATAGACCCACCATCTACATCAAGATCTGAGCACCCCAATGCAGATGAAGCAGAAGAAAACTACCTTAAAAATAACTTTATGACCGTCAGGTGGAGACCCTAAAGTCTCCTGATTCACAGCTGGCTAAAAGGTGAATGGCACCCCGATCCTCAGATCAAACAGAGACCCTGATCTCTGAACCCTGGCCCAGGGACACCCCCAGCACCCCACCAACATGCAGCTCTGCTAACCCAAACCAAAGAAAGTTTAGAGAGCCCCCCCCTACAAGCCCAATCCCCAGCAAAACACAGCTGGAGGGACATCTCATGGACCAAACCCCACCCAAAACGCAATCTGCATCATCACACACTGACAACTGGAGACTCCAAAGCCTCCTGGTCCACAGCTGACTAAGAGCCACCGACTAAGAAAGCCCACTGCGACAACTGGAGACACACAGCTCCTTGGCCTACAGCCAACTGAGAGAGAAATAAGAGCCGTCCCTGCAATTACTGGAGACAAACAGCCCCTGGGCCCACAACTGACTAAGAGCCAACCAAGAGCTGACTAAAAGTAAACCAAGGAAGCACTGAGCAGATGCCAGTGCAAGAATACATATAACAATACAAAGAACAACAAGACGCCCTCAGAAGAAGATAGTGGCTCTACAACATCAAGATCTGAGCATAACAATGAAGAGGAAACAGAAGGCAATGACCTTAAAAACAACTTTATGAAGACAATAGAAGCTTTAAAAGAGGATATTTTAAAACTCCCTTAAAGAAATAGAAGAAAATACAAACAAAAGATTGGAAGAGATGAACAAATCCCTGAAAGAAAATAAAGAAAACAAACAGGTGAAAGAAACATTCTGGGAATAAGAGATTGAAATGGAAGCAATAAAGAAGGCGTAAACTGAGGCAAAGCTGAAAATAGAAAACCTGAAGAAATAGCCAAATGACATATAAAGGTGGATCTATCAGACTTACACCTGATTTCTCAGAAGGTCCCGGACAGACACTTTGCAGACACTAAGACTATGGACATCAGCCCAAACTATTATACCCAGAAAAACGTTCACTCACCGTAGACATAGAAAACAAGATAGTCTATGGGGAAAAAAAAAAACAGATTTAAACAATACCTATCCATAAATTCAGCCACTACAGAAAGTAGAAGAAAACCTTCCAACCCAAGGAAGTTAGAAGCACCCAGGAAAACACAGGCAATAGATAATGTTACAGCAGCAAATCCTGAAGAAGGGAAACACACACTCACCATCACCACCAAAACCAAAAAATAACAGGAATTAACAATCACTGGTCATTAATATCTCTTAATATCAATGGATTCAATTCACCTATAAAAATGCACAGGCTAACAGAATGTACACAACAATAAAACCCACCCTTCTGCTGCATTCAAGAAACACACCTCAACTTCAAAGACAGACACTACCTCACAGTAAAGAATTCAGGAAAGACTTTTCAATCAAACGGACCTAAGAAATAAGCTTATATACCTATCCTAACATCTGACAAAATAGACTTCAAACTAAAATTAATCAAAAGAGATAGAAAATGACATTTCAAATTCATCACAGAAAAAAAATCCATCAAGATCTTCATTTTGAATGATGAGGTCTCAATTCTGAATATTTATGATCCAAATACCTACATTTGTTTAAAAAAATTATTAAAGCTTAAGTCACACATCAAACCGCATACGCTAATAGTGGGAGACTTCCATATACCCCTCTCACCAATGGACAGGTCTGCCAGACAGAAACGTAATCTCTATTAGTTATTAAGGGAACTAGCAGATGTTATGACTCAAATGGACTTAACAGACATCTGTAGAACATTTCATCACAACAGAAAAGAATAGACCTTCTCAATACCTCATGGATCCTTCTCTAAAACTGACCAGATACTCACAAAGTAAACATCAGCAGTTACAAAAACTTAGAAATAACCACCTGTATCTTATTGGATCACCATAGCTTAAAGTTATAATTTATCAACAACACAAATTACAGAAAGCCTTTTGGAAACTGAAAAACTCTCGACTGAATTACCACTGTGTCAAAAAATAAAGAAAGAAAGAAAAGACTTCTCAGAATTCAATGAAAATGAATCCACAACATATCCAAACTTATGGGACTCAATGAAAGCCATGCTAAGAGGAAAGTTCATAGCGCTAAGTGCCTACATAAAGACTATGGAGAGATCTCACACTAGTGACTTAACAGCACAGCTGAAAACTCTAGAACAAAAAGAAGCAAGCTCACCCAGGAGGAATAGATGACAGTAAGTAATCAAACTCGGGGCTGAAATCAAGAAATAGAAACAAAGAGAGCAATACAAAAAGAAAATCAGTGAACAAAGAGTTGGTTCTTTGAGAAAATCAACTAGGCAAACCCTTATCCAAACTACCCAAAAGGCAGAGAGAGAATATCCAAATTAACACATCAGAAATGAGGGACAAAAATCAGTCAATGTCATCCAACATATTTAAAAAACTGAAAGAAAAAAAAAAACCACATGATCATCCTATAGATGCTGAAAAGGCCTTTGATAAAATCCAACAGCCTTCATGATGAAGGTCTTGGAAAGACCAGGGATACAAGGAACATGCCTATGCATAGTAAAGGCAACATACAGCAAGTGAACAACCACCATCAAATTCAGTGGAGGGAAACTCTAAGCAACTCCACTAAAATCAGGAACAAGATGAAACTGTCTATTCTTTCCATACCTATTCAATATAGTACCTAATGCTCTAGCTAGAGCAATAAGGCAACAAAAGGAGATAGAGATACAAGATTGGAAAGGAAGGAAGAAGTCAAACTTTTGTTATTTGCAGATGATATGATAGTATACATAAGTGGCCCCCAAAATTCTAGTCAGTGAACTCCTACAACTGATAAACACTTTCAGTAATGTGGCAGGGTACAAGATTAACTCAGAAAAATTAGTGACCCTCCTATATACAATGATAAACAGGCCAAGAAAGAAATCAGAGAAACAACTCTCTTTATAATAGCCACAAATAATATAAACTATCTAAGGTAACTCTAACCAAACAAGTGAAATACCTGTATGACAAGAACTTTAAGTAATGGAAGAAAGAAACTGAAGAAGATATCAGAAAATGGAAAGATTTCCCATGCTCTTAGATAGGTAGGATCAACATAGCTGAAATGCCAATCTTACCAAAAAGCAATCTACAGATTCAATGCAATCCCCATCAAAATCCCAATTCTTCACAGATCTCGAAAGAACAATACTCAACTTGATATGGAAAACCAAAAAACCCAGGATAGCTAAAACAGTCCTGTACCATAAAGGAGCTTCAGGGGGAATCACTGTCTTTACTTCAAGCCCTACTATAGAGCTATAGTAATAAAATCAATTTGGTCACAGCATAAAAACAGACATGGAGATCAATAGAATCGAATCAAAGATCCTGACATAAATCCAACATGTATGAACACCTGATTTTTAACAAAGAGGCCAAAATTGTACAATGAAGAAAGAAAAGCATCGTCACCAAATGGTGCTGGCATAACCGGACGTCAACATGTAGAATAAATCCACATCTATTGCCCTGCACAAAACTTAAGTGGCTCGGAGACCTCAACATAAATCCACTTACACTGAGCCTGATAGAAGACAAAGTGGGAAGTAGCCTTGAGTGCGCTGGAACAGGAGACCACTTCCTGAAAGAAAAAATATGAGTCATCCAAGTTGAGGGGCTCATCCAAAATCCCACAAAATAACCTCAAGAGAAACACCTGCCAAGTCTAGAGCACCTCCATGGACACCTCTAAGCCACGTTGTCCAGGAAAGTCCAAGTATTCATACCTTAAACAAGTCCCGAACTAACTCACAATGAGAAGGACACAACCCTAGGAGCTAGAGAGCTAGCTCGGTGGGGACAACATTGAGGACATGATTGGGAATGTCCAAGCCCACAGAAAGTCAGACGTGGTCATACGTCTGTAATCCCAGCATGGCTATCGGGAGACAGGAGGTGGAGAATCCAGAAGTCAATAGGCCAGCTAGTATATGCAGCCATTTAACAAGCAAAAAAGAGACCCCGATTTCAAACAGAGGAGAAGGCAAGAACCAACACCAAGGGTGCTTTTGGAGCTCCGTACATATGCTGTGGCAAGGGGATGCATGTACATACACAATACACATAAGGGTGTGCACACATCTCTCTCTTCCTCCCTCCCTCCCTCTCTCTTTCACACACACACACACACACACACACACACACACACACACACACACACACCCCTCACAAAATCAACCCACTTTCTGATTACTCCTTTACAATGATGACAGATTTACTCAAAATACTGGATCTAAATGATTTTCATTGCAATTCACATACACATTTGGCCAATTTTGAGCACTTACTCTGAGCAGAACACGCTTTATATATCAAGTGGTTTTGGGTTTTTTTTTCCCCTCAAGTGTTTAGGTTAATTTTAGAATACAGGGCAAGAGGCTCATGGAAATGAAAGCTACCTATGTGTGTTCCCCTGGCAGGAAAGACATAAAGTGAGGATCTGAGTGTCAGGAGTAAGCTTGGGTATTATCCAGCTTTCCAAGGCCCCGTCCAGAAAACACAGCTGCAAATGGATGACGTGTGAATGCAAGACCTACTGGAGACATCCCATGAGTGTTAACACATGCTCCATGAAGCACAAAGCCTAGACTTTGCACATGTCATGGACCCGAGAATCCAGCATTAACCAGACCAGCATCTAATACAAAAGGAAAGGTTTGCTCTGCTGGGCCCTTTCCTTCTGCTGTGCACTGTCTATATCACCCAGGTAACCTAAAAACTGAAAGATTTCTCAACCACACACAGGGCTATACAGGGTAATGCTAGCACTAGGGAGCCTGGCATAGGAAGACTACAAGTTCAAGACCAGAGCTGGCCTCAAACACATAAAGAAGGGAAGGAAAGGAAGGAAAGAGGGAGGGAGGGAGGGAGGGAGGGAGGGAGGGAGGGAGGGAGGGAGGGAGCAAGGAAGGAGGGGAGGAGGAAGGAACCAGTATCACAATTCCCACCCCAGATAGTACACACAGTGGTCCCCCTTTTGACATTTTACCATTTTAGAGTGATTACACATGTCCATGTTCGGGTCTCCAGATTGACCTTCTGGTTTTTTGGGTTTTTTTCCTCTCCCTTCCCTCTCTCAACGCTAGCCCCACCCCTGCATCCATCTCTGCGCCCCCAGTTCTATCCATACTTCCTTTAGCTTCCATTAGTCTATTATGGTTAATCATTTTTCATGTTCTCAGTATCCATGGCTTTGGCACATTCATAACCCTTATTAGTTACCAGTAAACCACTCTGTACCCAATGTTCAAGTTAGGTACAAGATCCAATGCACATTTTAATTGTATACTTGGTTATGTAAGTTCTGTAAAAAGAATTTCATTCATGCATCTATTTAAGAAGCACTAAGTATTCTCTGTCCCCACCTGAGTTCTGAAGTATATACCATCTAGTTCACTGAATGGCACACCATAGGCACCTTCTATGTTTAACAAGATGAATGGAAGGATGAACGGCTGTTTAGTTGGATGGATAGATATGGCAATTAAGACCATGTCAGGCTGGAGAGATGGCTCAGTGATTATGAACACTGAATGCTCTTCCAGAGGTCTTGAGTTCAATTCCCAGCAACCTCATGGTCATTTACAACCACCTGTGAGGAGATATGGTGCCCTCTGCTGGCCTGCTGGGACACATGCAGAGAGAACATTGTATACATAATCAATAGATAAATCTTTTTTAAAAAATATGTCAATTAGGGATGCATTTGGCAGTAAGCTGTTGTGGGATTCAGGTGTCAGCTGACAAGGTCAAGGGACATTTATACAGAGCACCGGGCCCCCCGACCTGAAGGGGGCGGGGGAAAAGCCCCATTAAAAAGGGTCTGCGGATACGACACGCTCTCTTCCTGGTTCCTGGTTCCTGGCTGCTGGAGGGAGGCTCATGTGGTCCGTCCGTCTGCAGACTCTGGTCCCTGTTCAGGTGCTATTATACTCTGTTGCCTGTACCGTGAGTGTTGGTTTATATTCTAATAAATATCTATCTGGTATTGGTGTCCTTGTGGGTAAGTTACGCCTACATCTGGCGCCCAACGTCCCGGACCCACGGGCGGGCCCACGGGACGGGTTTAAATCACACTCAGGTCAAGTTTTGAGTGTGGGCAGGGCTTATCCAGCCCCGTGCGGATTTGGTTTTGAGCGGTGACCTCCAAACGGCTTACGCCATCAGTTTCCGAGGCTCCCGGTCTGGTTCAGCCGGCGCCAGCGGCGGCTCCAGGCCTCTCAACCAGCCGCACGGCCTCGGCCCCGCTGCCACGCGCGGTCGGTAGACCCCCCCCACCCAGCACACGACCCGCGGCTAGCTGCCTAGCTGAAGGTAGACCCGGGCCGGTTGCAGCTGCCGCGCGCGGTCTGTAGCCCCGCCCCTCGACCAGCGGCGTAGCCGTTAGGCCCTGCTGCCTAGCTATTCGCTGCACGCGCGGTCGGTAGACCCCCCCCCACCCAGCACACGACCCGCGGCTAGCTGCCTAGCTGAAGGTAGACCCGGGCCGGTTGCAGCTGCCGCGCGCGGTCTGTAGCCCCGCCCCTCGACCAGCGGCGTAGCCGTTAGGCCCTACTGCCTAGCTATCCGCTGCACGCACGGTCGGTATCTCTGCCTTTCAACCAGTCGCGCGGCTGCGGCTCCGCTGTAGGAACTGCTGCTGCGCGCGGTCGGTATCTCTGCCTTTCAACCAGTCGCGCGGCTGCGGCTCTGCTGCCTAGCTTAAAGGCTGACCCGGGCTGTCTGCCTGCTGCGCACGCGATCGGTAACTTCACCCCTCCCCCAGCGCGCGGCTCTCTGCCTAGCTAAACGGCTGAGACCCGGGCTGCTTGCTTCCGCCCCTAGCTGTACCGCTGCTCAGTTCATTTTAATTGAGTTTGAACTACGCCTACAGTAAGCAAAGGAAAAACCTAAACTATGGCTTAAATGAAAAAGGAATTTAAAGGCTAGAGAGATGGATTAGCAGTTAAGAGCACTGATGTTCTTTCAGAGGACCCAGGGTCAATTCCCAGCACCCACATGGCAGCTCACAATGGTCTGCGACTTCAAACAGATGTACATGGAGGCAAAACACCAATGTACATAAAATAAAAATTAAATTAATAAAAATTAAAAAGTAAATTATTTTTAAAAATAAAATTCTAAAAAGAAAGAGAGAAAAAGGAATTTACACTGAATGTGGTGGTTCATTTCTCAGCACACAGGAGGCTTATGAACTAGGAACATGAGTTCAAGACCAACTTGAGCTACATTCCAAAACAAAACATGTTAATGCCATTGCTCTTGATTGCCCATTAGAACTAAATGGTAAGACCCTGTAGTAAATTTATGATGTTGCACTGTAAATAATTGTCCTGCCTATGAATTTAATAAAAAGCACTGATTGGCCAAAGGCAGACAGGAAGTATGGGCGGGGCTACCAGACTAAGAAAACTCTGGAAACAGGAAGGACAGAGTAGAAATGACACGGAGACTCTAGAGTTGCCAGACAAGCCAGAAGAAGCAGAGGACAACTATGCTGCTCTGAGAAAAGGTACCGAGCCACGTGGCTGAACAGGGTAAGAGTCATGGGTTAGTTTAAGGTAAAGAATTAGCAAGTTATATGCCTGGGCCTTAGGCCAATCAGCCTAAAACTGTTGTAAGCATCTGTGTGTCTCTGCTGGTCTGTGGGTCTGTGGGTCCCAACCTTGAGGCCAGGCCTGAAAGTCCAGGCAGAAACCTCTTACTACAAGACCCCACTGGAAAACAAGAAACAAAACCAAGAACACTTAAGTTGCTCAACAGAGAAATCAAGCTGGAACTGACCTGGAAATTTCCTTCTGCTGCCTAGCTTTCAGAATGCCCCAGGGTGCAATGTAGACCACTGGAGGAGAAAAGAAGTGCTAAGCCTGAGGATACAATATTAGTCTGCCAGGCAAGAGGGACCCATGGGTACAACAGTAGCACAAACTTTGAGGGGCAATTTCTGATTAGATTTGATGGATGCTCCATAGGAGGGAATTTATGTCTGGTCCTGTAAATCTGGCCAAAAGCTCATGGTTAGGGAGGTCAGAGGACCCGGTGAAGAAACTACTACTGTTGTCTTGCTAAATGGACATATTGTCAAACTGCTTTCTGAATGCTTATTCTTATACCCATAGATCAGTACTGCCTCAGCCATGGCCAGAGAAGCTTCTCTCTGTACTGGGCAGCAGTTAATGCAGGGACTCATAGCTGGCCAAAGGGTTCAGAATAGGTGGTTGTTGAGTGCTCGGCCCTAAACAGGACATCTATAATAATAACCCCATCCATCTAGGCTCAGGGAAAATCATAGAAGAGAAAGTGCATTTAATAACCCTTATCTTTTGGGGGGGGGGTTTATTCATCCATGCAGGATGTCCGTGCTCACATTGCTTCTTTAAAATGCATTTTTAATTAGCTTACAAACTTAAGGCATCTTGTGTGAGTAAAATAAATTCCCCTCCTCTCCCCTCACCTTCTCTGTCTGCCCTTTCTTCCTATTCCCCTTTCCCTTCTTGTAGGAGCCAGAGGATGAGGACTGTGGAATAGTGCTGTGGTGTGTGAATAGAATGACCATGACATTCTAGTCATGAACTCACTGCAGTTGTGGTGACCTGCACAAGCTCAGACCAATAAGATGAGGCAATGAGGCAGCATTCCAGCAGGCAGCATGGTTAGATCCTGTGAGTTATAAAGGTAGAGGGAGAAGCCGTGTCCCAGGAGACTGAGAGAGGGAATAAGCATGTATTACATTGTCAAAGAATATAGTGCGTGTGTGTGTGTGTGTGTGTGTGTGTGTGTGTGTGTGTGTGTGTGTGTGTGTAAGTTGTAAGTGGGCCACCAAAGATTGTGCATCAGAAGGCTCAATGGAACTTCTATCTTTTCATTCTCTGCCCTTAGTCTGTTTTGTTAACTGAATTTTGCTCTTTTAACGTATATCCAAGTCCTAAACCCTAGCATCTATGACTGTACCTTTACCTGGAGATACAATTTGTAGATATAAGCAAAGCAAGATGTCATACTGAAGTACTGTTAACATTAAGTCCAGTGTGACCAGTGCTTCTTGTGGGAAGAGGCATGTGAAAGTGCCCTGTATCCGTACAAGAAGAGACAGTCATGATAAGCCCACAGAGCACACCAAGGATTGCCCCCAACATCAGAAACAAGCCAAAAGGATCCTTTTCTGGGCCTTTAGCAAGAGGAAGTATGGCCCTGCAGACACCTAGCTTTAAAAAAAAAATTATTAAAATTTTTCCCCATACCCCACCACTGTTTGCCACCCCCCTCCGCTTCTCCCAGTCCTCCCCAACCTTCCCCACCCCATGCTCCCATCCATTCCCCTAGAGAGGGCAAGGAATTCCAAGGTGAGTCAGTTCAGTCTGGCATATCCAGTTGAGGTAGGACCAAGTCCCTCCTCCTAGTATCAGGGCTAAGGAAGGTGCTCCCCTGCAGGGAATGGGCTCTGAGAAGCTAGTTCATGCACCAGGAATAAACTCTGGTCCTACTGCAAGAGGTTCCACACACTGCCCACATTGTTTGACTGCCATCTACATTCAGAAGGTTTAGATCCATTCCATGACGTTTCCTCAGCTGTCATCTTGGAGTCTGTGAGCTCCCAACAGGACCGCCTACTCTACATCATGATCCTGATTCCTCTGCTTATGTAATCCCTCCTCCCTCTCTTCAGCTGGACCAGTGGCTTGACTTGGTGTTTAGCTGTGGATCTCTGCGTCTGCTTCCATCAGTTGCTGGATGAAGTTCTATAATGGCAATTAGGGTGGTCATTCATTTGATAATAGGGGAAGGCCGATTTATGCAACCTCTCCACTATTGCTTAGAGTCCTAGCTGGGCTCATCTTATGGGTTCTTGGATGTTTCCCTAGCACCAGGTTTCTCTAACCCCACAATGGCTCCCTCTATCAGGATATCCACTTCTTTGCTTCCTTCTCTGTTGCTCCTCTCACTCAATCAACCCTTTCTCTCATGATTTTTTCTCACCTCCCCTTGCTCCTTCCCCCATATGACCCCAATGTATTCAGTTTGTAGATATAACATCTACGGATGTCTCTCTTAACTTCCTCCCGTTACCCGATGGCTAGCTTTCTTTCTCATCGTGGCCAAGCCTGAAGCCAGTCAAGGAACACGTCTGGAGAGAGCTGCTGCTCTGCCACTCATCTGGCTGAGCCCTTCCCCAGCTGCTGTCCTCTCATGAATGACCGCTTCCATCTAGCTCGGTCAAACCTGGAGCCAACTACCATGCCTCTAGTAAAACTACCTACATACCAGGCCGGAAACACCTGCAACCCCCTCAAGTAATGCAATGTTCTTAAATCTTCAACAACTTATACAATAGAAAAGAAAATTCTTCCTAGGTCAGTCTACCTCATTCTTGCATACATCAAATGCACCCTGGTAGAAGAAACCATTATTAACAACTTGTATATTTCTTCCAGTTGCCCATTTATGCAAATACACACACACAAGCATTTTGCATTTTTAATTGAATTTGCACTGCCACCCATCTGTTTCATTTTATAATCTGTTTTGTAAGGACTTCACAATAAAGCTTTCGGGTTGTATGGTGTTAGAAATCAGGCTTGTGGGCTCAGGTTACACTTCTACCTCCCACTAATGAGTGACCTTGAATAACCTGCATCACTTGGTACTCAGGTGGGTCCTCTGAAGACATATGACAATAAAAGTATTTATTTACAGGGCTGTCTGGGGGGGATGAGGCTTGTGTGAAGTGCTGAAGACAAACCCTGACCCAGTAATGAAGAGAGGAGTGTTTCCATCATTTGCCACCATTAAGATCTTAAATAGCAGTTAGAGCGTCCTGTATGGGCACGTTGTGTATTCCTGGGGGGGTGACCCTGTCTCTAGCAGTGGGATTACTAAGTCAAATAATAGATATGATTTCTGTTTGTTCAGTGCTACTAACTTGGGCCCCCCAATGACAAAAATAGATATGAGGGTGTATGTTTCTTTGTATCTGCACCAATACTGGGTGGTTGGAGTTCTCTGTGTGTCCATCTGCAGCCTCTAATGATTATCAAGAGTAAGCGTTCATTTGTCTTTAGCACATCCTGCCCACCCCCTTCTCTCAACCTATTAACCATGATCTTTGCCAATTCTGTTTCTGGTTTATCTTTTTCTTTTTTTTAACCCAATAGCTTTTATTTGTTTTTTGACAATTGCATACATGGAAACAGTACACATTGATCAATGCACCCCAGTGTCTGCCTCCCTGTCCCCTCAGACACTGCCCAACACACCTCCACTTCATGTGCTCTCTCTCTTTTTAATTCACTGCATCCAATTAGTACGGCCTGTTGGAATGTTTGCTGATCTTGTTGGCTTGGTCTTTTGCATGTAGTCATAGCTATGGAGAGTTCATCCATGGCCATGTCATGTTCAGAAGGCAGCATTTCACATCACCCCTCACCATCCTCTGGCTCTTATATTACTTAAGATGTAAATAGCTCTCACATCCATTCTCTCTTCTATGAGGCTCCCTGAACCTCACTGGTGGGGATGGGGTGATACAGACATCCCATTTAGAGCTGAGTACTCAACAGTCACTTATTCTCAGCTCTTTGACTAGTTATGAGTCTCTGCATTGG
Source organism: Phyllotis vaccarum (assembly GCA_033318265.1). Lineage (NCBI taxonomy): Eukaryota > Metazoa > Chordata > Mammalia > Rodentia > Cricetidae > Phyllotis > Phyllotis vaccarum. Next base: position 42,116,544 of record JARWLC010000011.1, on the reverse strand, counting down.
CTGCTGCCCACTGCAGAGAGAAGCTTCTTGGGGCATTACTAAACTATGGGTATAAGCAGAAAGATTTAGAAGGCAGTTTGACATGTTCATTGACATGTTCATTCAAGACAATAGTAATAGGTTCTCCCTAAGGCTTATGACCTCTCTGACCATGGATTTTTGACCCAATTTAGAGTGCCAGGCATAAATTCCCTCCTGTGGGGCACACCCTCAAATTCAATCAGAAAATGGTTGGCTGCTCCTATAACCTTCATGCTAACATTATACCCATGGTACATCTTGCCTTGCAAGTCAGTGTTATAGCACACGGAATTAATGACTTTTCTCTCCTGGCAGCCTGAAAAATACCTTTGTGAACACTATAAAAAGGACGCAGGAGGAGGATTATTCAGACCAGTACCAGTTTGATTTCTCTGTATCTTGCATAAGCAACTGTGTTTCATTTAGGACTTACCAACTACTGATGGAGGGTTGGCCAGGGGCAATGACAATAGCCAGTGTTGCTTCAGGGACCCCTGGCTTCCTTCCTTTCTCTTCTTCATCCGTCTTTGCTTTCTCTGTGTCATGGTAATCAGCCATTTATGACCTTTTGGACTACCAAGTATTTTCACTCAGAGTTGCTTCATTATCTTTAATTTGTTATGCAAAAAAGTGTCAAAATTTCGGTGGAACATCCTGACTGCCTTTTCTACTGACATCTTGATCATAGGAAAAGTTTTTTCAGTTCCAACATTATGGAAAACAGCCCTCATTATCTGAGTCCAAATAGTACCAAGGAAAGATAAATTAAAGGCAGAAGAATCAAAAAGGGAGACGTGCTTCCATAACAATTTAAAAAGCTTGAGCTGAAAGTTATCTGGAAAATTAACTTAAATGTGTTCTTGATCTAACATCGAACAGAATTTTTGTTACTACTTTTTTTAAAAATCCATTAATTTTCAATATGAGTACAAAGGAAAGCAGGCTTTTGTGGAGGGGGCGCTACTTGTGATACACTTCTCTGATGTGAGAACGCTCCGTTTTTGCTCCAGCCATTTTTACAAATACTTGCTTCATCTCCCACGCGGCTCACTTACTCTTTGCTATTATAATTACTCCCTTTTGAAGAAACTCTCTTGATGTTGGGTGAACTTTCTCTTCCTCATTCCTTCCCTTGTGCTGGCTTCCAGAACTTTCTTGGCTGAGTGCTGACCTACTGTCCCTTTTACCAGCTTCCTGAGAAGTCAGTTTGCTTTGGCGTGGTATCTCACAGTGTTTACAACAACAGATATCCGGGACAGATGTTTGAGTGGAAAAGAGTTTATGCCCAGTTGGGTTTTAGTTAATATTCGATTTTATTTTTTAAGTCAGGGTCTCTATACATAGCCCTGGCTGTCCTGGAACTCACTATGTAGACTAGGCTGGCCACAAAATTCCAGAGATCCACCTGCTGAGATTAAAGTCATGGTGAAGACCTGCATCACTACACCTAGATCTTAGTAAGTAAATACTTTCATTATGTGTGTGGCTTTTAATTTTTTGTGCAGCTAACCCTATAATGTCAGGACATCAGATTATGAGCATGGGAACAAGAGGGATCCCTTGAAAGCACCATTCTATTTCGCTCACCCTATATCAAGGGTGTGGGCCAACTATGATTCAAGGCCCAAGTGAAGGACCATCTACAGCTTTGTTTCCATGGCTACTGCATGTTTCATTGTCCGGGCAAGAACAGTAGATGCTAACATTCCCACCCTCACACATGCATGTACAGTGCCAACTCTACCAGTCTTCCCTGCTGACTTTTTGGGGGGGAGGGGAAGGGGGGAGAATGACTATTCATAAGCGTGAATGGTCATTTCCCAAAACAGGGCAAGCTAAAGTCAAAGTCTGTGAGTGTGATGTCCGTCAGAGTTTAGAAATTAGTAAGAAGATGAGCAAACATATGGCCTTGTTCTCCCACCTAACAAACAGGGGCAGGGTAGGGTGGGATGGAATTGTCAAGAAAGTCTTAGTTCCCCTCATCCCTTCCTTCTCCCCTTCCCTCCCTTCATGTCTCTCTCTCTCTCTGCCTGGTGCCTCTGCCTCCACTGTCTGCCTGTCATGAGTCAGAGACTGGAGTGTGCCTAACTAGATCTCCAAGTGTGCTATGTCAACAGCTGTGCCTGTGCCCCAGATCACACTGGCCACTCAAGTGAGGAGGAAAAGATGGAATGGCATAGGCCCAAGCCCTCAGGGATGCTTAACTAAAGGTTGGTTGCCATCATGAAGGGGTCAGGCCATCCAGATGGGGAAGTAGATGTCACACTGAAGGACAGGACCCAAGGCACCCTGTGAAACATGGGTAGGGCTCTCACTTGCCTTCTGCTTGCCCAAACTCTAACTGGAACCACTGCTTTATGGGGTTTACATAATGAATATTATTAAGATGACCTGAAGAAAACATCCTGGGTGGTGTTTTTCCTTTTTATTGAAACCTGGGGACTAGATCAGGGGTCAGCAAGCTGTGGCTTAGGCTGGCCAAGCTTGGCCCATCACCCATCTTGGTAAATAAAATTTTATTGGATTGCCTGGGGCTGGTCTGCACTACAATAGCAGGATGAGCAATTGCAACAGGAACCATATGTCCCACAAAGCCTAAAGTATTTGCTTTTGGCCCTTTGCAAAAAGGAGGTTGCCAATCCCTGATTTAGAGGAAAGACATCTGAATTCAGACAAGCCCAAATGTTTGTGCTTCCATGGAGGTAGCATTACGAGTTAAAAACAAGGCAAAGCCAGGAACCAAAAATCTTCCTCCAACATTTAGTCACCTGTTAAAATACAAATATCGATCCATTTTCCTTATCGACTCCAAGACTGCTGGGGGCATGCTCTCTCCCCGTTCCACCTGCATTCTTTCTCATAGAGGACCGTGCTGTGGGGCCAAGAAGCTTATGTTCAGATTCCTTTCCAAGGTCTGGTACCAAAGTTTGCCATCTCCTCTTCCTCCTCCTCCTCCTCCTCCTCCTCCTCCTCCTCCTCCTCCTGTTGCTTTCTGTTCTCCCCCTGCTCCCATTCTTCCTCCTCTACCTCCTCCATTCTAGAGATGGACTAGGGGCCTTACACATGCTAGCCGGCATCTCTATTTCCAGACTCTTAGGTTTCGTTCTTAAAGAAGTCCCCAAAGAAATAAGATCTGCCCCCAATCTGGATGAACACATCTAAGTAGTGCCTGCCCCTGCCCAGGATGACTCCCAAGTTTTCAGATGGTGAATTCTCCACCTGCAGCCTCCTGTGGAGCCCCATTCTAATAACCAGAGCCTCTCATCAGGAAAGGTGTCACCCTCTGACTCCCACAGCCAGCTGCCTAGGCTAGTTAAATCTTTGTTTTGTTCTGAGACAGGATCTGGCTATGTAGCCTTGACTGACTTAGAACTCACTATGTAGACCAGGCTAGCCTCAAACTCATAGAGACCCACCGCCTCTGCCTGCCTCCCAAGTGCTAGGATTAAAGGTGTGGACCACCATGCCATGTCCTGGGTAAGTTAATTTTGTTGTTGTTTTGGTTTTATATGTATATATTTGTGACAGCTTGGCACAATACTTGGTTTGAAAATATTCCAGAGATCACTGTGAGGGTCTTCTTAGGTAAAATTAATACTGAAATTAGCAGACTTTGGGTAAAGTGGATAGCCCCCACCACACCCCTGGTGTGGGTGGGGCTAAGCCATTCAGATGAAGGCTTAGACACATCAAGAAGGCTGACCTCCACTGAACAAGAAGAAAATCTATCAGCAGATGGCCTTTGGGTTCCGTCTGAAAACTGGCTCTTCCCTAGTTTTCCAGCCTGCTGGTCTACCCCACCCATTTTAGATGTGCCAGAACACAACTGCATGAACTGACTATATGATTTCTCTCTCTCCTTCTATGTGCATTCATTCATTCATTCATTCATTCATTCATCACACACACACACACACACACACACACACACACACACACACGCACACACACACACACTGGTTCTTTTTTTCTGAGCTCTATTTTCTGTGCATATACACAAATTCAAACTGAAGATGAGAGAGGTATCAGGTACAATTTCCATTTTGGTATCAAGGGACCAGGTTATAGAGGTTTAATGAGCAGTTGTTTTGTGGCCAGTAACACAATGTCTCATTTGGGTCCTTTGGGTTTGTTGTCTGTCAATTAGAGAGAGATGATGGACCCAACTGTTGGTGCTTTGAATCTTAAACATCACAATAACTCCTTAAACAGAAGTCTAAAATAATTTCACAGATGACAATGTCCATAATAATCTTTTTCGCAACTATATCTCCAGCTCAAAAAGGAACAAACTGGCCAGATGTAATAAGGTAAGACAATAATCTGTCTCTGTAGGCTGAGACAGGAGGATGAGAAGTTTGTTTTAGATAGAAAAGTCCTGGAAGGGAAATCTACTAAAATGACTTTTTAGTAGAATCCTAGGAGACAGAAAGGAGCTTTACACGCTCATCCAGTAGACAGCACAGGATGGGAAGGCATGTGCTGGAGGAGAATCTGGGAAGCTGATGTGGGAGAAGTAAGAGTAGGAGGTAAAGAGAGTGTGGACACAGACCATGTGAGCCTTCAACATTCTGGTGAAAGTGTCTCACTCTGCCTGAGAAGGGCAGTGTTATGGTTTGAACATTCTTCAAACTTCAAGTGTTGGGAATGAATCCCTTCTTATGATCTGGGCATAAAGTTACCACAAAACAACTCATAGGTTGAAGGCTTGGCACCCAATGTACTATTCAAAGGTGGGTTTGGAGGAAGCAATTAGAACATGGGGTTTTGAGATAATTAATGGATCAATCCATTAATGGGTTCATAATTTGAAATTGGAGTGGTGGATAGTAGGTAAAACTCAGCTAGAGGAAGTAGGTCACCAGGTCTATGCCTTTGAAGGGTGTTTCTTGTCTCTGGACCTTCCTTCACTCTCTTCTCCTTACTGAGCAGCATTCCTCCACCATGCATGTTGGCATTGTATTTCTACCTTATTGCAGTCATAAAAGCAAACAGAGCCAGCCAACACCATGGACTAAAACCATGAGCCAAAATAAATCATTCTTCCTTCAGTGTGTTCTTAGGTATTGATCACAGCATCAACAATTAAAAGACAACCTGATACAATTCTCAAAGTCACATATAATAGTGACATTTGGATGTGATTGGGGTGCCACCACAGTGATAAAGTAAGTGGCTTAATTCTCATTAGAACGGCTATTACTGAAGCCAGCATGGCCACATCTCATGAGTCATCTCACCATGACACACCTCAGAACACTGCAGAGAGTCCCACTGGCAAAAAGGTCTTCACCAGATGTGGCCCTAGCCCTGAGACTTCCCAGTCTCCAGGACTGTAATAAATACAACTCTTTTTCTTGAAATTATCTAGCCTTTTGTACTCAGCTATAGTAATAGAACATGAACACAAATAGAAAACCACAGGAAAGTTTGCCATAGTAAAGAGACAGGGTCTTGCTTCAATGTAAAAGGACCATGGAGGATCCTGACTCATGTATAGAGCAACAGACAAGACAGAGAAAAGGAGACAGAGTGAAAATTTTCTCTTCTAGTCGAAGGTTGATGTTGGCTCTGTGTCATGTGAGGGTAGAGGAAAGAAATGGTAAAACACTGACATTGACAGGGTAGGGATGGGAAGAAAGATGTGAAGGATGAGCCACTGCAGAAAAAGAACTACAGTTTGCTGAGATATGGAAAACCAGAGAAGGGCTGGTTAGGATGAAGCGCTGAAAATAAATAAAAGTTTGACTTTAAACATATTTACTGTGAGATGCTCAATAGATATTCAAGGTGATATGATATCCAGGGAATGCTACAGCCAAACATAGTGCCTGCCATATACCACCACCTTTTCATCTAAAGCAAATGAAGATCTTACAACTCTCTTATCTGAAAATATGCAGATTTCCCTGGGCTTGAGGGCCTTCCTACCTTAAGGGCTCCATGTCACAGATAATTTTGGCTAAATAAATGTTTGTACTTTTCTTGTTTATTTTGTTTAGGTTTTTATGATTGTTTTTGGTTTTTTGTTTTTGTTTTAGCTTCTCCCGTATATCCTTGTCTGGCCCATAACTATATGTAGAGCAGGCGGCTTGCATGAATAACTCCTGCCTCTTAAACGCTAGCATTACTTGTGGGATAATGCTGTTGTACACTGTAAAGATTTGTTATTCACATTGGTTTAATAAAATGCTAATTGGCCAGTAGCTAGACAGGAAGTAGAGGTGGAGCTACCAGACTAAGAGAATTCTGGGAAGAGAAAATGCAGAGAGAAGATGCCAGCCAGATGCAGAAGAAGCAAGATGAGAATGCTGCATTGGGAAAAGGTACTAAGCCACGAGGCTAAACAGATAAGAATTATGGGCTGCTTTAAGTGTAAGAGCTAGATAGTAATAAGCTTTAACTACTATTGGTCCAGCAGTTATTCACATGCACCACCACACTGGGCTGCTTCTCTCTTGTTACGCTGTCTTTTGCTATAAATACATCATCATAGAGCTTGCATCTCCCCTACAAAGCAAGTGATGTCCAGTGCAGTGTATAGAGGGAAAGTCTGGAAAGGGTTAGAATTATCAGAACATAAATAGGACTTAAAGCAGAGACCCTGGAAAAATGATGTAAATAAGAGAGATGAAAAGGTAAGCCTTGAGAATTTCAGAGTTGAAATTCAGAAGAGGGACTGGTTGGTCTCAGATACCAAGACAGTCTGGGAAGTAGAGAAGAAAACCAGAAGAGTGGTCTCAAATGTCAGCAACATTCAACCACAGTTGGGTTGTCAGTGCTGAGGGGGATATAGACAGATACACTCCTCTGCAATATGAGCAGTTCCCTTAAGGAAACTCAAATTAGGCGAACACAGGATTTTTGGCTTCAATACAGAAAGAAATTTCTTGACTAGCCAATATGAAGGATAATTGTGGTTTTATTAACATAATTTTAATATGGACTTTAAGCATCAGGGTTAGGAGAAAGAGATGGACAATGTTATACAGTGGCTCCAAAGATGCCTTGGCTGGAACTATAATCTGCTAAAGTAAAACCGGGGCTGTACAAGCCATTTTAGTGTATGGCCTTTTCCTACAATAAGTGTTTCTAATGAGACGCCTAGAAAGTTGCAAGTTGATAGCTGGGAAGGACAAAGGTATAAACTTTGTTAATTGTGCTGGAATTCTTGCTTTGCATATGGCATTGATTTCCGCTGGATTCTTGGGAAATGAGTGTGCGTGTGTGTGCATGTGTGTGTGTGCATGCGTGCGTGTATGTGTGTGTGTGTGCACGCGTGCGTGTATGTGTGTGTGTGTGTGCATGCGTGCGTGTATGTGTGTGTGTGTGCGTGTGTCTGAGAACATATAATAAAAGAGAAAGGGAGAAAAACATTTAGAAACTTGGTGTGTAGAGTTCTGTCATAAAGGAAAGAAAAAAATGAGTGCTGACAAGAAAAAACAGGGGTTCGGGGTGGATCTCAATGATTCTGTTTCATTCCACAATGGGCCCTATCAGCAGATCTGAGTGCTAAGGGGGGGGGGAGGTGGATGACTAGAAAGGGGAAACAATACAAACAGAAGAAAGGGTTATGAACCTTGAGTAAATGAGGGGAGATGGTACCCAACATACATGAAGAGGTAATAGGCTGGGGAAATGGCTAATTGGCTAAGAGCACACGCTTCTTCCTATAGAGTACCAGAATTTGGTTCCCAGCACCCACAACATGTGGCTCACAACTGCCTGCAACTCAAGCTCCAGGAAACCAGTGTCTCTGGCTTCTGTGAACATCTGCATTCCTGTGAACATGTCCCACATACTCACATATAAACACAGTCACATGACCTAAAATAATAAATTCTTAGCTAGGAGTGGTGGTGCACACCGCTCTTAATCCCAGCACTAGGGAGGCAGAGGCAGGTGGATCTCTGGAATTGAGGCCAGCCTGGTCTACAGAGTGAATTCCAGGACAGCCAGGGATACACAGAGAAAGCCTGTCTCAAGCAAAAAAAAAAAATTCTTTGAGGAAAAGTGATTTTTAAAAATCAAACATAGAATAATAGTTCCTTCTTCCAGGGAAAAATGGACTGGAAAATGAAGTGGCTACATACAGTGTTTACTAGCATGTTACACTGGCATTATGAAAGACATAAAAACTATGCAGAGAATGAAAGTATCGATGGTTTCTAGGAGTTGGGGGAAGGGAGGCTCAGCAGGTAGAACATGTGATTTTTAGGGTTGGAACTACTCTTTAGGGTACTGTGTATACTGTCCATTTGTCCAAACCCACAGAACAGGCCACACCAGGAAAGAACCTAATGTAAACACAGAATTTGAGTGTTAATCGTACATTAACTCAATGTGAACTGGAGTTCCTCATTTGAATGTTGCAAGTCCAGAGCTAAAGCCACCTTAGGCTATCTCCAGCCCTTTAATGGGCAATACCTTAGCTTTCGTATGTAACCTAATATCCTCATGGCTACAGGGTAAACTATTCAGGGGTAGCACTAAGTTTACTCAACCTCTAGATCCCACAAGCCCTAAAACCAAGAGAACACCCATAGGAATAGCCTCCTGCCTGATGCCCCTTCTAATATCATCCATGATGCTTCTGTTTTGTGACTACAAAGGTTCATGTAACCTCTTCCATGCTGAGACATGTCATCAGGGTAATGTGAATGGTCACCCACAGTTCACTCATAGTCACCCATATATGGTTCAGAATAAACTCCTCCCCCCACTTACCATACAGCAGACTCAGTTTGTGCCATTAATAAGTTCATCGGCTATAATAAATACTTCACTCTGGTGGAACTGTGGCAATGAGGCGATCCATTCTCCATGTGTTAGAATGAGGAGTATATGGAATATTTCTGTAGTCTCATTTTGATTTTGCTGTGTATATAAAAATAATAAAGTCTTAAAGGTGCCCCCCTGAAACCATCTCTGGTATTACCAGGGATGGGAGAAGAGCTTCGGGGAGGGCAGGCAGTTACTTTGGCACCTGTCAGGAGGATTGACCTAAAAGTGAGGAGAGTAAATGATCAATTAGAAGATGGTGCAGGAGTGTAGGCAAACAATGCTTGACGCCAGATCCAGGGCAGAGAAACATGATGCTGAGGTTTGTGAAACACAGATGTGGCCTTTTCTATTTCTGGGCACTACTCTGAACACTCCTACAGTTTGAATGTGAAATGTCCCCAATAGGCTCCTGTGTTTGAACACTTGATCTCCCATTGCTGGCTCTGTTTGGAGAGGTCATAGGGTATTGCTGGAGAAAGCCCCGTTTGGCTTTGTGTGGGGTCTCCACTGTCTGCCTGAATTCCTGTGAGATGAGGAGGTCCAGCCATGTACTCCTGCCACCACAGAATCACCCAGATAAATCCTCCCTCCCCGTGTTATTTTCCTAGCCGGTGTGAGCCACACTGAGGAGAACCTTAACTGATACAAACGGTAATGTGCAGACAGTGGCTGGGAACTCCAGGACAACTTCAGAAGGAGGTCATTACCAGGAAAACCAATCAAGGTCCTAGAAAGCTAGAACTTTGACTTCCACCTCCAACAGAAGAGAAAAAGGGTGCAGATGAAGTTAATTACCACCTTCAAATCATCTAATCGACTACGCTTTTCTAGGATGGCCTCCATAAAAACCCAGAGGGCAGGGCTCAGGGCAATTCCAGATTGCTGAACACATTCAATTTTGGAGATGGTAGCATATTCCAACTCATCAAGACTTCTGAGGTCCAAACCTTCTGGACCTTGCTCTACATAGTCTTTGAGTAACTATTTTCAGCTTCAAAATATCCTATGTAACAAATCAGAACACGTAAGCTAAGTCTTCCTGTGAGTTCCAGGAGCCATTCTAGCAAATTATCAAACCGAAAGGTGGTGGCCAGGGTCTGTGTCAGGTGCTTCCAAGTTCTTGGTCCTTATCTACAGAACTGAAATAAAGGCCCACACCAAAGTGCAGAAGAAGCAAGCTAACTTCATCTAGATCAAAACAATAGTTCATGTCTATGCTGGATGGTTCTATGTCAATTTGACATAAGTCATCTAAGAGGAGGGATCCTCAATAAAAAAAAAAAAAAAAAAAAAAAAAAAAAAAAAAAAAAGCTTCCATAAGATTGGGCTGAAGACAAGCCTGTGAGGCATTTTCTTACAGTGACTGATCAGGGAGGGCACAAGCCATCGTGGATGGTGCCACCCCTGGCTAGTGGTCCTGGGTTCTATAAGAAAGCAAGCTGATCCAGGTGGTGGTGGTGTATGCCTTTAATCCTATCACTCAGGAGGCAGAGGCAGGAGGATCTCTGTGAGTTCAATGCCAGCCTGGTCTACAGAGTGAGTTCCAGAACAGCCAGAGCTACACGGAGAAACCCTATCTCAAAAAAAAAAAAAAAGAAAGAAAAAAAAAAAAGAAAAGAAGGAGAGAGGGGATATAGAGAGAGGGACGGATGAAGGGAGAAAAAGAGAGAGAGGGGGAGAGAGGGAGAGGGAGAGGGAGAGGGAGAGAGAGAGAGAGAGAATGAAAGAGAATGCTGAGCAAGCCAGTAAGCAGCACCCCTCCATGGCCTCTACATCATTTCCTGCCTCCAGGTTCCTGCCCTGTGTGAATTCCTACCCTCACTGCCTTTGATGAGGAACTGTTATATGGATCTGTGAGTGAAATAAACCCTCTCCTCCCCAAGTTGCTTTTGTCATGATGTTTCATCACAGAAATAGTAACTCCAAGATAAGGTTATAGAGGGGAACACTGTCGAGACTGGCAGCAGGCCTCGTAAGTGATAGTACCATACATGATACAGAGGAGCAAGCTGAAGACAGCTTCCAGTGGGCAGTTTCTTGAGGGGGTCAGCCCCAGAATCCACTTCTAAATGGTAAGACACACTAAAGACAAGCAGCCCTAGGCTCAGGACAAGCAGAAGCCTCAAATCCAATTGCAGGTTTCAGTGAAACACCAGAGATGAACTCCATTTTGTCACACTCTCGTTTGGAGAGCCAGGCACCATCGTAACAAAGAATCTGTTATTGAAAACTGGGTAATCCTTAGGGCTGTGAGATCAGGAAATATCTACAAGTAAGGATTTAAGTCTGGCCTATTCTGGCCTCTGATGAGAGAAGGCCCAGAGAGGCAGCTATAGAAAGGAAATGGAGCAGACAACAACCAGTCAAGGGGTACAGGTAGCAGGAGGTTGTTGGCTCATGCTAGAGTAGGTAAGAAGATACAACCCCCTAGTAGCCTAGAACAGATCCCATCGACAGAGTTTTACCCTGAAGTCTGATAGCTCTGAGCCTAAGGCCAGCAAATGGATCCAGTCCCGAAGCCATCTACCTGCTCCTCCCTAAAGCAGGGCCTGAAGGCTGAAGCCCCAGGTGTGTGCTTGATATCCACAGTTGGATCCCTCCAGCAGGATGACTACCACTCCAAAGTCTTTGAAAATACAAAGCATGTCCTCTGCTGTACCAGTCACAGTGGGAGCTGCCTCCCACACTGCCAAAATATTTAAAAGATGCTTAAAATGCTCGGGAGGTGTCTCCGGATGGTTAGAACAGACTGCAAGGTTAAATGTGGCCAGCAGAGGCCCCAGCGTGCAAAGAAAGAAAACAAACCCTGTGAAGATGTTCTGTCGTCAGACACTTCCCACACAGGCTCAGCAACAGCACAAAAAACCACACAGAAAAGCCGAGAGATCAAAGCTCACCAGATGACCTTACTCTATGGGCAGCTGACTCTCACATCTGTGAGGCCCCAAAGAGAACCTGCTTCAATAATGCATCTTTTTCCTTTTGCCAAGAGATTCTTTTCCCCCACACAGACACTTAGCTGCATTTTTACAATACTACATTTAATTTTTTTTTCTGTTTTTCATTTTCTTTTTATTGTTCTCCTGCCTACATTGCAATTTTTCCATTTAGGAGCAATATTTCTTTCCTTACATTTTTCTTTCTTGTCCACTGTGTCCTTGTACATCTTTAATAGTATTTTTGACTTGGTTGTATTTTTAAATACTTATGTTTTTATTCCCCTTCTTATATTTATCTAATTTTACTTTTGAACTTTTAACCTTTTTTATTATTTTTACTAAATTTTTTAAATTAAAATATAATTACATCATTTGTTAAGATTTTGCTCTAGTTTTTGAAGCCACACTCTCCCTTGAGTTCTGAATACCAAGCCTCTTGCTTCTGTTCTCCTGGGAGTTCTCTTCCTCTCTCTCTCTCTCTCCCTCCCTCCCTCCCTCCCCTTTCTGTTATTATATCTGTTAATACAACCATCTCTCTGTTATAATAATAAAGCCCTACACAGAAACAGCCTCTAAGGGTCTCCTGCTGCCTGCCCTACATAGGACATGCAGCCTCTCCATTTATAGACACCTGCCACAAGCATATCAGGTAATGTGCTATCATATCATGCCAGATCACATGATGCCAACGATTTCCTCCTTCCCTGTCCTCCCTACAACCCCTCCCATATCCCTTCCTTATTCTCTCTCAAATTTATGGACTCTTTCTAATTTTTGTCTTAAAAATCATAAATATAAACCATTAATATATAATTATAAATAAATCTATTAATATATGAATACAATCTGCTAAATTTGTTTCGTGGGGTTGAATGCATATGATTTCAGGGCTGATAATCAATTAGAAGGCTCAACTCTAGTCAATGGGCATGATCAAATCTTTGGATTGCAGATGTGTGTATTACCACATTCATGTTGACTAAAAATGGGGTCACAAATATATCAAAATTGTGATTACTTTCCCTGAAATCTTAAAATGTTTTCAAGTTTTTCACACAAACTCAAAAAACAAAGTCACATTTTCATTTTCATAGGACTGTGTTTAGCTATTTGTCAAAATGCGTAAAACTGCCTGCCTTGACTGAGCACACCAAGCCTTCATCTGGAGGGCCATTGGGATCTAAAATGTCATAACAGTAAGTTGGGGTCACCTTGAAGGCACACATTGAACTCATTCAAGTGTTTAAATCCACTAAAAATACAGATGTTATGGTATAATTTTTTGATCTTATAAACAATAACATGTTTCAAATTTAGAAGGGAAAAACACTTTTCAACTATTTGACTTTGATGTGTCCATCTTACTTCCAAAATGTCTCTCCTTCTGAGAAATTCCTGAGGTTTCCAACAATTTGATCCCTTGCCCTTCAGAAAAGTCGATCTAGACAAATTTCAAGTTATTATCAATTTTTAGTGTGTTTTCCCATATATTTTTGGGTGTTCTATGCAATAACACTTCATAATATGTGAGCATTGAATCATAGTTGTATCATTTTATTTTAAGTTTAAAAGTCCCTCTGCTACAGTCAACAAGATCATCAATGTACCAGATATGTTGACAATGGACAAAGAAAATTGCTTCCTACGCATTGATTTAGTTGTGTCTTTAAGAATTTAATTTTAATTATGTGTATGCATGTGTGGGTCTGTGCACATGAACACAGGGAGAGGCCAGAGGCATCTCATGTTGTAGAAGCTGGAGTTACAGGTGATTGTGAACAGCCCAACATGGGTACTGGGACCTGAACTTGGGACATCAGGGCAGTGCATGCTCTTAACTCCTGAGCCATCTCTCCAGCTCCTAGTTGTATCTTTCAATGACATCAAAAAGAAAGCCATTTCTTCAGTGGCATGCTCTTTATCAACACTTCTAACATGGCAACTTGAGCCATATTTGCATTATCATTGCTGTCAATCATTACCAAAGCATAAAATTAAATATTACCCTGTCCTCCAAACTCCTTTCTATACATGTTCCAATTTCTTCAGTTCATCTGGCTGTCATCTGCTGAGACAAACTGATTTTCGAAATGCCCCCCCCTTTTCAAGCATATTATTTCTGTTGCATTTTCCACATGCTGCTTAATAAACTCATCATCCATTTTGACTCATTTGCTATTAAATATGCTATCACATAACAGATTTCACAATATAATTCATCTAAGTTACAATGTTTTTAAAACAAGTTTTTGTTGAGAAGATAATTTCTCAGTCTGGTGTTTTGTCCTTGTGACACAGTCTTTGATGCACATCAAATCTGGTGGGGATATTTTTCCATATTTCTCAAGTTACAATCTTTGAAATTATAATGCTTAAATTATAATCCTTAAAAAGTTTTTAATTTTATAAACATCATTATATTTAAGAACCTATTTGCTGTGGAACAAACTTTTTGTACACTATGAATACATATTACTCTCATTGGCTGATAAAAAGCTGATAGGCAGAAAGAGATTGAACTCAGAAGCCAGAGTAGAATTCTGGAAAGAGAAAGGGCAGTGTCAGAGAGTCACCTGAAAATGAGATGAGAATGCCATACTGAGAAAAAGCCATGTGGCTAAACATAGATAAGAATTATGGGTTAATTTCAGTGTAAGAGTTAGCTAGTAACAAGACTGAGCTATCAGCTGATCATTTATAAATAATCTTAAACCTGAATGTGTTTATTTGAGAGTGACTGAAGGACAGGAAAGCTCTGCCTACACTTGCTCAGGCAGGTGATGGTAGTGCATGCTTTAATCCCAACATTCAGGAAGCAGAAGTAGAGGAATCTGTTAGTTTGAGTCTAACCTGGTCTATAGAGTGAATTTCAGGACACCAGAGCTGCTGCACAGAAAAACCTTGTCTCAAAAACCCAACTATAAATAAATAAATAAACAAACAAATAAATAAAAACACAATACACTAAAATTTACCAGACCCAAGTCTATACAATTCAATGAATGTCTATACAATTCAAATGGGCTTCTGGAACAGAAGCTATAAACCTTCACATTAAATGTTATGTCAAATTCTATAATCTTTGATAACTTGCACAAATTCCCTACAAATTAAACAGAATGTCTTGCTATTTGCTGCAACAAAAAATAGTCACCTATCTACTTTTTGTTGAATAATCTTCCTTCATCGGAAATTATTTTTAAATGATTTTTTATTTTATTTCATGTGCATTGGTGCTTTGCCTACATGTCTATCTGCATGAGGGTTTCCAATCATCTGCAACAGCAGTTAAAAACAGTTGTGAGCTGCCATGTGGGTGCTAGGAATTGAACCTGGGTCCTCTGGAAAAACACCCAATGCTCTTAACCACTGTAGCATTTTTCCAGCCCCAGAAAAAAAAAAAAATTATTATTTTTTTTTTTTTAGTTTTGTTTTCTTTGAAGCCATTTTGGGACAGATTTTACTACATATAATTGGAAGTTAAAATACAATTACACCCTCTTTCTCGGCCCTTCCCATGCACCCCTCTTGCTCTCTCTCAAATTCTTGGCCTCTATTTCTATTTATGTTTTATTTTTCAGACATGGATTCTCTGTGTAACTCTGGCTGGCCTTGAACTCAGAGATCCACCTGCCTGTTTCCTGAGTGCTGGGATTAAAGGCATGTACAACCAACACACCAGATGGCCTCTTTCTTTAGGCTGACCGCTTGGTACTGAAAAGCCAAATTGGGGCTTTTTCCTGGGAAAGTATTTCTCCTGCCCTCAGGATCTCCTAGTTGCCTTGGGATAGGCTTTTGCACTGACGGGGATTTTTGTTGTTCACTAGTCCACTCCAATTCTCCCGAGTTCCTTTCTTAATACCTTATCCCTGCTGCAATTCTTTGTCCTGGGACACAAGTTCCTGGGAATCTCAGTGAGTACCTACCCCATTCTGACTCATGCCTGTAACAGCTGGCCAGGATAAGATCTATGCAGCTTCTGATGCTTCTTTCCTTCTTGGCACTCCCAATTCACTTTCCCCAGAACACTTGGAAATGGGCAGATTTCCCCAGGAGGCATGAGTATAGCCTGGGGCATCAGATTCAACTTCCTTTCTCTACCCTTCTTGGAGTTCTCCCCTCCCCCCAAGGCCCTATTCATGTAGCTGGAAGTCCTTTACACACCCAAATGGGATGTGAATCTGAACAAAGAAGTACACCTTGACCAGCTCCTGCCAAGTCCAGTCTTAAAGCTGGAAGGCAGCTGCCCAGGAGGGTCCCATTTGCTGGGAGGCTCACGAACATCTACAGCAACCCAGCGCTGAGTCTAGAAGGTTCATGGATCCTACTGGTATCCCAGCAGTGAATGGACTCATTCCCATTGACCAAAGACTACTTACTAGCAGAGATGTGCTAAAATGCTGGTACTCACGTGGATAACCAAGATGGCACCACCATCAGAATCTCTGATGCTACTGAGGTCCCTAAGGATGACCATAGCCCTTAACCTTCCTGTAGTGTTGGGACAGGGTGATAGTACCTGAAGGAGAGTCTCTGGAGCAGGTACTTCCAGAACTTCAGTCGACATCCAAGATAAGTTCCCAGAGCCCTTATCACCTTCATGGCTGAATACTAAGAAAGGTTTACATACTATGCAAAAGTTGATTCTACTGCTTGTAGTGTGCTACCACCCACCATAAGAGTCTACCATCTACCATAGGGTCCTACCACCCACCAAAGGGTCTACCACCCACCATGGGGGCCTGCCACCCATAGGCTCTGATGACACTTGTGATGACTCTGCCAGATGTTTAGTTAACTTTGTCCCCTAGTGCCCTACTGCAATGATTCATTATGCCCTAACTGTCAAAATCTGTGTTCCCTGACTGTAAGCAGTATTATTGTTGAGGGAATAGAGTCAATTCCCCCAGGTCATAAGCCATTTCCTTGAGTTCCAAAGGGGGTTAAAAAAAAAATTAACAAAAACCGGCCTGCCTGCATTTTTAACATGAAAGGCAACTTAAAATAACAAAGCCAAAATGTCTCATATAAACAAGGCTCTTTCTTCTCTGAACCTGGAAATCTCAAGAACTTCTTAAGAAAGAGACTTTATTCCACTGGAGTAAAAGAAATAGCCACAAAGATGCTCAAAGGAGGGAAGAACAGGCCAATGTGAGCAAGGGATAAGGTAAGTCCAAAATAGCTTGACATGCAAACCAGTATTTGAGATACTGCTGGGACCATTCCCACATCCTCCAGAGGATGCCTGGCTTGAACTGATAGCAGAAAGTTCTAACTCATCAGATCTCTGAGGATATGGAACGGATGGGAGAGGTGCTTTTCTCCACTCTAGTGGCCTGGGTACTTTGTTAAACCCTAAGTAACCTATGAGCCCCGAACTGCCCAAGGAGCAGTTAACTTCCTGGGCTTCTGGGAGTTGTGGTTCTTAAAAATAAAATCAAAGCCTCATGGAAAGGTACAGTGGCCTATGGGTTTTGCCCATAAAAGCCCTGACAAAGTATCTTGGAACACTCAGCTGAAACTTTCCAGGAGTGGTCCTGACTAAATTCCATCTCGGTCAGTATTTACCATTTTAATAAAGCTTCTTAATTCAGCTCAAAATGGTGGGATTGGCTTTTCTCCAGTGGATCTCAGGGTTAACACTGTCAGTGTCTTTGGACTCTATTTTTGAGGCAGCCTCAAGACTGGAATAAGAGGGTTAGAGAGATGACCTAGCAGGTAAATGTGCATACTGTTCACCTAGAGGACCAGGGTTTTAGTTCCTAGCAGGCAGCTCCCAACCAAATGTAGATCTAGTTCCTGGGGCTGATGCCTCTGGCCTCCAACATCAATTGCACTCACACACACACACACACACACACACACACACACACACACACACACACACACAATGCATTTGAAAAACTGGACTATGGTTGATCCTGGGAACTGGAAAGAGGCCACTATAGCAGTTCCACTGTCCAATTTCAGTACAAGCTGGACAAAGGGGAGGTTTGGCCAACAGACGGAAGCGTAAATTGTTGTATTTGGCAGGCAAGAATAGACCACAAAAATACAACAAAACCCACTTTAAGAGTTTATTGGGGGAGCGAAGAAAGGGGAGGGAGCAGCCCTGCTAGGGAGAGATGTGGTGGGAGACAGTGAGAGGAAGAGACAGCAGAGATGCACACTTCATAGGACTAGAGAGGAACGGGTATAGTCTGCCTTTAAAAGCTGCTCAGCACATACATATAGGAGCTTACATAGCCAGGCCATGTATGGGCATAGTTTACACCAGACGTAAGGTCCTAGGATGACTAAGCATTTTTCCTAAATGCTGACAGTGCATGTGTGTGGGACCCTGGAAGTGGCTAAAAGCTGCTGGAAATGCTGACATAAACTATACCATCTTGAAACTAAACCTATTTTGTTGGAATGAAGGGACGTTGTCAGAAGTGCCTTACGTTTAAGCCTTTTGTGACTCTCCACCAAGGGGACAAAGACCATTAAAAACTATAGAAGGAATATGGCCATTTACAATATGTGTCTAAACCTTGCCTTTCAAAGTGGAAACAGGATGAGGTATTGCCTCCAAATCTACAGAGCCCCATCTCACCCATGGTCTCCTATTTAATCCAAGTTACCAAAGAAAAGGGAAGCCATTCCTACGGAGCACACAAAGTGGGAGCTGTACTCAAACATCCATGCCTTTGTGGAAAATACTCCAAGGACAATCATATACTTAACAGTACAAAAACATGTTAAAAAGTTTCCCGAAGGGCTCCCTCTCAGAATAGCACTGAACAACTAGTCCACACTAACTAGCTATGTTTAAATCTGCCTCTGTAAATCTTTTTCTAGGTGCCAGACAAGGCTAAAACTTGAACCCTTTGTTTGATAGTGGTATAACTGACCTGGTGTTCAATAACCATGCTTGGAGACCAAAGCCAGGGAACCCAGAACAATGGAAGACCTCCAAAAGGATCTTATAGATCTAGTGACTGACCTGTTCTTAATCAGAGTGGCTATGGAGACCTAATGATTGGACTTTAAAAAGGAGGATAAACCCAGAGGAAAACATAGTACTCCTGAAGGAATATGGTCAAGACCACAACCCATCCCAGGAGATAAGAAAACTAGTTAAAAAAAAACTAGAGACACACCAGGATACACCTAGTAAGTTCCCCAACTAACCTAACAATAAAAAGAAAATGGGTAATTTCTGGCCACCTTCATGGTCTCAAACACCTAAGAAAGTATGGCCAATGAACAAAATGGCTAGCAATACAAGGGGATAAGACTTTAAAATGGGACAAGGATCCTCCCGTTAAGCCCAAGTAGGGCATGTCGGCTTCCCAGCTACAATCAAGATGAGCTTCCATTCTAGACCCACCAGCAGCACAATATCACTCTATCTTTTGTTTTTCTTCACTATTTTTCATTGGGCACTGGTGTCACTCAGTGGTTACAAGTTTACTTTCAATCTATTCCACCACTGGAATCCTTTTTGGATGTTTTAAAAACCGCATTTCCAATGTATAATCATCAGTGTCTTTGACTTTTAATTGTCTAAGGAATTATATTCTTTAAAGCAAGCTATAAAGGACGAATCTTCAGGGACAATCATTACCATAGCTTTCCTTCCTCCTGTCCTTCACTACTGACTCTTGCTTAGACCCTATATTCTCAGTCTTACAAAATCTGTGTCCTCTAGGATATGTGGCACTTCCAAACTGAAATCCTTATAAAGTACGGATTACAACCAATTCTACTAGAGAAAATTCAGATTCTTTTCTAGTGTGCCAGGTGTGGTGATGCATACCTTTGGTTCTAGCACTCATGAAACAGAAGCAGGCAAATCTCTGTGAGTTTGGCCAACCTGGTCTACATAGTGAGTTCTAGGACAGCCAGGACTCTGTTAGAGAAACCCAGTCTTAAAAAAAATTAGAACAACAAACACACACCCCCCCAAAAGACAAACAAACAAAATTAAATACGGACATAGTAGTGGAGGACTGATTGTTTTACTCTGCTGCCCTCACCCAAAGATTTCTGGGACAATAGCTCTTGAAAGGATCTGTGACAGAGTAGGCATGTGGAGAGAGAATTGTGACACAGAGTAGGCATGTGGAGAGAGCATTGTGACAGACAGAGTAGGCACATGGAGAGAGCATTGTGACAGAGTAGGCACATGGAGAGAGCATTGTGACAAAGTAGGCATGTGGAGAGAGAATTGTGACAGAGTAGGCCTGTGGAGAGAGCATTGTGACAGAGTAGGCCTGTGGAGAGAACACTGTGACAGAGTAGGCATGTGGAGAGAACATTGTGACAGAGTAGGCATGTGGAGAGAGCATTGTGACAGAGTAGGCATGTGGAGAGAGCATTGTGACAGAGTAGGCCTGTGGAGAGAGCATTGTGACAGAGTAGGCCTGTGGAGAGAGCATTGTGACAGAGTAGGCATGTGGAGAGAACACTGTGACAGAGTAGGCATGTGGAGAGAACACTGTGACAGAGTAGGCATGTGGAGAGAGCATTGTGACAGAGTAGGCCTGTGGAGAGAGCATTGTGACAGAGTAGGCCTGTGGAGAGAGCATTGTGACAGAGTAGGCATGTGGAGAGAGCATTGTGACAGAGTAGGCACGTGGAGAGAGCATTGTGACAGAGTAGGCATGTGGAGAGAGCATTGTGACAGAGTAGGCACGTGGAGAGAGCATTGTGACAGAGTAGGCATGTGGAGAGAGCATTGTGACAGAGTAGGCATGTGGAGAGAACACTGTGACAGAGTAGGCATGTGGAGAGAGCATTGTGACAGAGTAGGCCTGTGGAGAGAACACTGTGACAGAGTAGGCATGTGGAGAGAGCATTGTGACAGAGTAGGCCTGTGGAGAGAGTATCAAGATTAACACATGAAAAAAGTTGGTTGACAGAAAAAGACACACAACAAAGAAAGCATGCATCAGAAAAGGCCC
Source organism: Phyllotis vaccarum (assembly GCA_033318265.1). Taxonomy (NCBI): domain Eukaryota; kingdom Metazoa; phylum Chordata; class Mammalia; order Rodentia; family Cricetidae; genus Phyllotis; species Phyllotis vaccarum. The sequence continues at coordinate 42,095,852 of JARWLC010000011.1, read as the reverse complement.
AAGATGTCCAAAGGAGACAGTGGTGCTATGTAAACAATGTATCCTAAGACTCCATGCCCACCGCTTCCAAGGTTTGCCTCCCCCTTCTCATTAGCCCACTGATTAAAGAGTTTCATTTTTAAATAACCTGCCTGTTTCTATTACCTTAAAATATAGTAACATATAAGGGACAATATTTACTTTTATTATGAAAATTGGCAGGAATATAGCAAGATTTGGGCCATTTCACATTTAGCTGTCAATGCAACATGAAGCACAGAGTGAGTTATAAAGAGCAGTGGACAGGAAAGGGGAGTGTTTTTTCACTTATTTTTTGAGACAGAGTTTTTCTGTGTAGCCCTGGCTGTCCTGGAACTCAGTCTGTAGACCAGGCTGGCCTAGAACTCAAAGATATCCACCTGTCTTGAGTGCCAGTATACGCCACCACTGGCCAACTGAGTAAGTAGTCTTGATCAAATAAGAAGAAGAAAAAAAAAAAAAAAAAACACTTACCTTCTAAGGAGCATTAAGAACCTATGATTTGCAACATGTTAAACTATTTTCATAATTGCCGAGTGTCTCTCACCAAATTACGATGAGCATATGTAACATCTGATGGTGCCAATTCAAAGGTCTGTGTTTCTGGAAGAAACACACCTGAGCCTGCAGACCATCACACAACTGAGTCACAGGCTGTAGAGGTGACACCACAATTAAAAGTACTGGATGCACCTCCAGAGGAGGCACATTTGATTCTCAGCACCCACATGACAGCTCAACTAGTCTATACTGCAGTACTAGGGGATCTGACATTCTCTTCTGATCTCAGTAGGCACTGCACACACATGGTACACAGACATGCATGCAGGCAAAAATACCCCAAACACCAGAAATCACCAACAAAAACCTAAAGTTCTATAGTTGCACAAATACTGCAGATGCATATCCGTTTATTTTGTATATAGAGACATAGTTTCACCCACAAATTTATTCTTGAGATCTACTCAATTAAATTAAAGGTTTTTTCCTTTAAATCATATAGTTCTAAATAAGTTTAAGTTTCTCTTCACCTGCATTCATACCTACGCACAGCTGCACATGACTCAGGCAGGACTAGACATGGTTATGCGGTCTACAGAATAGGAGAAAATCTGGGTATCCACATCTGACGTGAGACTATCATCTAGAATCTACAAAATAAAAACCTTAAACACACACGTTAGTTTCTGCACCATGGCAGCAGCCTGCCTCCGCCTCCAAAGCAGGTTGCCAGGTGCCATTCCACCACCAGCACCCTATAGCAGGGCCAGGCAGAGCACAGCTGGCCTCTTGTCTTATTTCCCTTGCCTCTTCTCATCCCCTCTCCGAAATGACCTTTCACCCTTTCGCTCTCCCATCCCCCCATAAACTTCATGCACAAACTCAATTGCATGATTGTTTAGTGAGATACCTAGACAAGTCGTGACAACAGGTGCCCACCTCATCTTTCTTATTTATCCTTCACACACACACAGAGAGAGAGAGAGAGAGAGAGAGAGAGAGAGAGAGAGAGAGAGAGAGAGAGAGAGAGAGAGAGAGAGAGAGAGAGAGCTAGTTTGAGAATGGGTTTGTCTGGGTGGGGGTTGGGGGATGACGACAACATTGGATGCAGCCCTTTCCGGCAGTCCTAGGAGTACAGATAGAAAGCAGGTGCCCAGGACTTTTATCAGGAATTGCTGTGCTGGCTGATCATCTAAGCAGCAGAGGCTGTTGGAGAGGAGTTGCCAGGGGTCACTGCATCAATCAAGACCATGAACTTGATGTTTCTGCCTTCACTTTGTCTTCCCGCCCCCATTCTTTCCCCTTTTCTTGAGACCAAGAGGCCAAAAGGAGAGTAAGGTTCAGTTTCTGACCCCCTGATGTACCTGGGCCACCCTCTTTGCTTGGGAAAGGGGCTGAGGGGGTAGGAAGACACTGCTCAAATCCATTCCAGTGCTTCTGCAGTCATCAACACTGAAGGACCTGCCAAAGAGCCACTGCACACTCAAGGGCTGTGACTGACACGAGCACTGCTAGTGTCAAGAGGGTAAAGGCTGCAAACACATTCAGAACCAGAAACCAAAACTTATCTGAAGATTCCCATAGCCAGGTGCAGTTGGGAAACCCACTCATCCACAAAGGCACCCCCCCAGTTTGAGGTGACATAGTTGACAGCTAAGAACTGTGAAAACTGGGGACAGGAAGTAGGCAGGTGGAGGCCTGGCCAGGGCTAACCCAAGGGGAAGAAAGGGTTCCCAGACTGGGCATAGGTTACCCTAAACCTCTTTCCTGATGTTTCTCAGTCAGTTGTATATCTCTCTCTGCTCCTGAGATGACAAGTAGCATCCAGGATCAGCCCAAGGATGTGGGGTTGTGGAGTTAAAGGTCACAGCACAAAGCTGAGGATGCATCTCAAAGTCAGGGGCCAGCTGAGGCCTAACTGGGAACAGACACCTGAAGCCAGATCTTTCAAAAACCGCCAAGCACTCCTGAAGCAGTTGGTGGTCCTGGGATGGAATAGGAGATGGCACGGGGGTAGAGGAAGACAAAGCTCTACTGGAGAGAACAGATGGCTAGGGCGGCATGGGATCTCTTTCTGTACCGTTTATTACCATTTGTTAATAAAGAAGCTGTTTTGGCCTATGGCAAGGTGGCTTAGAGGCAGGGCAGTCAGAGCAGAGATGAAGACAAAGGAGGGTAGAGTTAGGGAGAAGCTGCAGGCTGCTGCCCAGAAAGCAAGATGTAATGGAATACAGGTAAAGCCACAGAGCCACACGGCAATAAAACAGATTTATATAAATGGGTTGTTATAAGAGCTACTTGGTAATGAGCCTAAGCCGTAGGCCAAACAATTTATAATTAATATAAACTTCTGAATAATCATTTTATAAGTGGCTGTGGGATCACAAGTAGGAAAGGTTTGTTCAGACCATGGATCTGGACAGGTCAGAAAACTTCTGGCTGCACCAGGGATATACAGATCCCTTATAATGGTAACATCTGAGAGAGGCAATAGGCCCAGAGAAGACATCTTTGATTTCCTCCAGGAGACCCATTCCAGCAGTGGCCACATAGTAGTTTGCATTAGATCACTGTGTTGCAGCCAGAGACCCCAGGTGTCCATCACATCCACACAGCACACCTGCGTGGGAATCCCAAGACTATCTTAAAAGCACACTTCCATTCCCTTTCCCTTCCAGTCAAACACAATATCAGTCTAGGCCACAGTCCAAGCAGGACAGGAGCCTCCCTGAGGATGTGATAGCGAGGGTGACTTTGTTGGCCAACAGCGTTGGAAACTGTCACATAGATGCAGTAGTTATGTGCTTAAGAATCATTCACAAGTCATTCAGGACAGGTGGGAAAACACTCATAGCTCAAATGTGTGCAGCAGCGATCCCTAACATTTGCTTAGGCAAATGTTCCTAAGCAAAAGAAAGGATCATCTGGAGCTGTGCACATGACGCACAGGAGAGAAGTATGTACAGATGCCCGATTGTGTGGCAGCATAAGAGAGCTAGGTGCAAAGAATACTGTCTAGAACAGTTTAGAAGTAAAATCAGCAGTGTCTGCTGAGGATAGATACAAGGGCATGATACACACAGGAATCAGCAAAGCGAATGTCCAAAGTGGGAGTACAGCGAGATTTCCTAAGAGTTGGCATGTGGCAAAAGCATGTTCAAGCTTCAATGATTTTCCTATACAAGGCTGGCTTTGTCATGGATGAGTAAGGGACTCATAAGACCCTACCTGGAGGAGAGGAAGTTATCATCTGTAAGTGTGTTGCCACTGATGGGCCCACCATGCTCAAAGTTCTACTTCCAAGTTCAGGCTAATGGCACTGGTTACACTTACTAGGTCACAAACAAAACTGAAGGGAGACTAAAACTAGATAATCTATCATGAGTACTGTCATGACGGAGAGAAATAATAGAGAAAACATGTATGGCATATGATACCTGTCTATTCATGATGCTAATATTATCATTTCTATGAATATGATTCCTAACCAGGCATGGAGAGACATGCATATAATCTCCACTTTATAGAGTCCAAGGCATAAGGCCAACCTAGGCTACATAGTTAATTTTGGGCCAGCTAGGGGCTTCAGAGTGAGACTCTGCCTCATTTAAATAAAAAGAGCTGGGTTTTGCAGGGCATATTAATACACACATTTAATTCCAGCAATCAGGAGGCAGAAGCAGAAAGATCTGTGAGTTCCCTGACAGCCAGAGATATATAGTATTTGTGTCAAAGGTGGTCAGAAAAGGGATTCAGATCTCCAGGGGTAGGAGTTATGGATGGGTCTAAGACAACATGTAGGTGCTGGGAACCGAACCCTGGGCCTTGGGAAAGAGCAATAAGTACTCTTAGCCACTGAGCACCTCACATTTAAAAATGTGATCAAATGATTCTCTTTTTCAAAGGGCTTGTTTGTATGTTATTTGCTAGCCAACTTCTCATTAACGAGGCAAACACCTGAGGAAATGACCTGAACAACGACAGAAATTTTTCTCAGCTCATGAGTTCAGAGCTTTTCAATCCATGACTGCTTGGCCCCGTTGCTTTAGTAAGGAGTGAAAAAAAGGGGGGAAGGAGTAAAATTGTCACTGACCCAGCAAAAATACAGATGGCTTTCAAGTTTATGGCTAACAAAGTAGCTGAGAAAGTGCAATTCCTAGATATGGCAAGCAAAATTATGTTGTGTCGAAGGAGGACACAATCTGCCTTTTAAAGTCCTGTGGCCGATCAGTACATGCAGCATCTCCCCAACTGCTGCTCCTTAACAATTAAGCCCTAGACATTTCAGAAATGTTCTGCAAGCTTTGTCTTTGCTTTCTGGGAACAATTTTAAGACTTATTATTTGCTGCAACATGCCTATGGTGGCAGTGACTGCAGCCAATCCATCTACTCAAGAGGGTAGAGCCTGGGGAATCAAGTCCAGCTTGAACACGGTGAAACCCTGCTGAGAAAAAGAAGGGTCAGAGGAGGTAAGGAGGGTACAGTCACCTCAGGCACATGCTTGGGGAGCACAGGCAGGAGACATGTCAGTGTCTGATGCCCAAGTTATACTTCACACAAGAACATACCTCTTCCCAGATATGAGAGCAATGTCTGACCTTGGGAATGGGAGTGAAACTTATTTCCTTTAACAGCAAATGATGGAATGTGAGTACAAGTTGTTTACAAGCTTTTACACATTAAACACCACATCAAGGCAATAATTTTCCTTCCCCAAGTCCTTGCTACATAACAGTTAAAATTCTTGCTATCCCCTTGGTGTTTTAAACCTATACATTTAATATTTTTAAAGTTTAATTTAATAAAGACAGACTCTGCTATGTTGCCTAAGGCTAGTTTCAAACTTTGGGTACTGGGTATTTGCACCTGCCACCTTCTGATTATAAAACCAATTCTTGGCTGCTTTTATTATTCTGAGAAATGCTTGCCATGACTAGAAGCCATATCTTGCCTCATTCTTTCTTACCTAAAAAAGAATGCACTATCCGTTACCCAGAATACAGCATCCATGACTGTGGCATCAGGGTTTGTGTTCAAGCAATCCTGCCTCTTGTGTGCTGACACTAAAAGCATGAGTGTTTTAAGTCTCAGAACTTGGCCACTAGGTACATAGTAAGCATTAACTATTGTGAATATATAACAAGAGTTAATTATATAACAAAGTTCAGGGTGGGAAAAAAATATTGTGAGAGATTGGAAACGTTGGTGGGAAAGTCAGGCCTGAACAGACACATAAGCTGGAGGTAGAGACAGGACTATAATCTGATGCTATCCTGGGATGCATAGTCAGACTGTCTTTAAAACACCAAAACTGCTGGGATGTGGATTGGTGGTAAAGCACTTGCCCAGTGTACGCGGGAGTAAGACCTTGGGTTTAGTCACAGCACAGAAAGAAAAGGGGCAGCAACTGTAACGACTAACAGCAGCAATTCATAATCAATACTAAGTACAAGACACTGGGTCTTAAGAAAGCTTCTGTCGGATTTAAAATAAGAAATGAATAGCTGCTGAGTGCCAGGCCCAGGAGCTACAGTTGTGGAAACCTTGCTCTTGAGATGCTCATTATGCTGCAGTCAGAGGCACAAAAAGTCTGAAAACTGGCTTGTTCATCTAACTCCATGTCTTAATCAGCTGATTATACACTTAAAATGTGCAGGGCGCGTTACCTACATGCTAGTTCTTTTCCCTCGCCATCCTCTCCATTTGTATAAAACATCTAATAAGCTATACAGCCTTACGCTTCAGTTTCTCCTAGTTGGCAGAAATCATAATTTAAGACAAAATTGTAAGTTGAGCATACAGTGTTAAATTGCTAATAATTTGTATGGTTTCGACTTACAACAGAAGCAATTCTGTATCTTTACCATAACTCCTAGGTCTTTGGGTTCTATGTATTCTGTGTGTGGGTGCACCTTCACATCTATCTCCATGTATGTGGAGGCCAGAGGCCAACCTCCAGGCAGCATCTACCTTTTTTGTTCAGTTTCTCAGTGAACATGGAGCTCACCATATAAGCTAGGCTAGCAGGCCAGCCAACTCCAGGGATCCATCTATCTCTAGCTTCCTGGGGCTGGAATCATAAACTAACCATGGGTTCTGGGGATGGAACTCAACATGGCAAGGACTTGACTAAGCTATCTCCCCAGCCTTGAGTTGTGAGGTTCTAAGTTGCAGGGATGAGAGCTATACTACAGTGGTAGAACACAGCACACACAAGGCCCTAGGTTCAAAGCCAGCACCATAAAGGAGGGAGAGAATGCTTTGAAATTTGGATTCCATAAATTGAGTCCAATGGAACTACATACGAGAAAGTGAGCAGTTATTTCTAACTCACTGCTATGGAGTTCAAGGCCAGCTTGGGATACACAGCAAAAGCAATTATTAGAAAAACAAACAGCAGAGCCGAGCTCATCTCTCTTGCCCTAACCTAAGAGTCAATCTGGTCAAAACTCAATCAATTGTCAATTATTTATTCAAGTAATTTTTTATTTCTGTTTGGAAATGAATCTTTACCTGGGTTTCAAATGTCCAGGCTACTGCTAATTTAAATGAGAAATACTTAATACTTAATGCACTGGACCCAACTGATTGTTCAGCCCTGTGTCAAAGAAGGCAGAGCTCACAATGGGGCATTCCACTGCCAAGAGCTGTAGGAAAGAGAATTCAATTGATGGTAGCAAAAAGCAGAACTCTGGCTGACCTGTGTTGGGAGCAGAGAAACTATAGGGAGGCAGCAGTCCATTCTATACCTTGCAGTGCCTATGCAGATACACGTCAATCACCACTGATGTAATGTATCTAAAATGAGCGCACATTTTAATGTATGCACATAGTACTTCAATCAAACAAGATAGGAAATTATAGCAATTTTTAATTATAAACTGAAACATAAATATATATTGACAAGCCCACATTTCATTTGACCAACCTCCCAATCCTGTTATCCACCCACATTTTTTCTACATCCTTTCCCATATATAATTAGGCATTTGGAATGGCTTCTAAATAAACCTTTAAAATATAATTGTACACACATATACCCACAAGAAACATATAGTATTATTTTGCACATGGATCCAATGCTAACTTAAATATACCCACCACTCGCAATTCCCCCTTAACATTACATTTTTAAAGATTATCCATGTGAACACAGATCAAGGTTATTCCTTTTAATGCTAATACAGTAATTTAACCTATGACTGACCGCACCATAGTTTATTCAGCCAGACCATTCCCCATTCAGAAAAACAATTAGATCATTTCTCGCTATTACAACTCTCCAGTGTAGTGATAAACAGTAGCCACTGCTAGAGTAGCCTCACCTTTAACTTTTTACAATGAGAATGTTTTCATGGATAATTTACCTACTTAAAGTACTGATTTCTAAGGGAAAACTGATAAATTACCAAAACAATGAAGCAAATAGTAACAAGAATCTATTAAAATATTAAGGAAAATGTAAATGTGTAGGGTATAATTTTGATTCATGGTTTGAAGCATTTATTAAAATAATGAGTACTACACAATAACAGCCATTTTCTCCTATGCAAAGGTTATAATTAAAACATCAGCATATTTATTCATAAACATAATTAATGCAGTCACATTCTGTTTATACTTTTTGCTTTCTTCTTTTATGACTATGATGTCTTTCTCCATCCCTGAAATAAATAGGCATAAAATTATAAATGGGAGACATTTTAACATTAAAGCTTTGTAATAATTCAACAGTAATATATTTTTACCAGACACAAACTATGATAAGTTAAAAAATACATTTAGAACTGAATACCTTTTTTGAGACAGTATCACTACATATAGCCCCAGCTAGCCTACACTTACTATGTAGACCAGGCTGGCCTTGAACTCAAGAGATCCACCTGCCTCCACCTTCTGTGTACTGAGATTAGAGACATGCATCACCACTCCTAGCTGACAATACTTAAAGAGTGAAAAAGGAAAGTCACATTACTAAAATTAAGATCAAGTTAAAATACAGGTAAGCAAAACAGGGATGCTCTAATTAGAGGAAGGGAGATAAATACAAAAGAAGGAAATGGGAGGGCAAAATAACAATAAAGATGTATGAAAAAAGTTATAAGGACTCACACTAGCTAATAAAGCAAACAAAAGCAAAACCATATTACACTTCAGTATGTTTACAAATATAAGATTTATATGAAATTTTCTTATCTGGACACTGACAATACTCCCAACACCAGGCATGAAAAGCCTTCTTTTGAGTTGTTGGTGAAAGTTGTCCAAGAAACTCCCAAGACATTATAGGTTATTGCTACTGTCCTTGGTTGCCCTTAGAAGTGGAAGGTAAGGCCATCCCTATTGCCAGAGATACCATGTACTTCAGATACAGGGCCCAGAGACCTGAGCTGGAACTAACATGAAGGAAGACTAACTTTCACAGTACCAGAAGGCACCATGCAGGCTTCCAAAGCAGGGAAGCACCAACAGTCCTACCTGGCAACGATGCTTACACACCACAGCAACAGGCACAGCACACTAGCCCTAAGGGTACAGTAAGTGGCATGAATACCTTGTTGGCAGCTAAAAGCTCTCTAAATGGATTTAAGACATGCTCAACAAGAGGGAGATCATGCCTGGTACTAGAAACCTAGCCAAGTAACCTAGTGAAGTCATGTATCTTAGAGGAGAACCTTCAACAACCACTTTACTAAACCACCATAATCCATAACTTTATTCAAAATATTTGTCCTTAGACCCCCAGTTAAACATAATCTTTACCCCATGACAGAAATTTCTCTTTTCATCAGACACAAGACCATTACAGAAAACCACAACTAATCAAATGTGGAGTTGTGGAGCCTAGTACCAACAGATACACCAACAAAACACATCCATGCCTACAGTTCAGGAGACACTGCAGAAGAGGGGGCAGACAGTTAAAAAGAACCAGAGGCTCGGGGAGAGGTTGTATCTCCTAGTAATTTCAGAAGCTACACTTATAAAGTCTCACTTAAGTAACTACCTAAGCAGGACAGGAAAAGAACAACAGACATGACAAAGTGGACTGGGAAAAGCCCACGTGGCCTCAATCCTACTTAAAGAACACAGGCAACTAAGGAATTCTGAGAGCAGGAGAAATAGCTGTGGGTTGATTTATCCCATCAGTACCAAATGGTCAGCTCTGAAAGCACATAGAAGTAAAATACAGACTGAGTAGGTATATTTAGGAACGTGTATGCGTGCGTGTGCGTGTGTGTGTGCGCGTGTGTGTGTGTGTGTATGTGTGTGTGTGTGTGTGTGTGGGTATATAGAAGTTTGGTGGGAAGAATGAGAAGGGGGACAAGAGATCTCAAACGTAAAAGAAAAAAAAAGATAAGCAAAACAGGATTATACTTTGGAGATCTGCTTTAAAATAATTCTGAATATGTGTTAATGTTGGATGACCAGAGAATCCATTTCAAATAGAAAAGTATAGAAAAACTTTTAAATTGTCTGGCGTCTTTATTCTGGCTGCTGTCTCGACTTTCTATAGCTCACTCTAACTTAGGAATGAATGTAGACATCACCCTTACTGTGGGAAGAAGTATTTCCTGCTGATACGCTGTTTATCTCTAATGCGACTACTTCATGTTCCCACTGAAGAATTCCAATGTAACTTTATAGGGACTGATTAGAGTCAACTCTGAAAAGAGCCACAGTAGTTTCTACTAGATGGGCAATAGTTCATTTGTGGTAGGTAGTCAGGAAAAGTAACTAAGCGAGCACTTCTCTTCGTAGAAGAATTAAATCACAGCTGTAAAACTGTCAGGCCAATACAAAAGCTTTGCTAGATCGAGAGAAATGGCTCAAATGTTTACTGCTCTTGCAGAGGACCAGGGTCCAGTTCCATTCACCCAAGCAGCTCACAGGTGCCTGTAGCTACAGTTCCTGGGCATCCAATGGCTTCTGGCCTCCACAGACCACTGACCACACTGGGTGCACATAAGCTAACGCAAGCACACATACGTAATTTTTTTTAAATTGTTTTTCTTCTTGAGACAGGGTCTGTCTGTATAACAGCTCTGGCTGTCCTGGAACTTACTCTGTAGACCAGGCTGGCCTGGAACTCAAAGATCCACCTGCCTCTACCTCCTAGTCTGGGATTAAAGGAATGTGCCACCACAACCCAGCAGATAACTTTTCAAAAAAAGATTCACTAATTCTTCCTTAGCAGTGGTCCTGGAAAGACACATCACATGAAAGCCAAGTGTTGACAGCACTGTGCACATCAAACTACAGAGCCAAGCACGGTAGTACAGCACCTGGGAGGCAGTGGCAGGTGGATCCACCCTGGTCTACAGAGTGAGCTCCAGGACAGCCAGAGCTATAACAGTGAGACCCTGTCTCAGACAAACAGAACACAAGCAGCAACACAGACCTGCCTCCAGGAGCTAAGACCCTATGGGGAGAAGCACCCAGGGCAGCAGCTGAGGCTGTCCTTTCTGCCTAAGTAAAGACGGCTTAGAAAAAGATAAGTTTACCAAGAAAGCCCTAAAAAAATTAGGCAGAAGAACACATGGCATAGATATGGCTCAAGTCAGGCTACCCAGGGCAGATTCTGCACTCCACGGGGTCATGGAAAGTACAAGAAACAAGCAGAAACTGATGCTAAGTGCTAAAAGCCATTCAGAGGAATGTGAATTTTGCTGCTGCTGAGAGAATTCACTTGGGCAGCACAGTAAAAATGAATGCACAGAGGGTGAGTTTAGAGACATCAACAGCAACTCAAAAGACAACCACTGATCTCTAGTCTAGACAGACAGCAACAGGAACAGAGGAGAGACACACAGCAGAATACACAGGAATCTGGACCTCACCAGATGGTAAGCGGTAAATGTCTAGCTGATTTCTGGCTTAGGTAAATTTGAGAGAACTATCCCAACAGGACAGACCAAAAATAGTTTAGTTAAAGCCCTAGTGAATGTGACACCAGGGGGATGCCCAGTAAGCAGCTGGCATACAAGATTAAATAGTTTAAACTTATTATTTAACATTAATTCATATCTTTTAGTTATCAAAATTATACGACCAAGGGTAAAATTGAATGATAAAAACTGAGATGCCTATGATTCAATTTTTTTTTCAACTGGAGAATTAGCATGAAGAATGAGAAACATGAGAGGAAAATATGAACAGAAAAAAGGTCTAAGCAAATACTGTAACCGCCTTATCCAGACATTATTTTCACATGTCAGGTTAAGACATGATTTAAAAGGGGGGGGGGGGAGTCACCAAACTGGTCACCTGGTGGTTCAAGTTTATAATCTAGGCTACCTGACAGTCAGAGGCAAGAGGATCACAAGTTCAAGGCTTGCCTGGGCTCTTTAGTGAACTCAAGGCCAGACTGAATAACACAGTAATGTTCTGTCTCAAAATTTTAAAAAAATATATAGAAAAGGACTAAAGTCATAGCTTTGTAGTAGAGCCCTCGGCCTGCCATGTATGAGCCTCTAGGTCTGATTTCCAATACCTCAAAGAAGAGGGATTGAGGGAAGGCAATGTTTTATCATGTGCCCAGAACTAGGAACTAGATTCTACAGAGGTAGTCAGAACTGAGCAATAGTGAATCTCAAGAATTCCATTACATTCTCCCCTACCTTACCCTTCTTCCTACAATTTATTTTCCTGCATTCTACAAGGAAGTCAACAATGCTGGATAACTAAGAAGTAGACAGACCCACCTCTCTTTCCTTCGTCTCGACTCGGAATTTTTATCCTTATTTCTTTTTCGTTTGTGTGGGCTCCTACTCCGAGCCCTTCTATGTCGTGAATTTTCCACATCCAAATAACTTCCACCAGACTGTCGTGAGTCTACTGAAGCTGATCGCCTTCCTTCATTCCTGCAGTACAGAAAGGGACATCCAACAGTTCTTTCAGCAATGGTCTCCATCACACACAGACCAGACCTAATGTTTAACACTCTGTATCATACTAATGGCAGCTAGTGTGCAAATAAAAAAGCATAATCTTCTATTCCACAAAGGGAGCAGTCAAACAGCCCGATAACATCTTATTTATTAACTAGTTCCCTAATATAGTTGTTCTTTCCTATGCCTGGCAATGTCACCACTCTATGTACAGTAATTCTGAGCACTGACAATAAACAAGAACAATGAATCATGGTATGTTCCCAAGAGTCTTGGAAATGCAACACCTCAATAGTGCATATAGGTGATGCATCAAAAATATACTCCTTTAAGACAGACATAGTGCTGCATGTCCACAGCTATAGCACATAAGAGGCACATTAAGGGTCCTGGGTTCAATAGAAACAGAAAAATAAGCAAATGCTTCATCAGACAAAACAATGACATACTTTTCGGCACCATCTTCTACTCTTTCCTGTTCTTCCTGCCAGTGGTTACTCAGCTCTTCCATGTGCACCTTTATCACGTCCCGAATTACCTTGAGAGAAGTAAAAATCAAATGTCAGATAAGAAAGTAGCTCTAAAACTTAAGATCATAAAACCAGAAAAATGGGGCTGCAGAGATGACTCAGATTTAGAAGCATCTGTTGCTCTTCCAGAAAATTAAGCTTGGTTCCAGTGTCCATGTGGTGTGGCTCACAAGCACCTATAACTCAAAACTTGGGGATCTGAGGCCCTCTTCTGGTCTCCTTGGGCACCAAACTCATGTGCATATAACCACACACAGACATGTACTAAAAAAATAACATCTTTAGAAAAATCACTAAAGGCTATGATATAATGGACAATGAGACACATATATTTAGAAACTATAAAAAAGGCACTGGTCACACTGGTGAATAAATGGTAAATGGCAGTATTACATCAGTGCTAGATCTGAAGTTGAAGCTGTTATAACTATATAAGAAAACAGACTTATTCTCTGGAAACATACACATACTATTTTAGGATAAAGAATCATGATGTATGGAACTTACTCTTGAATAACTCAAGGAAAAAATGTACAAATCCAAAGTAGTAAGATGTACAGAAAGGGGAAATGGTGCTGGGTGGTAACCTGGGCTACACAGTGAAAACCACTACCAAGAAAGGGCAAGTGGATAAAAAGAGGTAGAGTAATGGACACGAAGGACTATCTGAGGTGAGGGAGGGGATGAACAGGAGCAAAGAATAATGGCACATGTACATGACAACATCAGAATGAAGCCCATCACATCACCAGTCAGTTTTCAAAAACTTCAGAAAGAATGAAGAAGCAAAGAGGAAGGGTGTGAATGAAAATGGCAAGTGCACACCACATACACCACACGGTAAAGTCACACAGGGTCCCTACTGCTGTTCCTAGTTTCAGAACTTCTGTAAGAATATCTGCACGTGATTTTCAAGCCTTATAACTAAGATGAAAGACAGAGTGAAACACGAATTACTGCACAGACGCTCCCCAAGGGTCAGTCCCTCAGCTTTGGAACCACTTGGAAGTCTCTTTTGCATCTTAGCCACACAAGCACAGTATTAGCACCAGGGATGACCAAAAATAGAGCTGACATGTCTCTCCTGCCTGCCAAAGAAAAGTTTCAAAGTATAGGAAATAGGGCAATTACCAAAGGAAAATACTACAGAGCCAGGCATAGCATATGTCTTTAATCCCAGCACTCGGGAGGCAGAGGCAGTCAGATCTCTGTGAGCTCCAGGTCAGCTAGGACTATAGAGAGAAACCCCGCCCCACACACACAAAGGAAAGAGAAAACCACCACAGTTCAGACCTGACTACAGTTCTCCCTCAGAAAACCTTTCAACAGCTCCAGAAGCTAAACACAGAATAATGCCAACACTCAGTAAAGCTTGGGAGTCCTCCATGACTTCATGACACCACATAGCAGAAGCCTTACGGAGCACACTTTTCCACAGAAACCTAAGCTTCAGCCCTCCCTTAACTTTTTCAGACCCTTAACTTTTGTTTTTAATCTGTACTTGCCAATACCTGCTGCTGCTTTCCATCTAAAAAATTCCAATTCCTACTTCTTGACCAATGTCTGTTTTCCAGTGAAAAACCCAAGGCAACGGAGTCTGAGCAGTAAAGGGGCATGACCCACACACACCAGCAGTGATATCCCAGATCTGGTACCATTTGAGCTGCCACATTAAACCACCTTTTGACAGCTCTACAGCTCATTGAAGTCCTCTGTGCTCACACACAATTACTGAAGGTGTGGCCTTGTTGGAGGAAGTCCGTCACTGGGGTGGGCTTTGAGGTTTCAGATGCTCAAGACGCCCGTCCTGACTCTCAGCAACTAGTCAGCACCATGTCGGCCTGCACATTACCATGACCTGCCATGATGATAATGGATGGAACCTCTGAACTGTAAGCTACCCCTATTAAATGTTTTTCTTTATAAGAGTTACCACGGTCATGGTGTCCCAATACAGCAATAGAAACCCTGACTTACACATTCACCTAGCACTCACGTAGCACGGTCTGCTGCACAGGAAAAAGCCAGGAATTCCTTAAACTTCCTTGCATCCCCTTTTCCTCAGTGCTATGGCCTCTAAGACCTCACAGCAATCTACTGTTCCCTCATACTTTGGCACTCTAACAATCTGTCACATGTATCACTTACAGCACTAAAAGTTCAGATGATATCTTGTTACCATCACCTTTACATACCCTAGCATTGTGCTATGCATAATAACTATAAGTTTTTGCTGAAACTTGTCAAAACTCAGGTTGCAGTCCAGAGAAACACAAACTATGTCAGGCCTAAAATGGAAGCTAGGAAAGGGTAAAAGGCAAAACACCAGAAGAAAGGGTAAATTATCAAATGTAGAGACAGAAGGTAGACAGTCAGGGGAACATAAATTCCCTACACTGTGCTCTTTACTTGAGTGTGTGTAAGTATCTCCATAAGGAAAGGTCAATTGTGAGCTAGTGGGAGCTCACAGACTCTGGGCTGCATGGGACCAACCTAGGCCCTCTGCATGTGGGTGACCTTTGTGTAGCTTGTTCTGTTTGTGGGGCTCCTAACAGTTAGATCAGGACGTGTCTCTGGTGCATGAGATGGCTTTTGGGAACCTATTCCCCATGTTGGGATACCTCACCCAGCCTTGATGCAGGGGGAAGAGCCTGGTCCTACCTATGTCGGCTTGCCATGCTTTGTTGACCCCATGGGAAGCCTGCCCCTTTCTGAATGGAGGAGGAATGAATGGTTTCTCTGTGTAGCTAGCCTTGGCTATCCCAGAACTCACTCTGTAGACCAGGCTGACCTCAGAGTCAAGAGATCATCTGCTTCTGCCTCCCTAGTGCTGGGATTAAAAATATGCGCCACCAGAGCCGGGCTGAGGAATTTGTATTATCTTGGTTAATTCTCATGAAAACTCTGCAAAAGTTGTACGGATATAAAAGGGGGAAGGGGTCTCTCCCAGAACCCAAGAAAGCTCAGCAGGGGCTGAAAAGAGGCTAAGAGCACTGGCTACTCTCTAAAAGGACCTAGGTTCAACTCCCAGCAACCATATGGTAATCCACAAGCATCTATGACTCCAGGTACAGATCCAACACCCTCTTCTGGCCTATGTGGGCACCTAAGCATACATAATACGCACGCGCGTGTGTGCACACACACACACATAAAATTTTTAAAAATCTAAAACTTTAAAATAAAAAAGCTCAAATAACTCATACAGGTAAATGACAAAGAGCAGAGTCAAAAAGCAAGCCAAGGAACATGGTGGCGAATGCCTTTAATTCTAGCAATCAGGAAGTAGAAGCAAGAGGGTCTGTGCGCTCAAGACCAGCCTGACCTACCTGGTGAGTTCCAGGAAAGAGAGGACTACATAAAGAGCCAATCTCAAATCACTCCCCACCCTCTCTCAAGTCAAGGGCAAGTGAAAACCCAGGTTTATCCTCTCACGACAACACTGTGTCACTTTCTCAAAAAGACGTGTCTTTAAAAAGTCACACAACTGCCACGGATGATGTCAGCACCCAGAAAAGCCTTTGCCTGGCAAAGAGGTGGGCCTGAGAACACTGGGTGTGGCATTCTCAGGACACTTCAGAAAAACCTCCAAGGGCATAAACAGACTTAGAGAACCTAGAAATTCTTACTCTCAGTATGAGCACTACAAAATCATGTGACACTTACCTCAGTATATGACTTTTTAGTTATATGAACATTCTTGGCTCTATAGGATTGGCGTCTTCTTTTATAATCTCTCACTTCTGCCAAGATTTCCAGGTAAGATTTTGGACTTTTTCGGCTATTATCTAATGAAAGAATAAAATTATTGTATCCTTAGAAGCTTTTAAATTCATATATATGTGTATTATGTATGAAATATACCATTTATAGTATTATGTATATGTTTGTGGGTCTGTCCATATGAGTCAGGGTGTCTGGGGAATCCAGAAGAAGGCATTTGATCCCTTGGAGCTGGAGCTGCATGCCACTGCGAGTCACCCAATGTAGATGCTGAGAACTGAACTTGAGTCCTCTGCAAGGGCATTATGAGATCTAAACCACTGATCTACTTCTCTAGCTCTACTTTTAAATTGAGAATTTATAGTTAGGAATAATCCTGTTCAGCATGATTCAAGGTAACACACATAACATTTCAAAATATTCTATATTATGTATATAAATAGGCTAATTTTGAATCACCCCCCCCCCTTTTAATCCATTAGGTACACATAGAATCGTTTGAGTCCACAGATTGTAGGTGGAACTATTTAAAGCAGAAGTAAGAATGAAACTCCATTCATAAGCGTGATGCCAATGCGATGATACACAACCACCTTAATCTACCTCAGTGGTACAAACATGAAAGCACTTTGCTAGCACAAGATAACTTGACAGAAGTGTAAAGAATGATATTCATCCATACCTTGATTGACTTTAGCAGCCAAGTCTACAAACAGATCGCTGTCATTTTCAATAACTTGAGAACCAGAGCACTTTTTCTTTGTGTCCTCAATAACGAAGTCATAAAGGGCAAGCCGATCTGCTTGGGTAAGGTCACAAACAGATCGCTTGTGATTTAGAGGTACTTCAACAGGCACTGAAGAAAACACTCCTAAGACAGAATAAGACAAGAGTAAATGATGGCTGAAGCACATGGACTCACACTCTCTTTAAATATGTGCTGTAACAATGCAATGTTAACACATGCTACTTTTTACATACACAAAAACGTATGTGGTAAGTGGTAATGTTCATGGATGTCTGCTACTCTCTCCAAAGAGGTTAAGACAGGGCCCGTGTAACTAGGCAGTAACAACCAGAGAAAGCAACTTGGTTCTCAGAAAGCTTGTTTATCCTTCATGATGAGGTCTTGCATGTTTGCCAGGCTGGTGTGGACTCTTGGCTTCAAGGGATTCCCCTGCTTTCAGTTTCCCAAGTAGCCGGACTATAGGCACAAGCCACAGGAACAGGCGGAGAAAGCCTTTGTATAATTTCTCAAGTACAACCTTATTACAAAAGTAGAAATTTCTGTTGTATGGTCTCTTTTCTCATAAAAGTTGAAAATATTTTAATAGGCAATTTACATTTTTAGTCCTCCTGAAAACAAACTAAGGGGCTATGAATATGTACAAAATCATATGAAACATTAAGATAGATGGTCAATCCTCAAGCTCACTACATCTGTGCAACAACTAGAATAAAAATCAAAAAGAATTTTAAATTAAGCCAAGTATGTGGCACACACAGGTAATCCTAGCTCTCTGGAGATGGGAAGATGATAGCCAGGACTACACAGCCAGAGCGAGACTTTTTTAAGTAGAAATCCTAAACTTCCTAAGACCAGGAGAAGACAGTTTAAACTGGTTTTAATTTCCAAAACAGAATGTATGCTGGCTTAACCAAATCAAATAGAAAAGGCAATAGCATTACACCTAATAGTTATGATCATTCTAAAATCTGCTCCCAAATGAACAATAAATAAATACAATACCTGGATATGATGTATTAAAACATCGAAGAAAAATTTGTTTTGAAATTCAAATGTTCTCAAAGAAATAAACTGATTGTAACTGTAAACAAAGCAGTTTAAAACAATTCTTCCTACTGCAAAGGATGCTAACATCTGCTAGGTCATCCTAAAGAAGTTAACAACAGTTCTCCCAGAACTAATTAACAGCTCAGGTGCCAGGCAAAAAAGAGACTTCAAATAAGAGCATACTAAGAACTAAGCATATAAAAGAGAAAGACACAGGGGGGGAAGAGGGAGAGAGAGGGGGAGAGAGAGACAGAGAGAGGGCGAGAAATGACTTTACACTCCACACGCTAAGGAGAGCTGCAGAGCCCTGAGGCTGTGGTTTAACAGATGGAGATAATGACACCTGGCTGGACATTGTTACTAGAGGATGGAAATGAGTGGAAAAGAAAGATTCCCTCTTAAATCAGCCAATCACTCTGATGCTGAGGCACCAACAAAAAACTTCATGTAGCTGGTGTCAAGTATAAACAACATAAAGCTGGCTTTGGCAAGCCTAATTCCTTTGAATATTAGCCATAAAAATCTGAGAGGAAAAACACAAAATTTAGAAAACAGTATAATAATCAAGCTCAAAGTTCTCTTATTAATCTTAAATTTCTTTATGATAGAAACTAATACTTATTAAAATTCAATCATAATTCCAAACTAAGACTTCTAAAAGTGACAGTTATTGAGATAAAGTCAGAAGTTTCAGTGATACTTTTAAAAGGATATCATTTGCGAAAAGGATACTGCATATCTTTAAATAAGGAGTATATTCAGGTTCCTAATTCCTCTTTATACTCACCCCAATTACTGAAAAAGAAAAAGTACAGAAAAGGTTAAGCAACAAGCTCCATTTCAAATCTCTCATAATAGATATTTTAAAAAGGATGCATACACTTAAGCGAGCTTCATTTATAGGAAGTGTAAATTTTCAAACTATATTTCAAATGTGGTTTATGTGCTGTAACTATGTAGGTCTGTGTCCCCTTCTTGCAGTTTTTAAATTGTGGTAAAATATAAATGAGACACAATTCATCTTTCTTATCAATTTTATTCACACAATTCATAGCACTGGACCAGACTTTATTACACGCATTCATCACCTCTTCCCATCTGCACAACTTTTCTCATTCCAAAACCAGACTTCAATTCACCTTAGTGCACATTGTCACTTGCCATCCTGGGAAAACTTACCCACAACACACATACTCTAGTAAAAGGAACAGTCTCAGTGTGGCACCCACACAGAGACAATCCTTCATGGGATCTTCAAGGTTCTTCTATAGGACACAAATAGCAAATCATGCCATGTCTCTAATAGGTGTCAGGAAACTTAAAGCAACACTAATGCTTAATACTGGAGGAAAAAAAGATAAGCTACTAAATATAAAATTAATATTTATGATAAAAATTACTCTTTGTTATCAAACCAGCTGTTCAAGGAAATAAACACCTAGGCCTAAGCATTTCACTCCATGTGATAGTCAGCAAAAAGACTTCTATTCTAGCACATCTTAAACTATTAATAAGATGAAGAAATGTCCATTGCTTCGTGTTCACATAAATCAATCAGTAAGAAGATAGTTAAAGAGATTCTTGTCCTTGGGTCAAAGATGTGAAAATATCTAAGACATGAGTAGACCACAAAGATAATTCTGATTTTAAAAAATGCAGAACTCTACATGAGATTTAAGCACTATTTTTAAAAGAGAATTACAGATCACATTAATTATTCAAAGCAATCAAACCTTAAGATAGAATTGAAAGTCAAATTAGTTTCTCTACTAAGTTTGAAGTAATTCTTAGATGCTCTAAGTCAATGCCTGGGACCACAAAAACCAAAACAATAATTTAAAAAGCTCTGCTTCTGTGATGAACTGAGCTCAATGTCTAAATGTTACTGTTGAGTTCTATAAAGTTATATCCTGTGATCTTTTCTAAATCATTTACTTACATAACTCACCCATGTCATATAACACTTTGTGCACATTACTTTTTCCTTAGACAGCAGTATGCCTAACATGTCTATGCTAAAGGAGAAGACAACTGTTGTACTCCACTGAAGAAAAACTCACAAGTTATTTCTGCAAGGGTGCGTAGCAGACTTACTTCTTAGACTTACAAACAATAGACGAATGCTGAGCAGAACTACCATGATATTCTTACCATAACAGAATACATATGAACATCAGAAAGAATCCCAGCCCATGACTTTCACTACATGAATATCATTTCTAACCCAAAATAAAAGAACTGAGTTAAGAGTCTGTGACTCCAGTCAAAATTTGATTCTGGATGCAGCCTGGCTGCTACCCATAAGTGAGCTTCTTTCCTATGTGTTCCTACTATGGGGGGAAAACACTTTTCCAACACAACACAAGTTTGCTGGGAAAAAGAAATGAGACATTAAAAAGAGCTCTGGGAAAAGTAACTGGATTGTGCAATCAGTGTCTGCATTTTACAGATTGGAAACAAACTGGCTGGTAGAGCCTATTGTTTGATAAAGGCCTTGTGTTGCGTTCTAAAAGCCTTACGTGTTTTTGTTCTGTAGTAATGTTCTCCCCTCTGCACCTCCTCCCTTTGTGTCTTTGAGATAGGCTCTCTGGCTGAGGCTCTCTCAGTCTGACAATGCTCTTACCTCAGCCTCCCTTGTGAATGCTGGAGTTCCAGATGTGTGCCACACATCCAGCTAATCTATTTAAATCAGCTAAGACTCAAAGTCTTAAAAGCCAAGACTCCATAAACAAAACAAACAAAAAAATCCCCTTCATTTAAAAAAAAATTAAATTCTACTGATGTAGTAACTAACAGGGCCAACAAACAGAAACAACAGCAATCATAAACAAAAGATTTAAGTGATCACAGAGCAGTAATCTGTAAATCTGAAAGCTGAGCTGAAGCCAACAGATACAAAAGTGGACCTCTACACATTATTATGGTCCATGTGCTATCCCCCCCAACACACACACACATACAC
Source organism: Phyllotis vaccarum (assembly GCA_033318265.1). Classification (NCBI taxonomy): domain Eukaryota; kingdom Metazoa; phylum Chordata; class Mammalia; order Rodentia; family Cricetidae; genus Phyllotis; species Phyllotis vaccarum. Next base: position 42,074,431 of record JARWLC010000011.1, on the reverse strand, counting down.
ACACACACACACTAAACAAATGATAAATGTTTGTTTCTGGCTACTGGAAGTAACTAACACACGATACATAGGCCAAGGACAAAACAATTCTTCCTTCTAAAGCCACAGTGCAGCTGGGGAGAAATCAAGTTCAGATAGCGGCACAAAGGCTTCTTAGAACTGTGTTGGGAAAGACTGGATTTGGGCAAGGGGTGGGTGAGAAAGGAGTGGTCTACCTCCCACAAGAAGACTAGGAGACACTGTGCTCTGACTGATTCAAAAATCTAAACTCTTTATTAACTTCCTTCCTTCTGTTTGGGTGAAGCTGCTCTTTTCACTTATGGTTATTTTATTATTATTATTCTAGTTTCTGTGAAATTCCAAAGCAGGAACAATTTAAACAGCTCCAAAGCTGGGTATGAGAACCCACAAACTCTCTAGGATTGTAAGTAAATCAACGTGCTTCTGCTTTTCTGGAGCATTCAACATCTCAGCAGTTACACATACAAACTTAGGAGGAACATTCTGGGAGCAGTAATGTAGTCTACAGGTTTAGCAGTGTTTATTTCAATATTCTCAAGAGCTCTCAGGATCAGACACTTGCACCCCCACAGCAAAAACAAGATACCCTTATCCAATATACTTGTTCACTAAATAATTTGTTTTTTAAAAACTTACCCACAAAGCAACCACACCTATCAGATAATGCCAAAAGAGCACCCCTGGCTGAGATGGGGCCTCCAGGGTATCTGAATGGGAAATAGCTAATAATCAAGTTGAGACAATGTAAACTATTCCACTGTTACATGTAAAACTGACCTTTTCCAATGTAACTACTTCACAAGGGTTTTCTTAAGAACCAGAATCATGCTTATATGAGAAAAAAAAAACAGAAAAACAAAAACCTTGATCACCAATTAGCTGAAACTACAACAACACTTACTTTGACTATAACAATCACCGTCCTTTCCAGCTGCAGCTCTAGCTTGTTTAATTATCTGGAACTGTGAATCCTTATCTGAAAAAAGAAAAATCCAAATCATGACCTATAGCCTCAATAAGAATTCTTTCTGAGCTAGCGACAGCCTAAGAGGTGATCAGATCCAGTTACTTCAGAAAACATAATCAGGAACTCAGGTTTACCAGGTACAAATTCAAACAACTAATAACTAATCTCTTAGAGCCCAGACATCAACTGAAGTGTATCAGGTTTATCATAATCTTTAAGGTGTGGGGATAGTGTGCTTCCCTGGCAAATAAGTCTAGTGTCTAGTACCACAAAAAAATAAATGAATGGATGGATGGATGGATGGATGGATGGATGGATGGATGGATGGATAAATAAATAAATAAATGAACGAATGAATGAATGAATGAATGAATGAATGAATGAATGAATGAAACTTGGGTAATAAATAGGGCAGTATCTCACCAAAAGTTACATAGATATCTGAGTTGAACCTGGACATTCTGTTCCAATCAAGACTGTAGCTATATACTGCAAATAACTGAACACATTTCCCGCCTTCCCTTTTTCTTTAATCCACATTCTATGGATCATGATTCCACCTTCCTTGAGATCTTCAATCAATGTTGTCTGGTCATATTTTTGTTACAGTCAAGAAAGAAGGCATGTGCTCTCTATATAACTTTTTGGTTGTTCGGTTTGGGTTTTACAAGTCAGGGTTTCTCTGTATAACAGTCCCCAATGTCCTGCCTCTGCCTCCAGAGTGCTGGGATTAAAGGTGTGCACCACCATGCCTGCACTACTATACAAAATTTTGCAGGATTTTCACTCCCTTTTTATATAAGCCCAGTCCTATTTTTACATTACATAAACTATGCTCATCGTGTATTAATTACTCCTATTATAATTAGTCATAAGCATGTCTATACATCTATTTTCTAAAGAAAAATTAATGCAAACACCTGACTGTTTTTCAATTACAATCTGATATACTTACTCAAAGTAACTGAAGGAATCTTCAGATTCTCATAGAAAAAAGCAGGATTGTACATTTCATCCTAGTCAGTGAAAACACAAAAACAGAAACTTCAGCTAGTATCACTTAGTCTTTTGTTTGTTTGTTTTTGCTGTTGTTTTGTTTTGTTTAATGAGACAGGGTTTCTCTGTGTAGCCTTGGCTGTCCTAGAACTCACTATGTAGACCAGCTGGCCTCAAACTCAGAGGTCAGCCTGCCTCTGCCTCCTGAGGAACAGGATTAAAGGCCTGTACCACACCACCTACTTTAGCTAGTATTCTCAAGAACTTCACAACTGGCTGTTTTAAGATTTGATATAAACAAGACCATTATTTAAATACCTAACACTTTGTGAAGTTTTGCAAAGTACTATTTCCCAAGGGCTCACAATATACTTTCCTGACTTACTAATGAACGAATTACATGGTATGATGTAATAAACAAATGTTACCTCTTCCTCTTTGGCATAGCCCAGCTTCCTCAATCTGCAAGATTCCATGTGCTTTGCTAGTGATGATTTAGGCATGTGATGATTGGAATCATAAGGGCATATCGTGATTTCATCCTGGAAAAAAAAAAATCAAGCATGAGGGGGAAAATAGTATTTAAAGAACAATCTAGTACTTCCGTTTCTGCAGATCTCTCTTCAAAGTGTGGATTAAAAACGAAATCCTCAATGCATCATTCTAAAACCTCAATTTTTTCTCCAGCCTTCCAAAGCTTTTTTTGTTTTTATTTGCTTGTTTTTCAAAACAGGGTTTCTCTGTGCAGCCCTGGCTGTCCTGGAACTCTGTAGACCAAGCTGGCCTCAAACTCACTGAGAACCACCTGCCTCTGCCTCCCAAGTGCTGTGATTAAAGCTGTACACCACTATCACCCAGCTGAGTTCAACTTTCTGAATGAATGACTATTTTCACAGCCTCATGAATAGCCAGCCATTCCTCACTTGTGCCACTACTACCTCAGTGACACCAGCCACTAGCAATCTTCCTGCTACTGAAGCCAAAAGCATATCACAGTTGTTGTATTTGAGGCCTGGTCCTGGTACTCCTGGTATACTTGGCTCTGTCTTTTGTTGTTCGTATACGTACACATGTAAATGGGGCACATGTGTGAATGTGTATGTGTCGGTCAGACATCAACATCAGGTGTCTTTCTCAGTCACTCTTTTCCTTATTTTTTGAGACAATGTCTCTTACTAAGTCTGAAGCTCACCCATTTGGCAAGACTGGCTCTTGTACTGAGGTTACCGGTTCTAGGATTCTCATGCTTCTGAAGCAAGAACATCGTCAACTGAGACACCTCCCCAGTCTCTGCTCTGTTTTGTCTAAGACAGGTTCCTGCTATGTAGCCCAAGCTGCTACATTCAAATTTATGGCAATCTTCCTGCCTCAGCCTTAGAATGCTGGGATTACGGCCATTCATCACCACATCTAGCTCCTGATAAATGTTTATTTCTACCCCGCTAGTTCTTATTTGGTTTCCTGCAGTGGCCTCTCTTAAATGTTGCTATTTCGTGTAATTCTAACCATTAACCTCTTGTTATTCAATAGTATGCTTCCTAGTATAGTCTGGCTTCAATTCTCACCAATACTTTAGCTTCCCGAATCTATCTCATCAGACTATGTTTCCCTCTTACGTGCCTTATACTAGAACAAGGTACCTGAGAGGCTGAAACACTCACCAAGCAAGTCTGCTGATCTGAGCTCAATCCCTGGAATGTACACAAAGGAAGAGAGAACTGACTCCACAAAACTATCCTGACCCATCCCACATCATATACACACAATAATTTTCTTTATTTTTTAAATAATTATTAAGTACCCTGTACTAAAAGTCCAACAAGAACAAAAAAAAATTCAATATATTCATGGTTTGTGTGACAGTTGATCTTAACTGTCAAATTGATAAAATCTATAATCACCTAGGACCTATGAGCTCATATCTATGGAGCAGCATCTTGACTGGGTTAGTTGAGGTTGAAGACCAGGGTAGAACTCCCCCCTGGGCCAGGTTCCTATACTGTGTAAGGAGAAAATGAGCTGGGCAGAGTCATGCTCTTCTTGGCTGGGGATGCAATGTGACTCACTACTGTAAGGTCCTGTAGCTTGACTGCCCTGCTATCATGCACTTTACCTTAGACTGGAAGTCTTACTTTTGTGTCTGTTGCTGTGATAAACAACACCCTGAAGAAGCAACCTAGACAAGAATTTATTTGGTTGGCTCACAGTTCTGGTTAGAGTCCATCCTGAAGAAAAGTCCAAGTGGACAAATGTAAAGGAGCTACTCACATCCACAATTACGGGATGAGACAAAGAATATGACATGCTAGTGTTTGGGTTATTTTTTCCTTTAATTTAATACAGGACCCAACCCATCACCTTCACGGTGAATTTCCCCACCTAAATTAATCCAGTTAATAAATCCCTCCCTGGGATGCCCACAGGTCAAAGTAATTTAGACAATTCCTTATTGAGACTCCTGTCCCAGGTGATTCTGTAAATGTGTCAAAACTAATCATCACACCATCCTTTTTTAAAAAATTTATTTTTATTTTATGTGCATTAGTGTTTTGCCTGCATATCTACCTGTGTGAGGGTGTCAGATCTCCTGGAAGTGGATACAGACAATTGTGCACTGCCATGTAGGTGCTGGGAACTGAACCAGGGTCCTCTAGCAGAGTACCAATGCTCTTAACTGCTGAGTCACCTCTCCAGTGCACATTTTTCTTACCTTGCTGTAGTTGGGAATTTTATCACAGCAACACAAAAGTCATTAAGCCTCGGAGCACCAAACCTGCCTTCTTCCCACCTGCTAAAGCAAGAAACTCTTTCCTAATCGTCACCCCCAAGAAATATCCTAGTCCTGACATTTTTACTCTTAAATGTCTTTGAAATCCTCTCTATGCCCAGTGCCACTTTTCCAATTCAAGATATCATAGTTACCTCTCTGGATTACAAGGGCTATCTACCTGCTCTTTATCTCTGCTTCCAAGATGGCTGCTCTCTACTTCACTCTCCACAACGCAGCTAACTTTGAAACCCTAGATCTGCTATTTACTGGCTATCAGATACTGAGCAACATGATCAGTCTTTCTTTGACTTAGTTTCTCCATTTATAAAAATGAAAGCAATAGACCCTAATCTCACAAAGACATCACGGAAATTAAATAAAGATAAATGTGAGTTTATATACAGAAAACATTTGGGTAGGATCTGGTACATAGTAAGTACTAAACTTTTTTAGGTATTTTATTATGTAGATATTTTATTAAAACATAAATGTGATTTGAATATGCTCTCACTTAATGTTTGTCTATGCCTTTTCCCTGCTGCCCTCATTTTAAAAACAAACAGCAACAAAACCAAGATTCTCTAACATGACTGACAAGGACCTTTAAGCTCTAACCACCTATCTACCATCACTCCACTCGCCCTTTATTTCACAGAGTTCTGATTGGTCTAGAACTCACTATGTAGCCAGGCTTGCTTAAATTTACAGAGATCCACCTGCCTCTGCCTCCCAGGTGCTGGTATTAAATGTGTGTACCACTATGCCTGGCCACCAGTTATCCATCTGGAAGTACCTGAAGCTCTCTAATATTATCACTTAAACCAGGAATTCCAAGTACGTTAATGCCTTCTCTGTGCACCACCTAGCCAATACTACTCAGTTTTTCAGTTTGTATGTGTGTGTTGAGGGAAAGATCAGGCTATTGAGATGACTCAGTAAGGAAGCATAAGGACCTGAGTTCAAATCCCCAGAACCAACGCAAAAGACAGGCACTGCAATGTTTGTGCTCCCATTTTAAGATAGGAGATCAACTGGGAAATGACCAGAAGCTCATAGACCAGCTAGAATGGTGTGTGTAATATCAAGACACAAGAGAGCCTGAACAAGATAAGTCAGTGATCCATAACCCAGGCCACACCCCTACACACACCCACACAGATTTTTAAAAACATTCTTTTCCAGATGCTTTTACTCACCCACCACAGCCTACAATAACTAGTACTACAAAAAATTTTTTAACTCTACCCATCACAGACTTGTCACACAATTATCCAACAGCTGTCATTTCTCTGTATCCCGAGCACTGCCAGCATAAGCTCTCCAGCATGTTACTCCTATCCACCAAGCAGTACACAGAAACATGGAGGTTCATTAAGTATCTGGATGGCATCTATCCTAGAAATTATCAATGCTGTTTTCCAGGATTGTTAAGCCAGTTACTGTTCTGAGTATCAGATAACCCTGTACTCCACAGCTTCCTGTCAGTATCGGAGGATTTTATAATGGAATTTTACAATTATAGCATTATAGCAAGTAATAAGCACACAAACTCTCAGAAGCCAGAAGGCTTGCATTCAAACCCCATCTGCCATTTAGTTATCAATGTATCAACTTTGATTTTTCTGTTTCATCTGCAGATTGCTGCCAATCAGTCTCACCTGGGAGGGTTATGGTGAATTTTAAATGAAGTAATGCAGTGCCATATACAAAGTGTTAGGTAAGTGTTAAAACCCTGATCCTGAGTAAACAATGATATAGAAGGCTATGGTGGGCCCTTCTCAATGGCCTGTAAACTTCATAAATTATCTAACACAAAGTTCAAAAATCTTCAGTTCTTCCACAAATCCACTTTACAGCGCCGTCACTAGGTTTTAATCCATGAGCTATAGCTAGTTTAACTCACAACTCTAAATATACTTGTAAAGGAACAAAGGGAGGGAGGGTATTTTCTTTCTAATTTCCACTTCAATTTTAATGGTGAATACCCTATATGTAAATCAAACTTACTTAAATATTTCCATTGGCGTACGACTTAAACCTTGTAATTTCAGTATAGTAAACGCAGGGGATATAAGAAGTCATGTAATGCAAATACCCCTTCTTCCTGAGCCCACCAAAACAAAAGTCAAGATAAGTCACTCAAATACACTTAAGGGTCAGCTGCTAGTTACCATTCCTTTGCGGTGTCCTTCAATCGCCCCAGAACCGGTACTGTCCGAGTGGGTCTGGGTTTAAGGCAGAGAAAAGAGAACTCGACCCCTAGTTTTCCTGCGGTGACTCATAACGCAATGCGGAATCCTTATGACAGATGATAAAGCAAACCGTCAAACCCACCAGCAGCACCCCGGGACATGCACTCGACCAGCCCGCGCTCCACAGCACCGCACCAGGGTGGAGCGCTCCAAGAGACCTGGAGAAGCCCACAGCCCTGGAAAGGCCGGGCCCCCTCGTCCCTCACCTCGGCCGCAGCCTCGTCCCCAGGGTCCAGCTGATCCAGGCTCCATCCCAGGGACGCCGTCACCTCCTCCAGAGTCCGGCAGCAGCTCTCTACGAACTCGCTCAACTCTTCCTGCAGCCGTTGCCGCTCTTCCAGCGGAGGAGGCTCAGCCTCCATGATAGCTGTTTGCCTCCCGCAGGAAGTAGGCGAACCGCTGGCCGCGCGCGGGCTTCTGGGAGTTGTGGGCGGGACCTAGGGGTGGCACCAGCCTATAGAAAAATGCCGCGGACGGGGCGGGAGCGGTAGTTTTGAAAGGTGTCTTCCGGGCTCTTCCCGACCAGTCTTGTGCTAATAGCTGACTTGTATTCTGTCTTGCCCTTGCCAGAGCATCATTCCTTTCGCCTCTTCAGCGTTTTTAGGAAAAATAAATTATATCGACAGGAAAGCTTAAATAATAACAAAAAGTGTCGGTGTAGCCTTCGTCCAGCTCATTAGCGATTTGGCCACTTTCAATAACTCTAAATGTCTTCATATCTTCTTGACCCTTCAACCTATGTGTTAGTATGCACGTCTTCAGAACATTTCCGTACATAACTACATGCATGATCAAACAGAAAATTCATAAAATCATTTAACGTACAGTTTAATTGTTGTCTGCCAAATTCTTCTTAAAGCGGTTGTATTGTGTTTTTACCAATTGGCTATAATCTCATAATTTAGGACAGCGTCCTCTCCTCTCTCCAGGTATTCCCTCCCCTCTCTGAGACAGAGTATCATTATGTAGCAATGGCTGTCTGGCTGGAATTTATTTTGGAGATTAGACCTGGGATCTAACTGCTGCCTTCTGAGAGCTGAGATTAAAGACTTGCGCCACCAGTCCGGGGGTGATTATAGCTGGGGGGGGGGGGGGGACTTAAAGGTTTCTTTTGGGCCTTTGGTGGACTGTGACTAGTGGTATCTAAGAAAACAAAATGTATAGTAGATGAAAGAATGTCAGATGACAGGTCTCTCATGCCTAGTCATTTCTGAGCATGAGTAGGACAGAGAAGGCAAGAATCTTACTAATGCCAGCTACTTTAGTTCTAGAAGTCAAATCCCTTTAATTCAGCAATTGTTATTATTTAACTCAAATGGAGGAACTTTACAAAATGCCATGGCCATAGCTAATATAGATTATAAGGATATGTTCTCTGCATGTCCACATAACCCTCCACTGACCTATTATTACAAGTTAAAAATTATTCACATTTATTAAAGGACATTTGTCTCAGTTTCTTGTCTGTTGCTTTAATAAAATACTTTGATAAATGCTATTTAAGAGTGTATTGTGAAACATCACCAATAGGCATATGTGTTTGAATACACTTTTTTTTTATACAGCAACTAATACATGGGGGAAGGGGTTTATTTTGGTTCACAGTTCAGGGTTATAGTCCATCATTCCAGGAGAAATTACTGTGGCAAGAGCTTGAAGCATCTAGTCACATAACATTCACAGTAAAGAAGCAGAGAGCATGGCATCACATACTTAGCAATCTCTTCCCTTCTCATTCAGTCCTGGGCCCAACACCTGAAACAGTACAGACTGCATTCAAAGTATCAGCCTGCTCAGCCTGGTATGAAGGAACCTTGGGAATGATCTCCTGAATGACAGTGGGGGCAGACAGATCTGACCAAGCTCATCGTCACAAGCAATCAACTTCAGTCACTCTCAGATCAATTTCTGATTCTTGCCCACCCTCCTGTTATTGATACACATGACAACCAGCTGGCATTCCTTCCTTCTGCTATAAAAGAGCTAGAAAATCTTCAGAAATTTAATTTCAGCCATAACAAACTGAAAATGTGCCTAAAGAAATTAGAAACATAAGAAACCTGAAGGTGCTGTATATCTAGAAAATAAATTGACTTGTGTACTGGAGGGACCTGAACTTTTCTAGCTTACTAGATTTGGTTCTTTCAAACAATCATCTGAAAACTCTGCTGCTTTTGTCTCTCTGTCTAGTATATACAGTAGACAACTAAAGAGCCTGCCCACAGAAATAAGAAAAATGAAAAGATTTAAGCATTTGGGTTGTAGTTCAAGTCTCTTATGGTCTGTGCACCCTGAATTTGCCAGTGTGAAATCTACTTTATTTTAAAATAAATAGAGAGATAAACACGGTGTTCTACCAGAATTTCCTTCATGTAGGCTACTGAAAGGATTACACGCATATGAAGAACAGACTGAAACAATAAGGTGGTGGTTCTCAATCTCCCTAACACTGTGACCCTTTAATTTGGCTCCTCATGTTGTGGTGACCCCCTCCCTGTGATTGTTAGAAAGAAAATGGTCCCCAAAGAGAGGGCCACTAATAGAAGGTGTGGCTTTAGTGGGATAGGTGTGGTCTTTTGGAGGAAGTATGTAACTGTGGAGGTAGACTTTGAGGTCTCATATATGCTCAAGCATTGCCTGGTGAGTCAGGTCATTTCCTGTTGCCTGCAGATCAAGATATAGCTCCTTCTCCGCTCTCAGATTCTTCTCCAGCACCAGGGATACCTGCATGCCATCATGTCCCACTATGATGATAATGGACTAAACCTCAGAAACTATAAGTCACCCATTTAAATGTTTTTGTCTATTAGAATTGCCATAGTCATGCTCGTCACAGCAATCAAAACCCCAGATTTCCCCAACCGTAAAATAATTCCATTGCTACCTTATAACTGTAATTTTGCTACTGTTGTGAATCATAATATAAATATCTAATATGCAGGATATCCGAAATGTGACCGCCCCAAAGTGGTCAGAAACCACAGATTGAGAACCACTGCATTGGGGGCAATGTCTTAAGCCTTGGATATGTTCCTTGTGCCAGACACGAGGGACAAAAAGTTAAACTCTCCCAGAGGAAACAGCCCTGCTGTCATCTTCAGAAAAGCTCGACCCAAGCCAACAATGAGTAGTAGTCTGTTCTGTCCATTGGGAAGCCTCCATTTGAAATTTCTGGCATGAAAAGATAATCCTTTACAAACCACTCCAAGATAAACGCTAAACAAAGAACCATAGAGTCCTAAAATACCTAAAAAGCAAGCTTAAAGATCAAAGACTGTGTTCTTGAGACCGCCTGGGCACGGCCAATGAATCCAGAGTCAGTGAGTACACCATTGTCACAGTAAGGCTTCCAGGACTGGAGTGACAGATGAGCCTTCATTCTCAGTGTGTTTAATGCTGCAAAAAAAAAAAAAAATCATTACTTTCACAGTAGGAATCATCTGTGTGCAACTGCCAAAAAGGATTTATACATCTAAAGGCTTGACATCTGATGTCAAGCTCAGCTTTAACAAGCTTTCCTTTGTACCCTGGGAGTTAGGCGTTCTCCACAGTTTGATGTGTGAACAAGCATTTTGAGTTCTTAGCCTAAAGAAATCAGTGTCCCTGAAAGAATTACAAATGATAGATCCATCCTCTGACAAAGCCTGCAGTTCTGCATCTCTGACCTGCTAAGAATCAGGATGTCTCTATGGACTTTAGACCTTGAAGATGGTGGGAAATGAGGGCCCTTAAGCCTTCTGCACGATGCCCTGCTGCAGACTCCGCTACAGCTTGGGAACTGTGTGTGTTTATAAACGTTATTGCTCAATAGATATCTGTTCCACATCCCTTGAGCAATCATACCAAGGAGATACAGCCACTGTGCTGGGATATGAGAGACCAAATTCATGTTTGAGTTATATTTGGCTTCTCATCCTAGGAGTGGTCATTCCAGAAAGGCCACACCTAGCAGCCTTCAATGTCAGTAGGTAGTCACCGGCCACACTGTATTCACTGCCACTAAATGTTTGCTCATTGACACTCTTAACAGTTTTTTAATGGGTCCTATACATTTATAATGGTGCTAGCAACATATATTACTGCAGAATTCAAATAGTATTCATACATACTGCTTTGAATATTTTTTAATTTAAAAAGTGTATTTTTAAAATTTTTATGTGGAGGGGTGGTTTTTGTTTTTTTTTTTTGTTTTTTTTTTTTGTTTTTTTTTTTGCATATATGTCTGTATAGTACATGTATGCCTGGTGCCTTTGGAGGCCAGAAGGGGGTGTCAGATCTTCTGGAGTTACAGATGGTTCTGAGCTACCAGGTGGGTGCTGGAAAATGAAACTTGGATCTCTGGAAGGGCATCAAATACTCTTAATCTCTGAGCCTCCTCTCCAGCTCCTGTTTTGCAAATTCATTCCCTAATAACATTGCAAAAAATTTTATTTAACGGGACTTAATATTTTCATAGTGTCGGAGAAATCATTTTTTATAGGAGTGAGGCTCTTCCCTCTTGCTTCTTTTGTAATCTATACAATGTAACCTGAACATGATTATCCAGTTATAGCTTTTTATTAGGGATAAAGGTCAATAATTTTATTAAATATTATCCTTTGGGATTTAAAAGAGAATGACTTTCCATCACCCATGATATGACAGTGTTGTGTGGTTGGTTTCAGGATGTTTGTGTTTTTTGTTTGTTGTTTTAGCTTAATATACCTGTGGGTGTATTTCCATCCAACCTGGTTTATCTTTTGATTTCAACACTTTTGTTTTAAAATCTGCTTATAGTGGAGGTCTGGACTGGAGTAGCAGTAATGCAGTCATTTTCTAAAATGGAATTTGGTATAAGTAAGCTTGGTTCCCTCAAAACAAAATGTAAACATTGTTTAAAATTAAATTATCAAAAGCAAGTTTATGAGCCATTCGGGAACTCACCATGTTATTTGTCACCACGTACCCAACTGAACAGTGTGTGCATCAGGTGGGGAGACCTTATGGATGGTTGGTCATGTTTATCTAAGGAAGGGTCATTAATAAAGATAGATGCTAATATTCATAATAAAAATCATATGAGAAAATACTATCCCTCCCTGAGGGATACATGCCTGGAGGCTCATCTCGGCTGATTCTGGATTTTGTTAGCTTGACAGGTAGCATCACCTGCCAAAATCTCTACTTTGTTATTTATTTTACCATAGAATCTGGGGGGGGGGTGAATTTAGGTTTTAAAGTTCAGTAATATTTTATTATCACCAGGGGAAACGCCAGCAAACACAGAGAAAAAAGACAACCATGTTGCTCTGAGAAAAGGTACCAAGCCACATAGTTAACCAGCTGAATGGAAATAGATTGAGTTAAGATGTAAGGTTAGCTAGCAGTATGTCTGAGCCATAGGTCAATCGGCATGAAATGAATATAAGCTTCTGTGTGTTTCTTTGGGATTTTGGAACTGCTGGTCCAGACATTGGGGCTAGTCTGGGCCAGAAACTTATTACTACAAAGTTGAGGTCCTAATTTGATTTTTTTAAAAGTCTTCATAAAAGACATCACTCTCGTGTAACACAATTGGAGTGGTACAGATTAGTATGACTCTTGTGCAAGATGACATGCAAATCTTTAAGGCATTTCATGTTTTTTATCCCCAAAATAATTGCACAAAATAATTACTGTCACACTACTCATAATTGCTGATATATAACCAGTTTAGGAATCAATTAACAGATGAATGGATAAAGAAAACATGTCACATAGACAAATGGAATTGTACTCAGCTGGGGCATGTGGAGAGGTGCAGGAAAATGATGGAATTGGAGGTCATTGTGTGGAACAAGATAAGACATATTCAAAAAGACAAATATTTTCTCTTATACCCAGAACTCAGATTTAAGTGTGTGTGTGTGGGGGGGGGGGTTCGAGAGGGATATGATGAAAAGGAGAGGAGGAATAAGAGAAAGTGATGACACATGTGTGACACGAAAAGCAGAAGGGAAGGACTATTTAGGAGGAGGGAGGGGACCAGCAAGAGTGGGAAGGAAGAGCAGTAAGCAGGGAAAATACCCACGTGTACTGGTGTGTATGGAAACGCCGTGATGAAAAGCTGAGAGCCAAGAGGTCTGTGGTATGTGACGGAAGCACAAGCTCTCCCCCCCCTCACACGTTTTTTTTTTCTTCCTTTTAGACTTACAAGGGTTATTTTTATACTATGTTTTTCTAAGCTAAGACCTATGACATGGGGCACAGAACTCAGCGAATCAATTCACTTCAAGCTTCCAAATTAGGTGATGGGGGCAAAGAGGAGATGGACTGTGAGGGGGAAGAGTGCTCTGAAGGAAAAATGCCGTGTTCAATGAAAACAAAGGTAACCTTCAACTTTTAGTTGGTACCAAAAGTCCCCAATAGCGTATGTGATCTTAATGATTTTCTCTTTCTGCATGTTTAACATTTTATTTGCTGTTCTATAGTCTATCTGTACAAAATGTGTTCGTGTACATTCTGTGCTGGGTGAAAATTGTCCCACTGATTTATGTGTCTCTGTCCTCACCCAAACTGCAAATGCCTTGCAGTCAGTAAACTTGTAAACACTATGGAATTCTTTCAGTATCTTGCCCAATACCAGATACAATAGGTGTTTAAAATGTCTTTCATAGGCTTGTTGTGGAAAGGTTGGTCCCCAAATAGATGGAAATTTTAGGGGGCAGAGCCTAGCTAGGGGGAGTAGGTCACTAGCCACAAAGTTCTGGCTCTCTATGCACCCAGAAACAATGGAGCCAAAGATTACAATCTTCTTATAGATTTAAGAACATTTTTTCCCTTTGGGGGATAAAATACGTTACTTATTCTGAGGCTATCCAGAAAGGGATCTCAGTCAGCCATTTTATTCTTTCCCCATTACGATGATTTTATTTTTGCTGAACTTATCCCGAATAACCATTCTCTAGGATGATCTGCTTCTATAAATTGAAAGAACTATATTCAGAAAACCATCCCTTCTTTAAAAGAAATTCCAAACTAGTATTTTGAGTAGTTTTCTTATTAAGTCAGTTAGTACACAAATGGTTCAGACATATTTTATGACACGTAAAAATCAGCCACTAAATGTTCTTGTATGTAGAAGGCATTATTGAATCAACACACAAAAATCTCCAAAGTTTAAAAGTTTATTGCCAGAACCGCAAACTTCATAAAGACACCTTTTTAAACCACATAGAAAATGACAGGCCAAATAAACAGAAAACCTTGACTGAATAAAAGCAAAGTCTGCTGCTCCTGTGGACACAGTCAAAGTAAGACTAAACTAAACAAGTGCATTAGAGTTTGTAGATAATACAGTCTATGTTCTCAAACTAAAGGAAGTTGGTGTGGGAAGGGGGCAGTTTTCTCCTACTATAGAAAGTTGACTATTCAGGTGAGAAATAACAAAATAAGAACTAAGACACCAGCAATCAGTTTAATTTCTATCTCCAAGCACAGAAATTGGACCTTATAGGCCAAGAAAAGTTACAGAAAATTGATCAAAACACAAAAGCAATAAATCCTAAATTCAATTTACGCTATCCTTACAAGTGATTACCACTGCGTTTTCACTACACGGGAAGTGCACTACATTAGTTGAGCCAGAAGCTACAGAGCAGAATGAGCCTTTACTACCGGAATTTTACTGCAGCTATGTTTTAAGCATAGAAAGATCTATTGCTATACTGCAAAGCACCAGGTTTTGTTATTTAAGATAAAGTAGAAATTCACACAAATGATTCTAAAATATGGCAACCACTTCTGACCACTAGTGCCCAATAGAGCTACTGCTAAATGAATAGGAGTAAGAGTAGGAAGAATTTCCTGTAGCATCGAAGCTTCCTCTCCGAGACCCGCTGCGGGAACCAGAGCGGGATCCTGAGCGAGATCCGGACCTCGAACCGGAGCGAGAACCTGGGGCAGACATGTTATAAGGACTGGGCAAGCCCTTGGAGGACACAGAGGCAGCTTCCAGAAGGCGCAAGCCGGTGATATCTTCCACCATGGAGCGATTCATGGCATCCTTGTAGGAGATTTTCAATTTGGTTTTGGGGCAGGTGAGGATTTTGGCATAGCTGCTGATGTCCTGCAACCTCTGAGCTGCACGGCCATCGATGAAACCTTTTCGAATGGCTTCTTCTGTGCTGATCCTCCCGTGCACTTCCGGGTCAACAAGGCCTCCAGTGAGGAACTGGAACTCCAGGAAGCGCTGGCCAGCCTCATAGGGAAGCCATTTTTCTTTCACTGCCTCTGCTGCTGACATCTTCTTCTTTCCCTTTACACCTTCAAAGCCAATGAAGGCCTTCTGGGCAGGCTTCAGCCTGGTGGCCATATCTTGGTCAATGAGACCCTGGGAGACTGCATCTTGAAGTGACAGCTTCTGACCTGTCGTCGGGTGGATGATGCCACCAGTGCAAGCCTGAGCCTCCAGAAGCCTCTGACCAGTGATGCTATCCACAATGCCCCTCTCTATACCTTCTGTAATAGAGATTTTCTCCAGGTTTTCTGTGTCAAAGATGGCTGCAATGGGGCTTGATTCCTCCAGGGGGTCTGACAGAGAGCTGCTTCGGATGGTTAAATTTCTCACACTGGAAATGGTGGAAATCTTACTTATTGATTCGTTTCGGGAGCTGCTAAAAACATCATCGTTGACACTACTGCTTAAGCCGCTGCTATTGCCAACGCCATTTTTCAAGGAGATCATATCAGCAAACTGTGTAAGACTAAGGCTGCCGGATCGGTACTGATCAAAGAACTTCCTGTCAACGAGACCTTTGTCAATAGCATCTTGAATGTCATACTGACTGCCCGTCTTCCTGTCTACCAGGACCACTCTGGTGGAGCCATCGGACCCTGTGATGGCTATTTCTTCCCACTCACACTCCTGCTCACACAGCTCTTTGAAGGTGTCATAATCAATAAGGCCTTTCTTGTAGGCCTCCTGAACGGACATCTCCTTATTGGTATCTGGGTCAACTATGACCACCCGCCGCTTTCTGAGGGTATTCTTTTGTGACGTCTGCACCTGTTTCTTCTTTTCTTTCAGAGGCAGAAGACAGAGCCCTGTTTCCTCATCTTTGATGCATCTTTCCTTCAGTTGCAGATAGGTAAGATTTTCTTCAGTGTTTGGATCAAAAAAGCCTTTGGTATCATCACTTGGGTCTGAGAGGATCTCACTAAGCTCTTCATTAAAATAGCCCCTCTTATACGCCATGTCAACCGGTAAACGATGGCTCTCTTTGGGATCGATGATACCTCCGGTTGCAATCTGTGCTTCCAGTAGGCGAATGCCATGGCCCTTCTCTATGAGCTCTTTATTCATTGCTTGGAACAAAGAGATGATGTTTCCGGTTTCAGGGTCATTATACCCAGTGACAGCTCGCTCTGCGGACAGAAGCTTCTCTTTGAACTCAATGCCCACCAGACCTCTCTTGTAGGCTTCCTCCACAGGTAACCTCAAATTGCTGACAGGATCCACTATA
The DNA here is from genome assembly GCA_033318265.1 of Phyllotis vaccarum. Lineage (NCBI taxonomy): Eukaryota > Metazoa > Chordata > Mammalia > Rodentia > Cricetidae > Phyllotis > Phyllotis vaccarum. Next base: position 42,057,943 of record JARWLC010000011.1, on the reverse strand, counting down.
AAACCAGTAGCTGCTTGGGCTTCCAGCAACTCCAGAGCGGTACCAGGTCTAACTAAGCCAATCTTCATAGCCTCATAAATGCCAAGCTTCTGCTTGGTGGTCTCATTATATATGCCTGCTATGCAACTTGAACCCTGGAGGAAGTCCTTAATTCTCTCACCAACCTCGTCATAAGAAATCTGACCTGATTCTAATTCATTTACAGTGGATGGTCTCAATATGCCAGAATCAACCAGTTCGGTGACGGTCACAGGTTGTCTGATTCCTTGGAAGGACATGCTTCTCTTCTGCACCGACAGCAGGAGCAGACCTGTGTGTGGTTCAATTCTGCACCTTTCTCTTAGCTGCATGTAGCTGACCTTCTTCTTGGTGATTGGATCCACAAAGTTTTTCTGACTATCTCGGGGATCATTCAGAGAGCGATATAAATCTCTGTCAATCAACCCACGGGCCAAGGCGACATCTTTTGGCAAAAAGACACTGTTGACGGGGTCTACTACACCCCCTGAAGCAAGCTGGGCTTCCAGCAGGCGCATTCCGGTTTCTCTGTCAATCAAATTCTTCTTGATGGCTTCGGAAACAGACACTGTCTTGCCTGAAAATGGGTCATCAAAACCAGTGATGGCTTTCTCCGCTGTGTAGATCTGCTGGCGGTCATCAAAGTCAATGAGATCGCGAGCTATGGCATTGTCCACAGTGAGCTTCTCATTTCGATGAGGATCGATGATGCCACCTGTGGCTGCCTGAGCCTCCAGAAGCATGACAGTAGATTCTGGGGTGATGAATTTTTTTCTCTTGGCCTCCACCAAAGAGTATTTTTCCTTGGGAGAAGCGGAAGCACCGGCGATGGCCCCTGCACCACGGAGGAAGGGCTGGATCTCAGAAGCCACCTCCTCCACTGACTTCTTCCCCTTCAACAGCTTGTCCAGCGTTGTCTTGTCAATCAGTTGGCACTCATAGAGCTGCATTGCTGTCACCTTCTTCCTCAGCCCATCAAACACCAGCTTAGAGGAATCAACAGTCCACTCATACTCTGTCTGGGTCTCCCGGTGGGACCCATATGGGCGCTGCCTGAGTTTGTCGATCTCTCTCTGAAGCCTGCAGCGTTCACTTTCCAACTGGGACTGAGTCTCCCTGGTGGAATCCTCCAGCTTCCGCCTGCACCTCTCTTCAATCCTCTTGATCTCGGCTTGGAGTCTCTCGATCTCACTCCTAAGACTGTTCTTCTCTCTCTCACTCTTCTCTCTTTCTGACTCGATCTTCCTAATGGCCTCCTCCTTGCGGGAGTACTGAGTTTTCCACTGGTTCAGGTCGTTCTGGATCTGCTGTTTCTCACACTCCAAACGCTGTTTCACTCTGCTCTCTGCCTCCAGCGTTGCTTTGGCACGGTTCAGTTCATCCTCCAGCCTCTGCAGCCTTGCCTTGTCTTGCTCCAGGACTTTAATCTTCACCAGCAGGCTCTCTCTCTCCTGAACTACTTGAGTGCACTGACTCTTTGACTCCTGAATCCTATTAGATGCCTAGAATTTAAGAAGAAAGAAATGGGAAGAAATAATTTAGATGTTAGCTTATGATCACTGTAATTTAATCTCTTTTCATATATATATAAAACATAGTCTCATTTTCCCTCTCTGTATTTTTCCCTGCATATACTGCTAATTTGTTAGCTTACACATTCCTGGAAAAAAATTATGAAAATGTACATTGCCACTTTGGAAAATGGCTTCATACTTACTGTTTTGTGTTTCTTTTCCATAGACAGAGCTAGAAGCTGTAGACCTGCCTTACTTTTAACAGTAATTATAGTTTGATCAAAAAGCAGGGGTGGGGGGTAACTTTCTTCCAAGTTAGCATCCCTGCTGTACCTACATCTCACCTGGCATATTATACTGACATACTTAGTAAAGCAATACAAATTTACAAATATACACACACCGCCCCGCCCCACACAAATATTGTCTATAGAAGTCAAATATATTAGAAGTTATTTTAAAATTAGAACTTGTTAGGAGAAGAAAAGTCGAACATAAATTTCAGCATCATATTAGAAGACAAGACAATACATGCAGAAAAGCCATCTAAGCAAGGTGGAAATTTAAAATTGTGTAAGAATTAATAAATTTCACTGAGAAAAAAAATGAATTCAATATGTACATTCGGACCACTAAATAAGAACCACCTTCTTATTTTAATGTATTAAAGTTTTGATTTTGGGAATTGAACCCAGGACCTTGTACATGCAAAGTGCATGATCTACCACTCAGTGAAAGCCCCAACCAAGAGCTACCTTTTAGAAAGAAGACTAGAACAGTCATGGGAAATATCTTAGATGTTTTTCTCATGCTGAAGTTTTTAAAGTAGGACAGAAGGACAACTGGCATTAGAATTATTTTAAAGCCATAGTACAGATCTGACAAGTAATTAGTACATGAGCAGTAAAAAAGAGAAAATTAGAGGTTCTGGAAGCAGCAAGAGAATAGTTCAGATTAGATATTGTGTCAGTTATTTGAGAAACAGTGAAGCTTTGATCAAATATTTGTGAATACCTCTAAAGCCTGCTTTTGGAATTTCTCAATTTCCTGTCTCAAATTTTCCCTCTCTCTCTGTAAATCATTAATGAGCCCCTGCAGTTCCATGGTTCGGTTGTTGCTGATCTGCAGCTGGCTCCTTAGCTCCGAGATGGTTGCGTTTTTATCGCTATCTGCTTCACTTCGGCCCCTTCGGAGGTCATCGTATTCCAGCCTCAAGTTACGCAGTTCTTCCTCCAGCATCAAGTGCTCCTTGGTCAAGTTCTCAGTGAGAGACTGTAACCTCTCAATCTCTATTTTACTTTCATTGAGGCTTCTGCTTTTGTCTTCTACGGCCTTCTGGAAATGCTCATTCCTCAAATGAGCCTGCTTGACGTTTTCTTGTTCCTGCACCAACTGACGCCTAAGGGCCTCCACATCCAAGGAGAGCCTTCTCAGCTCCTCCTGGGTCCTCTGCTTCTCCCTCAGGTGGCCGTCCAGCACATCCCTTTGCTGCCTGAGATCGTCCTCGCTTCTTTTCTTAACAATGGACGCCTGCTCCAGCTGCTGGGTCAGGCTGGTTATTTTAATGGCTTGCTCTTTCAAAGACCTCCTCATGCTTTCCAGCTCCTCCTCCAGCAGCTTTCTCTTTGAGGAGTCATCGGAGGCTGTCCTTTTCAGCCTAGTTAGCTCCTCTTCTAAGGTCTGCTTCTGCATCTGCAGATCCTTCAGGGAGCTCTGGAACCTCATGATGTCCTGATCCTTCACTGTCCTCTCCTGGGAAACCCTGTCATAGTCAATCCTCAGGCGTGTTAATTCCTGTTCCTGCACCTTCAATTTGCTTATGGTCTCGCTTGCACTGTTGTTGGCCTTCTGCAGGTCATACTGGACTCTCTGCAACTTGGAATTCTCATCCTCCAGGCACTTCCTCTCATTGGTTTCTTTCTCTACCAACTGTTTGAGCCTTTCGATCTCCTTATTTTTGTCTTGGATGGTTTTGGCAGCATCGTCTAGGGACTGCTTGTATCGCATGCTCTCTTCAGTTCTCATCTGAGTGACCTGTCGCAGCTCGATCTCCAGCTGCTGTTTCCTCTGAGACATCTCCGTGCCAGTAGCCTTCTGCTGCTGGACATTTTCTTCGACCCTCCTAAGATTCTCGGTGGTCTGGGCTAGCGTGTTCTTCAGCCTCTTTACCTCCTCAGACAAGCTCCTGTTTTCCCTGGTGAGGTTGTCTATCTGCGCTCGGTAGCCGCTGGTGTCTTCTTCCTTTTGCATGGTCAGCTGGTGGATGGTGGTCTTGGTAATGTTGATCTCAGACTCAAATTGGTTTTTTAAGCTAATGATCTCCTCATCGTAACTGTTTCTTACCTTACACAGTTCATTTTCGTATTCCCAGCGGCGCTTGGCCTCATCCTGAAACTCGGCTTTGAGTCTTTCGATCTCTTTATTTTTGTCCTGAATTGTCTTGGCGGCCTCCTCCAGGGACTGTTTATGCCGTGCATTGTCCTCCGAGCGCTGCTGAATGACCTGCTTCAGTTCTATCTCCAGATGTTGCTTCTTTTGCATGATTTCTGAGCCACAGGCTTTCTGTTGAAGGGCATTTTCCTCAGCCCGCCTTCGCTGCTCTGTGGCCTGCAGGATACTGTCATTGAGCCTGACTATCTCATCCTTGAGATCTCGGTTCTCTCGGGAGAGTCTGTCAAGCTGGTTTCTGAGATTCTTGGAGTCGTCTTCCTTCTGCATGGAGATCTCCTTGATGGTGGTCTTCGTAATGTTAATCTCTGTTTCATACTTGTTCCTTAAATTACTCATCTCCTCATTATAGTGGTTTCTTACCTTTGCCAGCTCATTTTCATATTCCCTCTTCCGAGCGCCCTCCTCCTGCAGCAGAACCCTCAACCTCTCTATCTCGTACTCCTTCTCCTTGATGGCTTTCTCAGACTCCAGCTTCTGCCAACCAAGGGTCTCCTTCTCACACTGCCTTGCCTTCTGCAACTGATCATAGTCGTTCTTCTGCTGGTCGAATCTGTCCTCCACGGTCTTCCTCCTACGCTTCTCGTCTTCGATCTCGTACGTCAGCCGGGTGATCTTCTCATTGAGCTCCTTGATTTGGCCATAACACTTGTCAAGGTTTTGCTTGGCTGACTTTCCATCCAGCTCAGCTTGTCTCTTGAGCTCCTCCAGGCTCACAAGTTTTGCTTTGAACTGGGAACACTCTGCCTGGTATTTCTGTAGATTCTGATCTAGGAATTTATTCTTATTGCAGTTTTCTGAGTTGGCATCTCGGGCCAGTCTTAGCTCCTCTTCCAAAACTTCAATCTTGGTATTTTTCAGCTGTGGATATGAAATTAGAAATCATGTTGAAAAGAAAGCACTTTGTACCACGACGAAGAAACAGCCCCTTTTCTCTTCAGATCTGTGTGTATTTCCTTTTTACACACACACACACACACACACACACACACACACACACACACACACACACACACGATATCAGACAAAAATCACCAGAAAAAAATTCAAAGATCCTCCATGCCCATCATAATGCCTCCATCTGCTGCTCATCTGATCCTGGGGAATAACATACTAACTTTGAATTCCAGTCGCTCAGTTTCTTAAATGAAGTAATTTCCCCGATGATCAAAAGCTCATGCTTAACTGTGCATGGTGGCCCATCCTATAATCCTACACTTCAGAAGCGGAGGCAAGAGGATTGTGACTTTGAGGCCAGCCTACTTTAGCTCTTTTTGTCTTAGAAACAAAATTCAAAAACTTATGATTGGATATATTATGTACCTTTTATTCAAAGACATAGAGCAAATATCTATATGAACTAGATTTTTCTCTCAAAAAGGGAGGATAAATTGAATAATTACTTGATGTTAAAGATTAAAATCCAGCCAGTCCAGGATAAGCTTCTCTGAAATTTTACATCAATAAAGCAAATTCCTTGGCAATAAATGAAACCATGGGTTTGGGCAAAGTATTGTAATCACAATTTGGCAGATACTACCTAAGTTCACTTGGAGCAGCCACACAAGAGCAGAGCACTGGGCCCAGACTTAAAGACTCAAAGTGTGTCATATCAGCTGTTTAAAGGAAACACAGTTTAATCAAACCATGTGATAATGAAGTAGAGATAATAAAGTTCCATGCTATTTCTTCCTCTCTCTCTCTCTCTCTCTCTCTCTCTCTCTCTCTCTCTCTCTCTCTCTCTCTCTCTCTCTCGTTAAAAACAAACAAACAATAAAACTCCAAGGACATGAATTACCTTCAGATCTTCCAAACTCTTCAGCATCTCACTTAAGAACCTATAGTAGTCTCCAGATCTTGTCAGTAGTTCTATGTACCGGGCATGAATATCTGCAGCCTTGGAGACAAGAGGGAAAAAAATATGTATACTGTATTTCTTAAAAGCTCTGTGCAAGGTGACTAATTTTGTTTTCTTAAAAGAATAAAAGAGGCATTATAATATAGAGTAAATTTCCTTCCCTCAGGTGTGCTGGATCCAGACTCTAGAAACAGAACATTACAAAGGACCAGGGCTCTGTTCCATCCCCATAATTCCAGGCTTTCCCTCTAGCCCACAGCTAACATTCTCTGACATCTTTGGGGGAAAGCTGTCATTTAGAAATATACTATATAACTTCCACTTCTTTGGCGTCTACCTTATACTGAATACAGCAAGTCATGTCCAATATATAAATGACACACTTGGACTTCTAGGATCATTTCCTAAATTGTCATGTGTAGATGACTCACATAGAAGGAAGCCTAAAACTGCTAATGAGCCCTGAAGTTCAGTGGATGTATTCAGCGAAGGTAGGGAGGCTGGGCAGGAAACAAGAAAAAGACAGGCAGGAGGGTCAAAGACATTAAGAGAATATGTAGTGACTTATGATGGGAGATGTTAAGAGATATAAAAAGTTTATGGTGTCAGACATCAAGAGATACGTAATGACATATACCTCTTGAAGAATCACCCCAGATGGGGACTGAACCATGGTCCTCTTGATAGGTATGTTCAGTAGAGTTTCCAGCCCGGAGGTGTATGATGCCAGCTGGAGTTCATAATCCTGCAGAATAACAAAGTTTAAGAAAGGCACCTTCGTTTTGGTGGGTACTCAAACCTAGGCTCTTACCTCAGCCCTTAGAAAACCTGTCTTGGCTTTTGAGGGTTTGGGGGGTTTTTATTTTGTTTGTTTTTGTTTTTGTTTTGTTTTGTTTTGTTTTTTTTTGAGACCAAGTCTCACTCTGTTCCAGAATGGCCTAGAACTCACTATCTTGTTCAGACTAGATTGAATTCACAGCAAAACTCCTGCTTTAGCCTCCTGAGTGCTAGGATTGCATATGTAACCTTATCATATCTAGCTCAATAAAAGTCTTAATATACTAAAAATGAATCACTAACAGTTTATAATTCCACAAATTTATATCACAAATGAATTCTAAAAAATACCTACAAGGCTATTAGCAACAGTTAATATTGTTATTAAATGAAATGTTCATTTTGCAGAGTGACAACTTAATGAATGAAGATGAGCCCTTTTCCCAGGGACATTTCCAAAGTACAATGAATTCAAGTAAACAGGACTCAAAGTTTGCCATTTAGAAGTGTGGCCCTTAGATTCAAGTAAATGAGTATCAAACTTTTACAGGTTCTTCAGGCCAGAATATATACAATCAACACCCTTAAGAAGCTTATGATCTTTAAAGCAAACCAACAAATAATGCAATTAATAATATTCTTGATGAAATAGCAATAAACTTACAATTTTAAAAATACTTATTTTGAGGGTATGCATGAATGGATCAGAGGACACCTTGCAAAGTCTGTTTTCTCCTAACACAGGAGCGCCAAGGATCAAACTCAGGCTGTCAGACTTGGTGACAAGCACCTTCACCTAAGTGAACTGTCCTGCCATCTGGCACCAACCATTCCTTTTTAAATTCTTGGGGATTTTCATACATGAACACAGTGAATTTTGATTCTTTACTCCCCCCCCCCCACACTGCACCAACACTCTTAACGAAACCAATATACCTTAATGGAGTTTGCACAAAGTTCAGCAATTTTATGCACTTCTTCTGATTTATCACGTTTGCCAGATATCTCATTGTGCAGGTTCTACACAGAGAATAAAGTATTTACAAATGTTAACATGCACAAACCCAAATGTGATCTCTCTTTTACGGTGGTTATGTTTCCCTGCAGCTTATTAATCTGTGGGCTCACGTTCATTGATGCCTTCAGAGGAAAAGAACTTTTCTCCAAGAGAGCCCTAGATTTGTTACTTTCAAGGGGACACTTTCCGACCAGTGTTTATCACTTTGTTTTGACTTTTTATTTCCGATCAAGGGTGGCCTTGAACTCAAGGTCCTATCGCAGCTCTTAGGCCCTGGATTACAGGCACACGCCACATCCCGTCAACTATAATGATCCTTTACTATGACATGAAAATGATCTCCACCTCCACTATTACTATTTTTCAATAGTATTTCCTCCTCAACATCCCAGTAGCTTCTCCTTTGTGCACACCTTAAACATGCACAAGGTGGATTCATAAAATAAAATAGTCATTTAATATCCGGGGCAAACAGTGAATCCGAGGCAAACAGAATATCCAGCATAAAACCCGTGAATCTCAACAGAGAGCTTTGGGATGACAAGTGTGTTTATACCTTCTGCTCATTCAAAAAGCGCATGACTGTGTTGGAATCTCCAAACTTCATGGACTCTAAAGAGTCCTGGCGGCGTTTAGCGTCATACAGCCACTTGCAGAAGCTTTGATAGTTATCTCGATAATTTCTCAGTTGTTTGATTTGCTTCTCCAGGTCCCACAGTCTAGGGGAAATGTATAAAATTATTAAGACACTAAATTATTAACACGCTACATCACCCAGCAATTCTCCTTGGTGTCTACCTGAGAGAACTGAGAACATGGAAACACAAGCTTAAATGAATATCCGTCATAGCATTTTTCATCACATCCCAAAACTAGAACCACAAATAGCCATCAACTGTGGTACAGATCCAAACAAAGGAATAGTAGCCAGCCATAGAAAAACTGGGTGTGGTGGCACTTGGGAGGCAGAGGCAAGGAGATGAAGAGTTTAAGGCCAATCTTGGCTGCATAGAGTATTGGAAGCCAGCCAGTGTTACCTGAGACCCTGTCTTACCAACCACCCCCCACAACAACCTGAAAAACAGATAGAATTCAACTGGTAGAAAGTTAATTTAATTTTTAAAAACAAATGAGGAAAACTCAGATGAATCCTAGGACTTAGGATGCTGAGGCAGGAGGATCCCAAGTCCTAAACCAGCCTAAGCTACATAATGTGGCCCTATTTCAAAACACTCAGGATTTGGGGACTAGGTCAGAGGCAGTGCACTTGTCTAGTATGGGAAGGCCAGGGGCTCAATCCCTACGATCACAAAAATAAATACAATTAAATAAACAGTGCATAACATATGCCACAATAGATATGAAACATGGAAACTGCACACTATGGACGTCACTCACAGAAGTCTACACACTGTGTGAGTACACTTGTATAAAATGCCCAGCATAGTCAAAACCAGTAAGAGAAAGTAGGCTGGCCAAGCAAAGGCACTGATTTTGGACAATGATGGCTTCTGGTGGCATCTGAACCACCCAATGGGAAGACCATGGGCAAGGAGGCTGACACACCTGAAGTCTATCTGTTTATCTATCTTTTGCCAGCGATCTGTGAGCTGCATCACTTTGTCGTTGAATTTGCCCAGGTCCAGGTCATAGAGAGGGTATTGCTGTGAGGATTGAGAGTGGATCTGCTGGGCCTTCTGCAGCTCTGTCTTCATGGTGGCCAACAGGGACTTCTTCAAGTTCAAGTCATTTTTTATTTTCTGCAAATTAAAGGGAGACAAGTTACTCTCTTTCCTTTCATTAATCTCTTCCTCCAGTGTATGCCACCCCCAAGTCACTGTTTATTTTGCTTACTTATTTGTCAATTTCTGGTGCTAATGCTCTTCTACACTGTAAACTTAAGGTGTAAGAGTTAATAATTAATAAGCCTGAGCCATAGACCAAGCAGTTTGTAATTAATATAAGCTTTTTGTGATTATTTGCAACTAAGCGGCTGGGGCCCTGCAGGTCCAGGACATAGGGCTAGGCCAGGCCAGAAACTTCTGACTACAGCATTCTACCACTTACTGGCTCATATCATTAGCCTTAAAAAAAGGAAGGTCTAGAGGTATAACCTGGCATTGAAGCAGGAGCTTAGCCGTCACAAGACTCTGGAATTGATCCTCAGTATCTCAAAGATGGCAGTCCCTCTACTTCAGCCTCTCAAGTATTGGGATTATAGGCATGAACACCACACCTGACTGAGAGGTCCCAAAGTGGGGAAATAGAATATTCTAACCCAGCACTCTACCACCAATTCCACTACAACTCACTTCCGGACTGTTCCTGCTAAGACCGATATCAGCCACGTGTGGCCAATGAAAGCAGGAAGGTCTGCAACCCCACAAAACCTAGTTGCACATATGGATAAAGCATGGGCAGTGAGTACACAGCTGTAATCCAGCACCAGGAGGTAGAGGCAAGAGGATCAGGAGGTCTAAATCAGCCTCAGATCCATGGTGCTTTTGAGACCAGTGTGACACACATAAGACCCTCTCTTTAAAAAGAAACAAACGGCATGGGCTTCAGCCTGTAGGAATATGTCATTACCAACTCACCAATGCTATCAAATCACACAAATGTATGATGCGGACAATAGAAGAAACTAGAGAGAGGGAATATGGGCTCTAGCCTGTCAGTTTTTCTGTAAACTTAGAATTATGCTAAAAATAAATGTATTTTTAAAAAGTAAAACAGAACACTCATGAAAACTTAGCGAGGCTGTGAAGCAGAGGGCCACCCTCTCTGTCACTTCCTGCAGGTCGGACCACAGTTCCGACCCTTTGCCTCACCTTCAGGCCACAGCGGTAAGCTTCCACTTTATCTAGGTCCAGACAAACAGTCTCCTCCTCCGTCAGCCTCGCTTCATAGACTTTCAGCATGTCTTCTGTTTGCAGAATAGCCTGAAGAAGAGCTCTCACAGAGCACAGGCTGGAAAGAGCAAGAGAGGCAGGTAAAGTATCCAGTGACATAATTGGACGGTGACTGTTGGCTCTCACCACCATTCAGGAAACAGGAGGGAGGGTGGGTGTCTAGGAGGCACAAGCTCCACAAAGCCAAGCACATATAAGACATGAGGTCAGGCAAGAATGAAGCTTGACAGGGTTGGGGTGTGGCTCAGAGATAGTGGTAGTCACCCTGGATTCTTCCCTCCCATCCTGCACCAAAAGGGAAAACTTGAAAACTATTCTCGAGAGCTCTGCTCACCTGTTTAAGTAGCCATCTGTGACACCGTTGATATTTTCCAGTTTCTGAAATAGTCCAAATATCTCATTCTGTAAGTAGCAGTATTTTTCAGACCCTCGGAAGTTGGCAAGCATGTCTTTAAGCTGATTGAGAACCTCGGCGATGGCTTGGGAGTCATTCTGTACACTCTGTCAAAAAAGAAGGGAAGCACGTTTCACCAACTGAGCAAAAGTTTTAAATGTATTTTTATCATGCAGCTTTAAGGTCTGTAGCATGCTGTTTTGCTCTGCATAAGAAAAATCACTGTTCCATATACGAAAATGTATGCATAAGTGTACAATGTATACACATGGTAATTTGCATATATACAAGGAATCTGGCAGGCACCTGACAGGTAAAGCACCTAAAGTCTAATCCTTTAGCAGCATTCAATACATTGTTCCCTGTAGTCCTGTGCTGTATGCCAGATCTCAGACTTACTTTACTGAAAGTGTGTACCCTCAGACCTACATCTCCTTACTTCCTCCATGGCCCCATCCCTGTCATCACTACATTTCCGTTTCTATATGTCTGACTCCTTTTAAAATTCCACATTTAAGCAAGATCACATATTGCTTATCTTTCTGTACTTGGTCCATTTCACTCAGTATATCATCCTCCAAGTTCACACAATTCTCAATTTTTCTTTCTTTTTAAAAACTCGATAATATTCCACTTTGTCCTGGAGAAACGGCTCAGGGCTTAGGAGCCTGTACTACTCTTTTCTTCGGGGTCCCAGCACCTACCTGGGGCAGCTTGCAACTGCCTATAACTTTAGCTCAAAGGGACCTGACACTTTCTTCTGGCTTCTGTGGGTATCTATACTCATGTGCCTATACCTCATTGACCTTGCCATAATTTAAAATAAATATATATTCCATGGTGTACATATATCACAAGTTTAGCAACCTACACACACACACACACCTAGATATATATTCTGCACTGTATATGTGTGATTCTCAAGATTAGCTTTTAACTTTAAAACATCTTTAGTGTAGCAATGGAAAACAAATACACTTGCCATGGAAAACTGCCTATAAATATGTAGGCCGTGGGGTTTTTCCTCCTCTATAGATAAACATACAGACCTGTGGCATCAGGAGATTAACGTTACCAGAGCGTACCTTCAGCTCATTGATTTTCACCGTGATGTGGTGTGTGGAGCCTTGGTCTGTGAGCAGGAGATTTTTCAGCGTCATCCTGCCCTCGCAATGCTCCATCTGCCTGCGGATCTTCTGCAGCTCCATCAGCAGCCATGTTTCCTGTTTGTCATTTTCTCTGTTGGTCTCAATCACTTTATTGTGGTTCACATCTTGGCAGGAGCCCACATGAGTGATTTCAGTTTTGGTGACTGTAAAAATAAGTTAGGACCATAACCATGACAGACCGAGGTGCCAGGTACTTCAACCGTATAAAAATATGCCCATTCCGGGTGACTTAATTCTAGAACTCAGGCATATAACATATTTTATGCATCTGCTATGTAGAAGACAGGCTCATTGTCTCCCAAGTATTGTGTTGGAAGACTGGTCCCTAATAAAACAGTACTGATGTAGTAGGGTCTTTAAGAGGTGAACCTAGCAGAAGATAGTTAGATTATGAGGGTACCACCCTCAGCAAAGATGAATGCCCATCTTCTAGGTGTTGGTTAAGTCTGAACTGACTGGTCCTCAACATTTATTTATTCTAAGGTCATCCCAGGAGTTCCCCTTTCTGCTTTTCTACTGAATTATGATGGAGCCATGGATCACTGGCTCTATACTGTTTCCCAGCCACCAGAGTAAGGGGTTAAACCCACTTCTTTTCTTTACAAAATATCTGACTAGGTATTTTTGTTATATCAACACAGAACATACTAAGGATCTTTCAAAGGAATGGCTTCCCACAATCACACATGTGACTGATCTAAAGAGAAAATATGATCCAGGCTGACCTGTCTGGTGCTGGGGGTGGCCAGGGAGCTGAATGACCAGGGTCTGGTAATGCTTCTGGGCATCAGTGAACTGAGACTGCATTCTCCGCTTGTCATCATCTCCAAACATCTCTGAGCCTTGGCTGTTCTTGATGAAGTCTTGGTAATGGAGCTCAAGGTCTTCGATGGTCTTCATGTAATCCTCTTGCCTCATGGTTTTCAACTAGAGGTAAAGAAGGTGTGGTGAGTTGAGAAGACAGAGAAGGCAGGGCAACCCTCATCATAGGCCAACTGAGATTTTTTTTTTTAAGGTCTTGGCTTTATTTGTGTTGCTAAAGGGCACAGCAGTTGCTTGCCAGTGACCGTTTTCTTCACAGGATAATTTTTTTCAAACATAATATTGTCAGAAACTCAAATGTAAATAAAGCGCAATGTAGTGAAGCCATAGTGAAGCTTTCCATTGAGATACAGCTTCCCAGCTTTTTCCCTCTCGCTTAACATTCCTTTAAAGGACTCCTCCACCCAGGGCTCTGCCAGCCACACCTTATGGACCTCTGGCTTAGAGGAATGCTTTCAGAGATCTTCCAAGACTCATCCTGACCTCCCCTTCTGCCATGCTTCAGTGGATATGTATGCCCTCATTCCCATTATCTCTAAGGAGGTGGGGCCCAACACTGCCCTTTCCATAGGTATTTCTGGGTTTTCAGATCACTTCAGTGAGTATTTCCATTTGTCTCATAACCAGCCATGTGCTAATTCCTCCTTGGTTGTGGTGCTAGCAGAAACACCCAAGACTTCACACATGCTAAGCAAGTTTTTTACCCGAGCCCCACCCCATTCTGTACAGTACTGGAGAGTCCAGTCCCGTGGAAGGCTAAGAGGCCCCATGTGGTGAGACATAAAATCCTCATGTGTCCACTGAATAGGCCAAGCAGTGAGTGACCCTCTAGGCAGCCTTGAGGACATACCTTGGCAATCGTCATGGCCCTGATCTTCTCAATGTCAATCATGCAGTAGTGCCAAGACACCAGGCTCTTCATGTTGATGTAGAGCTGGTTCCACAGAGCCAAGATGGCTTCATAGTACTGCTCAATCCTGGAAGGCAGAAAAGGAAAACTCTCCAGCCCAAACAGAAAACTTGGACAGATTTTCACAATTGCCCAGAAATCTAAACAAAACCTTATGAAGTAATTGTCATTTTTAAACAATAGATTCAGACTAATCTACTTCCCAGAAGTAAACCCTCAACTTTATCGATAGTCATACAGATCATTTCAATCATTCTGGTTGGGTCAGGCTATCTAATTTTCTGTTATATGGACGTTAGCAGTGTTTTGGTTGGTAAGTGGCTCAAAAGCTGACCACCTCCAAATCCTGGACAGGAGAGAAAAGGATGATGGCATTAGCCAACACTCTCACTCTGTTCGAGCCTCAAGATTTCCAAACTAAAACATTTGAAAGGATCTGCTGTGGACAGTCTATAACATGTATATTCATCTGCTGGTGAACAGATGCTGCCTTGAGGAGCATGGCTGTATTTGACATAACTTGTTTTTTAGGAAGGAGAAGAACTTCAAAACAACAGCTTCAAAGGATGTTGCAAGCGTCACTCATGCTGGCTTCTGGCTCTCCTGTATGGTCAGATATTCTATTTGATCTATAATAAAGTATTCAACATAACTGGCAAGACATTATAGTCAGAAGTTTCTGGTCCATCCGGCCCAAGGTCTGGACCTGCAGTCCTGCAGCTGCTTAGCCCCAAATAACCACACAAAGGCTTATATTAATTACAAACTGGCTGGCTTATGCATTAGGCTCATTGTCAGTTAGCTTTTACAACTTAACTCATTTCTATTGATCTATGTCTTGCCACATGGCTTGTGGCTTTACCCCTGTTCCATTATATCTTGCTTCCTTGGGTGGCAGCTCACAGCGTCTCTGTCTGACTATGCCCTCCTTCCCTTTTATCTATGCTTGGATTTCCTCCCTGCCTATAAGCCATCTTGCCATAGGCCAAGACAGTTCCTTTATTATTCAATGGTAATTCACAGCATACAGAAAGACATCCCACATCAAGACGCAGGAAAGATAACTTCACTAAGTTCCTTTGCCGGGGACGAGCGAACACTGCTTTAAGCTTCTTCAGACCCAATCAAGCCTGTCCCTACTGTTCAGTGCCACAGTTGCTAGGAATTTCAGAACTCACTTGCAAGAAAGGTCCACGGCCAGTGGGTTTGGAGGAGGGATGATCAAGCCCACGGAAGGAACAAGCATGTCAACGCCTCCGGGACCTGTCACATACCACTTGCTGCGTTCATTGTTGTCCTTCAGGATGCATTCATCTCCTTTGTGCACAATTTTCTGACGGGCACAGAAACAGGGATGAAAGTGAAGACGCAGAAATAATTGACACCTTTATGTTTGCTTTCCCCATTGGAGTAAGATAAGTATAATACTCCCAAGCAATATATATATATATATATATATATATATATATATATATATATATATATATATATAAGTAATTCGTGTGAACCCAAAGGACACCTAAAAGTTAGCCACATCCAAAGTGAGTTAGAGAAAGAAGTTCTTCGAGGATCACCCAGGAATATGAGAAAACCTTTTCCACATCCACAGGCAGAGCCTCATCATATCGTCTTCCTGTTCTGAGTTCATGCTTTATATAGTAGACTCTAATATGGGGGGGGGGGGCAGATCACTCATCTCAATCAATAGCTCTTAAATTTTAAGAATAAAAACATCCTGGCCTTAGTTAGTTATAACAACAACAAAACCACCTTTTAATTGAACTTCTGGCACGCCTGTAGTCCCATCTACTTACAAAGCAAAGGTAAGAAGATTACAAATTCAAAGACAGCCTGACATATGAGCAAGATTAAAGATAGCCCTGGCAAACTTAGCAAGCTCATGTCTCAAAATGGTAAGTACAAGAAGGTCTGGATAAGTCGGGCAGTGCTGGCACACTCCTTTAATCCCAGCAATCCAGAGGCACAGCAGGCAGATCTTTGTGGATTAGGCCAACCTGGTCTATAGAGCTAGTTCCAGGACAGCTAAGGCTGTTATGCAAAAAAACCAAACAAACAAGCAAACAAAAAAAGGCCTAGACATATGTGACTGCCTACCAAGGCCCTAGGTTCAAACAATTAAAAAAAAATCCAATTAATTAATTTCAGCTTTTTAAAAAATTTTTTATTTTATTTATTTATTTACTTATTTATTTTTTTGAGGTAGAATCTCCCCTTGTTGCCTGGGCCAGCTTGAAACTCATTATGTAGACCAGGATGAACTTGAACTTCCGGAGATCCTCCTGTTTCTGCCTCCCAAATGCTGGGGTTAAAAGCGTGCACCACCATCCCTGGCCCTATGTTGCCTCTTAAGATAAGGTCTAGAGGTGCAGCTGGGTGACAAAGTGCTTGCTTAGCCTGGATCCCTAACACCACACAATAAGAAAAGAACCAAAGCAAATGAGCAAAAAACCAACCTACATAGTAAGGCAACTATTTGAACTGGTAAAACATAAGACTTTTTTTTTTCACCTCATATTTCAAACTGATCTCTTTCCTTCCTTCCTTCCTTCCTTCCTTCCTTCCTTCCTTCCTTCCTTCCTTCCTTCCTTCCTTCCTTTCCTTCCTTCCTTCCTTCCTTCCTTCCTTCCTTCTGTCCTTCCTTCCTTCATTCCTTCCTTCCTTCCTTCACTTCTACCTTCCTTTTTTTTGAAACAAGATCTCACTCTGTACAAGGCTGGCATTCAATCTGAGAGAATTCTATTTCAGTCTCCAGAACACTGGAATTATGGGTGTGTACCACCATGGTCAGTCCAACATACTTCTTTTCACCACACAAGTTCTTAGAACAGTCCACAGGGAAGAACAGACCACTGTTTTATAAAGCTCATGTAACCAGGTGATCTCATTTTGTTTCTTAGGGCCTTCAAATTTTTATTGTAAGAAAGCAGAACTGTGGGAGTCGTATAGGTAAGAACATAAAGAAAGTAATCCATTTCTCTATAAATCTGTGCTTTTCACAGAGCCTACAGGATTGATGTGATCCAGAACTGCAGGAGCTATGTATGAGACTGCCATTTCCCATTTCTACCTATCTTGTCTGAAATTTAACGATGGAGTGATCACTAATATGTAAGTAAGCATTAGGTATCACAAGAAGGAAGTAGTCAGCCTTGGAAAGAATTTAAACCTTCAAGAGGGGAGCTACAGTACATGCTAAGCATAGCAGGAAGCTTTGCCTTCCTTCCCCAGCACCGCAAGAAAGCAGCAGCTATTGTCCAGATTCCTGACAGTTCCCAATGATTCCGTTCAGAATTACTGCATTTGTTCAAAAGGAGATTGCTTTATTGAGTTATGGAGTTTATTGTGACCAACATTAGCTTTGCTCTTTAGTTGGCAAAGGCTTATGTAAAGGGAAGGCTTTTTGCTATGTTTCTGAATGTGAGTACATACCTGGTCTTGCTTGTAGTCACACAGAGCCCTGAGGATAATGGGCTTGTTGCTTCTGTAATCTGGGTTCCGAGGTTTCAATTGCACGATCTTCTTAGACTTGTTGACCAAGTTCTGCACCTGACGTTTGTATTCAAGGATTTTCTCCCGTTCTTTCTGCAATTGCAAATACAATCTGCCTTAAACACAGGTACCCCGCGACTTTTAGAAACCTCTCGGGGAAGCTGCCACAACCAAGTTAAATATTGCTATAGTTCTATTAGTAATAATAAGCCACAAATTCATCATGAAGGAAGATAACCTTCCATAGCCCATAGCAAGCCTGTTGAATTAGCTGGGCAGGAAAGTCCATCTCTGTGAAGGGCCAATGTGAATAAAATGAGAAGCATACTTTCCCAAGGGACTTGTCAAGGTAAGTCACAGCATTCTCTCCATTCTTGGTTCTCAGTAAATTACTGAGATATAGAAGCAGAGACCCTTCCCTACCATACCGGCCACATAGAGATGCCTCTGAAAGGTGAAGAAATTGAGGTGTAGACTCTAGGTGTGTGCTGTCCTCCATCACAGCCTGCCCTGTGTCTGAGTTGCATCAACTTCCCTGGGTGCAGCTGCTGAGGGTCTGGGTATGGCACCGTACCTCCAGTTCTTTGATCTGCTCCAGCAGGTGCTGCAGGGGCATGTTCTTGTCACAGGGGTACTTCTTCCTGATGGAGTCCTGCAGGCCCTTCAGGTAGGCTTCAGTTGACTGAGCCTCTTCAAAAAACTGTAAGAGATGACAACTCGGGTCAGTGAAAGGGCACTTACTGTCGGGGTTCGGATCTGGAATATCACCCAAGGCTTTTGTATGGAAGGGTTGGTTCCCAGAGAGCCACTTAATAGGGTAAAATCTTTGGAAAGAAGTGCATCAAGGGTGGATCTTTGGGGTGTGCCCTCAGAGAGAATCGTGGGACTCTAGCCTCCTCCTCTTCCTCCATTATTCTCCAGCACTTGTGTTCTATCCTGGGCTCCCCACTATGATGTACTACCTCATTCAACAGAACAAGGGGGCCCAGGGGCCACAAACTGGACTATCCAAAACTGTTGGCCAAATAAACGTTTTCTTGGTATAAGTTAATTATCCTGGGCATTTTGCTAAAATGAGGGCAAAGCTAACCAATAATGTTATTGAGCGGTTCTGTTTGGAACCATGGTCCGAAGCCTCTGCTAAGTGGCTAAAGGAAAAGATTAGAGTTGAAGCATTCACAAACTTGGTAACAGGGCCGAGTGACTGCTGACCATGTTACAAATCTGTGTTCCTCTAAATTGAGGACAGTAAGTAGGATTTCTGCAATACCTTCAAGAGTGCTTCCTTGCTTCAAAAACATATTCAAAAGATAAGGTAGTAATGACCCCATTACTTCCATATCTCTGTAGCATATGTGCTTATTAGCACCTCATCCATACAATTTATGCATGTGCCATATTATTTTAGACCAGGAAAAGTTCCCTGGAGATCGCTGTGGATCTGATCTCCCTATCGTACAGGAGAAATGGAACAGTGGAGTTGTAACTTGTTCTAAAGTCACACAATTACAGGGTAGAAGGGCTGGAACCCTCATCCTTGTCATCAACCTTTCTTCTCAAAGTTCCCTGGCCACTCTGAAATATCAGTCAGGGCCAACAAGATGGTCAGTGGATAAGGATGCCTGTCACCAGGTCTGAACAGCTGAACCCTATCTCCAGGACCAACACAGTGGAAGAAAAGAGCCAATTCAAGCAGGTGGTCCTCTGACATCCACATGCCCACTGTGGCATGAACTACCACCCCCTCCACACACATACAAACGAATGTAGTTGGGGTTTTTTGTTTGTTTGTTTTTTGTTTGTTTTTGTTTTGTTTTGTTTTTTTAAAAGATAAGTCTAAAAACCTGAAAGTAGGCAGCATTTTCTTTGAGATGGACATCAATGCACTTGGTGATCTGCAGAATCCAACTCCACTGTGTCTGAAGTGTGTCCATATATGCCTGAAACAAGAAAGCATCAAGGTATCAGCTGCCTCATACGTCCATTAAGAGGCATAGAGGGGTGCCTCCTGCAGACCTGTGAACCAGGTGAAACAGATACTGCCTTGTTTTACCCCAAGTCAAGCAGACTTTTGTCTAACAACTGGAGACAGAATATCCTACCTGAGATCTCTTGGTGCAATCGGTTCTTACAAGCAGAGCTACCAGTAAAGGGAAGTCGGTCAAAATAGGTCTTGCCCAACTGAGCTGCTACTGACCAATCAGAACAGACACTGGGACAGCGCTGGTGTGGGATTCCCTTCGGAACACCAAGCCTGTTCTTGGATGGGCACTAGACAGTGGGGAGGTGGAAGGCTTCAGGGACTTAAGGTAGTGACTTTTATAGATGACATGGACATTTCAGTTTAACAAATAATAAGGCCATAGCAGCAGCACCACTTACATCAGCCTTGGGATAGCTCACAGGTAGCAGTCTCCAGCAGAGGTCAGCAAATACTGCCCATGGGCTACATCTGGCCCACTGCTTTTATTTATCAATAAAACTTTATTGTAACAGGGCCATAGTTACTCATTCACACAGTATTCATAGCTGCTTTTGTCATACAATAACAGAGGTAAGTAACTGTGACAGAGATCATCTGGTACAGTATAAAATATTTCTAGATTACTGGGGGGGGGGGGGTGCCAATCCCTAGCCTGGGATACTCCTGAAACAGAAGACAAAGTTGTCCCAGCTTCGTGATGGGACACACACAAAGCTGTCTTCTGTGAAGTCCTTCCCCCTAGTGAAGATGTAAGTTCCATGAAGCCTACCTCAATTTTGTCTGAAGCTGGATGCTGATTGAGGACAAGTTGATCACTTTCTTGTTTAAGCTTATTCAGTTCCTTTTCCTTGACTTCCAGCTGACTCATGCGTATCTGCAGAAGGAAAGCCCAAACCCTTTACAGAGTCGCAGTCGGCTGTCTCTTACGTTATACTACCTAGAGGTGGCTACTTCCAAAATTGCATTTTGGAAATGACTGATGCTAAGGACTCATATCACATGGTTCTCAAGAACCACAGCATTTTATATACTGGGAACCTAGGTTAGGGAGGGGTTGAGGCAAGACCTGTGGCATGATCTAATTACTCAGGTAATTAACAGCATCGCCACTAATGCATATTAAACACCCCGAACTCCAGATGCTTGGGACCACAGGTGTTTCAGATCTGGGATTTGCTATTGAAGAATATCTGCATAACAGATAGATAGTTTGGAGATAGGACCCAAGTCTAAAGACAAAATTCATTTATGTTTCCTACCCACATAGCCTAAAGGTAATTTTATACAATATTTTGGGAGCCCTGGATTCTGATTGCCACCTGTCACCTGAAGTCAGGTGTAGAATATTCTACTTAGGGTATCATGGAAGCCCTGAAAAAGTTTCAGAGAAGAGCATTCCGGATTCTAATTTTCAAATTATAAGTGCTTAACACATTCTGATTCCTCACCCCAGGTTTGGATCCACTGTTCTACCATGTTCTAGGGTTTCTGGCTGGACTAATTTCCTCATTACCTATGAATCACTGTCTTTAGAGATATTAAACAATGAACCTGGGGGTGGGATTATTTAACCAGCAATGGCACATCTCTATCGTCCCATCTTCTTGGTGGATATGGCAAGACGATTATTTAAATTCCAAATGTACGGCCTTTCTCACTAACTGAGGGAAACTCTATCATTAAGAATAATGGGGGGAAGCTGTAGAGATGCTCAGTGGTTGACATTGATTACTCTTCCAGAGGACCTGGGTTCGATCCCCAGCACCCACATAGCAGCTAACAAGCACCTGTAACTCCAGTTCCTGAGGATCTGACGCCCTCTTCTGGCACTTGTAAGCACTGCATGGTACACAGATACACATGCAGGCAGAGTGCACATACTATGTAACTGCCCCAACTTTGCTCTCCACATGTAACTAAATAAATCTTACATGGCTGAACAGTGTTCCCAAGGTTGAATTACAAGTGGCTGGTTAATTTATTTAAGAGACCTCTCATCCCTCCCCCACCCCGAGCAGCAGGCTAAGGGTGTCTCACGGAGAAGGCCTCCTGCTTCTGAGCGATGTTAGTGTTCTTGTCGCTCCAGTCATACAGCAGCTCCTCCTCCTCACAGTCATTGATCCACATGATCTCGCGAGAGGTGGCCTGGATGATGTTCTGAAGCTGGCGCAGGTGATCCATCCTCTCGAAGGACGCTTTCTGCAGACAAATCCAAGAGTAGTGTTAGGATAACAAGGGGCAGCTGAATGGCACTCTCTGCGGACTGAGAGGACAAACCTACGTCGTTCTTTACCATGTAAGACCACGTAACGCCTCTTAACCTGCTGCAATCACCTAGCATTGGAAAGATGTCCTGTCCAAATTTGTGATGCATCTGAGGCCATGGCAACCTAATTAATATCCAAATTCCAAAAGGTCATTCTCATCTTTTTTTTCCCCCTGGTGCTGGGGAAATTCGGGGTCTTCCTCATGCTAGAGAAGCATATTCTTTTGAGCTATATATGTCTCCAGTCTCTGAAGAGTCTGGATTTAGGCAAGGATATTTGAGGTCAGCCAGATGGCTCAGTGGATAAAGTATTTTCTAGACATGCCTGATAATGTGAGTTCAATCCCTAGGACCCATGCAAAGTACTGATTCTGCAAAGTTGTCCTCTGACCTCCATATACATTATAGCATTTGCATACCTATATATATATACATACACACATGCACACATCAATTATAATAAACAAATAATTAAAAGATAATGACGTTTGGGTTTAATAATTTTAGATAATTAAGAGGGAACTAGATTCGTAGATAAATCTAATTTTCTTTCTTAGGTAAGTCAGGCTTTGCCCACAGAAGTTTAAGGTACCATCTATGGCCATTGCAACAGAAAAAGTAGTGTGTAACCAGTAGCCATGCTATTTTAAAAACATTGTTACAAGCAAGGCAATATGGAAAAGGGGAATCTAAGACAACACATATAGATAGAAGAGTGAAAATCTCTGCTTAGGAATCAAGCAACTGACACCATCTGTCGTGAGATGATAATGGGCTGGTAAGACATGAGGAAAATATATTTTGTCTCTGTTCACATTTGTTCCAAAAAAAACACCCTGCAATTCTTTATTACTTTGCATGCATCTAACAAGAGTCATTTATGTGTAATTTAACAGAATAGTGCTAGGCACTGCCTTCAGATACCAAAGCTTCTGAAACATCAATCCTAAAAGAAGTCAGCAATAACAGGATTATCAGCTATGAACACAGCAGGTGTGTGTGTCCAGGCTCTTTGGTGAACACCAAGCCAAGTGTCTGGTCCACCAGGGATGTACCTCTTGAGGAACTGAACTGAACTGACAGCACAGGCTAAATGGACTTACCAGCAGGTTTTCATATTCCTCTTCCAACTGGTAGATTGCAGACTTCTCGCGCTGGGAAATAAGAAAATGCAGGTAATTATTTAGTCCCCTCATCAAGGTCCACTGAAAGGCCCTTCTACACCTCCTTGTCATTTGCTGGCCTTGGCTGGCTCCCTTGGTAAAGTTAAACTGTATGAAGTCTTTCACCCACAGTGACTTTTGCCTGGGTGGTTTGAAGGCCCCTCTCTGGACACTCATGCCTTTTCCCAAAACAAATACTTTATCACATAAAGACCTGCTGTAGAAAATCTGATTTTGGATCATCCAGATCTCAGAGTCATGATGAAAGCTGGGCAGATACTTAAGTGGACAAGAGTGAGGTTTAAAACGTAAAACAGTAAAATGAAAACTTTGGCTTAAGTATTACAGTTAGTGATTTCGTGCAGGGGGGGGGCAGACAAGGGGACATGACCAAGCACTGAGATCAGACTGTCGCTCTCCACTCAACCCACGGCTGACTCCCCCCCCCCCCCCAAGAAGAGGAGAGGTATCAAGATGAGACATTTTCCTTCAAGACAAATGTGACTTTATTCTCATCCAGAAGAGAATGCACCAACTCACCAACAATAGACTCTACATGATAATTTCATTTTCTTCTGATAGGTGATTTGCTGCCTACCTATCACCTCCCCGGATACTTATTAAACTCAAGATATCCTGCATGAATTTAGCATTTGATTCAACTCCTTCTCCAGGTCCCATAAATTTGTTTCCACTTCTTTTTTTACATAATGGAAGGGGTTTTTTTTGGGGGGGGGGGGGTCTGGTTTGGTTTAATTTCTAGTCTCTTGGAAAGAAAATAATAGTCTTGTGTTTCAAATAAATTTGCCTAAGTGATCGCCCTTCTATAGACCCCGTGATGAATGTAGGAAGTACCAGATCTGCTTTGATTTTGTCCAGCTGCCAGCGGTAGTCTCCAATGGCATTGTGGATGCTCCTGTGGCTGTTGATATGCTGTTCCACTGCGCCCGAGTCCACACCCCAGGCCATCAGGTCCATTTCTGCCTGCAGAGAGACGAGGAGGCGCACCCTTTAGTGTCCCTCCTCTGCAACAGACTCATTTCTCCTTGGCATCAGGGATCAAAATACCATACACAGCTCTGCTTCAGATAAAACACAAATGGACAGCCAGCCACCCAGGAAGCTAAGGCAAGAGGATTGCCTGAGAACGGGTGTTCAGAACTAGCCCAAGTACACAGCAAGTCCTCATCTCAATAAAAAAGTTAAAAAGAAAGAAGGGAGGGAGGGAGAAAGGAGGGAAGGGGGAAGGAGGGAGGGAGAGAGGAAGGAAGGCAAAAAGGAAGGCCTATACGAAATGTGTCTGAAGTCAAATATTTTTAGTGTCTCAAAATTCTCAACTAGCTAATGAGAATCATCAGATCCACACTCGATTAGTTTGGCTCCAGTCCAAGATGAGCTGAGGAAGAAATTCAGTAATGGGTTCCTTGCAATCTAGATCATTCTTCTGAGGAGAGAAAATCTGCATGTGAGGATGCAGGTGTTGGGGTGGAGCAGGCAAGCAACTCAGCACAGAAAGGAGATTGCTACTGAATTTTGATTCCCAGAACCCACAGCTAAAGGACAGAACCTTGCCTTAAACATTGTCCTCTGACCCCTATACCTTGGCATCCATGCCCCGCACTCGTACAAAATAATAACGACTATAATTTTTTTAATAAAGAGGAGAATGTAAATTTGTATGACTAGATACTGGTATGCATATGGTACATTTCAAGTAGACATTTCTTTATCGAGTCTTTTTTAAGTACATGGCAGAAATTATTAATGATACAGTCACACGCCGCCTCTCAAACTAAATCACCAACCTAAAGTTGTCATTGTTTATTCTTTAAATCATCCTTTGTGACTGCAATATGGGGAATTGAACCTACAGCCCCAGAAAGCCAGGCAAATGCCTTACCATTGGGCTGGATATTCAGCTCTAAGTTATATTGAGAAATATTAAATCGTTAACTGTTGGCTCCAAAATATAGCACTTTAAGATTCCGATTCCCTTTCAAACTGGAAAAACTCTCTCCGGTCCATTTCAAAGGTCTGCAAACTCAAGATCTTTCATTCGAATTAAGTTGGTTACACTACTAGGATTATAGGTTTGCATTTGATTTTTAAATGTGAAATCCAGCTTTATTTATCACTTGAGTCTGAAATTTAAGAATGTTTCACGGTAAGAATCAAATACATTGTTTCATTATTTGCCAATTTTCATTCTGGTTCAGTCCAGCGTCTTGTCCCCCTTTTGCATGAACACATGTAAATTTCTAAATCACCTGTGTCATCTCCTGGACAGGACTGCCAGGGGCAAATATCCCAGGCTGGGAGGGCAGCAAGAACAGAACACAATTGTCCTAAGCCGCACCCTTGTTCTAGTGCCCTTGGCAAGGCTTCAGAGAGGAGCTCTTTCAGTCAGAGAACTCAGGGCTACCAAGGACTTTGCTCTAGTCTCTTACAACTGCCTGTGCTTTAAACTAGAAACTGCAGGTGAACTCCAGGAGGGTGGATTTGACCCAGGAGCAGCCCATACAACTCATTACCTGCCAGATGTATAGTATCTGGCTCACCCATCAGCAGAAGCACAAATCAGGAAAACAAAGCAGAATCCTGGCAGGGAGTGTGTCTGCCTCCTGAACACACTGGCTGGGGAAAGGGCTCCCTTATCAGCAGAGCCTCCAATGGGTCTCCTGGGAGTGACTGAAGAATGCAGACTATGTGTGGGGGAGGTGGGATGAGAAGGAAAAGGCCACACAGAATCCCTACAGGAACCAAATAGCTTTTTATTTGCTGAGAATCCTAAGACCCGTCTGACAATATCAAAGGCATGTCTCATCTCCGATGGCTGTTAGAAAATGTCGGAACAATATGTTTGTGCAAGAATGGCATTTCCTGAAGTTTAAAGATGTAGAGATTTTTCTACCAAGTATTCTTTGGTGTGTTTGTGTGTGTGTTGTTTGTCTATTTGTAGGTATTGGAGACAGAGTTTCCCTAGGTAGCCCGGGCTAAGATTATAGTCATGTACCACCACACCCAGCTCTACGAAGCATTCTTACAATGCTACACCCACAGTAATACAGAAAATGACTAACTCTGAGCTGTCACTTAATGTAACTGTCATGCTGTCTTAGACGACATCAGGGGATATGATGTCTCATAATTACTTTGGCTCAAAGTCTGTCTTGCCTCCCATCAAGGATCCTTGAAGGTATAGTTCAAGCCCCTTTAATTCAAGTCTTCCTTAGGATGGGAGGGTCACTCTCTCCCCACTCCTAATAAGATTTTATTACAGCTCTCACAAGGCAATTATTTGGCATTTGAGATGTATCTTCTTGTCTTCAATAATACTCATCTTCATAACTATGGGGTTATGGGCCCTCAGTTACTACTCTATGCCTATATATATATATATATACCCTTAAGAAATATGTGTTAAGAGATGGAG
This sequence comes from Phyllotis vaccarum, assembly GCA_033318265.1. Taxonomy (NCBI): domain Eukaryota; kingdom Metazoa; phylum Chordata; class Mammalia; order Rodentia; family Cricetidae; genus Phyllotis; species Phyllotis vaccarum. The sequence continues at coordinate 42,031,747 of JARWLC010000011.1, read as the reverse complement.
GCCAGGCCTGGGCAGTTCAAAGTCATCCTGAGCTCCATAGTTAGTTCAAGGCTCTATGAGACCCTGTCTCAAAAAATAGAGTTTCAAAGACTTTCGGGGAATCCAAAGACATGTAAACAAGTTTATAGTTAAGTTTCTGAGATAATCGCTGGTGTTTCTCCACTATCTACTCTACCTCCCATAATAGTTTATGGTCTTCATAATGAATAGGGTGCCTGGGGTAGGCATGGTAGAACACACTGTAATCCCAGTATCTTGGAGGATGAGACAGGAGGGTCACAAGTTCAAGGCTCACCTAAGCTACAAAACAAGACCCTGTCTCAAAAGCAAAAACAAATAGGAACTGGAGAGATGGCTCATTGGTTAAGAGCCCTGACTGTTCTTTTAGAGAGCCTGGGTTTGATTCCCAGCACCCACATGGTGGTTCACAATGCTCTGTAACTGATTCCAGAGGACTCAGTGCCCCCTTTTGGCCTCTGTGGGTACTGCATGCATGTGGTAAACAGACATGCAGACAAATAAAATACACATAAGACAATGAAAAAAACAAAAAGTATAAATAACTGAATAGATTAATAAGTGAATGAGTGAATGAAAACGGAAAAAAATAACTGAATAAGTGAGTGAGTGAATGATAGCGGCAAAAAAAATTACTACACAAGAAGACACCCAAAGCCTTTTAAAGGCTGGGTTGTGTGTAAGTAGCAATTGCCTATGGTCCTAGAAATCTGGATGTTGACCTAAGAGAATGGCTTGAGTCTGCATGTTCAAGACTAGTCTGGGCAAAGGACTCAATGCACACTCAAAGAAAGAGTGGGGGGGTGGTAAAATAGCTAAGAAATTTTAGAGCCATTTAAGAAATTGATCCTACAATTAATCAAGTTCTTACAGCCTTGCATAACAATCTCCACAAAGTCGTTCTAAGACAGCCACCTCGCAAAGAATGGCTCATCTGAAGGTTTTCATTATAAAATCCCCATCTACATGATTATGGCATGTTTCTCTGGCCGTCTAGTCATTATCAGACTTAATTACTACATGAAATAACAAAACAGTAATTAGCATTGAAAAATACTTTGTTGAAATTCCAGCTGCAAGGAAAAGACCAGCGCCAACATCTGGTGCCATTATTTGACTTCACAGCTACACACGTGAGATTTGCACAGTCGGACAACTGAGCATAAGAAAACCATCACGGAGTCCAAACCAGAGCACCTACTGTCACCGCATCCAGCTCTTCCTATATGAAAATACTTTATAACTTATTTTTTTAAATTGTCCTCACTCTTGTGATACTATTTGAGATGTACCATCAAAGGATTCTTTCACTTTAGTCTATGTGTGATAGAGATGAGGTCAGTTGCAGCTCAAACAGAATGACCCCGTGACTTGGCAGGTTGCTGCTACTGGAGGTCTGGGGTTGACTGTGCCACCCTCTTCATCCGAGCTACCTGGGTTCTGGGGTCCTCGAACCAGCACATGCAGGTTTACCTGGGTGCCACTTACCCTCTGCTGCCTCATCCAGCCCAGGCACTCTCCCGTGAGGCGTTTGGTGAACTCATCCCATCCAGAGCCACTCTGGCAGGTGTATCCTCCACCTCCCTTGGAGCTGGCCCTGCGGACTCGAGGGACACTGATGGCCTTGTAAAGGGCTCGCATTTGTTCCTGGAGCTGAAGCAGTCTGGAAGGAAAGGAGAATAATGTTCTCACAAGCAAACAGCCTATGAAAATCTTTTACTGGGTTTCCTTTGGGTCAATCTACAGGCCAAGGATGCTGCATTGGAAAATTGTTTTTTTTCTTTACCCCATAACCTCCAACTTAATTACATGGAAGTATAAATGCCAGGAAGCCACTCACAACCCAAAAGATCCTGAAAATTGTCACTGCCTGTGCCTAACTGGACCCCAACAACATGAGAGCAAATTCAGACTACACATCTCTGCTATGAAGCAATCATTTCCAACTCTAAGAGTCTCACTTGATTAGATAAAGCTGGATATTAGCCTCTGGAAAAGTCAGGTTGCTGTACCAGAGGCCTCTGCTGCTGTCTAAATGGAGGGAAGACGTATGACCCATTCAGCCTTTCAAAATGAACCCAAGGCATGTAATCTACCACATTCTTAGTCCTTCTTTAAAAAACAAAAACTATTTAATTAAGTAATTAATTTTGAAATAAGGTCTCAATAAATTGTCCAAGCAGGCCCCAAACTTTTGATGTTCCTGCCCCGGCCTCCTGAGTACCCAGGATCACAGAGCTCTGCTACCATTCCAGGAAGAGCTAGAGGTATTGAGTGGCTATTTTCCTGTGGGCCTCTTTAATTCTTATAGCATCTCTGAGGTCCACAAAAGATGAAGGTTGAAGTTTTATATTGGAAATGGATAACGCGGCAAAGGCTCACATAAGGGGGGTGCTCTTGGGGTATGTATGCTTCTTCTGGAAAAAGCATGAGGTCACCTGCTGGAGGTCCCCCAACCTTGCTCTGCAGGCAATACCTTTTCTGATAAGCATCACAGGGCTGGCCCATCTGCCGCATCTCCCGGATCAAGCTGTCTATGATTTCCATCTGATCATTGGCCTGTGCAAAATACTCATCCAGCTCTCTACTCCGAGCCAGCTGTATTCCATCTCCATATTTCAGTTCCTAGTAGAAAGAATTTGCATGAAAATATGTAAGATTATAAGGAAACGTTTTGCGTGTGTCAATGAAAACACACCATCTACTATAATGTAACAGACAGTATATGCCCCTAGTCAAACAGCTTATTTCTAATTGAGCTGAGCATGGTGGTACACACCCCTAATCCCACGCCTTTGGAGGCTCAGGCAGGAGGATCAGAAGTTGGAGGCCAGCTTGTACTATACAGAGAGGCTCTGTCTTACAAAAACCAAAACAGTGAAATGGCTCAGTGGGTAAAGGTGCTTGCCAGCAAGCCTGGCAGTCTGGGTTTGATGCCCTGCATCCTCATGGTGAAAAGAGAACCAATTCCTGGAAGCTGTTCTTTGGCCTCCATACTCATTCCCTGGCACTCACTCACTCACATACACATGCATACACGTATGCACGCGCGCACACACACATATACATACATACACTCACACAAATGTAAAAAACTGTTCAAAATATATATATATTTAAGTATATGTATGTTCATATTTATATATGGAGTTAATTCTTTTCTTCCACATTTATGTGGGTTCCAGGAATCAAGCTAAAGTGGGCAGGGCTTACATGGCAAGATCCTGAGCCAATTTGGCAGTCCTTCGCTTGGATTGTAAAGATAAATTTACAGAATGTACATCTTCCCCTTTCATCAGTATGTTCAATTTCCATCTTTCATTTTATGTCCCCTTCCTATTTATTGAGAACTTGAGTGAGCTAAGAAGGCTGGACCATTTCTAAGGTAGGACCTTTTAAAGGCCACTGAGCCTATCCTGTATTACAGAGGAACATAACCTTTCCAGCTCTTTAAGGGGAAAAAAAAATGACACACTACAATGGTATCAGATGTCACCAATGGAGGGGGCTGGGTGACAGGTACACGAGGCCCATTTTGCAGTTTCTTGTGAATCTCTACTTAACACTGAAGTTGTTTTGAAGCAGGAAGCCTCTGCTGTTTCGCAGCCATTTGGCAGCTGGTTCTGTATTAGTGCGCTCCTTCCGCTGCGGCCAAATAAACCTCACTTCTACACGCAAAAAATGTCAGCAAAGATGATACTGCTCCCCACATACTCATTTATCTTAATGCATGCGAACAGAAATAAACTGGGAACACTACAGCATTACACTGCGTTTATCTACCCACAGTCACTACAAACTACAATCAGGGCTTCATGCATGTTCTAGAGTGAACACCGATGACCCTCTTGCTGCTTTGGATGAAGGAGCCAGCCAGGTTTGGGAGGAGTTAAAGGGGTGTGTGTTAAACCAAACTAGTGAGCTGACCCCCAGTTTTACCGTGAACTGAAAAGACATACTTTCCTCCCCCCCCCTCCTTCTCTATACCCTCAACCCATTCTGGTTCATTGGTACAGTTTTACTATGCAGCTCAGGCTGGCCTCAAACTTAGAATCTTCCTCCTCTACTTCCCAAGTGCTATTAAGAAACTAGAACATTAATATAGTCTTCAAAAGAAAAAAAACATAACTTTTCTGGATTAAAATGTTTGCAGTATGGCAGTTTCTACGTGTGATTCAAGTGGAAATGTCAACCCAAGAGAGACTAATCTCAAGTCTTGTGCTGAAAACATGTATCACTCACAAAGAAGACGGAAAAGGTGAGTATCACTCATAATTCTCTGGCTAGCTTTTAGAAATCCAGAACCACTGTGAGCACTATGGTGTTTTCAAAACACTTAGAGCTAGAGAGAAGGCTCAGTGGTTAAAAGAACAGACTTCTCTTCCAGAAGTCCCAGATTTGATCCCCAGCACCTACACGGCTGCTCACAACCACCTGTAACTCCAGTTCCAGAGGACTTGACACCCCTTCTGGCCCCGGCAGGTACCAGGCATGTGGAGCACAGACGTACATGCAGACAAAACACCCAAACACAAAAAATAAAAGTTAAAAAATATCTTTTGAAAAGTGAGAACTTTAAGAGATGACTAATCAATCCATGAGTGGATGAATAGGTTATCTTCAGAGCGGGTCTGTTATAAAAGCCAATGTGGCTCAGAGCATTGTTTGCTCTTAGTTGGTTGTCATGTGATGCCTTCTGCCACCTGGGGACTCTGCCAGGAGGAAGGTCATTGCCAGATGCTGCCCTCGGCTTTGACCAGAACCATGGGCCAAAGCAAATCTCTTTTGTAGTTTTTCCAGTCTGTGGTGTTGTTACTAGCAACAGAAATAGATTAAGATAATATCCCTGTCTTGTCTTGTCTGAAAGGACCATCTCTAGATGCTAAGAACGTAAGAAACCCAACAACACAGATGTGCAGGCTGTGGAGAGGGCATGAGCTCCTGAAAAACCAGCGTGGGCCCAGACCAGCCTCTGAGTCTGAGAAGAGAGTTTACCGGCTGTGCTATCAGCTCCGCCCGCATCAGAGAGTCCGCACAGTTCTGCAGTAGCTCCTGGATTGTGTTCTGGTTCTGGTGCCTGGACATGGTGCCAGTTTGACTGCGGAGACAAAGAAACCAGACAGGAGATGGTTTATATCAATTCAAAAATAACATCAAACTTTCATAAAAGTTGCAAAAACTGGCACCCAAATGGTCGTGTGAAATTCCTCACTCCACAGTTGTTCACATGTGGGTGTTTCCCCCATAAACATGTGCGTGTGGATTTACCTTTTCTGACCCATTTGGCAATGACATTACTCTTTCACACAAAAATATTTCAATATATGTTTTCTAATAGTGAAGACAGTTATATAACCACAGTACAATTGTCCAAGTCAGGGAAATTAAAATGGATACCATATTATTTTCTAATTTATAGAACTTTGTGGGTTTTTCTGTTTTGTTGTTTGGTTTGGGTTTTTTGATGTTATTTTGAGACAAGGTCTCACTGTGTATTCCTGGCTGGCCTGGAACTCACTATGTAAACCAGGCAGGCCTGAAATTCACAGAGTTTTTTGTCTCTGCCTCCCAAGTGCTGAGGCCAGACTGTATGTCACCAAAATTTCATAGATTAATACAAAAATATGTTTCAAAACAATTTCTCCTCAGGTCAAAGATCTAATCCAGGACAACTTTCTGACGTGCAAAAACCCATGACCAGCAACGGCAGCCAGTGATCTCATCAGCCAAGTCCCCAGCACATCTCCTTCTATGGCAAGATGTCAGCAAGTTGAACACAGAGAACAGGTATGTGACTAGCAAATCCAGCCACAGGAAAACAGAGGAGACAAAGAGCAAAGTTAATTCTACAAAAGTAATTCCCACCTTCACGCCAGGAGGCAAGAAGAGCCAAGAAAGCAGAGTGTATAGGAAAAGATGGGAATTTTAGGCATATGTAGTGGCTTTCAAGATAGCTGTTGAATGGAAGTTTCTACTCACAATGAGGCTCATCCTATGTTCTTAATTTGACGGTATAAATCAAGCTGCAGCCCTGCCTACTGCAGTTTGCTATAAGAGAGATTTAAAACTCATCAAATTGTGTTTAATATGTGTGGGTGGCTGGCTGAATATGCTACAGGTTGCTGACCTTTTTAGGTAGAGAGCTTTTTGGGTTAAGTGCATTCAGGACTCTTGCAGAGGACCTGGATTTGATTCCCAACACCCACACTGGGCACCTCATACATGAAGTACCTGTAACTCCAACTCCAGTGGCTCAGACACCCTGTTCTGGCCCCGAGGAACACCTGCATATGCATGCACATACACATACTTGAAACAAATTTTAATTTAAAAAATGGACGAACTTCCTTATAGGGTTTGAGGGGTACCTGGTCCTCCAGCTAGCTCCAATTTGTACCAGTTTCTATCAGTTTGATGCCTCTCTCTGAAACCCCTGTGTGTTCCTCTCGGTCTTCTTTTTAAAGGTTTGTTTAGTTTTAAATTTTGTCATAGTGTGTGTAGATCTGTGTGTGGATCTGTGTACTAGGGCCTGCTGAGGCAGGAGGATATTTGATCCTCTGGAGCTGGCGTTACAGACAATTGTGAGCTGCCCAATATCGGTACTAGAAACTGAACTTAGGTCCTCTGCAAGAGCAGTTAATGCTCTTAACAGCTGAGCCATCTCTCCAGCCCATCCTGTAGATTTTAAAGAAAGAAATTCCACTGTTAACAGAAATGGGGTCTTGAACTAAGTGTTAGTTCAATGGCAAAGCATTTGCCTGTTATGTGCCCCGCGTTACAAGATTAGCAATGAGAAAATAAAGTTAGGTAACAATACCTATAACATACCCGGATGGGGAGACTAACATAAATGCGGGAACCATTCCCACAGTGTCTGACCCCGTGTTACCACACCACAGGAACACATTTTCTTCTTCTTTTTTTTTTTTCCTGCCACCTATTTGGGGTTCCACCCTGCAAGCAAGGTTCTCCAACAAGCCAGCACTAGCTGGATGTGGGTGAGGATCCCAGCTTTCCCTGGGAACCACTCCCAAATGACGACAGTGGCTCTCCTTGAGGCAGGCCAAAGCAGGCCCAGGCAGCGTACTGCCTGAGCATCCACCTGTCAAAACCTGGGCAGCCTCCTCCCTTTAGCGCCAAGAGTACAACTAGTCTCGCTTCTGCTCAGCATTGCACAGGAAACCTGGCATGGTTCCCACACTGCCGGGACAGAGACAAGACTACATCTGTTGTCTTAACTTGTACAGAATTCCAACTGCCTTAGAACATTTTCCCAATGTGCCTGCCAGAAAGCAGGAGGAAATGTAAGGAACAAAGGGGGAAAATGGAGAAACCCAGGAACCTCCCTGAGAATTCTAGGATAAAAAAGAAATTGCAAAGGCCTTATGAGAGGCTGGGGGGAAGAAGATGGCTTGAGTTCAGGGGTTCAGAACCAAGCTGGGCAACAGTGAGAGTCCACATAAAATGAAGGAGGAAGGAAGGACGAGAAAAGGAAAAGATGGAGGGACAGAGGGAGGGAGGGAGGGATGGAGGGAGGGACGGAGGGACGGAGGGAGGGAGGGAGGGAAGAGTTAGGAAAGTCCTATATAATTACAATTGTTTTCTTTATTTTTTCTTTTCTCCTCCTTCTACTCTTTTGGTTATTTGAGACAGAGTCTCACCCCACAGCCTAGACAGGCCTGAAACTCACTATATAGCCCAGGCTAGCCTCATTCTCATAGCAATCCTCCTGCCTCGGCTTAATGAGTACTAGGATTCACAGCCAGCTTGTTTTCTTCATTAAAAGTACTTTTCCTACTGAAACATTTGGAAAGTTCTCTTTAGTAAAGAGGCTCCAAAGGTGATGTCCACAAGGAATGGCAGTTCTAAGCACACGAATAAAAGAGTTATCTCTCCACACAATAAAGGTCAGACTTCTTAACTAATGATTTAACAAGGTGTGCAACAGTAAATAAAGACTACTATAAACTGAGCCATAAGACGGACAATTAGGGGCAACTGGTATGGCATACATAAAAACTGTGCCATCTTGGCAACTTTCCCGTGAATCAAAATCTACTTCAGAATTAGAACGTCTTAAATAGGGGTTTGGCTGATGGAAGATGTGCTTGACATGAGTAAGGCCATCATAGACAGGTTCAGTTCCCAGTACCACACACACACTCTCACACACACACCAAATGCAGGAAGTTCAAGTTTAATTATGAATAAACATATCCAGAGTGCCATACACATTTTATGTTACTTTATAAGATGAAATTTTTTTGGACAACAGAACATAAATTCTGGAGCTTCTGTAACCCCCACTATGAGAGTATGCTGCACAACACTCCCAGATGAGGTACCTGGGAGGGAGCTGGGGCAATTACACACTGGGTCAAATCATCGGGGTTGCTTTGCTTTACTATGCCCTTGTAGTGTGGAGAAAGACTGTTCTATTATTGGAGACCTATCAGATCCTACCGAAGACAAGATATCTTATCCCCTTACCCTGACAATATGTATCTGAGTAATCTTTAAAAAGGCAGACTTCGTGCACTGTTAATAATTCTTAAAAAAAAACTCTTCATTTTTACTAAAAGTCTTACATGCATCCCTCAAATGCCCTGGATACACTAACTCTGTGTTTTGCCTTGCATCTTAGTAGATAAAGATGGATAAGTGTAAATCAAGTTTCTTTACAACTCAAACAAAACAGAAAGACAGACCAAATTGTTTAAACGGTGAAGGTAACAGCCTCTGCCCTTGTAACTTGTCTAGATTACCATATCCAAGTAGCTGAGTGCTAAGTCTCTCCAAGATGCCTGGAGCCTTGAAGAACACTAAAATCTATGTGCTGTTGAAGCGACATCTCACTCTATAGCACAGGCTAGCCCAGAAGTCATGATGTAAATCCTGCCTTGGCCTCCCAAGTGCTGGGGTTATAGCCATCAAGCCAGGTATGAATCCTGTTTACCATAGTCTTAAAAATCCATTTCACAATACTGAAAAGCTATTTTTTCCCCTATTCATACATATATATGGTGATACCTAATCTATAAATTAGGTACAATAAGAGAATAATAATAATAATAAAACAGAACTGTTATAGTTAAATATAGTAATACACCGAATAAAGGGCATTTCAAACTTCAGAATGGTTATTTCTAGATTTATTCGGGGTCTGTTTTATTTGTTTGTTTGTTTGTTTGTTTGTTTATTTGCATGTTGGTTTGAGACAGGCTCTTAATGTGTAGCCAAGACTAGCCTCCTACTGGCAGGTCAACCTTCCTTCTTTTGAGTGTTGAGATCACAGGAGTGAACCACTCCCTCATTCCACTTATTTACTTATTTTTGAGACAAGATCTCATGTTTCCATGTTGGCTTCAAACCAGCTTTGTGGCTGAGGGTAAGTAACCTTGAATTTCTGATCCTGCCTTTATTTTACCGGGGCTGGGATTACAAGCCTGAGCTTCCACTCTCGCCTAATGTCCATGTGGTATTTTTGGACAGTAGTTGACCGTAGACAATTGAAATATCAGAAAGAGAAACCATGGGTAGCAGAGAGGAGCCTATTATCTTATCCTTAAAGAAAGCCTCCTTACCCAGGCTCCATCTGTAAAATAGCCCAATTCTAACTGAGGTGCAGTCAAGAAACCCTTGAGAGTGAAGTAAGAAAGAGCTGGGTGTACATTGGCTCTGTCCATCTCAAAGGACAGATTCTAGCCAGCCAAGGTTAGTAACACGCTGACCTTTCAACCACAGAGGATGTTTCATACACAGACGTGGCTGTGCTTAATCAAGAAGTATGCGGATTGTGATCTACTGGGTCATATATTCACCTTCTGGGCATGTAGTGAGTGCAGATCCCTCACCATGAGAGTTGATAAGCAGCTTCAGAGAACACATTATCCTCCCCCCCCCCATCAGTAATCAAACCCTGGTTCTTCAAGTATGTTAGGCTAGTGTTGGACTGCTACCTTACATCACCAGTTTGGGTTTAAGCTTCCTCTGTCCTCCAGTGTGAACCTTGCCATGCTCTTTCTCTGCCTCTGAGTGCCAGGATTGAAAGGCTATGCTGTCATATCCAGTTTGTGTGGTGCCGGGGATGTACCCGGGGCTCTGACCATACTAGGCAACCACTCTGCCAACTGAGCTTCATTCCCAGCCCAAAGTGGCAAGCTTATAAACCACATCCAGAAATGAACTAGCAAGCATCCAGCATCTGTGTTCAACTTAAAAATCTGTTTTGTTTTATAGACGTAGACGGTAAAAGATATCTAAGGGGATGCAAAGAAAGCTCGCGTGGGTTAAATGATAAGATTATTGACTTCTAAGCTAAAACTGATAAATATTCTTGGGAAATTAAAGGGTCATCCTTTGAAGATGAACTCTTCTAACATTGTTTTATCTTCAAATGATTCATCCCACACAGAACCTGTCTACGCAAACATTTTTTAAAAATTTATTCTGAAGCTTGTTTAAACAAGAATGTCTCTAAGCTTTTGGAAAATGGTCCCTTCGTCTGTGACTAAAAGGAAAATGTGTTCTGGAGTTAGATCCAAAAACAGACCACACAATTGTGTGTGTGAACAGCAGCATCCAGCTATGCTATATCTCAGCATGTTCAAATAACATTCATTTCTTAAAGAAGAGAAAGACTTCAAAATCAGCTATCTTAAAGCATTTGGTGGACATCTGCTTCCACAATATAACAAAAAAAAATTATAGCAGGCATGAAGCATTGCAAGGTAAAAATGCTTTGTTTTATGATATAACTTCATAATACTTTTATTGCTCATTGTGCATCCATGCCACCTTACTATATTTCTTTCCATGCGCATAGAATCTTTGTTACATCTTCCTTTCTCTCTCTACACATCTCTTTCTCTGTTCTTCCTTTGTGTCATTTAGGGTCTTGTATATGTGCCTGAAATGAAGTTCTGTTTCTCTGTATTCAGATTTATTGAATGAAGCCCCCCCCCCCAAACCTCAATAAATATCTGCTGGAAATTGTGACTACGCAACGCATTAATCTTGAGACCTAACCAATTCTCTTTATAATTTTCAAAGTGTCTTTCATGTATTTCACACTGTCAGCTTCTTTCAAGAATCTTAAGTAGAATAACAACAAAAAAACTGTCTGATTCTAGCGCATTAACACTTAACTCACTCAACACCGTAGCCATCAGCTGAGCTGTTGGCCAGCCATTCCTCAGAAGTAACAGGTTCAGTGACTCCTCTGCCCCAGGGCTTACCCACACTTCTCTGCCCACACTTCTGAGAGATGTACAGACAGGTGTGTTACCCACCTTCATCATCCTCACCTCCTACATACATCTAACAATATAAGACTTTGCACACTGCAGGTGCTCTGTGCCTGCCTGTTTGGCTCAGTAGAGCAGCAAAAATACATGAATAGTTAGCCATCTTAAACTGATCACCCAGATTTAGAAGCTCAACCAGGGAGTGTATCTATCCCAATCACTGTTCCCAGGCAACAAATAGGGATAAAGGACTCCTTTTATATATATTTAGATGAATAGGTCTCCTCTGACCTTATTTTGTCCCAGTATAAGAACTGTGGCCAAGTGGTGGTAGGTGGGGCTGGGGGAGGGGGCACACATTTAATTCTAGCTTTCCAGAGGCAGAAACAGTCCTGCGCGCACACACACACACACACACCCACACATACACACACAAATCAAAAACAAAACCCATGGAGGGGGATCAGTATTCCAATAAAATGTCCCACTTCTTTTGGGGTGGTTCTCCACTGTTGACTACATGTCAAGGGCTGCTGCAGATGAAGGCACAAACCGACCACACCTGCCATAACCTTCGCAGAGACTCCAAATTTGGCACCAATGACGGTCACTCCCAGCTCCACCACTCCCAGCCTTACAGTCTATGGCTTTATAGTGAAGCTGGAGTTACTGCCCACATCTCCACACCAGGAGGATGGAGAAGGAGAAATGAACAGGAAATAGATCTCCCAGCCACTCATCCAGACCGAAACACTTCTAAAATCTTCTAGAAGTTCTTCATCTGGAAAGACTGGTTACCCTAGTTAAGGTGGACTCAAAGTCACACCCAGCTTGTCTTTGCTCCACCTTAAAAAGTCAACACTGAGACATCAGGACATCAGCAAATCTTCCCAAGACATTTCAGTCTCCTGAACTACAATGAAACCATGCCCATGTTTAGAAGAAAAATAAACTACTGTTGGAAGCTGTTTGGTCCCATTAAATAACAATCAGACAGCATCATAATATAGAATCAACAATTAGTCTATGTAATACAGGATCATGTTGGGTGGGGTTTTTATAAGTATATGAAACTCCTTATAAGGGTATTAACAAAATAAGCAATGCATTAGGAAAGAAGCATCTCATCAAATGCAGAATCAGGATGCCACAGAGTTAAAGTGAAGTCAAAGATTGTACTGGCTAGAAAAAGTATGCAGGTAAAAAAGATGAATTCTAACGACAGGTCTGATCTTTTCTCAGATGGTATGATCATCTGAATAGCAAATTAAACCCCTTGTTAGCTGGAAGACGGTGGGCAAAGTGTTTTAACTACTTTAACCTCAGTTTCCCATCTGTAAATTGGGATATGTTGGTTGTGAGGTTTCTGATTACCCGAGGCTTGCATAATATCTGACTTATCCCAAGTGTTTAGCAGGCGATGGAAACTACTATTAGCCATGGATGTAATGTTTTCTAAAATATGCAACTTACCAAGGTTTAATAACAATGCCAGTGCTATCTGCTGTAGATTGAATTTACCTGAATATTCTTTTGCCATCATTTTTTACAAAATTAGAATATGCATCCTCTGAGTCTCCTAAGCTCTGAACTTCGTGTATCCTCGCATGGGTTACCAGCTCACACCAGGTGAAGCAGCACTGCAGTGCCTACTCTCCCATACACACCGGCACCACCTACACTCACACTTTCCTTTCCTCCTCCTGCAATGTAGCAACGGCCATCTCACCTAGGCTTCTGGCAGGTTGTGCACATGGCACTGACCTCCACAGAGCTGTCCTAGAAGCAGCCTCCTGAAGCTCAGTGACTACCACATCTCCCTGCGCCCAAGCATCGAGAGTCTGGAGGCAATGAAAACTTTCCACGGATCTTATCTCTAGCCAAATCCTTCCACCAGGCTTTCCTAAAATCCTTCTTCCTTTTTCCTTACTGTTTCCCACTTTTCAGTGAATGTTTAGCAAGGAGCCATTGTACATACCTCTTGAACTTTGCCCATGTTCTATACACCCATTTATATCTGCTAAATTACTACACTAAGTAAACACCACATTTTTTTTAATAAAGTCTCACCAATGTCCCCGTGACAGATTGTTATCTCTACTTGTGAAATCGTTGAAGCTATTTACACACCTCCAACTTGTGTGTGCGTGTGTGGCATGGGAAGTCAAGGCCTTGAGAATGCTGGGCAAGAACTATATAGCTCAGTTCTAACTTTCTGAATTCTTGTAGTTCTGCAGTATCAGAGTACACACTCCTCTCCTGTTTTGCTTCTTCATAAACTTCACATGTGCAAATGCTCAGAAAATACTTGCTAAGCCAATGGGGAAAGAAATGGAATTTTACATACATTAACATGTGACCACAGGCCTGTCCAATCTAGAAGTCAGTATGGAAAGACAGAGGTAAGGCTAGGTGATCCTTAGTTGTCCATTTCACTCTGAAGTTTAGAGGCTTGCTTCTTGTTAGTTTTGATTTATTTTATTGCTATTATTATATTATTACTAGTTTGTTTTTCTGTGTTAAGGATGTAGTATGCTAAGCAAGAGTTCTTCAACTGAGCCACATTCTCAACCCTCTTTTGGGCTTTGAAATAATGAGATCTGGACTTAATAAGCCTTAACATTACAACCACATATTTCTGAAGCTTAATGCCTACTGCCTTTAATCCATCCACAAAAAGCTACATTCAGGTTGATGGAAGAACTGAGTGTGAGATTTGGTCACTTTAGTGACAAATATATTTTGGTGATCAGTATTTTATTTTAGCTACAAGAATAGCATTCCAGAAATTCTGCTTTAATGGAAAGAAACATTAATATGATGTCTTATGCAAGAAAAAATTCAAAATTTATTTTTTAAAATCCACATCTTTTATATTACCAAGTGTTTAAAACTTACTAACCATTTATTAAGAGAAATACAAGAAAGTGGGAGCAGGTATAGATCCCACCTAACCTAAAATAAACCTAGGACAGATGGGTGCTGGGGGAAGGGGAGGGCACTTCGATGTTACTGTGACCCAAAACTGTTCTGAAAATGGACAAGAGTTAGTAATGAAAAAGAGAGACAGAGGAGAGACACGTTAAGATGATTTCAATGGCAAAAATGAGATCTGGGTTCTCTACAGATAGTCACTGATTTATATAAGGAAGAGCTACATACACTTATTTCAAAAATCACCAACTTAATTCAACTGACAGAAACAAGTAAGTTTAAATTCAACTAGTAGTTTCTAAACTGAGTTTTGTGCAGAAAGGAAGAAAAAAATGAATAAGTATTATTTAGAAAAATACTAAATTCTTAATTGTTCATTTAGCAGAAGTCTCCAGCTATGTTAGGCAGGCAGGGCCTCCTATTTCTGCAAAGCCTAAGCAATGCACAAGCAGCCCCCTCCACACAAAACTCAAATGCTACCAGAATAAACAGGTCTGGGTACACTGTACGGCTCCCCACTCAGTCTCCATTAATTGAAAATGCGGACGTCAGCATTTATGGGCCATTTTTTTTTTCTATTCAGCAGCACTAGGACAGGTCCAACAAGCTTGGGGGATGGGCTCTATCACCTGGGTCTCAAAAGAAGGACAGACAGCCTCTGACTCAAGGTCCGCCCCCTGACACAGCATGGCCACTGGTTCACATCAATCCTTAGGGAAAAAAGTCCTTTCTTAGAGTGAGGTCACTTTCCACTCCGGTCGGTTTTCCCTTCCAGAAGACAGAACATTTGACAGGTTTATAAACGGGAGGGAGGGGAGAACACAAAAATACTGTACAACGTAAAAGTATCGCTCCTCCACCAAATTAAATGTTTTAGAGAAGAATCCTAGTAAAACGCGTATTTTTACACAACTCACATATCAATGAATAAAGAAAAAATATTACTTCTCTATAAAACTTTAAGAAGCCAAGGAAGTAAAATATCCAAATACTAGACACTGATGGTTGTCATTTTAAGAGGAATAAGGCTGTGTGCAAGGCCTTGGGTTTGATTCCCCAAAAAGCAAAAATAACAAAAGATAAGAAACCTAGGCTAGTAGAAGCAGACTAAATTATAAGATTAATAACAAAAATTTGGTTCATAAAGGGTTGAAAAGAACTAATAAAAATCCCTACATATCTGTCCCAGACTAAAATTGTGTAATCGACACGTTTAAAAAGGTGGGGGGGGGGAGTCCTTAATTCCGGGAAAGCTAAGACAGAAAATAGATAGTTAGGTGGCTGGCCAAACTTTTAAAAACCAAGTTTTCAAACCTGATGTTACCGGCCACAATCGTTCATGGAAAATCCCCGGGCACGTTTTGTTCGGAAAACAAAGATCTCTTAAAAAGTTAGAAAGGTACCCTGACGCTCGAGAAGTAAATATGTTTAAAGAGAAACCAGGTTGCAACTGGAAGGGCTGTCTAGTCTCTAAAAGTGCTTACAAAACAAAACTCTCCCGGAGCCATCAGGTTTCGCCTCCCCCGCCTGCGGCCAGAGCGCGGCGGAAGTATTTAGGTAGTTGGAGAGTCGCCTCGTTCCCAGAGGCGCGACCAGGGTAGGGCTGGGAAGGGGCGGGTCGCAGAAGTCTCACGGCTCACGTGGGCTTACAGAGAGCAGCTCTGGGACTGTGTGAAAAGATGCTCATTACCTTCTCCCACCCACCCGTGACTCCCTCGCAGTATTTCCCCGACGGTCAAGTGAGGAGAACCCAGACCTCTGCGGCAACTTGGCTTGGGCGCCACAGTGCTTTCTCCAGGGTCACCCTCTCATCCAGAACTTGAGCCCATTCTATACAGATCAAAGAGATGACTAATACTTATTACAAAGTTACCTAGGAGACTTATACGATGATTTTTTTTTTTCCTGGAGATGCGGAGACTCGGTTGCGATAGTGGTTACCGAGTGGGGAAGTGGGAACGAATCAGGCCTCTCCAGGCCAAGTTTGCACCCTGAGCCAGAAGCCATCCCCTCAAAGGAGCCCCCATTTGCGCGAAAGGGGAGTCTCAGGCTGGGTGGAGGGTGCAACTTTCATGCAAATGCCCTCAGGTAGCCGAGTAACTTAAGCGCTGCGGCCGCTTTCGCCCTGGGGTGACCATGAGTTGTGAGCCCTGAATCCCCACGGGACAGCAAAGGGGACCCCACCCCTTCCCAGTTTTACCTTTCATTAGTTTGCAAGCAGAGCTTTGTAGCCACTGCCCCGCATTGCCTGACCTCCCACCTGCCAACTGGAACAAAGGCAATCACAGCTGAGTCAACCGTGCAAGGGACAGCGGGGGAAGGGGAGGGGGTGGCGCGCACGGAGGGGCCTGTGCGTCCCTGCCGTCTACCTCTCCCATTCACAGTGGAGGCGGAAAGGAGGTGGCGCCCCTAGGGCCACCATCTAGGGTAGAAGCGAGGTGAGGACCGTGGGACCCGGTCCAGGCTCGCCATAAAGCTGTTGCCAGGGTCCCGGCACACACTCACGCTCCCTGGTCTCAGCGGAGAGCGCCGGGCGTCTGGACACCCGGTGCAGCGCTTCCGTGACCTCGGGCATAGCACTTTCTTCGGCCTAGACCCGGGTTTCCTGGTCGGCCCCAGAGGCGGGCCCCTCCCAGGCCCAAGGTCCTGGACTGAGCTAGGCGTCGGCGGGCAGGTACCCACCAGTAGCCGTCGGAGTTCTGGTCGTTGACCGTGCAGCGCCGGGAGTAGTACATCCTGCTGGTGCCACCGCCCCCGCCGCCGCCACCGCCGCCACCGCCGCCGCCGCAGGTCATCTCATAGCGCAGGTCGGGGCCGGACTCTGCCCGGGTCATGCGGCCCAGGGTGTTGATCCGCGGGTGGGAGCCGCCGTTGCAGCTCATGTCGCCGGTCAAGTCAGAGAGAGGCTCAGCACCGCGGCATACGCGAGGCGCCGCCTCGGGGCACGCGAGGGGCTCCGGGAGAGGAGCGCGGGGCGCGGGAGGCTGGCGGAGACGGGGACGGCGACTGGCTGGGCGCGGGAGCCGGATCGGAGCTGTGGTTCGAAGGACGGCGAGGGCTCAGAGGAGCTGGGTCGAGCCTGGGTGTTGGTGTTGGTCGAGGCGGCGCAAGTCTCCTCCCCGCTGGCACCGGGCGCCCAGGCCACACCTGGCCGGCTTCTTCCCAGGGCCGGGTGCGGCCGCCTTGCCTCCCCCGCCCGCCCCCCGCGTGTCACCGACGCCTGGGGCCGCCCTCCGTAACCTGCGGCTCCTCCCTGAGCCACCTAAAGCCGAGCAGCGGAGAGGGGCGGGGACCTGGAGACCCAACCTCCTCCCGGCGCCACGACCCGGTGGGACTTGCCCCTGCTCTAGGTGCCCAGCTCGGCCACAGTGGCCCACCTTTTGGGGACCCCCCTACTTGCCAGAGGCGGAAATAAAGTGGCCTGGAAGGGCCACTCTGTTAGACGACTCTAGTGAAACTTTAACTTTTTGCTTATCCTAGGGAAGCCACGCCAGCTTTTATTTAAATAAATTACTCCAAAAGTTCGATTTCTATTGTGTAAAAACGATTTTTACAGAAAATCTCGAAAAGGGCTTCTCCAGAAAGAATTTGCTATGAGGATAAAGACACTTTCTCTGTCAGAACAATAAGTCAAATATATTCCCTTTTGACTCTCGTTTTCTACAAGAAGCCGTGAAGATTTAAACTCAGTACCCAGGTTTTCAACCTGGTGTAGTCCTGTAATCCTGGCACTCCTGAAGCAGGATTGGGTTCAAGGCTAGTCTGGGCTACATACAAAGACTTTGCCTCAAACAGAAACAAGACTTTCTTTTTCGCTAAAAGAATCATGAGCGCGCTTGTGACAGGCTCCTGAGTTCCAACCTGGGTCCCCTTCTGCGCCCAACAACCCTGGACAGATACCATCCCAGATGAGTAACACCCAGTCAGAACATTCCACCGATTTGTTCCAAGGCCACTCCCGGTTAGTAGACTTGTGCTAACGACACCATAGTCTCCATGAAGTGGCTTTAGATACAGGCTCCATACACCAGACATTTAAAGCTGGATAACCCAGGACAGTGTTAAATGTTCTTTAGTAAACAACACTTTGCAAAAAATATGTTCATCTTCCTAAATAATGCCAGCTAGCTTTCATGGTTGTACAAAATATTCTCAAACATTTATGAGGTGGTTAAAACAACCTAAAAAACAAATATCAGTCAGGCCGTGGTGGCACATACCTTTAATCCCTACTTCTGGGAAAGAGAAGCAGGTGGGTCCCTGTGAGTTCGAGGCCAGCCTGGTCTACAAAGCTGTTACACAGAGAAACCCTGTCTCAAAAAGGAAAGGAAGGAAGAAGGAAGGAAGGGAGGGAGGGAGGGAGGGAGGGAGGGAGGGAGGAAGGAAGGAAGGAAGGAAGGAAGGAAGGAAGGAAGGAAGGAAGGAAGGAAGGAAGGAAGGAAGGAAGGAAGGAAGGATTTAGTAAAGATCAAATACAGTGGCATGGTGAAGGAGAAGGGGGAATTTGAAATGTGTGTCAATACCTACTTCTTCGTTGACACTTCAACCTTTTGGATACAATTTTTGGCTACAGATCTCACTTGCACTTTTGCTTCATGACTGGCCAGAGCAAACCAACTTATACCAAGGAGACAACCCACAGTGAGATCAGTCTACCACTGTTAGCAGCCCACTAGTTACTACCAGCATCTCAACTTCCTCTTGTTTCTAATAAGGAATTCACCCGGCCAAAAGCGTGTAGACAAAACTGCTTTTTTTTTTTTTTTTTTTTTCAGAAATAGAATCAGTATCTAGATGTCACAAACAACCTGTAATATCCATTTGAGGTGTCAATAACTAATACACAAAAATAGATTAGGGATTTTTTTTCCTCTTATACTTCCTGTTTGTCCAGAAACTTAACTATAGCACTCCATATGGAAGGGCTGATATCGGACTGCATAAGACAAAAATAAAAACACATAACTACCGACCTCATAAAAGCTATAGTAGAATTTAAAGTAAAACGCTTTCTCTAATACTAAAAAGGATGTACAGCTGACATGTAAATTCATCTTAAATATAAGCCATTTATCTACAAAACACCTCACAGCAAGAAAAGCTCTTCTCAGGCAAAGAAGTTCTGAGCACTCCCATGGGCCAATCAGGAGTCAGACTGCCCACACCACCCAGATTCACAGCTGCTCAATCTATTTACAGAGCAGGAGAAGAAGTGAAAACGCAGATGTAGACTTGTGGCCTGCTTCCCGACCTACCTCACTGCATCCTGCTCTTCATCAGGTCCTCCCGAGAATATTGGTGGCTCTCAAACTAACCAAACACGCCTGCCTGGGAAGACAGTGATTTCATTTATCTTTCTCTACGGCGAGTCAGGAAGATGAAAAGGATGAAAATAAGTAGTTTGGCATGCTAGGAAGATGGACTCCAGACATACACACAACATTAGTTATCTAGGCTGGCTCGTGTCAAGATAAAAATTGGACATCAGAAGGGCATAGTCCTGATCTTTGTGCTATCATTTACTCAAGCAAGAACGCAGCTCAGAAAAATGGAAATCGCAATATCTGCCTTGCCAATCTTCTGTACTAAGGACCAGAGACGAAGTACCACATGGAATCATTCTTAAAAATGGAAATTGTAGACTATGGCTGGGATGTAAAATAGATAGATGAATAAAAAGAAAAAAGTGGAAATTGTATATAAAGCTTAAGGTACCACCCTCTGAACCAAAAACTCTTTGCTAGATGTGAAGCTTCGGTTGTTTCAATCTTTATCTCTAGATCAGAAATTTCTTCCTCATTAACATACATTCCTGTGATGAGCCATATTGAATTTATAGCACAGACCAGCCCAGAGGCTCAATGCTAGACACACAACAGTGGAGAAGATGCACCCCTTGTCCTGTAGAACGTCAAAATCTGCATTAGTAAATGGATCACAACAGGGCATCTCATATGCTATTATATCCGTGGAACTGTGAGGACCCAGTAAAGACTTCTAAAGCCTGTTTCTCACAACTGGGTTTTCAAAGTACAGGACTGGAAGTCTGGAAGTCTTCACTAGCCAGGCTGACTGAGGTCAGCTATTTTTTGCCTGCCACTTGTAGATAGCTTCCCTTGTACTGATAGAGACAGTTCCCTCACAGGCAACCTTGTCTCTGGCTGACCTTGGAAATGACCTTGCAGCTAGGAAAGATCCCTCAGTTGTATCCTGAGCAGACTTAAAACACTAAACAAAATACCTTGATTTCAATGAAATTAGGAGATACCTTCTGCTGGCTCAGAATCCCATAGGATCCTTCGTTATCTCTTTGTAGGGATACACACCTTAGTTCCAGAACCATTTACAGACCCTGAGTTCAAAAAGAGCCAGTCTGCTTGCCAAAAGAAGAGTTGCTTGATAAGTCAGAGCACACAGAAGCTTGGATTAAAGTATGTGCAAGAGAGTAAAATATCTATCAAAATGGCAGATAACATTTTAACTACAGAATATGTAGTGGCTAGAAATGTGATTCTAAGGGGAAAACATTTATCTGATACATTTGAGCCTGTGCTTGATCGACAACACTGTTTTGGGTACTGGGGTTGAAACCCAAGGCCTTGCACATGCAACTCTGCTCCTGTATTGCATCTACAGTTCCTGTGGTTCAAAACTTGTAGACTCTCTGCACAGGAAGCCCTGTAAAGACAGTAAACAGCAGAAACACCACTGTGGGGCCAGTCTGGCTGTAGCCTGGGTAGAATTGGTCTTACCCATCACACCTGGACCTCCTCTGAGGCTCTGACTCAAAAGCTTTTCCTTGAGTTATGTGATATTTCAAATATCAGAATTCTATCTGTTTCTAATCTTGTGTCACTATGCCAAAATTCTTGTTTAGTCAGGGATGAAAGAACACATTTCTAAGCAAGATTTGATATCCACATGAAACCAAAAAAGTATTCTATTAATTGTTATTGTTCTAAACAAAGTGAATGGGGTATCTGGATATGTGATAAAAATAAAGTGATGTGCCTGCTTCCTGAGGTCACACAAAGCATAGGTATTGCTATATTTGGTCTTATTCCTGTTTTTATTAATGATCTCAAGTCACAAAGCATGAACAGCCAGAGTTTTGCAAAAATCCCTTCTCTGCCCACTATCAGTAAACAAAGATTTTTTTTAAAGCCTCTACACTGAACATGTACAGAATTCTGTCATTATTTCTTTACACAATGTAATAACTACATTATTTGAGTATTATATACAACTAGAGATTATTTAAAACATGCAAGGGATTTGCATGCATTTTGCTATCTGAGAAGAACCTTAGCATTAATTCCTGACCATTACAGAAACTGTATTTGTATATGTGTGTGCACATGCACACATGCACTTGTGAGTGTGAGCACCATGCTTGTGAATATCAGAAGATATCCACATGTTACACAAAGAAAGCCTGTCTTTAATAACAAATATATAATATAAAAATAAATAACAAAACAAAAGAAGATAACCTGGGGTGTCAGTTGTACTGTGTACTCCAGGGCAGCTGGTCAGTGAGCTTCCAGGGGTATCCTCCTGTCTCTGCCTGCCATCTCACTGTAGAAATGCTGAAATTATAGACACACCACTGCATCCAGCTTTTGCATGCATTTCAAAGGTTTGACAAAAGCCTTTCCTAAATGATCCATCTTCCTGGCTCCTTGGCTCTTGGTTTGCTTTAGAATATAGTTTTATTGCATAAAAAAAGTGAAATTGGAGATTCATACACGAAACAATATAGATTCAGATTTGAAGCCAGAATCTAGTTTCTGAAGTGACTCTTTCAAAGTCTGAGCTATTCACAAGTATCCAACAGACAAGTTCTCCAGTTCCCACACCATTATCTAAAGGATGCACAATGATACTCTGCTCCCCCCACCCATCACACACACACACACACACACACACACACACACACACACACACACACCGCTGCATAGAAAAGTATTGGTATCTGGAAGATTAAAGAATTAGAAAAAAAAAAAAATGACCAAATTCCTAAGTCCAACTATTTGACACTGAAAGCAAAAGACAAAATAAGAAACAACCAGTTAGCAGCGATAATAAGACACAAAAAGTGAGCATCTAAAAAGAGTACCAGCTGGGGCTGGGGAGCATTTTAATTGAGTCTCCTAACCTGGGGATTCTCAGGACTTTGGAGGGGGAGATGCAAGAGTCACTGCCTAACGTCCCAGCCTGGAGTGTCAAAGCCCAGGTTAGAGACAAGAGCCCAATTAACAAATCAAATAGGTTATCTCAGAAAGATGAACCTGAACTTGGAGAATGTTTCCCTCCTGATCATATACGCATGTGTGTTGGCTATAAAACACAAGCGTGTGTGTTAGCAGGGGAAATGAACAGAAGGCTAAGAAACTCATCTATAACTATGGCAACCATCCAAAGCAATCATGCTAAATATCTTCGGTTTTCTTCCAGGTTTCCTCCCCCCAAATAGACACTTGTCCAAACCGATGTCCAATTATATGAACAATTTTGTATTTAGCTTCTTAGTTGAAGTTTGTCTATTATAAGCAGCTTCTCACTTCACTTAAATATTGTTAGTGTTGCTTTTAAAGGCCGTTCATGTGCTTTACTGGTTGTTTTGTTTTGTTCTGTCACTTAAGGCTCTTTGAAAATGGCCAAGCATGTATCTCGGTGCCCCCCATGGAAGTGATGATTCAGCTTTGTTCTAGAATTTCTCATATCCATGGTATGTAGGATTCATTCTTAATGAAAACTCAGGAGAGGGAAGGCAGTGAGCAATGACGGTGTAAAGCAGTTACAGCTGTCGGTCTTCCTACCTGGAGGAATGTGGGCATTTCCTTGTAGGGTTTCCAAGAGTACTGAGCTCTCAGCATAGGGCTGCAGATACCAGAGATGGAATTACTTCCACTGCATAAACTGCCCCTACTTCCTGACACAGATGAGCTACTTCTGGCCTCTTAAACTGATGCCTCACAACTTAAATCAACTGCTGCTCCCTTCCCTTTAGGAAGAGGGGAGCTCAAAGGATTGTTTCTGTGACCCACATCCAGCTGTATTCACTCTGTGTGCTGTTTACACACTTGCAGCAAGATTTCACTCTGAAACATCTAAGCCAGACTGACAGGAGACAGACACACTTCAGCTATAGGGAAAGCTTAGTGTGTTCCACACAGACTCCACACACTGGTGAATCAGTTTTGTCTTACAAAGGTGGGTGTCGAGAGAGAGGGACACGTCATTCTCGCTAAACCAGCCTGACTGCTCCTGAGTTTTAACTACTTAGCAGTTTGGCTTCCAGTGGACTGGAACAAAGCGTCCTTTCCCATCATGGCACCCGAAAGAAATGTCATTTGTCATCACCTCCAAACCTTTAAAGGAGTGTGCTTTACTAAATGGGGAAAAAATAATTTCATGACTTTAAAGGGATTCATGTCTTAAAAAAAAAAAGAAAGAAAGAAAGGAAGGAAGGAAGGAAGGAAGGAAGGAAGGAAGGAAGGAAGGAAGGAAGGAAGGAAGGAAGGAAGAAAGAAAGAAAGAAAGAAAGAAAGAAAGAAAGAAAGAAAGAAAGAAAGAAAGAAAGAAAGAAAGAAAGAAAGAAAGAAAGAAAGAAAGAAAGAAAGAAAGAAAGAAAGAAAGAAAGAAAGAAAGAAAGAAAGAAAAAGCCAACATTCCTGTTTACTTCCATGGAGAATGTGATATACCAAAGGAGGTGTTTGAAAGTTTCCTTTTTAATTATGAAGAATTTGGCTTTAGAAGGGGACTTACATTAATATGAAACATTTTTCTGTTATTATTACAAATAAATATTAAGAAAATGAGTATGTTTATATGACTACAGACATGGAAGAAAACAAAGTGAAAGCTTTTAAATCCGTGTGTGTGTATGCACTTGTATGATATGTGTTCATGTGTACATTTGGTTGTGTGTGCATGTTCATTTACGGAATGCAGAGGCTCATCCGCCAGACACACCTATATAAGTCAGAGGGTAAGCTCTCACTTCCCAGCTAGTTTGAAGCAGGTCTCTTGCTCACAGATGCTGGCCCCGAGAGCTTCCAGGGTATCTGGCGTTATGCTCAAGTCTGGGGATTCCAACTTAGGTCTTCACACTTGCTCTACAAGTGCTCTTGGTGATATGAAATACGACCATCACCATTGTTCACCTCCTGAACTCTGACACCATTTCAAACAGAAACTCCATGAAATGCTAAGTCCTCACTACCCAATCACCCCCATTCTGACCCTATGAATCTGATCATAATCCTTCAAGGTTTATCCATGCTGCAGTATGTTTCAGAATTTCTTTCCTTATTAAGGATGAATAATATTCCATTGTATGGACCCATCACGTTTTGTTTGTCCTCTCTCATCTGTTGGTGGACAGCTGGATTGTTTCCACCTACTGGCTATTGTAAACAATGCTGGCAGATTATTTTATGCAATAAATTTATCATAGTTCTTTCCTATTAGAACTTCCCCATCCCCCATAGTTATAACTTCCCCCCTTTGCTTAGTTGCATTATTATCAATGCATCCCCAATCTTCTCAGGTTGAGTGATTATCAGTTCAATACAAACTCTCAAATGAGTTAGTCTATTAATTTCATTGCCTAAAGGAATCGGCTGAAATCGACAGGCTTGTTTTCAAGTGAGCCCCTTAGCTTCTGTGAGATCTCCTTCATCTGACCTCTGCCTTGTGTGAGCTGCATCCTCTCTCTCCTGGGGCCAGTGACTTTCCTTTTCTTCACTTATGCCCTCCTTTTGGAGACGCACATCTTCTAAAACTTGACTATGAGTGTAGGCAAGGTCCATTTTTCTAGGACTTGTCTGAGAGTGCCCTTATTCCAGCGTTCACTTTAATTGATCATTTATTTGGCCAGAGATGGAATTTCAGCTTGTGAACAATTTCCCCTCATATTATCAGGAGAATTTCTCTTACATTTAGTGCTTTCAGAGTGCTGTTGAGAGGCACAGACCTACCCTGTTTCTCTGTGCATTTTACAAACCTTTCAGACATCAGCGTGTTCCTTTTTTGCTTTGTTTTGCTTATGGTCCTGGGGATGGAACCCAGGGCCTCATGATGTAAGTGTTCTGCACTGAGACACACTCTCAGACCCCATCATCTTTACATCTTAAACTACAAGCTCTTCTAGGTGGGTTCCCAGTACAGGAGAAATATTGTTACTGTCCTCAGAGAA
Source organism: Phyllotis vaccarum (assembly GCA_033318265.1). Lineage (NCBI taxonomy): Eukaryota > Metazoa > Chordata > Mammalia > Rodentia > Cricetidae > Phyllotis > Phyllotis vaccarum. The sequence goes on along the minus strand of JARWLC010000011.1, from coordinate 42,006,346 downwards.
TTGCTGGCCAAGATAAAATCTCAAAAGATAGTTACGTCTCTTCTGTCTCCCTCCTTGCCACTACTCCCCTAGCCCTGTCTCATCTTAGAGGCACTTTTTTTCCTTGTTAGAGAAGAATACATCTCCTATTAGACTGCAAGATGAGCATGTACTCATTTCCCTGGATCCTCAAGACCTCAAGACTTCCATTCTCACATTTTGAAAGTCACCCTCCCGATTGTCATCAAAGATCTCCACAGAACTTTCTACAGTGTTCATACCCTTAGAGCCCCCACTGCCGTTTCTGAGGTGTCCTTTCAACTTCTGGGTCTGTCACTTTTCCGTCCCAGATCACACACTGCTTAATTTTTTATCAATTTGACATGAGCGAAGATCATCTGATAAGTGGAAGCCTCCACTGAGAAAAGCCGGTGGGCAAGTCTGAGGAGCATTTTCTCAATCAAATGGATGTGCCCTCCGTGGGATGTGCCCTCCGTGGGATATGCCACCCCTGTGCCGGATGCTAGAGGAAAGCTGAGCAAACCCTGAAGAGCAAGCCAGTAAATAGCATTCCCCTCTGGTCTCCACTTGGGTACCAGCCTCAGTTCCCACCCTGATTTCCCATAGTGTCGCTGACAAGGAAGTGTAAGCCAAAGAAACTCTTTCTTCCTCAAGTTGCTTTGGGTCAGAATATTTTACCAGACAGCAACAGAAGGAAACTCTGGATGACTCCAGACATAATTGCTAATTATTCTACCTTTTGTCTGAGTTAATCCTTGAAACCAACCCAGGTATTAGGAGATGTAGCTGATGTATGGATGTGATTTGCTTGCCAAAAGGATAGGACCAAGGCTGAGATTCAAATTCAGTTCTCTTAATCCAAACGTGCTGTGCTCTCAACTAAATTGCTGGGTTGTTTTGGTCAGAGAACACACAATTTGTGAGCACCCCCTTTATTCTTAAAAACCCTAGTTGACAAATGCTTAAGATTCTAAGAACGATTATCTCTGGGCTTAGAATAGCAAATGGATTTTCTTCTGTATGTGTTTTTGCTTTCCAAATTGTTTCATTATTAAAAAACGTAAAGAAAATACTTGAGAGATAATAACCTTATAATAAGGAAAATACAATAGGAATAATGGACTTCATGGCCATGTAAATCAGATTCAGTGTCTTGTTTGGCTCAATTGGGACATGCTGAAAACTCCTAGGGGCAGAAAGCTTGTCCTTGACACTGATCATCTTGCCAGGCCATGGATGATAAATTCTAATAATACAGCTCTTCATTCTTCTGTCTACTTAGCCTGCAATTCCATCTGAAAAATTAACTCTGCTGCATCTCCAAGTCCTAGAACCGGTCCGTCCACACTCCACCCACATATGCAGAATTGAATTAAACAGGCTTCTTTGCTCATGAGATATACTCACCACTGGTCCAGGCTACAGGATGAATGTGAGATTCCCTTCCCACTCCACCCACAGGCTCGAATGTTTGAACACTTAGTCCCCAGTTGGTGATGCTGTTTCGGGAGATGGAACCTGAGCTAGCCTAGTTGGAGGAATGAGTCCCCAGAGTTGGTGATAACCAACTCTGGTTCCTATGTGCTCCCTGATTCCTGATTTCCCACATGATATGACCAGCCACCTCATACTCCCACCACCAGGGACAGGAATGGGTCCTGTTGCCAAGCCTGCCTCACCAAGATAATCTATCCCCTGAGCCATGAACTGAGATAAATTCACAGCCTTGAGCCAATTCTGTCATCCACATGGGCTTTCCTACCCCAGATCACACATGGCCGTTTAGTAGTGAACCACAACAATCATGAAAGTTGACGTTTGTGCTGGTCAGTTTTTTTTCTCACTTGGCACAAGGTGGAATCACATGAGAAGATGAATCTCGGATGAGAGAATGCTTTCGTCAGCTCATGCCACGTGCTCCACTCTTCAATCTATCCTTCATTTTATACATGTCTCATCTCCCACTTGGAACTCACCGAGAGATTTTAACATCACGCTTAAGAAGTCTGTGTACATGGCTCCACAGCTTAAATGGCCACTCTAAGAACTAATAGAGGAGAGTTATTATATTAATATTATTATTATATTAAATAATATTAAAATATTAATATAATATATTAATAATAGAGAGGCTTTCCTCTCCTTAATCTGCCTTTTGCCCTTCTTCACACTGAGAGTTGTCACCTTGATCAGAGGCTTGACCACCTTCTGAGTAGAACAGGCTGACCCTCCCTAGCTAAATCCTAACTTACCCTGCACACACATGGCCCTCCCCTGCACACACATGGCCCTGCCCTGCACACACATGACCCCTCCCCTGCACACACATGGCCCTGCCCTGCACACACATGACCCCTCCCCTGCACACACATGGCCCGGCCCTGCACACACATGACCCCTCCCCTGCACACACATGGCCCTGCCCTGCACACACATGGCCTTGCCCTGCACATACATGACACTGCCCTGCACACACATGGCCCTGCCCTGCACACACATGACCCCTCCCCTGCACACACATGGCCCTCCCCTGCACACACATAGCATTCCCTGACTCTTTTTTCGGTCCTTGCTTTCTCTCCTGTTGCAATTCTGACTTGTTTCACACAAGACTTTGAGTCTTTGCATTGAAGACTCTCCTAGGTTCCTCAAGTCCATGATTCATTCAAAAAAAACCCCACTGTCCTCACCATCTTCCATTTATTCACTCAGCAGCACCTTTTTGGGGGGTCCCTATTGTGAGCCAGGCACTGTGCTAGATTCCTGGAAAGCAAAAATAAGCAAGTCATACTTCCCATCCTGGAACGAGGGTCACAGCCTAATAAAACAGGAAGTTGTTACCACTTAGTTTGTATGTATGTTACAGTTTAGATAAGCTGTGTCCTCACACCCCAGTCCCAAGAGTTCATATCTGAAGGCTTGGTCTCTAGCTAGTAGATCCAGTCATTGAGGTGGCTGGATCATAAGAGCTTAGATCTATTTAATACATCAGTCCATTGATGACTCATAGTTAAACGGACTATTGAGCGTTGGCAGAAAGAGGGCCTGATTTGAGGAATGGGGAAGGTGGGGTTGTGCCTTTGAAAGCCGTATACCATGTTGGCCATCCTTCCCTTGAGCTGTTCTCTCTCTGCTTCCTGGGAGGCGAGAACAATCTTCAGCACACACTCTCACCACCGTGAGGTTTCATTTGCTCAGCCCCAGAGTAGGACAGCCAGCATCATGGACAAACAAACAACAACAACTACCCTTGTTGTTTCTCACATGTCGCCTCAGCCACAGGAAAGAGACTAAAGCAGTGTACCTTCCAGGGGCAACACACATCATGCAGACTGTTTTGCTATTATCTTCAGAATAACCTCATGAGCAGCATTATGTAATCTTGGTTGTATTGAGATAAAATAAGTTTGTAGACCAGTTTATCACTCTGTGGTCAATCAGCACTAATGAGCAAGGCGGGCACCCCCAGGTTCTCCTTCTCCCTCCACTTCTTCCCCCCTCCTTGTTCTATGTCCGCAGCCTTCTGATAGACCTTTGCCATGTGTTCACTCCTTGTATTTTCTTTTCTTTTTCTTTTTAAATTTTTACTTATTTTTAGGAACATTGGTGTTTTGCCTGCAGATGCATGTCCGTGCGATGGTATCAGATCCACTAGAACTGGAGTGGCAGGCAGGTGTGAACTGTCACATGGGTGCTGGGAATTGAACTCAGGTCCTCCGGAAAAGCAGCCAGGGCTCGTAACCGCTGAGCCATCTCTCCAGCCCCCTCCTTGTATTTTCTTAACTTGTCATTTAGCTCTGTGTGCACTCGTGTCCTGTTCCCCCAAGTAGTTCTGTAACTATCGTGAGACAATCAAGACTGTCAGATCACATATAGAGTGGGAACCACAGATTGGTCCTAGACACTCTAATAGCCTTGTAAAGTCAACACCTCATCTTTACAGAGGTAAGAGGAACTCAAACACGAGATAAACAGATCCCTAACACTCTCAATAACCCCCTGAACTTTTAAATTACATAGACGATTTTATTATTAAAAACTGTGTATCTTCCACCTAAGCAAAATTATACTTCTGACAGCAACCAAAGAAGGAAACAATAATTATGTGTTAGTATTGAGGATGGGGAAGCCAACAGGTACTGGACAGCCAAGGAAACTGAAGCTGTATCCTGGCGGCTGTATTTCCTGATGGCCCGTTTGTGGTTAAGATCTTAGAAGCTGCAGCTGGGATCTTCCTGCTTACCAGAAAAGTGCCACAGGACCTTCTCAGGTGCCACATAAGGGCACTAACAAAAGGGATGCATCTTGAGGTGACCCCAACCTCACTGCATAGCATTCACTTTGTGGTTCGTCCTTCCTCTTGTGGGTATTTAAAAGGATCATCTGATGAAGATGTTCTAAAATGGAGATCTAGCTCATCAAGCCTTGAGAGAGGGAAAATAATCTTCATCCTCCAACCAAATAAATATTCGTGAAAATTCCTTAAAAATCCACAGTGATGTGGCTCAGCGGGTGAGGGTGCTTGTCACCAAGCCTGATGACCTGAGTTCAATCCCTCAGACTCACATAGCAGAAGGTAGCAGGAGAGAACAGACTCCCTCAAGTTGTCTATTGACCTCCACATATACGACCATGGGATACGCCACACACACACACACACACACACTCACACACTCACACACAGACACACACATACATATACACACACAGAGACACACACTCACACACACTCACACACACTCACACATGTACATACACACACTCACACACGTACATACACACACACTCACACAGAGACACACACACAAACACACACTCACGCACAGACACACATATATATACACACACAGAGACACACACACACTCACACACATATATACACACACTCATACACGTACATACACACACACACACAAACACACACACACACACACACACACACACACAATGGGAAGGGAACACACAAGGCCCAGGCAGTTTGCAATTTGCTACCTAGCTCCCACTGGGGACCAGGCCACTTCAGTCTTTGTTCAGATTATATGCCTTGCTTTACTATACTAAACATATTTCTCCTTAGATGACCTGTGTCTCTTTGCTGAATTCTTTCCTTTAAAAAGACAAAATCTTATGGGGATACTTCACTCAATAATGGCATAATAGCTTTAAAATTTCCATGAATTTAGATACATCTTTATACAAATTTGTATTTCAAGAACTGAAAGTGCACTCTACTATATGTGCTTACGATGTTCCCTAAATTTAGTCTCAAACATGGCCCCTCCAAAATGCTGTATTTTATTAATCATAATTGAACATCTCTATGCTTTCAAAAATGGTAATTGTGGGGGTATAAAACTTTATACAGCTTATGAGCAGTGGCCATAGCCCCATTACAGAACAACTCTTCCCTGAGGCAATCACATCCTGTAGGTCAAGGGCCACACTCGCATCTAGCAGTTTTCACACCCACAACCTTGAGCAAACAAAGCAATGGTACCTTGCAGAGCAGGCTCCCCTCATTTATGCATCCAGGATTCTTTTGGGGGGAAGGATTCCTGATATAAGACAATGATTTGATGCCTGGGTATTTTTAATAAGAATACAAAGAAGATGGCTGGGAGACGGTTCAGTGGGTAAGAACATTTGCTGAGTAAGTGTGAGGACTGAGCTGGGATCCCCCCCCAGTATCCACTTTTAAAAAGCCAGGCATAGGCAGGGTCAGCTGTAATTCCAGTGCTGGGAGTTGAGAGGCAAAGACTCAAAATCAGCAGGGCTTGCTGACCAGTTAGCCTAGCTTAGAAACAGCAAATTCCAAGTTCAGTGGGAGACTGTCCTAAAGCAATAAGGCATAAAGTAATAAAGTAATAGAGCATGACACCAGAAATCCTCCTCAGGTTTCCTGCTCACAGGCATGCACATGCAGTCCAAAGAACATACACACACAAAAAACAAACAAACAAACAAACAAATAAACAAATAAATAAATAAATAAACATAAAGAAAGAATATGAAACAGAAAGGCTCTCTTCCTTATACATAACTATTTATGTATCAAGACTCAGTGAATGGGGACTAGGGAGATCGCCTATTCACAACCAACCTTTACTCTAGTCCCAAGGGATCCCATGCTCTCTTCTGGCCTTCATGAACAACAAGCACACATGCGCATACATACAGGCAGAAACATCACACTCATACACACCAATTTTTTAATGAAATATTAGAGGATGCTTCTGAGTGATTCTAGAAGGAGTCTGTAAGGGCACATGTGGGAGATTATGTTGTTAACATTGTAAATAATTGTCCCACCCACTGGTTTAATAAAAAGCACTGATTGGCCAAAGGCAGGCAGGAAGTGTGGGCGGGGCTACCAGACTAAGAAAACTCTGAGAACAGGAAGCACAGAGCAGAATGCCAGAGAGAAGCCGGAAGAAGCAGAGGACAACTATGCTGCTGTAAGAAAAGGTACTGAGCCGCATGGCTGAACAGGAGAAGAGTCATGGGTTAGATTAAGGGTAGAGAGCTAGCAAGTTATATTCCTGAGCCTGAGGCCAATTCAGCATAAAACTATAATAAGCATCTGTGTGTCTCTGCGGGTCTGCGGTCTGCGGGTCTGCGGGCCTAAACTTTGAGGTTAGGCCTAAAAGTCCAGGCCGGAAACCTCCTACTACAGGCACAGAACTGACTTGTATAACCTGATGATTAGTGTTTTCTTCATATGTTTGATTTTTTGTTTTCATTTTTAAAATTACATTCATTTATTTTGTGATATGCCTGAACACTCAACCGTGTGTGTGTGTGTGTGTGTGTGTGTGTGTGTGTGTGTGTGATGAGAATCAAACCCAGGGCCACATGTGCAGGACTTAGATTTAATAATTAATTTAGAAATAATTCTCTGGATTCTCTCAAAACTACTCAGAGTTTGTTTGTTTATCCCAAAACAACATGCATAGTACTATTACCTCATCCATTAAAAGGTTTTATTTATTTATTTATTCTATGTGTTTGAATACTTTTACCTGCATGCATGTACGTATGTGCACCATGTCCAATGCAATGCCTGCAGAGGCCAAAAGAGGGCATCAGCCCCTGGAACTGGAGATGCACAGACAGATGTGGGTGCTGAGACCAGAACCCAGGTTGTCTGCAAGAGCAGTTGTTCTTGACTGCTGAGCCATGTCTACACTCAGTCCCCATTTTGAAGAATCTGAGGATGTAGCTTGGAAGAAGAATACTTTAGAAATCCCCAAGTTTGCTCCCCCAAACCACACACACACAAGGTATTAAATGTAACTTATACTTTGAGGGTCATATTAGTAAAATATTCTAGTGTGGGATTCCAGGTTCCTTCAGGTCTGAATAGACCTCCTCACAGGGAACTCAATCTCTAACACAATGGCTAGCACATGGCAGCTCTTGGGTTGATTTGCAGAACATATTGGGTGCCTACCACTTCACAAACACATGTAGAGACACAGATACTCAACCTGTCCAAGAAAAACTACCTCCCAGCCTGAGGGCTAGGGATACAGCTAGGTGGTAAAGCATGTACTGAGCATGTTCAGGGCCTGGGTTTGATCCCCAGTCACCAAAAAGAGGGAGGGAGGGAGGGAGGGAGGGAGGGAGGGAGGGAGGGAGGATAGAAACTCACGCAAATCATGAAAATCAATGTATTATCCTTTCATTGTTTTTTAGTATTTTAGTTTTTTCAAATGGGCTCTTGCTACTTAGCCTAGCCACCAACTTGCCCTCCTGACTCCTAACATTTCTTTTACTATCCAATATCTCTTTACAATCCTTATTTCTTAGGCTTTTTGCATCAGTAAGGTCAGGTAGAGGCAGGAGAACCCCAAGTTCCACAATCAACCTGGGCTACATGAGACTTTGTCTAGAAGAGGAGGCAGGAATAATAAAAGGGAACTCCTGGTGGCTGTGATGCTTTTGTGTAATAAATAGTAAGTCGCTATGGGCAGTGTGGGAGTGGAGGTGGAGGTAGAGGTGGGGGAAGGTGGGGGTGGAGGTGGGGGTGGATGTGGGAAGGAGGAGGGAGAGATGAAGGGAGGTGGAGGGATGTGGGAGTGGAGGTGGGAGAGGTGGGGGGTAGGTAAGAGTGGGGATGGAGGTGGGGGGAGGGGGAGGGGGGTGGGGGTGAGGGGAAGTCGGAGGAGGTAGGACTCGGGGTGAGAGGACTCGGGGTTAGAGTGGAGCTGGGAGTGGGGGTGGAGGAAGGAGCATGATCAATTCTGGAGAACAATCTTGCTAAGGAAGCTATGCACAGGAAGCTCAATGGAAAGATGTCTCCTGAAAATAGGAAGAGAGAGAGAGAGATCAGGGTGGAGTAAAGGAAGTCACATACATGTGCACATTCCACAAGTGTCTAGCGTATGCAAATATATGTGGTGGGATTCAGGTGTCAGCTGATAAGATCCGAGGATGCTTACCCAGGGTCCCGGCCCCTGAAGGGGGAGTAGCCAACCCCATTGATAAGGGGCTGCCTGGGAGGCCCGTTTTTCCTGGTTCCTGGCTGCTAGAGAGACCAGTTTGGAATCCATCGTCCATCGCTCAGATACTCCAGTCCCTGTTCAGGCACCACCATAAGCCCTATCGTGAGTGTTGGTTTATATGTTAATAAATATTAATCTTGGACTGGTGCCTTATAAGTGAAACTCCGCCTACAAATATACTTGCCTTAAATTTGATGCAGAAGTATCACTGAAATGTATCATCCGTCAAAGAGATGTTCAGACTCTTTACCAAATGGTTAAATAATAAGGCTGGCTCCATCTGCTGTAGTTTGGATCTAGATAACAACACCAGAGGCTCAGCTTTGTGTTGTTGGGAGACAGTGAATGCTTTATAGGGTGCGCCCAGTGAGAGGTCTTCTAATCACTGAAGAAGACTAGAGTTCACCCCCACCTCACTCCTAACCATGAGGTGGGTGGCTTGCATCTACCACTCATTCTCTGCTTTGACATGATGTCTAACGCAGGCCTCAAAACAAGAAGAACACGGCACTGATACTTCCATAATTTCCACCTCAAATAGACCTTTATTCTTTCTAATGGTCTTGGGTACCTATTACAGTAATCAAAAGCTAACAAATGAACTCTCTATAGTTTTTTAACTCTGTTATGCTCTGTCAAACTTATTCAATTCACATTGGGGCATTAAAGAAGAGAGTGAAGAAAGAGTCACTTATTAGAGTTACTTAGGTGAAATATTAGCAAACAGGTTCTCTGTCTAGGGGATATATTTAAAGTGACTGGCTGTTTTAATAGACGTCCACAAAGCCAAAGAATATTAGCATACAGCATTAGAATTAGGGCTGGGTTACTTTGGGTAGACGGTGACAGAGAGGGACAAAGACGGGCTTCTGGAGTGATGGTCATTTTATTTCTTGACCTAGGGACATATCACATCCATGAATGTGAAAATCATCCAATTATTATGTACTTATTGCTTGTGCCTATTAGTCAATGTCTGTTAAACTTCAATGAGAGTTTATTTTAAATGCCTATATAGAAATTTCCACACAAGCAATTTCCAAACATGCACGTGTCCTTTAAGAAGCGTAGCTGATGAATGGCCTGCTGAGCCAAACCTTTGGAATTTCCCATGGGGATGAGACACTAGTCTAATATAATTAAAAGAAATATTGGTGACACTTACTTTAGATCCCAAACTGATCAGTCAGATAACAAGTCCAGACTCTCTGCAGGTCACCGGGTCATCTAGACTGTCCTTTCCTAATTCTTTTCTTCACTGAGGTCATTAAGGGCCTTATTAAGCTGCTGGTAAACAATGAACCCAGATTAGTGGTCATTAACCAAGGTCATGGGTCACCTGGTGGGGACTCTCTAGTAAGCAGTTCCTGATAGACTTAGGTAGCGTTTCTTACTGTTTGGAGTATGTCTTGTTGCAAATGCCAATATGTTACCAACTCGGTCTCCCACCTGCAACACAAAGGGGAAGTTGGGGGAGCATTTAGTAGTAGATGAGGCCTAGTGAAAGAAAGTTGGGTCGCTGGGGTGTGTCCTTGAAGGGAACCTCCATCCATCCCTTCCTCCTTCTCTTTGCTTCCTGGTTGCCTCAAGATGATCAGCTCTCGTTCATTACCATGACTTCTGTGACCAAATGTCCCAAATAAGACTAGAGACCCTGAGTGAAACTCCTGAATTCAGCCTTTCTTCCATATAATCCAGGTATATATGAGCTCAGGTATTTTGTTATAACAGCAAAATGGTGACTGAGGCTGCTGAGGGGCCCCACATTCTTCTCCAGTCAGACCTCAGGTTTGACTTCTTTCCTGTCTCACGCAGGGATTCACCTCTTCTATTGACACACATCCGGCCCTTGGGAGGTGCCAGTTGCTGGGAATGTGCCATCCATATCTACCCTTTCATCCAGCTTTCTTTAAGACATGGGAAACAAGAACAGTGATTCTACTCATGAGAAGAAAATCCTCAAAAGGTCTTTTACCGTCTTTCATAATCAAAGCATAATAAGTCAGAGTTATGTGATGGCCTGTCAAGGTGTTTAAGGCAACTTTATCAGCATTTCTGCAAAGTGTATTACCAATTTTACAGTCACAGCCACACCAAGCCCTATGAAACATAAAGATTACTGCAAGATATGAATGAAAATATTTCTACAGTTTTGGAGCTGTCTCCATCAGTAAGTGCTTTCTGAGCAAGAATAAGGACTATGTTCCATCCTCAGAACCCGAGCTTAAAAATAAGTAAGTAGATGATAGATAGGTAGATAGAGACATGGATAGATGATAGATAGATAGATAGATAGATAGATAGATAGATAGATAGATAGATAGATAGATAGATAGATAGGTAGGTAGGTAGGTAGGTAGATAGGTAGGTAGATAGATAGATAGATAGATAGATAGATAGATAGATAGATAGATAGATAGATAGATAGATAGGCACAGTAGCAGAGATAGACAGATCTCTCTGGAACTTGACGAAACAAGTTATTCTACCCTGGCAAGATCCAGGCTAATTAGGGACCCTGTTTTAATACACAGCATGGATGGTTCCTTAGAAATGACACCCAAGGTTGATCTCTGGCCTATACACACACACACCCACACACACACATACACACACACACATACACACACAAACTTAAGATGTTTGAAAACAGAGTTTGCATCATCAACTTAGCCATGATAATCGTAGTAGCATCACCAGCCAGCCCAGACATGCACTGAACCATCCCCACAAACAATTTTGCTTCCCTTATCTTGACAAAATGCCTAAAAAAAAAGGCATATCTTCTCTCTCAAGGGAGAGAGCCCAAAAGGAGGCTGGTGATCTTTCACCCAAGCCTGTTCCTGAAATAGCAAAAGTCATTTAGAAGCCAGCCATTCAGCCTGCTAGCAAGCAAAACAAAACACAACCAAAACATCAGTAGGGAACTGCAAAAGGAAGAAGGAGGAAAAGAATCCTGCTGAACCCAGAAATTAAATATTCACCTGTGAAAAGGTGAGATGGTCAGACAAGAAGAGGTCAGCCTGTGTGTGGTAAGGCAGGAGAGCACAAAGACAAATCTGATTAGCATCCAGGACCGAGTCTCAGAGTTAATCTCAGCATCATCTTCTCATAGAGCCAGATGAATTGTTTGTAAGCTATTTCATATATGCAGAGGGTGGCTTTGGTGCTGAGGATGGAATTAGGACATCGTCAGGACAAAGCACTGACCCACATTGGGCCTGGAGTTAGATGCACACACATCTGATACAGGCTTAAACCCTTCAAAAGACTATCTTATAGCAAGAAATACCACATGTCCATTTAACACCACAGTTCTGTATCTGCCTTGCTGTAAACGTTTCCTACGCTTAGTTTCATTTTGTTGTCTTCTGGTAAGATTATTTCTAAGATTGCTTCCTGATCCGAGCACCCTGGGCTGTTCCCTAATAGCATTATTGGTTGTGGTGGTCTGGCTTTCCTGGTGCCTTCAGTGATGTGTTGTGAAAGACTGAACATGCTGAGCAGGTGCATATGATACACATTATATATTATATATAATATTTTAAGGGGGAGGCACGTGCACATGAGTGTGTGAATGCAAGTGCCTGGTGTGTTCATATGACAGAGAAGGACAAGGTGCTTCCTGTATGAATCCTCTGTGAGACATTGCTGCCTTGAAACAGTTTCAGTTCCGCTGAAGCGGAGGCACATCATTTGGGCTATGCTAACTAGCCAGCAAGCTATTAGGATTCTTCTTTCCTTGCACCCCAGTCCTGGGGTTACAATCACACGTAGCCACATCCAGCTTTTTGCATAGGTTCTAGGAGGTTTAAACACTCGTGCTTGCAAAAATAACACTCTTACCCTCTGAGCAATCTCACCAACCCTGGGGGGGAAATGAGATGTAAAAAATTATCATTATTTTAAGATAATGGCATTTAAAGGTTTCTGTGTGTGTGCATGTATCAACATAAACACTTATAAGAGACACCTGAATCATTAGGCCCACTTTTGACCTACAAACAAAAGCCAGTAAAGTATTAATTAAAGGGGAAATGCTAAGAAACACTGTGGTGGAAAGTAGGCAAGATTGCAGTTTGGTGAGCAGAACTCTCACCCAAGAGGGATGCACCTTCTTTTATATCGCACAGAAAATAGAAAGCCATAGTTTGGCCTATACCTTTAGCTTCTTTAACTTCTTGGCCATATTGCCTCCATTTTTCCATGTAACCCATCTTACCCAGCCATGTGTGGATAAAGCTTCGGTCCAAGACTGATTATAGACATGATTTCTAATATTTGGTGCTTTTCAGGTCATCTAGAGGAGTTCTGGAAACCTCCAGTGGCCCAGACCACGGTCCCAAAGATTCTCACTCATCTGTTCTGGGGTCAGGCTTGGGAAGTTAATTAATTTTTTATAAAATCTCCCCAGAATTTTCTACCATGTCATGACAGGTCCAAGGCCTAGTTCTTGACTCTGGCTTTACATTGAAATTACTCATTAAAAAGCACATAGTTCTGTGTGATTATGTATCACCTGGTTCAAAGTACAGCCTGGACATTGGTCCCTATCCAATCTTCTTAGGTGTTGCTCATTCGTAGGAACCATTACTCATGAGCTTCCTTCCTATACCACAAATTTCTAGCCCCAAATCATCTCCTAAAGGAAATCATCTGCATTTTCTAATTTAGTGTTAATGGTGGAAGGAACATGCACCTCCATATCATACATGTGGAGGTCAGAGGACATCTTGTATAAGATCTGTCCTTTCATGTGAGTCCCAGGGACTGAACTCAGGTCATCAAGTTTATTGGCAAGTGTCTTTATGGACTGAGCTACCTTACTGGCCCTCATCACATTCTTAAATTCCCAAAGCGTTCAGTATTCAGTAACTGCTTGTAGAAAAAACTGCTTGGTGATGATCCCTCTATTAGATGGGTGAAAAGGGAAGGGCAAGCTCCAGAAATAATGAGCATTTGATACAAAGTTGTCCCAAGGAGGAATTAGTCATCAAAGCAGATTGGCTGATAGGAGTGGAGGTGGCCCTCTGGAGCTATTCATCCCAACCCCAGGATATCCCACCCTCAATGGTATTATGATAGTAACAATATGCTGGCTCATACTCTGGAGTGACCTCAGCATGCTGCAGACTAAGACAGGAGGGTTTCAAGTTCAAGGGCAGCCTAGACTATATAGCAAGACTTGTGAGAAAGAAAGAGAATTGATAACTCCAATGGAAGGGATTCTACCTACCTGAACCAATTTCTGGCACCGAATTGTATTTTTAAAAGACCAGTATCAGAAGACTTCTGAAGCATAGGAAAATCTCTCACCAAAATCTGTGTATGGATTATAATGAAGGATGTGACCATTAGAGGGAATCCACATAGATGTGTCCATCTTCCCTAGTGAATATAAGCAGATCAGAAAGAAAAAGGATTTCCAGCTAATGTCATTTAACAAGAACATTATCTTTTTGACTACAGATGTGACATAATCCACTGCTGCAAGCTCTACAGACCCAGCCACCAACTGTCATGGAGTCACCCACGGCATGTCTTCGGGCCATGATAGATGGTATCCCTCAAACCCTGAGGCTAAGTGAACCCTTCCTCCCTTAGAAATAAGTTATGAGTACTATGTCATTCCACCAATTATATACAAAAACAGGTAGGAATGGGTGCCTATTGGGATATTCTCCACCCCTTAATGTAGTCAGAGTGAACAATTAGACTCCTGTTCCAGCAGAAAATTTTATTTCAAAGAAATTTATCAGGCTAGTTTGATTGAACATGGGCCTCTCCCATGTTAGTTAGGAATCCTACCACTGAGATAGGCCCCTGCCACTTATGTTTACTTTACTTCATTTCATTTCCTTTTGAGACAGGATCCAGATAGTTGCCCGAGCTAATTTTAAACTTACAATCCTTCTACCTCTGCCTCCTGGAAGCTGAGACTACAAACATGTGTCACCACACTCAACAATTATCACTTTTAATAAGAAGAAATCCACACTGCCCCTTTAAAAAGTTTTGTATTTAATTAATTTTTGTTTTATGTCACAACTTCAGCCTCCCTCCCTTCTCTCATCCCCTTCAACCCCCATACAACTCATATTTGCTTAGAAAAGGGCAGGCCTCTCCTGTGCAAAACATTGGACTATCAAGCTGGTATAAGACCAAGCATCTGCCCCTGTATTCAGTCTGGGCAAGGGCATATATCCAAAGGATGCACAATCATCCCTCAAGGACACATGCTTAACTATGTTCACAACTGCTTTATTTGTAATAGCTAGAACCTGGAAACAACCTAGGTGCCCCTCTATGAAGACTAAATAAAGAAAATGTGGTACATTTATGCAATGGAGTATTATTCGGCTGTCAAAAACAATGACATCAGGAAATTGGAAGGCAAATGGATGGAACAGAAAGAAGAAAAAAAAAGCAAACATCCTGAGTGAAGTAATCCAGACCCAGAAAGGCAGACATGGTATGTACTCACTCATACGTGGATATTAACTATAAAGTAAAGGGATAACTATGCTACAACCCACAGGCCCGAAGGGCCAGGTAACAAGGAGGGCCCAAGGAGGGATGCATGCATCTCTCAGGAAAAGGAAATAGAGGAGAGATCTCCTGGGTGGACTAGGGGTGGGTAGGCACGGGAATTGGAGGGATCAGGATTGGGGTGGCCAGAGGGGGACAATACTGAGAGAGATGACTGGAAAGGGGGGCTTTCCAGGGTCAGGTAGGAGCCTGATGCAAGGGAAACTCCCACAAGTCTATAAGGCCAGCCCAGCTAAGACTCCTGGCAGCAGTGGATGCATAGCCTGAATTGGCCAACTGTGTGACTGGAGTGGTGACTGCCCCAGTTGTCATCAGACAGTCTTCATCCAGTGACTGATGGAGGGAGATTCAGGGTCCCATGATCAAACACTGAGCCTACCGCAACAAGCCTTGCTGAGGAGAGAGAAGGGATTGTAGGTGCCAGGGGGTCAAGGACATCACAGGGAAACCCACAGAAACAGCTCTTGGGAACTCAAAGAGTCTGAACCAACAACCAGAGAGACTGTGTGACTGTTCTAGGCCTTCTGCATATATGAGACAGTTGTGTAGCTTGGTCTATTTGTGGGACTTCTGGTAATTGGAACAAGGGCTCTCCCTGGTGCTTTGACTGGCTCTTGGGAACCTATTCCTCACACTACACTCTTTAAAGAGGTCCTTGTAGCCAAACTGTATGGATTGGCTGTCAAAAGCATTTCTACACCTACTGGTTTACAGGGTGGGAGAGCAGGTTTGTACTGAAGCCTAAAAACTCAGCAGCGTATTTGTGCTTTCACAAGCAGAGAGAGGTGTCGCAAGCCTGGTTGAGCTTGTCAGGCTCAGCAAAGTTGGTATCAGACAGGTGACTGAAAGACAAGTTTCCTGGTATTCCCTGTCTGTCCACCAGTAGCCAACTCTAACAAAAGTAGAACTGAATTTGAATATTCTTTGTATTGGATTGCCATCATCCATTGATAAGAGGTCCATAGAGAAGGTGTGGACAGAAAATAACCTGAAAGATTCCTGATACACACACCCCTTGGGTACATCTACTTGACACCTGTGTTTGCAAACTTCACTGCTTTGAAAGACAGGTACAAATGGCAAATGGTGAAATTCTTCCTGTGCTGGGATTACATGAGAAGCCTGGCTCAAACATATGCTGGTGGGCGCTCCCATCTAAGTCAGTAGTGAATGTCAAGACTGGTGTGTGGCTTTCATATCCCAACTGGAACAGCTAACATTTCCTGAGGATTTGCTTTCTCATTTAAACTACCCAACAACCAGATAAAGTACATTCTCTTGTTATTATTATTTCTTCGATGAGAAGACAGAATTGCCAAGTTTAGTGACCTGCCAGAGAATGCATAGCTTATCTTGTGATCCCAGGACGCACCCTGGGCATTCAGAACCTCTGTGGCTACTGAGCCATCTTCAGCTCAGGTTACTGTCCTCGAACATCCAACAGAGGTTTAGGGTCCCAGTGCATAGAAGCTCTCCCCCAGATCATTCGGTGCAGCTTTCCCAATCCCTTTTCCCACTTTAATCTGCCCCTCGTAAAGCTGTTTCCCAGGGGTAACCCACTGTGAAGCATCAAAGGCTTTCATGTTTGGACAAATTCCTCCTAAAAGTGGAACAAGATCGGAAACAAGTTCAGACCAGTGCTGGTGAGGCATCACTAAAGCAGCCTGGGTGTTTTAGGGAGGAAATCCTCTCCCTCTCCCTCTCCCTCTCCCTCTCCCTCTCCCTCTCCCTCTCCCTCTCCCTCTCCCTCTCCCTCTCCCTCTCCCTCTCCCTCTCCCTCTCCCTCTCCCTCTCCCTCTCCCTCTCCCTCTCCCTCTCCCTCTCCCTCTCCCTCTCTCTCTCTCTCTCACAAAAAAAGTTTAGTTTAGTTTAGTTTTGTTTTGTTTTAGACGATGTTACAGGCCGGCCAGGAATTCACTGTGTAGCCAGGTCATGGTAATCATGTCCCAGCTTCCCAGGGGCTAGAATTGGAACATAGCCAGAACACCTAGTGTAATTTCTCTGGCTTTACCAAATCTAGTGTTAAATGTTTCCAAAAGGAAGATGCTAGCAAACAAATAGTAAGCACATATATAATACTAGGTATGGTGGACCATGCCTGTAATGCCAGAACCCAGGGAGCTAAGACCTGAAGTGAGTTTGAGGCCAGCTCGGGCTGCAGAGCAAAGTCTATCTCAAAACAAATAAGCAGACAAGCAAAAACAATAACAAAAATAATCAGTGAAGGCTTGGTCCTGTGTGCATGTGTGTGCATGCAAGTATGCACACTTTCATGAATATAAAGGCAAGAGATGATTTTTTTTTTAATTGTTATTCTTTTGGGTCACCCTTCTAACCATCCCATTTTGACAGCTTTTTTCTCTCACACTCTTTCCAGGGAGAAAATGATTGCTTTCCATTTCTCATGATTGTTCTTAACCTCAGAGCGGCTGGACTTTCAGGGTGGACAATTGTCATTGCCAATGACACATCCTAAAGAATCTCTGCAGGATCCCTGGCCTCCAGCCACTGAACACAAGCCTGTGACAACCAGGTATGTCCAGCATAAGACTCCCAGGCAGCAGTGGGGCCAAGCCATCCCCATCTGAGAACCCCTGTTCTGCGAATCTTTTTTTTTTTTTTTTTTTTTGCAGAACGTTTTCACTTTTTGCCTATCTCATCCCTATATATCTGGGTCTTGTATAAAATCTAGTGCTTTTTTCCTACCCTTGTCTTTTGAACATCACTGGGAGAGGATAAGCTTCCCCAGAATCTTCCAGAAGTGCTGTGTGTTAGCAGCTTAGCACAGAAGGAACCCGAGGGGACATGTGTAGATAGGGATTCTGGGTGGGGTAGAGATCTGCCCTGCCACTGCTGCTGCAGTATAACAGACTTGGCTTGATGCCTGTGGGCTTTCCTCTACAGCTTCTGTGGACCACACACTTCACCCATCAGTCCAGAAGTTCCTCAGAGAAAACCAATGTATTATCTGATGGTGCTGATAAGCTTAAACCACTTCTACATGCAGCTGGCCCGGAGGCAAAGAAACTCTGCTCTATTAGCAGAAAAGACAAATTAAGAATGCTGACTAGGGGTGGGGGTGGGGTCCAATGGTTAGAGCACTGACCTACCACACATGCCACATGCAAAACAATGGCTTCTGTTCTCAGCATGGGGAAAAAAATAAACTTTAAAAATGTTAACTAGAGCTCTTAGCTCGTCTTTACCCCACATATATGAATACAGTCTTAATGATACATACTTTTCTGGATGTGAATGTGAATAGTAAAAATTTCATTTTATAAAAGAAAAGTTAGATAAGACTGTCCATGGCCAGCTTCTATTGACCTTTGCCCATATAAATCCAGCAATGGCAGGTTTCAATATTAGCAACAGCCAATACTTACTGAGCACTTGCTATAATGCAGAAGCATATCAGCAGCTTTACCTGTGTTCTCTTAGGCTTGCCATCTCTATCTCTGATAGGACACAACAGACTCACACTGGGCATATTACTTGGTTAAAGTTGTCTTTCTTGTAAAACCTTAAAATCCAGGCCATTTGTCTCCAAGTTTTTCCATCATTGTTGTGTGTGCAGAATTGTTTTTCAAAGTACAGGAAAATATACATAGCATAATATTTGCCATCTCAATTACTTTAAGGATACAATTCAGCAGTACATTGGAAGTGTTGCCCCATCAACACCACCATCCATCACAGAATTTTCTTCACCTTGCAAAACTGAAACACTGTAGTCATTAAAAAGAGGAAGGCACTTACCTTCCTTTGTCTTGGGGAACCATCATTCCCTTTTCTGTCCCTATGAACTTTGACTATTCTAGGAAGCTCCAGTGAAGGCACAAATCTCTTTTAAAATATATCAATTTAAGATTAATATTTATTGAAATATAAACCAACACTCATGATACAGGTAACAGCTTATGTAGGCTCCTGATAGGTCATGGATTCGGGCCCCACATTGGGCGCCAGATGAAGGCGCAAAACTCTTTTAAAATATATCAATTTAAGATTAATATTTATTGAAATATAAACCAACACTCACAATACAGGTAACAGCTTATATAGGCACCTGACAGACTGGATTATCTATATGATAAACAATAAATGTTAAACTAGTCTCTCCAACAGTCAAAAATCAAAACAGGCCCTCCAAGATCTCAGCAGCCTCTTTTAAATGGGGCTGGCCACTCCCCCTTCAAGAGCCCAAGACCCTAAATAAATGTCTTTTGACCTTATCAGCTGACAACTAAATCTCACCACACTCAAGTAAATGGAATCATGCAGTATTTGCATTTTGTGACTGGTCTCTTGTTTCATATAATGTCCTCAAGGCTCATCCATCTTGACACCTGTGTGAATAGTCCCTTCTCCTCAAAGCAGAATACTATTCCATTCTGCAGTATAGCACAGCTTACCTATTCACCATCAGTAGGCATCTGGGGTACTTTCACATTTGGACTGGAATCAACATGGGTGTGCAAATATTTTTTCAAGACCCTACTTCTAGGTTCGATGTGGTGATGACTCAGGTAAGGCATTGGCTGAGCAAACCTGATGAGCAGTTCCAATCCCCACAGACCATGTGAAAGCTGGATGCAGTAGTGCATTCATCTGTAACCCCAGAGTGCCCCTATAGGGCAATGGAAGGCAGACAAAGGAGAATCACCCAAAACCCGAGGGCCAGCTATCTTGGTATAGCAGTGAACAAGGAAACCCTGTTGAAGCCTAGTTCCTGAAGTTGTTCTCTGACCTAAGACATTCTCCATGCATGTGCCTACACATGTGAACACACACACACACACACACACACACACACACACACACACACACACACACCCCTTTTTCCCAATTGTTTCAGTGTATACCCAGAAATAGAATTTCTGGGTCATATAATCCTATGTTTACTTTTTTGAAAGACTTCCATTTTGTCACCCAAAATGGCTAAACTATTTTATATTCCAAGAACAGCACTCAGGGCTTCCAATTTCCCCTAATTTTTGCCAATACCTGTTCTTTTCTGCTTAGTGGAAGGTTTGGGGGGCTTTTGGGGGGGGGTCTTGGATAGTATCCATCCTGAGGTGAGTGAGCTGCAGCCCTCAGGATTTCAGGTTATAAAGCCTTGCTAGAGCTTTCTGTATTCAGTAGCAGTGTTGTGCACACAGGCACTGGACAGATCTCAATTGTAGTGTGGTTAAGTTGTAAGTAACCATGTCCAGAACATTCCTCACTGCTCTCGGCTCACTAGTTCTTTAACAGTCTGGTCAGGAAGGTTAGGAAGGCACTGTGAACCTATCTCCTTTCCCTGCCATTCCCCCAGCGTCCTCCTAAATACAGGCAAAATATGTCTGTCCACCCCCACCCTCCCCACCATGCTCTCATTACAAATAGAACAGAAAAAAGCACATTTCACAAAAGATTGGCCTATTCTGAGCCCATTAATTTTAATGGGCCCAATCTTTAGGAAACCTGTTCTGACTTGATCAAGGGTGCTTGGTCTAGGCAACTTAACCTGACATTCAGAGGTGTGGCAGGCAGGCCAGTGAGCAGTGACTCACCCTTGCCTGGGAGGCCCTGACCAAGGAGGGGCCCTTTCTCCTTCTCCTTTGTTTTTCCTATGTCTATTTCATGTTCTCTGGCCTCCTTGCTTCCCAGAACCCTGGGAAACAATGGCTGAAACACAGGATGACTCATGCCCTGTCTGACCCACAGGGAAGGCTCGGCAGCTCTCACTCAGGAGCAGCGCAAGGCTGAATGTCCCAACTCAGTCACTGTTCTTTCAGACCATCAGACCCGTGCCCACTAAAGATGGGAGGTTATTGCAATCTGGACCACAGCCAGCTGGTATCAGTATACTGATGCCCCAAGTGCTGTCAATTAAGTTTCAGGTGTAGACTAACCCAGTATTGGAATCATAAGATTTCAGTCCTTTAGGATTGAATGGGATTTTAGATCTAAAACACTGAAGAATTTTAGGACTAAGCCTAGGAAGGCAGCCCTGCTGAAAGTGTGTTTGCCTATCAGAATAAAGCCCTGAGTTCAATTCCCAGCACTGTCAAAGTCAAGTATGGTAGTATAATCCCAACACCCAAGAAATGGAGGCAGAAGGTTGTCTTTGACTATAGTGAGGCCAGCCTGGGCTATGTGAAACTCTGTCTCAAGATAATAACAACATTTTCAGGCTTAAAATAATATGTGTTGTTGTTTCTATCCAGTGATGTCCGACAAAACCCATTATTAAAATGTCAGGAAATGAGGAATGTTGCCAGACACTGGTGCTGAGGTTGGTAATATAAAATTATTTACATTTTGGACACTGGCAAACATGGGCAGGACTTGTATCTTGCTCTCCTATTAGAACTGATGATGGCAACGAAGTTTATTAGCACATTGTTGATGTGCAGACTCCTCATTCCCTCCATCCATAAATAAGAATATTGGAGCCTGTAAGGACATATTTTGGTTTTGTTTTTGTTTTTGTTTTTCAAGATTGGGTTTCTCTGTAACAGCTCTGGTTGTCCTGTTGGAACTTGCTTTTGTAGACTAGACTGGCCTCAAACTCACAGAGATCCACCTGCCTCTGCCTTTCAAGTGACTCAAATTTTGTGATTAAATGCATGCACCACCACCACCCATCAAGGCAAATGTCATAGTATTCATTAGTAACAGAATTTAGGATCCAAATTTTGTGCATCTGATGAATATCTAAAGTGTTGTCTGATTATGTTAAAAAAAAAATGGGGGATCCAAAAAAGGGGTCCATGAGGGCTAGTGAGATGCCTGGGTATGCTTGCTGTGACCTGGATCCAATCCTAAGAATCCACATAAAAATAAGAGAGAAAGGACCCCACGGAGTAGTCTTCTGGCCTCCACATGCATGTCATGGTTCATGCTACACTACACCACACATCCATCATAAGCAAATACACACAACAAAGAATTAAATAAATGAAGAATAGAAGCAGGAGGAAGATGTTGCAATGCCCGGGTGACATGAAGGATAAGTCATTATGCTGGAAACAGGTTCCAGGGGAAAGGGATCACCATTGTCAGTCTTACAATAGCTTAGGCTGAATATTGAGCAATGCTTCCTTGCACACAATTGTGTATTTGCAACATCATCAATAATAGATTTGGTTGCCCTCAAGGAAATAGTGGATGCCTGGTAGAATTTAGCCAACAGTTTGAGGAAAACTCAGTGACTGAAGAGCCATCATGAAAGATAAGTTATCAGAACTTGCTCTCTTATAGACGTGATTTTAAACAAAACCAATCAACTTTAATTCTTGTTCTTTTCCAAGGTGATTTTTTTTCTCCTGTACTTGAATGGCTGAAGTCAACACCTTGTTTTAGGACTTTTTTTTAACATTTATCTTTCTGGGGCTGGAGAGATGGTTCAGCAGTTAATAGCACTGGCTGCTCTTCCAAAGGTACTGAGTTCAATTCCCAGCAACCACATGGTGGCTCACAGCCATCTATAGTGGGATCTGATGCCCTCTTCTAACATAAAAATAGAGCACTCATGTACATAAATAAATCTTTTGTAAAAAGATTTATCTTTTTTATTTGTGTGTGTGTGCTCGCACTTACGCGAGCACCACATGTGTGTGTGTGTGGGGGGGTGCTATATGTGTGTGGTTGCCTGCAGAGGTCAGAGAGAGTATCAGATCCACTGGAGCTGGAGTAACAGGCAGTTGTCAGCCACTGGACAAGGTTGCTAGGAAGCAAACTTTGTTCCTCTGGAAGAGCAGCAAGTGCTCTTGACCTCTGAGCCATCTCTCCAGCCCTGGTTTGGAACTTTTACTGGAGGAAAAAGGAAGAGAAAGCACAGGACAAAGGAGCCATCAGGGAAAGGGGGTACGAAGGAAATGGAAACCCTGGCTAGAAGACTCATTCTAAATGGACGAGACGACTCTCAGAGTGGCAAAGAAGCTATCTCCATTTCACAGAGGGCAGCAAGCCTGGTGGGGGGAGGCATCAAGGCCTCTGCTTCTGTATGCTCTCCTCACCTGGACCTGAGAGCAGAGTAGGAGCTAGGAGCAGCCGTCAAGCAAGGGGAAAGAGAAAAAGAATGTCAAATGCCCTCAGGGAGGAGGCTGGGATTCCATTTGTCCCCCTCCTCTGTGACTCTTGCAGTTACTCTGGCCAGATCTGCCTGAGGACAATGAGTAAAGTATGTCAAAGGTCACCAGCACCCTTTCTTCTTGACCAGGGACCACACTTGGGTCCAGGCTTTCCCATCTCCACACTGTGTCAAATGTGACTGTGAGACAGAACACTTCCTCTCTTCTCCCAGCAGCCTCGCCTCAGACTCCATGATTCTGCCTGTGTGGCACTGTGATGTACCATCAAGCCACATCCCTAGTTCTGATGGCATCTCCTTTATCTGTGCTCTTTGTCTGAACTGAGGAGTGTCATGATTTCTAATGGCCCTGACCAAAATAAACAGCCTTGTTAGTCAAAGAAAAACAAAGACTAAGCAGGACTTTGTCCTGACCTAAAATCCAGCTATAAAAGCAGGCACCCTTAGGTGAGGTCAGCAGGGAAGCCATCCAGGTCAAAGCTTTTAAATCTCTGAAAGAGAAGACCCTAGACAAGGACACAGAGGGGCCTTCCCGTCTTTAAGGCAAGGGCATATAAAACTGGAGTGAAATACATAAGCCCCTCAGAACATCCTTGTTGTATGTGATTTCTGGTTTCTGGACTGGACTTTCCCACCTCGCCCTGGGGCCCAGACCTGCAGACCTGCAGACCTGCAGACCTGCAGACCTGCAGTCCAACAGAAACACACAGATGCTTGCATTAATTTTATGCTGATCAGCCTATGGCTGTGGCATATTGCTAGCTAGCTCTTGCTCTTAAACTAACCCATGATTCTTATTCTGTTCAGTCATGTGGCTCAGTAACTTTTCTCAGAGCAGCACAGTTGTCCTCTGCATCTGCTGGTTTCTCTGGCGTCGCTGCTCTGCTTGGCCTATTCCCAGTGTTTTCTTAGTCTGGTAGCCCCGCCCGCACTTCCTGTCTGCCTTCAGCCAATCAGCATTTTTATTAAACCAGTAGGTGGGACAATTATTTACAATGGAATAGAACACAATCCTGGTACACATCCTGGCTGCACTGGTATTAACTGTATGCTTTGAGACAGGCAGGGTGGCACATACCAGTACTTAAGAAATAGAAGCAGGAAATCATGAGTTCAAGGCCAGCCTGGGCTACATGATGAATTCACAGCTAGTCTGAACTGCAAAGTGAGATGAGAGGGAGGGAGAGAATCTCAGATCTATTATGTTTTAATTGCCATTGTTTTCCATGGATTTGGATGCCCCTCTACTTAAGATGAGATTGCATCATAGTATGGAGAGTTAAAATTATCATTAAAACAAAAGTACACTTACTGCACATGCCTTACCCCAGATCTAGGCTTAGCAGGCAGCACACTGAGCAGAGTCATGTTCATAGGGAGCTGTGGTCCCTACAGCCAAAGGTAATAGCCCAAGGCCATAGCCACAAAAAGATTCATGCTCAAGATACCAAGTCTGGCTTTGACTGAACACATATCCCTTTCACATCATCATAAGATCAAAATGCCCTACGTTGAGCCATGTCTCACCATCATAAGTCAGGGACCATCTGTATGTAGAAAAGCCCCCCTTTAAAAAAAACTACATGTAAATTACAGTGGCAGGAATTAGGGAAAAGGCAAAAGTTCATATCTACCCTTCGGCCAAAATACTGAAGAAATAGCAACATACTAAGTAGCCAGTGTTTGAAGTGATTTCTAGTTCATTCCATTTCCTTTGAAATCCCTCCTCTTGACTTCTGAAACTCACGCCTTCCCCACAGTGCCTCATTGTTCTCACCCACAACCAAGGGTTCCACGGGGCGTGTCTTCTGTTACCTTCCTTTTCTGTCTCTTCCTTTTGCCTCAGACCCTTCTGTTCACTGTCAGGATTTCAATTGTAACTTCTCAACTCTAACGAAGCCAAGTCTAACCTTGGCTTTTACCAAGTTCTCATCCTTCTGGGCCATTCTCACCATCTAGATATAAGATTGTCATCTCAAGCCATCTCCTCCAAATTGAATTCATTGCTTTGACCCCAAGTTCAAAACTTTCAAGATGGATTGAACCTTCCTCCCCACCCCATAACTTCACATGTAGGCTATAGCTCCTGGTCTCTTTAAACACCCCCTTTTCTGCAACCCTGGGGTCCTATCCAAGGTTCCGTTACTTTGTCCCAGTGTTAATACAAAACTCTAATAAAAGTTTTTCCCACTATCTCTTCTAGCTATCTTCCTACTATCTATTCTAACTCATCCAAGATTAGCTCTGATAGATTTCTACTAGCAAGCTCCATTAGGGTTTTCCCCTCTGCCTAAAACATCCGGCTCTTCCTGCCATTTACGTCTACAGGAGGGGTACCCTAACTAAACCTCCTGCTGGCGTTCCCTGCTCACAACCACAAGCTTCCTGCTATAGTTTTATCTAGAATGTTCCTCATAAGCCCATGTGTTAAGGGCTTGTTTGCCAGCTTTAAAAAGAAAAAATGGGGCCTACTGGGAGGACCTTACTGGAGGCATGTCTTTGAAATAGACTGTGAGAACCCCCCTCAGATCCTTCTTCTTCCCCCCTTTTTTTTGTTCCCTGATCCCTGTGTAAGTGGGTTTTGCTCTACCACAAATCCCTGCCATGATGGGCTGCCTCATCAGAGAGAGGCTTAAGGCAAACACAGCCATTTTGCCAAGGACTAAAACCTTCAAAAACGTGAGCCAAGATAAGCCTTCTCTTTTTATAAGTTGCCTCTCTTGGGCCTTTGTTATAGTGCTAGAAAGATGATGTCACTCCCACCTATTCTCTCCAGATCTTCTCTATTGTAACACTGTCTGACAGGAGCTGGTTCATCCTCATCCAAAGTTCACTGATGTTCCAGACTCCTTCAGAGCCTTTCTGATCCTCTTAACCAGGTCCTCACATCTCCGCCATGGTCACTTATTCCTGACTGCCTTCAATCACAGCAATGCCTCTCTGCTTCTGTGGCTCCCCCCTTCACCGTGTTTTAGGTGATCATGTCAAATATTGCAGAATTTATCTGGGTACTTTTCATCCCTTCACATGGAATTCATGGGCTCTCAGATAAACCGGCGAGGGTCTCTCTCGTCTACCTTTTTTATTCACCCTCTCTTGCCTGGCTGTCACTCAGGTCACCCTTATCCAGGTACTAGGCACAGGACTTCACACATGGGCTGAAATCCTCAGCTTCACATCAGCACACTGCTTACTATCTGTGTGCTTCAGGAAATTTTGAAGTATTTCAGAGCCTTGGTTACCTTACTTCTGAAAAGGGCTTGGAAAATGAAACCCATAACATTCCCAACATCATCTACTGGTTGAGTAATCCTTATCCCTTGTGCCAGGAAAAGACAAGTGGTTCTGATTTGGATTTCTTTCAGATTTTGGGGTGTCAGAACATGTATAACAAGGAATCTTGGAGATAGATCCCAAAGCTCAACAACAAATTAATTCATATTCTAGGTACACTTTGTCCGCATAGCCTGAAGGTAACTTTATACACCTTCCTTGTGACTGTAATCATCCCATGAGGCCAGGTGTGGAATGTTTTGCTTATGGTATCATATCACCACTCAAAAAGTTCCAGATCTGGGGTTTTATTGGTTAGAAATTTTCAATCTATGTGCCTGAATGTGTACTTACATGTGTTTGTGTATATGCGTGGTGAGATACAGAGAGACAGAAATAGAAATATAATAATCTGTTTATTTTTGCTTGACTTAATTTAAAAACTTCCTAATGGCCCCTGGCTGCTAGCTACTTTGACACAGAAAAAAAGTCCAGCACTTCTGCCTTAGTTAGCTTTCTGTTACCATGATAAGACACTGACCAAAACCTGCTTAGGGAGGAATGGGCTTCCTTCATCTTCCAGGTCACATTCCATCATCAAGGAAAGCCGGAGCAGGGGCTTAAAACAGAAAACACAAAAGAGCACTGCTTACTGGCTTGCTTCCTGATTCTCTTCAGTTACTTCTGTATACAATCCAGGACCATCTGCCCATGGGTGGCACCGCCCAGAGTGGGATAGACCATTCTGCATCAAGTAGCAACCAGGAAAATTCCCCCACAGACATGCCCATTAGCCAATCTGATGGAGGCAATTTCTCAGATGAGGTTCCCTCATCCCAGATATGCGAAATTGACACCCCAAATAGCTACCACGATTCCATTCCTTGTCAATTTCAGACACAAACATGTCATTTTAATCTACCTCCTTTCCTTGTTTATTTGTCCCCATGATCTCATATTACTATCATATCATAAAATACAGTATAACTTTAAAAGTCCCACTGTCTTTAAAAATGCCAAGGGCTTACAAGTCCAACATTTCCTTAAAATACCCAGTTCTCTTAGCTGTGGGCTCCTGTAAAATAAAAACAAGTAAAAATACTTTCTTACTCCAAGAAGGAAGAACCAGAGCACAAAAGCAATCACATATAAGTAAAACTGAAGTCCAGCGTGCAGCTCAATCTCTGGCATCTGGGACTCACAATCTTCTGAGCTCCAGGACTTGGGCCCACTCCCTGGAACCCTGCTATCTAAATCCATGCATGCTCCAGCCCCTTACATAAAAGGTGTAGTATTTGCACAGAACCTACACATAACCCCACTGATGCTTTTTAAAAAAAATTTAGGAAGAAAGGAAGGAATGGGAGGGAGGGAATGCAGGAGGGAGGGAAGGTGGAAGAGAGAGAGAGAGTCTAACTAGGTTAAATTCAATCTTCTGGACTTAAGCAGTCTTCAGCCTCCTATTACTTACAATAGCTAGTGTGATATAAATGCTATGCAAACCCCAGTTATACTTTTTTGTTCTGATTATTCTGACGAGAAAAGTTAGCACATGTTAGTATCGGCCCAATTGTAGACCTTAGTTGCTCTCTTCTTGGTAGATTCAATGGACAGAGTAGCCCTTGGCTATGGAAGGCTGGCTTTACAGAACTTACTAAAGGTTCCACATGACTGTTTCCTTTAGTACATGCCTAAAATATACAATAAATATATCACCACACATGCCAGCATGCTTTACACTAAATAATTTCTCAATTAACACTTGGCTATTAACAGAGAAGAAGAGCTGGGAACAATGCTCAGTTGGCAGAATGTTTGCTTTGTATGCGTGGGCCCTTGAACTTGATCTCCAGAATCCCACGAAAGTAGGCATAGTGGCACAAGCCAGCACTAAGGAGGAAGTGGCTGGAGGATCAGGAGTTCAAAGCCACCCTTTACTACATGGCAAGCTTGAGGCTAGCCTGGGGCACATGGAACCCTGTCTCAAAAAACAAACTAAGAACAGAGAAAAGAATAGAATAACAAGACCACAGTGACTAAAAGAAACTACAGAAGCTACCAGGCCAGTGTCAGCTTTTGACCTTCAAGGCTTTGGCGAGATGTGGAAGCTTGAATACGAGTATAGCAACAGGAAGCTCTTTCAGCAACCAGTGTATGAGATGTATTCAATTATATATCTGCTTTTAAGAAGCAGGCATAATTTTCAAAAGTACACATATGGATTGTTGGGGGTGGAGACAGTTATATAAGGTCATGAATTGTATGATTTCAAGCTTAGGAAATCATACATGGTGGCATAATCCTGCTATCTTGGCACACAGGAGACTGAGGCAGAAGAACTGGGAACTCTGTCTCAGAAGAAAAGGAACCGACAAAAAGATGAAGGTAGACCAGTTGTCTCCAGTATCATGGTTCCTTCTGCATTCTTTGATTCCTTGTTGCTAGAAAGTAACTGTTGTATGAGCTAAAGAAGTTGAATGGGGCAGATACTCCTGGTCTCCCCAGGTCAGTTGCACTGCAACACACTGGGAATAAACCTGAGATATGGACCCTTTTTGAGCTGAGCAAATTTACTCCAGGAACATCCTTGAGAACGTTATGAAATTCTTTGGCCCTCGTTTTTCACCTACGGTGGCATGTGTAGTTCTTTCCACAGAAAGTTGTGGTCCAACCCATCTTTGTATCCTGAAGGTAATCTGGATCTTTAAATACGGTGTGTACTCATTGTATAGTCTCTATAATTTAGCAAAATTAACATTTTGGACATTTTTCTCTTTAAAAGATGAAGGAAAGTATTGTGAGATCATCATTTTGTACACTGTGAAAATGTGTCCCTGTGATTGGTGTAATAAAAAGCTGAATGGCCAATAGGTAGGCAGGAGAGGATGGGCCGGATTTCCAAGAAAAGAGAAGAAAAAGAGGAGAACTGTAGACACTTGAATTTTACCAGCAGATTCCAGTAAGTCAGATGTATAATGCTAAGGAGTGGTACCTGAGCCATGTGGCAGAATGTAGATTAAAATTTGGGTTAATTAAGTTATAGAGCTAGTTGGGGGAAAGCCTATGCTAACAGCCAAACTTTCATAACTAATACTAAGTCTCTGCGTCATTATTTGGGGGCTGGCTATTCAAGACAGTCCAACAAAAAAAGCTTACTACAGGAAGGGATGGGGAACATATCTCAGTGGATGAAGTGCCTGCCTCACAGATCTGAAAATCAGAGTTTAGATCACCAGCACCCATATAAATGTAGAGTAGGTATGAGCAGGCACTGCAGTGATCTGCCTGTAATTCCAGCATTTGGAAAATGGAAATAAAGTCAAATATACCTCAACATACAGGGTAGAGCGCAATCAAGAAAGATACTTGTCATCAAATTCTTACTTCCTTATACACCCATACACATGCAAACACATACTCTTTCTCCCCCTTCTCTCTCTTTCTCTCTCTCTCTCACACACATTTTCACATATACACATACTCCACAAACATACATACATATATACATAGGCAGGGAGAGAGAGAGAGGAAGAGAGAGAGAAAAAAAGAGAGGAGAAGGAGAGAGAGAGAGAGAGAAATGGAAGAGCATCTTCTCTCAGTCCTGGATACTAGAATGGCTGATTTCCCCTGAGGCCTGTCATCTTGTCTCAAAGATAAGTGTCTCCTCCCTGGGCCCTACATGGTCATCCTCTGTGTGTGCTGTGACCTAATCATTTTTCTACAAAGGCTAATCATATCAGAAAGGGTCTATGAAGGTGTCCTTGGTGTAGTTTAACTACCTCTACAAAGGTTTTATTCCAAATCTGGTCACATTCCAAAGTACTGGAGTTAGGACCCTTAGCAGGAATCTTGGGGTGGGACACCATTCAGCCTGATAATAGTGTCTAACGTCCAAGAAACAATAGATGGACAGGAAATCGTTGAAAAGCAGAATTGAATAAAACAGACAGAATTGCTCTGTTTGCAAGTGCTGGTGTGGAATGCTTAGAACAGCGGGCTCAGGGCTGGAGATCAGTTCAGTGGTAGAGACTTTTCCTGGAAAGCTTCAACACAAGGCTCTGAATTCAAATCCCATCACTGTGAAAATATGAGGGGTTGGGGAACACCATGGAAACCCTTGAGATTGCTCTAGAGAGAGAAGTCCTGGGTCCAAGCTGGACAGCATTCCTGAGTAATGGACAACACAGTGTTGACATTGCTATGGGTGCTTTAGGATGCCATGGATTGCCCTGTGGTTTAGGGCAGAGGTAAGCCTGAGGGCAGGGAGGTCAGACAAAAGGCTATTTCAGTCACGCCAGAGTGGAGTGATGACAAGGGCTTTGGCTAGGGTGGTGCCTACAGAATAAGAGCTGGAGACTTGGGTGTGCCTGCCACTTGTTCCCAGTTCCTGCACCTGCTGATGTGCGGTGAGGGCCACATTCCACCTTCCCCTTGGAAACAATGGGTCCTCTGGAAACTGGAAAGGCTGTGGCTAACAGAACTCTATGAGATGAGCCTATAAATCCTATAGGACCAACTATTCAGACAACTCCCCACACCGGGCTCCACCCTGGCTCTGCAGCTGGGGCCTCTCTTCTCCAGCAGGACTGGGTTGGTTAAACTAAGACTGAGATTCTAGAAAGTTCACATAATAGTCCACTCACTCATACCAAGGCTCGGGCTTTGCTGCCATCGGTCCTCTTGTTGTTGCTGTTGTTAGGAGTTTTTGGTTTTTGAAGACAGGTTTCTCTGTGTCAACAGCCCTGGCTGTCCTCAAAGTTGCTTTTTAAACCAGGCCTCAAACTCACAGAGATCTGCCAACCTCTGCCTCCTGAGTGCTGGGTTGAAAGGCGTGCACCACCACTGCCCGACTGCTCTCATCTCTCTTTATCACACCCTTTGAACCACTAGAATGTCTCCTCTTGTCATCCACTCGATTACATCCTGCTTCTCCATGTACCCTTGATGATGCTGTCCCACACAGCAGTGCCACCCCATTGCTCCTGGACCTCGTATACTGTCTGGACCACAAAAAAATTACCATTATATTTAGTGATACAGTACCCCTCTGGTACAGGTATCTATCATACAAACTCCCCCATAAATTTCGCGCGCACACACACACAATTTAAAGAAAGAAATGACCCTCAGTTCCACATCTCACTTGCTCTCCTAACATACTCAAGAAAGCTTTAGCCCCATGTATAAAAGTGTCTTAGGCTTCCAGAAGGAATTTCACAGGCAAGAGCTACAAGTCCTCACATGCACAGTGATGAAAATGGTAATCCCTGGGAAGAGGAAGCCGTGGTTGTTTGCTATTTCTGTGTTTTGAAAAAGCATAAAAACCTCTCAGATTCATTGGGGATTGCAAAAATCCTCAGAGAGACATCAATACAGAAAAAAACAAACAAACAAAAACTAAAGGACTCACACATTCTAATTTCAAAACCTACAGCAGAACTAAACCTGTTAGTCTAAACTGTACTGGAGGGATGGCTCAGAGGTGAAGCACACGGGCTGTTCCTCCAGAGGACCTGGGTTTGATTCCCAGCACTCATGTGGGGTTCTCACCACTGCCAATAACTCCAACTCCATGTGATCTGACACAATCTTCGGGCCTCCACAGATACTTTACTCATCAGCATATACCCCTACACAGAATCTCAAAAAAAATCCCACTGTGTGGACCTGGCATTAGTAGAGACTCATAGACCAATGGCTAGATGAATCTAGAAATAAAACCATGCTCTTGTCGAACACTTTCAACAAGGCCAAATCCGTTCAATGATGAAAAGAGCAGTCTCAGTACTGTTCTAGGAAAACAGGATTTCCGTATGCAGGGGTCCCTAGCTTTCATCATGTGCAAAACTTAACTCCTATAGATCAATGTCCTAAGCAAAAGCATTAAAACGGTAAAACTCAGAAGAAAATGCAAGAGTCAGTCATGACCTTGTACATGCCTTAGCCATGACGCCAAAGCATGAGTATCTAAGGCAAAAACAAAATGGGCCTCACAACCTAAAGCTTGTGTACATTGAAGGACATTGCCAAGAGAGCGGAAAGGGAAATATATACAATGGAAGGGTGACTTGCAGACCTCATTCTGACAAAGATTTAATGTCCAGGATATAGAAAGAACTGCAATTGCCTAGCAAGAGGATGCCTAACACAGTTTGTAGAATAGCACGCAGGGCGTGGTGCTGCACACCTGTAATCCTAGCATGTGGGAAGTGAGGAGGGGGAGAGTTCGAGTTTGAGAAAGCATGAGTTTCTTAGAACTTCTACTCTCCAAACAGCTTTGCTCCACTGGATCAGGAAAGGGCCTTCATGGGTCTCCACTAATAAGCTCATGAGTAAAGTATCTCCCAGCTGGCTGTGTCCTCAAATATATAATCCTCCTAAATGAAGCAAGCTTCTCCAAAAGCAAAATTCAAAGGGTGTGACATGACTAATACTCCCTTTGCCTCAAAGTTAAGAGAGGGCCTTTAAATGGCACTTCTGTCTAGCAACTTTGGGTGGATTTGATGAGACAGTGCCATCATTTAGTGCTATTCTCTTTTGGCTCCTTTGTTCTAAGGTGGATTCTGCAGCTACCCCAAACAGCTGGCTCCAAATGCTTATTGCTAGGAGACAGTGCCTGAGGGGAAGTAGATTCAATTAGCACCCCATCTTTAATTACATAGCAAATTATATATTTCACATGTATAATTATTTATTTTGTGGCACTGTGCCATCATATAGATCAACAAAGACTTTGAGAAAATTTACTAGCTTTTCTGGGAGTGTCTCCCCAAAATGGGAGTGTCCCATTTTTCTGGGCGTGTAATCTTCAGCCTGACCAATGACTAAGATGAAGGCCATTCTACAAGCAGATGGCTAGTCTGGTGGCATACAACAAGTTCAGAAATTCCCCTTGTTAATATTTTTCTTCTCATGTAAAATTAAAAAGATGTTTATTATGCCAACAGGCACAAAGGATAATTGTGGTGTCCAAAATACAAATGGAAACACTAGAGAGAGGGCTGGGGAGGTGTTCAGTGGGCAAAGTGTTTGTACAACATGAGGACCTGGGTTAGAATCCCGGACAGCCACATAAAAGCTTGGCATTTAAAAGCCTATGCCTGTAACCCAGGTTGAGACAGGCACATCCTAGGTACTTGCTGGTCAGCTGGACCAACCAAAATGGCAAGCTCCAGGTTCAATGAGAGATCCTGTCTCAAGACACTAAGGGAAAGAAGCAATGAGGTATGGGGCCTGAGGTAGCTTGGCAGGTAAAAGCATTTGCAAGCCTGACAATCTGAGTTCAATTGCCAGGGTACATGTAAAAAGATTTTTGGTTTTTGCTTGCTTGTTTTCACTGTCTTAAAAAGCCCTCCTACCATGAGGTAGGTGGTTGAGATAGGAGAGAGCATCCCAGAATCTCCCAGAGGCTCCCAGGTCAGCAATCAGCAGAAACAAGAGAACCCTGCTGCACCAGCACCCATACACTCACAGTCACACATACAACAGATTAAAAAATATTAAATGAATAAAGAGAAGACATTTCAATGTCAGCCTCCAGCACTCACAGGGTACCATGGGAGATTCACTGGTAAGCAAGGAATACATAGGACAGTAATAGCACCGACAGAAGTGAGTAGGGGTAGGAGCGGGGTGGGAATAGGGCGGATCCCCAGCAGGAGAGAAAGGTACTCGGCGAACAAACAGAAGAAGGAACAGGACTTTCTTCAGGTGAGGTATCAATGGTTCTCATTCTGACAAGAAAGTGAGTGACTTTTGGCTACAAAAGTCAGAGCGAACACTCAAGGAACGTGCTACACTACAAGAAGAGGTTTGGTTGTTTGGGGAGCTTGGGGTGGCCACTTCTAGTCAGTATTGCTGTGAGAGGAGAGGGGAACAGTGAGCAGTGAGAACAGGGGTGTAGGACCTGAAGACACCGTGGATGATAGGGCTTCTGCATTTTTGCCCTCATCTGCAAGCGACAGCGGGAAGCACTGCAAGTTAGTTCCCCTTCTCTTTAAAATGCTCCCTAAACTGCGTTACTGGGTTATAAATCTGACGAAGGGAAAGTGAACAATCTCGAAAGCCACAGAACCAAGAGTCTTAAAGCTCAACCAGAAAGCCACTGGCATGAAAATAGTCACCTTTGACACCTCTCACTCCCAGTTTGCAAAAATGACCCATTTATTATAGTCAACTAGGACATATAGCATGTGTCAATTAGCAGTGGATACCATGGCGGTTGTTTCCTGATGGAGAATGAGTGACACCAAGGTTCTGTCATGAGTCTTCAGGCATCTAGTCTGCAGACAAAGTCAGAAGCATGGCTGAGAAAGGCTGGGGGCTGAATGAGGCGCACAGCAGATAGAATGTGAATAAAGGGGAAGAAGCAGGCTGGAGAACTAACAGAGAAGCATAGTGATTTTCCTGAGGAAGGCTCCCCCGGGGTTAGATATTTGGAAGCTTCTTCTCCAGCTGATGGGATTTTTCAGTAAGGAATAGGAGGTGTGGAGAGAGAGTGTCACTAGGGGTGAGCTTGGAGACTTCAAATCTCAAGGCATTCCAATTAGCTCACTCTTTGCCTCTTGTTTATGGATCAGGTGTAATCTCAGCTACTACTCCAGGACCATTCCTGCTGCCTGTCGCCTGCTCCCTGTCTGCTGCCTGCCTGCTGCTTTGCCTTTCACCATGATGGTTATAAATTCTTACCCTCTGGAACCATTAGCCCCAATAGTTTCCTTTTATAAGTTTTGGTCAAGGTGTCTCTTCACAGCAATAGAAAAGTGAGTAAGATGCTGTGTGTGTGTGTGTGTGTGTGTGTGTGTGTGTGTGTGTGTGTGTGTGTGTGTGTGTAGTGTAGTGTGTAGTATATAGTTTCTGGCCTGTTCAGCCTGTGGTCCAGACCTGCTGACCCACAGTCCCACAAAAATACAGATACTTATATGAATTTTATGCTGGCCAACCTATGGCTCTGGCATAGTGCTAGCTAACTATTACTCTTAAACTAACCCATGATTCTTGTTCAGCCATGTGGCTCAGTACCTTTTCTAGAGCAGCAATTCAACTTCTTTCCTTTGCGTCTGCTGGCATCTCATTATAGTGTCTCTGTGGTATCTCTTTCGGCTTCTCTGTGGCATCTCTGCCCTATTCTTCCTGTTCCCAGAGTTTTCTTAGTCTGGTAGCCCCAGCCACACTTCCTGTCTGCCTTTGGCCAATCAGCGTTTTTATTAAACCAGAGAGACAATTATTTACAATGTAACAACATAATCCCACTGTGTGTGTGTGTGTGTGTGTGTGTGTGTGTGTGTGTGTGTGTGTGTGTGTGTGTGTGTGTGTAGCACTGGATAGAACCCAGAGCACTGGGCAGAGTGGGCAAAGCTCTCCTTCCATATCTGGCTGCCTTGATTGCTCTTGGACCTAATATCTCTTCAATGGTCTTTCATGTTTCTGCTATTCAAGCCTTGAATGATGATTTCACATAAAACTGCCTGGCGTTAATCATGTACTATGTGGGAACTCTGCCTCTTATGTCCCATTTCCTCTATCCCTCACCCCCAAAAGATTCCACAGTCCTTTTCTTCAAAACATGACAATAAAACATGATGCTACATACCTGTAATTCTAGCCCTGGGAAGCTGACGTGTGTAAGGGGTGGGGGAGGGGGTCAAGACCCACCTAACTGCCCTGAGTTAGACATAAGACTGGAATGGTATGTACACCTTTGATCTTAGTATTCAGGAGGCAGAGGCAGGAGGATTTATGGGAGTTTGAGGGCAACTTGATCTATATAGTGAGTTCCAGGAAATCCAGAGCTATATAGTGAGATCCTGAAGAGAAAGAGAGAGAGAGTAGGGGGGGGAACATTTGACATTTAACAAATTATATTCTTTTTGCTAGCTCTGTGGTGCTCTAATGGGTCTTGGAGAAGTGAAGCTATCCTAAGGAGACACATATAACTATCACGACTATTGAACAAATTCCCCAAAGAAATGGGGATTTCCTTCAGAAGTTTCACCCTGGGAGAAGGGAAAGTCCTCAGGCAGATGGGAGCTTGTCTTCAGAAAGCAATTTCACAGTTATAACAACTAGTTATCAACCCCAAAAGTGATGGACCAGTGGTGGGCTGGACCACACTGTCACCAGGTCTGCTTAGACATGGATAACAATGGCCTTCTGTTTCAGCTTTAAGCTCACTTCAGGATCCTGAAGAGGCATTTGGGGGAATTTCCTGGATCTCTTTGCCCTTCTACCATAATGAACAAACCTCTTCTTTCTTCTTTGGTTAGCTTTCTGAAGAAAGGTAGCCAGACCTGACTTGGGGTACAGGTTGTGTCCCCCAAATTTGATAACAATGCCTACTTTCAGTGAGTATGTTCTCACTGGATCCTTCAAACATTCCTGCCCTATCAACATTGCTAACCCATGTGTCTGTCAGCCTTCTGTCACTACAGCAAATATGGAAGCTAATCAATTCATAAAAGGAAAAGGTATGACCGGCATGCCATTTTGGAAGCTTCAGCCTGGTTGGTCTTGTTGCTCTGGGTCCGTGATAAGGCAGCATCATAACAGGAATAAATGTCAAAGAAACCATGGTCCTTTCATTTCCTTCTAGAATGTGGTCAACATATGTGAAGCCTTGAGTTTGAGCCACAATAAGGGAGAGAGAGAGAAAGAGAGGAGGGGGAGAAGGGAAGGGAACAGAAGGGAGGGGAGGAAACGGAAGGAGAGGTGGGTGTGTCAGTGTTTGAGTTGAGGGGATGGGAGTATGAGGATGGAGAAGACAAAAGGCAGAGTGAGTTAACAGAAACTAGAGATGTGCACCATACGGCAAACTACTATTTTGCAAGCTAGATTCTTAAAGATGTCCTTACACAGAAGAGTTTGGAGAGAAGCACTCTATATGGACTATATGATGATGCTGTTCCAGGAGCCATGGGCCATTAAAGGAAAACAGTGTGAGGTGTGTGAGAATTCCTTACGAGTTATTGATCAGAGAGGCCCCCAAATACCCCCAAAACAACACAGACCATTGCCTTAGTTCCCCACCATAACTAGAGGAAAGACCCAAGTACCTACAGTTGCAGAACAAAGAGAAACTGGAATAGAACTGTCATGGCCACTTCATCCTTGTTGGCTAACTTCCCTAAGGCAGGAAGGAGCCATACAAGCTGCTGGGAGAGGAAAGCCATCAACAGTCCACCCCCGTTATGAACCCCGCAAACTACAGTACCAACCTGCCACACAAGATGTGCTCACTGGTGCCATAGTGACATGACTGTTGTGGGGGTAGCCAATTACCTTCTGCTTGATTTGAGGAGAGAATTCATGTCTGGTAAAGCTCATGGCTAGGAAGGTCATTGACCCTAAGGGGGAACTTGCCACTGTTGTTTTGCTAAATAGACATGACGTCAAGCGTGTCTAATGGGTGCTCAGCCCTAAACCGAACATTTGTATTAACCCATTCAGTGCTCAGGAAACACCTCAGAAAACGGAGTAGAAAGAATCTAAGAGCCAGGGTGCAGAGGCATGATGTGAAATGGAGTTCATGGTCATGGTACAGATGAACTCAGAGCAGCTGTGGTCACTTTCACAAGATGCATGGAACCCATGAACATTTGATTACAGATGGGGATGAGCTCATGAGGCCTCACCCTACTGAGGCACTTAATGGCTGCAAGGGGAGGAGAGGTCACATCCTTCAGTGGTATAACCATTCATAATGGCCATGCTTAAGTAAATAACCCTGACTTGTGCTCATGAAAACAACCCTGATAAATCAGTGGGTTGCTTAATATAGAAATGATTTAAAAAGATAGACTACTAAATCTATTTTAATCTAAAACAACAGCTGTTAATCTCAAAATATCTTTCTTACACTGGTATGGATTTTGGTTTATTGATACAAATTTAAGGTCAATTTTCTTATATTATATACATATATTTCTACTCTTGTTTGAGATATTATGTTTATGCAATTTCTTTAAAATTGTAATGTATAATTAAGAAATGCAAATTAATAGTCATCTATGATAACCAAAGTTATATTCATATTAGTTAGAATTTTTTAGGTATACAAAGATATATTTCAATTACATAGGTAATCTTCAAACACTTCTAAGACCTACAGAATATGGCATTTAAAATATTTTAAGAACTTAGACTTTTCTGGACAGTGAGGCAGGTCTGCTCCTGGAAGCACCAATATGCTTCAAGAGAACGATGGGCATTGAAGAAACTCCATATGGAATTTACTTTAATTTTGGCAATGGTTAGCCACTGGGCAAGAAACTGTTCTTATATTGACTGCTTGACAGTATGATATATAAACTGGACATGCAGGTTCCATAAGAAGATGACCTCTGAACTT
The DNA here is from genome assembly GCA_033318265.1 of Phyllotis vaccarum. Taxonomy (NCBI): domain Eukaryota; kingdom Metazoa; phylum Chordata; class Mammalia; order Rodentia; family Cricetidae; genus Phyllotis; species Phyllotis vaccarum. The sequence continues at coordinate 41,967,594 of JARWLC010000011.1, read as the reverse complement.
TGGCAGAACAAGCCAAGATGGTCCTTCAGGTTCCTAATTTGTAGAGAAAACTGCCAGACATCCTTCAGAACACAAGATGTGACTGATGAACTGTGCTAGAATGTGCAGAGCAGTCTTCAGATTTCCTGCTTCACTGAAGGGTATGCCAGAGACTCTGGGCCTGTAGGCTGAAGACGGATGCCCCAACATTACAAAGAAATTTTGGGTGACTGTCCAGGCAGACAGGTGTCATCTCTGTCATTTCTAGATTTTTGGAAGTTGCTTGCATTTCCTGTTTACTCTTTTGTGATCTTTGATGTAGTTGAAAATTAGATAGTTATAAGTATAGTTTTCTTTAGTTATTATAGAAAGTATATTAGATATGAAACTTTAGACTCACAGGAATAAGTAGATGATAGAATATTTTCTTTAATTTTGCTAAATACAAATAGACTATCTATTGTAACTATAATTCTTGCTTGATAGCTGTTTTGATATATGTAATTTTGCTATTGTGAAATCGAAATCTTCCCTTTTGATTAGACAGAAAAAAGGAAGTGTTGTGGGATGTCCTTTTATATGCTGTGAATATCATTAATAAAGGAACTGTTTTGGCCTATGGCAGGCATCTTAGATGTAGGCAGGGAAATCAGAGCATAGATAGGGGAAGGAGGGCAGAGTCACGGGAGACTCCATCAAGCTGCCCAAGAACCAATATGTAAAAGTAACATAGGTGAGCCACGGACCATGTGACAGATTAATGGAAATGGGTTAAGGTGAAGGACCAGCTAGCAATGTGCCTAAGCCACAGGCCAAACAGTGTGAAATTAATAAGCCTTTGTGTGATTATTTGGGGCTAAGAGAGGGTCTGAAACGCTGGATCTCTGGCAGGACAGGCCAGAAACTTCATTCTACAGTTGCTCCCTGCCTGCCCTCTGTGTGTGTGTGTCTGTGTGTGTGTGTTTCTCACTCTCACACACATACACACATAAGACATAAAAGCAGAAAGGGTATTACTTCAGGCAGAAATACTATAGAGCACAATGGTGAACTACAACCCAGTGAAAGCTGTTCTTTCCAGGTGAAGAAGATAAAAGACTCTAAGAAATATGAGAGCCGTGCCAGGCAAGGAAGTCACACCTGTAAGCTCAGCACCTGGGAGGCAGAAGCAGGAGAACCAGAAGTTAAAAGTCCCCAAGATACATAGAGAGTTCAAGGTCAGCCTGAGATAAATAAAACACCATCTCAAAATAAATAAACAAACAAAATAAAATAAAACTGGGCATGCTGATACATCTTTGCAGTCCCAGCTACATGGGAGGCTGGGGCCAGAAGAAAAATTGAGCCTTCTTCAAGTTTAAGATCTTTCTGAGCAAGATAGTGAGATTCGGTACCAGAGCAGAGGACTCAGTTAAGTTCCCAGCACCCACATTGTGGCTCACTACCATCTATAATTCTAGCTCCAGGGGCTCTATCTGACTGTCTGACTCCCTCTCCAAACCTTCTCACGTACCAGGTGTGTATGAGGTTCACATGTAGACATTTGGGCAGAACACTCATGCACATAAAATAAACACATCTAAAAAAATTAAGCTGTTAATAAACGAAAGCACACAGATGTAAATAAAACAATGAAATACCAATGCTTTCTCAGACTGAATTAGCCACGCATGTCTGTGTTCAGTGCTTCCGCTCAGCACATCTTTAGAAGCCCTTGTCTTGGAAACAGTACAAGGGAAATAAATCTTAAGAATATAGATTTAGAAGGGGACAAAAAACTGTCCCCAGAGACAACATGATCCCGTAGATGGATAATCCTAAAAATACATTTAATATTTCTAGAATCAATGAACTTGATCAGCATGGTCATGGGACATAAAGCTAAAACATAAAAATTGCTTTTCAGTATATTAACAGTGAACAATCCAACACTGAATTTAGGGCTGGGAATGAAGCCCATAGATAAAACACATGCTTTGCATTTTTGAGGTCCTAGGTCCCATATCCAGCACCAAATGAAGGAAAATAAAATATTATTTTTCTTTAATTAAAAATCAATTCAAGGTGCTGAGGATGCAGCTCGGGTGATAGAGTGATTGTCTGACAAAGTTAGAGTAAATCTACTAACAGCCAAGCTTACCGAATGGCCTGCAGATGTGACAAGGTCCTGTGATGTGAGATGTCTGTGTCTGATAAGCTTTAGCATAAACAGAATGTAAACATAGAAACAGACCTATGTACACTATTCATGGAGAAAATACAAACTCAAGAGGGAAAGATAAGAGCTAGATAAGATATACATTACTGTACTCCAGATCACGCAGCCAGTGAGGAGAGACGGAAGGGTCTTGCGTTATGGTGATTTAAAAACAAAAATAGAAACTGTGCTGGAGATATGGCTCTGAGGTTAAGAGCTCTTACAGAGGGCTCAAGTCTAGGGCCCAGTACCCATGTCAGGCGGCTTATTATCATCTTTAACTCTAGTTTCCAGGGATCTGACCCATCCTCTTCTGACCTCCAAAGCCACCTGCATTCATGCATACACCCTTCTTCCCCTACACACACACCTAAAAATAAAATAGGGTCTGAAGAGATGGCTCAGTGGTTATAAGCACTGGTTGCTCTTCCAGAGGTCCTGAGTTCAATTCCCAGCATTCACATGGGGGCTCACAGACATCCCAACACCCTTTTCTGGTGTGCAGCTATACATGCAGACAAAGCACCCATATACATGAGCAAATCTTTAAACAATAAAATTAAATAAATATATACAAATATATTTGAGTTTTTTCTTAGCATTTCCTTCTAGTGCCTCTGACTTTCTTATTTCATTTAGCTGGGTTTTTGTGTGTTAACATAAGATTTATCCAGGAGGTTATTTGTTGTTTTCTTTGAATATACTATATTAGTTTTCTGTTGCTGTGATAAAATACCAGGAACAAAAGCAATTTGAAAGGAAGGGATTTTTTTTTTTTTTTGCCATTTTCATCCACACACAGGAAGCAGAGGGAGAATAAGAAATGAGGGGATGCTATTAATCCTCACAGCCCACCCCATTACATGCTTCTTTCAGCAAGTCTGCACCTTTTAAAGGTTCCAGAACTTCCCTGAACAGCACCACCTCCTGGGGACTAAGTGTTCAAATACATGGGCCTATGGGGGACATCTCTCATGTCAACCACCACACTTACTTACAAGTCACACTTTGGAATCTCCGTTACATGATTCACTCTGGCTGGATCTGTTAAGCTTGAGGTGAGTTTCGGGCATGCCTGTGCTGGGTTGTGAGCATAATTCTAATTTTCCCTCTTTGGTGCTCGCTCATTCTCAGCTTAGCTTGGTGTGGGGATGGGGGTGTGGCGTGCCGAAGAGCCAGCAGCCTCAGTGTTCTGTGGTTCATGATCAAAGCAACTTGGGAAGCAAAGGGTTTATTCTGCTTACACTTCCATTATCACTGCTCATTAAGAAAGAAGTCAGGACAGGAACTCAAACGGCAGGAACCTGGAGGCAGGAGCTGATACAGAGGCCATGGAGGAGTGCTGTTTACTGGCCTGCTCTCCATGGCTTACTCAGCCTACCTTCTTATAGATTCCAGGACCACCAGCCTAGGAGTGGCCCCACCCACAATGGGCTTGGCTCTCCCCCATCAATCATTAACTAAGAAAATGCCCTATGGGCATGCCTACATCTTGATCTAATGGAGACATTCTCTTGAGGTTCCCCTTCTCTTAGATGACAGTAGCATGCGTCAAGTTGACAAAGTTAGCCAGCACAGCTGCTTACTGGATTGCTCCATATGGCTTGCCCAACTTGCTTTTTTATACAATTAGGATCACCTGCCTGGGGCTGGTACCACCCACAGTGTGCTAGCCCCTCCTACATGAAGCATTAATAAAGAACATGCTCCCCTTGCCTATCTGAATGAGGCATTTTTTTTCAGTTGTGGTTGCCTCTTCCCAGGTGGTGAACCAGACACCATTTTACCCAGAAGCCTTCTGCCTATGGTGCGTGTGCGTGCGTGCGTGTGTGCGTGTGTGTGTGTTTGTGTGACATGACACTTATGTACCGGGGCCAGAGTAGATGTTCTCCCCTACTACTTTCCACATTTTTGTCTTGAGATGGGGGTTCTCACTAAACTGGAAGATCACTATTTTATCCAGTAAGCTCTGAGGATCTACTTGTCTCTGTCCTCCAGCACTAGTGTTACAGACATGCATAGAGATGCCAGCTTTTTCCACATGAGCTGGGTATGTGAACACAGGTCCTTATGCTTGCCCTACAAGCATGCTTACCCAATGAGTCATCTCCTCCGCCTTCAGAAATCTTAACAGACTTTGTAAAACTTTGGATTTGTTAAACTGACCTTCAAAGTTATGGGGGGCAGCACAATGACAAGCCAAACAATTTCGAAAAGGGGGTGAAGTTGGCTCTATTGCCTGACTTTAAAACTTACTATAAAGCTGAAGTAATCCAGATAATCTTGTATTGCCACAGGCACAGTCATATAGGAACAATGGGATAAAAAGGCAGCCAGAAATAAACCCTTGCATGTATGACCAGCAAAGATGCCCAGACCCTCTCCCAAGAAATCCTTACTAAATGGTTCTTTGGTTAGACACTCGGGTGTCTGAGGCTAAATTTGGGCCAAACACCTTGCATAGACTTGTCTGCTATTTTGGATACCTTAGCCAAAAATTTTTTCTGTGCTACCAGGTTTATCATAGGTTCTGTGTTCCTCAGAAGAAAGCCCATCCCCGCACCCTCACAAGGATAAGCATTCCCATCAGAGAGAAAAGCAGTGAATGAGGGCCTGAGCAATCCCAGGTGGGTTCCGGGCTTGGGTGGTTTTTTCATTTGCTTACCTTTTTATTTTAATGCTTATTATTTCGAGACAGAGTGTCAGCATTGCTCCGGCTATCTTCAAACCAAGGGCAATTTTCCTGTTCTAGCTTCTGATGTACTGAGATTATAGGCATTGAACACCATGCCCTTCTGTAGGTGGGTTCTAGATCAGGCTTTGTTTTATAAAATAGGGAATCTGAGTGCTGTGCCCCTGAACTCTCAGGTGCAGTTATGATCAGCCATTTGTTTCTTTTGGATGACAAGGAGAATAAGCCCTTCCCAGAGCTTTTCAGTGCCTGGTCTCTGTGACTGAGGGCTGAGAGCATGTCTAAAGTCCTAGCTCACACACCTAGTGCCTAAGTACATGTCTGTCCAAGCCGCCTTGACGCCACCTATCAGGACCAAGCCTGCCTGAGCAGGATGCCTCCTAGGCTGCCAGCTGCAATGAATCTTTCCAGGATGTTGGTATACCTCAGGGAATGGACACACCAGAAGTAGTGGGGTCTGTGCCTGTCTTCTGGGCGGCTTCCAGCTGTTGGGGTGGTTTTCTTTCTTGTAATTCAGGAATAGGTGTGGAGGGCAGCAGGCGGCTCTTCCCTGCATTGCTGGCTAATTCAGGTGGCTGTCTGCACCAGTTCCTGTAGGGACCCACGTTCATGATTCTGTGTGCAAAGAAAAATGAATCCTTCCCAGGAGAACAATGAAAAGAAACTATTCTTAAACAAGGGTATAAAGCCAAACATGTATTTTAAGTCATCGTCTTAAAAACACTTACATTAAATTTAACAATTGTCAGGCAAGATAGACCTATAATCCCAGCATTTGAGATGCTGAGGCAGGAGGATTGCCATGAGTTTGAGGGTTGCTGGACTACATATTAATACCAATCTAAATAGGGATACACAGCAGGATCCAGTGTGTGTATGTATGTGGGGGGTGGGGGAGGGTGTTTTGTTACAAGATTACATTTCCTCCTGCCAAACAAATTAAACTTTGAAATCTGTATTTTGGTTAATAGCAATATTTTATTCTAGAATATGCTAGTGCCTTTAGCAGAGGCACTAAATCACATTCTTTACGTCAGCAAAGACACGCAATTAGGAGATTATAGATCATTAGCTCCTAGACTCTATGTTCTGCTAGAGAATTTCAAGTTTGTGAAGACAAAATACATCAGGATGTAGTAGCGCACATCTTCAATCCTGGTTCTTGGGAGGTAGAGGCAGGCAGATCTCTGTGAGTTCAAGGCCAGCCTGGAACTATATAGTGAGTTCCAGGTCAGCCAGAACTACAGAGTGAGACCCTGTCCCAAAAATACACGAACAAAACAAACAATTGTATGAACAGGGGCAGGTCATGTTACACAATTACTCTATCCCCTCAGAGCTATTAAGATTCAGTTCTAAGGGACAGTGGTAGCACGCCAGACAGAGGCAGGTACAGGAAGATGCTGAGTTTGAGGCCAATAAAGCGAGTTCCAGGACAGCCAGGGCTATCCTGTCTCAAAAGAAACAAAAACAAAACCAAAAGATTCTGTTCCATGACGGAGCAACAGAAACAGAGTTAGAACCGGTTTGTGATAAGCCTGAGCTTGATGAGCAGTGTCGGGTCTAAAGTCTTATTTGTGAGTATTTCCAACCAACTTTTTTGCTTTCTCCTTCATCTACCTTTTGAGAGGGAAAGAGGAGGGATGAAGGAAACACTAGCACCTGTTCCTCTTTTGATACTTTCAATATATTTAAATCAAGTAAAATACAATAAGAAGGGCTGGAGAGGCTGGAGAGGCAGTTCAATAGGTAAAATCCTGCATCTCTGTGGTAGAGAGGCAGTTCAATAGGTAAAATCCTGCATCTCTGTGGTAGAGAACCTAAGTCCCAGCATCCATCTCTGACTCACAACTGCTTACAACTGGAGCTCCAGGGGCTCTGCCATGCTCTTCTGGCCACTTTGGTCACCTTTGTATTCAAGTGTATGTGCTACACACACACACACACACACACACACACACACACACACACACTCCAGAGCACAGCTGAAAACAAAATAATCTTTAAATATATTTAAAAAAAATAAGTTACAAGAAGAAAATCTCTAATCCTTTCTCCAAAGATAATTGCTTCCAGCTTCTGTGGCCTGTTCCCTTTAGTCTTAACGTATAATTAATCCCCCCCCACACACACATACATATAACCAGATGGATAATGAGATGTGGCCCGTAAGTACAATAGGACATAGAAAGCTGACCTTACTTAGAAAACTTTGAGGTTAGTAGTAAAAAGGTACTGAGTGCCTTTGTGTATACATGTGAGTGCACATGTGTGTAAAGGGTGTATGTATGCATGTTTGTACAGAAGCGTCTGTGCATGTGTGTAGGTCGGAGGTGGGTGTTTCCTCCTCTGCTCCCCCTCTCCCCCGTTAGTTAGATCTCTCATTGAAGCTGGAGCTTATATTTGAGCTAGACAGGTTAGCCAGAAGCCCCAAAATTACCCATCTGTGAATGGCACACACACACAAAGGTTAGAGGCATGTACCATCAAGCCTGGCTGCTAGAGACCTGAACTCAGAGCCTCAAGTTTTTGCAACAAGTACTTCACCAATGGAGCCATCCAGCCTCTAATTTTTTTAAATTAATTTTTAGTTGGTAAACAAAGTGATGGGTTCCACTGTGACATTTTTAATACATGCATCAGATTGGCACACACATCCCTGCCACAATGTCCCATCCCTTCTTTCCCTCTCATGATTCCTTCCCTCCTTCTAAATGGTCCACCCTCTGCGTCCATTATACATAAACACTTACATTCAAATCCCCATATGGAAAACAATGTTTTTGTCATTAGAACCACATTAGCCTCTGACCCCTCCACCCTCCACTATTTCCTCTTCCCGTATGGTTCCCTTCTGCGTTGGTGTTGTGTGTATACTTAAATCTATATTCTGCCTATGAAAGAGATGTGTGATATTATGACAAACACTGCTGGTCGTGGCTATTAAATTACAATTCCATAGAATAATGACCACATGCTAAACTCTTACACAGTAGAGGGCTACAGAAAACAATGATGTACCGGACACCTCAAAAGGCCAGACTGTCTGATACAATGATACAATGTAAATACAATGTGAAGAACCTCTCTCTCTGTCTCTCCCCATTTGGGAATTCTGCCTTATGTGTTTCACACATCTGTAATCCAGACGAACTGTGACCTGCTACACTCCAGAGCTGCCACACATAGCTACTGCCTGTGGGGGTCTGCAGGAGTCACTCACATGTTTGTTTCATGTTCGGGTCTAGAAATCACTTTGAGAGCCAGCTATGCATACACCTCCATGGCTGTGTGTTGTCACATGTCACAACCGCCACCTAGCTACTTGATGACATCATGCGGTAGTTGCTCTTCCCACAAGAAGGCTAGAGGACTTGGATACGTACCCCCTCTCATATCACACAACAGTATGGGAAACTTCAAGCTCCCCAGCCATGAGTGGGCAGACAGGCCCTGGTGAGTAATGGATCTGCCAGCTGCCATGACGCTTCCTCTGAGTCACCAGGTCTCAGGATTGCTTCATCTGCTTAACCCTGACCCTGAGCCATCCTCCCCTCTCCTCCCTAGAAGCCAGGAGCTAGGGAAAAGTTACCACAATATGCCTAAAGGAAGCTGCAAAACGGGAGACCACCTAGTCTTCTCAGCTTGGACTATATCTTCCATCTGAGGACCCCAGAGCCCCTTACAGTCCCCCACAATTCAGTCCTCATACACTCTCTGGAAATGACATGGCAATTTCCAAGCTGAGGAAACTGAAATATTATGAGGTCATGGTGATGCTGTATACCATATGAAGGGATACTCCAGTGAGAACTTAAGACTTCTATGACTCTCTCTCTCTCTCTCTCTCTCTCTCTCTCTCTCTCTCTCTCTGTGTGTGTGTGTGTGTGTGTGTGTGAACTTGGTGATGGCGTATAACTCAGAACCTTGTGCATGCTAAGCTCTAGCACTGAGCTTCAACATTAGTTCCAATGTTATTTATTTAACCTTTTCCTATTCTTATTCCTGCTATTTTCCAGGATCCACTTCACGTTCTTAGTGAAAGAAGATAGAATAACAATTTTGTAACAAATACAATCTGCAGATAACAGCCTTTTCTAGCCTTTACCTGGTGTTCAGAAAGACTTCCCTTTCTAAGCTCTTCTTTCTTCCTTACTAGGACAGCATCTGTTTGGCTGTCAAAGGCAATGTGCTACTTTGGGTTATATAACTCTGTGATTCTCATACATAAATGTGCATGAAGCTGGCATGGAAGCACACACCTACAACTCTAGTACTTGAGAGGCAGAGGCAAAAGGATCTTGACTTCAAATCCACCCTGGGCTTTATGATGAGTCTGAAGTCAGCCTGGCCTACATACACAGTGAGATCCTGCCTCAGATAACTAAATAAATGCATAGGTGAACCACATGCATGAAAATCACTGGAGGATGCTGGCTAGCAGGAGACTCTGGTCCAATACAGCTGAGTGGGGTGGAAAATTCTAGTTCTCTAATAAACTCTTTGGGGGGGGGGTTTCTGCCAGTTAATGGAACACATTATTCAGCAGCAAAGGCCCAGACTGAGCAAGCCCTTGCAGACAATACCCTTCTAAACAAATGACAGCTGGAACTGACCCACCTCTTACTCTCTGAGTGCTTAATTATTCTGACCCTTTAATTACTCAGACTCTGTAGAGTCTAATCTGGAAACCACGCTGATGTTAGGACATCACAGTGTTATAGGGAGGTAAGAAAATCATGGTTGTTTTAAAAGTCTCTGTATTACCTCTGATTGCACTGAACATCGTTAATAGATGTGTCCGTCCCTTTAAAAGGTAGGATGGGGATAGTTGTTTGCCAAGCAAGATTCCAGTGCAAAGATTGAAAAAAAAAATAAAATTGTAAGAGGTCATTCACAGGTAAGGAAAGAAAAAAGGTAATTTTTTTTTTCTTAGTCATCCAATGTGTGTGAAGTGTATTCTAGGCACCTGAGTGAAATTTTGCAACATTCCATTATCAGTGTCTGGCATGGCCTTTGACTCCACTGGGTTAATCCTGTGCCCCGTGGTTGTCATGGTAGCACTGATAACTGGCCCTGGGATGTTTCTCGATCAGGTCATCTAGGCCATCTCATTAAAATCTCTCAGTCTACCCTCTAGAGAATAAGAGCTGATAACTCTTGGGGCATAATTTATGGATAATAAAAGGGCATTTTGAGGTTTGGATATTTCCCATGCTAAAGAATTCTACATGGCTGGGCATTGAAACACACCGCTGAAATCCTAGCACTTGGAAGGCTGAGGAAGGAGGATCATGAGTTCAAGACCACCCTGAGCTATGTGGAGAGTTTAGGCAAGATTGTGTTCACGTGAACAGACTAGTGAGCAAGCACACCTACACCTCCCCACACTGCTTCATCTGGGATCACGGAAAGAGTTCTGCTTGTGCTCTGCTGGCCAGATGCCAATTTTGCACTCTCCGAGATGAGGACAAAGTCTGCAACTGTTGTTACAACACCTGGCCTCTGAGTCTGCAGTGAGGTACAGGAGACGGCATTGTCAATGTATCTGCCCTGTTGCCTCTTGGGACAGGCAGAGATAGGGAGAAGCTGCAACAGTACCTCTGGACCTTGGCTTCTGTCCTGCGAAGATTCCATTCTCGGCACAGATTCCCACTGTGTTTAAGAGAAACAGCCTGAAAGATGATGCAGCTGTTGTTCTCTGTAACCCCTCCCCCCTTATTTTTCCTCTTCCAGGGCCACTATCTGGAGCTTCCTATCTCTCCTCCATTCACATCTTCACGTGTGATGGACTATAGAGCTGCTGCTGTCTTGCGTGTCTTTGTTATCAAGTAGCACTGAGTACGAAATCACTTGCAAACTGGATTTTTCACTCAACATTGTGTGTGGGGAGGGGGTGGAGACACACCCCTGTCAAAATACTTCCTGCTGTCTCATTTATTCCATTGGAGGAACAAAAGTGACTTATTTGCTTACTCATGGTCCTGTCTGTGGGTATTTAAAATGTTTAAATCGGGGGCTGGAGAGATGGCTCAGCAGTTCAGAGCACTGGCTGCTCCTGCTGAGGACCCAAGTGAGTTTGATTCCCATGACCTACATGTCATCTCACAACCATCTTTTCTGACCAGTGTTAACTCTTGCACTCACACAAACACATATGTACATATAAATAGATTTTTAAAATAATAAAGTTTAAATTGTTCACTATCACAAATGATGTCTCCACAAACACAGTTGTCAATGGTGTGTGTGTGTGTGTTGTACAGCTCCTGAAGATTTTGTTTTATTTTGTTTTATAAGACAGAGTTTCTCTGTGTAGCCCTGACAATCCCAGAACTCGCTCTGTAGACCAGGCTGGCTTCAAACTCAGAAATCCACCTGCCTCTGCCTCCTAAGTGCTGGAATTAAAGATGCACGCCACCACTGCAGGCTCCCGAAGATTTTTTAAACCCAGGAATGTGGTTGTTTGGACATAAATGAGGTTTATTTTTATCACCTACACCATTATCACTCCCAGGATGAACCAACTTACATTTTCTCTACTAGCAGGGAAGGTCCCTATCTGTCCGAATTGTCACTGAATCTTACAGGAGTGAGATCTTTTCTTTCTGGTTATATGGTGGGAAGAGGAGGAATTAGTATCCCTCTGTGTGCCTAGGTTTCATGTCAACTTGACACAAGTCATTTTGGAAGTCAATTGAGAGATGCCCCTACTAGACTGGCCTGTAGACAAGCCTGTGGTGCACTTTCTTGACTGATGACTGATGTGAGCGAATCCTGCTCACTGTTAGCTTAGCTGTCAGCCACGTGGTCCTGGGTGCTACAAGGAAGCAGGGTGGGCAAGCCAGGAAGCAGCACTCTCCCCTGGCCTCTCCATCAGCTCCTGCCTCCGGGTTCCTGTCCTGTTTGAGTCCCTGGCCTGACTTCCCTCAGCAATGGAGTATGAGTGTAAGTGTAAACTGAAATAAACCGTCTCCTCCCAAGCTGCTTTTGATAGTGACGTTTACCACAGCGATAGGAAGCCTCAACTAAGACACGCTCCCCTGTTCCTCCCTCCCTCCCCTGTTCCTCCCTCCCTCCCCTGTTCCTCCCTCCCTCCCCTGTCCCTCCCTCCCCTGTCCCTCCCTCCCTCCCCTGTTCCTCCCTCCCTCCCTCCCTCCCTCCCCTGTCCCTCCCTCCCCTGTCCCTCCCTCCCTCCCTGGCCCTCTCTTCTTTCCTCCCTGACTCTTCCTTCCCTCCCCCCCTCCTTCTCTTTTTGCTTTGCCTATCCCATCCCTTTTCCCTTATGCTAAATACTTTTTCAGATTTACACTGTCAAATACAAACAACAAGTATGTGGTGAGAACCCTTGATATTGGCTCTTAGCAAATTTTGATTATACAATAAATATATCTTATTAACCAACAGTCACTCATCTGTCTTACGCACCTTAGGGAGTTATAAAGCTTATTACAGGATTGAAAATCCATCATCACGGGCTATTCAATATCCTAAGAAGTTTCTGTTCCTCTTGCCTGTCTCCTGACCTCTCCTGCCCACCTCCCCGATTGCTCTGGCCCCAGACAAAAACTAGTTATTTCTGTCTGTATATATTTGCTTTTTATTCCCAAGACTGTGTAACGCAGATTTTCCAGGAACTCTCCAGTCTCCTTCCTCAGCTTCCAGAGTGCTGTAATCAGATATGTGTGTATCACTACAGCTAGCTTGGATCTGTCTGCTTTGGATATTTCCTGTACTTAGGTCACATTGCCATCCTAAAACTTGACAACAACACACCACCTCACTAAGTTTTGGGGATTGTTTTAATATTGTGAAACATTTCAGAACATGTTTAGTACTAACTTCATTTGATTTTCTCTAATTACTGCAAAGTCTAGCAATGTCCTCAAATGCTCTTAAAGTCATCTTTTACAAATTACCAATTTATACATTTTATTCCTTTTTCAAGTTGTTTTAGTTAAATCGTTGTGTGTATATACATATATTTTCTTTTCTTTCTGCAAACTTCTCCCTGTACCTCCTAGTGCTTGCTCTACCACCTTCTGAACCTTCCGAAGAGACAGACATGGACAAGCCATAAAGATAAGGACTCCGTTCTCTCCTCACATCATCCTCTGTGGCTGATAGATCCAGAGCCGTTTGCTTACATTCCAAAGGATGATAAACTCATTGGTCTTTCTCTCTCTTCTGGAGTGGTCGGAGCTACACGGAGGACAAAGGCCTCTCCCCACACTGCATGGAGAATGGACAATAAAACTTGTCTATGAGCAAATTGTTGGTTTCTTCTCTGATCACCAGCCTGCTGTTTCCATGCAAGAGACATGCATGGGGATGTAGAAATGTAACAGTACCTTCTCTCTCCTCTGACTTTGTAGCTTTTCTTTATCTTTTGCTTATTCTTTCTTATTTGCTTGTTGCCATGGTTGTTTTGGGAGAAAGTCTTGCCATGCAACCCTGGCTGGTTCTGCATAAGTTCTTTACTGTCCTTGTGCTATACACATAAATTTTAGTCTTTTGATAATTTTTATGTGTAGTTCAAAAGCATTAGGCAATGGCTGTGCCACTCTCCTCTAACCAAAGAACTTTTTCATCTTGAAAAACAAAAACTATTCCTAAAAGACTGTGATCTTTTTTCTTAACATATTATTATTATTACTATTATTACTCTGTGTATATGTGTGTGTGTGTGTGTGTGTGTGTGTGTGTGTGTGTGTGTGTGACGCATGCATGTAGACGTCAGTGGACAACTCTACAGGGTAAGTTCTTTCTTCCTGGCTTTCTTGGGTTTTGAGGATGGAAATTGAACTCAGATTATCTATCATCGTCTGTCACTGGGCAGCAATACAGCTCGTACACCCACCGAGTCATCTTGACAGAAAACTGAAACTTTATACTCACTAAACACTTTGCCTCTTTCTCTCTCTCCCAGCCTCTGGGATATTCTGTTCTCTGTCTCTGAGTCTGCCTTCTCAAAGGGAGAATCACAATAATCCAGTGTTGGTCCTTTGTGGCTGGCATTTCACTTACTTAGCAAGATGTTCCCAAAGGTCTCTATGTATCTGAATTTCCTTCCTGTTTAAAAAAAAATGTTAAAGGTGTTAAAAAGAAATGGCTCAGAGGTTAAGAGCACTTATTGCTCTTCAGAAGACCTGGGTTCAGTTCCCAGCATCCACAGGCAACTCCCCTTCCAAGGAACCCATAAGACAAAATAAATAAATCTAAAATTATGTTTAATGGGTAATGTAAGTGTAGCATAAAACAGACCATTTTAACCTCTTTAAAATACATAATTGGGGGCATCAAGTGCAGTCACCCCATCCATTCAACTATTTTTCATCTTTTGAAACTGAAGCAGTAACTCTCTTCTCTCCCTAACTCATCCCCTAACTTTGGATAATATTTTACCCTTGTATATGCACAGCACGTGGTGTCTACCGGATCGTTCACTGACAGACACAGACTGCATCTGCCATTTTACTGTTGTGAATGATTGTATGTATGAAGTGCAGGCCCCCGTTTGAGTCACCACATGTCTGTACCTATTAACTTTTCTATACTGAGTGTGAACCCAGGGTTTCGCACATGCTAGGCCAGTACTCTACTAAGTTCCCACTCCACACTGTCCAAAAACAGGTGTTTTTCTCAGTTTCAACACATTTACTTTTTAGCATTTCCTTTGTGGTCTTTTTTTATGATGTTGGTGACAGGGACTTACGCACCCCAGGCTGGCCTCAAACTCCCTGTTATACAGCCAAGGATGTCCTCGAACTTCTAATTCTCCCATCTCTACCTCCCACGTGCGGAGATAACAGGTGAGGATCACCACTTCTTGTTTCTGAGGTGCTGAATCCAGGCCTTCGTGTTTGCCACTGAGCTACATTGCCAGCCTGTCTGGTTTTGGGTCCTGTTATAAAATATCATTTCTGAACCTTCAGGCTTGCTATGATGACTGCCTGGCTTCTAGCTTTTGCTTCCTATGGACCTATAGTCATAGTCCTGGGGCTGCTCCTCCACAGCTGAAGCCACAAACCAAGGAAGGCTGCCTGATCGAAGCTCATGAGCTGCTTCCACCATAAAAGAAGGAAAGTCCCTCTGTCCCCCCTCATGAGGATATTTAGGCAGATATATTTATGATTAATAAAACCACACAGATTTTATTAATATTACATATACATGGGGATCTTCACGTGCGAGGTTTAAAGAAATGAGAAGAGCATCTTTGTACCCAGCTCCTGTGTCAACGGAGGAAGCAGCCCCTTAAGACTGGCCAAAAAAAAAAAAAAAAAAAGGCCATGAAAGAATTTACTATTTATTCCAGACAACACTTGGTGTCAGGCCCTGACCTCCCACTTAGTTATTTGTTTATTTTCAGAAAGCCGACAGTTGTAAATCTTTGTGTGTGTGTTTGTGTGTGTGTTTGGAGGAAGTAGGTAACTGGAGGTATGCCCTTGACAGCAATATAATAAGATGAGACCACCACTATCTATTGGGTCCATTGTTGGCTGACACAGTTACATGGGATGTGAGTGTATATCATGTAAGGAAACTGGCAGAGTACAGAGCCAGACGGAAGTCACCATTCATCTAAAGGGGAAGAAGAATATTTGTATATGTGCATTCATTTGCTTGTGTACACAAAAATCTGTGAATCTTCTGACTATACCTGGAAAATTGGTAATAACCCTTTTCGGAGATAGGCATGGAGTAGCTAGGGAAAGGAAGTGAGAGATTTTGGGTTGATTATGTGATTATAATAGCATTTCCAAGAAGGTAAAATAAAGCACCAGTTGAGTATCATAGTCATGGAAATGCATATTTATTTGAGAATATACGATTACACATAAAATTCACCCTAAAGTTACAATTTAGTGGATTTTAGTATTTATATATCACAAAATTGTCTTGCTTCAGCTCATCACCCCAAAGGGAAAGCTCCATCTCCCTGTCCTTCTTGTCTTGGGTAGCCATTCCAATCAGCTTCGGAGTCAATGGACTTGCCCATTGTGAATACTTCCTAAAAATGAAACCATGCAATAAATGTTATTCATCCACAAACCAGGATGGATGTTTGGGTCATTTCTACGTTTTAACTATTAAAAATCTTTGTTCAGAAACACAGGATTTCCAGGCTGTAATCCCTGCACCTGAGGCAGGAAGGAGAGCGTTGTCTAGGTTCCTGTGCCCAGACTAGCCTGAATTCATAGTAATAGCCCGCCTCAAAACAACAGCAAGCAACAGAGGAAAACAATAGGGAATGAGAAAGGAGGTGGGCCTTTGAGTCATGGGCATTTCAAGAAGTCTTGATACTCAAAGGTTGGGTATCATGTGTTGTCTATCACATGACAAACATCTGTACCTATTTATAGACACAGTTAACATCCATTCTTGCCTAACTAAAAATAAGTTAAAATTTCATTTAATTATTTTCTTTTTGTGCATCTCTTATACACTCTCCCTGGCGTCTCCCTATCTAACCATGTGTCCTTCCTTTGGTTTTACTTACTTGCATGGTGCTCAGGGTAGAATCCAGGGCCACATAAACACACGACTGCAGAATTAATAAGGCTCCCTTGCCTCCCTGACTGTGACTACTCAAAGCTTTCCCCAAACACCACAAGCCTGTCTTCTTCCCCTTCAGTACACCTTTCCTTGCTTACTTACTTAAATTTTTTCATTTCTCCCATTTGCCAAGACATGTAATCATCACTCCTGAATTCACTAAGGAAAAAAATTGAAAAGCTGGCACACCCAGGCTTTACTTGAATAGTCATTTTTGCCATTAGATCTTGCCAGCAAGGCAAGAGGTTTGTTGAAACCAGTCTGCACCTCCTCCACCACACCGTCTGGGGTAAATGTAAAGCTAGGGTATCATTCCAAACCAGGCTTACAGAGCTCAAAGTCTTAGGGAAGATTAGGATCAGCAGGAAGCTGAAAAGTGTTTAGCTCCAGATAAGATTTGGAGAAGCCAGAGATCTGGAGAAGACACTGGCACAGACATGCACAAAAATGCACACATACACACACATACATGTAAACATATATGCACATGTACGTACACACAGATGGGAAGGCATGCACAAATGCACTTGCACACACACACATATGGCCATGAATACAAACACATGCACTTACTTACACAAGTACACCTGTGCAGACATAGGCATAAGTGAATACACATGTATATATATGCACATGTACCACTATTATGTGTCCTCCTGGAGAGCTTATAAATTAAAGCAAATTCTCATTGCCTCAGTGAGAATGTCCATGTCCCGATGTCTCATCCATCTCCAGAGAGAATTCCATCCACACTGCAGAGCAGACTTATCTATAATAGAGTGGTATCCCGAGACTGAAAGATCAGACAAATTCTTGCTCAGAAACTGAGGCTACTCAGCTACAGCCTGAAAGAAACTTGTTTAGGTTTCTTTTCATTATTAGAGGGTCTCATGTTGTAACCCTGGCTGACCTGGAGTCCATTACAGAGAGAACTCGCAGAGATCCACCTGCCTCTGCCTCCCCAGTGCTGAAACTAAAGACGTGTGCTACCACGTCCATCATATTTAAATTTCTTGATTGTGTTCTGAGTTTTTGTTTAGTTTTATGTTCCATGTTGTTATTTTTTGAGAGAAACTCTCCCACTGTAGCCCTGGCTGGTCTCAAACATGCTGCAATCCCTCTGCCTCAGCCTCTTACAGGCTAAGACTATGGGTATGAACCACACCACCCACCTTCCTCACACGTGTTCTCATCCTACCTTATCAGAATGTCCTTGGATAGAACAACCACACTCTCTTCTCTGGATGCATCTTTTGCTCTTCTCTGGGCAAGGTGATACTGGCTCTCAATTGAGCCATCCCTCTTCCCACCTTCCTCTCTCTATTCTGCCCTGTACCCTTCAGCCTCCTGCTTTCCTGATCACATGTCTCCTGGTGCAAGCAGGACAAAGTCAACTTTAAGGTCATAGGATGCGCCATGATTGGGTCCCGCTTGTATTCTCAGGACTCTCTCACACACCGGATTCTAGCCGAGAATGCTATCTACTCTCCTCTGGGCACCCCAAGTGCATTCTGGGTCCATACTCCCTAACCTTTGTCGAGTGCTCCTCAGTTCCTTATTCAACAGACGTTTACAAAGTCCCCATAAGGAGCCCGGAGCCAGAACTTCACATTGACTCAGCTGGTGATGGTGGCTCACAGGAAATGGAGCAGGAAGTGGGCTGCAGGGGGCAAAGTGGGCTGGTACTGGAAGGTGGCAGATGGAGACAGTCGGAGCTTTATTCCTGAGAACGCCCAGCTTGCTGGGGACTGAGACTGAGACCTAGTCCTCGCCACTAGCGCCGCTGCTACTTCTGCTTGGGGCCTTTGTAGGTCACACAGACCCAGGTGAGCAGGATCTGGGCAACATGAGCCCTTCTCCGGTTCATATGCAAGCAAGGGTGCCGGCCTTGTGCTTGTAAGTGCATTTTAAGTGGAGCACGCATGCTTCAGCTTGCCCCAGAGCTGGATACACTATTCCTGTGGGCAGGGCAGAGTTTCAGAAGCACTGGTTTGTACAGAGTAGGCAGTCCATAAAAATATCTGTGGAGTGAATAAGTGTGAATGAAGGTAGCATGTCATGGAGCCTTGTTATCTGTTCCCAAGGAAGGTCTCCAACAAGGAACTATGTCCCACTTCCCAGGAATGCTGGGTAGCATAATTCATTGTGTCCATAGGAGACCAGAACTCTTAAGCTGAAAATTATTGAATCTTGCTGGCAGGGGAGGGAGGGTACATATGGAGTATATTTTAGCTGGTAATAGAGGGTCTCTGACTACCTGTAAATATATGATGTGTCCTACCAATGAAAACAAACATACAAGCAGCAGAGAACACAGAATGAGGGGAGAATCCCTTTATATATATATTTTTTTTCTCTTTATTAGATGTCTTCATCTCTTCATCCTCCCCCCCCCCATCATCTAGAATGATCTTTGAGTACTGGGTGTGTGCTGCAAAAAATCAGAAGAAATGCAGAACTGAGCTGGCATCCGCCTAAGGGTGAGGCAGCCCAGCTTCTCCAACTGGCTCTCAGGGACACTAAAGCTCCTCAGTCAGCAATTATGTCTGCTGGAGACACACCCAAGCCTGGAGCATCTTCCTGCCTTTGTCTCTGGGGGAAATGCTGCTGAGCACCAATGAAATTCTCAAGGAGATTACAAATAATTAAGAGAGACCCACAGTTTGAGTCTCCTCCTCTTTTTTCTGAAGCCTGAAGCTGCCTGCTCCCGAGAAGAGAAGCGGGGCAGGATGGGAGGCAGCCTTCTTCCAAGGAGAAGGCTTTGGGGCCTGCTTGACCACATTCTGCTTGTTTATGGCAAGCATCCTCCTGTGTGAGGGACACCAGGCTTTCCCTTTACACCTCCCTTTTCCTTCTTGCCAGTTGATTTTGAGACAGGATCTCATGTAGCCCAGGCTAGCCCCAAAATCTCCATCCCCCTGCCTCCCACTTCTTAGTACTGGAATTACAGGTGTGTGCGGTCATGCTTGGAGAATGCTTTGTTTTGCTTTGGCAGTTTTTTCTCCTTGTCTGTCTGTCTTCATTTGCTTCGTCTTGTTTTTGTGGTGCAGTTTCAGGCATACGAGGCAAGCATTTTACTATGCATCTTCATCTCTAACTTTCCAACTCCATCAGCGCACCCATCTACTGCCACACTCTCTCTCCTCCCTGCTGTAAGATTGACAATGTGGTCCCCTTCCCATCTCAATCCTCACTCACTTATTTTTCTGGTGTCAAATACCTTCTCTTCCATCAGGGAGCCCCCAGATCTTCACATCTTTATGCCCATTTACATACTTGCCTGTTGACGATGCCACACACACTTTCTCTAAACCCCCAAACTCTGCTTATTTGATATCAGATGGATTGGGCACTGTTTTCTCTGCATCCGCCTCATCCAGTGACTCCACTTTCTGTAGAGCCACTTTGCAGAGTGGAGGTGATAGTTAAACCGTAAGCTCATCCTTTCCCTGTGACGGCTCCACCTTGGTTCCTGCCCTGTTTCCCTTCATGAGCCTCTCAATGCCATCTTATTGTTTCCATTGTCTCCTCACCCAGCTCCCAGTCTGGCTAAAGGGCTGTT
Source organism: Phyllotis vaccarum (assembly GCA_033318265.1). Lineage (NCBI taxonomy): Eukaryota > Metazoa > Chordata > Mammalia > Rodentia > Cricetidae > Phyllotis > Phyllotis vaccarum. The sequence goes on along the minus strand of JARWLC010000011.1, from coordinate 41,947,605 downwards.
CTTCATAAGTCTTATCACACGGATTCACTCCTGAGATCCCATTAACAGAACCACACTTCCAAAACAGCCATTTAAAAACCCAATCTTCACTCTTGGGGACTTTTTAAAAACAGACAGTTGAAAATCCCATGGGATAATCAGGATCTCTAGAGAGTCTCAAGCAGTTAGCCCCACATTTTCAAAACCACTTGTCTGAAGACTCACCATATTTCTTCCTAAGACATACATTTTTAGGTAGTCAGAATCAGAATGGCTTCTCTGCAGACACTAACCTGATATCTGGATGCCCTGTCCTGTTGTCCTTGGGGAAAATCAGTTCTCTTCTCTTTGGGCCTCCTCCTCTCCAGCTTGGAAACCTTGTCTTCAACACCTTTTCCTCTCTGTGCTGCTGGTGGTTGGACTTTATGCCTCCCACATGCTGTGGCCCTCACTGTTCCACTGAGCTACACCCTATATCGTACGTTTATAAAAGGATGCCTTTCTCTTCAGCTAAGCAACAGGTTAAACCTCCTAAGAGGCATCTCAAATACTCTGTGTGTGTGTGTGTGTGTGTGTGTGTGTGTGTGTGAGAGAGAGAGAGAGAGAGAGAGAGAGAGAGAGAGAGAGAGAGAGAGAGAGAGAGAGAGAGAGAGACAGGGAGGGAGAGAGAGATGTGACTCATCAGAAAAAGCTACAAATTACAAAAAACTACATCACCTGCCTTCTTGGCCTGACTGACGAGGTTTTTAAGATAATAGAAATGATAAAAGAATCATACATTTATCTGGTTATAGTTTTAAATTCCCTTTCTCCTTGGAGCACTCACCAACAAAATAAAACATTTCTAGTCCTTTCTGCAGTGTTTGCCCTGAACAAGTCTGTTCAGGTGCAGCTCTGGGGAAAGATAAGTAGCAAGCATATCCAATTTCCCTGCAGAAATGCTAAAAACAAAACTAACCCCAACATGAACAGAGAGAACCAGGGACAGCCTCCAATGCTGGAACCGGGTAAAGTGCTGGTCCAGAACTTAGATGAACACTGCTACATTAGGGGAAGCTGGGAGTGGTGCATTTTATACTGCACCTCATGGACTCAGGGATGGAGACCCCCGGCATCCGGGAAAGCAAGGGAGGAGGGACTTGCTACCTAAAGAAGATAGCAAGCTGGTAGAGGTTAGATCTGGGATTAGCCATACCCCACAGCCACAAAAGTCAAACCTATACTCAGGGGAAGGCAGACTGAGAAGTCCTCAGGCTGGGGGTTACCTGTAGGAGATGACAGAGAAGGTGGCCAGAATGCTCACATCCCACAGAGTGAAATGGTAGTTTTACCCTCCCCTCTTGTCTGTTAAGGATTCAGGGGTGGGGGGACTGTGTGTCTGTGTCCTTGGGAGTGAGTGCGCGCGCACACACACACACACTCTAAGGCTAGGACAGACAAGTTCTATAGTGGAGGAGTAGGGCATTCCTGTCTTCCTGCAGTGGGCTTCTCAGCCCATCTACCTGACTGTGTTCTCAGAGTCCCAATTTGAGGTTTCATCCCAATTCTAAATTTGGAGTGGTCCAAAAATGTTTCTAAAAAAGGTTTCTAATGTCAGTTACTAAAATAAAGGGAAGCAACTTGGAGCTGATCAGACCCTGCAGGGAAAAAATAACTTCTAAAATCTATCCTAGCATAAGAAAGAGGAGCAGACTACCAGGGTCTGACACAGCAGAGTCAGGAGAACAGGTTTACCACTATTTTTTTCTTTCATTTTATGTGCACTTATGTCTTGCCTGCATATATGTTTGTGTGAGAGCGTCAGATCTTGGGGTTACAGGCAGTTGTTAGCTGCCACATGGGTACTGGGAATTGAACCCTAGTCCTCTGGAAGAGCAGTCAGTGTTCTTAACTTCTAAGCCATCTCTCCAACTCCAAGTTTTACAGTTTTTAAGAGCTCACTTAATTTGTATTTTAGGGGCCGAAAAGGCAGCCCAGCAGTAAAGAGCACCTGATAGTAGTTCATTATCATCTGTAATTCAGTTCCAGGGAATGTGAAACCCTTTCTGACCTCTGAGGACACCAGGCATACACAAGGTATATATACATATATGTAGGCAAAACACTCACATATAAAAATTAAAACAATAAAAATTATCCTTTTTTAGAATGTTGACTAGACCTTGGTGGTTTCGTGCTTGCCTAGCACACTGAGGTCCTAAGTTTAGTCTCCAGTGCCACCAAAAAAAGAGAGAAGCAGGGCGTGGTGGTGGCACACACCTTTAGTCCCAGCACTCAGGAGACAGAAACAGGCAGATCTCTGAGTTTGAGACCAGCTGGTCTACATAGCAAGTTCCAGGCCAGCCAAAGCTAGCGACATAGCAAAACTTTGTCTAAAAAACACAAAACAAACCCAAACAGCCGAAACAAAGAAAAAAGAACTAATAATTATTTTGTTTTTAACTGATATATAAAAACAAAATCATATATGTTAATAAGGTTCCACATGTGCTCCAGAGCCTTAAGCATTGGGCAGTGTTTAAGTCAGGAAAAAAGGACCGTCAGCATAGATAAGAGTACATTTCGAAATCTGAGCTAAGAGAAATTACCTGGCCTTGCCTTCAGGCAATGTGACTGGCCCACACCTGGTCCATCAGCAGCCCATGGCCTGAAGCCCCCCCCACCACACACACACCTGGTCCATCAGCAGCCCATGGCCTGAAGCCCCAACCCCTCATCTGGTCCATCAGCAGTCCATGGCCTGAAGCCCCCCTCCACACACAAGCACACACGCACACACACCTGGTACCATCAGCAGTGTTGCTGCCTGCTGATTCTTTTCCCCTTCAAAACACAAGGTCATGAAAATAAAGTCTTGGGCTTCCTCAGATATCAACAGAGGCCAGCACAAAGTCCACCCTAAAGGAGGAATACCCCTAAAGGAAGTGACTGGGTCAGAGACTGCCATGAGTTAGGGTAGAGCCTCCCTTTGGCCAGAACAGAGAAGCTGCTGGAATTTCAACTCCCCAAATACAATCAGCTCAGGTGTCTTCTAGACGTGTCCTCTCCCTGGGGGCTTGTCCTTCGTTACAGAATGTTTTTCCCATCATTCGGATTTTTAAAATTACATTTGTGAAACTGGGGCGCACAGTGGGAATCAGATGACAGCTTGGGAGTCAGGGGTCTCTTTCCACATGTGGGTACTAGAGAATCGAACTCATCATCAGACTTGGTGCCTTTACCTGCTGAGCCATCTTTAAAAAAAACCTATTTTACTTTATGTGTATAATGTTTTGTCTGCATGCACATATATGCACTGTGTGTGTCTGTTGGATCCTGTTACTGGAGTTATATAGATCATTGTGAGCCACCATGTGGGTCTGGCAATTGGACTTAAGTCTTTTGCAAGCGTGACACCGGTTCTTAACTGATGAAACATCTCTCCAGGACCCGCGTTGAGCCATTTTACTAGCCCCCATTTTTAAGATTTCTGAAAGCTTTTGTCCTGCCCCCCAAGCACACAGTTGGCCTTCCAAATCCACAAGTTTTGTATCTATAGACCCAAGGAGTCATGGAACAAAAAACCCAGAAAGCCACTAATGAGATGGTTCAGCAGGTAAAGGCCCTTCCACCAAGCCTGACAATCAGAGTTCAATCTCCAGAGCCCATGTGGTAGAAATAAATTTTAAAAATTTCTAGAAAGTTCCAAAAGGCAAAATTTTAATTTGCTACACTATTAGTACTAAGATAAATTTGCACAAATGTATTGGTACATGGCACATTCTACTGTAGCCTCCCCCATCTCCCAGATCCTGTCTCTTCAGCCCCCTTCTGTCAGTTTACCTTGTGTCATATGTAGGTGTGCTGCATCTACACCAAACATGTATATACTTTTTTTCTTATAATTATTCCCTAAATAAGTGGCCCAGAGAAGGCAGAACCCTAACTACAGGAAGGGGACCCTAAGAAGAGCTGAGCTTTCCAACAGAGGGACAAGCTCCTGGTTTTCTCCTTCATTCCAGCTGTGTAGATATCCACAGGCTGCCATGAAGCTGGAGCAGACAGAAACAGAGAACCCCAGACAGGGTCCTAATTACAACCAGCTCAAGACAGAGAAACTCTGGGGGCTCTAAACCCATAGTCACACTCTCAGCATGAGCATGTGTTAAAGGCTACCTGGAGTTGCTAGGTATGCGCCACAGGTTTCTGTTCCAGCCCCATCAGGACCCCCAAATAGCATGAGTAAGTCTCAAGCCCCAAATGGGGAAAGACTTTCTACCATGACAGAGAAGGGCATGGCAGTGACCCAGCTCTCATTGTGGTGCTAAGCTAGGGTTGGCCTGGTCCCAAGGAAAACTGTGGAGTCACTAGCTTGGGTTTTGGACATCCCTACCCTCACCTTTCTGCTTCTCTTTACTTCCTGGCACACCTCTTGCTAGGGTCTCTCTATGTAGCCCTGTTAATTTTCTGTGTAAACCAGACCATCCTCAAACTCACAGAATCACAGAGATCCACCAGCCTCTGTCCCCCAAGTGCTGGGATTAAAGGGTATGCACCACTGAACTTAGGAAAACCTAGGTTTGTTCTCTCTCTCCCCCTCTCTTCCACTCTCTCTCTCCCTCCCCCCTCTCTCTCGCTCTCAACAGGGTTTCTTTTCGGAATATTGGCTGTCCTGGAACTAGCTCTGTAGACCAGGCTGGTCTCCAACTCACAGAGATCTGCCTGCCTCTGCCTCCTGAGTGCCAAGACTAAAGGCATGCACTGTCACACCTGGTTTGAACTTGGGCTTTCTTATCAAACCTGTAACTCTGACTTAGCATGTACAAGACATGCAACTCTAGTTATACCTAATTAGGAATCTGAGGTGGAAGGATTATTTGAGCCCAAGAGTCCGGGACTAGCCTGGGAAACATAGTGAGACACCATCTCCTCAAAAGAAAAAAAAAATAGGAGTCTGGGAGATTATTCAGCTGAAGTTCAGATCTCCAAAAATCACATAAAAAGTTGGGTATAGCAGTATATCTGCAGCTCTAGTACCAGGTCAAGGTGATGTGGGAGACACTTGAATCCCTGGAGCACATTGGCTGGCCATGCAAGTAGAATCAGTATGCTTTGGGTTCAATAAAAATCCACCATGTCTCCAAAATGAGGTGAAAAGTCATTGAGACATCCAATGTTGACCTCTAATATCCACCCTCCCGCCCATATAAACACATACATATGTTCCCACACATGTGCCAAGGGAAAAAACTAAGACTTTTCAATTATACCACATGACTTCCTACTATCTGCATCAATACTAATGACTGAAAATGAAATAAATGTTCTATACATTTTATAGTATCTTGATGCATAGTCTTAACTACGCTATTCTGATACGGTCACCATTTTTCAAGCTCAAGAAGATTCTGTTGGCCTTCATTCTATATGGAACTGTGCCTATCAACAAGTGAGAATAACCCATATTGTGGTGTGCGTGTATGGATGCATGCTCAAATGTGTGGGTGTAAGCATGAGTGTGGAGGCTCAAGGGATGTCTGAAGTCATTTTCATTTGATGAATGGTCTCTCAACTGAACCCAGAGCTCACTGCTAACTGTTAGGCTAGTCATCCTGTTCTGTGGATCCTTGTCTGTCTTAGTTAAGAAAGAGTTTCTGATAAAACACCGCAAGTATAAGCAACTTGGGGGAAGGGGGCTTATTTCAGTGTACACTTACACCGCATATTCCATCATAGATGGAAGTCAGGGCAGGAACCTGGAGGCTGTAACTGAAGCAAAGGCCATGGAGGAATGCTTATTAGCTTGTTCCTCGAGGCTTGCTCAGCTTTTCTTATAAACTCCAGATACTTATGAGTACCACCCACGTGGCCTAGCCCTTCCACATCAATCACTAATTAGGAAAATTCCCCACAGGTTTGCCTACAGGCCGATCTTATGAAGGCTTTTTCTCTTTTAAGATTCCTTCTTCTGGATATATCTAATATTGTGTCCAGTCGACAAAAAACAACCAGTACAGTGGACCCCTTGTCAACATCACACATGAACCTATTACTTATTAAGTCATAACCTTCCCTTGTTCATTCCTAAGATCTCATATTAATATCACAATATAAAACATTCCAATTTTTAGAAGCCCCAGTCTTTCAAAATTAAATACTTTAAAAGCTTAGTTTCTTTAAAATATTACCTTTGACTCGTGAAAGCTTCTTTCACATTTCAAAGCTTCTTTAAAATATCTAGTTTCTCAACTGTAGGTGCCGAGAATTGAACCCTCGTCCTCTGAAAGAGCTATCAGTGCTCATAATCCTTGAGCCATCTCTCCAGCATGTCTTCCCTAACAACATTTGGCAGAAATATCTGAGTAAATCAATAGGCTAACAAAGTACTCCAGAAAAAACAAAGAACAAAGTGAGTGCTCCCAAATTTAAAATGCTTCAAAATCTGAGTTTTTTTTAACAATGGCACGACGATCAAAAATTTCTATTTTGAATCAAAATGTTCAACCAGTAAAGTCTATGCAAAAAATGCAAAATCAAAAAAACCCTACATTTCTGGTCATAAGTATTATAGATAACAGCTACTCAATCTCTCCTTCATGCCTTATTTGTTAAGAAGCCCTATTTTCCTTTATACATTGTACATATAACCTGTCTATATTTAAAGAGCTATTAAAGGCAACTGAACCATTTTTGCTGCCTTTATTCTTTAGTAATTAATATTCCTTAATAAGAAAAATTGAAAAGTACATAAAATTTGAGGAAAAGCCCATTTCTTCCTATTCATGTACATACAAAATCCCCACATACAGATTTTACTTGTGTGCGTGTGTGTATGTACGTATGTGGTGTATTTGTGTGTGTGTGGTGTATGTCTGTGTGTGTGGTGTATTTAATGTATGTGTGTGAGTGTATGGTGTATGTCTGTGTGTGTGGTGTATTATTTGTGTGTGTGTGTGTGTGTGTGTGTGTGTGTGTGTGTGTGTGTGTGTGTGTGTGTGTGTGTGTGTGTGTGTGTGTGTATGTGTGTAGGGGGACCGGCATGTCACAGGTGTAGAAGTCAAATGACAACTTTGGGGAGTAGTTCTTTCCTTCTAGTGTGGGATCCAGGATTAAACTAGGTTGTCAGGTTTGCCAAGCAACCCCTTTTGTTCCCAGTGCACTGTAGCAGTTCCCAGCCCTTGAGCAGTAAAGCCAGTCTCCAGTCTTGATTTAATAGCTTAGAAAGGAAATTGAGGCCCAGCAAGACGAAGTATCAGCAAGTGAACAGTACACTACACGGTGAGTCTACAGCCCTTCTGGGGTGTGTTTCTGTAAATCTTACTAAATGTGCATTATTTCCAAGTGAAAAGCCCACTTTTGTTGTGGTTTTGTGGCAATGTCTGATCTTGGCTAACCACCAACATGTGATCACCTTGCCTCTGCCTGCCCCCCCCTCAAGTGCTGAGATTGAGGTGTGCTCTTCCACACTTGACTTAACTCTTGATTGGCTACGACTTCTGCAAAGTATATACTGAAGGGCAAGTTCGTCAGGGGCTCTAAAGAGACTAATTTAGAAGCTAAGCACCAAATCTCCCAGTATCAGGCCAGTTAGTCTTTAGGGAAATTAATGAGGTGAACGTGGCTACTTCCACACCTCCTGTGTAGTACAGCTCTCCCACTTGGCTCATCTGCTGCCAATCATGCCATTAAACATCAGAACTCAAGAACATGTCTCCCTCTAGTGGAATAAGATCACTTTGAGAACAATTAACAGCATTCCAATGGCAAAACAGCATAGCAAGGCTGCCTAATGATTCCTGTAATTGTAAACCTGTCTGTGATAGCAAACCTGACTTGTGTGGTGGTCTACAATTTAAACCCACTTATTTTAGTCCTAATAAACAAGAAGTGATTCAACCTGGCTCTTTAGTATTTAAAACAGTCTTTTCAAAACCACTGATCTGGTCTTTGTGAGTTCAAAGCCAGCCAGAACAATACAGTAAGACTCTATCTCAGAAACAAAATCAAAAAATCATGTTAAAATTTTTAAAAATAATTTTAATCAGAAAAGGTCTCAGTCTGTCTAGAGTTTGCACAGCCTATAGGAAGCCCTGAGTTTAATGCCAGCACTGTATACAAGAGGATGTCAGAAAATGATCCAAGAATGGAGTCATGTGAGATCTCTGAGTGCTTGTGAAAAAAGAAACAAGAGTCTTGTGACCTCAGCTCCTTCCCAGCACAGGTTTGTTCTTCTATTATGCTCTTGGGTGTCTCTCCCAGGAGTTAACGGTAGACAGAAGTGAGCTTGCTTCCAATTATTTGTCACAGCTGGGCATTGTTACTTGTTTCTATGCCTCTATGCCATGTTTGTGACTGGACCCTTTACTCACATGACTCTTAACCCTCAGAGTGTAAAGTTGGCTACTGCATGAGACTGCAGTCCCCTTCATTTATTGGCTGCATTATCCCAGGTCTCTTAGCCTCTAAAGCAGCAAACAGCAAGGGTGTGGTGCCACACTTACACTCCTAGCATTTGGGAAAGAAACAAAGACAAAAGCGTCAGTCAAGGCCATCTGCCTGAGCTACAATGCAAGCGAATGAATTTCAGATGATGTTTTTGTGATAATTTGCTCTAAGTCCCACAATTTACATTTACACATGAGGACTTCTTTCCCAAAAGAAAGTGACTTCCCAGTGTCACCAGCAGGGTATCTAAGGGACCTTAACTAGAGCTGGCACCCCAGAATATGAACTGGGCTGCCCCATTCTCATCTATGTGTAGACTGGGATTAACTAACCTTTTAGGTTGAGCACCTTCCGTGGTAGCCAGATGGCCTTATTGCAAGCCTGAGAAGGTGCACACTGACCACATCAATTCCTAATTTCCATCTTTACAAAGAGGCATGTGTGGTGCTGAGTTAGCAAAACATCATCATTTAAACATCTACTGATATGACTATGTATGCCTCAGCACATGACAGGTGCTGGGATACAAAATAACAAAGACAAACGCCTACTCTTGTGAGATTACACTCTGGTCTGAGGTTATATATATATATATATATATATATATATATATATATATAAGTAAATTTAATGTGCAAGTTACTTTGACATTGGTGGTTACAGAAAAATAACATAAAGAATGCTAAAGTTTGCAGGAGCTCAGGGACACAGAAGATAATACCAAACCTAATGGGTAAAATAGGCGTCACTGAGTCGGTGACTACATAACCCTGGCTGGCCTTGGACACACCTGCCTCTGCCTTCCCAGTGTTGGGATTAAAGCAGTGCTGCCATGACTGGCCAACACTATGTTTTAAAGATGAAGATCTGGGTAACTGAAAATGCTATCCCAGGATCCCTAGCTTTGTCCATAAGTGGAGTCTGGATCTCATAATGCAAAAGGCATGTGTTAAGTTTCCTGTGGCTGTGCAAAATACCAGGTAGAAACAGTTGGACAGTAACAGTGCAATAAAAGAAGCTAACAACAGAAATGTTCATTCTGAGTTGTGAAGCCTGTGGAGAGTTAAGGCAGTGACGAATGGCCAGGAAGCAGAGGAAAGCACCAGAAACCAATATTCCAGCGAGAACACCCCCTATGACCTAAGCCCCTCCCCAGTTCTATGCTTACTCAGCAATACCACTACCAGCTTGGGACCAAGCTTTTAACATATGGCCTTTGGAGTACATTTAGGATCTAAACCATAACACGACATTTTGAATGACATCAACTCAGACCAGCTAGGCTCATACAAGCAGGCACAATTCTGCTCTTAGTTTTGAGTCCACATGGCTTAACCTCGATACTGGGAAAACAGAAGGTAGTTTTTAAAGGTAAAATACAAATCTACGTAAACTTGTCTAATCAGAATCAGAAGACCCTAGAAGATAACTGTGCATAGAACTGGTAAGTTTTCTCTCAACTTTGTATAAACTGGGTTTCAATGAAATCCCATTTCATATTTTGAACTTTAAAGGAGCATGTTCTGAACTTATGATCAGAGTTCAGGTGGTCCCCACTATAGCCCACCATCAAACAAGTGGCTGGAAGCTGCATCTAAATAGAAATCCTGGGCTGCTATGTAAAATGCCTGGCACAGTGATCCCATCAGTAACTCTACCCTACCCACGTCTCTCTCTTCAGTCACTTCAATGGCTTCAGGGGTGTTTTGAGTCATAACTCCCTCCCCCCAGCCAAGTCACCTTTTACTCTTCTGCTCTAACTCATCTGTTCCCTTAAGCTAACTCCACATTCACTCCTAGCATCCTTCACCTGGGCTGTAACCAGCACAGCCAATCATCTTCCAACTATGCCTCAACTCCAGATGCCAGAACCATGCTTTCAAAGTACAAGGATGACCACATCACAACTCTGTTAAAAATGTCATGAGCAGAACACCATCAGATTTCATGATTCTGATGCTGCAGCTCTGTTTCTGGTCACTGCAGACATCCTTTGCTGCAGGGCCTTTCCCTGAGTCATTTGCTTTGCTTGGAGTATTCTTCCTTTTGATGTACCCGAAATGGCTTGTTTGTATTCTCATCTGTTTAAGCAGCCCAGGCTGGCCAGAACTTAGGATCCTTCCATTCAGCCATTGCTATGCCAGGAAGCTCAGTGAGACTCAGCTGCAAGTATTTTGTCAAGTATCTCACTGTGTGGCCGGTTTCTCCCTAGGATTCTCTTTACTCATCATCACTTCTCTACATACAATTTGTAACCTTTTAGGAGAATGTTACTTATTTTGTTTAATGTTTCATTTCCCAATAAAAATGCAAACTATTCAGAGGTAGTAATTTTGTTTTGTTCACTGCTATATCCCAGTACCTAAAATACCTAAATGTGTGATGAGGACATGAACATGACAAATGGCTTATGAGCTGGAGAGGTCTAGCTGGAAAAGGCATACTAACATCGAAGCCGGGCCAGATGACAAACAAGCAGTAGAACACACGAGAACAGAGCTGTTGTGAATGGCAACATCATGGCCAGATGACTTCTTAGGAGAGGAACTCCAGTCTATAAGCCACAGGTTGGTAATTAGTTGATTTCAGATATGTTTTTGTCATGTACCAGGAAAACAAATATTCTAAGTGTTATAGTGGAGAACACTACCCTCCCACCTTGACCTTAGAGTACAGACCCTAGAGTGTGGTTTTGAGCCAGCTTAAGATCTGAGGTAGACACTGTACACACATCACAGTCTCTCTCTCTTCTTCCTCCTCTCCTCTTCCCTCCCCTCATGCCCTCATGCGGCATTCAATCAGTTCCAGCCCTCCAAGGACTCAGCCACCGAATTTACTTTTTCCTGTATATGAGTTATTTCTTTGTATATCCGTTAATAAAATATCCATTCTTTATAGCACATGGAGTTTCTGCTATAAAGTGCATTTCTACTCACCGTTATAAAGGCTGCGGATGTTCATCACACTTAAATATTTATGATGCTTCTGAAGTTTGTAAGAGAAAATATATAAAAATAAAATGACAAAGTTCTTCATTAAAATAATACTTTAATAAATCCATTAAAAGCAGAGTCAGTGGCTGGATCCTGACATGGGCTTTGGACTTTTGAGGCAATCACTTGACCACACCCCAGTCTTCAGAGGTCTGTCCTTCAGCTTCTACGTGAGGCTGGAGCAGGAGCTGAGCGTGTCCACAGCAGCTACTTGCCTTTTCTGGCCCTGGCTGTTTTCTCCTTTCTCTTTTTCACATGTTTAGGGATTTTATTTTTTCTCTTTTCTCTCTGGGCTTCCTTGACCATCTTTTTTCTTTCCTGTAAAAAGCAATCAACACACCCCCAACCAATTTCATTCATGCAGAGAGCTCAAACTATTATTAGAACTAAACTAAAATTCTTATGTTGACAAGATAAAAGTAAATGTAGCACAAAATAACAATTACAGATCAGTGGGGCTTGGTTCAACTTCTCTTTGAGGCCCCCTCCATCACTTCTTTCTCATCCCACCCCAATATTCCTGTCCTCTTCCCTCCTCAAGAGGGTCTCCCTCTGTTGTCTAGACTGCTCTTAAACTCCTGCGGTTCAAATGACACACACACTCACCCCTCGGTTTCCCAAGTGCTGGGATGGTAGGTGACTGTCTTCATATGAGGGTTATTTTTCTGTCTGACGACCCCCCTCCCACCCATCTATCACTGAACTATACCCTGATTCTTGAACTTTGCTGAAACCACATACGGTCAAATCAATGTCCCTTTCTGTTACTTGATGTTTACAAGTTCCATATTTTAAGAGAAATAAAGATTAAAAACAAATACTTGCTTTTAGGCAGGCATAACGTGTCCTATGTGTAATACTGAAGAAACTCCTAATACCAGCCAAGTCTCTAATTTACTCCAAAAGTAACTTCACACATAGTTACAGAAACTACAATTAAAGGCACTATTAATGCCTGGCCAAGGTAACCCACACCTTTAATTCCTGCACTCAGGAAGCAAAGGTAGGTGGATCTCTGTGAGTCCAAGGCCAGCCTGGTATATAGAGCAAATTCCAAGATATCCAGGGCTACACTTGTTTAGTAAAACAAACAATAACAAAAAGGCATTATTGATGCTTCAAAGCCACCACACTCATGAGAAAAAAGATCTTGGCTAACCTTTTTGTCAACATCAGGGTCAGCAGCTTGTTTTTTGCATCGGGCATTATCTTCCTGCTGTTCAGAGTCTGTGTCAGAGCACCCAGGACTTCCAGCATCTTCTGAATCAAAACAAGTCTTTTCCTTAGCTTCGCTTTCTAGGAGTGCAGGGACCTTGAAGTCATTACAGAACCATGTTACTCGAAGCCAATTACGTATCTATTTGTTAGTCAACATGTTAATGTCACCATTTTTATATCAATATGCCAGATATACTTTAAAGTCATGAACTGAAACATCAAAGTAGCAGGATCAGCATTAGGGAGAAAGATGGACAATATCCACTCATTCCTGTAGGACTCAGGAACACACACAAATAAAGGGACTAGCACAGATGTTCAGTCTTTTGACACTGTGACAGGATGCTGTCATCTACAAGTGTGGGGTCTACATTCACAGCTATCCAAAGGATGGGCACATGCCTGGTTACCAGGGTTGTGTTGGTGATCTAAGTCAACATTAAGTCTGCTGCTGCTTTTAGCAAGCCATATGGTTGAGCTGGGATTTGGAAAGGATGTGGAATATAGAGGCAAATAATAATAATGGTGATGATGATAACAATAATGAAAATGTATTTGGGTGACTTCACAACTATTTTTCTATGAACCACATTATCAGCAATATGCTAATCTAATCAAATGAAGATTCAACCAAGAGAAACTTTCATTTTCCCTGAAATTTGCCACATTTTCCTTTTTTTTTTCTTTCTTGAAATAGAATTTCATTACACAGTCCAACAGTCCAAGTTGATCATGAACTTTCTTATCTTACAGGTAAGGGCCTCTTCAAGAGCAGCAAAAGCTCTTAACAGTGAGCCATTTCTTTAGCAATGACATTTTTCAAAACTGATTATAAAAACTACTCAAAAAAAGCATATGGCTATCAGTAATACCCATACCAATGCAGATCGGGATTAAAGACAAATATTTCACTTTTAACAGAAGAATTTAGGGACATTAAAAAATTTAATTCTAATACTACTTTACAATAAGTTTTACATCTTTTAAAAATAGTTTCCACAGGCTGGCAGGATGCCTCATCAGGTGGCCTGACAATCTAAGTTGGATCCCAAAGACCTAGGAGGTGAAGTCAGTTCCCTCGAGTCATCTTCTGGCTATAAACGTCCTGTGGCACATTTGTGAGTACACACACACAAATAATAAATATGTTATAAAGCAATAATAGTAACACATGTTCTTCATACCTTCTGGACTCCAGACAAATCTTTTTTTAATCCTGTGACAGTCTGGTATAGAATCTTGTAACAAAAAGGAAAAAGAATAAATATAAAAATTAACAATGATATGTACATACTATACCATTAAACACTGAACTAAATGCTGTCACTTGTGATTCTGAGAACGTACTCAAACTCTAGCACACAGTAAGGCAGAAAGTAGCTTACACTGTTTCTGTGTGCCAGATATGCATGCCCAGGCCCAATACAATCAAAGCCTGATAGTCTTCAGGTGAGCTTAGAGCCCATGAGGTGATGGTAAATAGTAACTAAACTTGTTTCAGTGAGATGTTACCCACTGCACAGATCATCTTACTCTTCTCTCAGCAGACCTGCGTGGCCAAAGTTGTGGTTATTACTAAAAGTGCTTCCAAGGAGCTCAGTGATTAGGGTGCAAGTTGCTCAATCCTGAAGACCAGACAGGGTCCTCTCACACATACATCTGACACACATAGTAACTTTTTAAAAATGCTTTTTGTTTCATGCATGAAAATCTGGAGACCATTTCTTCTGTCTTTATATAAAAACTTACATAAACAGCTAAACTTTTCTATATGGCTACAAAGTCTCAAGTGTTTACATTACTTCAAGCGAACTAGAGAGATGCACAGGAGCTAAGAACTTGTTCTCTCGTGCAGAGGATTCAAGTTTGCTTCCCAGCACCTGCGCAGGGAGGCTTATTACCTACCCCCCCCCCCCTTAACTCCAGTGCCAGGGGACCTAACACCTCTGGCTTTAAGCACATTGGCATTTGATCACATGCAGCACCTCCCCCCAAAAGTGAAAATGACATATTTTAAGCATTTCTTCAAATGTGTATGAAATGAAGCATATCTTACTAATTTCCTATTTTTATGCAAGACTTTCTTGCAAATCTGCCTTATTATTAATTATAGTTCTCTAAACACCTGCAAATGCACCATCTACCTCTTAAATCGAGAAGTATTCCCTTTACAGTCACCATGTATAGAAGCATGTTTATACAAAGGGAACTGACTATCTCATTAAGCCAGGATTAAACTCAGGACAGTCTCTTTTGTTAGAACTAGCTCTGTAGATAAACCAAGCAACTCACATTATCTTGTTGAGTATTCAAAGCCATATCTTCTTCCTTCAACCTCATCATTATATCCACATCTCTCTCATAATTTTTCACTTCATTCAAGGTTCTGGGAATATATGCTTGTTTGAATACCTAATAGAGGAAAGCAAAATTAAACTATTATTCCTATACTCCTCCATTCAGTATCCTTAGCCCTATCAATCTTGGAGAAATCTGTATTATAATCTCCAACACTGACTTTCAGTCAACTTGTGTACCCACTGGTGTTGTGTCTGCTATGTGGTAAACTAAAACAATTTAATAAGATAAAAATAAAATTTTAGAAGGAAGAAAAGAGCCTACTCCATATGATCCTTAGAATAACACTCCTCTCATACATTCTAATTTCAAAAAGCATCTTCCAAGGAGGAAGAACAGGATAGTTACAGTTAGCAAGGATTGCCTGCCTGTGAGCAATTGAGCACATACATGCATTCTTACTATGTAGGACATCACCCAGCTACTTCAAAACTTCTGAGCAGAATAAACTTTAATTAAAATACCAATTAGTAATAATAAGCCTACTCTGGACCTTAATAAAGATGTCTTGACTTCTTAGGACTAGTTTGATTTTATTTACTTATTTTTAACAAAGTACCAATATTTAAAGGCTGTTATATTTATAGAATCAGTATGTAGGTCATTTAAAAATGTGCACTTGCAAATTAATAGTGTTTTCCTTCTTGACTCACCCCACAAACTCCTTCAAAACTTTATCTAAACAATAGGCTAAGAGACTGCTGAGTGCAACAATATAGCTGAATGTAAATTATATGTTATGTATCTATAAAATCAAGTTCAAGCTTTACCAACAAAAACAAAACCATGAAAACCCTGTAACACAAGAATTAGTTGGGAATGGTGGCACATACCTGCTATTCTAACAATTAGGGAGCTGAAGCAGAATGAGTGTGAGTTTAAGGCCAGCCTATACTACATATCAAGTTCTAGAACAGCCCACAGTTCCACAGCATTCACAACTCCCAAGTATTCCCCAAGGCTATGAATACAAAACAAATCCCACCTCTTCATCCACATGATCTTGACTAGTCTTTTCTTCCTTGGTTCTTTGGGATGCTATTTCCATGGCCTTTAAGAGATAGTAAAAAATTATTTTCCTTTACATTCACCCTAGAAAAGACACATTTTCTACTTTGTAATAAACTCTTTTTTTATATTAAGAGGTACCTACGGGGAGCTTCTACAATGTAAGATGGCTCTCTGATCAGTCATTTAAAAAGAAACCTTCTAGTCTTGAGGTATCTTTAGTCCCCTTCTTCAAAATCAACCCTGGGATACAACTCAGTGGTGGAACACTGGCCTAGGCTATCCAAAGCTTCACATCTTAGCACCACACGTACCCAACTCATAGCCAAGACAACTAGGAAACAAAGAGTAAAAATCTTTACCAGAGAAAATCTGAGACCCAACAATGAACCATTTCTCCTTTTTGGTTTGTTCTTTTGTTTTTTAAGACAGAGTCTTTCTGTGTAGCCTTGGCTGTCCTGGAACTCAATCTGTAGACTAGGCTGGCCTCAAACTTACAGAGATCCACCTGCCTCTGCCCCCCAAGTGCTGGGACTAAAGGTGTGTGCCACCCCTGATGGCACAAACCATTTCTTGATTCTTGAAAGTAAGTGAAATGAATCACAAGGAAGGTAAATATGTGGCCCTAATGCTACAACATGTAAATCACCAAGAAAGCCCCTTGGGTAAACAGTGACCGGAACAGAGGTGACATAGACCCTATACAGGGCTCTTCTGACCTATAAAGCAGTTCTTGAGTTAAAATACATACAAGGAGAGGGCCAGAGAGGTGGCTCAATGGCCAAGAGCATGCACAGCTCTTCCAGAGATACCTACACTGGGGAGCTCATGTTGCCCTTACACCAGCTCCAGGGCATCCAAAGCCTCTGACCTATACAAGCATCTACACACACGCACATACCCACATGTATATATAATGATTAAGTAAAAACATTTACTTTAGAAATATATAAAGAAAGAACAATTGTGGCTGGATTTAGGCATTATTTGAGAAAGCTTAGAGGCGTAGTTTAGGGTTTCAAGACCCTAAAGGGAACATGGCCAGACTCCACTGAGACCGGGGGCACACTGACCTTCCTTCCTGTTTTGTTCCTGCATTCTCAGAGAGTGGATCACCAGTCCAGCGTGGGACAGCTCCATTCTCCAAGAACTGTCTTAAGGTTCTATTTATACTGTGTTTTTTATACCTCTCAATAAATATTAATCCTTTACTACAAGTGAATAATTCTATAATATCTGGCACCCAATATTAATCCTTTATATTATATACTGCAAGTAAATAATTCTGCCATAAACAATTCTTTATTTTTTAGGTACAGACACTAGAATCAATACCAATGAACTAGGGATAAAAATACTTTGATACTCAGTCAATACATGCTTGGTGGTTTGAATGACAAAGGCCCCCACAGGCTCCCAGGGAGTAGGTTTATCTGAAAGGATTAGGTCATGTGGCCTTGTTGAAGGTGTGGCCCTGTTGGAGTAGATGTGGCTTAGTTTTAGAAAGTGTTGTTGGGGTGCTGTGTAGAGGTTTCAGAAGCTAAGCCAGGCACAATGTCTTTCTCTTCCTACTGCCTGCTGATCCAGATGTAGAACTCTCAGCTACCTCTCTAGCACCATCTCTGTCTGTATGACACTATGCTTCCCACCATGGTGATAATAGACTAAAGTTCTGAACTATAAGCCAGCCCCAATTAAATATTTTCCTTTATAAGAGCTGCCATGGTCATGCTGTCTCTTCACAGCAATAGAAACCCTAAGATGACATGTAGTTGTCTAGTACATAATCAGGTTCTGGCAATATACAAATAAAATTTCTGTCCCTCAAGAGTTCATAATCTCTCAAACACGGTGGTGCACAGCTATGACCTCAGCATTTAGGAGGCAACAGCCAGAAGAGCATTAGGTCAGGTCAGCCTCGGCTACAGAGTAATCTAGCCCAAAGAAACAAACACCCACAAAGAGACCAATCCAACCAACCAAATAAATGGGCTGGAGGTGTGCTCAGTTGTTAAGAATGCTGGCATAGCACGCACCAAGCCTTTGGTTTGATCCCAGCACTACATAAACTGAGTGTAGTGGTGCACATTTAAATCTCAGAACTCAGCAGACAGAGGCAGGGGAATGACATGTCCAAATTCATACTTGCCTATACAGTTTGAGACAGCCTGGGATAGGAAATGCTGACTCAAAAAAAATAAAATAAAATAAAATAAGAGAAAACAATACCCTTAAAGACAGTGTTTTGCCTGAATTTTTCCTTGAGACAGGTTTCTGACCTGACCTGGGTTTTACCATTCACAGAGGCTAAGATGGAAGGAAAGGCACTGCAGGAGAAAAGGGAAATGTGAAAGCCCTGGCTCAGAGGTGATCAGAATAACAAGAGATAAATGGATTATATCAAATATGAAACTTCTGTCTGGGAACAAAGAGGGAAGGAGGGTGTGTGCCAAGCACAGGCAGAAGAAAACACCGCAGCTTAGGGCTGATGAAAAGTGAATGGCCAGGGTTCACAACAAGGCGCCTGTCAGGAGGCATGTAGTGCCACCCATTACTAGAGAATGACTCAGCACACTCACAAGACGCCACCTTACATCCATTAGGATGGCTCCTCAAATGAGAGGACACTCAGTGCAGGCCAGGATACAGAGAAACAAGAGCCTTGCACAGTGCCAGAACTGCAGAAACAGTCAGTCAACAGCTGGGCCCCAAAACTTGGCGAGATGTCTATACGCTCATATTCTTACTGGCATTATTCATGATAACTGAAACAAGCACAAGAGAGCCCAAATATCCACTGACAGATGAGAATATAGACAGTTAAACCGGGAGGGAGGGAAGTCCTGCACATGCTACAACAGAGATGAACACTGCACACGATGAGGAAAATAAGCAGCCACAAAAGAGACTAGGTGCTGAGAGATGGCCAATGGTTAAGAGTGCTCGCTTCTCTTCCACAGGACCGAGTTTGGGTCCCAGCTCACTTTAGGTGGCTCATAACCACCTCTCAGTCCAGCTCTAGAGGAGCCATACCTTCTTCTGACCCCCTTGGGCATCTGCACACATGTAGCATACAGTCACACAAGCACACATGTATAGATGTAAGCATAAAATAAACATTTTCAAGCTAAAAAAAAGAACCAACAGTATGTGGCTTTACTTATTAGCAGTAGCAAGAGTAGCCCAATGACATCAGAATGGTAGTTCCAGGAGCTGGTGGGGAGAATAGTAAGCAGTTTCAGTATTTGATGATTTTAAAAAGTTCTAAAGATAGAAAACTAAAATGGACATAGTGCTTAGCACATGCCATGCATATTCCGCACATACCCTGGCAGTTTTCTTACTAAATATTCATAGAAGTTGGCAACCTGTAATCTTGCCAGCTGAGTAAAGTCAAGAAACTTGGCTTACTGCCATCTTTGCCGTTTCTAATTTCACTGAGAAATGAGAAGTGTTAAGAGGCTATCACAATGAATAATTCGATATTGTTTGTGTGCACAGAGGCAGGTCACACTTATTCCTCCCCTCAGCCCGTCTTGCCTTTTCAAGATAAGCATCCATGTTCTCAAGGGTGATAGAAGGATCTGTGACAAACTCGAAGAGCTCCCGAACCGTCATCACAGCCACAGCATGCTTGAAAAAGAAATCTGTCAGGAAGAAAAACATCAATGACAGCTCTACAAGGGAATAGTTACTACTCCAACTAGTAAACAGAAAACGAAATAAAATGCACCATTTCCAGCCAGTGTTTTAAGTGACACCGTATGGGGAATTAAATCAGGCTTGTTTGTCAGTGCTAGGGATCAAACGTGAGAGGCAAACACGGTGTTCTAATACCAGACTACAGTCCCACTCCAAGTGACAAGACCTTATCCTATGCATGCATGCACAGATGCTGTCAGAAGATCCCACTTTTTACTCACCATTGACATTAGCACAGTCTTTTCTCAAAAACTCCAATGCATGTGGGTGATCGTGCTCCACAGACTGAGAAACATCAATGATGTACACATCTCCACCATGGTACCTTGTGGACATAAGCACAGGCTAGAAGTTACTACTATATTTGGTTTGTTTTTAATCTTTTCCAAAGCTGGTTGTGGTGGCACACACTGGTAGGATTTGCTGAAGGAGGTGAAGGTGAGAAGATGAGGCCAGAACTCAAGGCCAGCCTAAACTGGCATACAACTTTAATCTCAGCAAGGCAAGTGGATCTCTTCAAGATCAAGGACAGTCTGATGTACACAGTGAGATCTAGTATAGCCAACCTATGAAAAAGACCTTCTCTCAAAAAAGAAAAAACAACAACAAATAAAAATTGGTTCTTTGTTTTAAGTAGGGTCTCTCTGTAGCGTAGGCTAGCCTCAAACTCTCTTCTTGCCTCAAGCTTCCCAAGTGCTGAGATTATAGACATGCCTATATCTGGCTTAAAAAAAAAAAAAAAAAAAAAATCAACCTTATGTAATTCATAAATGACCACAGCATATAAGAAAGGACTATCATGATTAATAAAAAGATAAAAGACAGAGAAAAGTTCGAAGCCCATTAAGTGAACTAAAAATGCACACCCACCCCGACACCTTGGGGTGCTGTCAGGATGGAATGCAAAGTCTCATACATACACACTAGGCACTTGTTCTACCCACCAAGCTACAACCTTAGCCCTTCACAATGGTCTATTCTGTGACTAAGTCACTAACTACATCTTAATTCCTACCATGGGCAAGCCAACAGAATACAGTATGAATTTATAGCTTTGGATTCTTTGAAAGACATGAAATAACTAACAGAAAGTTCCCAGGAAACAAACCACTCACAGCATGTTGAATTCACTGAGATCCGCATGGACAAGTCTAGCATCCTGATACATTTTTCTCATGTACTGAATGACCTGCAGGTACAACTCCCGTGCCTTCGATTCTGACAACTGGACATTTTTCAAAAGTGGGGCAGGCCTCGAGTAAAAAAGAACAATGATAAAATGATTAAGATCAAATCTTCTTAGCTCATTCTACAGTTACATGTACGTCTCTTCTGTAACTTGTCATGTGAACTGACTATGGAATAATGGATGCCACTCCAAAATGTTGACATTTACAGGTACTTCCAGCACTTTAATAATTAAACATTCCTCAAAAAAAATATTTTTTTTTGTTATTCTGAAGCACTGTAAAACTTCACAATGATAAACTGATGTGGGATGTCTTTCTGAATGCTGTGAATTACCATTGGATAATAAAGGAACTGTGTTGGCCTACAGCAAAGCAGCTTATAGGCAGGTGGGAATTCTAAGCCTAGATACAGGGGAAGGAGGACAGAGTCAGATAGAGACACTGAGAGCTGCTGCCCAAGAGAACAAGATATAATGGGACACAGGTAAAGCCACTAGCCACATGGCAAGATGTAGATTAATAAACATGGGTTAAGTTGTAAGAGCTAACTGATAATGAGCCTAAGCCATAGACCAACCAGCTTGTAAAAAATAAACCTTTGTGTAATTACTTGGGGCTAAGCGGCTGCATGACTGTAGATCTGGACCTCAGACTAGATGGGCCAGAAACTTCAGGCTACAGTAAATCATGACAGTTATGCACTAACACAGTAGGAAAGACTCGTGAAAGGGACTATGGGAAATACATGGCTCACAGGACTTAAAATACAGTTTAACCATGACATTCTTTGACCTTTCATATACTTACATGTCATCTTTTCCAATGAAGCCCATGAGAAGAACATGACTTTTTAGCCGGATTGGTTTTGGACATGGTATGTTTGCCGTTCTTAGCCTGTGATGTAGGTAAAAGGCCAATTAGAAAGTCAAAAGACATGAAACAAATCACAGCAGCTACAGACCATGGCACGAATACCACTATCAGGAAGTAGCACCAAGTCCTCTCAACTATATTGATATTTCATAAACCAATGGTTTTAAGTGGCACTATTATGTGCCGCCAAGAACACCTAAACACTGATAAACCATTAAATCTCATAATCTGTGATACCCAATGCACTTCTAGAGGTGTTAACTGTGATAGAAAAAAGTGTGCTTTAGAACTGAGATACTGCAACTGTGTCAACAATTATTTTGAGTTTACTAATCTCAAAGATAAAATCACTGTACATCATCTAATGGCTAGGTGGACACTGGAAGATTTCAAAGGACTTCCAAACCAAATGGTACTAGCTTAATAGCAAATTATACTTATGGATATCACATAAAAGCTAAAAAATACTGGAAAGGGAAAGAAAACTCCACAAAGTCTGAGAAAACTAGGTAAATGTCCTTTCTTTACAGTAGTTAAGGCAGAATGACTACATGGATGTGTCCCAAACAGGAATGAAAAGAAAAACAAGTGACTAGCCAAAGAGCTGAGGGCCTGACCAAACTTATCTAAAACCCCTGTCATTATTTCTAAACGACAGCACATCATCACCATGTCAGCTATTACTGTCTAAAATCTTGTAAAAGCCTTTCTTCCTCAAACAAATTCTACATCCTTTCACATGGCTTCAGACTCCTCACTTAGTTAAGCATATATACTAGGGGTCCATGGTCCAATAACCCCCCCTCTGCTTGGAAAGGGCAGGGCACAAGTACACAGATACACTTAAGCATGTGCACCACCCCAATCCACACACCACCAGTCACCTGGATAAATTTCTCATTTCTTTTTCTGCCCATGTCTTGACCATTTTTCTAGGGTTGCCTTTACAATAGCCACGACGAAATCTAGAGTCAGAAAACATTTGTTAGTTTAATCACTGTATTACACTATTCTAGCACTTGAGGAAAAATAAACTCAAGAATCTGGACTCACCGAAATTCCCCGGTTACATACTTATCGCGATCTTTGAACACCAAGATAGAAGTTTTATATATTTTGATTGCTCTGCTCTCTCCACTGGCTGTACTAGCATAGTATACATTAGCCTATTTTAAGCAAAAACAAAGGAAATGAAGCATGAGTCAAATAACTAATGTCAGTTTTCCAGTTGATTCTAAACTCAAAAGTAAACTGAAACATCTATATCTTGAAGGTGTGAATTAAAATATGAAACACTGTATCATAATAAATACACCTCCAGCATACATTCATATGCCACCCTGTTATGTTCTGGTCAGTGACGAGCCTTGTATACCAGAGTGGTTCCATAACACTGTATTACCTACAGTGATGTCATAGACAGCTTTTCTACTACACAAGACTGCTTAATGACTCATTTCTCTGAACGGAGCCTAATGTAACATCAGGCATACTGTACAGAGAAAAGTAGCGAAAATTTTCTTACACCTACTTAATTCCCACAGAATAAGTTGCTAATTTTGCTGGTTTGAGTGAGAAACGTCCTCCATGGTCCCATTGGTGGCGCTGTTTGGGGAGCTTGTGGAATTCTTAGGAGGGTGGTATAGCATTGCTGGAAGAAGAATGTCACTGGAGGCAGGCTTTACGGTTAGCAGCCTGGCCCCTTCTAGTTCACTCCCTCTGCTTCCTGCCATTATGACCTGTAACCTCTGGAACCTTAGGCCAAAATAAACTTGCTTCCTCAAGCTATTCTTTGTTATATTATGTATTTATCATAGCAAGAGAAGAGTACCTAATATATTATCCTCTTAAAAGTCATATCTATCTTTTTCTAGACTCACAAATAAAGGAAGAAGAAAGACTGGCTCACTGAAATCAATCACTAACCCTCATCCATTAATAGTAATTTAACACTGGCACTCAGGACCACCGTAATCTTTGGAAACCAAAGCTTAATGGGCAGTGGTGCTGCATGCCTCATTCCCAGCATTTGGGAGTAAGTGGATGTCTTGAGTTCAAGGCCAGCCTGATCTATAGAGCGAGTTTCAGGACAGCCAAGGCTACACTGAGAAATCCTGTCTTCAAAAACAAAATAAAACAAACAAATAAAAGAAAAACAACAAAAAAGAAACTGAAGCCCATTTCTATGTACAATGGCTCAGTGATATAACAAAATGACCAGGGTAAGGTACACACATAATTTCTTATGAATCAAGCAACATAATTTCTGGAAACATGGTTAATAAACAATCTGGTGCCTGTAGCCTTTTTTTTCTTTTTGAGATAAGAGTTCACTATGTAGCTCAAACTGGTCTGAAACTCAAAGATCTAACCTGCCTATGCCTCCTTAATAACGGGATTAAAGGTGTATGTCACATGCCCAGCTTTCTTTTCTTTTTAAATGCACAAATTATAGAGTGCCTTAGTTTTTCTTGGTATTTCAAATATGAAAGCACAGTCATCCCAACAAAAGCTCACCTCTTTTCCAGTGCTAATACAGCCATGTATCTCTGATATGTCCTCATTATGCAACATCTTGAATAAAATCATCCTTGTCCTGGGATCCAAAACCTAAAGAAAATGTTTTGTTGTTGTTTAAAACATTTCGTTGTTATTTTAAGTATAATCATGACAACAAATCAGACAAAATAAATTATAAGACAATAAATGTACATAGGCAGCGTGATCAAGATGGCTCAGTGAATGGAGGTACCTGCCACACAGAACCCACATACAGGTGGATGGGTGGGACCAACCCCACAGAGCTGTCTACCACCTCCACAGGGCACCACTACACAGGCACTGCCTCCCCCACCGTGCACATACACACATTTTAGTTAGGTTTCTATTGCTGTGATAAACACCATGACCAAAATAACCTGGGGAGAAAAAGGTTTATCTGGCCTTACTCTTTCAGAAAACAGCTCACGGATGAGAGAAGTCAGGGCACGAGCTTGATGTAGGAACTGAGGCAGAAACCATGGAGGAAAGCTGCTGACTGGCTTATTATACAACCCAGGACTACTCTTTCAGGGGTGGCACCATCTACATGAGCTGGCACCCAGATTTGCCCACAAAGCCAACCTGATGGAGGCAATTCCTCACTGGAGGTTCCCTTTCCCCAGGTGACTCTAGTTTTAGCAAGTGAACAAAAACTAACCAGTACAGCATACAATAACAAGTTGCATTATCAATAATAAGCGTTCATGTCCAGTGATTCATCAATTCCACAACTGGGTCTAGACTGCTGGTTAGCTTCTACTTCCTTGGGGAGACAGGACAGCAGGATGCTTAAATCTTAAGTTAAAAACTATAGGTCAAGAAGTTGCTACTTCAAAATGTGGAATTGTACATATAGTAGAGAGCTCAGGTAGGAAGCAATAATAACAATCTAAACCTTTTTTAAAAATCATTTTCTTCACATCAAAAATCTAGATCAGGTGACATACACCTTTAATCCATCCCAGCACCCAGGAGGCAAGAGGCAAGCATACCTCTGAGTTTGAGGCCATCCTGGTCTAAACAGAAAGTTTCAGCCAGCAGGGACTACAGAGTATCTGTCTGTATCTTTCTGTCTCTCACACACTGTAAACCTCAATCCCATCCTGCTGCCCCTAAGAAATTAGGGACTAGCACCCCACCCTCCAAAGAATAAACACATGTAACAAAGAGGTCTCTAGTTAGAAATGTGAAGGCCTTGCCCTTTGTCTCCTTTTCCCTTCATCTATACATGCTCCAGATACATGTCAGCTACTCAACAGTTAACGGCAGACATTCAATCTATTTAGTGGGGAAGAGATCAAAATTCCTATTGAAGCTGCTTAAAGATACTGGTCTGACAGTCTCTGCCTTCTCAACCTCTGAGCAGAAGAAACACTGCAAAGTACTTCAAGGGTTATACAAGGACCACTCTTCTACCTTACCTACTAGTGGTCCCGTTATATAGCAAAATGCCAATCACTGAACCTGAAACTGTTTATTCAGGAGGAATTTCAGGGGAGATTAGCACCACCAGGGAAGCTAAAAAACAAGGAGCAATTCAGAGAACAAAGGAATGCTAATTTCAAACCAGACCTTGCAGCACAAGCCAAGCATACCTGTTCTACAGTTGCTCTGTCCGCCTTATCTTTAACTCTATACCTAAGCAAAAACAAGAAAATGCAAAACTCAGTAAGAAGCCAGAATAACTTCTAAATGTAAATACTCTGTGACAATTCGTAAGGAATTTTTCATAAGAATTTTTTATCCCAATTTGATGTAGACTCTTCACTCAGTAAAACTCCATTTCTCTGAGCATGCAAGCCAATTCTTAGCAGGCATATCCAAGCTTTTGTTATTACTCTTCACTTTAAAGGGTTTTTTTTTTTTCCCACTTATTATTCTTGTGTGTGAATGAAGTGTAGGCAAGAGCGTGCCACCCTGCATATGGTGGCCAGAAGACAAGTTTGGGGAATTGGCTTCTCCTTCTACCATCGTTGTAAGCCTGCACGACTCGTTGTAAGCCTGCACGACAAGCACTTTTACTGCCCCTCCTCACCATCTCCCAAGACCCCTCTTGGTATTTCACAGGACATGTCATCTACAAAGCTCACACTCAAGAACCACTTAATCAAGAAACAACAACCCCATGTTTTAAGTAAGTTCGTAATTTTGCTGGACCACGTTCATTGCTACCCTCAGTCACGACTCACGTGAGCCCACAGGTTGGATATGCTTGCTAGGAAGGTGCACATGCATGTGTGCACGCGTACATATACACACATACACAAGTGTATATCTATCTATGTGTTAATATGTAATGGTATATATGTAACATATGCATACAGAGGAAAGGGAGAGCGTAGAGAGAAAGAGGAGAGGGTGTGTGAGAGAGAAGCCCTACATTCCTGAGGCAATAAATAAAAGAACAACTGGAGTCCGGTGACAAGGGAACTACCAAGTGTGTTCCTACTGGCCTTTAACTCTTCAATGATTCTAAGAGAATAAAAGAATTGCTCATTTATTTATAAAGTTGCTTTTTAAAAATTGTATCTCAAAGTCACCTTCAAAGGCAGACTCTTGATTCACTTCAGCTCATCCACTAGATAACTCAGTTCAACACATGAACCTAAACTAACAAGGGTTCAAATACAAGGAGTCAGACAGACAGATAGGACAGCAAAATACCAAGTGACTAACGTGTCACTCAGAAATAATTATCTCAATAAGCCAGTGAAAAACTGATTTATTTCATGCTCAGTTTTAACACTGCTATGGGGTAATCTTATTTTCTGTACTGCAATGATCATTCCACTTAGTAGCACAGGAGAAAAGTCAGTCGGGTCTTAGTCCAAATGGGAATCCATAAACACTTATCCTTATGAAAACACATTGATGGACTTTACAAGATTGTACTTGTACTAAAGACTCATTTAGATTTACAAAAGTACACAAAAGCACACTCCAAGCTAATAAATGAAAGCATATAAACATGCTTTGCCGAACAACCATGCTACTCAGTCAAGAAATTAGTCTCCTGCAACCATACTTTATAAAGAAAACATTACTTACGATTCTGCTTCTTTTTGTCTAGATTTTATGGTGACTTTATTCATGACAGAGTCAGTAACATTCAATTTATCTAAAAATACAAAAATACTCACAATGTAAAAATACAAAAGACAAAAAGATACTAAGTCTCTGAACAGGATACTTCCCCATCTTAAGCAATAAGATACTGTCATCATTGTATGCATTTTCAGTGCTAAAGGTGTAATTTTGGCCCTGAATTCTAAAATTCTAGTTAAAGACAATACTCAAAAACACTGGATCTACATATTAAATCTCATATTCTTACTATTTGTACAATATAGATAGCACAAGTGTCTGAACTCAAAGCTTAGCTTTGTAAACCTCAGTTTCCTTTAAAGTTAGAGGTACATCACGATGACTGTGAAATACATTAATCTGCTATTTATGGACAGTGTACATGAGAGACATTGGATAGGTTTAGAGACAGGATGGTACAAGGAAAAAATGATGGCTTTGCATTTTTAAAGCAGTATAGTTCAAACTAGCCCTGGCTTTCAACTAAACCATTAACATCATCATAAAGTCTCTAAGCAAACAAAAGAGCATTCTAGGCTGTTTTCATACAAAATCCAGTGCAGAACAGATAAGACTTGGAATGACTATCCCACAACAGATGAAAAAAGAGAACTAAGAAAGTTAAAATTAAAATAACTTTAAGTCACTAAAAGTTATTTTTCTTCGTTCAGCTCTATCACTGAGTTGAATACATTTACTACCAGAGCCAACAAAAAATGCCTAACATTTCAGCATTTGAAAAAAAATCTCTTCACAGCCCAGTCACCCAATTTGTTTGTTTGTTTGTTTGTTTGTTTAGTTTTTCAAGACAGGGTTTCTGTTTAGCCTTGGCTGTTCTGGAACTCACTGTAGTTCAGGCTAGCCTGGAATTCAGAGTTCTCCTGCCTCTGCCTCCCAAGTGCTGAGATTAAAGACATAAGCCACCAACTTCCCAGCTAGGCAATGTATCTTTTAAAAACTTACTTAGATTAATTTTATTTTCAAATTTTCGCAAGGACTTGTCAATTGGAGTAGACATTTTGGCTGAATTGTAGTTAGAAGTCTGTCGATTTGCCTACAAAAAAGTAATTTAAAACAGGATTAGTTGTAAATTCAAGTCTGCAGTTCATAATTACATTCTTTTTTTTCCCTTAGTTTTTTTGATGATTTTGTGGGGAGGGGCACCAACAAATATAGAGGACAGAGGACAATTTTTAATTGCTGATTTTCTCCTTCCACAGTGGAGGTCCCAAGAACAACTTGGGTTTTCAGGCCTGACACCAAGTGCATTTACCTACTGAACCATCTCCATGTCCACATTCAGTTAATTATTAATACATCACTACATACAGAAGCATACTAAAAAAGAAACATATTTTCTAAGACTTTTTTTTTTAAACGATTTTTATAGCCGGAGAGATGGCTCAGCAGTTAAAAGCACTGGCTGCTCTTCCAGAATGGGTTTGATTCCCAGTACCCATGTGGTAGCTCACAACTGTCCGTAACTTCAGTCTAGGATCTAAAGCCTTTCTCTGGTCTCCTCGGGCATTTTATGAACTGCATGCACATGGTGCACACATATATATATGCAGACAAAACACCCATGTATATAAAAAAGTAAATAAAATAGAAAAAAGAAGACATTTCTAAGAAAAGACTAAAGTTACTAACTAGAACAGAGGTCACGTTTACTTCTCTTCAATGTATTTTTTGTTATTATAAATAACAATTAGGTTATATTTGTTTTTTATTTAATTGGTTTATAGATTTGATACTTAAGACTATTCATGCCTTCAAAGTGTCTAATAAAGAGCTAAGGCTAATCTTAAATTCATTCTAGCTATTTTATTTTAAGCCTGACAACTCAAGAAAGGAAAAGGCGACAGATACTGCCAAGGAAAGGCAGAAACAATACCTAACACTCAGAGAGAACACAGCACAGGGAAAAAGGGCTCTGACAATTGTTGATTCCGTCTTATGGTATTTCAGCATGAAACTCAAGACTGGATTATCTTATTTGTAAAGAGCTTAAAAAGATTTTCTATTATATTTAATGTAAATTTTTTATATTAATTTTCTCATTTTATATGTATGAATGTTTCACTTGCATGTATATATATGCATCACATGGTATCTGGTGCACACAGAGGCCAGAAGCGAGCATTGGATCCCTTAGAACTGGAGTTAAAAGATGGTTGTGAGCTGCCATGTAAGTGCTGGGTATTGAAGCACAAAGGACTTTTGCAGGTCTTTTGCAAAAGCAACACATGTTCTAAACCATTAAGCCATCTCTTCAGCCTCTTTAACTTTTAAAATAACTGGCCTTGACATATAGATCAGTAATGCAATACTTGCCCTTGGTTTGATTTCTAGCTCCATAGTAAGTAAAAATCAGTGTTTCCTATTATATACATGTCTGACCGTTTTGATTGTTGTCAGGCTGGGATGCATGACAAAGTGCTCCAACAATGCACTGTACCCCCAACATAACAATTTAATTGCTATAATCATCAACAACAAAAATTACAGCTAACATTAAGTATTCATGCCATCATATCACAATCCATACTGAAATTCTTAATGGAGGAGCTACCAACTCCCCACCCCCACCCCCACCCCCACACAACACACACACCCTGAGACAGGGTTTTTCAATGAACTCTCTCTTTAGACCAGGCTGACCTCAAACTCTGCCTCCCAAGTGTGGGGATTAAAGGTGTGAGCCACCACATCAGGCTGAGTTGCCAAAAACTTACTTTATGTTCCAGGCTGGCCCTGGACTTGTGATTCCCGTTCCTCTTCTTCACAGAGGTACCGAACTGTACCGCCAGCCCAGTGACACTTCAATTACCAGTGAATGCCAGGGAGGCCAGGATAGAGCCCAGAATCTTCTGTTTGCTGGCCTAACGCTCCCAGCCCCTTTTCTGATCTGCCTAGTCATGGCCTTTCCTTTGCAAACTTTTTAAGTTCATACATCACATGACACTTCAGGAACTTAGAATATTTACTGATTACTCAAAGAATCCAAATACAGAAAATTATGAGAAATGTGAAAAAGGCAAAGAAAAAAAATCAATAAATATAACCTATAGAATCACAAAGCCTTTTTATTTTATATTATTATTATTTGGTTTTTCAAGATAAGGTTTCTTTGTGTAGCCTTGATGTCCTAGAACTAGCTCTGTAGACCAGGCTGGCCTCAAATTCACATGCATCGAATGCATCAGCCTCTGTCTCCTGGGTGCTGGGATTGAAGGCACTGTACATGCCTGTACACAAGGTCTTTTTTAAAAATACTACATAGAGCTGGAGAGATGGCTCAGTCTGAACATTACTGTCACATAAGCCTGAAGACCTGAGTTCAGTCCTCAGCATCCACACAGAAAGACAGACTCAGTAGGCATACATCTATAATTCCAGCAATGGGGGGGGGGGGGGGCTGACAGAGGAGGCTATTTGGAAGTCATTGGCCAGTGGCTGGCTAAATGATGAATCCAGGTTCAGTGAGATATCACACTTCAAAAGACAAGGTGGAGAGGCTGAAGATGGTTCAACAGTCATGAGGACTGGAACAAGATCCCAGCACCCACTTAAGAAGCTGAGAGACCCGTAAAGAACTGCAATTCCAGCTCCCAGGAACTAGTACCCATTCTACCTCCCCTCACATGCATAGGGACATGTGTATACACTCACACAGACACACACAAAGAAGAGATAAAGTGGAGAACTGATGAGGAAGATACCTGCCTCTGCCCCCCACACACATACAGAGTGACAGAATGACTTCCATACCTGAGGGTTACTGCCTCCATTCCAGGTACAGCCCTTGGTGAGTTTTCCAGTTCCATCATCCCAGTACCAATCACTGTCATAATCATAGTTGTCTTCCTCATCCATCTCACCTTCGCCCGTCAGCTCTGTCACATCATTCTGGAGGTTTTTAAGTAGGATGTCGTCTTTTGTTTGAATTGACTTCACTTCTATGCTGTCACTAGACGTAAGAATATTCTGACATGTTTATTCAGACTCTAAGAAAAACCATACACATATGTGCAATCCTAAAGACTCCCTTACGTTTCCCAATCTGCTGTCTTTTACACACACACACACACACACACACACACACACACACACACACACACACACACACACACACACACACACACACACACACCCCTTTGGTTTTTTTGAGACAGGGTTTATCTGTGTAGCCCCATCTGTCCTGGAACTTGCTCTGTAGATCAGAGATATCTGGCCTAGAACTCAGAGATACTTGGTGCCTTATTTAATTTTTATAAGACTTTGTGCATCCCAAGCCAAGCACATCTATCACCAAATTTAATACAGGTGTTGCCAGGCTTGAACTTTCATGCAAAGAACAGGCCAGTGACTATATAAAACAACTAATAATACGTACTACTTAAAAAGACACCATGAGGCTGGAGACATGGCTGGAGGTTAAGAGCACTGCTGCTCTTCCAGGCATCCTGAATTCAATTCTCAGCAACCACAAGGTGGCTCACAACCATTTATAATGAGATCTGGTGCCCTCAGAAATTCTGATTTGCATTGTTCTGGGGGTGCAGCCAAGGTGTTAGAACTCTCGATGATTACCATCAAACCTGAAGAGCCTCACGGTGGGGAGGTACTTATAATGCAATGTCCAGTGCAGTGTCTCTTACAGGGTAAATATAAAACACAAAGAAAATCTCTCTTCATCGGTCTTTCTCACTCCCTCCTTCCCTCTTTCCTCTCTATAGTATGCTCTCCCTCCCCCAGTGTGTGTGTTGTGTGTGTGTGTTGGGGAAATGAGTCAATTTAAGAGAGTAGAAAGAACAGCCATATTTATTAACAGGGCTAAGTGATAATCTAAGTGTTGATTCAAGTCCAAGAAAAGGCTGTGACTTGAACTTGAATTCCCATTTCCCACCCCACTCCAAGCCTTTGTGGGGGGGGAGGGTAGCAAGAGTCTCAAGGTGTGATTCTGGCTGGCCTTGAATTTTCAGAGATCCCTTGCCTCTGCTTTCAGGGTGCTGGAGATTTAAAGGCATATGCCACTAGACCTGTCCATGTATTTTTTTTAAAGAAATAAAAAAATTAGTTATCAATTCCATTGTATTAATTGTCTATAGCTCACAGGGCTTCAAATGCCTCTGGGCATGAGTATGAAATAGAGAGATAATCACTAAGTAGCTGCAATTTATTAGGACTTCACTTAGGTCTAACACATAAATTACTCTCTCACTTATAAATCTAATAACCTAGAGTGATAAGTTCAAGTGACAATATTAAAACAATCCCAGTGTCCTCAAACAAAAACAGCCAGTCCTCTGCTGTGAGAATGTCTTGTACAGTCAGCACTGACAGCCTCTATCTACCTACCAGATGCCACTAGGATATCCCCACCTTCAGCCCAGGTGTGACACATAAAAATGTGTCTGGAGATTGCCACATCTCTTTGGTGCAGCGGCAAAATCACATCCAGCATGGGTTTATCCTCACAGTGTCCTGTGTGTATGTTGACCTGGGTAAGCACTGTCATCACCATCACACACTGACCAGCAAGCAGTCTCCCCCCACCTCCACTAACTCTTCAGCAAGATTTCCTGTGAGAGAATCTGTAGTCAGAAACTTGGGGTTCCTCTCTAGTTTCTCTTGCTAACCTCCACTCATCCTCTAACTATATGCTGCTGTTTATTCCTCCTCTGCATCACTCACCATCTAATCTTAATATAAATAATTTCCTTCATTATTAGTATCAACTTCCCCTAGCAAAAGACAATCCTTTTGTCAAATAGTAGCTAACAATATTTCCCTTACACTAGATTTGACATATAGTGGTCAACATATACTTATCAAAACCACTCATAACTGAGGACTAACATCTTCATGACACAAAATTCTTGGTTATTTCACAATGACTCTATTTGACCTTTTTTCTTTTTAATGAGAAGTTTTTCATCAGATCTCTGTTGCATGAATAAAGGAAACTCAGAGCCAGATCTTAGGCTGAGATATCAAAAGAGGAAACACCAGAGTCGAATCTCACCCAGCTGTCTTCCAGCTTCCTCAGCCTCGCTCCTCGTGGCTTCTTCCGTCTGCTCTGTCTTTCTATGCCTGCCTTAAATACCCTCTTCACCCAGCTGTTTCACATCCAGGTTAAGAGTAAAGGTGTGGCACCACCACCACTGCCTGCCTGAGAGCCTGAAACTCCCTCTGTAAACTAAGCTGCCCTCAAACTCAGATCTGTTGGGATTAAGGGTGGTTGTCACTCCCAGATATTCCCTGTGCTGGGATTAAAGGTGTGAGTTACCACTCTCTGATCCTCCTGGATTGACTGTGGGTAGATCCCTCTAATATCTCAAGACTGGTTTTTATTAAATATGAAACATATTCCCACATACCCCCTTTTGTGTCAAAATTTAAAAAAGTTATAGCTAACATATACAATAGGTACATCCAATTTAACCTCAAAACCCAGACACTGCTACCTCAAAATCAGCTCTAGAAGCCATTAAGTTTGAGCCTGGTTTTTGTTTAATTGGTTTTCTGTTCCATTCTTACCCTCCAAGAACAATATCTACGTAACTGACCAGTTCCTTTAATTCATAAACCAAATGCCCCCCTCCCTGTATCTGCTAAAAAGTCTTCCTCTGGCCTTAGGAGACCCGAACAGTATCTTAACTCCTCTCAGTCACTTATAAGGGTCTACCTGGCTGGTCTACCTTCTGCCTCAATGCTCTAAGCTCTGGCCTCCAAGTTTGTTTTCACAGCCAAGCAAAACCCACTATAGGCCCTCATTTGTCCACTTGGTTACAAACGTTGTTTCTCCTCTGCTTTTTTTGGGGGGGGGTCATTTAATCTGGAATTTTTGTGGTTTTAGTATTGGAGATAGAATCAAGGCATATCTATGGCAAGCGTTCTCCCAAGCTATTAAATCTGGCTTTTTCCTGCTCAATGCATCCCATTTAAACCATCTGGTTCTGCTCTCCTTTCCAAATAGACCGTAGAGACTGGGTTTGTCTTGTTCATCACTACCTCCAGCGGAAGATAAAAATCTACAGTGTATGTGGAAGCCTGTACGTGTAGGGGGGGGTGGAGCCCCGCGTGTCTCAATTATCCCCAACTGTTTTTCTACTAATCATTCTGGGAACCCAGACTCCCTTGACAAGCGGCTTTCACGCCCTGCTCAATTATATGACAGACCCCGAGGAAACCACAGTCCAAACCAGTCAGGTGTCAGCTCCCCGAGAGTAAGGCGGCACCTGAGCAGTCCCCGGGTGGTCTCCAGTCGCCTACCTGTCTGAGGAATCCGCGTCATCGAACTGCCCGGGGACCACCGCGACCATCCTATCCCCACGGCAGTCCATGGCATGGAGGGCGAGCCCTGGGCACCCGCAGGCCTGAGCAGAAGAGACGTCTCCGCGATTCCCGCCTCACACAAATCGCTCGGCCACCCAAAGCAGCAACCAGGCGTCACGGAGTCTAAGAGCACACACGTTCTCTGCAAACAAATACAGACAAATCGGAAGTTCAACGCCGGAAGTATGCGGGCAGAACTTCCGCTCCAGGCCGTGAGTGCGTACGGTGGCCGCGAGAGACCAATCCGCGCTGTGAAGTGGGCGTGTGGCATTGTTTGTAGGGCAGGACGTGTGGTGTCCCTTCCATCCCAACCTTTCGTTCTTTCTCCCACGATGGTATTTCCCTCCTCAGACTCCCGGGCCGCTCTTGAAGACTTGCTCCACTGACCTCCAGACTCCAGTGAGGTCCAAAGGACGTCACACTGGGACGTTCGAGCTCTGTGCGACACAGCCGGTTGGAGGCAGCCCTTTGTGGGGGACGGTTGGAAGGTGTTCTCCCTCCCGCGGACCCGGTGTGCCAGAGGAAACCCGGAATCCTTAGCCTGGATCGGAGAAGCTCTATGGATCATGGAAGTGAGCACATTTTTGCCCCTTAGAAATGTTGGTGCGTTGTGTTGAGATGCAAATGAGACAAGTGAGTTTTGTTTTTGTTAAGTTAGTGTTATTCCACCGAAATACTAAGTTCAAAATATTGTGTTTGGCAGTAACTCTTGACATCTCTCACTCTCCTTTTTTCCCCCTTAATATTTAAATGTTGTGTACGACCGCGCTTGCGCCAGTATGTACCCAAGTGCACGTGTAAAGGTCAAAGACAAGAGTAAAATGAAGACTCCCACCTTGGGCTCCAGGAACCGAACTCAGGTCGTCCACGCTTTTCCCTGTTCAGTCCTCTCTCAGGTCCTTACTACCTGTTTCTAGCTCTGGGGCTAGAGATGGGGTGGGAGGGGTTCACGCCTTTAGTCCCAGCACTTGGGGGGCAGAAGCTGCCAGATCTCTTGAGTTCCAAGCCAGGCTGGTCTGCAGAGCGAGTTCCAGGACAGCCAGGGATACACAGAGAGAAACTTTGTCTCGAACAATCAAACGAACAAACCCGACAGATCTAATAGCCAACCGAACTTTTGAATAAGTATTTTTAAAATCTAAAACAGGGACAGAAATGAAAGATGGAAACGAAGTTGTTGGTTTTTTTGTTTGGTTGGTTTTGGGGTTTTTTTTGTGAATTGGCAGATTGTACCATTGGAGGTATGAACAAACTTTTAAAAATGTAATTGGGGTAGATGGCTAAGTGGTTAAGAACATGGGCTTCGGTTCCTAGAACCCAATTGGGCCACACACAACTACTGTAATTCCAGTTTCAAGAGAGTTACAAAAAATTTTAGAAGTGTAATTGCAAGGCCAAGTTCCATGGAAAAGAAAAATATCTTGCATTTGGAAAACAACTTAAGGATTTATACATACCTGTCGTCATCCCACAGGCAGCGTTATTTGCAGGACAAGAAAGGTAAGCATAAGGTTGAGTCTTTACGACTTTACCAAGTGATGACATTGACTTGAAAATTTATTCAATAAATTAATTTAACACAGTCATCCAGGCAAATAGGTATTAACTGTAAACTGAGACAATCTGATAAGTCATTAAAATTTAGGATAATTTTTCAGTCGGTGTTTAACTATGTAGGCTGGAGTTTCTTAACTGAGGATCATAGCCACGTATGGGGAGCTGGGGGTCTCATATGGAGTGATGATAAATTTTTGACATCCCAAAATTAATTCATAATAAAATGTGTAATGAATCTGATGATTGCCTGGCAGTATTCATCCATGATCACACAACTTGTATTGAGCACACCGTTATACCAGCCTGCTATGGATTATACTCATTGTTAATAAAAAAAACTGATTGTCAGCTAACAGGGCAAGAAGAGATTAGGCAAGACAGCCTGATTCAGAAAGAGTGATGAGGGAAAAGGGCAGAGTCAGGAGAGTCGAGAGAGTTGCAAACCAGCTACCAGACAAATAAGATGTGTAGAAAATGAGGTAACAAGCCATGAACCACGTGGCAAGTCATAAATAGAACTATGGGTTAATTTAAGTGTAAGAGTTAGCTAATAACAAGCCCGAGCTATTGACCAAGCATTTATAAGTAATATTAAGCCTCCAAGTCAATTGTAATTGTTTCATTACAGAAACCAAACTTAATATTTTCCTACTGTCATTCCTCAGTGTACAATTACCAAAGTAGTATATCTTCAGATGGTATTATATCTGATAAACAAATGTCTGATTGATGTGTAAATTTGCTTTCCTATTTAACAAATAGTAAAATTACTTGTATACAAAAAGATGTTTTAAAATAAATATTTTTATGATTTGTTATCAGTAAGTGTTTTATTTACGTGTAGTTTCACAGGAAAAAAAAGATTGTGAATGGGAAAAGTTTTTTAAAAGCACTGGTCTAATCTACTTCACTTGGTATAGAAAGAAGAGGGGCTAGAAAGATGGACTCCGCCATTACTATATAATGTCATGTGTAATATGTATGTAATATACACAGTACACACTGCTCTGACAGAGGACCGGAACTTGGTTCCCAGCACCCAAGTTAGGTGGCTCACAGCTTCCTGTCACTCCAGCTCTAGGGATCTGACACCTCTGGCTTCTAAGAACAAGTTGAATTACAAGCACATACCCACACAGAGATTCAAACACATACACACAATTAAAAGTAAATGTTTAAGAATGAAAGAAAGCAGGAGAAGAGGAGGCTGGCATAGGACAACACTGGCCTGTTCAAATACAAGTATTGAAAAGCTAAGTAAACTCCTTCCCAGACAATTAAAATGTATAAATGAAAAATTACTAACACCCTTGCAGTAGCAGTGAAGACTGAAGCCAGGTGGATGGTGTGCTGGCTTTTGTCAGCTCGATATAAACTAGTCATCTGGGAAAAGGAAACCTCAAATCTGGGGTCTTGCCTCCATCAGACTGATCTGTGGGCATTTTTATGGGGCATTTTCTTAGTGATGCCGAACGGTCCAGCCCACTGTGATCTGTGCCATCCCTGAGCTGTGGGGTAGGGTGGCGGGGAGGTAGCTGAGCAAACCAGTAAGCAGTGCCCCTTCCCATTCCCACCTCTGTTCCTGCCTGAGCGCCTGCCCTGAATTTCCACAGTGATGGACTGTGAATCAAAAGTACTAGCCAAATAAACCCTCCAGAAAGCAAACTAAGAAAGGGTATAGGAGAAGCACAGGGCTGAGAAGGTGACTGGGCTGGCGGAAAGCATCCCTTTGTAGGGAAACGAGCCTGATCTGCTACAACTGGGGGTAGGATTGGGTGCATTGTGTGGGTGTGGGTATGAAATGCCTCCAAGGGAAGGCAGAAGAATTTAGACTCTGGTTGGACCTACTTACACTATCTCTGGGCAGATGTGTATATTATAAGATCAGTGAAGACAGGAAATGGACTGAAGCATGTAGTATGGACACATATAAAGGGAAAAGGTACAGTTCGATGATGGTAGCCGTGGGTGATAATAGGACTTCTAAGACACCTCCAGTTTTTCAGCCTTTTGCTCAGTAGGCTAAAAATAAACAGAACAAGTAAAAGCCACGGCTGAATGTCATGGTGGTACCGCACAATCTCAGTGGTCAGAAGGCTGAGACAGGAGGATTACCACAAACTTAAGTCAACCCAGGCTACATGGTAGCAAGACCCTCCCCCCAAAACAACAAAATGTCAATCCCAGTTGTTTGAGAGAACAGGTGTGGTTTGGAAAAACTGTACAGTGTTGGGATTTGACTTAGTGTGGTGACGTCGAAGGCATCCAGTGGAATGCAATCTTTTATGAAAACTAAAAAGTTTCTGATAGTATTTTGGAAATAACAGGCTCCTTCCTTCACTTTGTAGGACATTATTGGATAGACACTACACACTTTGGCTTGTTTTGGTCAAATCACCATTTATCAATATACCAAATCAGAAAATGACGTTTTAAAAACTAAAGTAGTAAATTTACTGATTTTTTAAAATTTCTATTTTAAGGGTGTGGGAGTTTTTGCTTACAGGTATGTCTGATGTCTGTGCGCCACATGTGTGAGGTGCCCAAGGAGAACAGAAGAGGGTGTCGGATCCTGTAGGACTGGAATTACAAACAGTCATAAGCTGCAGTGTTGGTGCTGGAAAGTGAACCCTGGTCCTGAAAGCAGCCAGTGTTCTTATCGGTTGAGCTGTCCCTCCAGCCGCCTGTGCTGCTTTCTTGTTATGAAGAGGAAAGTCTTGGCACATACCAATTGACACTAAATGTGTGTCTTTCTCTTTTGTTTGCTTGTCTTTAAGAGGCCTTCCATCATTCAGCAGTTAGAAATAAGGACTCTTAAACGTTTTGGTCATCATCCCTGGCAGCACATAAAAAAGGGGAAAGTTATTGCCACCATCTTCAGATCCAGTACATTTTGAAGTGGATGCTTTCTATGAAAATTTAGAAAGCATGTCAGAGTCGGCAACAATAGACGTAAGTGGCCCTTCTCAAGACATCTACTCAGACTCACTCTTCTGTATAGAAGCCAGATCCATCACGTCAGACTTGCCTCAGGTGTGCACTCTACAGTAATAAGTCTGAGGAGATAACCCAGATTGCTCCCATGTGAACATTTTCTTCAAAATGATGAGGGAGGGTAAAAGCTCTCCCATGGATACAGAAGGAAGGGGCATGCAGGGTTTGCTTTGCTTTTCTTGGTGTGCAAATGGTGGTACAGTTTACAGGTACTGAGCTAAAAGCGATCCTTCCTGCTCATGAAGGTCCACACCTGCAGGTAGGGGATGTGGCTTCAGCTCAGTCACCATCACAATGAGAGCCCAAACAAGGACCTGCCTCCTGCTCTAGTGGGCCTTCCACTGTGTCTGTCTACAAATGGCCAGCTGTCGTGCCTGTATCTCCAAGTCCCAGCACCCTATTCATGGTGTCTAAAATCTTCAAGAATGTTGAGTTTTCTAGTTGCTAGCAAGAGTACAGAAAGATAGTAGACATGTGTTAACTTGTACCATATTAAGCTGACTTGTTAAAAAAAAAAAAAAAAAAAAGATGGACAAATAGTGAAAACCTCAAGTGGTCCATATTATAAACTGGCAAAGCCTTCCTAAGGGCTTGTTAGTTTTAGGGATGGAAGGTAAACTGCAATGTAAAAGGCTACCTGTAGAAAATACTCAAAGGATATGCTTCAGGAATTATCCGTCACAGGCTGTTGAGATGGCTCATCAGGCAAAGGCACTTGCCACCAAGTCTGATGACCTGAGTTATGAATCTTGCTGGCTGTCCTCTGACCATCACGAGTCCCAGAGCACACACATGTCCATGCTCATATACAAAAACAACTAAATGTAATTTTAAAAAAGAATTATCCATAATTATGCATTAAAGACAAATTTTTGAGTGGGAGATAAATTGTTTTATGGAATACAGTAGATCATTTTATGTATGTGGCCTTATATACTGAAATCTATACTTGATAACAGAGAAGTAGTCACCTGAGCCAGGAGTGGTGGTACATATCTATAATTCTAACATCCTAGGTGTGGATTCAGGAGCATCCTAAATTTGAGGTCAACCTGGGCTACATAGCAAAACCCTATCTCACTTTTAAAGATTTTATTATTTGTGTGTGTGTGTGTGTGTGTGTGTGTGTGTGCAAATATAGGTAACCTTGACCCCCTCATGGAGGCCAGAAAAGGGTACCAGATCCCCTGGAGCTGGAATTACAAACAGCTGTGAGCTGTCCAGGGTAGGTAGTAAGAACTGATCTTGGGTCCTCTGGAACAGCAGCAAGTGTCTTAACCAGTTACTAAGCCATCTTTCTAGCCCATATTTTTTTTTTTTTTAAGGAAAGGAAAAAGAAAAATGGTCACATTAGTTTTTCCTATATAGTGGGCTTTTAGTGCTCTCTCTTTATATAATGCTAAGGATTTTTAAGAAATCATTTACTTTATTGTAGGGTATCTTGCCTGCATGTATGTCCATGCACCATGTGCATACAGTACCCACGGAGTCGAGAAGACAATGGCTGATCCACGGGACTGCAGTTACAGGCAGTTGTGAGACACCCACTATGTGGGTGCTGGGATCAAGCCAGAGTCCTCTGGAAGAACTGCAATGCACTTAACCACGGAACCATCTCCAGCTTGCTGGATTACTTTATATATTTTCTTTTTTCTTCTTTTTTTCCTTTGAGACAAGATCTCACTATGTAGCTAGGTAGCTCTGGCCAGCTATATGTGGACCATGCTGGCTTGGGACTTAGAGAAATCCATGTGCCTCTGCCTCCTTCACTTCCATGCTTGGTGCTTCCCACCTCCCCCGCCCCCCCCCCCCCCCAAAATTGAGTAATAGTCTAGTGTTAAGTAAAGTCCGAAATTCTATAGTTTTACATTTTAAAAATGAATCATTTAAATTATATAAGGAGATATCCTGAACATTTTGTTATAATAAATTTGGATCAAAGGAGAAAAATGAATATTTAGTTAAGAATGATGAGATCAGGGTTGAGTAGATGGGCTCAGACTCTAAAGTACTTTTGCATCTTGATCCAGCGGCTCACGACTGCCTAGTGATTCCAGATCCAGTCGCCCTCTGCTGGCCTCCTCAGAGACTGCACTCAATAAAAAATACCTGGGCACAATGGCCTAGGTCTTTAATCCCAGCACTGTAGAGACAGAGACAAGTGGATCTCTGTGAATTTAAGGCCAGCCGTGTCTGAAAGAAAGGGAACGGGGACTGGGGAGATGGCTCTTTAGTTAAGAGAGCTGGATATTCTTCCAGAGAACCCAAGTTCACTTGCTAGCATCCATACGGTGGCTTATAACTGTAACACCAGTTTCATGGGATCCAACACCACCTTCTGGCCTTCATAGGCACTGGACACTCGAATAATACACAGATATACTTGTAGGGAAAAAAATACACATAAAATTTAAGAAGGATGTTTAAAGAATAATAATACAAGAGGAAAAGCTGGAGCTCAGGATTATCTATAAAATGTTGTGAGAATCAGGATCCCAAAGGGACTGTGTGAAATATAATCTGAAGGCACATCAGTGGTCCCATTTGGTTAAGTCAAATTAGGAGGAATGGTCTGAGTAACCAGCTTCTGTAAACTGTAGACATTTCTATTGTACAGGGTCAACTCTGAAAAGGTATTATTGAATAGAGGTTGGTGACAGTAAGGAGATTTTCTTTAAGACTTTATTATTCATTGGCTTTTTGAGACAGGTTTTTACTCCTTTGCTCAAGCCGGCCTGCTTCTATGTCGTAGGGCATCATTTAGATCTGCATACTATTTATGATAAGGACAGATGTTTTCTTCAAAATTTAAATATTCCCTATACTAGCTTCTTTCTAATACTAATGTAACATACCCTTTTGTATAACACCAAGAATACTTGGAGAAGAAGCCCTACGTGTGTTTCTGAATCTTTAGTGGAATGAGGTGTCCCCACCCCATTACTGGAACTCTTGTTTTATCTCCAAGGTAAAAACCAAACCAAACAAACAAAGAATTCCTACCTAGTGATGCTTA
Organism: Phyllotis vaccarum; assembly: GCA_033318265.1. Lineage (NCBI taxonomy): Eukaryota > Metazoa > Chordata > Mammalia > Rodentia > Cricetidae > Phyllotis > Phyllotis vaccarum. The sequence goes on along the minus strand of JARWLC010000011.1, from coordinate 41,905,327 downwards.
GACAAGATTTAATAAACATTAAAGAATTATCTCAGCCAAGGCTAGCAAGGTGGATCAGCAGATAAAGGGACTTGCTCCTCAAGCCTGATGATCTGAGGTCAGTCCCCAAGGCCCAGGTAAAAAGCCAGATATGGTGGTAGCATGTACCTGTGACCCCAGTACCTCTACCATGAGATGGCAAGCAGAGCTGCATACTGCCCAGTAACCTGGTGTATTCCACCCAGCAGAAATAGCAAGAGAGGTCCTTACTCAAAGTGGAAGGAAAGAATCAACTTCCCAAGCTGTCCTCTGCCCTCCACACTCCCCATGGTATATGTATGCTTGCCGAAATGATAGTAGTAGATAAAAATAGTTACTCAAGCTGAGCACAATTGTTCATACATGTAATCCCAGCATGAAGTAAGAGGATGACCATGGGTCCAAGGTCTACACAATGAGCTTCAGGAAAGTCTGAAATTAACATAGTGAAACCCTGACTTTAAAAGCACCCCCCCAAATTATCAACTAAAGGTGTAAACATTCTCATGTATCCCTATGATTAGAGATACATAGATTAACTTTTATATAAAAAAAAAATACTGAGTATCAGGCATTTTCTCTTTTAATGTGACTCTTCTGAGTGGCTTACAGAGAGCTAAATATGCAGTGGAAATATACAAAATTCATATTCTGCCTGTGGAACAACAAAAAATCTCATTAAAATATATAGTAAATTATCTACTGTAGAAGAAACTGATATTTTCTTGAAATGTTAATAATGCTCTTAAAATTATTATACAGGATGAAACAAAAAATGTAAAAAGGGAAAATGAGTCTACACACACTCTCTCTGAAGATATTTATAGCACACAAGACAGTTTGCTAGGTGGTAAGTATCCCTTTGCTACAATATACAAAACAGAAAAACTGTGTCTTGTGATAACAATAATAGCCAGTTACTGAGATAGTGCTTTGTATATATTATTAAAGTAAACCCAAGTAATCCTATGAAATGCCGAGATTCTCTTTTTCTTCATTTTGCATTAAGAATCTGATTTGCTCAAAGTCATGTATCTTCAGTCAGCAAGCTGTAATTCAAGTGTGTTCTAAACACTAGAATACTGTACAAGCATTTTAGGAGATGTGTGTTTATACAACCAAAATTTCTTATTGTTGGCTTAAATTGTTATTGGGTTAAAAGCTAGCTAAAAATTATCCATAAGACAAACTGACCATATTTATCAATACAAGCCCAAATAGCATATATAAGTTTGTTTTAGTAATTATAAAGAATAGTAACTTTTAAATATTTGACAAACCTTACTATAGAATTTAGTAACACGGTATAAGAAATCTCAGTGGTGTGAGGGTGAAGGGCAAACAAGGGCCTTTCCTGGCTCAGGAGATATGGGGGCTATGCAAGCCTGGTGGCCTGGATCCAACCCACATTAAAGAGAAAGGAGAAAATTCCATAAAGCTGTCCACTGACCTCACACATGTGCTGTGGCATGTTTTCCTACACATATACAGATATATAATAAATTTTTAAGTTAAAGATAAGAAGAGGTCACTTGTAAACATGATTTTTCTACATAGGAAATTCATAAGAACCTAAAAGCTCCTAGAACCAATATAAAAGTTTAGAAGAGCTGATTGATCGATATTTTTAAAAATAATTCAAAACAGTTTCCTTTCAAAAAGAAATTTTTAGGGTTTCAAGAGGTATCTCAGCAATTAAAAGTACTTACTGCTCTTGCAGAGAATTTGGGTTCGGTTGACATACACTTGAGGTCCAGGGCTACCAGTAACTGCTGTCCCAGGATCTCCCACCCTCTCTCCTGCTAGCCATTGGCACCTACCCTCACATAAACTCATGGAGGCACACACACATGCATATAAGTGAAACATAAATAAAATCTTTTAAAATTTTTATCAGTAATAGTACTAATAAAATACTGGAGAATAAATTTCACAGAGGGTGTGCCAGGTTTTAATAGGGAAAAATTCATGGGGAGCCTAAGAACTGATAAAATGTTGCATTACTCAATTATCGCACACTGTGAATTAATGTTATTTATCCTAAGGAGATCCTGAAATTTCCATTTAGAGATGAAAGAAGTCGAGCCTGGTGTGATGGTGTGTGCTCATACCCCAGCACTTAGGAACATGAGGCAGGAGGATCAAGAATTTAAGCCAGTCTGGGCTACATAATTATCAGGCCACTGAGGGCTTCATAACAAAACCCTGTCTCAAACAACAACAAAAATGTGGTCTTAGCATCTGTTTGAAGTGTTACTATAAATCAGTGGGGCAAGAATAGACCATTTATCTGGTTGTGCTAGGACAGTTAGTTTTCTAAGATATTAAACACACCAAATTCAAAAGGTAATTCCACAGGATAATGGTCTGCAAGTGAGCTCAGTGCTCTAACTCCAGAAAGCAAATTTAGGGCCGAGGATGTGATGGGTAAAGCACCTAGCTAAGCAGACCTGATACCCCGAGTTCATCCCTCGGAACCACTGTAAAAAGCCAGATGTGATGCTCATCTGTAATCCCAACACTCCTACAGTGAGATAGGAGTCAGAGATGAGAGAATCATCCAGAAATTCATGGAACAAAAGCTGACCTCTGACCTTCATACACAGGCCATGGCACACTTGTGCAGTTTCTCTCTCTCTCTCTCTCTTTCTCTCTCTCTCTCTCTCATGCATGCACACATACACACACAGGTACACACACAAAATCAATAAATAAAACAAAAAATTGTAAATGTCTTTATGACAATAGAAAATTTCTTCTCAACATTTAAATACAAATCATAATTGATATACTTGATAATATCAAAATTAAAGGCTAACATGATAAAAGTATAATCAACCAGGTAGAAAGAAACCACAAACTGAGGGAAGATATTTACAATGTATATAATGACAGTAAGCGGATATCCCAAAATAAAGAATCCCAACAGATAAAACAACACACAACTCCATAGGAAACCCAGACAGTCTGTTCTCTAGGGTTGTCATGAGTGAACACAGGCTGAGTGGCTTACCCAGGAGAGATGGCTTTTCTGATTGTCCTGGAGGCCCTGAGCTCAGGTGCAGCCTCTCCTCCACTTGAAATGGCTCCTCTTCTGACTGCTCCCCCATGGCCCTGTGTCCCCAGTGACTTCTCTTCTTGTAAGGACCCTCACACTGGATTAGGAATTACCCTTCCAATTGCATTTGAGCCTGATCACTTCATTAAAAACCAAATACAGTCTTAGTCACATTCTTAGGTGTTTGGGCTTAGGGCTTCAAAAATATTAATTTTCACCAGATGGTGGTGGTGCACATCCCTAATCTCGGTTCTGGAGGCAGAGGCAGGCATATTTCTGTGAGTTCAGGGACAGCCTAGTCTACAAAGTTTGTTCCAGGACAGCTGGGGCTGTAACACAGAGAATCCCTGTCTCAAAAAAAAAAAAAAAAAAAAAATATTTTCAAGGGACACAGTGCAGCTCAAATATAGTAGCTAATCAAATCCCAGAAAAGGAAGCCCTGATGAAACACACAGAAAGGACAGTAGCAAGATCAGGCTAGCATGTTACAGAAGAATGCAAAGTCCAAAGATTCTGTTGTTTCTTTGATAGATGCTTACATAGCCCAGGCTGGCTTTACTTTCTTATTTCCTGCACTGCCTTGGCATTACAGATGTGTGTGTGTCACTGGGCGCTTTTATTTGTCTGGATGTTTCTTTGTTTATTTATTCTTTTGTGAGTATGTTTGTTTGTGGGTGTGGGCACACTTGCTCCACATGTGGAGATCAAAGAAGAACATGCAGGACTTGGTTCTCTCCATCTACCATGAAGGTCGTGAACTTTGACTTCAGGCTGTGAAGCCTGGTACTGGGTGCCTGCACCTGCTGAGCCATTTGTCAGCCTCTTTTGTTTTTTGAGACAGAGTCTCATGTAATCCTGTCTGGCCTAGGACTTGCTCTGTAGTCAGGACTTGAACCCTCATCCTCCTGTTTCTGCCTGGAAGTGAGGCTTACAGGGGCACACACCACTTGTTTTAATTTTTTTCCTCTTGCTGTGATAGGATACCCTGACAAGGCCAAGCACTCAGGAGGCAGAGGCAGGTAGATCTCTGTGTGGGAGTTTGAGACCAGCCTGGTCCATATGGCTAGTTACAGGCCAACCAAGGATACACAGTGAGACTCTGTCTCAAAAAACAAGAATGAATAAATAATAAATCCCGGACACAAGCCACTTAAAGGGGAAAGGGCTTATTTAGCACCTAGTTCAAGGTCTAGTGGGAAATTTAAAGCGGCAGGAACTTGAGACAGACGGCTGAATTTCATCTGCAGTCAGGAGGTAGTAACAAACACTTTTTATAGTTCTGGGTTTGTTCTCTCTCCCTCCCCCTCCCCCTCCCTCCCTCCCCCTCTTTTTGTAGCAGGCTTTCCTTTGGGCCACCAACCAGCTCCCAAATCATGACACAGAGACTTATTAGTTATGAATGCTCGGCCTTGTCTTATATGTGTTCCACTAGCTCTTATAATTCATATTAACCTGTTCTCTTCATGTACTTTTGGCCTTGGGACTTTTTACTTTCCTTCCACTCTGTAAGTCCATTCCTCCTTGACTGCCTGGCTGGTCTCCAGGCACCTCCCTCCCTCTCTCTCTCTCCTCCTCTTCTTTTCTCTTCTTGAGCCTAGATCTCTCTTCCTACTTATTCTCGCTGCCCACCAGCCCCACCTCTCCCACTACTGCCTAGCTATTGATATTCAGTTTTTTATTAGACCAATCAGGTGCCTTAGGCAGGCAAGGGAAACAGCAAACAATAACACATCTTTACAGAATTAAACAGATACAGCATAAACTAAAGCAACACCTTTACATAATAAAAAATGGAGCATAAACAATATGCATCTTCACAGGAATTAATAGTCCACAAAATATCTCTCTCTCCCCTCCCCCACCCCAAGAGATCCATCTGCCTCTGCCTCCTGAGTGCTGGGACAACCCAGTTTGTTCTCTCCTTAGCAGCCCAAGATCCCTGCCCAGGGGAAGGTCCCACTGCACTTCAGACGTGTCTTTCTTCCTCAGTTATCATAATCAAGATAGTCCCAGACAGACATGCACAGAGGCCCATCTCATCTCCCAGGTGATCTAACAGCGCCACCACACAACGCCTAAAATAACCTTTTTCTTTCATTGCTGGAAGAAGTATAAATTGATACAACTGTTTATGAGAGTGATTTCACAATATCTAACAAAGTTTAAGATGACTGATTGCTAGAATCCAACTATTCCACTTCCGTATACCTGGGGATTAGACATGCCAGCACACAAGGATGTTCAGTACTGGTTTTGGTAGCAACATTAGGAACAAGTTAGGTTGATGTGGGAATGCCTTTCTGTATGCTGTGAATATCAGTCTTTAAATAAAGGAGCTGTTATGGCCCATGACAGGCACCTTAGAAAAAGTAGGAGGGGAAATCACAACATAGGTAGGAGAAGCAGGGCGGAGTCAGATAGACTAAGCCAGATGCCCAAGAAGAAACGTGAGGAACACAGGTGAGCCACAGGCCACGTGGCAGACAGATTAATGAGAATGGGTTGAGTTAAGATGTAAGAGCAAGCTAGCAATGTGCCTGAGCCATAGACCAAACAGCATGAAGTTAATATAAGCATCTGAATTATTTGGGGGCCTGAGCAGCGGTGGGCAGCTAAGGGGTCTGGGGCTGCAGGTCTGTGGGTCTGGACCTCTGGCCACCCTGGGACCAAGAAACCTAATTGTAACATTAAGTAATCAGTAAAAATGGAAAAAGTGTTATCTGCCAGTAGAATGAATTAGATCTACATGTATCTATGTTGCTGAATCTCAAAATGAAAATTTGGAATTAAGTAAAGACTGGAGGGTTTTATTTTACAGTGCTGGAGGTCAAACCTAGTAACTCATACATGCTAGGCAAATGCTCTATTACTTTTTAAAAAACATTCATTTGGAGGCATGTGTGTAAGCTAGAGGACACTTAGGCGTTGGACTCCGGAAGGCTGCCCGTCCTCTTGGAGGCAGGGTCTCTCATTATTCTGAACTCCTCAATTAGACTAGGCTGGTTAGCCAGTGAGCCCCTGAGTACTCTCCATCCTGCCTTCCCAGTGCAGGAATTATAAAGGCATGCCACAGTATGCCCTGCCATCCCCAACAACTTTATGTGGGCCCTAGGTGTTGGACCAGTTGAGCCATCCCCCAAATCCTGAAAGACTTTTAAGAAAATATATAGACATACTATCTCTGTAAAAATGCTATGGATTGTAGTTGCAATAGTTTACCTAGGATGTTGTAAGGCATTTTTAACTTTGAGGCTGTCTCAAATGCTGTATATGATACAGACCTCACTTTTACTAGCTCAAAGTAGTTCACTATTTCAATAACCCATACTTTATCTCTTTTGATGATATCTTACTTGCAAATCCAGGTTTTTTGGAAGTTGCTGTGATTAAAAAAAAAAAAAAAAGTAGGCCCTATGTACAGGAAGCAGGATTGATGTTGTGCAATTAGATTCCAGGGTTGGAGATGCTGTGTGGTACCCTGCCTCAGCAGTCAGTATGCCTAGGTAGTCAGTATGGCTGTCACAGATGATATCAAGATCTGTATTTTTCTTTTAGCACATGCAGATTTTCAGAAAGCTGGTGAGTTGTAAGCTGTATAGAACTATGCTGTTTTATACAGCTGAATTTGAAAGTTAATAGTTGCCTTTAATGACACCCTGTGGGCCAAGTGTGTATGTGTGTGTGCATGTGCACATGTGCAAAGTGTGTGTATACCAGAGGTCAGCTTTGGGTGTCTTCCTCTATTGCTCTGTATCTGCTTTGTTTAGACAGTTTCAAAGCAAACCAATTAACCAGTTGGCTAGACCAGCTGGCCAGGGAACTCTGGCAATCTTCCTGCTTCTGTCTCTCCAACACAGTAAACTTACATAAGAAAAATTAAACGTGTTTGTATGTTTCCAATTATGTTACCCTATCCTTTTTTAAAGTGTGAATATATAGACACATATATACATACATAAATATATATGTATATATATTGTTTTTCGAGAAGTTTTATCCGCACATGTCTATACACCAGATGTATGCAGTGCTCTGAGAGGCCAGAAGAGGGCGTCTGATCCCCTGGGACTGGAACTAGACAATTCCCTGCCATATGGGTGGGCGCTAGGGATCAAGCCTAAGTCAACCGGGGTGCACACACTTGTAATCCTAGCACTTGGAGGTAAAAGCAGGAGGAAGATGGTTTGAGACTGTCTTCAGCTAAATATTGAGATGCTATAAAAGCAAAACCCAGCTGGGCAGTGGTGGTGCATGCCTGTAATCTCAGCACTTGAGAGACAAAGGCAAGCAGATCTCAGAGATTTTTGAGGCCAGTCTTGTCTTCAAAGCAAGTTCCAGGACAGACCAGGACTGTTGCACAAAGAAACGCTATCTCAAAAAAACCAAAAAAGGAAAGAAAAGCTGTCTTTTTTGAAATAACACACAATTCTTAAAAGATTTCAACATTTATTTTTAAGTCTAACAGTTATTCCATAGGTTTATGATAACTTACTATCTTTTTCTTTTTCTAATAAGGTATCAACTTTGGGAATTACTCAGAGAGTATACAAAATCAACCAGCTAACACTAGGGTTTCTTCCTTGAGACAATTTGAACCCATTTGCAAATTTCACTGGATAGAAGCATTCAATGATGAGATGACATTTCAAGACCTGAGGGAGGCCTTTTCTTACTCTGAGAAGCCAGAGCTACAAAACCAGGAGTATAATGATGCAGGGGACGCCACTGAGAAGCCAGATGCACTTAGGGGAGAAAGTCCAAAGGAAGCCAGCATTTCCGAAAATAAAGACCAACTTGTTCACCTCAGGAAATCTCCTAGAAGTCTTTCTCAAAACTACTACAGAGGAGAGGTTCCACCGTTTGTGGAAAAGCCGCTGGCTAGAAGCACTCTGGTAGATGTTCTCCTCGGCGTCAGTCAGCCTCAAAGCCTTCTGGGTAAAGAAAATGTCCGAAGAAGTGGTGGAAATGCATTTGATATCGAGAATCGCTTAGACCTGCTCGACTTGAGAGCTAATTATGAAGCACAGGAGGTAAGACTGGCATTGGTGTCATTAAAGCCTGTAGCGTGTTAATGGATGCAGGACTGCTTTCCTTCTTTAAAAATACACCGTCTGAGACTTTCTAAATATTATTAAACCATCCGATCAGTTCGGGGGGACTGTCCTTCCGTGGCCATACTTAGGAAGTAGCTCTACCAATTTGTTACTTCTCTAAGGATTATGACTCTTCTACCCCTTAATATCTGCATGGCGTAATATCAACACAGTGCCTTACGTATAACCCATTTTGATGTGCGTTACAGCAAGCTGTCTCAGACTTGAGAGCTGGCCTTGTGGGAAAGGTTGAGAAAGGGAGGTTGTGCAGAGAGAGGTGCTTCTTAAATTATGTGTCAAAACAAGCCAAAGACTTGTCTATTTTGTTGGACTTCTTTGGGCAAGCAAATATTTACTTGTCTTGGGTTTCATTGGTTGCAGTCGCCCGTGATGTCCTAAAAGCATTGGAGACTTCAACAGCAGAAAGTCTGTGTGTTCTCAAAACAATCTCAGCGGAAGAGCTGAATCCAACAGTAGTGGAAATAATCACTTTTCAGTATGAGTTTCATTTGTCTGTGACTGCAAGCAGGTGTTTTTGCTCATTGATTTGGCTATTATACAGCAGTATTTGAAAGGAATTTAGCTTACCATGTCCATTTCTAGAAATCAACATTCCAAAATCTGCTTGATTTGGGTTTCTCAAAATGATTTATCTGTTCCCCATTGCATTTAGGTGTTTTTTTTTTTTTTAACCAGGAGTTGATGGTTACTTTAAAGATGCTATTGTGTACCAGGACAGGCTATGTAATGGGTATATGATGGTTAGAACAACCAAACAAGAAAAACACATGGCTCTTGTCTACATGAAAATATCATCATCCTAGTAAGGTTGATATCCTAATAGATATCAACCAAATAATCACACAAACCACTGTGCACTTGACTCATACAACTGCAGAGATGATGGTTGCCTCTGCTGAGGGGACTTCAGCAGGCCAGAGTGTCTAGGGAGGCTTTCCTGAAGTAGTCCTTGGGCTGAGCTCTGATGGGTGAAGAGAGGTCCATTGAACAACTGTGAATTGGGAAGCATTTCCTGACAAGGGAACAATATATCAGTGGACTCCCTGTATCTGCAAGGTCTATGATACCTGCTAGGACCCCAAGGAAGCCTAAAGTCCGGGAAACATGGAGCTGCAGGGAGCAGAGGTTATGGAAGAGGATGATGACAGGGTAGTAGGGTATGCTAGGAATATCAATTAGCAGGATCCTGGGAGCCTTGGTTAGATAGCTGACTTTATCCCTGAGCAATGAAAAGCCATTAAAAGTGCAGGGATTCAGCATCTCTAAATTGACGTAATACTACCCCTGCAGATACTTCATACAGGGGTTTTAAGTTCATATTCATTTCAGTGTTTTATACCACAATTATGCAGCTTTTGTTATATGCACAGCCCCATCAAACATGTATTGTGAACATAAAGTCAATCATGAAGTATGTCTGCCATTCTAATGTTCATAGGAGTCAACATGGGTGGAGTAAAACGGTCTAAGCAGGATGCTATTAAAGATCTTTACTCAAAAGACCTTAGAGCCTATAGATTAATTAATACATTCTTAATTGATTTTGAACCAAGGAAAGCACCTTATATGTAATCAGGGTTTACATCATAGAGGATGATGAGAGTCCTAATGTAATTTTTCTTTAATCTAAGTAAATATGATCCACATGTCTAAGTTTACTTCTGTGCTTGTGCTCTACCATGCCACTCAGCAGTCTACTCTCTCACATTTATTTACTATGATTTACAGCCTGAAGTTTCTTCAAAAGAAATACAGAATTCTGGGGACATTTCTGAGATTACAGTTAGTCATCAGGAGGAAAGCACAGAAGACGGTGTAGACAGCCTAGCCATTACCTCACCTTGGTCTCCAGTGGGCATCTTCAAGAGTAGTAGATCTCAGGACAAATGCATGATGCCTGATAAGGAGCTAAGCTTTGAAAGCTTAGAGCCTCTGGAAGAGGACATGGCTTTAAATGAAGCTTTGCAGAAATTAAAACAGACTAACAAAAAACAGGAAATGCAGATCCAAGACCTCCATGGGAGGAACTTGCACTTAGAAAACAGGGTTAAAGAACTACAGACAAAGGTCAGCAAACAGCAAGTATTGGTTGACATCATAAATAAACTAAAGGAGACCGTTGAGAAGTTAATTGATGACAAGTACAACGTACTGCTAGAGAAGAATGATATCAACAAGAAATTTCAGGATCTGCAGGAGGTTTCCGCTAACACCAAAAAGCACCTTCAGGAGTCCAAGAAGGACAAGGAGACCTTGCAACTCCAGGTTAAAAAGATCAAGGTCAATTACGTCCGTTTACAGGAGAGGTACATTGCCGAGATACAGCAGAAAAACAGATCCGCCAGTCAGTGCCTGGAGATAGAGAAGACCTTAGGCAGGAAAGATGAAGAGCTGCAGAGACTGCAGAGACACAAAGGGGAGATGGAGATGGCCACCAGGTCTGCTTTGGACTTGCTGAAAAGGGAGAAGGAAATCCGGCAGCAAGAGCTCTTGTCTTTTCAGGAGGAGTTCCAGAGGCAGGAAAAAGAGAACCTAAAAGAAAGACGGAAATTGAAATCAAGAATTGAGAAGCTGCTCGCCCAAGTGAAAAGCTTGCTATTCACCTGTGAGAGTGAGAGGGCCAAAACTACAAAGCTCCAGCAGCAGGTGAACGAGTTGAAGCAGGAAAATGCGGAGCTCCAGCAGCAGGCTGCAAAGGGGAAGGCACAAACTTACACCAGTAACTTTGAAATAATTCAGTCGGGGGAGCAGCTGGAAGTGATGGAGCCTGAGGGCACCGAGGTATTGACGCAGATGCTGAATGTCTAGCACCATCCCCAAAGTAGTCTAGTGATGGACATTTTGACTTGATACTCAGATATACTCAGATACAGTATTAGTTTATAGGAAGAATTATTATTTTTAAAAAAATAGAAACAAAAAGGAAAATATAACATAAATTTAGAGAAGTTTATTCTGGTGTCTAGGCACTCACTTTAAAGAACAATAATTCTTGGCTTCTTGTGTTGACTTTGGTAGCAGTGACAATTAGCCTGGGAATTTTATGGGTATGCACGGCCAGTCCTAAATATCATCTCTAGAAGATTCCTTTGAAAGGGAAGTTTTTCCCTTTGGACTACCAGGGGATTAAGTGTGGTTTCAAATCTAATTTAGCAATAAACACAATAAAATTGTTTTTCTTACAAAGTAAAACTATAGCACATATTACTTGGAAAATTATAAAGCATTGAAAGCATGGCATTTTATTAATATGTTTAGAGAAACTGCATTTTTAATGTCATTCTAAAGCTTTGTTAGTTTTAACAAAATACCTAAAAGCACATCAAGGAAGCAAGTAGTTTTCGAAAGTCAGGGCACACCTGTTCTAGTTCTTCCTTAAAGTATATGAACTGTAAAGTAGAGTAAAATCTAAAATCTGTTTTGGTTGGTTTATATACTTGTGACAGACAGGGTCTTGGTATGCAGCCCAGGCTGGCCTTGAACTCAAGATGCTAATGCCTGTGATTCCAAGTGTTAGATTTGCAAGTATGAGCCACTGCCCTGCCTAGGTAAAGCAAAATCTTGTCAGTTGACGGCTAGGAAGAAAGCTGACCTGGCAGCTGTGGTGCCAGGGGACAACTTGCTGAAGCCAGTTTGAGCTAGAAAGTTGGACAAGTCTATTCTTCTTTAAAAGTTATTATTTAATTGTTGGTTGGTTGGTTGATTCTAGATAGGTATGTAGACCAAGCTGGCTTCCTGTTTCCTGCGATTCTCCTGCCTCTGCCTTCCAAATAGTTACAGTGTGTCACTGTCCCAGCCATGTTTATTTTCCATGTTGTAATAACTTGAATGGAGCTAGTATGTTGCTTTGAATGTATCGTGGAGTCATTCTCCTAATAATTGTGTTATTTGAGAGTAAATTTATTCTTTTTTGGAAAAGAATGTTATCATCTTAGTTTTAAAAACACAAAAACTAAAGAGCTCTCTAAGGATTATCTAGATCAGTGATTCAGCATGACAAGGAGAGTGTGTTGACATATAGACTAGCTGGGCTGTGTATGAGGACATGCTGTCCTAGCAAGACCAGGGGAGTAGATGGTGCTGTTCCAGGGGCCACACTCCTGACTTTAGCAGAGCCATTTTGCTCCCTCCCATAGTGCCTTTCCAGGTGGTTTAACCGCAGAGGTTTTAACACAAGATAGATTTTTTTCCTCATTAGTTTTCATGTTAAGAAGTCAATTTCCTGATCTTATCGTGACGAAAGAATTTCTTTAGCATCTCCAAATCGTACCCCTTGCTCTTTCTTTATCCCATTTTCTCAAAATACGCTGTGAAAATCTGTGAAGTCAAAAGTGTTTTCATAGTGATATGAAGACATTGTTAGTGTGCTGTTCCTATTTCTGCTGCTTCCATCTCTGCGTCTTTTTCAGTGCCCCAATAGACCCTTTCCGGGGCAAAATCTCAGAACCACTGTGCTGAGGGCCCCAGGAAGCATTCGCCATTCTTAGTGGAAAACAAGGGCTATTACTTTTATCATGGCCCTGGGTTTTGGATCTACATCTGCTGCTCCTTCCTCCCTCCCTCCCCCTCTCTCTTTCTTCCTCTTCTTCCTCCTCCTCCTCTTTTTTTTGGGGGGGGGGGAACAGGGTTTTATTATGTAACCTAGGTTGGCTTCAGACTCATGATGACCTTTCTATTTTAGCCTTCTGGTTGCCTAGATTACAGGTGTGAGCCACCATGCCTTGCCTGGTCATACCTTTATAGTAAGGCACAAACTGCTTAAGAAATAAGGTTGTTTGGGGACCAGCAAGATGGCTTCATGGGTAAAAGCACTTGCCATCAAGCTTGGGAACCTAAATTCAATTCCTAGAATATACATGGTAGAAGCAAAGATCTGACTCGTGTAGATTGTCCTGTGACTTCCACATGTGTTGTATACACAATAAAATGTAATAAACAATAAAAATATTTGTATTCATTTAATGAATATGAAGAATGTTCTTAAAAGGAAAAATCAGTTGGAAAAGTGGTTGAGACTCTGGAACTCATATAGCATTCTAGATATGTGTAGTAAGAGGTTTCTGGCCCAGACTTTCGGGCCTAGCCTCAAGGTTTGGACCTGCATATCCGCAGTCCCACAGTCCCACAGAGACACATAGATGCTTATATTAATTGTACACTGATTGACCTCGGGCCCAGGCATATAACTTGCTAACTCTTTATTCTTAAACTAACCCATGATTCTTATCCTGTTCAGCCATGCGGCTCAGTACCTTTTCTCAGAGCAGTACAGTTGTCCTCTGCATCTTCTGGCTTGTCTGGCAACTCTGGAGTCTCTGTGGCATTTCTGCTCTATTCTTCCTGTTCCCAGAGTTTTCTTAGTCTGGTATCCCCGCCCACACTTTCTGCCTGCCTTTGGCCAATCAGCACTTTTTATTAAACTAGTAGGCGGGACAATTATTTACAATGGAACAACATAATCCCCCTAAGCTAATAATTTGGAACAAAAACTAAGCTAATAATTTGGAACAAAAACATTATTGCTGCTGGATATGATTCACATACTTAAAATCTCAGACATTTGGGGTTTGAAGCAAAGGGATCTCAAGTTTGAAGCCAACTTTGGCAACATTGTTTTAAAAATTTAAAGGATGGGCAGGTGCAAATAAGTGGTGAAGAATTTAGCTCTGCATATGGGAATACTGGTTTTAATGACCTCTCTCAAAAGACATTATTGCTTTTCCCATTGTTATTTCTCAAATGTATGGTATTTTAGAAGCTGTATGACGTGGTATTATAATTGTCCTCCTGACTGATGAGATGTATATTAGTCATTATTCTATTGCTGTGAAGAGACACCATGACCAAAGCAACTTTTATAAAAAAAACATCTGACTGGGAGCTGGTTTACAGTTTCAGAGGTTTAATCCGTTATCATCATGGTAGCGAGCATAGCGACATGTAGGTAGGCACTAAAGCAGTAACAGAACTGAGAGCTACATCAGCTCTGTGGGCAGAGAGAAAGACTCTGGGCATAGCCATGTGCTTTTAAAACCCCAAAGCCCATTCCCAGTGACACACATCCTCCAACAAAGCCACACCTCCTCACCCTTCTAATCCTTTCAAGTACCACTCCCTGGGGACATTCAAACATATGTTTATGGGGGACATTCTTATTCTAACCGCTAGGTATATGGATCAAAGACAAGAATCCTGCTGCCTTTTCAACTACAGAGTTAAAGTGAATTGCAAATGAGCCCGGGTTGTAGCTAGGCACAGGAGGACTCACCTGCTTAGCACAAGTGAGTCCCTGAATCTGATCCCTAGTACCCCCCAAAACTTCAAAAACTAGAAAACTGCTCCTCAACTAACATTTTTATTTTGGAAGACATAATTTTAATAAAAGGCGTATTTATGTTGAGACATAATTGATTGCTAGCAAAATGAATTAATAAACAAATACCTTAACGTAGTCTGTTACAATTTCTAATGTAAAAAAATATGACCCTCAGTAATTTTTTTGTTTTAAAATTGTGCTTTGTTTTTTTCAATAAATTTTAGAAGTATAAAAGTATCCCAAGAAAAAACATTTCAGAACTCCTGCTCAGAGCTTTTAAGCGTAGTGTTTTAATCAGCATTTTATTTAAAAGCAGTATGGGTTGTTTGACTTTGTGTGACAAATGCGAATTGTGTATATATAGGGTACAAAGGGGCTTCATTCTAATTTGTTCCTGGATTGCTCGCCTTGTAAAGAAACCCTGCAACTACCACCTGTGAGCAGAACTTCTCCACTGGCCTCTAGAATTCACAGTCTTTTGGCTCTGACAATAGGACTTCTCACATGTCAGGTAAAATAAATAAATAAAATTAAATTAAATTAAATAAATCAGATCCTTCAGTGGGGTTGGGGTAAGCTGGGAGGCTGTGAAAGGTCTCAGAATTAAGTTACCGGAGAAGAGACAGAAGCAGACTGCCAATCACTCAGCCCTCTCTTGATGCTTCAGACTGTTTATCTTTGAACACCCAGTTCCCACAACTGTCTATAGTTAGATATAACGATAAAGTGATAAAGAATAGAGATGTTAACCAGATATCTAGTACTTTCTTCCTTCTGGAGCAATTGTCTTCTATTTTGGGCCACTCTGCTCTTAATGATTGTTTACATTAATAAGTTGCTTGCCTAATTAAAAAATCATTTGGGGCAAGGAGAACTGTATACATGAATATAATGAAAAACAAAATAATAGTGTTGGAGAGGTGGCTCAAGGGTTAAGAACTGTCCTCCCACAGGTCCCAGGTTCGATTCCCAGCATCCACATGGAAGCTCAGAACTGCCTATAATTTCAGTTCCAGGGGCTCTAACTGCTCTTATGGCCTCTGTGGACATCAGACATACACGCAGGCTATATAAACACCCATATATCCATAAAATATCAAAAAATATATCCATTAGATAGATATAGATGACAGATACTTTTTAAATGAAGTGTCAGTGAGTTCAAATCCTGGTCTCACATGTCTTGGTTATATGACTTGTCCAAGTAATATGACTTTTCTCAGCTGTTTCCTCACATAAGGAACCACACTTGCTCTGTCCTGGGCAGCAGCTCAACAAAAACATTATGAAAGGGTATGTACTTGCTGGATTTTCAAATTGGCTTTCTCTTCTGTTGTATGTACTGTTCGTGTGAAATGAAATATGAGTACATAGCTTACCATGGGTTTTTTTTTTTTGCTTTTTATTTTTGTTTATTATTTATTTATTTAGTGGTTTTCTGAGACAGAGTTTCTCTGATTAGTCCTAGTTGTCCTGGATGTCACTCTGTAGACCAGGCTGACCTCAGAGGTCTGCCTGCCTCTGCCTCCCAAGTGCTGGCATTAAAGGTGTGTGCCACCACTGATGGAATGACCCATTTCTTGATTTCTTGAAAAGTCAGTGAAACGAATCACAAGGAAGGGGTGCAGCACCATGCCTGGATCTCATTGCTGTGTTTTTAACATGACGAAAACCTTTGTGTTGTCGAGCTAAATGTTGTTGAACATCAGTATGTGTTGAGTGCCGAACAGCACACTAAGCCTTTTGATCACAGATCTGAAAACAGTGGCCCACAAACACATAAGTGTGTTTTTAAAGGTTTGAATTAAATGGGTACAGACCCATCTTGGTTACTAGCTTCTTCATCCCACGCTCCTGACAGCTGCTTGTATGCAGTAGTTGCTTAGATTTCCCCTGGCTCATGGTTGTGACTGTTGTTCTTTTTTGTCCCATTTTTTTGGCTGCTTCTGGACTGAAAGTCTTAATGACAGTATGTCATCAGCCCTCTCAGTGGATCCCGCCCCACCCAAATAAGTACTTCCTATCTGCCTGCTCTGTATCTCCCACCCCACGGGATATGCAAGCCTTCTGTATGTTCTGTACCTAATGCAGAGTCAAGCCCATAATGAGCTTGCCACAAGTATTTGTTGACTCCCTGACCGTCCCTGGAGGCATCCATTACTGTCCCTGACGTGTCTGAATCTACCTTACATTACTCCTTGTCTTACTAAGGCTTTTGTTTTTAACTCAGAAAAACAAAGCAAGCTTTAGAAGAGCTGAGCTCTTGTGCAAAGTTTCACATATAAGTAGCAGCGCTCAGACACAAAACCTTGCATATTAGACCTCTAGGTTATCTTGGTGTAATTATCATCATCCTAGCTGCAGTATTGTTGAGGCATCTGGCTCTTCTAGCATCAGAGGTAACATTTAAGTTTGGATGTGTAAACTAGCCAGGAAAAGGGGCAATATACTCTAAATGTGTAAGCATGCTTTTATTATAGATGAGGATTAGCAAGTATGCTACCCACTCTTTCTGTTACTGTTTTTCAAGACAGGGTTTCTCTGTGCCCTGACTTTTCTGGAAAGTAACTCTGGAGACCAGACTGGGCTTGAACTCACAGAGACCTGTCTGCCTCTGCCTCCCATGCTGGGATTAGAGGTGTGTGCTACCACCGGGCACTGCCCACTCTTAATAGCAATGTATGTGTATGTGTGGATCCAAGAGCAGGCTTTCATGTTATCTCTTAGTGAGATAATGAACAGCATTTGAAGAATGGATTCAATATGATTTATCTCCTTTGATCTCTTATTTCAGAAAGGAGATTTTCCCTTTCCATTTTAGCTTCCGAGAAAAATTTTTAATATAGTTTCTCAAACCATTATCCTTAGGATATCACCATTCCTGATGCTGAACATTGTCAAGAAAGTAAGAAAGCTAATGACATATTGCTGCAAAAATTGAAGAGCTTTCAGCTTAAAAAGAGAGATTTAGATAAAGAGGTACTGTATTCTTTATTCTATAACCTAATTGAGTTTATGGGGAGGAGATAGCTAAAACATCACAGAATAGTTGCTCCTAAAGTTTTGGATTTGTTTAAGAAGTGCTTGGGGACCAGATGAGCTTATGCCTCTAAGAAGTAGCTACACTAGCCAAAATTTGGCTTCTTTACAATATAAATCTGCATTGGAAAATTTTATTCGCAGGGGCTGATGAGATGGCTCAGTAGCTAGGGACACATGCCACCATGCCTAGTGACTTGAATTCGACCCCAGGGACCCACATGGTAGAAGAAAGGAACAAATTCTCAGAAGTTCTCCTCTGACTGCTAAACATACACACATACACACACACACATACACACACACACACACAAAAACATACACACACACAAACACATACACACACACAAACATACACACACAAACATACACACACAAACATACACACAAAACACACATACACACACAAACACATACACACACACACACAAACACACACACACAAACATACACATACATACACACACACAAACATACACACACACATGAAATAAGTATAATAAGAACTAAAGATTTTTTTTTCATTTTCTCTTGACATTACTGATTCCCAAAGAGGAGTTTGACATTCCTTATAGTGGCTTCAAACTTTGTAACTTGGACACATTTAAAACAAAGACCCTTTACTTCTTCATTGGGAAGAAGGATCACAGCACAAGTTCCTAGAGTTTATCCATGCCTTTTCCAAAAATTTAAATTTATTTGTACTTACTAATGTGTGTATGTTGGAGGGTTTCACATAGGCCATGGCACATGTGTGGCAGATAGAAGACAATATTTAGGATCTGGTTCTTACCTTCCACCATGAACTCCAGGGATCAAACAGGAGGACTCAGCATCCAGCTATACTCCTACTTGTGATATACCAAAAAGCTACCAGGAAAAAGCAACCAGAGAAAGGCACAGCAGGATTGAATCAGAAAGAAACAGGTTCCAGGGTTTCCTGGAGGAGTCACAACAGTGTGAACATCATTTCTCCAGCACTAGCTAGTGATTGCAGAGTGAAGGGTCATGTGCCAGGGAAGTTCAATAAAACCACTTGCCCATAGAATTTTTATTGGGGAAATCATGTACCAAAGTTCCACCCAGCAGAAAGAAAGTCAGTGTTCACTCAGTCTAAACACCGTCTGTGAACAGAGATTGGCCTAATGAGTCATTCATAGCGAAGCCCATAGAAACCCCATACAATTCAGGGTCCTAGGTGACTTGGTGGCTGGTCTTGCTAAGCATTGCAGTTTTGAGCCCACTGGTCAGGGAAGTAGTAAAATCATTCATTACATCATTTAGGCATTAAAAACTGGACTTTGCATGGTTGCATGACTTTATCATAAATGTTCTAGTAGGCAATTTTATTTCTTTTCCTCTAAAACATAAAATGCTTTTTTCCAGTTATTGAAACATAAAAACAGAATTGCAACTCTTAAAGAGTTAATTGCTAATGAAAAAGCACTTCAAGAGCACAGTATTGAGGTGAGTTTAACATGTTATGACATGTGTTCAACATGCTAATACATTGCAGATATTTATATTCTCTTGGCAGATTTTCTGAAGTCCTTAAGTAGAAGCTGGAACTCACCCTGTAGATGAGGCTGGCCTTGAACTCACAGAGATGCACCTACCTCTGCTTCCCAAGTGCTGAGATTAAACACTACCACCCAGAAAATTCTGTACTTCTGTGAATCCAGTCTCATGTCAACCAATCGTCAATCCTTGAGTCAAAACAAAAACGTGCATGTATATGCACCATGTATATTGCAATCCCTGAGGAGGCCAGGAGAGGGCATCAGCTCCTATGGAACTAGAATTACAGACGGTTGTGAGGCCAACATGTGGTGCTGGGAACTGAACCTGAGACCTCTGCAGGATCAGCAAATTCTCTTAACTTCTGAGCCATCTCTTCAGACCCCATGTTTGATTCTCTAGTTAAATGATACCATAAAATGATAGTGTGTGACTACTATAATGTGTATAAACATATTTGATCTCAGGTCTCAGATTTTGATGCAGAAGAAGCCAGGAATACCAGAGATGCACCTGTGTTACTGGCAGTCAAACTGGATAAATACCACAATCTAAATGAGGAGCTTGATTTCTTGGTAAGACAGACCAGTGCCTTATGTTCTTTTTTTATACCCATTGCCATCCACTACATTTTGAGAAGTTATCAACCTTCAAAGTATTGCTCATTAAAATAGTCATACTGGCATTGTGGTAGTATTACCAACAAAAGTATGGAAGTATTTTTATGTTTTAAAATTGGAAAAAATGGCTCAGTGATTAAGATGTAACTCCAGAGTGCCTAGGTTCAATCCCCAGCACTCACAAAACAGCTCACAACTGTCTATAAATCCAGTTCCAAGAGATCCAATGTCTTCTTCCCGCCATGCAAGTCATATGCAGACATATGCAGACAAAACATCCATGCATATAAAATAAAAATAAAAATGAATTTTATAAAATTTAAATATTACTCAATTTGATTTGTATTTAGACTCATAAGGTTTATGTCATTCAAATTGCAGCAGCCAAAAGATAAGCACATTTTTATTTTCCCTAATTCTCAGCATCAAACTCTTTTGACCTCATGCTAGACAAGCATTCTACCACTAGCTATATTTCTCCCTTTGTTTTTACTTACTTTTAAAATGTTATTATTTACTTGTGTGTTGGGCATGTGTGTATGCACATCCATGCAGGTGCCCTCAGAGGTGAGAAAAGAGTGTCAGATCACCAGGAGCTGGAGTTCTATTTGCTTACGAGCTGCCCAATGTGGGTGTCGGGAACCAACTTGAGAATGGCAGCAGTGTTCTTAATTTTAAGTGCAGAGCATCTCTCTAGCCCCTCATTTATTTTTTTGAGTGGGATCTGTCTAGTTCTAGCCAGTCTTCATCTCACAATATCCCACTCAGCTTCTGAAGTTCTGAGCTTACAGATATACACCATGCACGGCTCTCCAAATTATGTGCTACTTTTCGCTGTGGATAAAGCACAGTTATGCTTTTGCATATTCTACTATAATAGTAGTAGAATATGCAAAAATTCAATAACTATGGTTGGAAAGAAGCCTTAGTTTACCTCAGGTGGCACATAAAGAGAATGCAGGAAAACAGGAGAAAATTAAAACATGATTTTGGTAGTTAGACAAAGAACAATTTTAAAACTGAGTTGGTATAGTATAATATTTTTCTTTTTCTCCATACTATATCTTAATATATAATTACATTAATTAAATCAGTCTCTTTCTTATGTTATGTTTGTAGTTTGGGCACTTCCTTTATGATTGTTTATATAATACATCGCATGTTGCTGTGAACACTGGATCTTATTACTACTATCTGTTTTGATACCTGTTAACCAAGCCTCTGCCATCCCACCTTCTCCTCTATCCTTTCTAGCCTCTAAATATCACTACTACACATTCACTTCAACTGTTTGAAAACATCTATCAAACAGAACACACAGTGTTTATCTTCCTGAGTCTGACTTATTTTATTTACTATTATACTCTCTTGCTCCGTTCATTTAGCTGCATAAACATATATCACTTTCGCATGATAATCAAAGATTTTTTTTGAGGCAGGGTTTTCTCTGTAAATTAGGCTGGCCTAGAACTCAGAGAACTCCTGAGGCAGGGATTAAAGTCATGTGCCACCGCTGTCCTGTAGTCACTTTTTTTTAAAGGTCTATGAAGATGAAAATCTGAACTGTCATAACTTTCTCACTATAGATTATGTGTGTTAGACTATTACATTGTGCCACAAGTACAATAAAAATAATACTATCAGTATGAGTCTCACTATAAAGAAAAAGGATTAACAATGTCTCTGATGTGTCACAACTATCCCTGTATTTCTAAATAAGTTAAAAGCAGAATTATGCACCGTATTTATTACATAGCCATTCACCTTTGAAAGAGAAACAAATAGAGATGCCTGCCTAAAATACATGCCTGAAGGCTGGAGAAGGGGAGTTTCAAGTTTAAGGCTCTTTCAGGCTATAATTGAATTCAAGGTCAGCCTGGTCAAGTTAGGGAGACCCTGCCTCAAAATTACAAAATAAAATAAAATAGCCTGGATGTAGAGCTCACCTGTTACACATTCTGGGCAGCTGGTTCTTCTCCTGTTCCTGGAGTGAAGAGACAGGACAGAGGAGAATGAGTGCCTCAGTTTCTCCAGCTTGTCACTTTGCCATTGCTCTGTAGGGTCCTCCTCTATGATAGGAAAGTGTATTTAAAGTGTGAGAAGGCTGAAAAATCACTCTTAGCACTCTAATTAGTGGGAAGTTTTCTGTTGTTTTTCTTTTGTAATTGCTTTGAAAAGTAAAGTAACTTTCAGAGAAAAATATTGATAAGCTTTCGTGATGACTCTAAATGCAACTTTCAGAAAAAAATAATTTTTTATTTAAAACATTTATTACATTTGAGTGTGTGTGTGTGTAAAGCCATATTGGCATGCAAAGCCCCGATGGTGGCACAGATGGAGTTCAGAGGAAAACTTGTTGGAGTTAGTTCTTCCTTTCCATATGGGTCTGGGCGACAGTATTCATGCCATCAGCTGTGGCTACAGGTGCCCTTACCACCTAAGCCATCTTGCCAACCTGTATACATTCTCATTTTCAACAACATTCTTGAAAAACCTGGACAATAGGCTGGACCATGAAATACACTAAGCTGAAACTTAGAAATGAGCATCATTGGCAAGGGAACAAGTGTCTCAGACCTACATACCCACATCACTGCTCTGACTCAGCCTCCAGCCTGTCTCAGCATGTGTTAGCTATGCGCAGGACGGTGATGAAAGAGGTGATTGATGTCCTTAGGGACTAGAATATGCTTGGTTATGTACAAAGCTCCTTCATAGTAGAAAAGTGATAGAATCAATAAAAGTCCATCATAATCCCTGCTTGTGTGCTCCGTATGCCATCCACTCCCATATCTGCCTCATCTATGTCATGGCTCACTTCAGTAGAAATCAATTCAGAGAATATTGGATGAAAACACAGCAGCTTATTTTCATTTTTACAGCGGTTTTAGAGTGGATTCCAGGTTACATTTTCACCGCTGTTTCTCCATAGATCACAAAGCTGGGGGAGCTTCTGGAGAACAAGGAAGACCACTGTAGCAGGCTCATCGAGGAGAATGACACGTACCGGAGACATGTTGGCAGCTTAATAAACAAGGTACAAGTTTTCTCACAGGAAAACAAACTTTTGAACAAAACGAAACCTTTGGAAGAGGGATTATATGAGCAAAGGGGGGTCAAGATCGTGAGGAGGAATCTACCGAGATAACCGAACCAAGCAGTGGGAACTCAGGAACTTTAAGCTGACAGCTATGGAACCTGCGTGGGACTAGACTAGGCTCTCTGCATTCGGGAGACATTGTGTGGCTTGATCTGTTTAAGGGGCCCCTGACAGTGGGATCAGGATCTATCCCTGGTGCATGAACTGGCTTTTTGGAGCCCATCACCTAGGGAGGGACACAGTGCACAGCGTTGATGCAGGGGGGAGAGGCCTGGACCTGCATCAGTTGAATGTACCAGGCTTTGCTGACACCCCATGGGAGGCCTCACCTTGTTGGAGGGGGGGATAGGAAGGCAGGGGAGAGTGAGGGAGCAGGAGGAGAGATGAGATGAGGGATCTGTGATTGATATATAAAATAGATTTTTTTTTTTCTTGAATTAGAAAGAAAAAACTACAAAAAATGATGGGGATGTGGTTCAATTGGCAGAGCACCAAACCCAGGGCACGTGCGAGGCGGGTGCTCTGCCAACTGATCCTTTTAGCTCCGAGTTCTATTAGTTCTGATCTGAGGTTTGACCAGCCACTTTGTATCTGTTCCCTTTTCCTCTTAATGCACTTTAAATACCCCCAGTAGCAGGATAGCTGGAAAGTGGCCACGAACCTAGCTCCGGGCACTTTAAAGTCTCAATTTCACTACTTTACCTTCAAGGCAGTTAAGTCTCTTGCCAATGGAGTGTTTTGGTTTCCTTTCTGTTTATGTTTTGACCTTTTGAGACGGTGTCTCCATGTGGAGCCCAGGCTGGTCTCAGAATCTTACATCATACTGCCTCCCTCCCAAATGCTAAAGTTACAGGCATGAGCAACTATATTTGGTTTCTAGTTTACACACACACACACACACAGGGAGAGAGAGAGAGAGAGAGAAAGAGAGAGAAGAGAGAGAGAGAGAGAGAAGAGAGAACTGCATAATGTTTACCCAAACAGGCTGTAATCTTCAGCTGACCCGTGTATCATTGGCATCATTGAGTGGAAGATGGGTGAATTACAGTCCACTCACTGGGACTGTCTAGTTTCTGGGACTCACGTTTCCAGCCTGATGTGTGGGCCTAACCTTTTGTTATTCTTGAGAACAAAATAGAAAAGGATGTTTTGTCTGTTGTAAGATTTTCATTTATTGTAATCAAGTAATTAAACTTGTAAAGATTTTTTAAAAAGAGAAAGTAATTACAATTAAATACAAATGCTCGTATTTATTTTTTAAAAAAATACTTATTTTATTCAAGGTAACATCATATGAAGAAATTATCAAATGTGCTGACCAAAGACTTGAGATATCCCACTCTCAGATTGCACAGTAAGTTAATAAAACTATTTTTTTTAATTTTTTGAATATTTACTTCTGTTTTATTTCATTCTCTGGCCTCTAAGATCTTTTTTAAAAACAGGGGTGTGTGTTTAGGATGGGCTAAAACCACACTTAAGACCTGTTCCTAATAAGAGGCTTTCTTAATCATATCGCATGGGGGATGCCGCTGGTCCAAGAATGCAGCCTCACCCCTGACCTACCTTGCTGCTGTTTTCAAGAGTTGACAACTTTTCTGAGAATATTGGCATACAAATGAACTTCTTAAAAAGGCACCACGAGTTTACATTTAATCCAAAGAGAGAGAATCTCAAGCACTTTGGGACTTCTGGTCTTGGGTTTTGTTACTTATTTTTAAAAATCTTCATTGGCCTCTGGCTTCGACTTATTTCATTGTTAGGCTGTGAGTGAGGTGCTATCATCCAGTGTCCTCCCCCCCACCACCGACACCTACCCACCCCCGCCAATCACAGGAAGAGCTCTCTCTCAAGAAGGAACTGTTGTCCCA
Source organism: Phyllotis vaccarum (assembly GCA_033318265.1). Taxonomy (NCBI): domain Eukaryota; kingdom Metazoa; phylum Chordata; class Mammalia; order Rodentia; family Cricetidae; genus Phyllotis; species Phyllotis vaccarum. The sequence goes on along the minus strand of JARWLC010000011.1, from coordinate 41,880,673 downwards.
GCCCTGGAGAGGAAGTTACAGTGATGACCAGGCTGCCCACTCCAAAAGAGACCCAGGAGTTCAAAGACTTTATTATTTCTCACTGACTATCCCATCAGGAATCAGTGGCCGTCAGTGTTTCCACACCAGCATCAGCTCCATCCTCCTCCTGGTGGAGTACCACCCTGCCATGCCCCATGGCTGAAGGGGTCTGCAGTTGTTCCCCTGGGCAGACAGGTCTTGTTGACCATCCCTCCCACCTGGTAGACAGACACCTAACACATAGAATCTCCTGGGAGGCTGATGAGCAACTGGGTGCCAAGTGGCTGAGAGCCCTGACAGTGAGCGTGACAGTCAATGGGTCATCAGCTTTGCCAAAGGCCACTCTGTGCTCCAGAATTAAATAGGACAATGCCCTCTTGCCTGGTTGGCGGGCCCCTGTGGGCCCAATTGGGAGCTAGACCACAGATCAGCAATGGAAAGCAGCACACCCTTGCAGCTACAGCTTCTTAGCAGGAATACTTCCACGGGGTGGAGAGAAACTGCCGAGTACCAGCCACTGCCACCTGCCTGGCTGCTTATCCGAGAGTGCCTTCCCACAGCTACCCCTGCCAGGGCATCACTTGCTCCAGAGCTCCACTACGTTGCGATACCTAGTTCTGCCTGTCAGAGGATGCCTAACCAGAGTGGGGAGAGAGGAGGAACAGTTACCCAGACATCTCAAGGCATGCTTGCAAATCCACACAGGTCTGAAACCTTAGCACTGTGATGGGGCAGCTGTGGGTAGACATGCTGGCTCCAATGAACTGACTTTGGTTCTACTGCAATACAAAGGGCATAGACCTTCCAGCAGCAGAAGTGTGAGCCGGCTCTTTCCAGATGGGGGCTGACTCACCTTACACTTCAAGAATCATTTTTCAGCCCATAGTGGTGGCCCGTTTTTAATCCAGGCACTTGGGAGGTGGGCAGATCTTTGATATCAAGGCCAATCCAGTTTGCAGGTGGAGTTTCAGCACACCCACAACAACACAGAGAAATTCTGCCTCAAAAAACCAAACGTAATCAAACAGAGTTATTTTGCAATCCCAAACAACATAACTTCCCTGGAGTGTGCCCTGTACCCAGGCCTTTCACAACCTTCCCTAGAAGGGAGGGGCCTGGCCCATGAGCCTGCAATCAAGGCCAGCAAGGTTGATTGTGAATACATAGGCCGAAGACAAGAATCCAGAAGACAAAGACCAACAGATAGGGCCTAGAGCCAATCTGTCTCATTCCTATTCCAAATCCAACTTGAACATATAGACTTATAAAATACCAGGATGGCTAGAAGTTTGGGGTGTCAGGCTTTATATCAGATCTGGGTTAGGGAAAGGGCATACAAGAAATCCCTTTAATTGTTTCTATGATACAATGTAAATACAGAGCTCATCCTGTATTCTTGTTACTTTCCAAAAATGAGTATTAATGTTAGGAGAGGAAGAAATTCAGGTATAGAAAATGTTCTAGGGCTGGAGACATGGTTCAAAGGTTAAGAGCACTGGCTGCTCTTTCAAAGAACCTGGGTTCAGTTCCCAACACCCACATGGCAGCTCACAACTGTTTGTAATTCCAGTTCCATAGGAATGTGACATCCTCACACAGACATACATCGAGGCAGAGCAGCAATATACAATGTACATAAGATAAAAATAAACTATTAAAAAAGAAAAAGGAAATGGTCTAACAACCTAAATGATGGTATTAAATGGCTGCCATTGTTCTAAGGGCACAAGAAGAGAATGGTACTGAATGATCTCCATTCCGACCTAAGTCGGGCAAACACATCTGCTTTATGTCCTTAACATTTTGTCTGGGTTTTTGTTTTCTTGAGATTGTCTAGTTTGTGTTCATGTTTGTGAACAGGCCTGCCTGAGCATGTGTGTGTGGAAGTCAGAGGACAATTATCTCCCTTCCACAGTGGGTTCTAGAGATCAACCTCAGGTTGAGGCTTGTGTGGCCAGAACTTCCATCCACTGAGCCACCTCACTGACCCTCTTACCTTCTTCCCATCGTCTCTGCTTTGACGTTGTCTGAGCTCTGCCAGCTTAGTTTTGACGGCCATTTACTTGGCAGATTGATTTTCACCATTCACTTTCAGTCTGTGGCTGTCTTTGCCGCTGGGATACATTTCCTAGAGACAAAAGAAGTTTGGACCCTGATTTTTAATCCAGTCAGCCAGTTAGTGTGTTTGCTGTTGTTGTTTTTATTTGGTTTTGGTTTTTTGTTTTGTTCTGTTTTTGTTTTTCAAGACAGGGTCTCTCTGCAGCCCTGGCTGCCCTAGAACTCGCTCTGTAGATCCAGCTGGCCTCGAACTCACAGAGATCCTCCTGTCTCTGCCTTCTAAGTGCTAGGATTGAAGGTGAGTACCACCACTGCCTGCTTTAGTTAGTGTTTTTTTAATTGGTTAATTGGACATTTAAAAGCACTTCCACTCAGGATATTACTGAGAGCTCTGTGCTGATTCCTGTAATTTGATTGGTTGTTTTCTCTCCCTCATCTTCATATTAGGGGTCTGTGGGTTTATCACATCACACAGTTTGCATTCTTTCTTAGCTTTCCTCTGTTCATCTGTTCCTGCCTTCCTTGGTTCTTAAGGTTCCTCTATACTTAAGGTTCCTGTAAGTGTCCTTTGTAATGTTGGCTTGGCAGCCATGCACTGTTTTAGTTTGTCTTGAAATGTTTATCCTTTTCTGATTTGGTGGGATACAGTAATCTTATTTGGAAATTATTTGCTTTTGGGAGTTGAAATAGACCATTCCATTCTTTACTGGATTTTAGGGTTTCCTTGGAGACGTCTGATATGCTGTTTGCCTTTATCGATGAGCTGTTTACTTTCTCCTTCTGGCTTGTAGTACCATTTGTGCTGAACCTTTTTAGTGTCCTTACTATGTGTTCTAAAGAATGTATTTGAGATTCTAAGAGTTTTGCTTGGAGATCTCTCTCTAATAGGCCAACAGAATGTTGTGACCATGCAGTGACACTACCAAACAGCCCCAGATAAAGAACTCTGTTAAAACACTCCAGGGCTATATTACACTGACCCACCATGCAAACAAAGAATATCTAAATTACATGTTATAGATTTGCCATTCTTATCTTTAGCCCTGAAACCTATAAAGAGAAAAATTAACCAAGTGTTCTGAATTGCCAGGAAAAGACCCAGATTCCTGTATCGTGAGATGGACGTATGATGTATACTTAGCTTTGGATTTAATGATAGGTATGAGAAAATCTAATCATAAAATATTTAAAAGGATAATTTTATTATAGGTAACAATCTTAGCTCATAATTCTTACAGTACTGACTCATAGTCTCTGTAGAGACTCAAATGAGAATGGCCTCATAGCCTCATATGTGTGAATGTTTGGTTCTCAGTATAATTGTTTAGGAAGGATTAAGGGGTGTGGCCTTGTTGGAGAAAGTGTGTCACTGGGCATGGACTGGGCAGCAGGCAGAGGGAGACAGCACATCAGACCCAGTGTCTGTCTCCCTCTGCCAGCTGCCTGTGGATCAGAATCAGCTCTCATCCACTGCCCCAGTGTCTACCTGCCTGCTTCCTGCCATGATGATAATGGACCAACCCTCTAAAACTGTAATCAAACCCCCGATTGAATGCTTACCCTTATTAGAGTTGACATGGTCATGGTGTGTCTTCACAGCAATAGGACAGTGCCTAAGACAGCCTCCAGAGATTCTACAAAATAATCATCATGAAAAGTCCACTTTTGTGTAAAATACAATTGTTTCTTCCTTCCTTCAGTCTGGAAGAGAGAAACAGACATTTAGAAGATTTAATTAGAATGCCCAAAGAGAAAGCAAGGAGGCCAAGGTAAGTTTTTCTTTCTTTAAAAAAAAAAAAAAAGTTTTTCTTCCTTAAAAATACATATAGTAATTTATACATTTAAAAATTTCCCCTTATATTTTATTTAAGATAAATAAGATAATATGAAGTGTTTCATATTTTCCTACCATAAAATAGCTGCTCGATGTGGGTTTTCTTGTAGGCCTTACACACTGGCACATATTTAAAACCCCCAGCTGTTCTGGAGGCTAGCCTGCAAAGTTAGCAAGATAGTGTGCCAAAACAGGTTTTTTAAAAAATATAATAATAAATAATATATATATATATATATATATATATATATATATATATATATATATTACTTTGAGATGGTCTTATGTCTGGGCTGATTGTTTTCTAATTTTTTTTTTTTTTTGCTGTGCAGCACAGATTATAATACAAAATCCTTCTACCAAGTGCTCCTAAGTTTTGAGATCATAGGCACGTTCCACCTACCAAGTTTCAATAAAGCTTTTGTAAAACCTGATTTAGAAGGCCAGACTGCCTGTCCTTGTACTCCAAGGGTTATGAGCTAAGGTACTTATCTCCAGTAAAAATGCTTACCTTTTACATGTTTATAAACTGACTCCCTTCACTAACGTGAAATTTTAAAGTCTGTAATTTTAGAAGAGTCTCAGTCAGTCATGTATATGAACTGCAGTGCTGCATATGAACCCAATCTTTTAGGTTGACTGTAAGTACACAATTGGATCCTAACTTCAGCAGTACATATGCTAAAATTGCAAATTTAGAAAATAATCAGTTATTTTATATGTTCCCTGTAGCCAGAAGATTTTGTGACCCATCCAGGTCCATGGGACTAAATCCCACTCACGGTCCTGCAGCCACTTATAAAATAATTATTCAGAGTTTTATATTAATTACAAACTGTTTGGCCTAAGGCTCAGGCTCATTACCCACTAGCTCTTATAACTTAACTCAAGCCATCTCTATTCATCTGTGTTGCCACGTGTTCCATGGCTCACCTGTGTCTCATTACTTCTTGGGTAGCAGCCTTTGGGTAGCAGCCCGCAGCATCTCCCTGACTCTGTCTTCTTCTCCTTTATTCCTGCCTCTAAGCTGCCTTGCCATAGGCCAAAACAGCTTCATTATTAACAAATGGTATTTCTCTGAGTTGTAGAAACATACTACGGTTTTTTCCTGGAATCATTTAAAAAATATTTTCTACAACGTTATACATGTACCTGTTGAGACATTTGTTTACTTATCACATAACTTATTTGTACACTGAACCTGAAGGTTATTTATATGGATTTATTGACTTTGAAACAAGGGAGGTCACAAGGTCCTCTCCAGCGGCTAAGTTCCTCCGTGTGAAAACTTCATAGCCCTTCAGGCTTCATCCAGGATGAACTCTGAAGTGTTGACTGATCTCTGACCTCAGCATACTCTTACTGCAGCTTGAAACTTTCTCTGCATATTCTCAAAATTATGGTGCTGATTTTTCCAGTTGTCCCTGGCAGGGGAAACAGTAGAGCTTTGGGATTATGCAACAGTCTCGGATGTCTAACTTTTTAAAATACCTTTTCATTTCACATATATATGTGTCTGTGTGTAGTTATGTACATGTGAGTTCAGGTAACCACAGAGGCTTTGACCCCTGAAGCTGGAGTTACAAGCTGTTGTGAAGCACCTGACATGAGTTCTGGGAACCAAATTCTGTCTGCTGCAAAAGAGTCAAGTGCTCTCGGTCATGGGTCATCTCCACCCCAACTCCACCCCCACCCGAAGTGCCTAATTTTGCTCCTGGTTCTTCATTTGCAAGGAGATTTTGTAGGTTTTCATTTCAAAGCTGAATCTTGACCTAAGTAAATTATACCCTACTAAATATAATGAGATTGGGGCCCAGTGTTTTATCCGCCTGGATCATGGATGGTCCATAGTAATGATGGTACACATTGAGGATAGTACACACTAAGGATGGTCCATAGTAATGATGGTACACATTGAGGATAGTACACACTAAGGATGGTCCATAGTAATGATGGTACACATTGAGGATAGTACACACTAAGGATGGTCCATAGTAATGATGGTACACATTGAGGATAGTACACACTAAGGACGGTCCATAGTAATGATGGTACACATTGAGGATAGTACACACTAAGGACGGTCCATAGTAATGATGGTACACATTGAGGATAGTACACACTAAGGACGGTCCATAGTAATGATGGTACACATTGAGGATAGTACACACTAAGGACGGTCCATAGTAATGATGGTACACATTGAGGATAGTACACACTAAGGACGGTCCATAGTAATGATGGTACACATTGAGGATAGTACACACTAAGGACGGTCCATAGTAATGATGATTCACATTGAGGATAGTACACACTAAGGATGGTCCATAGTAATGATGATTCACATTGAGGATAGTACACACTAAGGATGGTCCATAGTAATGATGGTACACATTGAGGATAGTACACACTAAGGACGGTCCATAGTAATGATGGTACACATTGAGGATAGTACACACTAAGGACGGTCCATAGTAATGATGATTCACATTGAGGATAGTACACACTAAGGATGGTCCATAGTAATGATGATTCACACTAAGGATGGTACACACTAAGGATGGTCCATAGTAATGATGGTACACACTAAGGATGGTACACACTAAGGATGGTCCATAGTAATGATGGTACACATTGAGGATAGTACACACTAAGGATGGTCCATAGTAATGATGGTACACATTGAGGATAGTACACACTAAGGATGGTCCATAGTAATGATGGTACACATTGAGGATAGTACACACTAAGGATGGTCCATAGTAATGATGGTACACATTGAGGATAGTACACACTAAGGATGGTCCATAGTAATGATGGTACACATTGAGGATAGTACACACTAAGGATGGTCCATAGTAATGATGGTACACATTGAGGATAGTACACACTAAGGACGGTCCATAGTAATGATGATACACATTGAGGATAGTACACACTAAGGACGGTCCATAGTAATGATGGTACACATTGAGGATAGTACACACTTAGGACGGTCCATAGTAATGATGGTACACATTGAGGATAGTACACACTAAGGACGGTCCATAGTAATGATGGTACACATTGAGGATAGTACACACTAAGGATGGTCCATAGTAATGATGGTACACATTGAGGATAGTACACACTAAGGACGGTCCATAGTAATGATGATACACATTGAGGATAGTACACACTAAGGATGGTCCATAGTAATGATGATTCACATTGAGGATAGTACACACTAAGGATGGTCCACACTTAGGATGGTCCATGCTGAAGATGATCCAAACTGAGGGTGGACCACACACTATTGTGTCAGAGAGTTTCTTCTTTTTAGTGCCTTATAGTTGGATTCTAAAGGAAAACTCCTTGAAAGTGAGAGGGAAATATGCCATAATAATAATAATATATATATATTTAATGTATTCACTATTTTAGTTCTTTCTCCCCATTTTTATATTTTCTTTCTTTCTTACAGATCCAGATTAGAAAATCACACAAAGTCCATGACCTTGATAGGTCATCTTGATGGACACTGTAAGGAATGTTCCATTTCCATGTGAACTGACAGTAATACATGATTAAATATTCACTCCTGAAGTTATGTTAATTTATTTTGTGTGTGGTGTGTGTGGTGTGTATGTGTGGGGTGGGCAGTCTAAAGTGGAGGATGTCAGATAACTCTGCAGGAGTCATCCATGCTGTTTTAGGACACACAGCCTCTCACTGACTCAGAACTTACCAAATAAGGTAAGCTGGTTGGCCACCAAGCCCCAGGAATCTTCCTGTCTCCATCTCCACTGTGCTGAGACTACAAGCATCCAGCACTGTATTTGGCTTTTTAAAACTGTGGGTTCTGGGAATGAGAATTAGGTCCCCATGCTTACACAACAAACATGTGACCTGTTGACGTTGTAACCTGCTCCGTTTCCTGCCTTCAGCTTTGCCTCCATCCCATCCCTTTATTAAATCCCCAGACAAGGCTGAAAGTGTAGCTGTTGATCAACATATTCTGTTGGTGGAAATTTGGAAATCATTTCATCTCACAAAGTCAGCGTTACACTTAGTTAAGTACAAGAGTGTACATGGTTCTGAAGGACATGCTGAATAAGTCAAGCTATTACCACTTCTTTGTTGAAGAACTCTATGAGGCAGGACCTATCTGAACCTGGAAGCAGAAAATGTGGTATTTGCTTGAACCTTGGAATAGATGAACAAAGTGGTCCACCAGAACGTCCCACAGGATTTCAGATAGCCACTATCTTTGGGGAGGGGGCTACATCACATGGCTAGGTGGATGACAGGCATAAGACTTTGGAGGGCTCTGGACAGGTAAGGAGCAAGGGGAAGGAGAGGCCCAGACAGCACTGGGTCAGTTGGGATCGACATGCTCAGCAATTCAACCAATTCCTTTTAAATAAAAAATGAAAGAGAAAAATGATAAAAATCAGAATACTTTTAAAACTCATATGTGGGAGATTATGTTGTTACATTGTAAATAATTGTCCCACCCACTGGTTTAATAAAAAAGCGCTGATTGGCCAAAGGCAGGCAGGAAGTGCGGGCGGGATTACCAGACTAAGAGAACTCTGAGAGCAGGAAGCACAGAGCAGAATGCCAGAGAGAAGCCAGAAGAAGCAGGGGACAACTTTGCTGCTCTAAGAAAAGGTACCAAACCCCATGGCTGAACAGGATAAGAGTCACAGGTTAGATGAAAGGTAAAGAGTTAGCAAGTGATATGCCTGGGCCTTAGGCCGATTAATCTAAAACAATTGTAAACATCTGTGTGTCTCTGCGGGTCTGTGGGCCTAAACCTTGAGATTAGGCCAGAAACCTGTTACTACACTCATATAAAAACCTAACTTGTGAACGGTTAAGAGAGTGGCAGCCATTAGTGGCGTCTCCTTTCAGTAAGGTAAGCATGAAAGTGGTAAAGCCACCCAAGCATAAGAAGAGGCCTTCCCTATAATTCATGTTTCAAACGTTCCTCTGGGAAAGTCTAATATGCTGGGGGAAGGTAAGTATTATAAAGACAGCTAAGTCTGGAATGTTCACATCGATGGGCTAAAACTAGAGAAAGAAAACCAGGCCAGGCTGTCCAAAAGCAGGGCTCTGTGCAAAAACACCGAGTTAAGGTGTGTACCATGAGGCATTCCGTCCTTTTACCTACATGGTCTCTCAAAATACTTTCCTTGGCATGTGGCATCTGTTGTACCTGTGTCCAGGGACCCCCCCCCAAAGACCACCAGGGAGCTAGATTCCATTGTAAACACACAAGAGTCAGTTTATTCTTTTGGACAGGCTCAAACAAACCTGGGCCGAAACCCTTTGCTCCAGCTTATCCTTTTGGACAGGCTCAAATCCTTTGTTCTGGTGCAGCGGAGGATTTTGGCCATGAACCCAGAGGTTAGGGGTTTTTTAAAGAAAGCATACATAAGCGGGGTACTACATGTCTTGGCATTTTAGGATTGGGTAAAGGGGTATGGGGTACAGTAACTATTGGCTAAACTTTCAGCGCAAACTCAAGCCCTGAATCTACTGGCTGAACTTACTGCACGAAGCTAAGGTATGAATCTATTGTCAGGTACATTTCTGAGATTCTTCCCAGCTTCTTAAACCTGGGCCCTGCCCTACAAGGCATTAAATGGTCTTTTCTTGAAATAAAGTTTTGTAACAATAAATTCATGCCTTCACACCATCAAGAAATATTAAGTTTCATTTCTCCCTTGGAGACTCTCCCACCATCAGTTCTTTCTCACTTCTTCACAGATCTGTATTTGCTCCACCTTAAAAGGAGGGATAGCTAGACATGATGGTGTGTGCATTTAATCTCAGCACTTTGGAAGCAGTGGAAGAGTTTGAGCTAGCCTGGTCTACATAGCAAGTTTCAGAAATCCTGAGGATGCAAAAAAAAAAAAAAAGAAAGAAAGAAAAAAAAGAAAAAAGAAAAGAAGGAAAGAAAAACAGGTTAAGATCACAAGGTTACTGTGATATAGGAAGTTAGTTGGGGAATTGTTCAAGATCCCTGCACAGTGACATGCCGCAGGAGCTTGTGGGAAGTAGCCCTGGACTTTGGAGAAGGCTCTGGGAAGACATTACAGAAGTCCTGACATGTGAGGGATCTTCCACCCTGACTGGGTAGTCCCAGTGTAGGGAAAAGTGTCCAGCCAAAGAAACCCACCGTAGCCCTGAACCCAGAGCTAGTGAAAGAAACACCTTGGATCTAAGACCTGAGCCAGTGAAATACATTTATCCCTAAACACAGAACCAAAAAGAAATGTGTCCTGACGCTGGAACCAGCACTAAAGAAGCACACTTTAGCCCTGGCTAGAATCAGAGCCAGTGAAAGAAATGTACCCTGGCCCTGAAATTAGAGCCCCAAAGCCCAAAAAAGCCAATGAAAGAAACATTTTGGCCCTGAAACCATAACCAAATGAAGGTTAAAAAAAAAAATCTGACCAATCCCCACTCTGGAAGTCTCCTCCCTCCAAAGCTCTGACCCCAAGAACCCTGTGCTGCAACCTGTTCCTGCTGCCCTCTCCCACCCCTGGCTGAGGCAGCCACACTTTCCTGCACCCTTCCCTCCCAATAAGTCTCTTGAATGAGGTTTGAATGAAGACCTTTGGCTGGAGCAGCAGCAGCAGTGACAGAGCCTCGACTGAGATCAGCTAAGGGAGCAAAACTGTAACACTTACTGCCCAGGGGACTTTCCCTGGCTGGGCTGGGTTGCTACACTCCCTGAACAGAGAGCAGCTGAAGGGAAGCAAAGCTGAAGAGTTGCTACACTCCAGGAAACCAGAGCAGGACCATAGGAACTTTGCCAGGGAGGCCCTCCCCTGCTGGAGCAAAGCTGTTAACATGGGGAATGCTTTCCCTGAAGCAGGGCTGTGAGCTGCTGCCTAGGCTTACTGGGACCTGTGGTGTTCATTGGCTCCTGAGTGCCTGAATACTTTCCATGGAGCTGGAACACTCAGTATTCACTGGCTCCGGATGCTTGAATACTTTGCCATCTGAGCTGCATAAATACCTACAATAGCTGCTCAAGCAGTCCTTGGCCTTGTGATCCTCCTGCTTCTGAATATCTGCAATTACAAGCCTGTGCCACCAGGCAGTTGATTATCTTAGCTGGCTGGGCTAAGTGACAGCAGTCTCAGAAGCTGTCACTTAGGGTATGTGTTGGGTATTGATATGACAGCTTTTTCAATAAGCAAGCATGTCTGTTCATTCCATGTGCACTTTCAGAGGCCAGGTGTAGATCATCTGCCTCACATAAACCTAAAAGGACCTCACTCTAAAAGGACCATGCTGACACTTTGAATCCTGGATGTCAGCTCAGACCTGCAGTCATCAATTCTCAGAAAGTTTGAGGGTTCCTTTCTCCAAAGCATGATTGCTATGTGTGGTGGCTTGAGTGGAACTTTTTGATAGGATTAGAAAGATTATGAGGTGTGGCCTTGTTGGAGGAAGTGTGTCACTGGTGGTGAGCTTTGAGATTTCAAAAGGCCATGTCTGGCCACAACCTGCCCCACACCCCCAGCTCGAAGATCAGAATGTAGCTCTCAGCTGCTTCTCCACCACCTGCCTGCCACATGCTTTATGCCATGATAATAATGAACTAAGACCCTGAAACAAGCCCTAAATTAAAGGCAAGTCCCCTATTAAATGCTTAAGAGTCACCTTGGTCACGGTGTCTCTCCACTGTTCTCCACCGTGATAGAAAAGTGACTAAGACACTATGCCATGGTCCTCTTTGAGGGAGAATGGGTGTGAGGTGATTATACTGAGCAGTGATTTTTGTGGTTGGTGTCTCAGGGCTGTCACATGAGGCTGGCTTCTGCTTTAGGGACTAGGTTTCAGCATTGGGAATTGGCTCAGGCCTAGCTGGGGTCAGGTGTCTGTTTCAATTTGGCTCTGCTGCCGCAACAAAATATCTGAGACTGTGTGACTTGTAAAGAACATAAATTTATTCCTCATAGTTCTGGAATCCCAAGTGCAAAATGCAGTCACTGATGTACTTGGTGCCTGGGTGAGGGTCCGGGCACTGCTTTGAAGATGGCCCTTGGTGACTGTGCCCTCTATAGAGGTTGAACGCTATATTCTCACCCTGGCACAAAAGTCAGAAGGGAAGGGGAGCCTAACCATCTCCTCTGTCATCCTCCTGGAAGGTCACTATATGCCTTTATGACTGTTATGCCCATATGACTTCATTGCCCCTAAAGACCCCAGCACTGCAGAAACTTGTCACATACTTGTAGTCCCAGAATTCAGGGGAAAGAAGTAAGAGAACCAGAAATCGAAGGTCATTTTCAGCTCCAAAGTAAGTTCAAAGCCAATGTGAGCTATAGAATACCCTGTCTCAAAACAAAACAACCCTGAAAAGAAGGGGGGGGCTACTGAAAAGATAGGTTAGTGTTTAAGAGTGCTCCCTGCCTTCAGGGGACATGAGTTCATCTCTCAGCATCACAACCACCTTTAATTATAGCTGCAGGGAACCCAGCACTCCCATTTGGACACACACACACACACACACACACACACACACACACACATGAATACAAATTTTAAAAAATCATGGCATTTTAGGATACAAAGAGAGTTATAATATATTCTCTTTAAAAACAAAAGCCAGGTGTAGTGATGCACACCTTTGATCCCAGCATTCAAGAGGCAGAGGCAGGTGGATCTCTGTGAGTTCAAAGCCAATCTAGTCTACAGAGATAAGGACAGCCAGAGCTACATAGTGAGACCCAGTCTACCTGTGACCATGTCAGAGAAGCAGCAGCTGACAATTGAGTTCAGGGGATCGCCCACCAAGAAATAAAACTCTGATAGGTGAATCTCAGATAGGCAAGGCCCCAAGAGCCTTGTGCCCAGGCTGTTTCTTGCTATTGCTGTGTCTTTGCATGTTTGCCGCTGGCATTTTCCTCTGGTATCTGGCTTGGTGTGAATGGGTGTGGGGAGATCCCCACTGCCTCTGATGCAGTATGATCATCTTTTGGAAATATACCATTCTCCTGGGAATTTTTACCTGTGGATTACTATAAAGATGATTTCCTCCTAGGCCGTACTGTTTAACTGAAACAGTGATTTTATATAATAACAGTGTTAGTTTAAATATGATTTTGATGGTTGAGGGATTTAAATAAATATAGTAAGAGATTATTACAGAGGCTAGTTTAATGAAAAATTAACATGGGCAAGGTAGGATAAAATGTTGCCCCTGCCTCTGATAAAGCAGAGGCTGCAGAGGATAAACAGTAAGCCAAGGAAGTGTCACAGCTTGAACGCATGAGTTTCTGTTGATGAGCAGCACAGACTGTGGCTTAGGTTAATGATTAAGAAAGACAATTGAGTCCCAGGAGTCAGGTTGGCTCCAATTTTTTTTATCTTAATGTTGGGAGATGTGTTCACAGGTTTCGGAGTGCTGAAACAAAGCTTTAAAAATAACTGATGGTTAGACCAAGATGCTTGTGTCAAACAGCTTTGAGATGAAAAACCCAAGAAGACATGTTACAATGAGGTTTCCGGCCCCATCTTGCCAGAGGTCCCAGGCTGCTTAGCTGCCCACCGCTTCTTAGGCCCCAAAATGACTCAGATGCTTATATTAAGTTCATGCTATTTGGCCTATGGCTCAGGCACATTGCTAGCTAGCTCTTTCATCTTAACTCAACCCATTTCCATTAATCTGTCCTGCCACATGGCCCGTGGCTCACCTGTGTTCCTTACATGTTTCTCCTTTGGGAGTCTGACTTGATCTGTCTCTGACTCTGCCCTTCTTTTCCTACCTATTCTGATTCCCCACCTACTTCTTCTACGGTGCTCACCAAGGGCCAAAACAGCTCCTTTACTTAAAGATTGATATTCACAGCATACAGAAAGACATTCCCACATCAAAGACAATCTAAAGTTTTAGAAAGGCACATGGCTGAGTGAGGGACTCATTAAGATTAGGGATCAAAATCAAAGCAGCCTAGTTACTATTATCTGACATACCTTCCTTGCTAGGATTGATTGGTGATCAAAGATGATCAATTCCTTGTACCTGTTTTTGCCCTCAACCTCCTGCTATAAAAAAAGCTGATGAGTGTGCACCCTAAAGATTTAAAGTAGAGCTGACTGATTGGTTTTCATATATAAAAGTTTAGGCTTGCAATTCCTTTAAGAGTCCTTAGAAGATTTCCTTTTAAGTTAAGTAATAAAGTGATTGATTCTTATTTTGTAACCACAATATTCAGCCTGCCAGTAAAAAAAATGATTGAAAAAAATATCCTGCTTGCTCACACTCTGATAATCTATAGCAAGTTACTTAGATGTAAATGTATGTGGGTTCTTGGGATGGCTTTGCTTTAATCACGAACGGGAAATAGAAAACATTTTTATCTGCATTTGTTATCATCGTTCACCTGAAAAATAGAATGTAACCACATTGTAATGTTTATATTGCTTGAAAGATTGTTCTGGGAAATTTAAGCTGTAAAGGAAGAAAAATCATTTAGAAGGAAAACATCAAGAATGAAAGAGAACAGGAAAGATGTGGGAGGAAAGCTAGGAGACGGAAGGAAAACATCAGAATAGAGCAGAGCAAGTAACAGTAAGAATAAAAGACATAAGTAAATCAAATAAAATAAAGAGAAATTTTGCTTTGAACCTCAGAAAAGTCCTCATGTGTCTGTCCGAGTTCGCAGACTGTATCCCCACTGACCTGTGCTGCTGGAGGAGGCTGGTTCTCATGGTAGTGGTACCTGTCTATTAAGAAAAAGGATACATATCTTCTCTAATTTTTTTAAAGAGTGGACATTCCTCAGCCTCCTGAACTTACTTGAGTCCCTTAGTTGTTTAAATTATGTGGGTGCCCATGCTGGGGTCTCTGTTGTCAACTAGGCAGGATCTGGGATCACCTGGAAGGCGCAATAAAAATCTATCTAGGTTAGTTGGCCTGTGCGCATGCTCCTGAAACACTTTGCCAGTTAGGTTAGTTAAGTGAGTGGGGAGGATCCACCCTGAACTAGACGGAACCATTTTGTGGACTGGGCCCTAGATTGAAAAGGAGAGAGGGAGATGAACAGAAACATGTTTGCTCTGTTTCTTGCCTGTAGGTGCAATGAGCAGTTGTTTCTGAGTTCCCACAAACAATGGCCCTAAGTTGCTTTTTGTCAGAGTAAGTTGCTTTTTTACCACAGCAATCACAACCGAAGTGTCATGGACATAACAGTTTACTTCTGTCCTTTTTATAGGATGGTGCTTCACTACAATAGCATGGCTCTCTACAGGCTATGCCCTCTGCCCATTCCGCCTCACCTCCCCTAGTCTCAGCCCATTCTAGAGTGTTCAGCCTGTCTCTGCCTATTCCCCATCCTCCCCTCTTGTCCTCACTGCCATTGACCCAGCCCTGTCAGGATTGCTTGCACTTGGCTCTTGCCTCCATGCAACTCTTAACCACTTATCTCACAGCCTCTCACCAGAGCCCTTCTTCCCATTCTGCTGAAGAGATCTGCCAATCAAAGCAGGTAGGCCTGCCGCTCCAAGGTATTGAATCCATCCAGAGGTTTAGTATTGTTACTCAGTAGTCCTGTGGAGGAGGAGCCACCAAGGTGCAATGGGAACCAGGCTCTAAAAAAAATGAGTGCTGGGGTGGGGCTTACATGAAGTTCCCTGAACTTACTTTTAGTGGAGATTTTGAAATCCACGCTGAGCTGAATTATATTGAGAAGAAAATTGCAAAATGAGAGTAAAGTTTCCTGTTGGGATATGAGACTGACAGGAGAGGCCTCCGAGGCGTTAGTTTTGAGACCTGGCATTAAAGGAGAGTGTATGTTGATGGGAGTGATGGCGCCGAGAAGCGGTCACTATGGTCTAGAGCCAGATGATCTAGAATCACATCTGTACATGAGTGACAGGATCCAAACCACAAATGATGACTGGCTTTTGATTGGCCTATAAACATTTTACTGTCAGAAAAAGGAGGACAAGACCCAAAGAGCCAGAGGCAGCTTCAGTGGAGGGTTTTGTGATCAAGCCAGTGGCTGGATGGCTCACGTTCTTCTTGAAGCATGGGCTGGGGAAGGAATGGAGGCCTTCCTGCTAATTGAGACACTGGCCAGGGCAGCCTTGTTTTCTGCTCCCATTTCCCATGGATTTTTGTTCCCTCTGAGAGTATATAATGGAAGATTTGGTTCTTTTCTGCTCTTTGACACATGCAAGAACACTTGAGTATTTGCTCACAAACAATAAACACAACTGTTTTGATTGATATTTTATTAGATCTCTAAGCGCGTTACAAATTTAAGGTGGAAAGTTTTAACTATGACCAAACCATATCTCATTAGCTCAACAAGTATTTGCAAGCTGGGCATGTCAGCACACACCGGTAGTACTATTCATCTGGAAAGCTGAGACAGGAGGGTCCAAAGCTTAAGACCAACCTGGGCTATACAAGAAGGTCCTATCTCCAAAGGAAACAAAGTTCCCTGGGGTCAGACTCTTTTCTAACACGGTGGTAGGTGTATTAACAGACAGAAAGCACAAGAGCTATGGATTACATATGAAGACTGGGGCTGCTGTGAAGTGAACCGGAAGACCTGAGAGTAAGAGGCATTGTCATTATAATACTAGGAACCAAACTTGGGTGGTCCATAGGAACAGCTCTCTTAACCACTGAGCCATCTCTCTAATTCAAGGGTTGAAGTTTTATGGCAGGTCATGGTTAAGTGGAGGAGATGAGTGAGGTTCTGAAGGACTTGCAGTCACCGGGAGAGTGAAAAGAACAAACCCAGGGCTCATGCAATTTTTGCAATGCTGAGGCACGCTAAAGATATGGGATTTCCCACTCCTGTATCTTATAAAGGAATCAAATGACCAAAGCCAAGAATCACCTACGGATCTGTCCGAACTGTACCAATGTGATTGTCTTGGATGTCCCACCTTCCTAAAACACAGACACCTTCCAAAAGGTAGGTCAGAGGTTGAGAGAGGATAGGGAGGCACAAGAGGGGATGTTCGGGAAGGCTTAAATTAGTAGGATTTTAATAAGTACTACAACCATTTGGGGACTTTTCCTAGTGGGCGCTGGCTCAAGGCTGCCTGAAACACTCATTCTGCTTTTTATGTAATTAAATGGCCAAATATACTGGTCTTTTCCCCTTCCATTTTCATATTTTTATACTCCTTGAGTTCATTACTTATCAGTCACCTCTGAGCACATACATTACTGATTTCTGCTACACCTTTCATAGCTAATTACCTAAAAGTGTTCAACACAAGTCACCAATGTTGTCATTGCTGTAATAACTACTGTGGGATATCCTGCAACAGCGCAGGGTCTTCCCAAAAGCAACCTCCCACTTTGCTGAAACTCCTATGCAGAGCCACAGGATGGCTGACACTGTTGATGTGGTAGAGACTATACTGAGTTCTCCACTGGATGGAATAATCCTTCACTCCACTTCAAGACCTGGTTTGAGGACTATAGAAAGAAACACTGTCTCAAAAACCAACAACCCAAACAAATCTTATAAAACCCTTTTGTGTCATGAGTAACTGTTCAGACCTGCTCTGGGTTGCTGACGTAGAGTAGAAGTGTTGTTTTAGGAAGTGTTCTGTGAAGAGACCCCATGAAACAAGGCAACTTATAAAAGAAAACCCACTTAATTGGGGACTGGCTTACAGTTTCAGAGGCTTAGTCATGGTGGTAATCATCATGGCGGGGAGCATGGCTGTACATGGGAAGAGAGGTGCTGGAGCACTAGCTGAGAGTTCTACATCATGATCCATGGGCAGCAGGGAGAGGAAGAGAGAGAGAGAAAGGAAAAGAGAGAGCAGGGCCTGTATTGCCAGGCCACACCTCCTAATCCTTCTTCAATAGTGCCATTCTTAGATAACTAAGTATTTAAATACATGAGCCTGTGAAGGCCATTCTTATTCAGATCTCCAGAGTTTTTGTTTGCCTTCTATTTAACCTAGTGGGAGGGGGGAGGGGGGAGGGGGAGGGGGGAGGGGAGGTGGGGGAGTATGGGGTGTTGGTGTTGCTTTTGACAGGAAGTTATAGTGCATTGTTTCTGCACTGAGGACCTCCCTGGCTTTTCTCCCCTTCTCAGGTCTGCCTTCTGGTCCCTTAATGCCCATAGAGTTTACAGACAGTCTCTCTCACCTCTGTTCCCATGTTTCAATCAAGCTGAACCTATTGAGGTTACTAAGTTTATATGTAAGCTGTGACTCCCACTTTAGATATCAACAATTCCTAGGGTAGTTTACTTATTCCCTATGTGGCTCCGGCTCAGGCTCCATACATAATGGTGGCAGCTTAGCCTCTGTAGTGGTTTGACTGTGTCTGGCCCCCAGAGGCTCCTATGTTTGAATGCGTCCTCCTAGTTGGTGGAACTATTTGGTAAGAAATGGGTGTGGCCTTATAGGAGGAGATGGGCTGTGAGGTTTCAAACACCCACACCATCGAGTTATCTCTATGTTTGGTCCTTTGTGGCAAAACACTGTAAGCTCTCCATGTAGGTTTTGTGCAGCCCATATGGAAAGAGATCCTGGCAATCAGGAGCCCTAAGCACTGCAGCTAACATGGAAAAGTATTCAGGCTCTGGGGAGTCAATGAATACTGAAGGTTACAGCTCGATGGACCAGTATTCAGGCATTGGGGAGCACTGAATGTTACAACTCAATGGACAGTATTCAGGTAGTCGGCAGCCAATGAACACCACAGTCCATAATAAGCCCAGGTAGCAGCTCACAGCCCCACTTCAGGGAAAAGCTTCCCAAAGATAACAGTTCTGCTCTGGTAGAGGAGGGTCTCCCCAGTGAAGTTGTTACAGGAGCTCTGGTTTTCCAGGGCGTCTCCAACTATGCGCTGCTGCTGTTACTCTGATTTGGTTTTGGTTTCAGGACCAAAATGTTTCTTTCACTGGCTCTTTTGGGCTTTGGGGCTCTAATTTCAGGGCCAGGGCACATTTCTTTCACTGGCTCTGATTCCAGCCAGGATCAAAGTGTGCTTCTTTAGTGCTGGTTCCAGCGTCAGGACACATTTCTTTTTGGTTCTGGGTTCAGTGATAAAGTATATCACTGGCTCAGGTCTTAGATTCAGGGTGAGTTTTCTTTCACTGACTCTGGTTTCAGAGCCAGGGTGGGCTTCTTTGGGTGGGCTTCTTTGACTGGCCACTTTCCCCTACACTCAGCTACTGCACTAACAACATGCCTGACTGTGCCCACTCTCCCTGATGTGATGATGGTCATGAATGCACCCTGACATTGTAAATAAGCCTACAAACTAAATGTTTTCTTTTATACATTGTTTTGGTCATGGCGTCTCTTGAGAGCAACGGAAAAATAACAAAGAAAACCCCTGACAAAGGACTGTGTCCGGAGGTTCTCCTGAGTTTGATTCACACAGCTGAAGTTGCCAGAACTATATCATAAGTGAGATCTTGTGGAGTGGAAACAGCAGAGATGCTGGATGATTTCTAAGTCTGGATTTATTACATTTAAAAAAAAAAATTAAATCCCAGAACTAAGCCTGGGAGATCGTTATGATGGAAACCTAATGATCAGAATTCAAGTCCCAAACCCCCATAAGTAGAAGAGAATCAATCTCCAGTTTTTCTCTGCCTGGCCTCTACATCTGTGCACTGGCAACTACACACGTGCCCACACCCAGAGTAAAATTTAAAAGAAGTCCAGAACCTTCTTTGTTTATTGTAGAGGGTAGGTAGGTTTTCCAGTCTCTGTGTACCCCTTTCTATCTTGCTTTATTTTATGACAAGGTATTTACTCTGTAGTCCAGACTTGCCTAGAACTCACAACATAACCCAGGCTGCTCTCGAACTGGCAGCAATCCATCTGCCTCAATCTCCCAAGGCTCTCGCGGGAGCCCAGAAGCCGCACCGTCGGCCACGTGATCTCGCAGCCTGCAGGCCCCGCCCCTAGGCGCCTAGAGGCCACGTCGATGGAGGCTGGGCGGGCCCACGGCTGGCGCGCGTGCGTGCCCCTCCCCTCCTGCGGAGCCCGGATGAAGTGTAACGCCATTACCGCCGGAGCCGCCGAGAGTCCTAGCGGACGCGAAGTGGACGCTGACCGGTCGCACCATGAGACTCCTCCCCCGCTTGCTGCTGCTGTTCCTCCTGGCCTTCCCCGCCGCCGTGCTGCTCCGCGGCGGCCCGGGAGGTGAGGGGCCCGGGGGATGGGTCGGGCACCGCGGCCGTCCGGGACCACTTCCCCGGCCCCACTCTCGGGGGCCGTGCTGACCCCCAGGACCCGCCGCGGCTCGGCGCCCTCTGCGAGCGCGGGCCCGCAGTGCAGGGTCCGCGGGACCCACGCCGGGGCCGGCCTCGGCCCTCTGCCTGCGCTCGGCGCGAGACCCCGGCCCCCGGCCTCTGCGCTGACGTGTCGCTAGCCCCACGCGGGCGCGCCTCCATTCATTCGGCCAGAGCGAATCCTCCACCTCGGCGCGGTAGATCATCTTCACTGCTCTCCCTGATCGCCGGTCGCGGTCTGTGTGGACCTCGAGGCTCGGTGTCCAAAAACGCCCCTAACTCCTGCTGCTCGTCAGCCGCTACTGAAGAGACCCCGCGGGATGGCTTTCTTTTTTTTTTTTTTCTAATTTCAGATCCTCCCCTCTCCCTTTCCCAGCCAGTTGCTGCGGGTTGGAAAAGTTAGTTCGAGCTTTATGAGTTTACTCATTCTAACAGTTAACCTGGGGCAAAAACTTTGGAGAATGTAAAAACGTAGAAACGTTTTCCTTTTGCCTTTTATGAACTCTGATTTCCCAGTTTATAAAAAGAATTAGTTTTGAATAATCGCTAGAATTCCTTTTCTTTTTCTAAGTTTCCACGGCCCAGGGCATAAGAAGTAATGATCCACGTTCAGGAGCTGTTAGTCATGCAAACAGGAAGTGATTGGCTTCTATTTAGTAGCTAATATGAGTTTTGGGTTACTGTTAGGGGTTTGCGGGTGGGGGGGGGGCACATGGGACAGATGTTTAGACAGTGTCATGGAGGTAGCCCTGGCTGGCTTCGAAATCTCTGTAGCCCTAGCAGGACCTTGAACTTGTGATCCTTGTGCCTGTACTTCTGGAGTGCTGAGTTTTGGGTGTTTCACCACACCCCATGAATGAGGTGGTGGGGACAAACCCAGGGCTCCCAGCATGCCGGGCATGCAAGACATGCAACTAAGCTGCAATAGTAGCCCCTTGGGTCTTTTTTTTTTTTTTTTTTTTTTTTAAACTTGCCCTAGAAAATGATATATAAACTATGGATGAGCTGTCTTAACCCAGGAAAGTAAGAAAGACTTAAAAATGCATGGTCCTAAGGACAGATTGTTTCTCTTGGGTATTGCACATGTGGCTCTTCCCACATTTTCCTTCCCTACTGAGTTGGCACATCATCAGTTTCTGAGAAGTGGAAAGAATACAACTTTGAAAGGCTTTTGAGGGCTTTGTCTTAAATTGATGTAGTGTAACTTAATGAGAAAGTTTTGTCTGTAAAACTAGGACTTATAATTCGGCGTTATGATTGTAATTTATTTTTGATATTTTAAATCTGAGGATATTCTTGAAGTCATGTGCATAATAGTTGGGTTTTTTTTCTTTGCTGCTAACCATGAAGATGCCACTATTTTAAACTTTTAAAATTACAGTTGGTGTGTGTATGTTCCTGTTTGTCTATATTTGTGTCTTGCAGTGCATATTCAGGGACTAGAGAACAATTTTCAGAGTGAATCCTAAGGATCAGATTTCTATGGTTAGGCTTGGCAGCAGGTGCCCTTAGTGCACTGAAATTGTCCTAATTTGTGCCTTTCGATATTAGAAACATTCCCATTAAAATTAATATGCTATAGTAAAGACTACTAGTAAAATAATACTTTTTTTTTTTTTTTTTGGTGCAGTGACATTGTTAAGCTGACCAGGGAGACTAAGTTACTATAGGCAGAACATTCTCTTCTCTTTTTACATTTCTTTTTGTCTCTTTCTCTCTCTCTCTTTTGGATTGTTTTCAAGGCACGGTTTCTCCATGTAGTTTTTAGTTTTTCTGAAACTCACTGTGTATCAGGCTGGCTTTGAATTATACAGATCTGATCTGCCTGCCAGTGCTTCTTGTGTGCTGGGGTTAAAGACCACCTCGCTAGAACATTTTCTTGTCTGGACCTGATGTTTAAAAACACTGATAAAGGTTAAGTACTCATTTTTAATTGTATTTTCAGGGTCATTAGCAGTGGCTCAGGATCTTACAGAGGATGAAGAAGCAGTGGAAGATTCAATAATTGAAGATGAAGATGATGAGGCTGAGGTAGAGGAAGATGAACCTACAGATTTGGTTAGTGCTGTGTACTATATGTAGAGTGTATATGATACATGATGATTGGCTGTCCCTCCCCCCAGTTATGAGCTGGTCTCAGTGTAGCCCATGTTGGTCCTGAATTCATGGTAGCTGGGGGTGACCTTGAACTTCTGGTCCTTCTGCCTCTTTCTCTAAAGTACAGGACATGATGGGTTATAGGCATGTACTAGTGCCAAGTTTTATGTAGTGTCAGGGCTTGAACCTAGTGCTTTAGGCATAGTGGGCAAGTACACTACCAACTGAGCTAGATACTCAGCCCAAGAATATATTCTTTTTATAGGCAAATTTGGTAATTATTTTTAAGTTATGTGTATGCATGGGTACTTGGATATGAGTGCACATGCCTGAGGAGGCCAGGGGAGTTACGGACACTTGTAGGTTTAGATAGGAGCGCTCTTCAAAAGATGGATGTGTTCTCAGCTTCTGAGCCATCTCCCCTGGGTTGAAGTTGGCCTAAGGCAAGTCAGTGAGAATGAACACAAGGATTTTCTAGAGTAGGGGAGGAGAGAAGATGCACTGAGCATGTCAAAACAATTTATATGTGAATTTAGGAGAACTATATAATAGAGCTAGCAACAGATGTGAGCTGTTACATTTGGAGCCTGTGGTGCTTAGCTTTCTGCACCCCTTCCACCTTTGTGCTTGCTTCTTTTCATTCAGTAACCTGCCATGACCCCTGTAATAGGGGCATCTCCACTATGTAGCAAGGCTCTGTTCTGGGCACTAGATAGAATAGGTGAGATGTTTTCTCTGCTTTCTTAAAAGTTAGTGCTCTTGTGGATATCTGCTTCTTAAGCTGGTGGTTTACTTTTTTTTTTTTTTTAAGTTAATATTTTGATATATAGGCACATGGTGTTTCATCTGAATCAGATACCCTTAATATTTATGCTTTGCTGCCTCCCCCGCTTTTAAGAAACCTTTACTGGTGATCTGTGCCAGGCCTTATTCTTGGAGGCTCTGCATCTATAACCCATTTTATGAGAGGAACAGTCTTGAATAGATCGCCTGTGCTACCTGCTTTCTCCTCTGCTTGTGGAGGTTGTCTGGAATACACGACTGTTGTATCTAAGTAGTAAACAGCAAGGCTGTTGGCACCAAGTAGTAAGTACTGGGCTTAATATTCCTAACATGAGGTAAATCCTGAGGTTATTTCTGCTACTTTCTGCTCTTCTAAACATTGCTTGCTTTAACCCCTGTGTCAGCCCTCTGGCAGCAGTGTTGATCTTTAACAGTGAACAGTTAGAGTTCAGCGTCTGCATTTTCTTCTAATGAAGCGTGCTCACTCTAAGGATCTCTGTCTCACCCTCTGCATTGTACAGGATTCTTTGTGTAGTAACCTCAGGCATTGTCCTTGTCATTGGCGCTCCGGTCTGGAGCTGCACACATGCACTGTTTTCCTACCTTCGGTTACCACCAGTCTTTTACCTTTGCCGGTACCAGGTACTTCCTAAAAGAATAATCTGTACTCTCTTCTCTCTTTAGCTTCATATTCATTACCCGTTAGGATTTGTCCTACATGTGTAGTTAAAGTTGCTAAGGTCTCCAAGAACCTAATTGCCAAATTCTGGGCCCATTTTCCTGGTCCAAGCCCTTTTTAGCATTTGCTGTTTGCACTTTGAGTCCCACTGTGTTGGCCTGTCCTTTCCTGCCTACTTGCTGCTGGGATTCTCTCTGCTACCTTCTGCTTACTCCCTAATTTTGGAAAATTTGATTTGAACCACTCCAGCCTTCTGTTGATGGCTTTCAGGTCTTCTTTCTATCCCTTTGCATGGGGCTTCACAAATATTTCTGCCACTTTACAGAATAGAACCTCTAATCTCATAAGCCCACGCTGGAGTCTGGCACTTAGCAGTCTGTCCTTCCCCCATAAATGACTGTCTGCTTTTATGACTGAGCCGTTGTCTTATTTTCTTGTTCCATTCTGAAGTCATTCATTGAATCTTAGTTGTGATTTCTTTTTTCTCTTTTTTCCCTCAAGTATTCTGTGCTACTTTGTTCTTACAGAATTTGTTGGCCTTCCTGTCTCAGGTATATTTGCCTACTTCTATCTTGTATTTTGGAGACACTCTATTGCTCAAGCTGGCTTCAAACTCCTCTGCTTAATCAGCAATCCTGCTTCAGCCATCAGGAGTCATATCCTGCCTTGTATATTCTTCAGAGCTGGGGATCTCTGTAGACAGGTGTGTGTCCACTATTACCATGCCACTTACGTGGTATTTGACTTACATACCATTTCAGTATTAGGGAATTTTAATTGGAATGGAAATCTTTCTGGGCTGCTAATAAGGTGCTTGAGATGGGGCTGGGCCAAACGTGGTTATTGATCAAATCTAGCTCTGCTCATCCATTTATTGTCTGGCTGCTTTCACGCAGCATCAGCAGAGTTAAGTTGTGACAAGGAAAGGGAGCTTACTATAGTCCTTCCTTAGAAGGACACTAGCTTGCCAGTCTCCGTTCTAGGGACCTTTGTAATTCAAAGTGTAGCTGCACCCTTATCCATGCCCTGAGTGCCTGTGAGCAATTGAAACAGAATTTTAGTCTTTACCCTAGGTAGAGCCATCAGATTCCCAGTGAGTTGGTGTAAACATTTTAATGAACTATTCTAGAAGTTCTTTTTAGTTGATGAGGTGGAGCAAAATAATACCATTATACTTACTTGGTGGGAGAGATGCTGTGATTCAGGAGGTGGCTTTCCCAGGGAGAGGCTCATCCATTGCACTTGGATGTGCCAGCTAGTGGTTTCCCCAGTGCAGAAAGCTCCACTGTGCAGACTGATAGTGGAGGACTGTGTTTGTTTGCTCCTCTTAAAGAAAATCAGGAAAGGAATTCCTACCGCCAGCAGCACAGAGCAGTATTTTATCCTAGGCTAGTGGAGTCTGTACCTCAGTGGGGTTTGGTTTGTCTTTATTCTTCTCACAGCAGTCTGTCTCTGATGTTGTGCCTTTAGGCAGAAGATAAAGAAGAAGAAGATGTGTCTGGTGAGCCAGAAGCTTCACCAAGTGCAGACACAACTATCTTATTTGTAAAAGGAGAAGGTAATGCAGAGTTATCTGTTTAATTCCAATCTTATGTTTATGAATGCAGGTGTTTGTGGTAATGCTGGTATTTAAAGGGAGACATAAATGGGATTTGGTTTAATAGAAATTAAACATTCTTTTCAAAAATACTTTTAAAAGATTATGTGTGTACATGAGTGCACATGTGCCACTGGGAGCATGAGGAGGCTTGAAGATAACTTAGAGAAGGCGTTTCCTTCTGTCCTGGGTTCTGCATAGCAAACTCAAGTTATTGGGCTTGCTTGCCAGCACTCCTACCCACACAGCCATCTTACCTGCCCCAAAGGTACCATTCTTGAGACTTTTTCCAAACTGTGTGAACAATACCATTTTGTTTTGTTTTGATGGCTTGAGTTTAATCCCTGGAACCCATGTTAAAGAGGCAGCAATCATAGGAAATGCCAGCTAGCGTGGTCCATTGAGGATGTGAGGCAGCTAGCCTGGAGTAGGCAGCACTGCAGAAACAAGAGAGCCCTTTCCTGAGCAGGTGAAGGGAAAGCAGACTTCCAGAGTGCTTCTCATTCTATGTGTTTGCATCCATACTCACACACACACTGACTTTTAAAAGTAGTTTTGTTGGTATTGAACTCAGGATCCTCCTGCCTCGGCCTCCCAGGT
Organism: Phyllotis vaccarum; assembly: GCA_033318265.1. Taxonomy (NCBI): domain Eukaryota; kingdom Metazoa; phylum Chordata; class Mammalia; order Rodentia; family Cricetidae; genus Phyllotis; species Phyllotis vaccarum. Next base: position 41,854,769 of record JARWLC010000011.1, on the reverse strand, counting down.
GTTGGCATTACAGGCACATATCATCAGGCCTGTCTGGAATTTGGTGGTAATTTTGAATGATATCAATGAAATACTAAATGCCTACAATTAGGCTTTGGTTATTCCATAGCATTAATTTAAAAACGAAAATTAAGGTTGCATATTTCTTGCTCCAAATGCATAGGACCAGAATTGGTTTTGTTTTTGTTTTTAATTTTATTTTAGTTTGCGTTTTATATTCACAATGAGCTATTTGTAGAGTGGAGTTTGTTCCATGTACATCTCATCCCTTGGGACTTGGATTTTCCACTTCTAGCATCTTGTTGGCTCACAGAGGTTTAGATTTTGGAGTATTTCCAATTTTCCTGGTGGAGCTGTTCAAATTCCTGAGTATACTTATTTATTGAGGGCTTGCTTAGTGGATAGCATTGTTCTTTACACTTTGCAGTGCGTGCTTAATCCCAGAAAACCCTGAGGATATAGAGTTATTGTTGGCCTGGCTTTAAAGGGGCTAAGAAACTTGATCTGTGGTTACTCAGAACATAAAACAGATTGCAGAGAGACAAGATTCAAACCCAGATCTGTCTCTTCTATAGCCTGTGTTGTACTAGATGGAGTTCAACCCATTACACTGTCGTGCAGGGTTATGGAAGACTGAATAAGTGTTGTGTTTTCTATATATTCCAACTTGATGCCTACAAAGAGTGATTTGATTGCTAGGGATACACTCAGTGGTTCTTTACATACTTAGAATGTACAAAGTCCTTGTTTAATTGTTAGCACTTAAGGGGAATTTGTGTGACACCACCCCCATTTATTTTTGTAGTAACATGCTGAATTATATAAATCTCTTGCATGATAATCTTGCTGCCACAATTTTCTTAGCTTCGTAAACTGAATTTGGCTAAAATCTCAATACCCAGTTTATCTCCTAAATTGGAATCCCAGAGAACAGACAAGATTTTTAGTATGTAGTATAGCTCTGGTTATTGAGAGTTAGTGTGCGGTCATACTGACTGCTCTGGCAAAGAGAATTCTGAAAACAAATCAGTGTCTGTGTCTCACTTGGAATCTGAATGCACTTTTATCTACCCCCCTCCCTTCCTGTTGTTGTCTCTTAGATTTTCCAGCAAACAACATTGTGAAGTTTCTGGTGGGCTTTACAAACAAGGGGACAGAAGACTTTATTGTTGAATCGCTAGACGCCTCATTCCGTTATCCTCAGGACTACCAGTTTTACATCCAGAATTTCACAGCTCTTCCTCTGAACACTATAGTGCCACCCCAAAGACAGGCGACTTTTGAGTATTCCTTCATTCCTGCAGAGCCAATGGGGGGACGGCCTTTTGGTCTGGTCATCAATCTCAACTACAAAGATATGAACGTAAGACCTTTTGAATTGTGTTTTGTTTTTGTTAGAGACTGTAGGGGACAGTGGCCAATAGTTTTCTGTCTGTACAAGTGCTTATTTTGTGGTTCAAACTGTAATAGGCACCAGGAATACAAAAGAAGTTGCCTGTCTCTAACTGCATTTAAAAGGTGACGAGGGAGATTGCCAAAAATAAGCAATAACATTGATAGGTGTGCATAGCTGAGCTGTCTGTCACAGCGCTGCTGTGTGTGTGTGGGAAAGTGACTTGAGCTGGATTTTGACACGAGCAACTAAGTGTGCAGTGGAGTGTGCCTCTTAGATGCTGTTGATTGGTAAGACATTGGTCTGCCCCATTTCATTGTAAACCTTTTGCCTATTTAAATGCTTCTAAAGATGTTACTGTTTTGTTCTTTTGTATACTCATGGTAAATTACAACCCACTTTTAAATACATTTTAGCATTAAGGTTTGTGTGTTAATTTCATTTGCACCTGAGAGGAATCCACAGATAGTAGACCCCAAATGACAGCTCTATTCTGTTGCATGAGGCTGTGTTTATCCCATTGCCTTTCCCAAGAGCTGCTTCCGAGGAGTGGGTTCCACCTTCCCTCACCCCTTAATGGCTTCACCTTGTCTTCAGGTAGGCCCTGCATTGTGATTAGCACAAAGGAAAACTTTTCATTCTGTGTCATTTATTGTGTTTTCTAGTATGGTTGAACTGAGTTCATGTCCAGCTTCACAGTGCTACATTTGTAGAAGAACAGCTGTGGGTGGAAAACTAAGTTCTGTTAAATTGCCAAAATTGTTTTAAGATGATAATGGAAAAAGTATTTTGGAACTGGAAATAAATCACTTGTTCCGTAGAGTGGGATTGGTTTCTGTTTCAGTTTTGTTTAGAGCACAGTTTTGTTTAGGCATAACTCTGTCCACAGTTGTTTGTCAGTGGTCTGCTCCTGCAGCTGCTACTGTCCACCTTTGCAGGGTTGCAGGTAGAAGCTGCAGCTGCTGAGGAGCTCTGTGGGCTCTGGTTTGTCCTATTCGTACTCTGTGACCTTCATTGCTGTCCTGGCTCCTGAAGCCACCATCTCCCTGCTCCCTGAAGAAAGCAGAGTGGTCTTGACAAGTTTCTAGTCATTTTTATTTTAAGGGAGAAATAACAGCATACGGTTTCAGTACCTGACATTGAATCATGCATTTACATATGGCTTTATTGTCCCGTATGATGGAGTGATGGGAAAGTTAAGTCTAGTAGGATAACAGTTTGAAGAACGAACACTTGTGGTTTTTATTCTTTGAGCACATCTCATAGTGATTTCTAACATGTGTTTCTTAAACAGGGCAATGTGTTCCAAGATGCTGTCTTCAATCAGACAGTTACCGTTATTGAAAGAGAGGACGGGTTAGATGGAGAAACGTGAGTAAAGCCATGCCTGTAGATCTGGAGCCCACAGACTGAGCTGGAAGGCAGTACACTCAGATCGCAGACCATCTTTAAGTAGTCAGAATACAATGGTCCCTAGACATCTGGTGGGATACTTACCGCAGAGTCCCTACATTATGTGCTTCTTGTGCTTGTTAATACAAGTCAGGAAAGATGGTTGAAACTGAAGAAATGTAGTAGGTGACTTCTCTCCCAAATTCTTTTTTGCTCTACTTGAGCTGTAGCTATCTAATGTGTCTCTAAGCTAATTATACAAATTGGGTCTTTGTCTTGAAAACTGTAGTGGGATTATGATATTACATTGTAAATAATTGTCCCACCTACTAGTTTTTATTTAGTTTAATAAAGACGCTGATTGGCTGAAGGCAGACAAGAAGTGTGGGTGGAGCTACCAGACTGGGAAAACTCTGGGAACAGGAAAAACAGCAGAAATACCACAGAGACACTAGATAAACCAGAAGAGGCAGAGGACAACTATGCTGCTGTGAGAAAAGGTACTGAGCCTCATGGCTGAACAGGATAAGAGTCATGGGTTAGATTAAGAGCAAGAACTAGCAAGTTATATGCCTGGGCCCCAGGTCAGTCAGCGTACGATTAATATAAGTGCCTGTGTGTCTCAGTCGGACTATGGGACTAGTCCAGATAGTCCAGGCCAGAAACCTCATACAACAGAAAACTGTTTTCTGAGTGGAGAATCATTTGTGACCTTAAATGTGACTCACTTGAAGGGATTTCTAGGGCTCATTATGAGAAGGGATATAAATGTGAGTCAAACAAAACTACTGAAATTGTCTTAAACTGTGAGCTTGAAGTAAAACACATTTTAGATGGTAGAAGTTTTTTATAGACAAAGTGTTTTAGCTATAAATAAAAGGAAATTTGTAAAGCTTGTTGCCTGGAATCAATTAAAATGTTGTTTCTTTTTCCTGCAAGTTAGAGAGTTGTGGCACTGGTTAGGATTGTCTAATTAGATACAGTATGTATGACTAACAGCAGCTCTCTCTCTTATGCCAGAGTTTTTATGTATATGTTCCTTGCTGGTCTTGGACTTCTGGTTGTTGTCGGTCTTCATCAGCTCCTAGAGTCTAGAAAGGTAATGAGGAGTGCACAGCGGGAAAACCACACCAGTTGTCACAGCGCTAACTACGCTGGGGTTCTTACTGTTCTTTTAAAGTAATACCCAGAGATGAAACTGGGGGTGTGTGACTTGAATTTGTTCTGAGATGTGTGCGGTTTACCCTCTCAAAAGTGACCTTTACTGTCTTACTGTAATGTTTCTTGACTTCAGAAAGATTTTCTTCCACCTAATACATTTTTTCTCATGGGTTGGATTATCTATAATCAACCAGTTTATAATTCTTAGTGAGAGGAGGTACTTTTTTGTGTATTCAGGATTTGTAGACTATGTAAAACTGTTTAAATAGATTATAAGAGTTCCTACCTGCTACACTGAGTTAAAGTACAGCCCTGGGTTTTTGAGACAGGATTTTTCTGTGTAGTTCTGGCCTTAAAGTCCAGTGTGGCTCGGCCTGGAGTGATCCTCTTGTGTCTTACCAGTACTGAGATTACAAACTTTCCCCACAGAATTTTGAGACAGTCTTAACTATGTAGACCAGGCTGCCTTCTGAGTGCTGGGATTAAAGGTGTGCACCACCATGTTTAGCTTCCTTCACAGATTTAAATTTCTAAATTTCAGAAGGAGGTAAAAGAAAATGGAATTAAATTGGTTTTCTAGTCCACTCTTCGTTTTGTATTTGTCATTGTTACTTGTTTTTGAGACAGGGTCTTAAGCAGCCTATCCTGACCTTGAAACTTACTATGTTGCTAAGGCAGGCCTTGAACTTCTGACCCTTCTGCCTCTCCCTTCGGTGTCCTGGGATTATAAAGAGATATCCCTTGAAAATTTCACGATGTTAATGAATTCATTATTGTCAGCCTTTGTGAGATTTTGTGTGGTTTTGTGTGTGTGTGTGTGTGTGTGTGTGTGTGTTTGTGCCTACTTTTTAATTATATTTAGCTACAATGAAAGATTACCTACTTATAACATTTCAGTAATTATCCTGAATTTCACTGACTGGAGGTTTATTTTTTATGATTTGATTTCCAAATATAAAGAAAATTATTGGGTAAATAGTATTTTTATTTGATCTGACAATGATTTAACAACAAATTAGACTCCTTCAGGATGAAAATAGTCAAGATTTAATTTTTTAAAGCATTTTTCTATTACATTTATTTATTTTGGGGTGGGCATGTGTACATGTGCATTCATGTGTGTGTGCTTTGGCACATAGGAGGTCAGAGGTCCTCTTGGAGAAGTTGGATTATTTTATCATTTGGGTCACTGGGATTCAATGCAGGTCATCAGGCTTGATGGCAAGCATCTTGACTCACTAAGAACACATGTTTTTATCCCTCTAGCAGATAAAATGTATGTTAGGATGTTTTAAAAACAAGAAAAGAATGCAATTTGTTAAGGTACTTACTGTATATGTTGATCAGTGTTTTTAAAGTTAGAATAAACAATGCTGTGACATGTCTTTAAAATACATCTTTTATGTTCTTATAGCGCAAGAGACCCATACAGAAAATAGAAATGGGTACGTCAAGTCAAAATGATGTTGACATGAGTTGGATTCCTCAGGAAACTTTGAATCAGATCAGTAAGTAGCCTTATAAACTGCATGAGAAATTTTTCTCTAAGTAGAAGTTAAATAATTTTGATTCAGCAAAAAAAAATGCTTGGCTGGCACTAGTTAACATTGACATTACTCAATAGACTCTAGTATAATCATTAATGAAGCACTTAGAAGTACTTGTTCTGCTTATAGTGGTGTATGATTTAATTTAGATGTGCTTTCAAGTATGTAGCTTGTTTGTAAACATGAGTCTCTTTCTAATCTGTTTCCCATCTTCTTCCTTCCTGTTGCTTCAGTGCAGAGTAGAAGAGGTGAGGTGACTAATCTCTTCAGTGGTCTTCGCTGTAGTTCTGGGCTCTTGTATGTGCATGACTGTAGCTTGTCAATAACGGAGTGTACAGATTACCATTTTGTTCAGTTTTAGTTTTTCAAGACAGGGCTTCTTTGTGTAGCCTTGGCTGTTGTAGAACTTGCTTTGTAGCTCAGGCTGGCCTTTAACTCACAGAAATCTACCTGCCTTAGCCTCCTGAGTGCTGGGATTAAAGGTGAACACCACCAGCAGCAGCAGCAGCAGCCAGCAACCAGCTACAAGCTTCTATCGAAAGAGTGGACTAAAATACTACTATATGTATGTGTGTGTGTGTGTGTATACATATACATATATACATGTATACACATATACACACACACATACATACATACATTTTTTTTTAATAGGCAGTTTGTTAAATACTAATTTTTATGGAGAAATATAGAAGTTTTTTTGTGAGTGACGTTTTAAGAAATACCTGTGGTTCCGAGCACTATTGCCCTCCCAGAGAACCAGGTTCTGTTCCCAGCACCCATGTGATATCTCACGGCTGTCTGCAACTCCAGGTCTAGAAGATTTATCCCCTCCCTTTGGCCTCCACGGGCACTGTACACATACATGTGGTGCACAGACATCCATGCAGACAAAACACATACACATGGAGGGAGGGAGGGAGAAAAGAAAATTGTAAAAGGAAAGGGAACCTTTCAGGTTAGCCTCATTGTAAAGAAACTAAAATTGCACAAACATATAAAACTGTCCTTCATTAATTCGTTTCCATAAATAACTTATATTAAAAGGACTTTCTGTACATAGTTATTTCTCTATGAATGTTCTGTCTCCTGGTGATAATGATGCCCATGGCCTTGCTTTTCTTGCCCTGGGTTCATGTGCTTTCAGCACATTTTCCCTCAGCCACTGTGACACTGAGGCATTTTGAGCTTCCAGTAATCAGATTTCTTGATGAGTGTTTTACATTTTAAAGTAGAATGGGACCTACTTCCCCTGAGAATTTTTTAACCTATAAACTCACAGGCTAGCTGATTTTTTTTTTTAATAGAAAAATATTTGGATTTTGCTTAATAATCTTTTTAAATGTATACGGAATTATAAAGCATAAATATAAAGAAAATTTGTTATGTAAATACTATTACATGGGTTGACAGGATAGTCCAGTTGATGAAGTGTGTGCTGCATATTATGTGTTCCGTTGTTATGATGCGGAACCCATGTATAAAAAGTCAATGGTGGTAGAATGCCCTGGGTATCAGAGGCAGGTAGCCTCTTGGGGTTTGCTGGCCAGCCCAGCTTACTAATGAGCTCTAAGACCAGTGAGAGTCTCTCTAAAAACAAGTGGATGGCTCCTGCAGAACAATACCCAAAGTTTTCTGGTTCGCTTGCATGTGCACCCCCCCCCCCACCTTCATAAGCACACACTTGTGGGTGTCATTAATTTAAAAAGAATATAAGCTGGGTATGGTGGTAAATGCCTTTAATTTTAGGAATAAAGAGGCTGAGGCAGGAGGATGTATTTTGAGCTCTCCTGGGCTCTATAATGAGAGTCTCTCTTCAAAGCCAAACGATAATGAGTTGAAGGTGACTTCCCTGAGCTTCTAGCTGAGGGAGACTGAGCCAGTGGTGCTGTCTGAGGAGGGGAAGAGAGCCTGGGTGTAGAGTGCACTTGCCGCCTTTGGCCTCAGTAAGAGTGAACTACGCTGTTAAGAGTGTTCTTCCTGGGCATTGGCTCACCTTGTTTAGCATGTTTTCAATGGATGATGCAGCACTTCCAGGTCTGTCTTGTGGGGTCTGATGTTTCACTTCCGTGATTCTTCCCCCACACAGTACAATTTAGTTTACTCTGCAGACTTGAGTTTTTCTTGAGGCTTTGCCCGTTTTTGTTTTGCTCCTGACCTTAATGGGGAGTAAATGGTAATTTTGTTTCCTTTAGTAGCTGGAAAAAATCATGATACCCATCTATGATTGCTCTTTGTTTAAACAGAGTGCTTTTTCTGCTGTTAAGGTATTTGAAACTGTTTTTCCCAAAGCCAAATGACTCCCCCATGCTATCTTACAGACTTCTCTCTCTCTGTGTCTGCTGCCTAACCTAAGCAAGTCATCCTGAATTGGATATCTTTTTGAATGGAATTTCATTCAGGAATTGAAAAGGCATCAAAAGTTCTGCCCCCCCCCCCCCTTGTATTACCACGCTACAGTTGACTAGGATTTAATAATCACATGTTAACTGCTCACAGTGATGGCTTTTAGATTGGCAGGTACTTTTAGAATCTTTATAGATTAAAGATTCGGCTATTTACTTATTTTTTTAAATTATCTGGAAATTAGTCACCTGAGAAAGAAAGTAGTTCTTAGTCTGATCTTTGGGGAAAATCTGATAAAAAAATGTTTTGTTCACTATAAAAATGTCTTTGCTTAAAAGTGAGTTTTTAGGTAAGAAAAAACAATTTTCAGGCATTTTTTATGCAACTTGTATATTCAGTCTTAAAAGACATTGGGGAGTATGGTTTTGGGTTTTTTCAAGATAAGATCTCTCTTTTTAATAGTCCTGGTTGTCCTGGGACTCGATCTGTAAGGCCAGGCTGGCCTTGAGCTCAAAGAGATCTGTTTGTCTCTGCCCTCCCAAGGGCTAGGATTAAATGGTGTGCCACCATTGCCTGCTAGTCTTCAGATGTTCTTGATAAACGGTTATTATAAAATGTATCCTGACCTAGTAACTTCTCTTAAAAAAAAAAGTTAGGCATATTCTTTTTCATTTCATAAAATACTTAGAAGTAAACCTGACACTTTTGTGAAAGTATCTTTATCCAGTTTTTCACTCTGCAAAAGTCAGTTGGAGGTTATGGGGAAATGATGGGCTCTGTCAGTCTCAGGCCTCGTGCCTGGTCAAATGGTCCTCCTGCCGCACCTGTTAGCACTTGACACCAGGCTGTATACATTTTATCCTTTTTGGAAAAATAATAGCTTATTTCACACTGAACTATTCTTCCTGGTGCACAGTGTGCTAGAAAATAAGGAGAAGGTATGCCAAAGAAGGTATGCCAAACCTTTTTTTGAAACAGCCTTATTAGATATAGCTCAGGCTGGCCTCAAACTCAAGCTTCCCCCATACTGAGATTACAGGCATGAACCACCATGCCCATTTTGTCCCTCTGTTTTTAAAAGAAATTTGTAGATTATCTTTTATAGAATAGAAGAAACCCAACACTACACACATCTCTGTTAAATTCTCAAAGAGAGGCTGTGCACTAGAGTGGTTTTAGCATTGAGATACTAATATCCTTTGCTTGATTCTTCTGGCTAAAGTTGTATATTTTTCAAACAGTATGCAAACAGAATCTCATAGTTGCCCTTGCTAGCTTTGTTCCTCCTGCCTCCCCCTCCCAAGTGCTGGGGTGTGATCCTTCATACCTAGATCTTTCTTTGAAAGTTTAAAATTCCTACTTTCACACATATAAGCATGTTACAGCGTGTGCATGGTGTCTACAGTAGTACAGCAATCTTTGTCAGAATATCCTACATTAGGAATGAAAATTTTACTTTAATTGGTATTACCCTTGAAGGATATTTCTAAATTTATTTTATAAACCTAGAGCTAGGTAAGCAGCATCTGTTACCAGATGGTTAGTTAGCTTTTACTTCTCTTTCTTTCAGATAAAGCTTCTCCAAGAAGGCTGCCCAGGAAGCGGGCACAGAAGAGATCGGTGGGATCTGATGAGTAAATGTTCTTTGTGCAACAATTCAGTCTGTGCTTCCCCTGCCCTAATGTTTTCGGCCTGATGGGAATTAGTGCAGAGAAGCCATATCACCATAGAAAGCAACTGCTGCTTACGTGTGGACTGAGCAGTCAGAGTGTGGCCATAATATTGCTGAAAATGCACTGCATTCGTTTTTCTAAAGTAACAAATTTGGTTGTTTGGTTTTTTTTTTTTAACCATTAAACTGTGTGGGTGTGAATGTCTGAGCAGTTGTCTTACCAGAATCATTGTTAAACTACCTGAAACATGCCTTCAGAATACTCAGCAAAATGCTGTTGCCGCTTCCCTTTGGGATATTTTCTGATTTTGCCCCCAAGCTCAATTACTATTTGTCCCCAGTGTAGTTTTAAATATTCTGCCATGAATTATTTTGGGGAAATAATTTCTTTCTTTCTTGGAATCGATCAAATCTAAACTGATGGCACAAACTGGCCCTTTGCTTGCCGTCTGCTACAGCTTATTATATTCTAAAGGCAAAGCAGGAGCAGCAGGGGCATGTTGGGTATTTGCTGCTCTTTACTGTGTGCACACCTTCAGGAACTTGGGGTCTCTGGCAACAAAATTGTGAAACCTGACAGTTAGTTATATAAATCCTGTTAGTATATAAATCCTGTTTCTAACCTGTTTTGTTTTGTTTTAAACAAAAAATAGTTTGTGCAAATTGGGTTGTTGTGTTGTCTGTTGTGTAACCTGGAGAGCTCCGGAGTGACCTCCCTTCATTGCTTCTGTGCTTGTTGTTGGCTTTAAGCAGAGCATTGTGTTTTTAGAAATAATCCTAAGAACAATTGTTATGGTCTATAGACCAAAGGGATCAAATTTTAGGGGCAAGGATACATTTTGGTTAATTTGAATCTACAAAACATTAATTGGAAGGTTTTAAAGTAGTTACAGGCTTATCTTTTAACCTGATCTTTTGGGGGTTTTTTATTGTTGACCTAGTTTTTTTCCTTGTTAATGTGAAAAATTCCCAAAATTTAAGCACTTTAGGACCAAAATTAAGTTGGTTTTGGTAACAATCCCTTTAGTTACTCTTGTCTGAACTAGTGAATTAAGTTTGGCATTATTGTCAGACTTAGTGAAAATTAACATTGAGTGTGAACGGGGAAGAGCTTCCCTCTCTTTTTAAGCCATATTCTCCCTGTCTGTATTACAAAGAAGTGATAATTTCAGTAGTTCTTTTATTTCTGATTTCATTTTCATTGGGAGGTCCGATCCCTTCCCACACACCTAAAGGAAAACACACAGAAACAGAACTTCCAAGCTGTTTAACATGTGAGCCAGAGCTTCTGTAATTGTTAATCATTTTGCAAAAGGGGCTGAAATGTCAAATTGCCTGTATCTGTATTGCTGAACTGTAAATTTTCTCTGCTTGTAATATAATGTGTGTGGGTTTTTAATTGAGCTGTATAATCAGTCTATTTTGAAAAGATTATTTGAGGCCTGAGGAACTCTATGGCTTTTGACTTGATGTCATATAGGAGGCCCTTCTCATTCTCAAGAAACATTTCCAAAACCTTCTGTGAATGTCCTACTGTAACGTACTACAGTAAGGAGTAAGTAATTAAAACCTTAAAGTGGCCCGTAGAGTTTGACCAAACACCTGGTAAAAATATGGGCAGTTGCAGGAACCACCTTAACAGCTGCCACGTTCTCATCCCTGAGCAATTGCCTTCTACACCAACTCTTTGTTTCCATGACCCAGTGAGAGCCTTGGGAGTGTAGAATGTATTACTTTTTAGTGGAGACAGGGGACAGCTGAAGTGCCAGGCATCTACTATAGCATCAGTAAGTATTTAGCAGAAACTAAACTCCATAATGAATGGAATTCAATTCCACACATGGTTTGTTCAAGCACACTTAATAAGTAGTCTACTTTTAAATGTCTCTTTAAAATGTAAATACTTGGATGAAGCCCTGTTTGTTTAGTTTCAATATAGTCATTTACATCATCAACCTTGGTTTCAGAATTTATCTTTTGAACAACTGAGTTTTAGAATCTGTTAAATGAATTTAAGGATCATGTATATCAGAGCTGTCTCCCAGACCTTTAAGAATAACATGTCATAAAGCACCAATCTCACTCTGGTTGTAGACCTTCATTATTTGAATCATGTTCTGTATGTAGTAAGGGACTTTGGGACTGATTAACTGTCACTGACACATTTCCTGAGGAGTTTGGAAAGGAGTGAGACTTTGGAAAAGCCTAAGGGGAAAGAAGCAGGTAGAAATGAGAAGTAAAATTAGACCTTTGTTGGGTGGTGTGACTGGTTTACCCGCCTGCCATTGTTAGGGGGAGAGTCGAGTGATACAGCATTGAAACAGTCATGCCAGTATTTGGGGGAACAGGTGAAGTTACATGCAGGAACATAAAGCCTTTGTCTCCTATAGTGCAATGGTGTTCATTCATACTTTGGGTACAAAGGAAAATGTGTTTAGTTGTACTTTTGAGTTATGAATTTTGTTTATTTTTAGATGGGGCTTTACAGCCTTCTCAAGGTGGTCTTTAATTCCTACAGTATGGCATGAAATAATTTTAATTTAGCCCAGAGCAATGCATATGCTCTTATTAAGATGCTGATAGACTAGGCCCTTGGTTTTTTGAATTCCAAACTTATATGTTAGCTTAAATTAAGACTCTTTCTAGATAAAGCTGAAGTGCTTATACAGTGTTGCGTGGCGTTTATAGCTATGGAACTAGTCAGTAAACTTGATCTGCATTAAGTCCTTCCTTACTCAACCTGGTGAAGGACAGCCAGATGGTCAGATTTCTTGTTAGCGGTGTGTGTGGTGTTAGGTTGCATGGTTACAATAGTCTGTGTTCCAGAGAAAAATCACCTGTGCAAAGTACTTTCTAAAAAGGGGCAATAGGGCTTAGCAATTACTGCAGATAACTAGGCAATGATTGCCCCAGAGCATTAATTTTGTTGGTAATTACATGGTTTTGTCCCTTTTTCATGTACACAAAACAGATTTGTGATTCTATCTGAAGATCTGGGGTCTTCTCTAGATGGTGTAATTGTGTAGGAGCACACAGTTGTATTTGTAAGGGAGTGAGGGGACCATGAGTCATGGGACGTGTTCTGTGGATGTTCCTACTCATAAACCTTCACAACAGCTCACTGGGGCAGCTGCGTTGCTCTCGCTTAGTATGTGGGGAAGAGAGTCATTGACTTGAAGTGATTTGAAGACTACGTTAAAATATGGCTTCAGAGATGTCTCTTGTTAAAACCTCAGTTTTCTTTCCCTATATTCCGGGCAACATAGATATGTATAAAACCAAGCATTTGAGCATCTTACAAATACTCATTTTCTAGAATCCAGAGCTAGACAGTTTAGATCGCTTTGGTACTGAATATTCACCTTGTGTTTGTACCATGTACACATCGAACACACACTTGCCACTTAGCTCATAGGCGTTGCAGAAATGCATCTTTGCACTTTGATTGTAGTGTGTGTATTATATTTTATGTCTCCTTAGTAAAGAGTTTGTGTTTTTTAAAAACATCTGGCACTATGTGGTGGTGCACACCTGTATTCCCAGCACTGGGAAGGCAGAAGTAGGATGGTGAGAACGTCCAGCCTGGCCACAGAGCAAGTCTCTTTCAAAAAAAAAACCCAGCAATCTGTTTGGATTGTTTGATTTCTTTTGTTTTTAAACTGAAATGCCCATATTCATGTGTAATAGTTGCTTGTATTCTATAGGCAGGTGGGACAGATCTGGGGTTACAAGACTTCTGATCTAATTTTGTAGTTTGGATTCTTTGGTTACAGTAAGACATTGCAATGAAGTCCATTGTACCTGGAAAGCCCAAAGGATAGGCCTTTAGTTTTCAAGGCACAGAGGTAATGTATGCCTATTTTGTTCCATTGCTTCCAGACTGTGTACGTACCCATCAGTTTGTCCTGTTGTCACAAGACCCTCTGCTTGATTATGAGCCCAAGACTTCTGTATTGATAGCTCAGTTAGGTAGAAACCTGTTACTGCCTAAAGAAGCACCAAGGCAAAGGCCAGTGGATGTCTGAGTGTGAGGTTAGCCTAATCTACTTATGAGTTCTAGGCCAGAGAACTACACAGTGAGGCCCTGTCTCAAGTGGGAACAGCTCAGTTGGTAATGGCCTTGCAAGTATGAGGACTTGGGTTTGAACTCCTGAAGGCATATGAAAATGTCAGGTATGGTGGCAGGTGCTGGCCAGCTCTGTCTCAAAAGTAGAGGACAGCATTCCTAAGGATGGCACCCAGGGTTGTCCTCTGGCCTCCATACTCCTGCAGTCTGAAGGCATTTTAGACAACAGGCTAAGAAGTACTTAAGAATGGTATACATAGAATGTAGCACTTGTCTTGTGTCTGAGTTCACTTCTTAACCACAATAAATGTGTTCAACCATTTGCTCCATGTTCATTCACACTCAGTCATGAGGCAGGCGACAGGCTCTGGGAGTCTAGGATACCCACTTCGGTGCTTAGCTGCTGCCTAGAACTTGATTGAGAATGTGTTCATCATGCGTACAGTGGGCCTGTGTTCTAGTGCAGTCTTCAGGACTGTATGAACCTTCATTGACTTTGTATACTGGACTGTGTGTTATCTCCAGATGGAATCTTCCTTTTGCACCATCCTCTCCATCCCTGACTCCTCTTTGCCTGTTATTTGGAAGCTCTGTCTTGTCCTGCAGTTTCTCCTGTCCTTTTCTGTGTGTCCCTGTGCTGCTGGCCTTGCTTAGTCTCTTCCTTCACTAGGTCTGTAATGTCTGTTTCCTTCTGACTTAGCCTGGGCAGAGCCTGCCCCTCCTAAGATCTCGTGGCACTCTGTGTTCAGGGCCATCTTCATTCAGTTCCCAGGTCTCCAGCAAGTCCACTTTCCCGCCTAGGGCCATGCAGTTGGATGATGGCCATTTGGCATATAAGCATTTCCACCACCATCTCATGATTCATGTTGTGGTTGCTTATTTTAGTCCTGGGTTCTTTGATCTAAATTATTTCCTTCGGGGCCAGTCTAACTGCCTGTGACCCATTAGTCTCTTTTCCCACGCCAGTACCATGTTTACCCTCCTCCATGACCCTCTCTCCAGCTCCTTCGTCACTCTAACAGCATGACCCTCCTTTAGCCTTAATTAATGAATGACAGCTGCCCCTAGCTCAGCTGTAAATTAACATTAGATTTCAGTTCTCTACTTCTGAGGTTCCTGTGATTCAAGTGTCACCTTTTCTACTTCCCAAATCCCTTCAGGAGACTTGGAGCTGCTATTTTAATTCAGCGCTTTGCCGCATGGATTCCCAGTGTGCTTCAAGCAAGTTCATTTATTAGGAAGCTTTATAGTGGTGTGTAGTACGAGGTTTCTGACCCGGACTTTCGGGCCTAGCCTCAAGGTTTAGATCCGCAGACCCACAGACCCGCAGAGACACACAGATGCTTACATTAATTTTAGGCTGATCGGCCTAAGGCCCAGGCATGTAACTAACATGCTCTTTACCCTTAAACTAACCCATGACTTATCCTGTTCAGCTATGGAGCTCCATACCTTTTCTCAGAGCAGCATAGTTGTCTCCTGCATCCTCTGGCTTGTCTGGCAACTCTGGAGTCTCTGTGGCGTTCTGCTCTGTTCTTCCTGTTCCCAGAGTTTTCTTAGTCTGGTACCCCTGCCCACAATTCCTGTCTGCCTTTGACCAATCAGCACTTTTTATTTAACTCATAGGCAGGACAATTATTTACAGTGGAACATCACAAATCTACAGTGGGGACATATCTACAGGTGTCCTTTTGGATGTCTTTTGTTTCTGTTTGGTGAAAATGGGGGTAATGAACCAGTAATTCCCATGCAGGTTTGATATACTTGTCATTAATGTCAGTGAATGTGCTGGGTCTGGTGATAAAGGTGCCTGCCTCTGAGCTGCTGAGCTGCTGTTTCCAAGGCATACCCATTATTACAGCTGATCAGGAAAGCATTGTTGCAATCTGAAAACTTTCTCAAGTGCTAGCCCATGCCACTGGTTAATCTTGAGAAATGAGATACACAAAGATATCTAAAATGCTAAACATAAGAAAAAGGAAGGAAAATTAGCCCAAGCATGATGGTACATGTCTTTTACCCCTTTGCTTGGGAAGTAGATAGAGGTAGGTGGATCTCTTTAGGATTCAAGGCCCCCCTGGTCTATATAGTAAGATCCTGTCTAAAAACAAATTTGATCATGATTTTGCCCACAATCATGTTTTTAAATGTTAACATATTCTCTACATACAAAAATGTTACTATTGCAGATGACAAAGTAATGTTGTGGAGTCAGAAGGACTAGCAATGAATTTCATGCCAAACTTGATGGAGCCTTTTCAGCGCAGTATTTTGGAGTCTGAGGCAGGAGGATTGTAACTTCTAGGCCTGCTTGGGCTGTGGGGTAAATTTCAAGGCCAGCCTGAGCAACTTACTGAGATTCTGTCTGAAAAGAGCTGGGGATGATGAGCTCAGTGGTAGAGAGCTTGTTTGGGGTGTTTGAGGTCCTGGGTTCCGTCCCCAGCACTGCTCATGTGTACGGGTATGTACACACACACACACACACACACACACACACACACACACACACACACACTGCTAGGCTCGTAACTTTGCACATCATGGTCTAAGATACATGGGGATTCAAAGACCTACTCTCTTTCTGTTACCACTGGTACTAAGTTGGTTTTCAATTAACACACAACACAAACAGGCCAGTTAAATAAACATTGTCCCCTGGATACCCAGAGAGGCAGTAGCACTGGGTTTCTAAGGCATACCACTATTACAGCTGATCAGGATTTTCCAAACTCTGCTCTGTGCAGTTACACTGCATGTTCCTCATAGAAAGGTCATGTGATTAGAGGCCGCAAACTTGGAGAATGTGGCTTTATAACTAATGTTTTCAGTCTTTTGTGTGAAGAATTAGGAAAAAACAAGGACTATAAGAACCAGTGTCTTTGGGTTTTCTTCTAAAGGCTTGGAACAGTATTAAATTTCAGATTAACCTTTAAATGCTAAGTCTAGGGAGAGACATACCAAAATGCTGATCCAGTCTTCGTGCTAGGGTGGTGAATTTTTTTTTTTTCCTTTTCAAAATGTTTGTAAAGTGCTTATATTTTCTAATGAAAGCAATAAACATGAATGTTGAATTTATCTGGGCCTCCAAAGATGAGTGTGATCCTCAAAGCAGTTGCAGATAGCTTTCGTGTAGCCAAAAAAAAAAATGGAGCCAGTGCCCACCATGTGTAATCACACTTACTGTTTGAAGGTCGGGATAACTGTTCACAGAAGACTCTACAAGTATTTTATATCATCCTTGAAGTAACTGAATGCTCCATTCTCCCCATCTCTGCTCTGTTCTGGTCCAGCCCCATGTTCAAATCTGCATCCCTGTCCCACCCAAGTCACAACCTCAATTTGCCCTGCTGAAAATCTGAAGATTGTTTTTCCTGCAATTACATGTGGTGCTCCACTGTGGCCTGCAGCATGTACCAGAGTCTAGATGAGAGTATCCCTCCCTTCCTTGCCCTCACCTGCACATAGCAGTGGGGCCTTCCCAGCTTACCTCGGGATGTATCCCCTGACCATATGCATCACACATCTTGCTTTGTTCTTGGCTTCTTACTCACTGGTCCTTAAGTAGTTTCACCCTATGAAATGTGAGCTTTAGGACCAGAACTGTTCAAGGACGAGGGGTGTAGTTCAGTGGTGGACCCCTTGCCTTAAATGCGCTGGACCCCACATTGCACATCCAGCCCTACCAAAATAAAGTCACTAGATAGTCCTCAAATAGTACCCGAATAGTATAGTTCCTGAAAAATCAGTGTTTGGTGATATGAATTCTTTACACAGCCACACTGATACATTTGCAAATAAGGAAATTAAAAGTACAAGTTAACTTGATTTAAAAAATCACTATTAAAGCTGCAAAATTGAGATTCAAACAAGTTGATGTGTATGTCCCTAGCAATTGTGATTGTGCTGCCTTCCCCATAATGCTGAGAGTGTTTGTCCCTCCAAACTACTTCCTGGTCACCATGCACTGAAAACTCAAGAGGAGAGGAGATGTCTGCATGCCATACTTGGGATGCACAGGCAGGATTGCAAGCCGATTCACCTTGAGTCTATGCCAAAAGCTGGTGGTATCGAGTGTAGACTGCTCAGTTCAAGAGGACATGGCAGCCAAGTACACGTAATTGCTGGTAAATGGTGCCTGTGAAATCCATCAGGTGGTTCTATAAAAGGCATGAAAACATTACAGCTGTAGCTTCAATATGAAAAACTTGTTCCTAAACTGACTTGTAACCACGGATACTTTCTGATATGCATAGTGACCAAGCATGACCCCATGATGCCAAGCAAAAACCATTAGCCCCTCACAGGCTGCCCACTAACCTTGAAGGCAGTGTGAGAGAGACAAGAACAGCCCAAGTTTAGCCCCTTACCCCTCAAGACTAATGGCGTCATTAACATTTAAAACTAAGGCACAGCTCACAGTAAAAATCCTAGTAATCAGAGGCTGAGGCAAGAGGTCTGCTGTGTGTTTGAAAGATAGCCCCTGCTACAGAGTGCGTCCTTGTCCCAGAAAACCTAGTTAGGGCCAATGAGGCGGCTCAGAGGATTAAAAGTACTTACTACACAAGCCAGAACCAAAAAAGAAGCAGAGAGCCAACTCCCCAGAGTTTGGCCTCTGACCTCCACATCTGAGCCTGCACACACACAGCATAATTTTTTTTAATTAAAACAAAATAGCTGGGTAGTGGTGGCACACACCCTTAAGCCCAGCACTCAGGAGGCTGGAGAGTAAGTTCAAGGACAGCCAGGGCTACATAGAGAAACCTTGCCTTGAAAAAACAGAAAATGTGCATATTTCTAAATGCATATAAATCAGTTTCTTATGGGAGCAGTTGTTTTTTCCTCTTCATAATTTTTCCCATAATTCCACTGCAGGGAACTTCCAAATGATAAGGCATTGTAGGGCAGGCATGGTGACTCAGCACCTAAAGGCATTTACCACCAAGTCAGAGTTGGATTCAAGAACCCATGTGGTAGAAGGAAAGAATAGACTCTATAAAGTTGTCCTCTGGTCATATACACACTATGGCAGGTGCATGCGTGTGCATACACACACTAATAACAAAAATTTTAAAAAGAATATATATATATATACACACACACACATATATATATCCCAGATGCCCTGAAGACAGTGCACATATGTATTTTTGCTGCCCTCTGCTGCCCAGGAAAGGTATGGCAGTGACTGAATCACCCATGGCCTCCCAGCCCCTTGGTATTGCCTGAAACCTGCTGAAGTCTGGGAAGATTTTACTCCTAAACACACTACTCCAGCTGGGGCTCCACACAGCATGTCCGTGATGTGCCCCACTCCAAATACACATAGTAGCAGAATGGAAAATACTGCTGTTTTTTTCCCCAGACACCAGTGAAATGCACTTAGACGGTTAACAGAATGATTTGTCAGGTGAATGCCGTCCATAGACTGACCAGCCACATACAGCATATGCTCTCCACACAATGGTTCTCAAGCTATGGGTCACTAACCCTTTTGGTTGCATACAGATATCCTGGGTATTAGATATTTACATTAGAGTTCACAATCATAGCAAGATGACAGTTAGGAAGTAGCAACGAAAATAATTTTATAGTTGGGGGTCACCTCAACACGGGGAGCTGTATTAAAGGGCCTCAGCTTTAGGAAGGTTGAGAAGCATTGCTCCAAGAGAAGCAAGCTGAGCAAAGAAAGCCGACCAGTCTGCTTTGCCTGCTACGGATGAGGTCTTCGTCATGAACGTGACGGCATGAGAATGGCGGTTTGTTTCCATCCCTTGGCTGGATGCCGTAGGATGGTTAGACTACTGGGATAAACCCTGAATCCACTCACCCATCTACTGCATGGATAACCTTCCTCTAGCCTCCTGAC
This sequence comes from Phyllotis vaccarum, assembly GCA_033318265.1. Taxonomy (NCBI): domain Eukaryota; kingdom Metazoa; phylum Chordata; class Mammalia; order Rodentia; family Cricetidae; genus Phyllotis; species Phyllotis vaccarum. The sequence continues at coordinate 41,835,326 of JARWLC010000011.1, read as the reverse complement.
TAATCTCTGCCTGTTTCTTCAGCTGTCATCTGGGGAGAACAGTAACTAATTACTAGTTAATCCAATGAGGAGTTCTAAATATTTTTAGTTTCCTCACTTTTTTAAAAAAAAATGCAGTGTGACAAAGAACTGAGCTGGATGACTGAGTGACTGAGCCACAGTAATGTTCTTGCTTCTCCGTGTAAGCAGTGATCACGTGTCTGGCACTAAAAGCATGTGAGGTTTTACCCCCAAACCATGAGCTATTTAAAAAAAGGTCTCGTCCTCTTCTCCTCTCTCACTTTGTCATTTCCAAGCAACCTCAGACTGCTCTAGTGCATGCAGCCAGCCACACTGCCTGCTGCCCAACCTACACACGTGTGCATGGATACAGCTGCTTCCTGCGTGCTTATAAAGTACACGCCAGACACCAGTATCTGCAAGTAGTGGTGGTGGTGGCCCTGCCCATGGTGCAGCCAGAGCCTTGACCCACTCTACCAACTGCCGTTCTAGTCATTTCTGAGCCCCCCTGGCATTACATGGATTCTGGGGATCCAAATTCTGGTCCACACTTGCATGGCAAGACTCTTACGAACTGAACGAAGTCAGCGCCTCTCATTCCCTTGTCTCAAAGCTTTCTTGAACTCTCTACCTCCCACTGATGGTAGGTGTCTATTCCATAATCCCCCCGCACAGGGTTTCAGTCATTCACACTGAGTGCTCAAGGTGTGTATGCCGCCATTGACTGCGAGGGCTATGCCTTGCTCCCTAGGACAGGGACAATGACAGCTCCGGACTGGAGCCTGGAACACAGAAAGCACTCAAAATGTGTTGAGTGGGTGGAAGGATGAGAATGGCCAGGCACTGATTCGGTTTCTAGAGCAAAGATCCACTCCTCTCTAGATGAGACCTCTGTGGCCTCTCTGCTTTACTCCACGCTAGGGTGAAACTTGCAAGAAAGTGACTAAATGAACCTCAGTGAAGAGACATACCTGTTTGGCCTTCTTTCTAGGAGGGACTCATACTCTGGGCCAATTTTAATACCTTTGAACTCCCAGCCTAGATTTTTCTCTTTGACTCTTCAGAGGAGGGAAGAGCATGGTGGGAAGAATCCCTGGCTCTTTGATGGGTGAAGTGTTCAGATCCACACAGCAGCATTAGGATGCCTTTAAGATCGCCCTAGGCCTCGTTGCCCCACCCCGCAAGCTTCGGACACTGGGGTGGTGGCTGGGAGCACATCAATCAAGCATCATGATCTCCCTTTGCTCTTTCAGGCGCAGAAAGAAAGAGGCCCACTGAGGAAGCGCTGTGGCTCAGCCATCCTTCCGGCTCAGGTGCACAGTATGCCTGCCTCGACTGCTTCAGGAAGTTGCCTAGGCTAGGGGGCCCTGATTGCTTTCTCTGTACCAGCTTGCTGTTTGTGAGATTTCGGACAGCACCAGCCGCTCAGCTGAACCCTCCATGGAGTCAACGCTGGAAATGATTGTCACTAGCAGCTAACAGCTGTGTTGTCGCGGGGGAGGGGGGATGCGCTCCCAGAAAGCCCAGTGTCTCTGACTGCTAGTGTGTAGGACCAGAGAAGCCCAACCAGTCAGGAATGGAAGAAACCCAGGCTAAGCTCTGGGGCTACTTGGGTCATCAGGTTTCATATCCCCACATCATCGATGGCCTCATGACAAGGATGTCGGGAGACAAGAGGATTCTGTGTGAAGCAAGCTAACGTGCTTTCTTGATTGGACATACCTTAGCTTCCATGACCATTTGAGGAAATGTTCAATGGCGAGTGTCCTCAGGCCAAGCTAACAGGAGGCCTTATAAAGGGGTGAGTGGTTCCCCCCACCCCACAGGCTCTCTGGTGGAGGTGAGCCAGGCACCCAAGCTGAGTAAAGCTTCATGCAAATGTAGTTTCTACTAGCTGCCTCTCAGGGGCTGTTTTGTCGATGCTCAGGAGCTAGAATTGTGCTGATGTGAATCGGGTTGAATTGCTTTGAATCAAATTGGATAGAAATAAATGGATGTGAAAGGCTTACAGATATGTATGAATCTTGCTGGGTGCCAGGCCCTGGGAGGTCAAAGGTGAGGGCAATCATCATCACGCACCCCCCTTCTTCCCAAGTGTATCCAATGCCAGTGCTGTGGGTCTGAAAAAGCACGTTTGAGGTCGTGTTGTGAGTGGTAGGGGGGTGGAAGCACCATCCTGGTTGAGGGAAGCAGTCTTGTGTTCCATCTATGACACATGCTCACTTGTGCTCATACGTGGTCACATAGAGACAAACTGTGTCTGTCGCCCGCCAGCGAACCACGTGATCGGAATGCCCCTCCCCCTACACCGCGGTCTAAGTCAAACTGGAATTTCAGAGAGTTGGCTCAAAAGCCCGCATTTAAACAGAAATAAAAGCCGAGCAGCGACGGCGCACGCCTTTGATCCCTGCACTCCAGAGGCAGAGACAGGCGGATCTCTGGGAAGTCCAGGCCCACCTGGTCTACAAAGCAAGTTCCAGGACAGCGACAACTGTTACAGACAAACCTGTCCCAGAAAACCAGGAAAAAAAAAAAAAAAAAAAGAGAAGAAAACTTGAAAGAACCCCTGGGGGAGTTCTGCATCTCAGCAGGGCTACCCACCCCCACCTGCTTTTTCTAACTTCATGATCCATTTTATCTTAGATTCAAATGAACATATCGATACCCTCCAAACTCTAGAGTACACAGAAAGTTCTTCGATTTTTAGGATTTTAACTGGTTCTTGGGGACCCATTCTCCAGTGTCAGTAACGTATTAAACTCAGAAGCCAGGGTGGTACAATTTGAAATCTCTCAGGTAATGCTTGACTTTAGGAGTTAAAGGCCAAAGTAGGAAACATAGCAAGACTCATCTCAAATAAACCCCACAATTTGAACTCAGGACCCAACATATGGTATGATTATAGGACACAAAACAGTCCCATTGGTCAATGATCCTTGAACACCTACGGGGTACCTTCACTCCGGAGTCTGACTTATAACGAAGGCCTCACGCCACCTAATGGAGAGGAGAGGAACTGCACCAGAGTCTATTGGATGGATGCAATTCCAAAGATGGCTCACAGAGGATATCCCCCACCCCCCAGCATCATCACAGCAGGCTGCAGCCCAAATTGCAGTGGGGGCTTTCCCATTGTCCTCTTTTAGAAAAAGAAAAATTCATAGTCACAAGAGTGACACATCATTCCTGATGGTGATCAATCACCCTTTGCTGTTTTGTTCTGAGACAGGGTCTCACTGTTGTGGTCCGGGATGACCTAGAATTCACCAGCCTGCTTCATACCCTTGTGCAGTCTCGCTTAATTTATAAGTGATTCGCTTTCTTTTTCTATATTTATTGTGGGCATGCATGTGCGCGAAGGGAGGTCAGAAGACAACCTGTGAGAGGCCTTCTCTCTTTCTGCCCCATGGATACAAGTGATCACCTTGTTAGCCTTGGTATCAAGTGGCTTTATGGGCTGAGCCATCTCTCTAGACCATAAGAGATAACTTTGCAGAATGGACAGAAGTATGTACTTAGATAGGTTATGTTGGGGAGACATCATTTCCCTAGAAATAGCCTTTTCTTCCCCATCAGGAAGATAATGGACATTGTTGGAGTTATTTCAACAATGAAACAAAAAAAAAAAGAAGAAAAAGATTTAAAATTATTTTATGTTTGGGGGAATTTGCATACCAGAGCTCGTGTATGGAGGACAAAGGATAACTTGGTGGGAACCTTTTTCCTTCTACAATGTGGGTTCCTGGAATCTCATCAGGCTTGATGGCAGGTGCCCACACCCACTGAGCCATCGCGGTGGCCCCACACCATCTCCTCTGAAAGGACCTTCTTTCCAGCCCTTCCCACTTCATCTTGCTGTGGCTCTCGGGAGCTCCCTTGGCATCCATTGCAGCACCTTGAAGACTCTTGGGGAACAGTCATCTCCTTTCTGGTTACACTGTTAACTCCTAAAGATAACCTTCTTGGGGACTCCTTTCTGGGTGATCCCTTCCTCTTGAGAATAACTTTCTGGAGATCACCTTCCTGGAGCCAAATTTTAAGGGACCACCTCCTGGCTTTCACTCTCCTAGGGTCTACCTCTTTTTGATCGCTTCCTAGAAACATCTGGGGTCCACTCTTCTGTGGGATGAATCCTGAGAGCCATCTCTTAAGGAAAGAAAAATGATTAAGATTAAGGCTCAGACTATATACCAATGTTATAATGTGGGTACCTACGGGAGAGTCTTTCCAGGCAGTGAGGGATTGTCTGGCTCATGTACTACATGAATAGCTTGTGGCCTGACGTGGGGCCCTGGCTCATAAGGGGCAGGAGGAAGAGTCCCTGATCTCTCAGCAGAAAAAGCTCCTCAGTTTGCTCAGCTAATTCAGTATCAAAGTGACCCTGTGGGACCATCATCGATGCTGAACCGGGGACATGCTGGAGAATGAAAACAGGGAGGGAGGAAAGCAGAGTAGGGGTGTGACACCGAGACTCTAGAGCTAGCCCCAGAGTACCTTGAACTGTCTGCACACAAGCCACCATCTGGACTCCCATGACGTAGGTTGACACCTAGACTCCCGTGACACAGGCTGACACACGGACTCCCGTGACACAGGCTGACACCTAGACTCCCGTGGCACAGGCTGACACACGGACTCCCGTGACACAGGCTGACACACGGACTCCCGTGACACAGGCTGACACATGGATTCCCGTGACACAGGCTGACACACGGACTCCTGTGACACAGGCTGACACACGGACTTCTGTGACACAGGCTGACACACGGACTCCCGTGACACAGGCTGACACATGGACTCCCGTGACACAGGCTGACACACGGACTCCTGTGACACAGGCTGACACACGGACTCCCGTGACACAGGCTGACACATGGACTCCCGTGACACAGGCTGACACACGGACTTCTGTGACACAGGCTGACACACGGACTTCTGTGACACAGGCTGACACACGGACTCCCATGACACAGGCTGACACACGGACTCCCGTGACACAGGCTGACACATGGACTCCCGTGACACAGGCTGACACACGGACTCCCGTGACACAGGCTGACACATGGACTCCCGTGACACAGGCTGACACATGGACTCCCATGGCACAGGCTGACACACGGACTCCCGTGACACAGGCTGACACATGGACTTCTGTGACACAGGCTGACACATGGACTTCCGTGACACAGGCTGACACATGGACTCCCATGGCACAGGCTGACACACGGACTCCTGTGACATAGGCTGACACATGGACTCCCGTGACACAGGCTGACACACGGACTCCCATGGCACAGGCTGACACATGGACTCCCGTGACACAGGCTGACACACGGACTTCTGTGACACAGGCTGACACATGGACTTCTGTGACACAGGCTGACACATGGACTTCTGTGACACAGGCTGACACATGGACTTCTGTGACACAGGCTAACACATGGACTTCCGTGGCACAGGCTGACACATGGACTTCTGTGACACAGGCTGACACACGGACTCCCATGGCACAGGCTGACACACAGACTCCCATGGCATAGGCTGACACATGGATTCCCGTGACATAGGCTGACACATTTTCATCTGTATCAGAGCTGGCCTGATTCACATTTTCCTCACTTGCTAGCCAAGTCTCATGTAGGTGCCTCAAACAAGATAGAACGTGCAGTCTCATGATTCTGATCCTGACCTTGTCTCACCTAGGCCCCAGATTACAACACTGATGTGTTAACTTAGCCTCATCTTTATTATTTTCAGGCAAGCAGCGATGTGTTAGAGCTTGCCCTTGCTCTTATTACAGCCTGACTCCCTTGCCTAAGCTGATATAATGGCTAATCTGGTTGTCATTCTGATTGGACCTACGATCACCCAGATCCGCTAAGCAATTTTCTTGATCCAATTGCTGGAGGTGGGAAGACTCACCCTTGCTGTGGGCAGCCTTTGGATGGCCGTCCAGATAAAGGACATGGAAGAAGAGATCTGTCTTTGCCTATTTGCTGTCACTGTTACCGCCAAGTACATCTACTCTGCTGCTGCTACTGCTGATTCCTTTGCTATTAGAACCAGCTTGTTAGGGTTTCCAGTGTGGACTGAAGTGTGCTGATATATTTAATCAAATTAATCTAAAATAATAGAGTCAACCCCAGAGCCAAGCCAAGTCAGAGAGTGGTGACCCATATCCTTAATATCAGCTTTAAAAATATAAAAAGTTAAGAGAGCTGGGCGGACCAAAAAAAAAAAAAATAGTTTTTCCAGCTTTGCCAGAGACTTTCCTTTCAGTGGAGGTCAGAGAGACTTGCAGTTAAAAGATTCCTAGAGACAGGCCTAAGAGTCGGCTGGGTAAAAAGTGACCATGGTTTATTTCTCTATCTCTCTGATATTCCAGCTTTTCCCCAACATCTGGCTCCAGGTTTCCATTATATCCCAAATACAGTTCATGCAATTCTGAAGATCAGCAGCTCTCTAGAAAATCCCCCAGGCCTCCAGAGCCGTAGTGGGACTTGGTGGCATCCATTCTCACGGATCGAGCACTACACTGGCTTCTCTGTCTTTCCAGTTTTACACGGTCATTGCTGGATTACTCCAGTCGGATCATCTAAGTTGTCTAGAGAACCTTGATTAACACAGCGAGATTGTATAATTTCTAGCACTCATTTGGTCCCTGTGTTAACTTCTGCACTCAAGAACTTCCCATGGCTGTCTCCAGAGGGGCAGATGTGACTTCTGAAGTCCTCTCAGGTGGCCTTCTCTATGAACTTGGTCTTCATAACCTGCCTGCATCTCTGACTATCCTTTGTGTACTATGCTTGCCACTTCATTGAACAGCATCTCTGTCTCCACATCTGTATCCCTCCTGACTGGCCAGTGGTCCGTCCATCGGTTCCCTCCCTCCATTTGTGTGTACTAGTGCTTTGCAATGTGCTGGAAAATGAAGGGATGGGAAGGCTTAAGCACCACATCCCCATCCCAGGCTCAGCTATGAGGGCTCCTGCTGACCTCATTACAGGTAGTTCCAGTGTCCCACAGGGAGGCCAGGAGTCTTTTGCTTCTTGTCACCTGCCAGGCTCTTGGTTTTCTCTGGAGGTCATTTTAAAGCTCTTCTGCAAGAAACCAATCTGTAAACACACATCTTTGCCCTCAATAAAACATTAAAAAATATTATTTTCTACTATACTCATTTAGTTGTGTGTGTGTGGTGTCTGTGTGCGTATGTGTGTGTGTTCGCCTGTGAATGTGCATATGGAGGTCAGAGGGCAACATGAAAGCTGTTTCTTTTACCATCTGGGTTCTGAAGATCAAATCCAGCTTCTCAGGCTTGGCAAAAGTCTCTTAACTCACTAATGGATCTTGCCAGCCCCAAACATTTTTAAATGTGTTGTACACACATATCAGGAGGTTTTTGGCACGATATACTTAGCGTCAGCTTAAAAACCTTAGGCTGGGGTCTGGAGAGATGGATCAGTGGTAAAATGTTGCTGTGCAATATGAAGCCCTTAGTTCAGAACGTCTGGACCCATGGAAATAAACTGGGTATGGTGCTCCTGTAGTCCTAAGGCATGGACTCACTAGCCAGCCAGGCCAGCCAGTCTGGGCTTTCCAGTGAGAGACCCTGTCTCAGAGAACGTAAGCTGGGTCAATAGATGGAAACATGTCACTCTGACCTCCATGCTTGACTATGAAGGAGTGCATGCATGTACACACACACACACACACACACACACACACACACACACACACACACACACACACACTGGGGAGGGGAGGAAGAGAGAGACAAGCACACACACTAAGGGTGTTTTCATTCTTTGATGTCATTTCCCACATCCCCCCTTCCTTTTCGTCTGCGGCTTTTCTTTTGTGGAGTCACAGAGACCCTCTGATTGGTTCTGCCTCGCCTCACAATTTCACTCCAACGTTTCTCTCACAGGAGACAAACTCCTGAGAAACAAGACTTTTAAGAACAAAAATTAAAATTATTTAGGTTTGACAGGGTTTCATTAGTGTGTAAACTAGGCTGACCTTGAACTCACAGAGATCCACTTGTCTCTGCTTCTTGATCAGTGGGAAGAATCAGGATTTGAATGTGAGATGTGGAGCTAGGAGATGTGGGGAAGCAGGAAGCATTTGGACTATTCCATGGAGTAAGGGCCAAGGCAGGGGTGGGAAAGCTATTTGTTGGCCCCTTGGGTACTGAGAGCTTAGGAAGTGGGTATTACACAGTTTGCATGTGGTTAAGTTCAAATAAGTTAGACCCAGCTGCGAGTGCCAGCCCAGCAGAGCCTCACTGTTCTGTTTATGACAACAGATACTCTTTCAGGAGAGCCTCACACACAGCCTTATGTAGACCTAGGAACAGCAAGTGAGGTGGGAGAACAGGAGTTCCTGAGGACACTGATGCCCAGGCACAGAATACAGGCAGGCCACAACCATCAGTATGCTAAGGAAGGGTATGGGCGGGTGAGGGCCTCAGGAAAGGAAGTGTGCCACTTTATCAGCAGGGAGACCACACAGGGCCAAAGATCCTTAGAAGGAGTGCTCTGGGCGTGGGACAGTCATTTTCATGCCATGTGACCCCCCCCCCCCCCCAATAGCTGCCTTAAGAGCCTTGGGCTGGGCAGTAGCTCGTGCTTGGAGGCACCTCACTGGGTTCTCTCTGAACTGGGTTAGTAAATGAATTCTGCAGGGTGACAAGGTGTGCACAGAGGGCTAGCAACTTTATGGTCCATGTGGTTCCAGCTTTATGAGATTTTGGACCACTCATAACCCCAACGTTACATGCCAAACACCTCCCACTCCACCTTGAGGTGGTGGCCTAGGTGTGGATGGTGAAGGGTTGGATTGGGCTCCATGTTGATTCTGGAAGTGAGCCACCCAGTCCTGCTGTGGGCCCTTGCCCACAGCATCACCATGGCATGTGACCTTAGCAAATTAAGAACTCTGTTTTCTGTTTTAAAATGGAAGTGTTGCTGGGTTGCACGGGAGGTCTGTAACTTGTGGACTGCAGCCATCCTATGCCTGGCTGAAAACTAGAACTCTAGAGAACACAGAGACAGGTGAAAATTCTTTCCCTACTGTTTTGCACAAAGTCTTACATATTACATTGTAGCAGTAAGTTTCTGGCCCGGCCTTTCCAGCCTGGCCTTGAGGGTCTGACCAGCTCTCTCACAGAAACACACAGATGCTTTTGTTAATTTTATGCTGATTGACCTAGGGCCCAGGATATAACTTGCCAACTCTTTGACTCTTATCTTGTTTAGCCATGAGGCTCGGTACCTTTTCTCAGAGCAGCATTTCAACTTCTTTCCTCTGTATCTGCTGGTATCGCATCATGGTGTCTCCCTGTTGTCTCTCTGGCTTCTCCACTCTGCTCTTCCTGTTCCCAGAATTTCCGAGTCTGGTAGCTCCACCCACACTTCCTGTCTGCCTTTAACCAATCACCATTTTTATTAAACCAGTAGGCGAGACAGTTATTTACAATGTAACAACATAATCCCACTACATTACATCACCAGATCTGGCTGAGGAACATGTGGCTGTCAGGAGCAGGGCGGCCCAATGTTCCAGGCATGGGGAAGAACCATGGTAGTATTTTGGAGGTACCTGATCCCAGACTGAGTACCAAGGTTGAGACCAATCACAACTGGTTGGAAGTTCTCTCCAGAAGGGTTAGAAGTTGATCTAGAGGTGGGGTGGCCCAGCCACGCTGGCACACAGAATACCTGTATAGGCTGGAGAAGAGGCCAAACATTGCTTGTAGAAGAGCTGACATTGTCCCCAGATCTCACAGAGCTATTCCAGCCAAGCAATGCCCCAGAGTCAAATGTCTTCATAGAATCGGCCCAAGGGGCAAGGATAGGTATATAGTGGAATTATGTAACATTGTAAACAATTGTCCTGCCTACTGGTTTAATAAAAATGCTTATTGGCCAAAGGCAGATAGGAAGTGTGAGTGAGGCTACCAGACTAAGAAAACTCTGGGAACAGGAAGAACAGAGCAGAAATGCCACAGAGAAGGCAGAAGAAGCAGAGGACAACTATGCTGCTCTGAGAAAAGGTATAGAGTCGCATGGCTGTACGGGATACGAATCATGGGTCAGTGTAAGGGTAAAGAGTTTGCAAGTTATATGCCTGGGCCCCGGGTTAATCAGCGCACAATTAATGTAGGTGTCTGTGCATTTCAGTGGGACTATGGGACTGTGGGTCTGAAAGTCTGGGCCACCAGACTAGACAGAAAGTCCGGGCCAGAAACCTAATACAAATTAGTTATCCATCCTGAATCTCTGTAGTCCACAGTCCCAGATGCAATCAGAGGCAGAGGGGAAAGAAAATGTTTTAAGATATTGTCTGTGTTGAAGATACAGAAGATTTTTTCTTTCTGTCTTGTCATTAGTTCTTAGACAATGTACTAAACAACTATTCCTACAGCAGTTACTTTGTATTCTCAGCAGGTAACAACACCCACCATCAAGATCTCTAAGGCCAGCATGACAAAGAGAACCAACACCTACAAGTTGACCTCCGACCTCCTCACGCACACCATGCTATGTTCACACATGCGTGCAAACACATTAAATAAATACAGATGTAGAAAAGAAATTATGTGCACGAAGCTCTGTGCAAACATGATGCCATTTAAATAATAATAATCATTAGCAGTAGTAGATGAGTGTTTACCTGTGTGTATATCTGTGTGTCACATGCATGCTTGGTGCTTTTGGAGGCCAGACAGGATTCAAGATAAGGATCTCTTAAACCATGGAACTAGAGTAACAGACTGTTGGGAGCCACCATGTGGATGCTGGGAATTGACTCCCCGCCCCGAAAGAACAGCCAGTGCTTTTAACTACTGAGCAATCTTTCAAGCCCCTGTGATGCCATTTTATAGAGAAGCCTTGATCGTCTTCCCATGTTGGAGACTATTGATATCCTGGTATCCTATTGACACAGAGGGATATCACGGGAGCAGGGTCCTGGAGAGTTTTGGAACTGTGGCTTGCAGACTTTCCCAAGCTCCAAAATCATGAGAATTTAATGGCTAGATTCTTTTGCCTGAAATCCTGGATCAGCAGGTCTGAAAGGGGTTTTCCAACATGCAACCTAGGGAATTACCTTCCAATGTCTGGACATGCGTGCGCTGTCCCCTCTGAGTCTCCCCACAGGAGGGAAAAAGACTCATTTCTGGATACTCCATCTTAGCACAGCAGGCATGCGCCATCACTGCAGAGCCCTACAGCACATCACAAGTATGTCACTTGTTATGTAAGGAGAGAACTGGGATGTTACCAGCAACCTTGGGGTACTTGGGGGTTCTGCAGCACACCTGTTTCCAGAGTTTACATGTGCTCCTTGGTTTCAGCCACTGTCCTTTGGCTCTTCCTGTTATAGACACCTCGCACCATGAATGTGCTGAGCCTTGTGTCTGGAGGGCAGCTTCATCCTAGGAGACTTGGGCTAGTCACCTCACCCTTCACCCCTGCTCTGAAAGGAAAGAGTCTTGTTCTTTCTCAGCTCATTGGGCTGAGGTTGAAGGCAAGACACAAAGGCCCCATGTATAAAGTCCTGGGCAAGCATGTGAGAGCAGGGTGGGGTGGGATTTTGTGTCATCTTAAAATAGCACACCACACAGTGCGAGCAAACTGGCAGGAAGATAGATGGCTTCATTTAGGTTTGCTGTTTGGTTGGTTGGTTTTGGATTCTTGAGACAGGGTCTTTCTATGTAGCATTGACTATTCTAGAACTCTCTGCGTAGACCAGGCTAGCTCTGAACTCAGAGGGCTGCTTGCCTCCGTCTCCCTGATCACCACCACTCGTGGCTACATTTCATTTACACTGATTTCCCCCCTTCCCGTTACCCTGAAACTCCTAACTTTTTCACAGAGTAGATCTAATATTCATGTGAGAGAGCTGTGTGGGGTCCTTGTGGGAAGCAGGACTGTGAGCCATTCTACACCCCACCCCTCCTCATGTGGGAGCCTGAGCTCCAACCATCACCATGTTGTCAATTCCTTTGGGAGGCACGCAAGACCCAGGACAGCTCAGAGACAAAGCCTAGCAGGTCACTTCTGCACTGGCTACAGTCTTCTCCCTCCGAAAGTCAAACAGGAGAGGAGTGACTGCTCCTTCCTTATTTAGCGCACGGACTTTAGCAGCCCAGGCTTAGAGGGCACTGTTAGTTGTTAGCCCGAAACCTTCCATTATAGGTTTAAAATAAGCCCAGTCGCTCTCCCTGTTTTTCAGCCTCCTTTGGAGTTGGTCCTGGGCAGGGAGAGACTCCAGTTGCTCGAGTCCTGTGTATTAGTACCAAGTGGGGCTGGCAGGAGGCTGCTGGGCATGGCAAATGTCAGAAACCTTAGAGTGGCTGAAATGAGGGTGTCCTCTATAGGCTCTGGCATTTGAACACTTGGAAGTTTGGAAAGATTTAGGAGGTGTGGTCTTGCTGGAGGAAATATGTCACTGGGGGCAGCTTTGGGAGCTTAAGACCGCTCCTTTCTTGAGGTTTACCCTCTCTGCTTCAAGCTCCTGGCTCAGGATGTGAACTCCCAGCTTCTGCCATGCTCCTCCACCTCAATAGACCCTTATCTCTCTGTAACCATAAGCCCAAATAAAAAATTTCCCCTCTATGTTACCTCAGTCATGGTGTTTTATTACAGCACCAGAACAGCTGCTGATACAAAGCCCGGATGAAACTCCAGGGTGGCTTGCGTGATGATGCTATGGCTAGGTCTGTCAGCAACTGAGGCAGGAGCATGGCTCAGAGCCTCACTCTAAACTGATTTTATACTTTTCAACCTCAAATGTGGCCATCATCTGGATCTGAAGTTTCTCCTCAAGGTTTCCGAGTTAAAGATTTGGTCCCTAGTGTGGGATGATGATACCGGAAGATAGAGGTATGTTTAAGGATCAGGGCGGTAGGAGGGGGTGGGCTGAAGAAAGACCCTGGAAGACCCTGTAGGGACACTGGATATCCTTCTCTTTCTTCCATTCCTGATTGCTGTGAGGTAGGTGACTTCTGAGCCAACTGACCATGAGGAGAAACTTCTGAGCTTATTTTTGCTGAGCTTCTTGCTAAGCAATAAACCCCAGGCTGGCCTTGAACTTGAGACCTTCCCTCCTTAGCCTTCCAGCAGTGGGATGACAGGCATGCACTATCGGGGCCTGGCTTACCCCCCCCCCCTTTTTTTAAATAAGAGGTTTTGTCTTGTTTTAGATTGACTTCTTTTACATGTATGAGTATTTTGCCTGCATGTATGTCTATGCACCGTATGCATGACTGGTGCCCAGAGAGTTCAGGAGGAGAGCATCAGATCCCCTGGAAGAGAGCTACAGACAGTTGTAAGGCACCATGTGGGTTCTAGGACTCTAACCCAAATCCTCTGCAGGTGTTCCCAACTGCTGAGCCATCTCTTCTGTAGTAGTGGGGTTTCTCGGGTCCCAGGCGGCTGAGACCCAGAGACCCACAGACCTGCCGCCCGAGACCGCTTAGCTGCCCAGCCGCCCAGACCCTCAGAAAGGACTCAGATGCTTCTATTAACTTCATGCTGTTTGGCCTATGGCTCAGGCACATTGCCAGCTAGCTCTTATATCTTAAATCAACCCATTTTTATTAATCTGTTGGCCACGTGGCCCGTAGCTCACCCGTGCTCCTTACATGTTGCTCCTTGGGTGGCTGGCTCGATCTGCCTAACTTCGCCCTGCTTCTCCTACCTAAGCTCTGATTTCTCCTCCTACTTTTTCTATGGTGCCTGCCATGGCTCAAAACAGCTCCTTTATTTAAAGATTGAGATTCACAGCATACATAAACACATTCCCACATCACTCTTCAGCCGCTCCCTTTTTTCTAAGTTGATTATAAGTTTTTATAATTTAGAAATTTATTATTTATAGAATTGGGTATTTTGTTATAGTAATGGAGAAACAGATGGCGTCTATTAAGAGCTCTGTGCTACTAATAGCTGGCTCCTGGATGTATCTTCTGAACCAAACTTCCTGCTCTAGACCTGAACCTCACTGATCTTAATATACTTATAAATCCCTGGAGTTTTGTTAAATTAGGGCTGTTGATCCCCCAGGCCTAGGTAGGCCTGACATACTCATTCTAACTAGCTCACAAGAAACATGGCGCTATGAGTCCTCAACCACACCCTGGCTGAGTCCTGGGTGCTCTACACAGGCCAGCTGGCCTGTGGATGAGGCTCTAATGCAGATCCAGTGGTGTGAAGAAAGATTAGAAGGCATTTTCCTCCCAACTTCTGGAGTGAGGGCAGATGACAAGCGTCAAGGCCACAGAAGTTTAGGAGGCAGTCCCTGACGATGGAGAAGGCATGGAGGAAGGCGTGAGGCAGTGAGCAGGTGACATCGCAGCCGTGGTGAGGAAGCGGAGAGAGGTGAATGGTGGTGTTCATCTTTTCTCCTTTTGATCTGGGCAGGGGCTCCTGCCCATGGAATGATGCTGCCCACAGCTACGATGGTTCTTCTCACTCTCTTAGTGTGATCTAGACCGTCTCTCACAGACATGCAGAGGTTTGTCTCCTAGGAGGTTCTATACCCTGTCAAGCTGGCTTTCAGTATCAATCACCATACACCTTTACCAGCATAGGCGGACAACTGGCTGTATCTTCACCAGGAAGCCCCAAGGCTCAGCATCCCTGTACCCGCTTTGGACACAACTTTTGAGAGCCATGTCCTTCACCTGACCTCCCACAAATTAAGCCCTCAGTCAATATGTCTTTGAACATTCACTGATCCACTGCTTTCGCTTGTGTGAGTTACCTAAGGAGCCATATTCATAGAGGAAGCAGAATGGAGGTGGCTGTGAGAATGGGGAAGAGGGGAGGCTTGTTAATGACTGCAGGGCTTTGCTCTAGGAGGCAGGGTGGTGGTGATGGGTGCACAACAATGTGGTGGACTTGATGCCTCTGAGTTGTACACTCAGAAATAGTGATGTTGGTTGGGCGGTGGTGGCACGTACTTTAAACCCAGCACTCAGGAGGCAGAGGCAGGCAGATCTCTGAGTTTGAGATCAGCCTGGTCTATAGAAAAAGTTCCAGGACAGCCAGGGATACATAGAGAAAGCCTGTCCCCAATCAATCAATCAATCAATCAATCAATCAATCAATGTTAGAAAGAAGAGTTTATTTGATACATTTTATCAGACGCAAAACAAATGCTATTTTACGCATATTCAGAGGATGCTGAGTTAGTGTGTGTTCCATCGCCAAGCAATACCCCTTGCTCCTCACTTGATTAGTGGCAAGAGGTGATTACTCCTTAAAGTAAATTCCAGGAAGGACAGAAGCTGTAACAAATGGATGCATCAGGACAGCCCAGATTCTCAGAACACAGAGGGACCAATGGTCACCTTGCTGTGGTTTGGGTAATGCCTTGAAAGCTTGGTTGTCAGCCTACAGCATAATAGGGAGGTGGCGGGATCTTTAAGGGGTGAGACCTGGTGGGAGGCAGTTAGTCTTTGGAAGTATACCCTACGGGGGACCAAAAGCAACAGGACTGTGACGGCTAATGTTAGTTACCAATTTAACACATCTAGGCAGAGGAATTCCGTTGATGAATTAGTTCCATCAGTGTGGCCTGTTAGCATGCTCGTGGGGGTGTTTTCTTTTCTTTTCTCTTTTTTAAAAGATTGATTTATTTATTATGTATACAGTGTTCTGCCTGCATGTATGCCTGCCCAGCAGAAGAAGGCACCAGATCTCATTGTAGATCGTTGTGAGCCACCATGTGGTTGCTGGGAATTGAACTCAGGACCTCTGGAAGAGCAGTCAGTGCTCTTAACCACCAAGCCATGTCTGCAGCACTTCGGGGTATTTTCTGGATTGTTGGTCGATATAGGAGGGCTCAGTCTGCTGTGGGCCATACTATCCCACACCAGGTAGTCTGTGTAAGAAGGTAGTTGAACATGAGGCTGAAAGCAAGCCAGTCAGTAGCTGTCTTAGTGAGAGTTTCTATTGGTGTGAAGAGACACCATGACCACGGCAATTCTTTCAAAGGAAAATTTAATTAAGGCGGCAGTATACAGTTCAGAGGTTCAATTCATTACCATCACAGTGGGACATGGTGGTGCACAGGCAGAGCCAAGTTTGAGAAAAAGAGACTTCAAAGCCTGCCCCCACCGTGACACACTTTCTCCAGGAGCACACCTACTCCAACAAAGCCACACCTCCTAAAGTGCCCTTTGGGGGCCATTTTCTTTCAAATCACCGGTTCTACTCAGTTCCTGCAGTGAGTTCCTGCCCTGGCTCCTCTGAGGATGGGCTGTAATCTGTGAGATGAATTAACCCTTTTCTTTCCCTGATTGCTTTTGGTCACCGTGGTTGACAAAGCACAGAAAACTAACGCGATCAAGGGCTGAACAACTCTGGCCCAATACTTCTGGAACCATGCACCCCCATATGCCTCTTCTTACAAGCTGCTAACCTCAGCAAGCTCATTAACAGGAGCACTGTCCTTGAAACCCAGCAAGTCAAGGTCAGACACTGAGCTACCACTGACTAGCAACAGTTCTTCCTTCAAGTCGGTCTCTTATCATTAAGTCTGGGATTAACAACTTTTGTTTTCTTTTCTATGAGACAAGGTTTCCCTGTGTATCCCTGGCTGCCCAGGAACTCAATTTGTGCTGAGATTAAAGGCATGTACCACTGCTGTTACTTCAAGATTACTGAGGGCCAAGAGTGGGAGATCAGCGCAGATCAGATGGTTACTATGTTGGATGTGGTGCTCATGGCTGGCTCCTTTTGTGCACTCATCCATGTCCTAGGTAATGGCCATCGAAGGGAAGGCAGGGTCTTTGGGTGGCTATACAAAACTAGCAGATCATCATTGTTACTGTACTAGTTCGTTTTAACTGTTAACTTTACAGTCTAGAGTCACCTGAGAAGGGAGTGGAGTTTCAAGTGAAGGGTTGCCCAGATTAGATTGACTTGACTGATAATTGATATAGGAAGACCTAGCCCACTGTGGGTGGCACCATTCCCTTGGCAGGTGGTCCTGGGAAAAAAATGAAAAAGAAAGAAAAAAAGAAAGAAAGCTACCTAAGCATAGAGTAAGTCAGAAAGCAGCATACCTCCTTGTTTCCTTCCTCAAGCTCCTGCCTGTGCTCCTGTCTGACTGCCCTCTAGGGATGAACTGTGATTTGAAAGAATAAGCCAAATGAGACCTTTCCTCACTATTGCTTTTGGTCCCTACTGTATCACAGCAACAGAGATGAAAGAAAAGATATCTTTCTCAGGCTGGAGTATTCAGGGCTGAAGTCTGAACCTCCATTCTAAAGCTTTCCCTTGTGCTCAGCACAGCCCCACAGGTCTTCCCGGGCTGCCTGGCTCACTATGTCCTCAGGGAACAGTCTCTCTAGCTGGTTACCATTTAGAGTTTCTGGAATCTCTGGATTTGTGGTCTTCAGGACGGTTGGGCAGCTGACTTGGTAGTAGACTGGATATAGGGAAAGGATCCAGGGCATGAGGGTGGTGGACTAGACTCAAGAGTCCTCATAGGGCAGGAGGCTCGGATCCTTTCCGACTAAGCTCAGGAGGGCAGCAAGTCTCCCATGTTCCTCAGCCACTTCCTGGAAATGGGCTCTTTGGTGCAATGTATTTCCTGCCATTGAGGGGGCGGGGAACCTCTCTTCAAAGGTAACTCCTGGCCCACAGAACAAGTCATAGCTAAGTGTCTGTCTGTCCTTGACTGCCCACTAGCTTCAAACTGGATCTGGTTTATCAATCTAGTCCTGGGGATTCTCTAGAAATCAAATCCTTTGCCCTGTCTCTTAGCCAGGTGTGGCTGCTCATGCCTTTAATCCCAGCACTCAGGAGATATAGATAGGCAGATCTCTGAGTTTGAGGACAGCTTGGTCTACATAATGGGTTTCAGGCTAGCCAGGGATATATATATATCCCTTAGAGATACATCTTCTTAGAGTCCTATGAGAAGGTACTATTGTGACCTCATTTTGGTGTTTCCCCTTGTATCCATCCTTGGCGCCCCAGTGTCAACATGAAACCAGAATCCCACTCACCTACCCTAGTCTACTATAAGCTCCACACCTTGTCCATTCTACTTGTCTCCCTGGCTTCCTACAGGGCTCATGGCCCAAAGTCCTTCCCCTAAACTGTCCACAGGTGTGTGCATGGGTGACTTCCTCAGAGCTGGCCAGCCCTGTCTCATCCTGGTTCCTTCTTCCCCTTGAACTCACATCTTCTTCATCTTCCTTATCAACTTCCTTTACTGTCAGTTTCCCTATTATAAAAGTTGCAAAAAAAAAAAAAATCAGGTTTCTTCTACATAAGTATGTTAACAACCTAGTCAGTGCCTTTGGGGCAGGGGCTGAGGGGGGAAACATTGAGTATCGCAGTCAGGGTTAACTGGATCTTGAGGAGAAATAAACAGCTCAAAGACCCCTAGTATTTGCTATAGTCTGTCCTTCCTTCCTCCCTCCCTTCCTCCCTCCCCCCTTTCCTCTTTCCTCCTTGTTAAGCGTTGAGACAGGTCTTTATGTAGACCAGGCCTGTTTTTGTCTCTTGACTACTGGGTTTAAAGGTGTGTTAGGGCATTTTTTTTTTTTTTTTGGATTAATGTGATAGTCAAGCCTACTGTGGGCAGTGCCATCCCTAGGCAGGTGGTCCTGGGGTCCTGGGTGTATAAGGAAGCAAGCTCAACAAGCCAAGGGAAGCAAGGCAGCAAAGGGCCTTCCTCTATGTTCTCCACTTCTGCTCTGACTTCCTTTCATAATGGACTATGACCTAAGGTTTCTAAGATGAAATAGACCCTGCTAAATCCCCAGAGACATGCCCTCAGGTCAATCTAATCTGGGCAACCCTTCACTTGAAACTCCACTCCCTTCTCAGGTGACTCTAGACTGTAAAGTTAACAGTTAAAGCAAACTAGTACAGTAACAATGATGATCTGCTAGTTTTGTATAGCCACCCAAAGACCCTGCCTTCCCTTTGATGGCCATTACCCAGGACATGGATGAGTGCACTAAAGGAGCCATCCATGAGCACCACATCCAACATGGTGTTTGTTGAACCAATAGAAAGCAAATAGAATACCAGACCAGCTGCAGTCCAATGCAACTGGGTACCGAGTCCATGTTTACAGGTGCCTTACACATCACTCAGTGGTTGGCAGCACCCTTCTACCCAGCTGGAGAGGCTGGAGGCTAAGCTGCTAAGCTGCTTGTTTGTGACCATCTCCAGACTTTTAACCCGTCTAGCCCTGTGGGCCATGTTAAGATCCTTACTGGTAGCTCATCAAAGCTAGTTGTTGGGGCCAACAGAGGAGCCTTACAAGGCATAGGGACCCCATTCCTCCTGCCATACTGTGATCTGGCACTTAAAATAGGACAGTAACTTTGTATTATAACCTATAATTAGTTTCCCCACAAATCAGTTTCTTCTTGGGTTGCTTTTTTGTTCCCCCCAAAACAGGGTATCTCTGTCCTGAACTAGCTTTGTAGACCAGGCTGGCCTCAAACTCAATGATCCACCTGCCTTTGCCTCCTGAGTGCTGGGTATGTGCTAACACTGCCTGACAAGGGTTGCCTTTTGAAGTGAGAGGTTACAGAGTTCTTCACAAACACATGGGTTTGACCAGCTGTCTCCAAGCCCTGGGATTGCTCTTCCATTGCTAGATCCACTAAAATCTGCAATTCCAGCTTATCAGGATTCTCCACCTTCCTAAGGTCACCATCCTTTAATATAGCTCATGTTGCAGTGACCCCCCTCAATCATAAAATTACTTTTGTTACCTCATAACCATAATTTGGCCGTTATAAATTGCAATGTAAATATCTGTGTTTACTTATGGTCTTAGGTGACCCCCATGAAAAGGTCATTTGACCCCCCCCAAAGGGTTTGAGGCCCACAGGTTGAGAAACACTGCTTACATCATGTCAACTCAGTCCCTTAAACTGAATTAGGGAACACCAAATACTAGGGCTCAGGAAACAGACCTGGCTGTGTGGGTCACCCCAGCGCCAGCCGTCTCTGCTGCCCCTCAGGTGTCCCCATCTGGCCTCATTATGAAATTTCACCATAGCTGCTGACATCCCCACCCACATTCTCAAGACAGAATCTCTTAACCACAGCCAACCGACTTTTATTTATTTTTAAAGATTTATTTATTATGTATACAGTATTCCGCCTGCATGTGCATAGGCAGAAGAGGTCACCAGATCTCATTATAGATGGTTTGAGCCACCATGTGGTTGCTGGGAATTGAACTCAGGACCTCTGGAAGAGTAGCCAGTGTTCTTAACCTCTGAGCCATTTCTCCAGGCCTCAGATGGCTTTTATTAATGAAAGGTTTTCTGATTTTTAAAAATTTACTCATTTTATGAATATAAATGATTTGCTTCACTTTGTACTTCTGAGAGTCCTTCATCTTTCCACTGGGATCAGTCTCAGGCTGTCAGGTTTGGGGTGCTTTTGCCCACTGAACCACACACTCCACCTTATTTTTTGAAGCAGGAACTGTCTCAATGATTCTGAGATCACCAATCTGGCTGAATTACTTCCCCAGGGATCTGTTTGGTTTTGTGCACACACCCCCCCCCCCCCCACGCCATTAGGCATGTGCCATCACAGGCAGCTTTTACATGAGTTCTGGGATCTGAACTCAGGCCCTCAAGTCCTTTGTGATGGACACTATACTGACTGGGCCATCTCCCCAGCCCCAACTGTCTTTAAACGATGTTGCCTGGGTACCCAAGATTCTTAGGGCATCACTGGTTGGGAATTGACCCTTGATAGCTTCATGGTGCTTGACAATTGAGACTGGCCATAAATGAGCTGCAGGATTGGAGAAACTCACAGGCTGGTCGTGCGCCATTTTTTAAAATATGACATTTATTGCTTAGATGGTTTGATACAGAATAGCTTTCTTTTCGTTCTGAATTTGGAAGTTCTATACAACTGAGTATACAAAGAGAAACAAAAGGTACCAAAACCAAACTGTGATTCTGTTCATGTGGCATAAACCAGTTTTGTACATAACATGTAGCAGCAGTTTTTAAGTTCCCTTTAGAAAAATATGAATTCTACAGTTATTATTGTTTCCTGTTTAATGCATGGGCTGAAATCATCAGGATCAATTTCTTGAGGAAAGAGGAGAAGGAGGTGAACCTAGGATGATCTATCTGAAATCGGCATCAATTCATGGAGGCCTCCCCAGAGCTGCTTGGAAACAGCTCCACCGGCCTTCTGTTGTTTTCACAGCCAAGTATTTTATGTAGTGATTGAATCTCAGGATTGTGTCCATTAAAGAGAGAAACAAGAACAAAACGAAACAACAACAAAAAACCAAGAAAAAATTTGCACCTCAATTTTTTCAGACAATCCATATATATATATATACATATATAATATATATATATTTGTAAAAGCCCTGAGGAGAAGGAAAATCAAACAAAATGTATAGAAACAAATCAGCTGGACATGCAAACTAAACTATGATTCACCCAGCGTTTAAACAAATCACAAATTTCACAGTTTAATATGGGGAGAAGGTGGGCAGGACAGCAAACAATACATCTCTCAGTCGCACTAATAAAATGTGGCAAGACCTTATAGACTATGAAGGAATAGATCAGACTAAATAAAGCTTTAAATCAATAGTGATTATTGCGAGCTGTAGCCCTGGCTACAGTCGCTGCTGGGAGCCAATCCCTGCTACATCTTAGCGCAGCGTAGAGTTCAGTCACGGCTCTCTCCACAATATCACGAGTTTAGTGTGGAGAGTGGCAAAGAAAAACAAGACACAAGAAACCCAAATAATAACAATGAAAATAACAATTGTAATAATAATAAAAAACAACCAAGGGATGCAGGAGCTGGCTTTAACTTAGAAGACCATGTGGTCATTGGTTCTGATTTCTCTCTACAGTAAATAAAATCTCAACTTTAAACTGGTTCATACATCCCTAATACAGTTAAAAATCATATATACCTCAACATTTTTCTTTCATATGCAATTATATCACTTTTCATTATCTCTAGAATATCTATCTTCCATTGAAGTCAGGGTGGTTGAATTTTAGCCACTAGAAACTGGTGGACAAAGGGTACAAATGTCTCGGGGCAGAGGTGCATATGGAGCCACAGGGAGAGGAAGCAGAGCAGAGGAAGAGCTTCCCTAGGGAAGTCTTGAGGCTCTGCAGGCAAAAGACAAGCTCAGGGCTCTAGTAGCAGTGTGGCTCAGGCATCCTCAATCTCAGCTAAAGGACAGGGTGCTGAACAGAGGTCAGCTACAGCAGGAGCGGGTTTTTATTTTTTATTTACTTTTTTTGCTGATGAGGGATGTCTACTGTCTGTATAGAACACTCGGGAATAAAAGGAACCCTGCCTTGTGCACCAGGAGATTGGCCAGTTAGGAAATGAAAAGTGCTGCTCTCTCCAAGCAGCAACCCCACACTGCAGGAAGACAGCCCTCTAGTCTAAACCTTGTAAGCGCAGTTCAGCGCAGTTCAGTTCATCACCAGCAGTAGTATCTCAATGCTTTTCAAACGACAGTAGCACAGCTGGGGGAAGGCTTGGACCCGGCTCAGCAGGAAGATTGGGATGCCTGGCAAGCTGACTCTGAGGTGCCCCAGGTATGACCTGGTATCGTAGATGCCTGTTTCCTACCACCCGTTCATCCTCGTCCCTCCTTAGCCATCTTGGACCACTCCTGGCCCCTGCTGCCTTCTACAGTCATGGAAGAAAGGCTTGTCTGAGTACAGTAGAAGAGCCATCACTGGTGTGCCAACAAAAGCTTCAGGCACACATATGCGGGGACCAGGCAGCAGTGCAGGTCTCCCAGGACAAATATTGCCCATAACTGATGAACTAATAATAATAACAATAACAACAATAATAATATTAATAACATATACCAAGTGGGGAGAAGGGAAAATCAATATACCATATCCAGGTATGTCCTCCATAGGTTACGCTGTTGAGGAGGCCATTCTTCTCTGTAAATTAAAATTTGAATATTAACCATTTCTAACATGGAGAGAGTGGAGACACTGAGGTTGAAGCTAGAATCTTTCCTGGCTTTGGCTCACACCACACTGGAACTCTGCATCGATCACATCCACTAACAACAAAGACCAGGTCATGGCTCCTCCACCAGGTGACCCAGAGAAAAAAAAAGTCTAGCTTAGAAATCAGCCTCACACCCTCTTCCCTCTGGTCATGTACATGAAATTCACATCATTTTTTTTTTCTTCTTCCAGTTATTGGCTACGAGGATCCAAGGGTTAGGCTTTCTTCTTCTGTTTCCAGCTGACACAATAAACAGTACTATGGTAAGTTCACAAAAACTAGCTCAGACACACCAATACAAAAGGTAACGTTAATGCTTAAATGAAGAGATACTCCCAACAATTCATTAAAATATGTTTTGTTAAAACTCCATTGGGGGTGCACGCCCACAACGGCATGGGAGGACCCATAAGTAGTTAAGGCACTGGAGCCGGCAGTACTGGGGCCGGGAGCATGCCGGGAGCATGCGCACTAGGTAAGGCTATGGCACAAGCTGGTTGGTTGCTTGCCTTTTTGCTCTGGTTCCTCTCCCTCCAGACACCTGAAGGATACTGAGAAAACCTTGTGAAATCTATATTCGGAAGGCTCTGCTAGCTTTGTCTGCTGCTGCTGAGGACAGGGCAAGTTGTCATTCCATCCCCAGGAGCTGTGAGGAGGCACTGTCGGTGGCCAGGATTGGGGCAGGCCTCTTGGCGCACAGCTCCAACAAGTCTTGCACCAGGGCTGCTGGGCTATCGGGGTCTGTTTCACCTGGGGGCACCTGCTCCTTGGGGGTGCTGTGACTGGGCTCAGCTGCTCCTTCTGCTGCAGCCTTCTCCTCCAGGCTACAATCCTTCCCCGAATTGGACAAGTTCTCTTTTCGGCTCCTGGTGGTGGCCACATGGTTGCTGGTACTAGGGGCTGAGTCGGCCTCATTCTCTGAGACAGGGTTGTTAGCACTGTGGGTAGACTCATCCTCACTGTCCTCATCAGCGCGTTCATCCCTGTCGCTGTCTTTCCCATGGTGCTTGCTGTGCCTGGCTTTCTGGTGGATCCGCTGGTGTCGAACTAGGCTGTGCTTTAAGGTGAAGGTTCGCTCACAGGTCTGACACTTGTATGGCCTTTCTCCTGAGCAACAAGAGAAGCAAAATGAAACGCCCATTACCATAAAAGCCACTGGTTCCCAGCTCCCCACTCTACATGAAGGTAGCATCCAGAACTAGATAACATAAACAAACCTTACAGCACAGGGAGAGTCCTCTAAGGTGCTCAAAGTGGCAAGACTAGGCATCACATTTTCTCTTGTTCCTCCCAATCTAACTTCTACACACTGAGCTTAAAAGAATCCTGGAAGCAGAGTCCTGTGGAAGGACTGGAAGGCTCTGCAAGGCTAGCCACAGCCCCTCAATCAAGGCACAAGGAGGTACAGTGGGGCTTTTCCTCATAGCCTACATACCAAGTTGCCACAGCTGAGGACACCTCTGGTACCATGTAGGCCCATCTGGCTGTGCCAAGACCGACTGTGTGTGTGTGTGTGTGTGTGTGTGTGGGGCATGGGATAAGTAATCTGGACAGGGGTTTGGGTGCTCTCTTTGGGGGGGTGTTTCTATCTTTTGGCTTCAAGGTTCTATTCAGGTCTCTCCTGTTTTCTCCCCACCCCCTCTCTGTGTTCACATTCAGGACTTTCTCTGGCCATTGCAGCTCCAGCCCCACAGGTGGTAGGCTAAACTCTACAAGGGACAAGGATGTGCCCATAGGGCGGCCAGCAGAGGCCATTAGTGTTGTGAGTCATAGTACCACTAACGGATGACACATGGGGGTCTTCACAACATAGGCCAGGACAGCACCTGACTTCCTTGGCATACATACCCCCCTGTCCTTCTTAGGATCTGACTCAGGCCTACCCTGCATGGGACATATGCCCACTGTTGTTCTAGAAGCCTGTGGACAGGGCAGTCGTCCTCCCTATCTATAAAGGACAAGGGGAACTGAGTTGCTGAGGAACACAGTGCTTTCCAGTGTATTACTGCAGAGCGACAAGTCTCCTGCCTGGAAGAAGACCTGTCCACTCTTGAGGGGGGTTAAGGAGAAGCTCCTTAAAAGCCTCAGCTTCCCAGCTCAAAGGCCAACCCTGCAATCTAGCCAGTTTTCTCAATGGCCCTTGGAACTGACTTCAGTTGACTCTGACTGAAGTAGCCACCTTTGCCCCTTCTGGAAGGCAGGGTTTGATCTTGCGTACCTGTGTGTGACCTCATGTGCCGGGTGAGGTCCTGCAGGGACCAAAAGCGCTTGGTGCATACACTGCAAACCTTCTTCCTCTTGTCTGCCTTACTGGCCATGCTTTTGGGGGAGTCTGTCTTTGGTCTGTCACTGTCACCCCTCTTCTCGGTTGTTACTTCCCCATCAGAGGGACCTTCTGTTTCTTCACCCTGTTTCTCCACTGAGGCCTCCCTGGTTCTTGGGGTTGGATCTATTGCTGGGGATTCGGCAGGCTTCTCCTCAGGCTCAGGGGATGGTGAGGAGCCCTCGATCCCTTGGCCAGTACTCTCATTCTCTGGCAAAGACGCCTCCTTCTCCTTGGGCTCCTGGCAGCTGTGTGTCTTCCTGTGGCGGCTCAGGGTGCCCAGGAACTTGAAGTTCTTTCCACAGGTATTGCAGATATGCTTCTGGTCCTGCTGGGCTGTGCCTTGGCTGTCCACAGCATCTGCCTCGCTCTCTGCCAGCTTGAAGTCCATCAGCTTACTGGCAAAGTCGAGATCCAGGCTCTGGTTGCTGGCTGTGTCTTCCTCTGGGGCATCTGCATCTCTGGTGCTCTCTTCCACGCCGTGCTCTTCCTCTGGCTCTGGGTTCTCCTCTGTCCCCTTTTCTTCCTTATTCTCAGGAGGGGCTGCCTCTGCTTTGGCCTCTTTAACAGCGAGGTCCTGTGTGGCTGGGCTGAGCATCATGGCTTCCTCTGTTGGCAGCTGCTCTTTATCCCGAGCTGTGAGATCCAGCACCTCACCTGGGGTGGTCAATGTGTCTGTGTCTGACTGGCTGTCTGTGTAAGCAAGCAGAGCAGGGAAGGGGTTCAGATGAGGTGATACCAAGCATGCCCTTTTCAAGGGCTCTACTGGGACCTGGCTGGACCCACCCTGGCAGCCTGGACACTAAACCTAGTGAGGACTTTTTGAACCTGGAGTTGAAAGAAGGACCAAATCAACCTTCACATTCCCAGTTAAGCAGATGGGTTCTGATACTTCAGAACTCCTGACCCCCACTGCTACACCCATGTTCACTCTGCTGTCCCCACCCCAAGGAAGGTGTGAGTGACTCAGGCAGTGCAGACAGAGAGGACGTGCATTCCAAAGACTTGCAGCACTAGGGAGGTTGAGGAAGCCAAGTTGTAAAGGTTATCTTTCCAGTGCAAAGAGCTTTTACAAACATGCAACATAACAAGACCCTCCCACCCATCTTCCAAATGTGGTCCTCAAGGAGATTCAAAGAAAATGACCCTACTTATGGATTCTGTATATATGGTCCACAGGCACTTCCCCAGGTAGAGGCCAGAGAAGACGCTCGTGCACCTATGAACAATGCATGCAGAAGACTTTCAACACAAACCTGATCAAGAGCATGTGGAGAGGGATGGCAGGGGGCTGAGGGACTGCTGAGTGTGGGTGAGCAGGATGACAGGGACCTACACGGTAAGTCTCTTACAGATAGTGATTTCTCGATTCCACTACAGATCTGGAACATGTAAAGTCCACCAGCTTTTAGGGGCCTTTGTTGACGACACCAACATCAGATCCTAAAGCAAGTAAGAGCTTGAGGCTAGGTTGGACTCCACAGTGAGTTTAAGGAGAGGGAGAGAGAGAGAGAGAGAGAGAGAGAGAGAGAGAGAGAGAGAGGAGGGAGGGAGGGAGGGAGGGAGGGAGGGAGGGAGGGAGGGAGGGAGGGAGGGAGGGAGGGAGGGAGGGAGGGAGGGAGGGAGAGAGAGAGAGAGAGAGAGAGAGAGAGAGAGAGAGAGAGAGAGAGAGAGAGAGAGAGAGAGAGAGAGAGAGAGAGAGAGAGAGAGAGAGAGAACACGAACCTTTTCTCTACTAGGGATGAACAAGGACTTAATGGCTCTAAAGCAAATGGAACCTGGCTTTGAACTACTGTTTACCTTCAGCCTTAATGTCCAATTTACTACTATGGATTTTCAGTGCTTCCACTGAACCCCAAAGAGGAAACTCACTGTTTTAGAGCACATATAGAAGGTGCACTCTGATAGGCACATCACTGATCAGTGCTTGAGATTCATGCACCTAATCTGAGACTTTTATTTGCTATGGTGTAATAAGCCAGAAGGCCTCCACATGCCTATCATTCCTTCTCAGTGTCACATGCTGCATCACATGCCATCAAGGCAGGCCTTGGGCTGGGGAAAGGAGCTGCCTCTGAGATGGTATTTATACTTCATACCTGCCTGGGGCTTTGGGCTCACCTGCAACCAAGTGGGGACACTTTCACTGCATCAATTCACTGGTTCATTCTTAATGTACTTGGTGGCAATACTGTTTGGGTATTTCAAGAGACTTCAGATTTAAACAAGATATCACGATATGAAGATCACTTGTGACCTCACTGAGAGAGGTACACTAATGTTTAGGCTGTACTTTAAGGGGAACGAGCATCTGTGGAATGGGTTTGGTTTAAGCTCTACAACAAAGACACAGAATGCTTAAATTGCTTGCTTTGTGTGGCAAGCACTTTTCAGAATGAGTCATGTCCCCAGCCTAGTTTAAAAAATAAGATAATTTTCTGGTTTATTCTATATTTTCCTAGGTTGTTCCTATTTTTTTCCAGAAAAGGATGATTTCTTTCTTTCTTTTTTAAAAAAGGAGTTTGCTATGTAACCTAGGCTGGTCTTGAACTTGTGCATCTCCCATTTTAGGCCCAGAATAGCTTGAACTAACAAGAACAAAGGCTGTTTGAATTGGGGAGAATGTATTTAAAATGATAAATGTATATGAAAAAAAATAAGCTGGGTGGTGCTGGCACATGCCTTTAATCCCAGCACTTGGGAGGCAGAGGCAAGTAGATCTCAGTTTGAGGCCAGCTTGGTCTGCAGAGTGAGTTCCAGGACAGCCAGGAATACACAGAAAAACTCTGTATAAAAAACAAACATCCCCCAATCCACTTATAAGAATAAGAATAAATTCTGAAACCAAATCCAAGAAGAAGCACTAAAGCTGTTTTATCCCATTCATGATCCAGTCTGAGAGTGAATAGTTCTATGCACAATGTGCTCAGTCTTTTGAAAAAAACTTCAAACTTCCACTAGGGGGAGTGTTTTAGCAGGGTAGCCTATGACCTGGTTTTGTATGATTTTCAGGAATAGACTTAACCTCCTCACATATGGTGAGGAGACTACTTGAAAGGACATGCCCTATTACGGCTTCTCCTCAAAACCCCACTTCCAAAGGTAGGCAGTTGAGTTCATCACTTCTTATGGACAATGTAACCTTAAATGCTTTTCTGTTCCTACTTAGTGCCCTTGACACTTGAGAAAATTGCTGGAGGAAGCAGAAGAAACCCTAGCAAATAGTGAGTGTCAGCTCCTCCTACAGGGCAGCAGATTCTGTTGGTCACCTCCACAGAGAAGGAGCTCTTGCTTCCTGGAAATGAAAACCTCTTTATTTCTAATGTGACAGAAGCAACTGACCTACACAACCGGATGGACAGTTTTGCCTGTACTTTGCCTCATGTGTTCAAGCATGGAGAACATTTTTGACTACCAGTGCGTGTGGACTTCTGGGTTGGTAAAAGTACCTTTAATAGGAATGGTTTAAAAATATTCTCAAGTTTATACTGTAAAGGGTCCTGTCCTACCCACGTGATACCTACTGCATGCATCACTAAAAACCAAGAGCAGAGTTGGCCACATCTGCCTAGCAGAGGGAAGAGTTCCAGTTTAAAGCCAAATATTTAAAACTGTCCCCTGTATTTTTAGCATTGCTGTGGGGGAAATCTGGGGTGCATTTTCATGGAAGACCTCATGAGGTTGGAAAAGTTACACTGACATCATAAAACATGTGTAGGGATTTAAAAGAACTCAATCTATGCACATAGACCAAACCTCGAAAACTTCAGGAACTTCCTGGTCATTTCCTGTCTCTCTATAACAAAGTCTGCTCTGGGACTGAGAATTTGGTTCGGATGGTAGAATGCCTGCCTACAAAACTGATGGGCTTATAAAGCCTGGCTTTGGCTCTGAGCACTCCACAAACTAGGTGTGGTGATATACTCTGGGGAGCACTCTAGAGGTTTGAGGGTAGCCTGGCCTACCCTGTCTCCAAGGTCAAAAGCAGAATTATTTTTTTTTATAAACAAGAAGCCTGTTCCTCCATCCCTCAGTTAGCATCACAGCCACTCGGGTTATACATTCTCCATCCCTCAAGTTTATGCCTCCTGTTCCGCTTTCTCTCCCTCCTACATTTGTCCTCTTTCTCACTGTGAGCTGTGTTTAGAATAAGCCAGACACTCATCCCTTTGATAGTTTCACAACTTTCAGAGACTTCCTTTCTCAGAGTCTTTGTCTCTTTAAGAAAATCTATATAACTTCAGGGGCAGGACATTGGGGGGGGGGGGAAACCTGTTCTTGTAAAGTTAAAAAGTAAATACACCCACAGGCTAACACTTGGTGCAAAAGCTAAGCTCAGACCATAAAGTCTGACTGAGCTCTGCTGTCTGTCAGCAGCAGAGTTCCTGTGAACATCCTCCAGTGTGAGCAGGATGCTGAGTGACTGAGACTTCCCACCCCAAAGCAACCCTGATGTCAACTGCTTTGCCTCTTGAACTGGCTAGGGAAGAATCCCAGGACCGTTCTGTAAAGCAGGCTGTAGGAAACGTTCCAGTCTAATAGGTACCCTGGCAATGCTGATTAAACATTAACAGGATGGTCTGCGGAAAAGACAGCTGCCGTGGTGCCTCGGGCTTCCTGGAGCTTGAGAAGCAGATCAGGTTTGGCTCACAGGGAGTCAACCATGGCAGAATACCTCGGAAATGGAAGTCAGGGGTGAGGACAGGAGCCAGCAAACCAGCTGGATCATTCTTGTCCTTAGAGGGTCTGACCCAGGTGGAAGGTCCCAACAAGCCAAAGGCATTCACTGCTTTCACAGGCCGAGGGGAGGTGTGGGAAGGGTAGAGGTAGCTTCCCCACAGAGGCCTCTCTCCCTGAAATCTAGTCCACTGTGCTGTGTCATCACTGAAGTAAGAACAGAGGAGTGAGGGGTTGGGATTGATGACTATCACTGTGCACATTGACTCCCAGGGTTGGGGAATCTCCCCCATAGTCTACCCCACCCAAGTTTGACGAGAAGAAATCACCAGAAACAAGTGCAACCCTAGATAAACACATCCATGGTTTAGATTCAAACGGGCAAATGCCAGCCTTCAACACCCACAGAGCTTAGCCGCATCTGTAACGCCCTCCCTATCGGGCCTGCAGCAACCTGGTTTTTGTTTGGTGTGTTCTGGGGGGGTAGGAGGTAGTTGGATTATGGAGTGCATTGAACAGAGGACATGAGTAGATACAGAAGCTGAAGGGGTGATGGTGGCATAAAAGGAATGAGGCAGTGTTAATGACTCTGTAGGGTTGGAGGGAGGAAGCACATATCAGCCCAGGAGGATAATACCCAGATCCAGGTCAAGCAGAGTTGTGATTAAAGAAAGGACATGCAGAGTGCTTTTTCAAACAAGGACAGGCTTATACTGGGAAAGAGTTATTGAAAAGAAACACCCTACCGTGCCCCATCTCCACCCCACCCCCATCTAAAGCTTGGGGAGCACAGTTCCTGCAGTATTGAGTTTACTGGCAAGTGCTACTCAAGAAGGCTGCAGAAGCTGGGTCCCCCAAACCTCAGAGCTTTGTATTTTCTTCAGGGATTTGCATCAGGAGCTGAATCTCCCCTTTGCAGCTCCAAGTCCCCTAGGCACTGACACTATCTCTCCCGCTCCAAAGGCCGTGCTGTCAGCCATTAGGCCGGAGTTGAGCTTCTGGTCCTCCACAAGGGCCCCTAAGCTGAGGCTCTGGGGAGCGCCCTCTACTCTCGTTCTCTTTCACCTGGGGGCTCTACCTGTGCTATCATGGGATCCAACATCACCCTCTTTGGGGGGAATAAGCCCGTTTCTTCTCAGGGAGCAGGTGGTAACTCCATGTTTGCGCAACTGGTGGCGTTCACAGTTAGATTTGGTAGAAAAGAAGGCATCGCATTTTTGACAAGGGAAGGGTTTCTGACCTGAAGCAGGAAAAAAAAATATGTATTTATCTGGCTTTCTACTGCAATGAAAAAGAAAAGTTGCTTTTGATCTACTCTCCTTGGATTGCTGACATTTGTCCATCCCCCCTTTCACTGTAAGAAAATAAGAGAAACACACTTAAACAAGAACAGACAAACAACTAAAATAACCATTTTCCCTTAGCCTTTGTGTAACAGAAGTTGTCTTCAAGTGGCTAAAAAAACTTAACAATGAAACCAAGATACACGTGTGTCAAGTGAGACAGTAAAAATGTTAACACCACCACAAGGTTGTTAAGGAATGGTAAACAATACCTACATAACCAGAGAAAAACCTCCTTTCCAACCTGGCAGGCAGTACTCAAGGTGAGGGGTGGGCTGGGACAGGAAAGCAGGCTCAAGCCTCCCCAGGGGAGATCACGAACCCCTGGTAACCATCAGGGCCCATAATGAGAAGTCAGAATGAGTCCTCCAAGTCAAGCCAATGAGTCATGGCTCCCACAGAGGCAATTCTGCAGAGACCTCTCCCTCAGCCCTAACTATCAGGTAGACGCAGACTCATCCCATAGCTCAGGGATCCTTACTCTTGCTTTGTATGAGTAGTGACAGCATAAGGCTAGAGCTCCACCGAGTTACATGCTCTGCTCTATGAACAGATGATGACATGTTGGGAGGAGAGGCCCTTCTTCCCTCCAGAGGTGTCTGTTTTGGCCTGCTTATCCCCTCATTTATTTGATTCCATCTGCATTATAAGCATTGTGTTTCAAAATGCACTGGAAGCGCTCCCGTGGCCTGTCCTGGGCTTGTGTGGACTGACATGAAGGGAGAGTACATGTGATAAAGTAGGGCGGGAGAGTGGGAACAGAGGCTGGGAAACAAGGAAGGGAGGGGAAGAGAAGAGGAAGGAGGAGGGAAGAGAGTTAAAAAAATGGGAATGGGAAGCAGAGAGGAAGAGAGTAGCGTCCTGAGCATTAGGAGAGAGAAGGCAATGGTGGATTGCTCAGTGTCACTAGTTTGCCCCCACCCCTTCACCCTGCTCCAGTTGCCAGATTCCAGGTCCCAATTTTGACTCCACTGGGACAAGGTGTCAGAGAGCTGACATAAAGCCATGGAGCTGCTGCCTGGTGCTGCTATCTTGGAATCTTGAACCTGTAGGCAACCTTCAATAACTGACAGGAAGAGTCACATGGCACAGCTCCCTGAAACACAAACCAGGGACCTTCCCTCTAGATTGAGACTTTAATATTGGCAAAGCTTGGACTAGTGCTGTGTGCAAGACAGGTACTGCAGAGGTCTCCGGGGCTGCGGGCGAGAGCCACATGGACTTGTTTTCCAGGGGACAGAAGGTCCGGATCACCTGTGGTAATGCACCCAGGATTATCATCAGGAATAACTGAAGACAACGGGCATTTATTTCCTCCTGAGAGCTCAGAGCTCGCAGACCTCCTTAGGAGCAGTCTGATAGCAGAGGGGAAGGGATGGGGCTCAAGGACACCGCTCTTGTCTGGTGCTTATGAGGCTCTGGACTTGAACTACAGCATTGAAAAGAGCAGCAGCAGCAATTTCCACCCACAGAACGAGCCAAACAAACAGAAAAAGGCCCCTACCTCAGCAATGTCTACTTCACGGAGTAGAAAGGCACATAAAAGGTGCTAATGGGGTTGGGGGTGACAAGACAGACATAAATGTTTGCATCAATCCAAGCATACGTAAGAGACCTTGGAAAGACCACATCAAAATCCTGTCATGTGCACATTTAGAATGTACTGACAAGGGGCTCTGGCACAATAGATGAGAACCCAACAATTGGTTGGTGAGTCCCCTGACAGGGGTCTACAGAAGTTTTCTGCTAAAAGCCACTTTTATTTTAAAAAAAAAGTCATAAAATGACTAGGAATAGAAACATTTTTAGGGGGTATTTTTCAGGTGATTATTTTGCTTTTCATTAATAACTGAACACAATTTTAAAATTTTCTCTACTATTTCTTTGTCAAAAAGAAAGATGGCAGCTTCTATAGGTTTGGCCTGATGGGGAGAAAAGAACCAAGGCAAAGGAGAAACGAGGGGGCGGGGCTAGTGGAGGCACAAGAGCTATGCAGCACAATGAAGTAATGGATCAAATGCCAGCACCAAAGAAGGCGGGAGGGAGGGGAACTGGAGAAAAAGGTGAGAAGCCACCATACCAGGATTCATTCATTCTTTTTTTTTTTTTTTTTTTTTTTTTAATTTGTGACTATGTGTCTACGAGTACATGTGCATGTGTTGGAGGCCAAGGAGGGTGTAGCATTTCTTGGAGATGGGGTTGTAAGCATTTGTAAAATGCCCAGTGTATTACATGGATGCTGGATCTATTCTGTTCCTCACCATCTAGCCATCTCCCTGGCTCCACTATGCTGTATTTGCGCTTTCAAAGGAAATGGTAGGTCCCTATCTCTTACATGGTTTATTTTTTAGTTCTCACATGCTTTCCTTTACAGGTGGTTTGGACAGCCAGGCCACAGTCCATAATGAAGAGTTATGTTAGTGCATGATAATTAAAAGACAGTTTGGTGGTGCCTAAGCTTTAGATCATTGAATGGCCTCAAACTGACAAGTAAGACAATTATTTAAAGCTTACATGTTCACTGCAAAAAACTTCATTCTTATAATATCAATGTATGTCTTGCAGAGATGCAAAAATGGTGAGCCTTTTAAGCACTGTATAGTAGATCTGAAAAGAAAAAATCACCAGAGGACTTTATCCACATGATTGTAAATGACCACTGGTAATTGCCCTACATCATCATTATTATTATTATTATTATTATTATTATTATTATTATTATTATTATTATTATGTGTGTGTGTGTGTGTGTGTAGGAACAGCTGTAACCATGAGACATTACTTTTGTGTGTGTGTGTGTGTGTATGTGTGTGTGTGTGTATGTGTGTAGGAACAGCTGTAACCATGAGACATTACTTTTGTACCCAGGGCCTGTATGTCCACCACCCAAATGTGAACATTAAAGCCAGTCAGCCAATACTCATTCATGCAGAGCAGTCAGAAAGGAAGAGAAGCATTATCTGAAGGGCACCGGGAACAAAGCCAGGCAGAAGGAACGAGAGTTTGCTGAGGACAACAGGACCTTGTTTGTCAAGACCTAAGTGGATGGATGAGCTGCAAATGTTCTCTGAAGAGAACCAAGGTTAGAACTAGCCTGTGACTCGAATGGAGTTTCTGCAGTGACAAGACTGCAGAAACTCAATCCTCCCTGAATGCCCCACAAGCTCTACCTCAGGGAAGAGACATCTTTCTTTCTTTTTCTTTTGCAGCCAAAGCTACCACTTAAGTAAAAGCTGTAAAGTAAATGCTTGGGATGGAGAGATGGTTTAGTGCTCTTGAAGACCTAAGTCAGTTCTTGGCACCTATATCTGTTGGCTCACAAGCACCTGCAACTTTGGCTCCAGGGAATCCAACACCCTCTTCTAGCCTCTGCAGGTAACTCACACATATGCACAGCCATACATACAAACACACATACATCAACATACATTAAAATAAACCTTAGTAAAGTCATTCAAGTATAACCGGCTCTGGTTGCTTCTTCCTAATTCAAACTTCAGTGCTTGCTACCCATTAGCAATGAGTAGGAGGTGAGGAGGAGAGCCCAGAGTTGGCAAAGGAGCTCAAAGCACCCCTGAGAAAGTGAGCTTGGAAATCCCAGATGTCACAGCTGGAGGGGGTTCTCAGATATTGCACCACCCTGAGCCGTCACTGTGGAACAAGGAATCAGAGCAAAGGGAAGAAGGAAGAAATGAGGACAG
The DNA here is from genome assembly GCA_033318265.1 of Phyllotis vaccarum. Taxonomy (NCBI): domain Eukaryota; kingdom Metazoa; phylum Chordata; class Mammalia; order Rodentia; family Cricetidae; genus Phyllotis; species Phyllotis vaccarum. The sequence goes on along the minus strand of JARWLC010000011.1, from coordinate 41,800,249 downwards.
AGCTGAAAGGGATGGGCTGTTTGCGAGCTCTGTCCTCCTGTGGCCTGGAACTGGCAGAACAGTGCATCGTTGTCCCATGAGGTACAGCACATTCAGAGAAAGAACGGTGAGCCACAGGCGTGTAGAGCATTGGACGGGGAGGAAACTGAGTAGAAACCAAGAGGACACAGAAGGTGACAGCTTCCTCCTCAGATGCAGTTCCTGGAACCAAGCAGGGTAAAGAGCTAGAGCCATGTTTGTGCTGGCTGGCCCCTATTTGGATATCTAGTATTTGGCTTCCTTGCTCCATTGTAGGGCATGGGTAAACTAGGAGAAATGTGTTGAGACAAAGTAGAGATGCTAGGGTAATCCCAGAGAATAGACGACAGGATGGAAGGAGACATCTCTCATGACATAGGCAGGTAGCTTAACTAAAGTTAAAATTGCGGTTTACTCAATGCTGTTGACTGAGATTTATTTATTTAAAAAGTAACTTTATTTTCTCTCTGTGTGTGCAAGCATACACATGCCATGGCGTGCGTGTGGGGTCAGAGGACAACTTGTGGGAGCTGGTTCTTTTCATCTACCATGTAGATTCTGGGGATTGAACAGGTTCAGAAGCCCCTAAACAAGCAATGATGGCATTCTGGCTATCAAAACCCAGGCAATCATAAGGGCCTCTCAAGTGGGGACTGTCTCTGGTATCTACAAAATGAAAAGAAATTTATGGATGCTTCAACTTCCAGGAAGGCTGGTAGTGTGCTGTGAGATGGGCTATCCACAGAAAATGGGCAGTGTCTACCAAGCCTAGAGCTCTCTCTCATTATCTAGAGGAGAATGTGTGAGGGATGGGGGAAATCACAAGGTCCAGACCATCTCAAAAGGAGCAACCGGGCTACTAGTCCTGCTTATAGTGTTTCCACCAGGCACAGAATGTGGTCACACTCACTTCCCAAGATCTGCCCTTCACAATACTGTTGTAAACTAACCACCTTGATTTTCTGTAGTTTGCAAGCAAAGTGACAAGATGTCCAGTTAAACTTGAACTTCATTGAACTCCACAAGCAATGCTTTTGCCTGTCCCTAACACCTCAAAAATTATTAGTTGGCCTAAAATTCAAATTTTGCTGGTGACCTATAGTTTCTCTAGCAATCTTGTACTACACATATCATAAGAATATTTTTTTTCAGTTTTACCTATTAATATTTGAATTGTAAACTCCAAAAAGGTATGGACATCAACTCAGTGTACATAGCCCAAATGACCAATACAAAACCTGTGATAACTAGAAAATTACAATTATAATGAAAAGAATATGGTTATTGACATGCTCAAAGGATCTGATATAAAATAACAAATATTCTGTACTTAAGACTTCTAAAAGTGGCAACTTCTAGAAACTGACATCTGAAAAATATTTCTGGGCTGTCAGTTTGGTCATTTAGCTGTTATTTAGAATGGTCGAATCATAATGAGAACACTTGCAGAGTTTCCCTGCACAGCTGACATTTTAATATACAGAACTCAAAATTATTACCAATTCCAATCGTCTTTGATAAATAACAAAGAGGACACGAAAGAGACAACAAAAACTAAATTAAAAAAAAAAAAACCGGGGAAGGTGCAGCTACTTGAGAACAGGGAAAACACGGCCACGTCACACTTTGCAGCATTACCTTTACACTGCGAGGCAAAGAACCGCATAGAAGGTTCAAAATGAAAAGGTTTAAGACACCAGGATGGGATTAAGGATTAACCTTGTCAAAGCACCAAGCTCATCACATCTCCGGAACCTTAATGCCAAGTCCCACCTCTCTGGAACTGCCTCCATACTTAGTAGAAAATCTTGATACTAGTCAGGCAAGGAATGTTTACCAATTGCCCTTGGTGGCTCAGACCAGGGCACAGATATAGTCTGTGGCATGAGAAAAGCACCCCAGACTTTAGGCCTACCCCTACCCTTCAGTCCCTCTTTCAAGACTCACCACCTGGCGAACCCTGAGGGTCTTACCAGTGTGTGTAAGCATGTGTCTCTGGAGGGAGCTGGCCCAAGGGAAGACCCGGGGACAGTGGGGACAGTTGATCTTCTGCAGGCAGTTGGCATAGGAATTCCGCTTTCCTCTCAGCAGCCTGTCTTCTGCAGGGTTACCCTGCTCCTCATCACTAGGCCCATGGTGGTCTGCAGGAGCTCCAGACACCTCATCCTGAGTGTCATCCTCTGCAGTCTGCAGAAATGGACTGAACTTGTTGGTATCTGTGGTGGCTAACATCTTCTCGATGCTAGCGAACTCTCCGCTGGAGTCCAGGTCCACACCACTGCTGTTGGCGAGGGGCCGGTTTCTCACTCCCCTTTTCCTGCCCCTTTTCCTGGATGAGCCAGAAGGTCCTTGCTCAGTAGGCAAGGCTTCCTCTGGGCTGCTGGCTGTAGGGTGTGGGTCGCTGGAGTCTTTAGGGCTTGCAGTGTCAGTGGGGGTAGTGACAGCTTTGGGAACGGAGCTTCCTGAGCTGTCTGTGCCCACAGTGTTATTGCTGGTGATGGCAGGGTCAGCTACCTTTGTTTTCAGCAGAGTAGAGGCCGAGGACACAGATGAGATGATCTGGGCAATGGAAGCCAGTGGAGGCAGCTCCTCTGTCATGGGGGGCTTTGGCAAGAGGAGGGGAGGCTTTGGCCGTAAGGGCCGAAGCACGGCTGAGTTGCTCAAGAGGGCAGCATTGCCCAGGAGGGAAGGGTTGCTGATGAGAGCTGAGGAATAGATGGGGACAGCCAGCTGCACAGAGCCCTGGAGAGACTGAGTGTGGGGTTCCAGGTTGGCAGCTGCAGTGACGGCCACCACAGTGGGGTTTTCCAAGTTCCCTTTGGGCTCCATAGTCACTGACAAGGTAGGGCAGGGAGAGAGCTGCTCAACTTTCCCAGATTCTGGTTCTGGTTTCTTGGTGTCACTGGGAACAACTGTGTTCTTGTCTCCTTTCTTTATGCTCTTGGGGATGGACAGGTCAATGGGTTCCATGGAACAGTCATAGAGGGCAGAAGTCGAAGAGCTCAGCAAGGATACATTTTCCTGCTTCACTTGGACCAGTGCCAGGCCCTTCTGTGAAAAATCAAGGGGTTCATTGAAGTCCATTGCAAAGCTGCTGATTGGCTCCAACTTTACAGAAATATGGGAAGGAAGGGGCTGGGTGGGGCTTGTGTGAAGAAAACCATTTTGCGGCTCCAGGAAAGTGGCGAGGGGCTTGCACTCACCAAAAGCAACACATCTGCTCTCTTCTCCTCTGGCAGAGGCCTCTGTGGCTGTGTCTGTGGGGGCAAGGCCACCATCTGTGGCAAGCACATAGCTCTCGATGTCGTGCTCGGGCACGTGCAGGTGCTGCTTGAGGATGTGATGGACACAGTTGCGCTTGGCTGTGAAGGTGGCATTACATTCCTTACACTCGAAGGGTTTGCGGCCTTTGTGGCAGCCTCCTAGGCCTCGGCTGCAGTGTGTTCGCATGTGAATACGCAGTGCACGATAGTGCTTCAGATCCTCTCCACACAGCCGGCACACGGTCTCTGGGGAACAGAAGGCATCCACCAGCTCTGCTGCACTGCTGCTCACATATTCTATGTTCTTTTCGATGTCCTTTCGGGTGGCCTTGAGGTGTTTCTTGCGCAGATGCCTCTCACAGTTGGCTTTGACTGTGAATGGGTAGTGGCAGATCTTGCAGATATAAGGCCGTTCTCCGCTATGTGTGCGAAGGTGGCGGATAAGAGCAGCTTTGTCTGCAGCAATATAGTCGCAGATGTTGCACTGGTAAGGTGAGATGCCCAGGTGGGTGCGAACGTGGGCACGCAGAACCCCAGAGAATGCAAATACCTGGTTACAAAAGCGGCAGGGGTAGAGCACCTTGCGCATAGCAGGGGTCTTCTTGCCACTGGGCCCTGTCATGATGGCCTTAAGGTCACCCTCTGTTATCTCCTGCTTGATCTTTGCCTCCATGTTTAGGGGTAGCAGAGCCTCGATGATGCTGTCCTGTTCTAGCTGCGTCTTCATCTCAGGTTGGCCTGACAACTCCATTCCAGGCTGCTGAAGGAAGAGCTGTGTGGTGGTGTTTGGCTGGACCCCAGACTTGGTCTGGAGCAGATGGACATTGGAGCCTGCCTCGACTGACCCCTTGAGGAACTTCAGGGACTGTGGAGGAAGACTAGGGCTTATACAACCTGGGGATGCCTGCTGTGCATTGATGAGAGGTGGGGGTGTAGAGGTGGCTACCAATGTCCGGGGTGTGACCAAGGGCTTTGGCTTCAAAGGAGGCATGTGCTTGAAAATGGCCTGAAGTGGGGTGGCAGGAGCCTTGGAAAGTGGTGGAAGACTGATTTGTGGAGGAGCCGAAGCTGCCATCTTTAGAATCTGTTGGATATCTGCTAGCTCAATGGCTGACTCTCCTGAAATAGGCTTAACCACAATACTACTGTCTGGCTGGATGATAAAGCCCTTTTGGAAGGGTTGCAGGGACAGATGCTTCATGCCCTCCTTGGTCGCTGGGAGGACTGTCAGAGAACCTCCTAAAGAAGCAGCTTCGAAACGGGACAGACTCAGCACATTGTTGCAACCAGGATCCTGAGGTAGCTGACACGTAAGTGTCTGGAGCTGTATTGCTTGGTTGTCGTCTAGCAGGGGCTCCTCAGGAGGTGCAGGCCTAATGTCTTTGGTGTGCTGCAGGCCTAGAAAGGCCAGAAAGACCTTCTGGTCTGGGGTATCACCAGCCAGGGTCTTGGATTGGAGCTTCTCCTGGCCTTGATCAGCAGGGACGTGGGTCTGCTTGTGCAGGATGAGTGAAGACAGCATGGGAAATGCCTTGTCACAGGTGTCGCACACGAACCGGTGCTGCTCGCTGATGCACCTCCGTAGGTTTGTTTCACACCAGGCCTAAGTAAAACCCACCAGCAAAAACAAGGGAGAAAAAAAGGTGAAAATGTAAAAATGATCCTAGAGGGAGATGTGAGAAGGGGCTGTTGTGTAACCTTTCTGAGTCAACCTTTCTGAGTAAGAATCTGAGACTGAATAGGAAAACAAGGAGCAAGCAGGAGTCTGCCTACAGTCTGTGGGTCACATGTGGCCATGGAGTCCAAAATATTAAGAGATAGTTTTCTTTTGTTACTCACTTGCACAGTTCACAAGTGTGAACTCCACAGATAGCAATGTCTTTGCAATGCTGTGTGTACATGTAATATATTGTTGTTTTCTCTAATGTTCTTTCTCTCACTAAAGTCCAATTTGGCCTCGTCTGTCCTTACTGGGTTTCTTGGACTGAAAGGGGTGACCTTTTGTGTGGCTCTAGCTCACTGAAGCCATTTGCCCATTCTTCAGGCTTTGAAATTTCAATATGCATCAAAGCCCTGTTGTAATCATGAATATCTGCCTCCCAGCAAGGTAGATTCCAAAAGCACTGGCATACCCCAAAGAATCCTGCTTGTTTGATTAAGGACACCATCACCAGGGATATACTAAAAAGTACAGTTTTAATGAAGTCTTTAAAATGGAGAGAGTGCTCACACGGGCAGTGATAGCACAAAACCAGCACCTGGCAGACTGAGGCAGGAGAATGGTGAGCTTGGGCAATGGCAGACTAATTGAGAGGACAAACCAGGGTGCCTTCTTCACAAAATGATGAGAATTGGCTGCTTCTGTGACTGTGGAAGAGGGGAAATAAATCACCTGGGAGACTCAAACATATACATATGTGTGAAGTTCACATACTTGAGACTTATGGGCTTCAAGAACTTCTATGTGGATACTTCCTACTTCAATTTCATACAGGAAAATATTAAAAAGTAGTTTTGGTAGTTTCTGTATCAGCAAAGAGCAAAATGGCTCATTGGTTTATTCAAATCTGTAATGATCCAAGGAGCCAGCACAGTAGATAAAAATGAGTTACTGCTTTCTAGAGGAGCTGAGTTTGGTTCCCAGCACCCACGTCAGATAGCTAACAATCACTTACAATCAGTTTCAGGGGATCCAATGCCTTCTTCTGACCTCCAGGAGCATCCACATCCGCATGACAGATATTACACACGTGCATTCACTTACGCATGCACACAAACACACATATACAACACAAAGTCTAATGATCTTAATAGAAACTGCTAAAAGAAAAATACCTAGCTATAAAGCAGACACTAACGATTACAACAGGGCTTGGATGGGGAGGTGAATATGCAAATTTAAATCTCAAAGCCCGAAGAATGGGCAAAAGGCGCAATCAGCTAAGTTCACACAAAAACTCAAGGAAAACTCCATCTAAAATAAAAGACCATTGATTGATCCCTCTCAGCCCAAGAAACCCAAGGAGGATAGAGTAAGCCAGGCTGAATTCTAGTGATGGGACGTTATAGAAAACAGCACCACCCACCCCACCCTACCCAGCTGCACAGAATGTAAGAGCAGCTGCAGATTGAATGGGTCCATACCTGAGAAATTCGAGGAAACTTCCTACAGGAAAAGTCAGTAAATCCTAAATCATGGAAGCCAGCAGGAATAGAAGGGTTGTTCTGGATGAAAGGTCTTCCCATAGCATCTCTAGGAAGCTGTTTGTGGACAAGTGCGTTGTGGCGCAGCAGTCCTCGATGTGTGCGGAAGGTTACGCAGCAAATGTCACATCTAAGAGAAGGGAGTGACAACCATGAGGAGGCAGCTCAGAGTCTCTACCGGTCCTTTAGCTCTATCATATGCTTTGTTGCTTCATTTTAATAGAACAAAATAAAATAAAGCATAAACGCTAGTGGTTAGCGCGCGCGCGCGCACACACACACACACACAATCTCTCCCTCTTGATTTTGTAAGGATATATTCTAATAACTCTGGATACCAAATCTTTGCAGGTTGTACAAAATGTATATATGACACCGTCATCCAAGTTTGCACACAAAAAGAAGACAGTTTGGATCCTGAAGTCAAAATGAGACCTTGTCTCCAAAAACAAAACAAAACAAAACAAAACAAAACAAAACAAAACAAAACAAAACAAAACAAAACAAATCAATGAAACACACACAAAAAAGCATATGTTCCTGGGCAAAGTGGTACACAGCACTTAAGAGACACAAAGGATTTTGAAACAAACACCACCTGCCTACACAGCACAGCACTCCTGGTACTGAACAGAGACAAACTAATTATATTGGTAGTACTACTACTGCTATCTGAAAAAATAACAAATAATATACTGAGCTCACAGTAAGAACAAAAGCCCTGCCCGGGAAGTAGTCAGGAAGCCAACAGGATAGTGGGTACCAGTCTCTAGATCTTCACTGAGTGAAATCTCAGGTGCTATAATAATTGTGCTATAATAAGCATCCCCAGTCTGTAACTCACTATAGTCACTGGAGCCCTTGTGGCTAGTTAAATGGAAATTCATTAACATTCCTCATTCACATAGAGTTCACTGGTGTGGGGCAGGGCAGTTGTGTACATTTGCATGATGGCAGGAAGTTCCATTTATTTGTATAACCACATCTCATTCTCATAAACCCTTGGGTGGAGGGGGGCTGTTACCACTGTTTTTACAGAGCTAAAGCAACTTGCTCGCATTTACATTACATACTTGTTAATGGAAACTGTCTTTGTTGTTCATTCTTTTCTGGAAAAAAAAGACAATGAAATCAGCCACGTTGCCACCAAGCTCATGCTGCTGAAATGCTGAAGGAGAGTTTGCAGCCTTGTTTATCACCCCTGGCAGCTGCAGCAGAATGTAGCCTTGTTAGACACCCACCTCTTGCCTGTCCCCTGCTGATCTGGAAATCTCCCCTAAACAAGATTTCCCATCACCACTGCAAACACAATGCTCTTTATGAGGGAACCTGAGCTCCCAAAAGTTGAAGTCAATTGAAGTGTTGGATGCAGACAACCCAGAGCACATCTGAGGATTGGAAATGCTTAGTCTGCGGGTTCCCCGTCGAGGCTCCCACTTTGTGGGTGGGGCATGTCCAGGGGAGACTTTATACTTCAGGATCCATCTCTTGCCAGAATAAAGAGGGCAACTCACAGGCTAGGGGACACTTAATTAGGACAACACAAACACTACACTTTAGGCCACACTCTATTTTTGGCGGAAACAGGCTGAGTTCTGAGAGCAGACGTGTGATGCTGACCTCAGAGGCTGGCAAAAACTTTCTGGAGATGGGACTCTAGCTTTTAGACCTTCTAGGTTCAAGCCAACTGAACACTACTACTAGCCTACCCTCTCAGGCTATTCTGGTTAAAAAGATGAAATATCAGAATTAGGCAAACCTACCTCTGCTGCTTAACTTTGCATATATTTTAAATGCTCCACAACAGGGGCATAAGAAGGGGAGGGCTTTACCTCAAATAACTAGTAAGAGTGAGGTGAGGGGTTTTAATCCCTTTAAGTTTCAACAGTGGTGACCTCTGGCACAGACTCACTGGACAGAAACTAACCTGATTCCCTTGTCACATGCAATGGGTGCCTTTTCATGCTTCCTGCCTGCACAGTTATGAGACTAGGGGAGCTTTGGAGGGGGTGGAAGGGCACAGGGAAGGAAGAGAAATGCTAAGACCTCTGCTCAGAATGCCCCACAGCACCAAGCTGCTGGCTTAAGCTATGACGCTGTGTTGGTCTCTGAGCCAGAGATAATTCAAGGGATCTGGGTGTCTCCACATGATATGGACAGAAGCTACACAGAGGGTCTCACAGCAGGAGACTTGAGACTGTCCTCTTGTAGGCATTGCCACTTGTCATCTTCAAGAGCTCATCGACTTATTTTCTTATGGTAGTTTACTACATTTTCTGTAGTATTTGTAGAACTTTAAATTCATATTTACAAGTGCTAGGCACTGTCCTAGGCACTAAGGTCTTACGGCATATACCTAGAACCATTCTACCCTAACTACAGTAGATGAAGTCCTTCCCGGAAGTAGAACACTTATTCTCAGCACACATCAGTTTTAAGTCAGCAGATTTATACATAGCAGGAAGGCTTGTTAATTAGGTAAAGAAAGGACTTACAAAATAATTTATATATACCTTAAGTACTATGTTTGAGATATAATATATAAATGTAAATAATAATGCCAATAATCAGCATTGCTTAGAGGTTCTGCACTTACAAATTTATCTACTAAATTAAATCCCAAATTGATACCTGTGATGTTTTTGTGTTCATTCACAAATAGTAGAAAAACAATGACCAATTTGAGTTGTCCAATATCCTCTGCTGAGACAGGAGGAAATCACATGTGGCCTTCTTGTTTAGCTCTTAAACTATGGGTGAAAAAAATGTCATTTCTGGTATTTCATGCCATGTTTCTTGTGTTCTGATGCTTTCTGTTGATGATTTTGGTAAATATGAATCCTAGATGTGGTTCTGAAGTATTGTCTAATGTCTTAAGAATAGGGAGCTGTGATATGCCTTACAGAAGAGTACTGTGGTATTGGTTGTTGAATTCAATGGTAATGCGTCAATAATACATATTCAACTTATAGGCTTTAAACAGAAACACAAAAGTTATGTGTTGATTTTAGTTGATAGAAATGTGGTCAAGAGGTAGCAAGAGTTCCCCAGCAGCAAAGCATCAGTGCACACACGTACATGCACACATGACAGTCCTCAGCATGCCGGTTTTATTTGGAGAAAGATTCATGCAGAAAAACAAGTGGTCTTTCTGGTCCACCCTCTGTTCTTAGCCAACTGCTTCCTTAGGTCCTGCCTGCTTGTCCTGAAGTCACAGCTGAGAAGAGAATATCTTCTCCAACCTGTATGCTTGGAACCTTCAAATCAAGCCTAAGATACACTTCTACTTTCACAGGAATTAGCCTAAGCACACCTATTTCACATTTTCAAATTCTTCCTTTCCTTAAGAGTCTCAAGTATGTAGTCTTGGGTGGCCTAGAAGTCTCTATGTAGACCTAAGGGTTTCAAACTCACAGGGATCTCCCTCCTTTGTCTCCCAGGCATTGGATCCCAGCCCCCACCGGGTATTTCTGTGTAAACCCAGTTGTCCTGTAGATTAAGCTGGCCTCAAATTTACAGATGCCTGCTTGCCTCTGTCTCTCAAATTCTGGGATTAAAGGTTTGTGCCACCCAGTTAAAGGATGGATTCTGTTTTTTTTTTTTTTTTTTTTAAAGAATTCCTGTGACACCAAGTAGCTGAGACAATAGGCTCCTTTGCCTCCCTTCTGAAAGGTTTAGAGTGGGTAGCCTCAACCTCCTCGGGGTCACATATCAGATATTTACATTATGATTCACAACAGTTGCAAAATTACAGTTATGAAGCAGCAATGAAATAATTTTATAGTTGCTAGTCACCACAGCATGAGGAACTGTATTACGGTCAAAGTATTAGGAAGGTTGAAAACCACTTAGAAGGTTGAAAACCACTTAAACAGAGTATCTCACAAGCAGGCTGCTTAAAATGGAAGAAAAAAAAAACCCAAAATGTAAATAACTAAAACCCCCAAATAACCTCCCAAAGAAAACATTCCCTTAAATAAACCAACCCAAACCAAAAAGCCACATCAGCTTTGAAACCATAAATGCATTGTGAGGCTGGGTAAATGAGACACTCTCAGAAAATCTTATGCCTCTTTGCCTTACACTCTGCACCTGTTGATAGACAGTAATAAAGCCAGGGAGGAAAGCCATCACCTAAAAAAGAAGGGCCTTTATCAGAGACAAGGGTTTAACACCCCACCCCCATAGTCGGGGAAGCATGGCTTTGCAACCTTGTTTCTAAGTGCTTGAAGGACAAGGGAGGTCACTGTAAATCTGTGGAGCCTGTGGCTGCAGGCAGAGCCTACAGCTGCTGTTATGTTACTCTTAGGGTATTGACAAACCTAGTTTGGGTTTATCACTCACTCATCATTAAGGCTACAGCCATTGGCTGGGTGGTCCCCAGGATTCTGTCATCCTCAACCTGGGTTTGTGGAGTATCTCAGCCTTGCCAGAAACCCCAAAAGACAACGATTGCAAAATACTTAGAAGAGGCAGAAAAATACACTCAAGAGTCACTGTGAAGGGAGAGCTGTAGGAGAATTTCCTTTTGCAACAGATCCTGACGACGTGCCAGAGAGAACTTTTATACTGTAGATTGGCTGTCTTTTGGTTTCCTGACAATGGAAACCACCCTATGTTGGTAACAGAGGGCAGCTTTTCCAAATGGAAACCAACTTTTCTGTCAGTAAAATAAATGCATCCAGGGGAAAGTGGATTTTTTTTTTTTTTTAAACCCAAAGAAACTATAAGAACCCACACTTCCTTCCCAAAACAAAACCATCTTTTCAAAATCCGATTGAAATAGGTTGGGTGGGGAATTTGGTGGGAAACTTGCCATTGAACAGTTTAAGGAGAGAGTGCACAGAGGACACAGGAATGACTAAAAAGCAGATAAGGATACTCAATATATTGACTCTCAAAGTGCAGCACTCACAGAAAGAGCGTTCTGCGCCCCAACCCAGAACACAGATACTGACTCTCTCTTAGAAAGCACCCAAATTAGCACCACACTAGCCAGTATAGCTAAGAAATGAGAATTTGAATTGGTATGTTAGGACAGGGTCCAACCTCAAAAGGGAGGAGAGATGGGACTTCAAGTAATCTTTGATGGTGGGAGAATGAGAGAGCTGTGGCTTTGGGACACCAGAAGACAGCTGCCTGAAGCTTATCTCTTCTCCCAGCCTCCCTTCCCGAGTACCACTTGTAATATCACTGATGGTTCTGGGTAGGTGTGAAGCACAGATAGGAAGGGTTTGGGGGGTCCCCCAAGACCAGAAACTCCTCCCAGCAGCAGACCAGGATAACTGAGAAAAGTTTTGATTGTACCTGTTGGGATGTGAAGTTGTGGAGGTAGAATGGGTGCTGGAAAACTATGACCTCACAGAACCACAGTATAAGCTAAGTTGTCAACAACATGGGGAGGCACTGCCACAGAACTGGTTCTATAGGCCAGGAGTGTGGCTGAGTGTAGGGCAGTTGCTTACCATGTGTAAGTACTGGGTTCAATCTCCCGTCATAAGGAAAAATAAGTTCTGAACTCCTATATCCATAGCCCCCTCTTTCCCTCTCAAGTATCAACAAGCAGAAGACCATCCCATTCTAGCTGTATCTTTTACCAGGTTGGAAAGATTTTATTGCTAATATACTTGGCTCCACAGGAACTGATCTCTACTCCAACCTCAAGTTGTCAAGCTATGGAAGACCCAACCCTGCCAGCCAGTACTCAATCTGTTACCAAGGCAACAGTAGGCCATCAAGGAAACATGCAGTGGGCTGTGCTTTCTGTCCTTCCAATTCTTAAAAGACAATGTGTTGAAATAAGCAATGTTGTTGTTCATACTGAAATCCACTCAGCCTTAAAGGAAAAGTTCAATTAGAGATTTTAAAAGCACTGAGAGTGAGTATGGTGATGCACACGGGTAATCCCAGGTACTTGGGGAGTGAAGGATGGAGGATCAGAAGGCCGGTTGGAAGCCAAGCCATCCCAAAAGAAGTTGCTAACTGTTGTCTAATTAGGAGGGGAACTAAGATATCCACTCCTTTGAGGACAAGCATCCCTATAAAAAGGAAAAGAATGCAATGAGAGAAGACACTGTTTTTTCATTTTCTTTTGAAAAGAGGCTAAGGTAGAAATGGAGTGGGATGTTATTATGAAGTGCATACCCACTACAGGGACTCAATGGTACAGCCCAAAATAGCTTTAAAAAATGGGCCAGATGTCTTTTCTTTGCTGACTTTGTAACTAAGTGAATTGGGATGTGCTTTATCCATATCTGCAATGGTAATATTTTATTCATTTGGTAGCCTTTATATTCTAGAGCAAGATGTAAATCCTGAAGACAGCAGTAAAGTTTCGACAAGTAACCTAAAGAGGTAAGACACTCTTGGTTCCCTATGGTCTCTCCACTCTTGCCTGCTTACCTGTAATAGTAGCACTCAGACTGGGCTTTATAGGATGATCCTGTCTCAGAATACAACATTAACACCCAAAACAAACATCCCTCCAAATACAAGGAGGGTTATAGAGATATCTCAGTGGTTAAAATGTGGTACTGTTCTTAATGGAGGACGCAAGTTCAGTCCCTAGCACTCATGCCAAGCAGCCCACAGCCCCTGACTCTGTGGGTACTCACACTCTTATGCACACACATAATCGAGTTAGGCATAATAGCCCACACCTTTAACCCCAGCACTCCTGAGGTAGAGGCAGGTGGATCTCTGCAAGTTCAAGGCCAGTCTGGTCTACATAGCTAGTTCCAGGACAGTCAGGGTTACTCCGAGAGATCCTGTCTCAATAAACAAACAAACAAACAAAAAGAAATTGGGATAGCAGAGGGATAGATAGATACCCTCTTTCCTCTTAAGACAGGGCTAACTTTTAAAAAATTAACTACCCAAAAGGTATTTTCAAAGAATTTCAAAATTAAGTAAGGAGCTCCCTCTTATTGTTTTGGTTTTTTTTTTTTTTTTTTTTTTTTTTAAAATGATGTGTGAATCTCTCATTGGTAGACATCAAGGTTCTTCATGCTTCTAAATCTGCCTATCTGTCAGTCTATAAGGGTTATAATACTCCTAGGAGGTAGGACTTGAACCCCACTTAAGTAGCTGCTCAGTGTTTACAAAAGCAAAACTAAATAAAAATGGCTCTTTATAACAACAAAGAGCAAAGGACAAATGCTTTTATGCTCTGCTGGGTCCATAGCACTTGAGAGAAGAAGTCCTGGAATTTGACTCCTCAGTGTCACTGGGATGACATGGTCAAGAAAGACTATACCAAATTGTTAACTGTTATGCTGAAGGGCTTAAAAATATTAAAAAGGACACATGTGATCTAGAGAGTCCGCTCAGTAGTGTTGGCTGCTCAAACATGAGGACACCCCCCCATCACCAGGCACCCACATAAAAGCTGGGTGTGATATCGATTTTCACACATATGAAAGCACACTGCTGCACAAACATGTACACCAACAAAATAAATAAAAGCCTTTAGGAAACAAGACGTTCTTCTAAGAGAACAAAAAACTCATTTAGTATTTGTTATAGCTCCAGGCCTAGATCATTCTCCTTCACCCTCACAAATCATTAGATCTACTTTCCAGATGGGAAACTGAGCCTCTACTTGTCTGAGGTCACAGAGGTGCCAGGCAACAGGCTGGGACCATGCTGTCTTCAACACTGCTTGCAGAGGACAGTCATTTGCAATTGTCCCAGCTCTTTCTTGACTCATGTCACAACCTCAATGCTTGGGTCCACTTCCTGACACTGATAACTCCCCATTCTGCAGTGAGTAGAACCTATGAAATACCTGCAGGGAGGGTGATACTTGGCCAGCCTGATCCCTAAGACATCCAATCCCTTGCTCATTACAGTTTTGATGGAGACTGGCATTCCTTTTAAAAAGGGATTTCATGCTTCATTTTTCCTGCTCTGTCTCCAGAAATAAGTGCAAACAATCCCTTGTCTAGAGCCTCACCCCACCCAGACATTCCTCTTCTTACAGCCGACCCTCCCTGGCCCATCCTGGGGCAGAGAACTGACACCCACAGCTGCAGTAATCCCTCCCAGTTGTTGTGAGCAGTAATGATGGCCTATGACAGACCCCTGGCTGGGTTGCCATCCCATGCCATAACCTAGAAACATGCCTAGGCTGTCTATCACAGACTAGCACCCAGTATGACATACAGACTTCGGAGTGGCCTAAGGGATCATGAGACAGGAGAAGGCCCTGAAGCTAGGGAACCTAGTCTTTGCTACACTACTGGGTTTAGCCTAAAGGTTTAGACCTGCAGACCCACAGAGACACACAGATGCTTATATTAATTTTAGGCTGATTGGCCTAAGGCCCAGACATATAACTTGATAACTCTTTACCCTTAAATTAACCCGTGACTCTTATCCTGTTCAGCCATGCGGCTCGGTACCTTTTCTCAGAGCAGCATAGTTGTCCTCTGCATCCTCTGGCTTGTCTGGCAACTCTGGAGTCTCTGTGGCATTTCTGCTCTGTTCTTCCTGTTAGAGTTTCTTAGTCTGGTAGCCTTGCCCACACTTCCTGTCTGCCTTTGGCCAATCAGCGCTTTTTATTAAACTCATAGGTGGGGACAATTATTTACAATGTAACATAGCAAATTCACTACAACTGGGTAATGAGGAGGCTTTGAAAGGTGACTAAGGTGCCTTTAAACTGCCAGGCCAGGGGAGCATCCCCCTCTTACATCCTCTGTCCCATCCCCTGGAGTCTTAATAAAAGACTTCTAGTGAAGGGAACTGAATATTCGTCAGAACAATAAAAAAAAACAGAGACAACAACATCCTGGCATGTCTTACCAAGTGGCCCCACAGCCAGGATGCATAGCAAGGGGATGGCTGGTCTCCAGCTTGCTCTGGTGAGGGCAGTGCTCCCCTCAGAGGCCTTGGGTGCCCGCCAAAGACCCTCCCCTAGCTTACAATATCTTCTTTCCTAACTGATGAGGACACTGCCTTAAACTTCAAATTACCCAAGATCAATAATGTGACTGTAATGATGGCCATAACCCTGAAGAAATGAAACATTTCTTCACAACATCCGATGCCAGATCTAAAGGGCCTAGTGACTGTGTCTTTTTTGGCCCTAAACTTGCCCCCCCCCCCTGCTGTGGTTTTTTTTGTTTTTGTTTTTGTTTTTTCTGATCAGCCTCTGCTTTTCTCAAGACTGGTCAAATGTCTTGCACTGTAACAATGAGGACTCAGTCATTTGCTGGATCTATTTGAACTGAAATAATGTTAAAATTACTTATTACCCAATCCCCTTTAATCAAGAAGCCACCTAAGATTATACAATAACTTGGGCCAAGTTTGCTTTTGGCAACTCCTTCATCAACACAGCAAATATCCATCTCCACAGCCCACTCTTGGGGAAGGCTTCGCTCTTTAACCTGCTCTTGTGGGCCGACTGGCACCCGGCATGGGCTTTCCATTAAAAGGAGTTATGGCTGTACATAAACACAGACAGATTTCAATGACCAAATAGAAGATAATGAAAAGATGCACCACTGATACCACTTTTCACTTTAAAATGTGGAACTAAAAGATTTCATATGACACACTGGACACATTGCTCTGCTAAGCAGCACCAGTGTGCACATTGCTCCAGCTCACTGCTTTCCCAGCAGTGCAACCTGCTGCTCTGCACTACTCTAACAACAGAACAAGACATTCAGAACCAGACACATTGTTCCCTCCTCACCCACCTGCTCTCCACACTGTCCCTCACTATCAGCTCTGAGTGTCACTGCCCAGCATGCTCTAGTCAGCTTTCTTGTCTGCCCTACCTACCCTTGCCCAGAGCTAGATCAAAGGCGTCACAAATACCAATCTCGAGAAGGAGAAACTTTACCAGTGACTTCGTATCTTCCTTTTGTTTGATGCCAGAATTTCATTATTTTGAAACCCAGAAGAGTGGAGGAGAAAAGATTCAGCATACACCTAAGCTTGGATCGCCAGCACTTTATTAAGGAGCGCAGGCCCCTCGCCAGCTTTGGTAGCAGGGGAGGGAGTGGGGCACGCACAGAAGAAAGAAGCCAACAGCTGTTTCACGTTACAGACTGAATCTAAACTGGTAGGACTGTGACTCTACCGCCTTTGGGATTTGAAAATGGGTTGGTGCCTATTTTAGTTCAGGGTTAACAAGCAGTCTCTCCCCTCAGCTACTGTCAGAATGTACCACCCAGGCGAGGCCCCTACTGCCCCATGCCTGGCCCCAAGGCTTCCTCTGATAGCAGGCTATTACGTGGAAGCTGAGCAGAGGAGAAAAGAGGAAGTAACTATATTCTATAATCAACTCTTTTTGGTTTTCCAAAGCCAGCCCCACCCAACCTCATAATAGTTACTAGACAGAGTCATGAAGCTGGGGCTCGTCTACTCACCAGGCACACAGCCAGCAAGCCACCTCCTTCTTAGAAGCTAGCAGCTAGCTGCTGTGGTGTTAGTGGACTGAAAGGCTGCCTGAAGGGGCCAAGTCCATCCATATGAAGAGACTTTTTCTGTCAGTCTCTCATCGAATGATGTTACCATTAAGTAGGTGAGGAAACCTGTTTTGGTAATAGTACAGGACTATGGCGCTTCAACCTCAAAGTGTATGTGTGCACCATGGCCAAGATGGTTCTGCCCACAGATTGATTTATGTCTAATATGATTCCCACTTCCATTTGCTGTGAGAAAGAATGCTTTCCACACTAGCATTTCAGAAAGGGACGCTGGGTCTTGCCCCATCACAGCTATGCCACATCATGCAGGCTCTCGTTGCCTAGAAATCACTCATGAGAACCAAGTTACTTCCCTGTATGATGGAATTTCGAAGGAAAGGTAAAAGTAGGTTGGTTCTAAAATAGTATCTGATCACAAAATAAAATATGAAGATAAAATATACGTAAGAAAATTAAATTTGTGGCTGCCTGGCCAGAATCTCTGCACCAATGTCATTGTGAGGCTCACTATTTACTCATAGCTCCACATTCAGGGGATGCTGCAGGCAATACAACTATGAAGTTAAGTTCCTGGCCAGAGGCATGCCTTTAATCCTAGCACTCAGGGGGCAAAGATAGGGAGATTTCTGTGAGTTCAGGGCCAGATTTCTGTGAGTTCCAGGACAGCAGATGATATGTAGAGAGACCTTGTCTCAAAAAACAAAATATCCCTGAAATTCTTAGAATCAGTAGCCATTGACAAGAGAACAGCTATTTCTTGGCAGATCAAAGTTCAGAGGCATATTTTAGAAGCAGGGGGACTGAAAGAGAACACAGGCATTAGCGATCTAACTCTACTTCTGTGGGAATGGGCAAACAGAGATCCAGATGCAGCTGACTGGAGCCTCAAGTGAGCAGACACAGGCTTGGCTGTAGGACAGTTAGTCCAGTTTTGGGATCTTTTTCCCCACTAGACAATGGCCAGGCTATTAGCTACTGTTTTGAGATTGGGAAATTCCTCCAGGTACTTATAGCATGTCACTGCTTCACACTTCAGCATCTCCTAAAGTTCTTTCTCCTACTCCAATGAAAAACTGCCATAAAACTGATATAAGAGAATTTAGGCAAACAGATACCCTAATCCTGTACTCAGAAGATGCCATCTAAAACTGTGACAATATGGGGGCCTGCCCTCAGCCCTTAGATGAGCCTTCGGCTATATGCTTGAGCAGAGGCTTCCATGTAGCTCTGTCCTTCTTAATGCTTAAAATGGATGGAACATATAGATGGGAACATTCAAATGGTAGCAACTCTGTAGAAAAAATTTTAAACCTATTTGTTCATCTAGAATAAAGGATTTTTTTTTAAAATA
The DNA here is from genome assembly GCA_033318265.1 of Phyllotis vaccarum. NCBI lineage: Eukaryota > Metazoa > Chordata > Mammalia > Rodentia > Cricetidae > Phyllotis > Phyllotis vaccarum. The sequence goes on along the minus strand of JARWLC010000011.1, from coordinate 41,781,971 downwards.
TGATAAACATTACCAGAGAAGAGAGACAAAGAAAAGGAGTGTACCCCTCTCCCGGAAATTATGCCACCACCCACACTTTTAGCCCTTGAAGCTGAGGACCAGAAGCACTGCTGTTAGACCCAGCAGAGGCTAGAACAGAACAAAAACAAAACACCTGAACCACTTAACGGGTTTCCTGCTTGCATGCCTGAGAACTTTCTTACCTACAATGCTTCAGGCTTCTGAACTATGGGTCTAGTTCAATTTAAGCACTTCTGAGTAGTGGTACATGTCAATGTTGTGCTTAGAACATGAAACACATGGGTTGTCTCTGTCTAGACCCTTTATCCATGTACAATAAGCAATCATTTGGGTTGCAACACCTTTTGCAAAGAAAACATGCCTGTTACACAAAAGTACTCTGTGATAGGAGACTCAGGGATTACTCAAGGGACTCTAGGAAGAACAAAGGAGCAAAGTGAACACATCCCACAGCTACAGCCACACTTGCTCACAATCTTCAATCCAATCTTTCCCCATACCAAGTGTTTCTTAAGTGCCTTCCCAATGTCCCGTAAATAAGCTCAGTTGCTGAAGCACAGTTTGTAGTTACAAAAAATAATGTCATACGCCAGAAGAAACAGTAACAAGAAAATTTCTCAGACCTGATCTAATTCACATGCCTTACCTTAATGGGTTTTCTGAATGGGTTTCCATGTGGGTCTCCAGTCCATATTTGCAAACAAACTCCTTGAAGCACACTGGGCAGTGAAAGACTTCATCAGTCATCTTCTCCAGGTCACCCGACTGCCCATCTTCTACCATCTTAGGGAAAAGCAGAGCAGCATCAACAAAGTGCTCTCCCACACAGGCTGGCTTTCAAAGAGTCTAACAAAGTATGTTCTTCACTCAGTACCCATTCATTTATTCACTCCACTCGGAGAGCACTACCACTATACATCCACCCAACCGATTCATTCACCCATTCCTGAATCTCCTCATCTAATCAACAAGTACTTATGGATCATGTACTATCTGCAGGGCATTTAGAATAAATGTGAGGGCAAAAGAGCCCCGAATGCTGATGAAGCTTCCACTTCAGCTGTGCAGGCCATGTAAAGGGCATGGGATCAACTCTGGAAACTCTTCACTTCATCCATGCACTACCCGGGGCTTCTAAAGAGAAAGCACACATAGGTGCCTTCCCCATATACTTTATGAAAATGGTATGGGGACAGATATCAAAAAACCCAGAACTAAAACCAGAGGGGGGTTGGGGAGGGAGGGAGAGAGGGAGAGGGAGGGAGGAAGGGATACGGGTAGTGTGGTGGATGCCTTTAATCGCAGCACTTGTGAGGCAGAAGCATGCAGAATTCTGAGATCAAGGCCAGCCTACTCTACAGAGTGAGTTCCAAGTCTATGCTGTGATAATAAAGATTAGATATTTCTGCCCAAAGCCACATGATGGGGCACACTGTGCCATAAATCCAGAGGACCTTTTTAGCTGGTGCTTGGTCTTCTCTCTCTGACTCGGCATCATGACTCATTTTCCTTTTGGAGGACAACCGCCTACGCTTCAGGGGGGATGAGGGGGCTGCAGCTGTGGCACTGCCGGTGTCCTTCTCATGAATCTTCATATGTCTAGAAAGAAGACACATGGGAAATAGGATTTTACAAGGCGTCACCATCATCATCACAAGACCGACAGTTTTTCTCTCTCTTACACACTAGGAAAGTACTCTCATTCCCCTAAACGTTTTCAGTTAAGAATATCAGAAACGTCATCATTTCAAATCTCCTTTCAAGACCTTGCAAGCACTGTATAGAAGTGTTACTCAGTGTCTTGTTGGAAGAGTTGCAGGCTTGACTGATGCAAATAAGATGGAAACTATGAGGTGGTCTATGGTACCTGGACAAAAACATACTTTAGGACACACTATTCTACAGCATAAAGAACTCCCAGATTCTTAACTCATCCAGCCATATCATACGCCAAGTCCCAATTCTGTACTGGTCCCTGGACACCACCTTCCACTTATCAGCTGTATTTGTCACTCTCTTTCTGTAGAAGCATCTGGGGTTGTCAAGTTGGAAGTGTACCGACAGAGCAGATGTCAAGTGCCTACAAGCTGTAGACTAACAGACCATGAAACCATCTTCATAGTACAATGAGGGCATTGCCTGTTGCAACTCTGATATCTACAGAACTAGGGTACACACAGAAGCAAGCATTATAAATAATATGAATGTGCCAGTTCCAAAAGGGGAGTCGAATAATTAATTATGTATGTGACCTTATTTTATCAAAGTTTTAAAGCAAAATCCTAAAGAAAGGTCCTAAGAAATACAGACAAAAATGGCATTAGATCTTAAAAAGAAAAAGAAAACTGTGTTTTATAATATAAAAGGGTTTCAATTTGCTAATGAAACCACCACCACCATTATAAGAATCTAGGCCAAGCCTGTGTGGGATGTAGGAATATAGGTGTAGGTTTTTACAAATAGTAATGACAATTTTACTTGAGATCTCCTAATTATTCCTCATTCCCATTGCCAAGGGCTGACGAGAGAACCAGGGCTTTGTGGGAAATAGGCAAGAACTATTGACCACTAGGCTCTACCAGATGACCCGCATTTGTTTTTGTAATTCATTTTCAGTGCTGGGGTTGAAGTTAGGACCTCATGCACACTAGGCAAGTGATCTACACTGGAATTTTATCCACATCTGTTTTAGTTTTTTTCTGTTGGAGTCAGGGATTCACTGTCTCCAGCTGGTCTTTCACTCTGCAGTCCACAAGTCCTTGGATTTGTGATCCTTCTCCTTCAGTCTCCAAAGTAGCTGGGCTTATATGCCAGCACCATTAGGCCCAGTTCCAAGAAGTTCTTAAGAGTGGGAAAAGAGCATTTCTCATGCACTGTCCCCTCACTCCGAAGAGCAGCTTAGCTCATATTCCTCAGATGCTTTCTTAAAAGGAGACAGGCTGGGTATGAAGAAGCTAGGCAGTTTGTGAATCAGTGGCAGACCACATGTTGGGGTTGACTGATGTTTCTTACACTCAGCCCCTGCCCTACAGCAGCTGTGGCCAAGGGATGCTACAGAGTGCCACAGGCTTCTTTCTGCCTCATAGCCGTACTCTAGAATTAGAACCTCCTATCTAGACTCCAGCCAGCCATCAGCCAATCTGAACCTGGTGAAGAGGCGGCCTGGCTTTTGAGGGTAGAACATAGGCCTTGGGGAAAGGAGGAGCAAGCCAAACCTCTGTTCTCTTGTAGAAATTAGTGTGGTGGAAGAAAAAGTTCTAAAGTGTCTAGTGGGAGAACACAGGGAAAAATCACCGACAATCAGGCTATGGCCATACATCCCTTGCTCAGACTCTGATGGAAGGGTGCTTTATTATTCAGTCCTTGACTATCTTAAGTCATAAGAAAGTTCATAGACACAGATAGCTCTAAGTACCAAAGTGATTGTGATTCAAGGAGACCACCTCTTTGTTTTTGAGACAGGGTTGGACTATGCAGCTATGGCTGGCCTGGACTTCACTACGTACATAAGATAGGCTAGCCTCAAAATCATAAAGATGCATACTATGCAGGGTTTTGCACCATTATGTCTATCTAAATCATCTTTTAATATCAGCATTTATAGGTTTAAAAAGGCAAGTTGGTAGCTTTCTTTTTGGCATTTGTTGCATGATTCACCACAAATGTTAAGTTTTGAAAAAAAAATCTAAGATTTGGAAAAAAACTCAATTGTAAGGTATATCAATTAATATCAATCTGGTCTTTTGATAAATTTTAGTTAAATCAGCTAAATGAAGATTTCTTCCTATACCTAAGATGGTAATAATACTAGAAATTAGAGAATGATAGTTGTAAACACCAGTTCATTTCAGGCTGCATATTCTCAATCACGATACAAACACACTGGCATTTGAGGCAATGCTGTATTATTTTGCCCTTGGGTTTTGAGAGAATCTGCTTTCATAGCAGACAAGAAGGAGGGTCTGGAACCAGCATTTAGTAGGTCCTCCTGAGAACATTATTCAGCTGACTGTCCTTTCTACAGGGAACAGTTAAGATGCAGGGAGGCCACACCCTTCCAACAGTATAATCAACCTGACATCATGCTCTACCTACTAAGCAAGACAGCCTCCAAAGGCCACGTCAGGCATTACTTCTGTTCTGGATCACTTGCTGGAAACTCAGGACCATAAGCTGAACCTGGGCACTTCCTTACTGGTTTCTTGTGGCGCAAGGCAGAAGAGCAGATATCAAACTCTTAGAAAATTGCAACAGGATACAGAAGAGGGAGAGGGGCCCAGAAGTCAGGCATAAGACTATGTCCTAATCTAGTCTTGATGAAGGACTATAGAACCTGCAAGAGTGCTAAGGACACAGAACAGAGGCGGCAGGTCAGAGCAACAGTTCTGTGGCACATAAATGCTGAACAGACAAAGTGATCTATTCTACTTCTCCTACATTCCTGCTGGGACATCATATTCAAAACCCAAGTACATCTCCTCCAGCGAAACCTCTGGTTGCTGGCCACAGTATAGGGAGTTCCCAATACTTCCTTCTAGTCCCGTGATGACAATAGTGGCAGAGTGACTCATGATCTCAAGTCAATCAAGAGAGATTTCTAGGCAAACCTCAACCTGGCTTTGTATTCCTAGCCTCCAGAAGCAGGGATGATAATTCCAGCAGTACACTTCCTCCCAAAGGCTCACAGGACATGTGCCAGCCATCTCAATAAGCCAGTTATGGCCTCTTCCTGTCGGAATAGAGCCATGGTAACAAGGATGGGTGGGGAAGATACAGCTCTTAATTCCCAACCATAAAATACCAGAGTTTGTTTCCTTCCTAGATTTGATCTGATTTCCATGTACCCCAAATCAATGAAAGCCAATAAGCACCAAGCTCACTGAGATTTTATCCAGCTGCCCACTCAGCACATGATGTCTTTCTCCATCCAAGCAGAGCAGAGTGTACATCATCCAGGTTCATTTGCATGCTTCAGGCCATAGGGATTTCTCTACCATCACCAGCTGCTCTCACTGTAAAACGCTGGCCTTGCCATACCTCTCTTGCTTTAGTGTCTGTTCTCAGAGGTGACCAAGTGACAATTAGTACTATTTTCCACAGCACAACTTGTCATTTTTCTTAGTTCTTGTCATAATTAAGACACCACTGCCCCCAAACCCTGCATACAAACCTGAGGAATCATATAGGTCACTAACTGACCTCAGAGCATGCTCTAATCAACATCTGTACCACACCGTACCCAGCAATACAAATACAAATACAATACAAACACCCGACACACTGACCACCAAAGATGGCAGAAAAGTAGCCTGATTTGGTTCTGCTGAGCAGTGAGTTTACCTGACACATTTCTAATTCCCACTAAGTCTGTTGTAAACTACGATGCCTAAGATCCCTTCCACCAGGCCCATAATCAAGCCTTCTCTGTTCTTTCCTTAAGCAACTTAATTGATATCTTTCCACTTTCCCTACTGACAAAGATGACCTATGATGTAGGTGTCAGTAAATTTGAAAATTGATAATCATCTTCCTGAAAAGAAGCTGAGGGCCACAACCCACTATTTTAAATAAGTATAGATCCATGACCCTAACCACATTTACAGCTTTTGTGTGTAGTTGCACATGTGTGAGTGTACACGTGCAGACAGAACAGCACCTTAGTATTGGTTTTCACCTTCCACCTTATTCAACATGAGCTCTCTTTTTGTTCACTGCTGTGTCTGCCAGGCTAGCAGCTGGCCTGCAAGCTTCTAGAGGTTCTTCTGTCTCAACCTACTTTCTGGTGGTGGCATGCTGGGAAGACATATGTTTTAAAAGACAATAGCATGGCCGCCAAGTCAAACAACCTGAGTTTGATCCTGGGAACTCACATGGTGGATGAAAAGAACCCATTCTCAGAAGTTGTCTTTTAACTTTCACCTCTCTCTCCCTATCTGGGGGAGGGGGGATGAGGGAGAGAGAGGGAGAAGGGAGGGAGAGGGAGGGAGAGGGAGAGAGAGAGCAAATGTACACTGGACAAGCTATCTTACTATAATTAAGATGGTTGCATCATAGACTATAGGGTCTCCATATTGTGTGCTAGCCAAACTAACTTTCTACTTGTTCTTCCCGATATTCATTATCTACACAGCACCAGGGTGACGTGGGAATGTCTTTCTGTATGCTGTGAATATCAATCTTTAAATAAAGGAGCTGTTTTGGCTCTTGGTGAGCACCGTAGAAGAAGTAGGTGGGGAATCAGAATAGGTAGAAAAAGAAGGACAGAGTCAGAGACAGATTGACCCAGCTGCCCAAAGAAGAAGCATGCAAGGAACACAGGAGAACCACAGGCCATGTGGCAGACAGACTAATGGAAACACAGGTGAGCCACGGGCAACACGGCAGACAGATTAATGGAAATATGTTGAGTTAAGATGAAGAAGCTAGCTAACAATGTGCCTATGTCAAAGGCCAAACAGCATGAAGTTAATATAAGTTAATAATAAGAGATTAATGTCTGAGTCATTTCTGGGGGCCTAAGCAGTAGCAGACGGCTAAGTGGTCTGGGACAGCAGGTCTGTCCTCTGGCCAGACGGGGCCAAGAAACCTTATTGTAACACCAGGACAGTTTCTAAAACAGATAGCATCATACTTCCTTCCTGCTTAAAGTCTTCAGAGTTCCTAATGATTCTTAGTAAGCTACTTCCTTGGTACCCAGCCATTTTCTACACCTTCTGACTAAGAAGTGGTACTCCAGGGTTTCCTTGCTTCAGCTATGTAGGTTTTATATCATGAAATTCCTGCTATGAGGCCTTAAGGCTTCACATGCTACCTCTGTAGATGTTCAAGCCTACTACCCATTTTGAGTCCTTTTAAAACACAATAGAAAATAATAATATCATATACTCAATTTGATCCCTGGCTCAAAAGTGAGCTCTACAATTGTAAGATCCTGTTCCCTCTTGGTCTCTGCACTAGCTTCCATGGCACATAGCATACAGACAAAAAACATATAGCACATGGCTGGATGGATGAAGAAACAAAGGAGTGTCTGTCAAAGCAAGGAATGGACAAATAAAGAACGAAGCATGCATAAAAACCATCTTAGTCAGTGTATCACTGTAACATCCATCTTCTAGTTTCACTATATTTGACCTCAATAACATGAAGCACGAACAGACTTGGTACCTTATTGTTGAGTATGAGGCTGCTAATTTTAATGGCAACATTAAATATCAATGGCAATCATGCCAAAATGAATGCTGAAAAAATAGGGTAACTTTCCCCGGTTATTAGAACTACTTAACCTAGCTCAAAACACTGCCTCTATTCAAGGAAGGCCAATGCATAGCCAACGTTTAATTCTGATATTGCATAAAATTCTAAAAATTTCTTTTGGAGGCGTGATATATTAACAATAGTAATCTTGCCACATTGTGGTCTAAACTGGTGATTTTGTTAACATTTCTAGAATCAGAAATGTTCTTCACCAAAACATAGTGAAATTCTTTAGCCTTCCTCACTGCCTACAGGTTTGGCTAACTGTCTTGAATATCAAAGGTTTTGAATATGACATTGATGTGGAAATGTCTTTTTGTATGCTGTGGAATAATGGAACTGGCCTATAGCAGGCACCATAGGAGTAGGCAGGGAAATCAGAGCATAGGTAGGAGAAGGAGGGCAGAGTCAGAAGAGACCCTATCCAGCCGCCCAAGAATCAACATGTAGAAACAACACAGGTAAACCACAGGTCACATGGCAGGACATTTTAAAGGAAATGTGCTGAATTAAGATGCCAGGAGCTAGCTAGCAATATGCCAGAGACATAGGCCAAGCAGGATGAAATTAATATAAGTGTCTGTGTTTCATTGAGACTTTGGGATTGCTTGTCCAGATAAGAAGTGATGGGTACAACAGGACCGAACTGTGATGCTAGTCCGGGCCAGAAACCTCATGACACAGCATAAATGTCTCACACTCAACTGCCATTTCCAACACCTGGAGTACTTTTACAGTGATAAACAAAGATAATGCAAGCATTCTACAAACCAAGAATAAGTCTAGATGAATATCCAAAGTATAGTTTAGACATTTATTTATTGTGTGTGGATCTGTTTACGTGTGTGTGGGTACTTGTGTGGACATGTGTGTGGTACTGGTACTGGAGTAGAGGTCAGAAGACAACTTTCAAGAGTCAGCTCTCTCTACTAGGTGGGTCCTGGCACTGGAATTCAGGTAATCAGAACCTTTATCCCTCTGAACCATCCCATGGACCCTAGCTGAGTATCTTTTTTAACAGCTACTTTGAATTTGAGGGTGATCACTAATTTTTCAATTTAAAACATCCTCCTTTATGGGGGCTGGAGAAATGGTTCAGTGGTTAAAAACACTTATTGCTCTTGCAGGACCGAGATTCCATTCCCAACACCCATATGGCTACCAATTAACTTCAGTTGCAGTGGACCTGGGGCCCTCTTCTGGCTTTCAAGGGTACCCAGTCCATATAAGACACACATAACAAACATGTGGATAGAACACTAATCACAGAAATTTAAAAAGACTTCCTCCTGTAAATGTAATTGTTCTGTTTTCTAAAATTCGAGGTTCATTTTATTGATTGATTACAATACAGGGAAAATACAACCCAGAGTATGCTAGGCGAGGCCTCTGTCAATGAGCTAAACCTTCTGGTGAGAAGATCCATCTAGTGGTGAACTATCCATATTGACGATATCACTGCTAAGCCATATTTTTATAGTTTGTATAAGAACTGACTTAAGTAACTTGAGGAAGGCAGATCACAGCTCAGTCCTTAAAGTGTGCTCATCACTAGCTCTTAACATCTTTGCTATCTTCAAACACAGGAACTTTCTGCTGATATTTCAGCAGATTAAATCATCTGTAAATGATCAGATTTTGGCATGGGAGCAACTGTTAGCTCTCTTGGTCTGAGCAGCAAGCAAGGGTTTAGAAAAAAGGAGAATCTGTGGGCTGCTGTGGTCTTGGAGTAGTGATGCAATTTGGGTATTCAACACTGATTTCTAACACCTAGACCTCAGATCAAGCTTACACCCACAAAGCCTTGTCCTAGATACAGACTGGAGGCTGAGGCAGAGCCCACCCACCCAGGTTTTTATAGACCTTGCAGGTGACACTGAAGTATGTAAGTGTGAATAATAGGAGAGCCCACTCAAATTCTTTTGCTTTTTACACTGCCTTCGGATTTGGTTAAACATCAGACCAGGCTGTGGACACTTTTTGGATATAAATGATATACCTCTCTCGGAACCATCTTTCAATATACCCGGTATACATTCTTAAGGAAAATTGTAAATGTAACATTCTTAAAATTCTTTTGAGTACTTTTAAATTGGACCCAAACTAAGGGTTGACTCAGGTAAGTGGCATCCATTAAGTCTCCTATGTCTAATTTACATTAGAAGGGTAATGCTCAGGAGAGATCTAGATATTTCCAGTGTGTGTTAGCTTCCTAGTTGTAATTTCCTCATAGATGTATTAGTGTAGGGGTTGAGTGTTTGATACTCTGAATAAACAGCATTTCAAGAAAGGTCACCACATCACTACACTCTGCATTACCAACTCTACATTACTGAAGGTGACTGGTTCAAACAGGTTTCTGGCAACCAGTCTATAGAAACATCCCTATCTACCTCCTGCTAGATTTCTGGCCTCTCACACAGTGCCCTGTGATAAGCCAAGAGGGAGTACCAAATCTAATAAGTGTCACAGCTCTAACAGAAGAAAAGCAAGTCTACAAAGTTGTGCCTTTGTTTTTTGTAAAAAATACCTAGCAAAGGAGTTTAGGGTAGAATGCTGTGAGTGAGGCTTACACTATCAGTCAAGTTCTATTTAATGGAAAGGGGAGAACACATGAAAACAGTAGGAGACAGCTAATGAAGAGGAATAGGAAGACAGTCTTGCTGTTCCCCTCCCACTAGGTAATGGCACCTTCTAACTAGAAGGTGTTGTTCATGTTCAGTCACGCTTGTCCAGAAGGCAGGTCACACCAGCCATGCCAGGGTGTGGAGAAAGATTTGATGATGTGTAAGGCTCTGTGCTGACCCAACCACCTGCATTCTCAGAAAAGTCTAGAAGTTGTCAAGGCATGAAGCAAAAGCCTTCTGTCTGCATGCTCTCTATGGGAATGTCTTGGTTGTGCTCCCAATCTCTCTATGCCCTATACATATAGTATACTCACTCCAGCTCTATTCAGTTACATCCCATGTCCTCTCATAAGACAATGAGGCCCAATAGAGGCCATAACCAAGGGAAACTCTGACCCTTAGTCCTAATATTGAAGTTTATTCCTACTCCCATTGCCCAGGAGGCACCTGTAGAGACAACATTCTCCATGATAACAGACTGTTTTCCTGAGATTCACTTTCCCCACAATACTCAGGAGCACATTCTGATGGTGTCACTATAAATGAAAGATCAATTTTATTTAGGTTAAAAAATTTTTACTTCTAAGAGGGCATGCACCACTTTCACATTCCTCATTTTAAAAAAATGCTTCTGGGTACTCTCTCTAATTCTAAACCAAGAGTCTCAACCTTGCAGGCTAGACCACTATTTCTGTCCTCTTGTGTCAGGTGCCTTCCAGAGTTCACAAAAGTCAATTCCCATCTATCCATCAACACTTTCTTTCCTGTCTTGGTCTTGTATAAACACTCTCATTGATAAAATGAGCTGCAGTTTTGACACACGCAAGGTACTATCCTTTCAGGATAGAAAGAGGACTTTGGTCCTTATATCCTTCATCTTTCCCTTCTTCTTTAAAAGAGAAGTTGATGGCATCCTCTGACCGTCACCTGTCTCCTTAGAAGAAGGTGCCCCTGTTAATGGCTGCTACATGCTAGCTTCCCCTTGCTTTAACTCATACCTAATAGGAGGGAGATTGGCAGGCAGCACAGGCCCATCAGTTCAATCTTTAGACATCTTCCTAATGGCCGGGTCTTTGAGTCCATTTACCCCCATATAGAAATGATTTTAAAAAATACACTATTGAATCTACTTTAATCCAAAAACCAACTGTTAATCTCAAAATACTTTACAGAGGTATTAATTTTGGTCTATTAATACAAATTTAAGGTCAATTTTGTTACACTGTATGTATATTTCTACTCTTATTTACGGTATTACGTCTATATAACTCATTTAAATTGTAATGTACAATTAAAATATACAGAGTATATTAGTCAAATTTATAGTCATGTTAGTTACATTTTCTAGGTACACAAAGATATACTTCAATTAGATAGGTAATCTTCAAATATTTCAAAGACCTACAGAATATGGCATTTAAAATGTTTTAAGAACTTAGACTTTTCTGAACAGTGAGGCACCTCTGCTCCTGGTAGCACTAATTACTTAAAAAAAGATAATGGGCATCAAAGAAACTAATTGTGAAGCCTGCTTACAATGTGGGAAAGGCTAGCCATTTGGGCAAGAAACTGCTCTTGCCTCGACTGCTTGACAGTGTGCTATATAAACTGTAAATGCAAGACCATAAGAAAAATGGCCACTGGAATTTCCCAAAATAAGGCAAGGTTCTTCAGGTTCTGGCTTCACAGAAGAAACTGCCAGACATTCTGCAGGACACAGAGGAAAAATGACTGATGAACTTTACCAAAAGGTGAGACAGTCCTTCAAATTTCCTACTTCACTAAAATGTCTGCCAGAGACTCTAGGCCTGTAGGCTGAAGATAAATGCCTCAATGCTGCAGAGGAACTTTGGGCGACAGTCCAGGCAGTCTGATGTCTCTGCCATTTCTAGAATTTTGGAAGTTGTTTACAATGTACTTCCTGTTTACTTAGGTAATATATATCCTTCTGGGCACTTTGATGAAGTTGAAAACTACATATTTATATTTATAGTTTTCTTTAGTCAAGATAAAAGACAAATTAGATATTAAACTTTAGAATCACAACAGTATAGATTATAGAATATTTTCTTTAATATTGCTAAATACAAGTAGAATAGATAATATAACTGTAATTCTTGCTTGATAACTCTTTTGTTATATGTTACTATGTTAAAGTTAAAAACTTTTCTTTTTTATTAGACAGAAAAGGGGAAATGCTGTAGGTCCTTCTGTGCACTAAGAATACTATTGATACTATTGGTTAATAAATAAAATGGTTTTGGCCTATGGCAAGGCAGGATAAAGGAAGGAGGGTAATTCAAGCCAAGATAAAGGAGAAGAAGGGCGAATTCTGGGGATGCAATCCAGCTGCAGAGAAACAAGATGTGGCTGTATTGGTAAGAGCTAGCTAGTAACAGCCTGAGCCATAGCCTAAATAAACAGGTTGTTATTAATGTAAAGCCTCTGAGTGATTATTTGGTAAGCTGCTTCAGGGTCAGGCGGGACCACAACCCCTTTTTCCTTTTGCCTGTACTTGTTTTCTAAAGTAATTTCTCAGTTACTACATTCTGTATAGATTATTTGTGCATACTTGTCTATAAAATTATATGTTCAGCTGGGATCAATGCTTACTGATCTAGCTGTCAGGGAGGCTGAGGCCAGGAGTTTTACAGCCAGCCTGGGTGATAAACTGTTGTGGGATTATTTATTTACTCTGCATAAAGATGTGTCTATGTTTTACCTCACCAGCCTAAGGTACCTGTTTGGTTTAATAAAGAGCTGAATGGCTAATAGCTGGGTAGGAGAGAATAGGCAGGACTTCCGGGCAGAATCTGATGCAGCAGGAGATACCAGCGAGACAGGGAGGGAGCTGAACATACAGAATAGAGGAAAGGTAATCAGTTATATTAGAATGTAAATGAATAGAAACAGCTTAATTTAAGTTATAAGAGCTAGTTGGGAACAAGCCTAAGCTGAAGACCAACCTTTCATAATTAATAATAAATCTGTGTTATCATTGGGGGCTGGTGGTCCAGATAACAATAGACCTTTCCTTAAAACAAACAAACATGACTTATTTTTGAAAAACAAAAATGCCAGGGATTGCATGAGTTGACCTCTTTCTACCAGTCAAACAGAACTTTTATTCACACAGAACTGAAATCACCGGCTGAGATCTTCCCTATATGAGTGCAGACTGGAAGAAAGCATTTCCAGAAAAAGGTCCCTAAATATTTCAGGGCAGTTCCCTCTCCAAGCTAACTGCCTCATTTTCCTTAACGTTCTCATTATACCCCAAAGTGCAAAGTACACACCCATAGGCGGTCTTGTCCTGAAAATGAAGTCTCCACTCTCAAAGAGGCCTCGCAGGCTCATAGCCATTACCTGTGTGGGAAGTCATTGCTAGCTTCACCACAGAGAAAGCCTGTCTGCGGAACGGCTAAAATAACAGTGTCAAACCAAGCCCAGACTATGCTTCATGGTAGAATGGAATGCTCAGGTCACTGAGACCACGTCACTTCAGCCTGGCAGGAGGTTCTTCTTAGGTTTCTTGAAGATGGCAGAACCTCATCATTCATTTATTCTCCTCTTGTGGAAGAGGAAAAGAACCATCTATACAGGAAACCAAAAGTGAATTAACACTGACCACTCCCCAGCCCTTCCAAAAGAAGAAAAAGAAACATTCAGTGTGGTCACCTTATGCCCAATAAGGAGAAAAAGTAGGAGGAAAAAGAGCATGGTGATAAAGGCGAATGTCCGCTGCCCTGAGACACCCTGTATCATTTAGGAGCCAGTGAAAGGAGGGGGAATCTGAGTCAGGAGAATATGACAAATGACTTGGAGAATCATCACCTGAAAAACCCACAGGGGCTCCTTCTCCAGACCTGCAGCAGTTACAGCTGCCTTTTATCTTAAGTGGGACAGATGTAGAGCACAGATGGTCTCTGCTTTCCAGAGAGGACACAATCAAATGCCGTGCTTTGAGGGAAGAACTGCATACTGTTCTGATTTGACAGCCCGAGGAGGGAGGGGGCCTTGGAAGAGCAGCTTATAATCTTGGTCCTTAGTTCTATCACCTGTAAAGCTGGTACAGCCCTCTGAATGAGCTGGTTACATAAGCAGGGAACGTAAGAATGACCTGCTGGCACTCTCGGAGCCCATTATGAAACAGTCTGATCTGAGAAACTATAAAATCTCCACTGAAGGTCAGTAAGCTCTCGTCTGGATCCTAGAACCCTGAAAGAAGGAAAGATCAGTTCACCGGTGCACACAGGCACCAGAGGAGAGATGGTGATTCCATGCCACAAACACACAGACAAAGGTTTCTGCGCTTTTCGTTCATTTCCTCAGTGAAGAGGGAGAGGAGAATAGATGTTGCTTTTCTTAACAAATTAGAAAAATGTTGATGAGTGGGCACGTTTCAGTGTTTGCTAGCACCAGCTTGCACAGCCCAAACAGGTTGGACAGGTTGAATATTTAAACAAAGGTGGAAAAATGTGAGGTATAAAGCCCAGGGAAGTGCTGCCCTGGAAAAGCAGCCAGCACCCTTGCAGGTCTCTGTCTGTGAGCTAGTGCTAGAAACCAGAATCCTTCTCCATGTTGCTAATTTCTTGTTATAAAATTGTGCTGGGTACATGCCCACAGTCTGTGCCAAATCTCTGGAACATCGGCCAATGCACAGTAGAAGAGGCCACGATGAACTTCCCACCCTACTCTCAGCATACCTACCCCTTGCCTGCTGTGACCTAGTTCTCCGCTCTCCTAACTACGAGGCTGTTCAAGTACGGGCAAGCATGATGCTCTGGGTTTTGATGCCATCCACTAGTTTCATCTAGTATGACTAAGCTTTTGAAATATTCCAACAAAATATGTCAAAAACATTACACCGCCTGAATTCAAGAGAAAACTTTGGTATTTACTCCATCTCCAAAAGAAGATGAATAGATAAACATTCCTCCTTCCAGAACACAAGAAAGGCTGTGAAAAATATTAGCATCCAGCCAGCCATATGATAATGGATTACCAACCAGATCATGAAATTGAGAAGCAGGCCTGACTGCTGTTTAACTCACCCCTTGCAGGGACAGTTTTATGAGCTCTTCCCCTCCCTCCCTTCAACCTAACTGAACTCCAACCGGTCTTTCAGAAAGAAATAAAAAATAAACAGCAGTCACAAGTACACTTTTAAATTATTCACTCAAAAATAAAACTGTCATGATCCTTTAATAGTAAGAAGAGGAGGAAGAAAAGGGAAAGAAAAAAGGCTCGTCTCCAAACAGCTACTCACTTTCTGCTTCCACGTTTCCCCGTGTACTAGTCTTTTATTTGAATGATACAATTAAGTGAGGTTACTCTTACCTACTCTTTCTCAGAATAAGAGTAGTGTTCTATTTACTACTTTCAGATTTCTAAAATGCAAAGTAAAAGCACTCAGAACAGCCACAGAATATCATCTAAAAACATCACAGGACAAGAAGAAAAGATGTATTCAGATAATGATAAGAATTTGCACAATTTAAAAAAAAAAAAAAAGAAACTTGGGCATCTGACACATTGCTTCTCTGCAAAACACTGGTTTTTGTTTTCTACACCAGACTTGGGTTCTTAGAATGCATCCTGTTGCTCCATTTTTAAAGGGCACAAAGCCTGTTTTCTTCTATTTGTAAATCTCTGTGCAGATCTGGCACGCAATAGATTGTTGAGCTAATATCTTAATAGAAAGTGTATTGGGACAAGTTAAGTACCTAATGGGAGCTATAGGCTTAGCTCCAAATCCTAGGACAGACCCTAGTAGACTCTCCTGGCAATTCCATGGAGACCCCTGTCCTAGAAAGCCAAAATGGAAGGAAAATTGACAAAAGGCTGTAGAAATGTCGCCTTTATTAAAGCACCCAAAGTCTCAAACCTAGCTACTGAGATGTCAACAGAGGCTAAAAATGTTTAAATATGATCAAAAAAGAAAGCTTTAAATATAATGAAGAAAAAAGCTATTTATTGAAAGCTTAATAATATAATTAGGGAAAAAATACTAACTTAAGAATTCTCCTGTGATGAACAGATTTATAAATGTTCATGTTCATTGTCCAGGGAAAAACAGCAGGCCATTGAGTCATGTGGACACTCAACAGGACACAGGGGGTATTAAGGGAAGGGAGCAGGAATTTATATATATATAAATATATATAATAATATATATAAATGGTTTGGGTTTTTTTCCTTCCCTGGTTGAAAGTTTCAATCCTTAAAGAAAAGTCCTCTAATCTATATCAAAGGTGTGTTTGCTTTAATATAAAATATTAGATATGCTGATGATACTTAGTACTATCACCATAAAACTACCACTCATTGAATACTCAACATGTATGTATGATATGTATGCATTAAATGTGTATTCAGTGATGTTAATATTCTGTTTGTATATACAATTAAAATCCAAGTCCATGAAATCTTTGATAATTCCAGTTATAGTGCTTTTTTTCAAGACAGGGCTTCTCTGTATAGCCTTGGCTGACCTCAAACTCAGAGAGATCCACCTGCCTCTGCCTCCCAAGTGCTGGGATTAAAGATGGGTGCCATCACCACCCTGCCAAAACATTTATGATTTTTTTGTATGTTTTGTTGTTAAACAAGATCTCACTCTGTAGCCCAGGCTGTTGTTTAACTCTGAGATCCTTCCAATTAAGGCTCAGATGCTGGGATTAGAGGTGGATGCCACTGTGCCCAACTATGCTGTATGGTCTTCTAAATGGAATTAAAGGTATTAAGGTTTCTAGATTTTCCTGAAGCAATTTTCTTCTAACTTATCTAGTAAGTACCTTCTTTAAAAATGTTATTCTTTTTTTTCTTTAGAACTATGTCAAGGTCAGGTCCCTACAGTTCCAGCTACTTGGGAGGAAAAGACAGAGTAACTACAGCCCAGATGTTTGGGGCCAGCTTGGGTGGCATAGCAAGACCCTATCTCAATAAACAAAAAAGAACAGGTAGGGGATATTTATAAGAAACAAGACTTCACAGTCTGTCCTTGGTGGAATGCCCCATAGATTTTTCTCATGGAAATAATTTCTTGCCCGATATTTTCTCACAGAGGAACATGGTGACAGAGTGAATAGGCAGTTAAGAGACATTTTGTGAGGGGACTGGCTGAACCTTTGCAAGGTTACCTCCACACTCGAGAAGCAGCAAGTATCATGATTTATTACAGGAGTCCTCAGAAAGTCAATATGATTATGAGAGAATTTCAAAGGGCTCTTCCTCTTGGTGGGAACAGAGAGGTTAAAGCAATGACTGTTCTCTTGGGGACACTGTCTCACCTCTGCTCCTTGTCTTGTTTAGTGCTGACCACTTGTTCCAGAGAGAAGAATTTAGCTGTGCACGCCAGCAGCAGGCTTTGTTCAAGCACCACAGAATAGCATGCTAACTTCAGAGCCTCTGTGGTTTCAATTATCATGAAGTTACATTTCTGTGCAGCTAAGATTTTCTCCAAGTATAATAGAAACACATAGGCCTCTGTTCCTGAAGACTATCTGCTTTCCATCAGCACCCTTGAAGTCAGGCAACTAATCAATGTTCCAGGATTTTCCTTTTCACCTCTCCTCCTCCTCATCTTTTAAATTATTTGCAGGGTTACTCTGTGTAGCTTTGGAGCCTGGAACTCACTCTGTAGACCAGGCTGGTCTCAAACTCACAGAGATCTACCTGTCTCTGCCTCCAGAGTGTTGGGATTAAAGATGTGCACTGCCACCACCTGGCTCTTTTCACCCTTCTATGACAGTTAAAATGAGAACACATCCCTGCTCTTCACAGAGTAAAGGGAAAAGACTGTTATGTGAGCACCTGCCAGTTTTCAGCGTGTCTTTAAGTCTAATAAACATGTCTAGTTCTGTAGCTTAAAGTCTGGGAAATGAAGACCAGGTGAAATTGAGTTTTCTATTTTGCAAAGAGAATTATGGTCCAGGGTTTTGTTTTTGTTTTTAAAGGAATACTCATTTTGTAGGATTTCAAACAGGGTCTCTTCCCATCTTCTCTTTCAAGGTTATCACTTCATCATGGCTCTACAACTTAAGGCTTTCTGGAACAACATTTGCAAACTGCAGAACTTGATGCCCTTTTCATCCATTAACCTCCTGGAGGATGTGCTCTGGCTTGGTTTCCTAAGTTTGTTTTGGAAAGCATACACTGTTTAATCCAAATTTTCAACCTGAGAGCAGCTGATAAAGAGTTTGGAGAAGTCAGTGGAAGGACCCACAGTGATGTTTCTGTGAATTATTTACTGTGCTTGACGGTATCTATTATTTAGCTCAAAAACTAAGCTATGGGTTTAAGATAAGGAATTTTAAGGGAGCTGGGGAGAAGGTTCAGTTAATAACGTATTTTCTAGACAAGCATTAGGACATGAGCTGGGATCCCTAGCATCCACAGAGAAAGCCAAGGCCCGCACACACATCTGCAGTACCAAGGAGGCAAAGGTAGGCAAATCCCTGGAGCTCACTACCTGGCCAGACAGCCTGGCTGATTTGGTGAACTCCAGGTTCAAAAAATAAGGTACAAAGCAGCTGAAGATAACTGACAATGTGTGGTCTCTACTTGCTTATGTAAAAATACATGAAAATATGTACATAAGCACCCCCGCCCCCCCCAACACACATTTTCAAACTTCAAAAACATGCAAGACAGGAACCACATATGATAACATTCTTTACCTAAACGGTCTCAAAATTTCTTGACTCTATCTACATTTAGTTTTAAGGTAGCATATTATGCTGGGTGTCCTGGTACGTACATGTAGTATTAGGACCAGGAGGCTGAGCCAAGATGACTGTATAGTCCTGGGTAACAAGTTCAGTGAATGAATAAATGTCAAGTGAGTGAACACACACACACTCATACACAAATTAAAATACCATGTAAATTAAATTTACTTAGTACAATTAAAGTATAAGAAGTATAAGCTGTACAGGTGCTGCGAGCACTGTCAATGTGACTACCCATAACTGTTTAGTGGACTATCTCATTTTGTCTATTTTACTGAAGTAACTAACAATCATGCAGTTAGAAGATGATTGACTTAAAAACAAGAATAACAAAACCATCCCGAGTAAGCGGCCAAAGAAGAATGAAGTACTCTATTAAAAGCACCTCTATCAGCTCAGAATACCCTGGAACCTGGATCCTTGAAGCTTATGTTCATGTCTCCCCTTAATATTAACAACAAAGACAACAAAAAATCCTGGAATGGAGACTGGACTTGTCTCATAAGGCAATCACTCGAACATCAGAGTTCATCTGCAAGACCTGTGTACACATGGAAGTACATCTCACAGACAGTCTTCAGAGCAAAAGGTCCTCAGTGGCATTGCATGCTGCCCCCTCATGGAATTAAGTCTTCCTAGAAATGACAATCTACATCTAAAACGTTTGCTAAGTACATGCGATGAGCTATACCTGAGACTGAAAGAAAGAGAAAAGCAGAAAAGAATTCCGAGGGAAACCAGGTCACATCAGAGATTATAAGAGAGAGAATGATAACCATATGACCATTGGGCCAAGGGAAACTGCTTATGGCCAGTCATAATACAGGTGTCAGTTGGTGGCACATATTGATAGCCTATAACTTGGGAGGCTGAATAGGGAGAAATAAATTTGAGGTTAGCTTTGATGATATAGCCAGGCTCCAGACCCTGTCTTAAAGCAAAAACCAAAATCAAGACAGAACTGCGGTACTCAGACAGGGGCTCATAGGTGCCCAGGGAAGCTACCGTGTAGGTCCTCTGACAGTCTGGCTCCCCACAAAGGACCTCCTGGATGCTACTCAACCCTGGTAGGTACCAAAGGATCTCATGAGGCAAAAGCAGGGAATTGGGAGAAAGAACTTTGGTCTCAGATACCAAATTCTCAGTGGATTGCTTCCTTCTACTTATGGTCCTCAGAACTTCAGGCTTCATTACTGCTTTAATAACTACGTAAGCCCAGGACAGTTTGGACTTCTGATTAATGTAGCACAGGTATGTGGTTAGAAGAGATCACAGCTCACCATGGAAGTCTTGGATTCTGGAATGGATCCATCCAGGCAAATAAATCGAACTCTACTCTGACACATTCTTGTAAGTGTTTCACATTTTTATAATTTTTTTATAAGTACAGCTTTGCCAACAAATGAAGGTGATAATGACTTTGTGATTGATTAGTAAAAATCAAATGTTCTTTTAACCCACCCTTTACAAGTTCTGGCAGAAAAAAAACAAAATAAATGTATTGTGATGACACTAAGTGTGGAGAAATATGGCAGACATGTCTGTAGTCCATAGGACAGACAGAGCAGGATAGCTTCCTTCAGCTGGTAAATTTCATTTGTGATGACTCACAACAGGCATCACAGCTAATAGGAAAGGACCGAATGCTTTCTCCCTAATGTGAGGAAGAAGACAAGAATGTCTACAGACTTTACTTCCGTTTAACACTATATTAAAGGTCTGGTGCACTCCAAGGGATAAGATGGGAAATGAATGGCATCAGAATGGAAAAAAGAACAAAGCCATCTCTACTGCAGATGCCATGATCTTGGGAGTAGAAAGTCAGAAGAAATCTACTAGATAACTCTTATGAACAAAGAAGCCTATCATGACTACAGACAACAAGAACTGTTGTTATCTATATACCAGAACTGAACTGAAACCCATCCGACTCAGTACCACCATAACCAATAAAAGAGGAATATGTCTAACAAAGCATAACTAATAATCTGAGAACCCTGAGCCACTGCTGAAAGAAACCCAGACAGACCAAATGAATGGGAAGGCAGCCTATGTCGCTGGATTCAAAGACTCAATATTGTTAAGATGGCAATATTGGGCCTGGGAAGTAGCTCAGTGGAGGACTGTGACCCTAGGCCCAGGGTTTGATTCCTAGATATGAAGAAAACAAAACAAGAACAAACAAAACCCCCAAAAGATGACAATACATCAAAACTGACCTATAGACTGAACGTATCCCTACAAAAATTGTAGCTGTTCTTTCTGAAGAAACTGACCTTGGTTCCTAAACTTACAGGGCAGGGGCATAGCTCAGTAACAAACTACTTGACCAGCAAGTAGGGGCCCTAGTGCATCTCAAAACAAGAAAACAAACAAAACTGAATTATCCAGATACAAGTACAAACAAGTCAGATTAATAAAACAAGTCTGAATTCAGGCATGACTTTAACACTGGGATTCAGAAAGCAACTTAAAATGTTTTTTGCTTTTTTTTTTTTTTGAAAAGGAGTTTAGTTAAAAGACTCATTTCCTTACTGAAGACTCATCTAAAAGTCAGAATACCACCACACTGTGATATGGTCTTAGACTAGGTACATAGATCAATAGAGCAGAAGAACAAATTCTTACATTTATGAATTTTTGATGACAGTGGCAAGATAATTCAATGAGGAAAAAAAAAGTAGGCTATACATATTTATTAACTCAAAATAGATCCTAAATTTAAGTCCAACAAATTATAAAACTCTTGAGACATTACCTTGCCCCTCTTTGGGTGGACATCAAACCCAGTCTCTGTGGAGGACAGAGTTTCACTGATGCACAGAGATCCCTTGACAAAGACAGCAACTCTATCTTTGAAAGATGTATTTGATATGTTTACAATTTAATAACAGACATAATCTCAAAATGAGAAATTTTTAAACCAAAAGTGATTGAAGTAAATATCAGAAATGTACAGTGGAAAACCACCAGGCATCAGCAGTCAGGGGCAAAATGAAGAACCACATGCTAACTTCAAGCTGCCTCCACAAAGCTCTACTCAACAGGAGAAGATGTGGAATCATCTAAGAGAGGGGTAGGTACCTGGAGAACCAGGCTGAAGGTGGCAACTGTGGAATAGACAAACAAGGTAGAATAAACAGGCTTAAACAGAAGTCAGAGATACCAGTAGGCCAATATGCTGGTAAAATAGCAAAAATCTATAATGTAAATTCACGTGTTAATGTAAAATGACAATGTAAAATAGTGTAGGTATATTTAAAAAGTAAAAGTATCTACTTCCTTCTTCGATGCACAATGGATTTAAAACAGGTAGAGATACAGAAGAACACCTTATAATATTGAGGTCTTTACATTGGTAAATATATCTAGACAAAATGCTCCATACATAAAAATAAATAAAATTATAAAATATTGAGGCCTTTCATGAAATTGTAGCATACCTCACTTCTAGAAGCTTAGGTTGAAATTCACCAGCTATAAATTATTGAAGAATTACTTAGCACACAATAATAGCATAAAATATTTATTAAATGCTTACCATGTGCCTGGAACTATTTGCTAAACTCATACCTTCTAATCCTCATCCTAATCCAATTAAGTAGACTGGATTCAATGCCCAACAGCAAACAACAACAATTTAAAACTGATGTCCAAAGAGATAAAGAATAGAAATTCACAAACACCAAAAGATGTGGATTCCGGTGTGACATTGATTCTGTGAGATGTGATATTTGGAGTCTTTTCTCATAACTCCATTCCTAAAATGTTCTTAAATTGTTTGCATTTTAAGAGAGAGAGGGAGAGAGTGCATTTAGAGCCATTTTCAGGGCTCCAACTCTCAGCATTTTATTATATCCACCTCTGTTCTATGTCTCATCCCTGAGCGAGCATCATTCCAGGAAGTCATTTGCTGGCATTTATCAGATGTTCCCCATCCTCACACTCCATTTTGCCTGTTTATAAAGCCTCAGAACCAGGCCACTTAAGGATTCAAAAGCTCTATTTAGTTTTTTTTCTTAAAAAAAGAAAAACCTTTGTGAGATCTGGTAGACACAAGACAACACCGTTTAAAGTAAAAGGCTGCATACCTGATGCTTTGTCCTTAAGGTGCAATAGGCTACCCACCTCTGCCTCTCTTATAAAGAAAGACTCCACCTAAAAAACTGATGGGCCAAAGTGCCTCTGATATCGAGATGCTTTGAACGGGCACTTAAAATGACCACGGACTTTCCTCTATGGGGAACAGAAGAAAAAAAAGCAAAGAGCAGCTCACCCACCTGTGCATGTTCCCATTGGTGGTGAAAGACTGACCACACACTGTACATTTGTAAGGCCTTTCACCAGAGTGCACCAGCATGTGACGGTCCAGGGAGCTGGCAGA
This sequence comes from Phyllotis vaccarum, assembly GCA_033318265.1. Classification (NCBI taxonomy): domain Eukaryota; kingdom Metazoa; phylum Chordata; class Mammalia; order Rodentia; family Cricetidae; genus Phyllotis; species Phyllotis vaccarum. The sequence continues at coordinate 41,758,950 of JARWLC010000011.1, read as the reverse complement.
GCTCAGGGACTTCCCACAGATGCTGCACGAGTGGTCAGCTCCTCCAGTGTCTGTGTTGTGCTACAGAAAGAATCAGTGCAATGGTCACATTAGAAATACAGATCTGGGGCTCTATAAAAACCAGTCAAGTTTCTCAACTTTTACTCCTTGTTTCTTCTTAAGTGTCTTCAAAAGAGCCAAGAGCATTAGGAACAAGGGCATATAGTTATTTTGTTGTATTATTTTCCACTCCCTGTTCTAGTTCTGAAAATTATTTCTACTGCAAAACTGAGTCAGAGCTAGTCTTTGCAGGTCTATGAGTTAAATCAACATAAATTAACTCTTCTGGGTTGACTCTGGAAGGAGTCTCAACTATACAGCCCATATGGGAAATAAACAGAATTTTCATACTGGGAGCCCACAAACCTTCCTTCAGATTGATGTCTTCAGCTGATTGTTAGAGAACAGAAACCTGTATGAGATAGTCTGGGCTTCTAAAATATAGTAAGAAACATTTTTATCCAAATCCAAGTTTCTTTAGTAACTCAGTGTAGTCACTATTTAGCAGCCTTTTATGATTTGAACCTACCCATCATGCTCTCTCCCTTCAACAGCCTTCTGTCATGAGCCAGCAATGGCTTAAGGGGGTAAGGATACATCCTATAGTAAAGGAAAGAAGACGCCACATCTAGGAAATCCTCGGCTGCATCAACTACATTTATATCATATAAAGAGCTGGAATAAACATGATGGTATACGCAGAAGCAAGCTGAGGCAGGAGGACGAGGGCCTTCAGTCAGCCTCACTACATGGCAGGACCCTGTTAAGAAATACTGGGGGGCAAAAGATAGGTAGGTGTGCTGATGATAGACGCCTGCATCCTCAGCATTAGGGCTGAAGTATACAGGGCTGCTAAGAGTTCTAGGATCCCCAGGGCTATAAACTAAGTTCAAAGCCAGTGTGGACTAGTCAACATTCCCTTACCTGTTCCCCCTCCTCTACACATATATACAGAATCAGAAAAGGTGTGTGTGAGTGGAGCGGGGGAGGGAGGGCAGAGATTGACACCTATAATCTTTATCATAAGAGATTTAGTTCATATTGTTACAAACAATAAGAAGCACAGTGTGATCACAATACATTCACTATCTTTGAAAAAGGTATTCTTAGACTGTCATACAAATATGACCATGTAAAAAAATTACTTCATAATGATCTCAAGACTGCTAAAACACTAAATTTTTAAGATTATCTTACAATTTACTGGACAATTCGGTTAAGATCAAATCATCCTGTTAGTGCGAATACAAATACAAAAAAGCAGCAGCGAACCTGACGGATGTGCATAGTCAGCTGGTGCTGGGTGGTGCAAATCTTTTCACAAAGGGGGCAGTTGTAAGAAGACTTCTCCTCCTTCGTCTCCTAAAGAGATTAAAGCAGAGCATGAATATGCAAACACAGTAAACTGGCACATTCTGTTTTATATAATAAGCCCATCGTGTCTTAAGAGCTGGGTCTAAGCAGCTGCAATCATTTGACTGGAGCCTGTCCAGGTGTTTGTGCAGGTCACTTGCCCATCTGTCCTCCGTTTCCTTACTTAAAAATGAGAAAACTAACACTGGCCAAACTGTGTTAAGATTAAATTAGTGGACAAGGAGTAGGCAGTGCCACAGTGCTCAGCACAGAGGAGGCTCTTAGAGTTTATTAGTGGTCTATCACACATCACTTCACTAACCCCAGCCAGTGAAAAACACCATGTCACCTACAGCTCAGCTAGGCAGAGTGTACTTCTCCCTCAACTCACACCAAGCCCCAAGTACAGTTTTCTTTTGTTGTTTGCTTGCTTGTCATTGTAGCCCAGATTGGCCTCTCACTCCATAATAGCCTAAGCTTTCTCTAGATTTTCCTCTCTCTACCTTCCACGTGCTGAGGCTGCCCAGTCCTCAGGGTCCTCAGCAGAAAAGTCCACCCTGCCCATGGAGGGTTCCTTAGTGCCCCACCAGAAATACTCAGTGGGAACAATGGGACTCTGCCATTGACAGTGGTCATAAATAAAGAACAAGAATAATCCTGACCCTGCCAAAACTCGTCAGCTTGACAACCCAAGATTTCCACAAGAGGTGACAAGAAAGCCAGCTCACGATTTGGATATTTTATTTTCCTTCAAAACATACATGACAAGCTTCCTTCAAGTGATATATTCTAACCTTTCTAAGGAAAAAGCTAATTTCTTTCACTGACCCTTTGTTATATATTGCTCCTCTTAAGTAACTCATGGGAAATTTTGAAGCCCAGTATTACCTTCTTACCAATACAGAACTCAGGCATCTATGTTCCTAAAGCTATCTGTCCTCACACCTGGGCAGTTCTCAGGAATTAAGATGTTCAAATATTGCCATCACTGGTCTTTCTAAAACAGCAGGATCATCAGAATCTCTGAGCAACATAAACTTCTAGACTCTTAACACATGAGTTCAGGGTCGGGATCAGGGGGTGCAGAGGCGACCTGAGATCTGTTTGTCTTACAATCTCCCCAGAAGATACTAATGCACTTGAATTTAACAACAACTAATTACTTGTTCAGGTGATCATGAGTGTGTCCATGGAGAATTCATGTAGAGTTGGATCCAGAGCTCACACTATGGCAAGTTCAGCCACAAGAAAGCATTGGGGGGAAGATGTTAATGCTTAATGAAGTGAGAGGCAAGAGAAGAGTGGCTGGACTCTGGCCAACCTCACATCCTTTACTGAGATATCCTTTCGGTTGCACTCATGAATGAGTTTCTGGTTTTTCATTGTTGATACCAATTATTGGGGACATAATGATCAGAGAGTGATTTATAGCAACATCCTGTTTGGGGTTTTTCTTCCACAATAACTAAGAGATAGACACTTATTATGGACCCCATTTTCTGGAAAAGGAAACTTTAGAGTACAGAGGAACAAGGAACTGGCTCCAAACAGAGTACAACTAAGAAATTGACACCAGCTTAACACTCAGACTAGCTGCTCAATGTCCCATTACCTTAAATTACAATGGTATGTAACGTCTGACCCCACTACACAGAAAAGCAACAGCCCTCTGGCTGCTCATGAAGTGATGGGGATAAGGTATCCTAAAGGCTGTGAAAACAAGGTATCCCAGCCAGATGAGCAAATGAATGTGATGATGTCTTGTGGGTGGCTGCCTTCTCTCTTACTGTAAGTTTTTCTCCTAACCTGTAGAAGCAGGTCAGAGAAACTAGGCTGGCCATACATTTTTTTTTCACTCTCAAATTCAGAGGAAGCGGAAGATTCCAAAAACTATTAAGTAAGTAAGTAAATAAATAAGTGAAATCTAGTTTCACCCAGTTCACAACCAGGACAAAACTTTAAGAAAAAGTCAAGCTCTAAAGTATTTATGTCATTAGATTGGAAATACTATATAGACTTTTTATACTAAAAGATTCACCAGTATGTGTACATTTGTGTAGTAACTGCACTAATGTATATTAAATGTACATTTGAAAAAGCTTAAACCCAGCCATACACAGTGGCTCATCCATTTAGTCCTTTAGAAGACTTAGGCCGAAGAACTATTCAAGCCTACAGATTCATGTGAGTCTGGGCAACACAGTGAGACCTTGACTCAAAGAATCAAAAACCCATGGCCTCCAAGTGGCCAGTCACTTGAGGAGACATTTCAATAAAATCATCTGTGGTTACATTGTAGTAGACACCAGGCACATTGTGTGGAGGCACACAGAGCTGACTGATATTGACTCTAGGGTTGATCATTAACCTCTGTCAAGCCTGAAGCTGTGTAGGCCATAATATAAGTTCATAAAACCCGAGGTAGTCTATGGAATCAGATTTACTAATTTTTAAAGGTGAACAGAATAGTGAAAGAACATTGTGATGCTAGAGAAGGCCCAGAAAAGACATCTGAGCCCAGTTATTATAGCCACACTAGTGAAAAAAACATACTTCCTGAGCTGAGAGATAAAATTAGCAGCTAATGTGATAACTAACCAGTCCATAATGAAACAATCTGGCACCCTTGTCAGCATCTGGCTGTGGCTAATCTCTCCTGGAATGCTCTGGTCACATGGATACAACCTTTTCCAAGGCACCCTCCTAATCTCCCTGTGCAGTTGTCAGGTAAGGGCACTCCTCACTCCCTGAGCTGTCTACCCACTATGTTTTGTTTTCTTAAATTGGGTGCTGTATTTAGCAGGTTACCTCTGGCTAAGCCTCTCTTCCAAAAACAAAGCCAGTGTATCAGATCCCTGAAAAAGAAAGGAGGTGGATGACAAGTGGCCCAGTTACACTGCACATTTGACTTCCTCGCTCCTGGGAAACAGCCTCTACTTAGTATCCAGGGATGGAAGGAATGGTGAGTATTTTCAGTGACCCTAAGTGTCTCTGAACAACTGGGAAGGGACCAGAGCCCGGCTTTGGAGCAGCTAGGCCTGTGCTATGCTATTTAAGGAAAAGCTCTTCCCTGTTCTCCGTTTACTGTTGGTGGAGAAGGATGAGTAGGACAATGGTCCTCATTTCTTAGCCATCCTTGAATGCTTGACACCTGGCCCAGTAGCTAGCTGGGATGAGATGATGGACAGAGAGACAGATGGAGAGATGGATGGACAGGCATATGAGAGTGGAAATACACCTTTTCTTCCCAGGGCTAGTGCTCCTTCTGTACTCAGGCTGAGTATTTTCTCAGGCGCCCACAGGAAGAGAGGCACACGAAGGCAAGGGAAAAGAAAGAAAAGAAGAGTTATCAACGCTCTGAACGTAAACCATCCATGAGCTCTGCTTGAGGCAAGGAACAGAGGCATGCACACTTACACATTTCAGGGAACGTGAGGCTGCCGCCACTTCCTAGAGGGCACATTATACTAAAAACCTGAGAATGCCAAAGTGCATCGTGGATGTGCTAGGAAAGAAGTCTGTATAAGAATTGTCGTTAATTCACAAAAGCACCAACAGGTTTGTTCTCTTATCCATCCTGGCTCCCGAACAAGCTGGGAAGAATTCCTCCAAACAAGGTTTTAATACAACTACATTATACCGCAAAACACAAAACTAATGGGAAGTCAGTTTACAATATTTGATTTCAGAGATGGAATGAGGATTATTTGCCCTCTGCCTCCTTATTTACCTTGTATGTTGCTATGGTGACAGCAACAACCTTCCAAAAGGATCCTTAACTGAAAAAGACAATACCTCATTCCTAATAAAGGAGACCGGGCTTTTCTAACAGTATTCCTTCCAATGTCTGCTCATGCAGTTTCTCTTTCCAACCTCTCCTGATCTTGTGACTGCTGAAAATTCAGGAGGATTAAACAGACTGAACTCAGGACCTCGCACTGCTATGAACTAAGCACAACCCTTTCCCTTCAATGGATCTTTAAACTGTATAAACTGTATGTCTTTGAAACTAGAAAGTTGAACCCTGAACAAACAGGAACATATTTTCCACCTGATCTGAAGATACTTGGGAAAAAGAAGAAAAAATATCAAGGAGCTACTAATTAATCAGCAGTGTGAAAAGAAACCACATTGTAGCAGAGACAGTCAACTTCATTTAACATAAGCTAGAGCTTAAGTGAAATCACAGGGCAAGGAATAACGGTGTGCTTTCTCTGAAGATACAATGGCAGAAATTTCCTCCATGCAAGGATATAAACATGAAAAATCTGCTCCTGAAAAATGATGGAGATTAATTCAGAATCTGTCCAGAATTTCCTCTTGGGCAGCTTGGGAAGTTCTCCCCTACACTGTCACAAGACAAAAGGAATAGGCTGCTAACACCCAACCCACAGACCCTTACCTGATTCCTTCTGCCAATCCGATTTGGTCCTGGAGGCTTCATGGGGGACTTGATGCCCTGGGGACTGCCACCATTTTCAGTGACATTTGCTATACTCATTACTGCTGACATCATGGTGTTGATGGAAGACAGGTCTGAGCCTTCTAAACCACTGGGTGAATTTGACGTCATCAGGATGGGGTTTTATGCCTCTGAGAAGTTTCTGATATAGAACTGAAAAACAGATATGACTGATGTTTTCATGAGAGTTTAGACTTGTCACAGTCACATGGTGCCAATCATAGTAAAAGAGGTAGAAACAGAGCCCATACTCAGAATACAGCTCAAAATGACTTTTTGTTTGTTTGTTTGTGTTTTGAGACAAGAGATGGTTATGTAGCCCAGGCTGTCCAAACTCACTCTGTAGCCAAGATGACTCAGAACTCCCTGATCCTATTGCTTCAAGCTCTCAAATACTGAGATTACAGGTATGAGCTACCACACCCAGTTCCAAAATAGTTAGAGCTTTCTTCTAAGGTCGTAACCTGCTTCCTCTCTACCTGTAAGCCACCAATAGAATTCAAGTTATCTGAAGCAGCTTTATCTTTTCTTCTTCTTCTTTTAAATTCCACATGTATTGTATGTGGTGTGTTTTGTTTACACGAAAGTGTGTGTGTGTGTGTGTGTATGTGGCTAGCACATTCCACCCTATACTTGCTTTCTTCTATTTAAATGTTCTAGACTTAAGAACTAGTTTATAGGAATCTTCAGGTTTCCTCTAACTCCATGGCTACAGTGCTGTGATTTTAAAGGTGTGTGTATATCAATTCTAACAGCTACCCCTGTAAGGATTATAACCAAATTTAAAACTAAGATTAAAAATTCTTTCATTAAAAAAAATTAAGTAGACTATAACTCATAAAATGTAAAGAAACGCTGCCATTTTAATCACCTCCATTTTTTGTCCCAAGTGACCGTTCCTTGTCACAGCTGTCATCCACACAAAGTAGGAAATGACTCTGAAGATCTCTTTTCTTTTTCTTGGTATCAGTCCTTCACACTAGAAGAGAGACGGGGGATAGTGGACTAGTTAACTCATCAAGGAAAATGACCCAGCGCGTGTTTGTGACTCCAGACACAGAAAGCAGAGTATGAGAATCAGCACAAGCTACTTAACAAACTCAAATCACAAAAAAAGGAAAAGAAACAGATTCTTTTGGCTTAGTAAGAAGTATGGAACCATTTATTCACTACGATCTCAGATCACTACACTCATACAATATAAATGACACAAAGGACAAATGAGAGGCAATTCTATCAGCATTTTCTTTTCTTATTTTCCAAGACAGGGTTTCTCTGTGTAGCCCTGGCTGTCCTGGAACTCGCTGGCTCTGTAGACCAGGCTGGCCTAGAACCCAGAAGCCTGCCTCTGCCTCCTCTGCAGGGATTAAAAGTGTGGTGGCCCGCAAATCAGCCTTTTCTTATAAAGCTGTATGGCTGTGGGTTTTCAGCCTAATACCTCCTACTGTGCTGCCTCCCACATTCTCAACAACCAAAGAATTTTTCCAGGACTTTACTTTCTCAGCTATTTCCCTCCAAATTTTCTTTTATACTGTACCCCATTTCTTCACAAACCCCGGCTTGATCTACCTCATTGCTCACTTCCTAAGAGCGCTCAGTCTACACAACATTAGGTCAAATCTAGAAGACATCTGGGTAATGGGAAATGAATGCCCAAAAGAAAATCCATAGTCCAAGCCAAACCAAAATTCCTGAACTAGAAGAATATGGGTGATATGTTCTTCTCATTTTTATCTGGTAAGATACTGTAGATCAGTGGTTCTCTTAATGCTTTAATACTTTCATACAGTTCTTCAGCTGTGGTAGTTCATTAGCATGAATTATTTTGTTGCCTCTCATAACTGTAGTTTTGCTACTGTTCTGAATCATAATGTAAATAATCTGGTATGACACAGGTTGAGAACTACTATAGTAGATGAATCCTTGCTAGTAATAACCGTTGGTATCCTAATGAAGGAGCCCAAGATCAAGGCCATCATACCACTAAGTTTGTGATTCACCCCTGATACTTTAAGGGGATGTAAGAGTAGATCCCACCTGAAAAGTACAGCCTTAAAGCAAGCAGCAGAGCAGGAAAGGCCTGGGGACAAAATTTTGTAAAGAGACCCTTCTAACAGCTAAGAAGTATTAAGCTAAACATTCTGCCCAAAGGCCAGAGGATTTCAGAAACAGAACTTTTAATGTCATAAAATATGGGAGTCACTCAGCAGCAGGGCAATTTTTTGGCATACGTGAGACTTTGTGAGGAAGTCAAATGGCCTCACATGCATTAGAAACGTAATTTCTCCAATTCACGGTCTTTGGTGGTGGGTTTTCAGAAGATGACTGACATGCAGGGGAGGAACAGGATGATGAGGAAGTGCACAGGCAGATAGAAACAAAGCTCCAACCTGAACTGCTGCTTTTTGCCTCTTTCTTTTAAATACTCTCCTCTGTATTTTTAATGTACAGAAAATTATTAATGAACAGAAAAGTTGGAGATCGTTCACTAGAAATTGTCACTACAACTCCATTATTTTAGTAAAGAGAAAATCAATCTTTTTATCAATGATTACAGAGTTTAGATGATGACTTCTGGTTTTATATTACCCCCCCCCCCCTTAAACAGGGTCTCTAAGTACAACCCATCCTTTTGTTGGTATTTAGACACACAGAACCCTCTATGTAGACCGGGCTGGCTTCTAACTTCCCATGACTTGGACTAAAAAAACACTGGGATTAAAGTTGTTCACCATCACACCTGGCTCATCTGTCTTTGCTTTTTTTTTTTTTTTTTTTTTTTTTTTTGAGACAGTCTTTTGATTGTAGCCCAGGCTGGCTGGCCTCCCTCAGATTCCCTCATACTGGGATATTTATCTGTCTTTCAAATAAGTTCTGCAAACCCTGGATTACATTTTTATTTCTGTAAAAAATTATCATACACAAACATACAGGAGGAAAGTATAGCCTGCTATGTGATCTTCCTCGTACTACTGTTCTTTGGTAAAGATGTTTCCTACTATTACCTGAGGAATCCTTTAGTTGAAATGAACAGTAAGCAGCAGCAACTATAAGCAGCAGGTCTGGTGGAAAAGGAAGCCGATGTTTCAGTACCTGGATTAGGTGTGCACCACCATGCCCAACCCCGTATCACGGTTGTGCTCTACCATGCCCAGGTCAATGGGAAATGACAAAATACTCTCACTGGGCAGGCGAACTACCAATAATCCCTGTTCCACGGTCATGACAGCAAAGATGGATTCTTTCAAACTATCTAAATATTTAAATACAGGCTATCTATCCAATAAGAGTGCCGATAGCTAGCTACCTAGCACACTTTCCTACCTGGAAAGAAAGGCCTTGCAGACATGTTTCCCACTGTCTTGGCAGGAAGACATTGGCTATGTTTATTTCCATGGAGTGGAGAGCAGGCACTATCATCTTGACCTAGAGGTGTGGCTTTAGGCTTTGAAGCCCTAGGATTTGGAGTGTGGTTAAAGGGCAGCTTAAGATTGGGGTGCCAATCTTAAAGGTTTAGGGAAACAGCAGCATATTTTTAAAAGGAACCTCTCATTTCTGATGAGAATGCAATCAAGCAAAAGGGAAGGAGTCTGAAGCCATTCTGAGAGGATGCTTCAGAAGCACCAATCCACTGTCCCTCAGAGCTGGGCTACAACTTAATACCAGTTTATTCTTGATTGAATTTGGAATCCTGGAACAGGGCAAAAGGAAAAGACTGGTATAAAACAGAAGACACTATCCTGCTTTAGGGGAGAAAAGGCCTAACATAAGGCAGGGGTTTTAACTAGAAACAGGTTGGCTAGTTCTAGTCAGTCCTATCTAACTATCCAGCAATACTGAGCAAACCATTCAAATAAAAACATTTAAACCTGCTGATACTTGTGTTATGAAAGACAAGTTTTCTCTTTGGTTTTCCCCCCTCATTCTGGTCCCCACAGGTATGATGTCATTTCCCATGTATGCCCCACATACCCTATTGAGAGGATGCCCCACACCTTAATACAAGCTCCAGGTCACAGAGAGAAGCCTGTGCTCACACCCCCGAGGGCCTGAAACCCCATGTCGTGTGGAGCTGGGCTGCCAGGAAAGATCCTCTACGGCCTAAAGGATGGTTTTAATAGTTTCCGACCCACTTACAGTTTTTTCATTTGCTTGCTTGTTTTTTAACCAAACAGTTACGGACCTAGAGAATTTTCATTCTCTCTCCCACACAATTTCTTCTCCCATGTGCTACATCTTAGATCACTTAAGATTTAAAACAAAAATAAAATTTATGAAGCTGCCAAGATGGCTAAGTGGGTAATGTGCTTTGCTGCCAGGCTCGTTCAGTCCCAAGACTCATACTATAGACAGAGTGAACGAATGCTCATAGGCAGTCCTCTAACCCCCACCCCCCAGCACACATACTTTAAAATCTTTAAAATAAAAATCACTGGCCCATTCTAATACAAACACCTCCAACTGCAATCGGAGAAGATCAGGACCTCAGATAAAGTTTCCAAGTCACAGAAGTGACAGGCCAGACTCATCGGCTGATTGTTTCAGTCTTACACTTCTGGTTTGGATCTGGAAGTGGGGAAGAAAGGAGAAAAGAGGAGGAGGAGGAGGAGGAGGAGGAGGAGGAGGAGGAGGAGGAGGAGGAGGAGGAGGTAGTGATGGTGTCTGGAGTTTTGCTTCCTGGGATGCAAACCCCAGGCATCCTGAGATTCTTCATCTCAAACCAGAGACTCAACAGATCTAGAAAAAGCCAGCAAGTTCTAATTACAATTTTAACCTTATTTTGCCTTATGCTTTGGGAAGAAGAGAATGGATGGGGTGTGGGAAGAAGATGGACTTGGAAAGGAAGCAGGACAATTCACGTTGAGGCTAGGAGAGGGAGAGCATAGAAGATTGGCCATTACTGTGGCTCAGGGAAGCCTATACTGAGTAACTGACCTGTTTTCTTCTTTCTACTGAGGAGCTGACACGGACTGGGCCCAAATGTGGGCAGAGTCACACCTCAAAGTCACCACTTCTGGAGCACAGAGTTGGAATGACCTGAAAAAAATACAAGAAGAGTTTAAAAGAAGGAAAACTTTGCTTCTGTATAGTTTCCTCTACTCAGTGCCACCATGACTCCCATCCCCTGCTAGTAATCGAAAGCAAACGGTTAGCTGATCCCATCAGAAAACACTCAAGTGCTACTGAAAATGAGTGTCTTCCACAGCCAAAATCCCTACTCCCTCTACCAACGTATATCCTATATCCCAGAGATTCTGAGGGCAATGAGACAGGAGAATGCTCAGACTGCTGGCTCTAGGTGGAGCTTTAAGCATCCTAGCAGTGTGGAAGTAGTCAGGATTGAAGTACAGCTCAATGGCAGAGTACCTGCTTAGCATGTGGAGAGGTCCCTGGTTTCATCCCAGCACCACAAAGAAAAACATAAATGGCTGAATAGATACAGAAGATCCTCTCCAGCATAGATGAAAAACGAAAGGGAGACAGAGCGTGGAGCTAATGGAAACAAGAGAGGAAAGAGGGCTGAAGAAAACAAGAAATATGAATCTAACGGTGCCTTAAAGTAGAGACTGTTGCAAACAAGCAAATATGAAAGTGCTGCTTAACATATTTCAAATAAGACTAGATGCATGGCCTTCTCTTTCTACAGAAAACATCTCTATACATTCCCTTCAGGTATATGAGAATGTCTGGGAGGGGTTCCAGACCCCAAAAGCACTAATCTGATTGTTGTGCCTGTTCCTCAATGCAGAGAAAGATGGGGTGCAGCATGTTCTAGAGTTACAACTCTCTTGTCTCTGCTACCAACACCATATCTCTCAGCTGAAGCAGAGTGCAAATCTAAGAGGAACAAAAGATGGGGTAAAGCTCAGAGCGCCAGCACCTGCTTAGCATGTACAGGGGCTCTAGGTCCCATGTCCAGTACCACAAAGTAGGGGGGAAATCCCATATACACAAGAATGCAATTGTCTGGCACATTTTCTCACTTTATCTCTTCAGAGCATCTGGAAACAAGCTGCAGAAGTGTGTTGTAAAAGCTATCGCCTCTACATAGCTATCTCGCCTCCCATCTTACTTGGAGTCATCCACAAACAGCTAGGGCACCTTGGGCAGGACCGGTCCGGGTGGGTGAGAGCACTCTATCACCCTTTGCTGTCACAAGCAGTTTCTGGGGGTCTTGACCCCATGATCCCCTCAGCAGTTTTATGTTTGCACTTTAGTGATTCCGTTCACCGTCTTTTTAATGTTATTCTCTTTAACATGTTCTCGGATTTTAGAGTACTGGATAACTCAGGGACAGCTCTGAATGGGTCATGGAAACCTTCAAGCCTGGAGGTACCCAATTTAACCCCAATACTTATCTAAGTAAAGACATTACAAATCCTTCCACAGAAATACTCAAATTTTTGTTGATTACTAATGTGATAAATAATAGAAGATGCCTATCCAGGGATAGTAGGGTAAGGATCTTTTACTGTTTGATGACTCATCTTAAAGAAAAGAAGTTGGGGGACATAGCTTAGTGGTAAAGCATTTGCCTGGAGTCCTTTAAGATGCAAACCAAAGCTGGACATGGTAGCACACACAGGTGGATGGATCTTTCTGAGTTCAAGGCCAGCCTGTCTCAGATAAATAAAATTCCCATCCAGTTTTCAGAAATGTCTAAACAAAAGATATCTGTACCTAGCTAAACTTAATACTACCTACAGTAAAATTAAACTTTATTTTTTTAAAAGAAAAGGGGGGGGGTACATAGCTTAGTGGTAAAGCACTGGCCTAGCATTCTTGAGGTCTCAGATTCATCTCTTCCTCCTGTGCCAGTGTGTATGTGTATGTGTGTGTGTGTGTGTGTGTGTGTGTGTGTGTGTGTGTGTGTGCGCGCGCGCAAACTTTCTCTGATTGCATTCATTTTTAAGTGATAGGGGGCTATGTATGTTAACTCACATATAGAGTATTTGTCTAATTTAAACACACTTAAGGTCAGGGCCCAATGCCCAACAATGAGAGGGGGGGAAAAGGTGAGTGTCCTCACAATTTTTAAAATATAATGATAGATTTAGAACAAAGTGTCTAGAAAGGAGCAGCCCCTCCTATTTTTTGATAAACTGTCAAGGTCTCCAAACAAGTAAAGTGAACTAAATCATGCTCCTGAGTCAGAGTCTGGAACTATACATTTACAGAACCGAAAAATCCTATTAAAACTTAGACCTACTTCCTTCTCTCTCTATTAGACACTTAAAAAAAAGCAAGCCAGCCCAAGTGACTTCCCCACAAACACAAAGAAGCAAGGGGGAAGGATCTCCTCAAAGCAAAGAGTCAAGCTAAGACCTGATTCTCAAAACTGCATCCTATGACCTTGGATGATTTGGATACTGAAAATGTCGGAACAATTCAGCTGAGTAACAAGAGCCAACTCCCTGTTTGTTTTGAGTTCCAGTAGGTCTAAGGGAGTTGTAAAGCTTGGAGGACAAAGTGTGAGGAACTTCAAGATGTCCCTTACCTCTATCAGGACACTTCAGGAAAAGAAGTCCAATAAGAAGAAAAGTGACAAGGACTGGCTACAGAATGAGGGTGTGTCTGGGATGCTGACTATCTGGATTTTCCTTCTCAGAAGGCTTGTGCAAGTCAAAGAGGCAGGATATCTTAGAGAAGGCAGAGGCCCCTGGGAGGAGAGGTGGGGAAAGCCAGCACCACCTCCCACTCCCCAGATAAGGGACAAGGCTATGTGGAGCCAGAAAGAGAAGATTAAGGTGCCGGTCTCCAGGTCCAGGGAGATAGCAGCAGAGAGATGAAAGATAAAGGGCAAGATCCCAGCTTCTCAAGATGAAATCTAAAATCTGTTTTCTCAGGAAATGTGGAGTAAGCTGGGATGCCTAGGATGATGTCAGAGGCCTTGGCCTTTATAATACTTGACTGAAGAAGCCACAGGGTGAGCCCCTATAATGTCCACAAATATATGGGATGGTTTGTGAGCTGACCACACCTGCTCAGGGCAATCCAGAACAAAACACAAAGTAGAAATTCAGATATCAAAATGATTGAAGCTCTTGACAAACTACAAAAACAGCTTAAGGGTAAGTTACACTGAGGCCAGAACCTAGACTAGAAGCACTACTACCATATCCAAGCCTGCCTAGCCCGGAGCCCAAGGCAAACCCATATTTACTAACTAGGTTGGCCTTGTATGTGCCCTGAAGGCCCAGAAAACTGGGATGGTGGTTCTCAAAGTTCCAGGAAGTTGATATGTTTATTGGCTTAGGGGAGAGGCTATGCCTTGGATAGGGTGGCAACCCATAAAAGTCACCAGGCCTCACCCCATTGGCACAGGCTTTATTAAAATGAAGGCTAAAGCATCGTGTAACCCCTGTTCAACTGAGAACTGTGAGGTGCTGTAGCGAACTCTGTATTGATTCCTCCTGAGTAAAGATGGGTTGCCTGGAAATGGAGACAAGCATGAAAGTAAAGGGTAGATGGTCATCCAGGGATGAAAGATGCATGGTCTTCATCTTGTCTTCTCTGTTTCCTTCCTCTCCAGTCTATAGGAAACACTCACTCAGAAGCTCTCCATGCTTTAGCCCAGTTTGCTTTCTGGCCTTGTACCCATGTACCCATGGCTACCACTCTATTCAGTTTCTTGCCCCAAAGTGTGCATCAACTTCTTTAATTCTTGGGCTCAAACTCACACTTCTGAGGGAAGGCCCAGCAACTTGTTCTCACAGTTCTCCAGGGGACTCTTATCCAACCCTGAGAACTAGCTCATGAAGGTCAACAACAGGGTCAAAACCCCCATGGATTTACATCAACAACCTTTGAGAGTCACTGGCCTATCAAAGCCCTGAACAAACCAAAGCACTGAAGCAGAGACTATGAATCAGTTCCAACTTGGAGTTTACTTACTATAACACAACTGAATAAGAAAAGCAAAGGGGAAGTCATCTGCAAGGGGCCTTGTTTCTAGGTTCCTCAGGAGAAATAGCATAATGGATAAAGGCTTCAGACAGGGTAAGACTAGACTGTGATGCATGGGTGGCCAACAAACGATGTTCTTCAAGCCTATGCTGCTCCTTGAAAACTGTTTCTCTGAGGCCTGGACAAGCTCCTCCTGGGCAGTAAAGGGTGGAGGGCAGAGTGAAGAGTTAGAGCATGACTACTACCTCCTACAGTCTCAGCACTAACTGGGGAAGGATGAGAGCAGGGATGAATGGAGAACACTACTCAGGTAGCTCAGTGCGCGTTTCCCATCCACGAGGCCCTGGGTTCTGTCCCTAGAGCCATAAAGCTGAAAACAAAGAACAAAAACAAAAAAAGCAAATGTGACTGGCCAGAAAGACGCAGGGTCTGGGTCGCGGACGGAACCATCACCACATTAGTCATTCTTCTCCCAGCACCACTTTGCTTCCTCAGGGGAAGGAGGGAGGCAGCACCTCACTGTAAGCACACAGCACTGTGAAGAAGATGTCTCCTCTCCTTGTTGCTCCTCTCCAGGGAACACATCTTACAGACAGGATCTAACAATTGCCAAATTCACGAGGCCAAAACGCAGCTGCCACCTGGCAGCCATTTGTCACCCAGCACCCTCCTCCCCTGGGAGGGGAACACGGGTGGCCCTTGGCACCAGACTGTGAGAAGAACAAGTCCCTGGCCCTCTCCCCAGGCAGGCTAGACTTTTCCTAAACATTGCTTTTCTGCTTGGCCACTAGGTCCTAGTATTTCAACACTTTTGCCTGGCTTAGCAGAAGTCTGTACCATTCTCTACTTTACCAACAGCTGAGGGAAAAGAGGTCAAGGTGGTCTGCACCCATACCAGGAATGCCTGTGCAGACAGAGGAGCAAGAGATAAACATCTTTACTTAACTGCATAGTTACCTGGTTTATGGTGGGGGCTAAGCTTAACTTCTACCCTACCCCACCTTCAGAGCACTTCTGGCTTATCAGGTAAAAACAAGTACAGGAAAGACTAGGGAAGAGCCTATATATATATAATATACCTGGGTTGTAGAACTTAAAAACTAGAAAAGACAAGGCCATAAGTCACAGAAAACAGGATTCAACTTAAGAGTATACCAGAAGCCTTGTTATCCAAGTCCAGACATAAACTCTATGGCAGCACTGCAGTAAGTAGGCAAGCAGTTTATATGTATTTAATCCCCCTCCACATCCTGTATAGAAATAATTAGTTATCTGATGGGTGCTGCACTACTCTTATGGGATGGGGACAGAACTCCATAGTGGGATTCCGTGACTCCAAGATTCTTGTACTTATCAAGACACCACAAGATCATGGAAAAACCCTTCAGTGGAAGGAAATGAGCAATTTAAAGGACTGGGAAACCAGGGCAGCAGAAAAACAAGAGCTAATGGAACTGGAGAGGTTGAGAATTAAGAAAGTTTTCTGAAACACACAGAGCTGGCTGCAAATGATGCAGGACTAGAAAGGATGCACGCACCCCAGAGGTCTACCAGGACAAGAACGAGGGATGGCAGAAGATGCAAAGAAACAGCGCTGGGACCCATAACTCTTTAAACCAGGGATGTTTGTTTGTTTGCAGGGACTTTTATTTCATCTTATTATGGTTCTGGATAACAGTTCATCTCTGAAGGAAATCAGGGCAGGAACCTAAAAGCAGGAACTGAACAAAGCAGACAGGTGGAGGAATGCTGCTTACTGAGCTTAAAAACACACACACACACACACACACACACACACACACACACACACACACACACACACACAGCAAGAACAAACTAAAACCAAAAACAAACCAACAAACCATGTATTTATTGTGTGTGGAGGTCAAGCTGTAAAACTTGGCTCTCGTTCCACCATGGGTTTCTGGAATTGAAGTCAGGTTCTCATGCTTGGTAACAAGCACTTTTATTGGCTGGGCCTTTTTGCCAGCCTTAAAGCAGGTCTTTGGAAGAGAACAGTTGTTGGATGGGATGAGGCCCAGTAAGGTCAGTCATGAGCTAGCTTCTGTGGGTGGATTCAAATATAATGGGTAACCAACTAGACACAAAAATCAGTCTAAACCAGATTATGATTCTTCTGGCTGACAGGTTACATATTCCTGAGCCTCAGTTCTCCTATCTGAGAGTAGAGTGGATTAGGTCAAACACATGGGAAACAGTATAACATCTGATATGCTTCTTCACTCAACATTCCCTGTTACCCCCAATCATCTCCCTGGTGCTAAGACTACCTCCAGATGCCCCCAACTTCTCTTACTAGATTGGCAAAGTTCTAACAGCAGCCCAATTTGATAATCTTTGTGTTTTTTTTTTTAAATTCCTGTTTCAGCCCATAAGTGAGATAATTAAAACTAAGTTGGCTTATCACAAATGCAATCCCACCCTTAGCAAAGAGCAGAACAGCTGTTGACTCTTGCCATGCTGCATGGCAAGCAGGAAATAAAACCATCCGGCTTTGTGCACTGACTGCTGAGTCAAATCCTGGTCAGCTCCACATTTGCTAAACCAAGGAAATACACACTCCTGGCAGCCATGAGGCCAGGGCCGCAGCTGTTTCTCCTGCTTCTCTAATACACTTCTCTTCTACCTGCAACACCTGAAACTGGTGTTGCTCCCAACCAGCAATTTGGCCTGTCTACTCAGGCAACTGGACTGCAGTGATCCAACTGTTCTAGGCACTTCTCTGAAATAGAACGAAGTATCCTGTTACACTTACAGCTTGTGGAAAGCTGGGGCAAAGTTCAGTAGCAGTTTGCAGAGTTTTGGGCAATATCCTGCAAGTCTTTCATGAACCCTAAGGTCTCAGACAGGCTTTTCTGATATGCTAGGGAAAGGGCCTAGTAGAATCAGGAATTTCTGCTCTTCCCTGAGGAGCTCTAACTATAAGCTAAGAACCTGAGGGCAGGTGATTAACCTCAGGTTAAAAGGGGCATGCACATTCCAGAATTCAGGGCACTTGCAGGATGACTCCCCTAGGAAAAGCAAAGTGATTTTGTGGAAGCTAAAACTACGGTTTGAATTGTTCTTCCCCTGGCTGCTTCTAGAAGGCACTGGAAGGGGGAGATTCACATCTTTCATTTGCCCATTGGAAAAGTGGTCAGCTGTGGTAATCAGACGTTACCAACTGTCAGCTGAGAATGACTGTGCTGGGGAAGTGACTTGCCCTAGCTCCCAGGGTCCTAGTGGGCTGCCCTCTGTGAATGGAACAGATGGTCTTCCCTCTCTCCTTCCCCATCTCCCCAGTTTTCCTTCTAAGAAAAGAATTCACCACTGCACATGTGAAGGCAAACCCATAGTCTGAGATGTAAGTGGTTGATGAGTGTTTATACACAGTACAAACCAAACATCACTGGCAAGCTAATGGCTTTTCTTAAACAGAGTGAGTCAAATGTGACTCCTATGGTGCAAGACCTGTCCCTCCTAAGAGACCCAGTGTCAGGAAATCCTAGCATATTCTGAGTACCAACAGGCTAGTCCAGCCCAGCATATATCCAGGCCTGGGGAAATTCATGCAGTACTGAAAGATGTCTGGAGTTCTGGTCCTGAATACTCTGGCCTTTTACTGCTGGGAGAGTGATGAGCTCATGGCAACTGTACTGCCAGGGTGGGTTGTGTAGGATTAGGTTTTGGTCTTGCTCCTGTGAAAGGCTGCTCTCCACTCCTGAGCAGCTCTGAAAGGAGCCTGTGTCATAAAAGTACATAGGTTCGTTTGCTCTCCTGCCAGGTGCTGAACACGCAGGCTTCCAAATGCAGGTTCACATCTTACAAGCCTGCTCTAAATAGACAGCTCCTTTACAAAGAACTGAATTCCCAAGTATTACAAAGTACATAAAAAAGACTAAAGGTGAAGATAACCCCAGAGAGACAGGTCCCTTCCTTGAACTCTCTCTCATATCTAAGTAACCACTTGGACAACACTGAAACCACAGCTAAAAGGAAAGGGATGCCCTGCCCCCAGACCCAGGAGGGTCCCCGACATTCACACATTCTCAACCAAAAATATAAGGAATTGCTTTTATGTCTATGGAACACAGTCCTGCTTCTCAAGCAGAGTTCTTCAAAATATAATCATAAACTAAGTGTATGATAAAGACACTCTCCTGAATGATCAAAAAGAACATCCCTACTCTCTTTATCTTCCTTCCACAATATGCCATCTAGTGATAGGAGGCCAAGCCTCTAACAGTCCATACTTTTATCTCCTACTGACCACTCAAAGCCGAGGGCTGGACTTCCTGTCACTAGCCTGGAGGGGCTGTGTGACTTGTTCCAAATGCTTGCCTCTCCTGCTTGTTGCAATGCCTGAGCAACACCAACCTAACATCCACTTCAGCAACAAACTTACAACCTTGCAGTGCAATAGAGTAAAACACTTAAAATTCTTTTTACATTTAACTGAATTAAAAGTTATAGGCATACTTCCCACAGTATGTTAGAAATGTTTTACATTTTACATTTAAGTGTGTG
The DNA here is from genome assembly GCA_033318265.1 of Phyllotis vaccarum. NCBI lineage: Eukaryota > Metazoa > Chordata > Mammalia > Rodentia > Cricetidae > Phyllotis > Phyllotis vaccarum. Next base: position 41,739,662 of record JARWLC010000011.1, on the reverse strand, counting down.
TGCACATGTGCTGCACAGGTACCCATGGCACATGTGTGGAGATCAGAGGACATCTTGATTCTCTCCTTCCACTATGTGAGTCCTGGAGATAAAGATGAGGCCATTGGGCTTGGTGGCAGGTGCCTTTACCCGATGGGCTATCCCATCTGAGCCTTGATGTGGGAGAGGCATGATATGGTCAAGAAAATGACACGCTTTCTGGGGTCACTTACACATTTGCTGCATCCACAGCAAACACCTTCATCAAGGTGTGCAAACTGTAACAAAGGCTAGAATGAAGCACGGCTTACTTTCTTTTCTTTTTTAAAGGAAAGGATCTTGTTGTGCAAACTATAACAAACTGTCCTTGAACTCATGATCTTCTTGCCTCCGTCCTCTTGATAGTGGGATCACAGATGTAAGCCACTATTCCCATCCACATACATTACTATTCTTATAGTAAGCTGTATGTGCTACTGTTCTTTAACCACTGGACTCAAGAGCACATGCTTGTGTGCGCCCTCAGTGGCGAAGAGTGCAATGGGTCCCCCATCAATCACCCCACCTAGCCCTAAACACTCAACTGTTGGAATGCCTGGGTGTTATATATTTCAGTCTCCAAAGCACTCCTGTCTGTCAGCCCAAGACTTGGATAAAGGCAGCAAAAGTCACTTCTTTGTGCACCAGTCAGAGCTGTGTTTGTTACTTATGTATGCACTGATAATGTAGAGAGAAATCACCCAGAGCAGCAGCCTCTGCCCGCCATGAGCTAAGAATTCTACTTTTCTTAGCATTCAGTCAGTGAACACGATGGCAACTAGTTTAGAAAATGATTTAAAAAAAAAAATTAAGGTGCTACCCGCCACCTTTTTGAGGGTATGAAGAGAATCTTCATAATCAAAGAGCAAGGAACATTTCCTTGTCTAAACAAACACCCTGAGCTTCTCAGTTTCACAGACAAGAGAGCTGGGTGGGAGAGGAAACAGGCAGTCAGGGTGGTCAGTCAGGCCAGGCTCAGGGGGTGGGAGGACAAGTTGAATCCCCAGCACCATTTTCTACGCCGACACTCAGAACACAGACAGTATTTCCTAACTGAGACTCCACCAGAGGAGCTGTGCTATTCCAGGCACAGTCTGGAACTGCATTCATGTGGCCTCCATCCCACAGCCACAGGACCTTGCCAGTTAGACCATGAAAGAACAGGAACCAGCTAACTGGTTCAGCCCCAACAATAAACAGCTTCAACTCCCCCAACTTCTCCCCAGCCATGAAGTCAGGAACAACCTGTACAGATAAAGAAAACAGAAAACCTGTAAAGCAATGGTATCTACAGTACTCACTGAATACAACAGAGGAAAACTTCAAAGGTCTCAAAGGTGCTTCATTACTATTCGGGGGGGGGGGGGGGGGGCGACACACAAACCATCAGTCCACTAAACCCAGGCACATGCATGCCTCTGCAGAAGTCAACAAACAATTCAAGTGAGCAGTGCTTGCTTAACTGAATTAAAAGTTGTAAGCACACTTCTACAGGTATGCTAGAAGCTGGTCCTATCTTGGTATTATCCCAATGAGAGGTACAATATTACTAAAAGGAAACAAAAACTATACCCGGTGTGGCGGCACATACCTGTAATTCTAGCATTCTCAGAAAACCAAACCAAGGCAAGATGGTTCAGCCTTCAAAGCCACCAAGTCAGCTGACCTGAGTTGGGTCCCTGGCACCTAAACAGTAGAGAAGAAGAATAGATTCCCTCAGGTGGATCTCCAATCTCCACACATCAGTATGATACACACGCGCATGCAAGAACAAGCATGCTCACCACTCTCTTATTTTTAAAGAGAACAAAACTAATCAATTAATGAAAACCAAACCAAATCAAAACCTGACAGACTATACAACTGGCTGCCTATTCACAGAAACAATATTTACAGTAAACAGAAATGCAAAAATAAAACTATCCTAAATGTGCCATCTCTTTATTCCCTATAGTTAACCCTTAATTGTCTGATCTGGCTCAGTCTACAAGCAACTACTAACTGTAGTAATGAGATTTTTGTAGCCTCTGGCCAAGGCTTATTTTGAACAGAATGAGAATTTGGGACATAGATATGCCAGCAATTCTAGTTCTACCTATCTTATGTGGAATTCGTAAAATGCTAGTTCTAACCCAAATTCATAGTCAAATTTTACTGGCATTCATATCAGGCAAACAAAGTTACTAAAGATGCTTTGTGCTGTCTCTGTGATCTGGATGGAAAGAGAACCTGAGTCTGCCATGTGCAGGCTCTAGAGCCCTCTGAGGCTCCAGGTATCAGAAGTACCAGGAGCCCCTTGGCTCCCAGGCTGGGAAGACAGAGCAAATACCAAGAGTGAAATTCCAACCAAGGGAAAGAGGACCAGGAGTCAACTACTTTAAATCTCTTGCCGTGGGGCTCAAAGGGGTAAGGGTGCAGAACATGAAGGCAGTAGGGCAAAGGCAAGCCTCAACTTGAAGGAGCCAGCTTTGGGGCCAAGCGTTAGCTTAAATAAGAACACAATGTGGAGAAAGCATGAGTTCCTAAGCACTACTGTTCTTAGCCTTCTCGAGGGAGATGCTCAAGCCCATGGTTGGTTTGATTTATTTAACTACTTTTGTTTTAAGATTGAACAGCTCTCCTTAAAATGAGGTGAGGACATTAAAGAGCTGAGATTGTTTTCTCAGGCCCTTACTTGGCAAAAGAAATGACCACCACTACTCCACCCTCACCCCATATAACTACAAACCTTTTGCTTTGTTTCTGACCCATGGGGGGAAAGAAACCTCCTCTGGGAGTCCTGGGAGCATACAGCACACTGTGAGAAGGAGAGTGGAGTAGGGGAAACGGCAAATGGCTGGCAGGATGACTCTGAGGTCAAGGTTCCATCTGGGAAGGGATGAGTGTTAGACTGCCACTGTGGAGACCCACTGAAGGTCCCCCCCCCCACCATATTTTTAAAAGCTTTTGGTGGTAGTTTAAAAAAGGGATGACTAAAGGCACATAACCCCAGCTAAGAAGCAGCTATGAAACAGGACAGATGTGAAGAGGTATGTCTGGTGGAGAGGAAGCATGAAGCATCAGAAAGGGAGAACTCAGGAGGCCTATGTGGGCGCAAGGCTCAGAGTAACCATGAGCTGCCTGCCTCAGGTAACGCAGTGGATGACGAAGCAGTTAGCAGATGGCGGAAATCACTCACCAGGAGGGAGCATGAGCCATACAGTGGAATGAGACTGATTATGGAACATTGGAATTAAGAAAGTCCCAGGTTAGGCCTTGCAAGAGGCTTCTTTGCCTGCTAAATCAGCTTTCTAACTTTTACAAGTTTTAAGTGGCTACTCATAACCAGAGGCTATCTCACTGGATAGGGCAGTTCTATAGTGCTTTTCTCTAGTATTTTTAGGTTACTACATTTTAGTCCTTTGTTTTTAAGCCCCAAGGCAGGAATAAAAATAGTATAGTATGACCTTCCCTGTAGGCATGGGAGGAGGTGGTTCACAGATGTAACTTACTTTGCTTACTATTCATGAGTTTCAGTATATAGAGGGAAATGGCCCATGAAACCAACAAGACAGGGTCATCTCCTAAGCAGGCAAATGAGTCATTCCTACCCTACTCACTACACAGATTATGCTCAAACTGGTCCTACCCCAAACAAAAAAGTTCCCGAAACACTGGGAAAATGTTTATAAATCTAGGTCCCTTTTAAATGCAGTTTGGGAGTAGGGGGAGATACAGCTTGGTAAGAGTGCTGGCCAAGCATGCCTGAGACCCTGGGCTTAAGCTAGTCTAAAATGAACATAATACCTTGCTAACTGTATAGTACTTACAATTACCACGGGGACTAATGAGATGGGGCTCAGTGGGTAAAGGCACTTGCCACCAAGCCGGAAGACCTGAGTTTGACTCCCAGGACCCATGTGATAGAGAAGAAGCTTCTAAAAGTTGTCCTATCTAGGGGTAGGAGAGATGGTTCAGCTCTTAGGAGCACTTGCTGCTTTGGCGGAGGTCACAGAATCGGCTCCTAGCACCCACACAACTATTGACAACTTCAGTTCTCGGGGATCCAAAATCCTCTTTTGGCCTCTGAGGACCACAGGCACACATGAGGTCCACATACAGGCAAAGCATTCATACAGATAAAACTAAAATTTCTTAAACAAACAAAAAAACTCCAGGTATGGTGCTTGCCGTTAATCCCAACATCCATGGGATGCAAAGGTGGATCTCTGAGTTTGAGGCCAGCTTGGTCTACACAGGGAGTTCTGGGCCAGGGAAAGAGAGAAACCCCTTCTCACATCAAAACAAAAAAGAAAAGTAGCTCATACTTGCCCGTACACATACATACACAGATGTAGAAGTTAAATTTAAATAAATAGGATGAGAATTTAAAACTCTTAGGGACAGGATGGCATGTGCTAAGACAGCAGTTCAAGGCCAGCCTAGCGACATAGTGAGTTCCATGTCAGCCTGAGCTATGTTACAAAGCAAGACCTTTTTGTCTAGTGTTTGTCTGTTTTGTTTTGCTTTTCCCTCCTTGTGTTAGGAATAAAATACTGAAACTATTCCACCTCCTGGTACTGGAGTCCATCCACTAAACCCCACCCCTGTCACCTAAGGCAGACAGTGACAACATTACAACAAAATGTCTGACCTTCCCTTGTGAAGAGATAAAAGTATAGAATTTAGCTACCATAGGAAAAGGAAATGGTAAGCCTCAGCCTTGTCACTCACTGCCTTTAATACAGCAGCTTTGTCCACATCCCATTTATTCTGAGATTCCAGCCCTACAAGTTGTCTCCGGCCTCAACTAGACTGCAGTGTATAAGCAGCCTAGATAGAAGAATGTACCAACTGTAAGAACAAGAGCCATAAGGAGTTGGCAGTGTGACTCACTGGGTGCTGAGCTAGCTTGCTCTTTATTCTTGTGTCCACCTTTGAAGATTAGAAAAACTATTATTATTATTATTATTATTATTATTGTTATTATTTTGCTTCAAGTTTTCAGAGAGAGAGAGAGAGAGAGAGAGAGAGAGAGAGAGAGAGAGAGAGAGAGAAACCACCCTGAATTGGCATGGTGGTGGTATAGGCCTTTAACCCCAACATTTGGAGGTAGAGGCAAGCATATTTCTGTAAGTTTGAGGCCAGCCTGGTTTACAAATTCTAGTGAGACCCTGTTTTATGACCCCTCCCCCCAAATATCTTAAGAACAACAAGCAGGACATGCACTCTTGCTTCCAAAGATATGGGAATAAAATACTTGAATATTATTTATATTTATGTGTGTGTACATACATACATACATATATATATATATATATATATATATATATATATATATATATATATAGAGAGAGAGAGAGAGAGAGAGAGAGAGAGAGAGAGAGAGAGAGGGAGAGGGTCCCACTGTGTAGTCCTGACTAACTTGGAATTCACTATATAGGTCGGGTTAGCCTTGAACTCATAGAGATCAACTTGCCTCTGCCCCTCTGGTACTGGTACATAAAAGAATGAAGAACTATACCTAGAAAATATTACTTATGATAAAAATTGCCACCCCACCCACCCACAACCACACACAAATCCACTACTGGGTCGAGAGAGGGGGAACTACTCATGAACTTACCATCCAGAGGGCAGAAAGAAGTAGAAAGTGACAGAATTAAGGAGGTCCTCAAGTCTATCAGAAGCAGAGTGTGTGTACAGGAAAGGGTATGGGAGTGGAAACCTGATGGGGGAGCTGATATCCAAGCACCAGGTGCTGCTGAAGGGCAAGAGATGATTACAGAGGGTGTAGGGGCAAATTATGGGGAACTGGGAAAGCTGGGTTTGGGGGAGTAAGGGGTACAGGCTCAGAGTAGTCTGAGAAGATGATGTAAGAGTTCAGAAAACTTGTTTGAACATGGTGACTGGGGGAGGGGAGTGACTAGAAAGGGGAACAAGGTAATAGAGAAGATAAACCTGAACAACTTTCAAAGAATGGCAAGCAGGCCAGAGAAACGAGGACAGCCACAGGTTGGTGGCCTGAGGTACTAGAATGGTGACCAGGAAAGATTCAGATGGTTGATCAGAGTTTGGTTATTCTATTCTAGAGACTTGGATGTGACACAGGGCAAAGGGGCCTGCCCAGAAGGAAGTAGCAGTGTGGGAAACATAAGAGACATGCCCCCTCCCCAACCCCAAGCATAAAGACCAGTGGACAGAGCCCATCTGAGTATGACAGAATGGAATTCCAGAGGGTCCAAGGTAGCTCCTTTGCTGGAGGATTTTAATCTTTAGCACACAGTAGGAATTCAAATATTTGACTGGATTGGTAATCTCCAGAAAACAGGCAGTTGGTACTACCTGTGAGTCAAAAAAAGAAAATGGGGCTGGTAATAATTTAATGAACAAAGGAACCCAGAAAACAGGCAAGAGATAGCCATGGCTGTGAGAGATAAACAGGACCCCTACACCTCCATCCCTCACCAGTCAGCAGTCAAGGAAGATGAAGCTGAACCTCAAATCTTTACAGGTACATGACCTCAAGGTGCTCTCCATCCATCCTGAGCCTGATAAATGACTATCTAGAACCTCACTGCTTCCAAAGTGAAAGTAAGGTAGAGAAAGTTCAAGGTCATCCTCTGCCATACAGGGAACAGAAGTCTAGCCTAGATCACGAGTCTACCTCAAAATACACACTCTCATACATGCACATTCCAGAAATGTCTGTAATCTGTAATACTGGTAGCACTCAAGGCTACATTTTGAGTTCCAGGCCATGCACACACATTCAGAGACTCACAGATGGTCCCAAGCCTGTAAAGTGGCACTACTGGAAGGCCCTCCCTCAGGGAGTGTATGGCACCCTGCTTCCCACTCTGAAGTGTAGCAAAGGAAAAAGAATGTGTTACTTCAAATACTGCATCTTATATTCCAATAGTTAGAGGCAAGCCTGTTACTTTTCTTCCAGCTGATACCCAATCCAGTCACATAGCTGTTCTCCTAAACATAAACTAGTAGGCAGTACAAAAACCAAGGGCACCAGGTCTCCCAGAGAAAACACCTTCCAAATTCTCAACCAAATATCTTCACATTTTCTTTCTGGGATGAACTTTGCAGCTCTAACAGGGATACAGCTCAGTGTAAATGCAGCTTCTTACTGGCTAGCCTGACTAGTGCTGGAATTAAACACATGGACCACCCTATCAAGCAGAAAAGAAGCTCAAGCTCCACCAAAAGCCCTGTGATCTGGGCAGTTGTCACAAGTTCACCCAAGCCGGGACCAATCTGTGAGTCAGTCAGTGTGAACTCAGCTGTTCTTTAGTTCAGTTCTCCTGTTTAGATTTACTCAAGATTTCCTTCAATTATCTACACTCTCATCATAGGACCAAACCAAACTGATGAAGGGGAAATAAGGAGACAGATGAAGCTTTAACACAATATAAAATAATCTCCTCCTCTTCCTCCCTACCTCTGCTCTTTCCCATGTCTATTCAATTACTAGATAAGCAACTAGTTCTTAAAGGAAAATCCTACACCTAAGACTGAATGCTAAAGCCTCAGTTGCAGAAAACTAAACCTTTTAGAAAGTTTGGAATGAAATATGATGTTCAGACCATACAGAGCAAAGAGCAGTTGTTCCCAGCCAACATGGAACCTGAAAGAGGCGATGCTATCTTTATCCTCCACCTAGGGTCAAAGCCAGTACACTGTCCTCTGCAGCACTGCCAAGGAGCCATCTCAACTGCAGTCTGCTGGGTACAAGAGACAAAGCAGGTGAGAAAATGCATGGGCCAGCAAAGGACACCTAACAGCAAGAAACACCAGACCTGCCTGGAGAACACAGACTTGATGACATTTTATTATATTTTAAAGATGAATTCATTTTTCTAATACGTATATGATATATTGTAATGTAAGGATGATAATATATAAAATATCATTATATTATAATATAAAATCTAAACACATATAACATAAATTTGCATGTGTGTGTACTACATACATGTCCAGTGCCCGAGAAGGCCAGAAGGCGGCACTGGATCTAGGAAACTTCCAGAATTGGAGTTTCAGAAGGTCAGGAGCTACCACATGGGTGCTGAGAACCCAATCCAGGTTCTTTGTAAGAGCAGCAGTGCTCTTACATGTTGAGCCACCTCTCCAGTCCCTGTCACAAACTTTAAAATGTGAAAAAATAAGTTCTTACTGTCATTTGGAAACATTTTTGTCACCTTAAAAGCTAATAATTCGATCCCCTCCATGTAACTCCAAGTGGAAGGCTGAGAAGCATTATTCTGTCTCTTAGAGGGAAAGCCACATTTTCTCTATGGAATCCAGCTTCACAAAGGCGTCTCAGAGAGGGCTGAGAGATGAAAGACCAGGGGAGCATCAAAAGGGAAGGAGATGAGAACGGGGCCTCCCCCTCAGAAGCCAGGAGATTGCACATAGGTTAACTGAAGAAAATGTTCTTGTAATGTGACTGAACTACCTCACTCCGAGAAACCACTTCCCGCTAATTCTTTGGTTCTACCCCTAACAACCTTATTCTGTTTATTGTTCAGCTTTAAATGACCGAGCAACTGCAGCCCAGCCTACACATCCACAATTGGCCAATACTGTCAGTAGCCCACCACACATGTAAACCACCAACGAATGAAGCTCGTGGAAAGGGGGCTTAACTTAAAATGTGAACTGTCACACCACACTTCCTGCTATTTCTGATTGTCGCCATTCAAGAAAAAGTAAAAAATTACAATAGGGCCCATAAACTCTCTCACCCTGAAGAACAGCAAGCACTCATGCTGCTTATGGAGCAGATTCGGGAGCCATTCTCTGAGTCTGGATTCAATCCTTGCATTCATTTGCCACTTGCATCCTGTTCTTATGATCGTGCCTCAGTTTCCTCAGCTAAGAGATGAAGACAGTAACAATAGCTACATGATATGGCTGCTGTGGGCAACAGACGTACATTTGTTTGGTGCTTAGAGACTGGGACACAGTACAACCCCTCGGAGGCTTGCTATTATCATATTTGTGATTTGTATGTTTCCTGGACATTCACACTAGTGCTTATTTAGACTTAATTCCTCAATCATAAAGCAACTGGTGCTAAGACTTAAGTCATTCTTAATTTTTATCAATACCTCAAAAACTCAGTATGAAGCTTTCCAGGACCCCACTGCAGTTTCTTCTTTTGCTTGTAATGCTAATTACCAAAGACCCCCGGGCCTAGCATGTAAAAGCAAACACGCGACCATGGAATGTGCCAGACCTCCAGTTTAATCAGTTTTCTCCAGTTAAGAAGCTTAATCTTTAGTACCAACAAATTCCCAGATGACACTTCTGGTGCTTATTTGGGAAGAAACCACACTCTGAGAACCATTGTCAAGTCAACAGTTAACTCACGTTTAGGATTTAGGCCTAAGTCTTCATTTATGTTCAAATTAAACCTTCAGGAGATGAAATGACAAAGGAGACAAAGCAGGTGGTCACTAGTTAGAGGAACAACTTTGTGTTCAGGCGGGTCACATTGCTAGTTAGGGCTCATGGGCTGACAAGTGATACACATCTCTACAGGCCAGAGATTTTTTTTTATTATTAATTTATTTTATGTATATTGATGTTTTCCCTGCAAGTATGTCTATATGAGGGAATGAGATCATTTGGAACAGGAGTTACAGACAGCTGTGAACCATCACATGCAGCTGTGAGCTGTCATGTAGGTGCTTGAAATTGAACCCAGGTCCTCCAGAAGAGCAGCCAGGGTTCCCAATCTTTTAAAAGCTGACTATATGATCCGCTGGCTTTTTTTTTTTTTTTTTTTTGCTGCCACCTGTAAGCATGTATAATGCCAGTGTGGCCATACAACCACCTCAGTCTGGATCCTTAAATCACCAGCATGGGATGGAGCTGGACTAATGAGTTGGAACTCTTCAACAAGTAAAGGCATGAGTTCTAGACTTCGAGGCTTACCTACCTCATTCTGTATAGCATAAATGAACCAATATCTTCCAGTTCTGAACATGGTAGCAATGCCTCTAATCCTAGCACTTAGAATGCAGAGACAGGTGAATCTCAGTGTTTTATGTCAGCCTGGTATATACTGAGTTCCAGGAAAGCTAGGACTACAGCTATGAAATCCTGCCTGTCTCAACCAACCAAAACCAAACAAATAATGCCTATCATCTTGCGACAAAAGTACCAACATCATATCCGAGCGTTTAAACACATATGTATGAGGGTGAGAAGGCTATTCTATAATAATAATAAACCAGCCAGGATGTCTACCCTATCCTTATTAACTTTTATCTATAATAATACTTTTATGTCTTCCCTTTCGAGGTTTGTTGCTAGCCAATTATAAAAATCCTTCACTACAGGATGCTCATGAAACAACTGTCAGAGAGAAAGCTAAATATGCTAACAAGTATTTCCAAGGTGAGAAGTAAACACACTGAAGGATTTGGAACAAGCGTTTGGTTAGACAAAGCATACACAGGAGGCCTTCTCTACCTATGGTTCCTATAATCTTCCCACATCCCCGAATTCAGAAGTTTCTAAAGCAAAACTGAGATCTGCTGTGTGCTGAGTGCTATACTATACTGAATCATGAATAAAGCCACATGAGAACTGTACTAGATCTTATAATCTAGAGATTACTAAATTTTAGCATCCCTGGCAAGGGATCTTGGAAGCTACGACCTGACGATAGAAGGGTAATTTCTCCTTACTGGAACCCTTTGCCTCTCATTCTGCTTCTCCAAGACAGACCAGGAGCACAAAGCTTCCCTTTTATTTGTTTGTGGACTGACAACTTATTTTGCCCAAATAAAAAGGAGAATTTCTTTTTCTGAACGGCTAGACAGGATCTCACTAAGTTGCTCAGACTGGCCTCAAAAATGTCAATCTTACTGCCTCAGTTTCCCAAAGTGCTGTGATTAGAGGCATGCACCACAATGTCAGGCTTAAGCTAGAAAATGAAATACACAAAATTAAAATAATTGGAAAGAAACAATAAAGAAAATATATTTAACACATGGCCTTCCAGTCTATATTGAGCCAGAATAACATTTCCCTAGAGGGCTATCCCTGAGGATCCTAGTCTACAAATCATTTTGAAGGAGGAAACACACACACACACACACACACACACACACACACACACACACACACACACACACACACACACACACACACACACTTTAAAAACTTTTTTTCTAAAGAGTTCAGGCCCCCTGTTCCCCTCTTAGCACTGTTGAAGTTCACCATCCGAGATGAAACTTGTATCTAAGAACCCTTGAACACATTCTCTGGATGTGTCACATTCCATTTTTTTAGGTACATTTATGTGGCTCCCCCTAAAAAAGGTTAACACTCATGTAATACATTTAGTCATATTATAACTCAGCTGAAAAATAAGAATTACAAATAACTTAAAGTGGGGCTGAAGAGACAGCTCCGTATTAAGATGGCTCTGTGGTTAAGCACTGGCTCTTAACCACAGGTCCTGAATTCAATTCCCAACAACCACATGGCAACTCACAACCATCTATAATGGGATCTGATGCCCTCTTCTGGCATGCAGGCAGACAGACAGAGCCCTCAGATATAAAATTACCCAAATTAAAAAAAACAAAACAAAACAATGAAAAGATAAGTTGGGTGCAGCAGTGCATGCTACTGAGAAGCTGAAGTTTGGGACTAGCCTGGATGATATAGCAAGATAGTCAACCTTTCCAGATGCCCATCCATGCTAAAGATCAAACCTGGGTTCTTACCCTTGTTAGGCAAGCTCTCTACCACTAAACTCTATTCCCAGCTCCGAAAACCTAACTTTTAACTTACCCCCACAAAGTGTCGTTCTACTTGTATTAAGATCAATAAAGCTTAATTTGAATCCTAAAGCAGGATGTTTTCTTCACTTTTCATAAGGAAACAACACAGCACAGTCTCCTAGACTACTTAAAAAAAAAAAAAGCAGGAATTGTAAAATTAAGCACAATTAGAAAAGAATATTATATTAGCTAACGGAAACAGCATCACATCTTGCTAGTGACTTCCCCACAAAGTTCCTAAATGATTTATTATTTAGCCAAGTGACTTTATAACACTCACACTGTTTTATCCAAACAGAGTCTTTGCATGTTCATCTGTGAAAGATATATGGAGATCCACTGTTGAGAAAACGAAACCATACTAAGGCTATATACTGTACGGTTCTTGGATTCTAACTTTACCACTTTATTTCTCCTACATATGTGCCCATCATGAGAGTCTAGCTGTAAGTAAATCCCTAGGAGTATGAATGGTATCCTTTATTTATATAACTCAAATCTGCAGCTTCAGACTTGAATAAATTGTCCACACCTATAAATTATTTGAGATAGTTTATCAAGATGATCCCTCTGCCCTGGTCCCAAGCTGGTTGAGTCAGCTTCTCAGTGCAACAGGGTAGCAGAAGTGATGCCTCTACTAGTCTCCCGATGTTGCCTCCTCCTTAAACTTTAACTTACACCCAAATATTGTAGCTCACTCTTATCATGGCTTTGGGACATGTTGACGTTTGTATAAAATCAGGGCTAGGACCAAACTCAGTCCTCGGCTAAAGCATTCCCAGGCCAGCACATCCTGCCCACTTTGCAGTTCCTCTAAATGGACTGGAGAGGATACCAGCACTTTCTGCTCCTGAAACTGACTATACGGATCATGTGACTGCTGAAATCCTTGGACAAAAGCTGGCATTGTCAGCTTTTCCTTGACATCTCAAAATCTAGGATAAGACCAACAATCAAATAACATTCTAATCCTCCGACACCCTTAAATCAATTGACCAAGTTTTTCTCCTTGGGTCCCCTCTTAGTAACTAATTTGATATCGGTAAGAATAATTTTAGCCAGCTTTAAAGCAAATTGGTGGCATCTAATTTAAATAAGAAAAAAATAAGATTTATGAAGGGAAAGACTTTTTAAATAGTGGATGTAGCAGGCTGAGGGGCTACTAACAGCTCAGCAATTTCTGTAGTGTCTAAAGAACTCTGCAGGGGCATCTGAGTATTAACTTTCCTGCTTTCTATCCATCAGCTCCAACAGAATGAAGTTCTCTGTGCCTATGATTCACAGGACTGTTCTCCAGGTAGCCATAGGCTATTCCATTCCATGCCTGGACACTTCCTGTTCCACCACTCCACTCTTGTCCCTGAGGCTCCACCTTCCCCTCCAATATGACAAGACATCATGGTAAATGAAGGAGCAATCACAATCTGCTACAGGTCACTTCTCTGGCGGACAATCTATTCTAACCCCTCAACAACACTCTTTCTGCACATATCCTCTGTGCTACTCCCCACTTCAAAGGGCCAGCCCCCAAGCCTGCTGCTTGCTTCTTGAGAAGTCCTTATAATTACTTATAATTTCTTTCCTAGCAGCTTACAGTCAACCAATTCCTATTTCTTATAGGTCATTGAAATGTATTTCCCTGCCTGACTGTGAAAGACAACTACAATGTAAGAGGATACTTTTCACCGCTAGTGTGGTAATCTGGAATCAAAGTTTCCTTAGATACTTTTTTAAGACCCAATTTTAACTCTAATTAAATTTTCAAACAAACAGTTTTACTTATGAAAAAATGAAGGGCTTATCTGAAAAAGAACAGAAAGTCTATACCATCCTAATATCAGTATAAGTTATGTACTACAACAAATATAAATGATAGAAGTCCTAAAGAAAGGCAATACATTGAAAGTTAATGTCAGTATTCAAATGTAGTCACAAGTCTGACTATTAGAATGTGGTCCTTCTGAGCATGTGGCAACATGCCTATATAAATCCATCCTGGTACATAGAAGGCTGAAGAACAGGAATTAGTTTAAAGCCAGCTCCAGGCTATCCGATGCCCTCTTAAGGCACCTGTAAGCACTTACATGCACACATCCACACATATCTACATAATAATAAAATAAATCTTAAACAGCACACACAGCCAAAGTCCAAGAAAGAGTGTCTTCCAGGGTACCTTTGACTTTTCAGGCATAGAGGCATCTTTCTTTACTTCAGAAAAAAAAAAAATTAAGACAAAAAAACAACAGCATCTTGGGGCTGGACCACTGTCTCAACAGTTAAGAGCACTTGTTCTTACAAAGAACCCAGGTTCCATTCCCATCACCTATACAGTTGCTCATGAGTGTCTGCAACTCCAGTTCCAGAGGATCTGGTGCCCTTTTCTGATTTCCATGGGCACCTGCCACACATATGATGCTTAGACATACTCTCGAGCAAAATACTCATATACAAATCAATATCCATTTTTGTATAAAAATAGTGCCATCTAATATGTAACTAGTTACAAACACAAAAGACAATTAGTTCACAATAATATAAATAAAACCAGGTGGTGGCACACACCTTTAATCCCAGAATTCAGGATGCAGGGGCAGGTGGATCCCCGAGTTTGAGATCAGCCTGGTCTACAGGGTGAGTTCCAGGACAGTCAGAGCTACACAGAGAAACCCTGTCTCAAAAACATTAAATAAACAATCACACCACACAAATCATGATTAGGGGTATTACTACCAGGATTTAACTTGTGTGGCGTTTAAAAACATTATTTTATATAAATCACCCCCATATGCTTTTCACCTTACTAGCTTTCATTCATTTTGGACCTGAGAGTGCAAATAAATGACTTCCACATAAGTGATGAAGTACATGTGAGTCAGCTGCATACTAACCAATAGACTGCCTGTCTCCATGGTGATCACAGGGCATGTGGAAGTACTCAAATCTTTTTTTTGTCATTACATAATGTTTACAAATTGCTAATAATAATTAGCAATTGTGCTAACAATAATCTAGAAACAAATTTTGATCACTTGAAAGTGCTTTGATTTTTTTTTTTTTTTAATTTGTTTTGTTTTGCCTTGGTGTAGCCTATGTACCCGGTGCATGAAAAACACAAAGAGGCCAGAAGAGGGCGCCAGATCACTTGAAGCTGGAGGTGCAGACTGTTCTGAGCTGCCACACTGGTGCTATGAATGGAATCTAGGTCCTCTGCAAAGCGGCCTGTGCTCTTGTTGTTTGGTTCTTGTTCATTTTTGTGACAGGGTCTCTCTATGTAAATCCATCTTGCTTTGAACTCATAAAGCTATACTTGCCTCAGGAGTGCCCAGTACTTTTTTTTTTTTTCAATCTGAACTTATTGATGCTTTTGAAGAAACTTTAACTTATTAGTCAATCTGCACTACTTAGAAACACACAATTATATAAGTTAAGAAAATAAAGCTATAAAAATATAACTTTATTCTATCTACTGCATTAAGAACTTCTCAGTGAGGCTTGAATGGCAGAGAACCTTAGCCTAGGAATGGGGAAGAAAGGAACAATTAACTGTCACACAGATAAAAATTCACTCTGATGAGGCTAATGAAAAAAAAAAACAAAAACAAAACAGAAAGCGTCCCTCTTGTCTCTTTAATAGTATTTAAAGTCCCAGCTTGGCAAACTGTCTTTTCCTTCAAGATATTTACATATGTCCTGAAAAGAACACACTCCAGGAAGTGGAGGTGTGTAAGGTAGTAAGGTGTGCAACGGTGTGTGCGTGTGTGAACACCTCCTTCTTACATGAACCACAAATGCTGTTGCTCACTCCAAGCCGAAATACGGTACGGGACAAAGGGACAAAGGGGTGTATTTTCTTTCTCACCTCAACTCAGCTGACCAACTCTGCCAAGTTTTGAATGCTACCAACAGTTCCACATGCCCTGCCCTGAACATCTTAAGGTGCCACTCGGTAAATAATCTGATCAGTTCAGGGAAGGTTGAAAAAGGAAAACTTCCCCATGGCTACCAATAAATACTACAAGATACCAGGCATTGCTCACCCTAATGAAAAGATGCTCTCATTACAGTGGGAGATCATGGCCCAGAAAACAAAACATGTGTGATGTTAATGACACCAAGAAAAATACTTTTATTCTAAAACAGATGCACTCAGAATTCCAGTTTCCTTCCCATGACAGTAAAATTCATTTAACTTTCAGAGTGCCGGCAAACAAGAATCAGAAACATTAGAAACAGTGTAAATATGGAAAGCACAAGCCTCTTCCCCTCAGCAAAGACAGGAGGCCACAACAGACCAGAAATAGCTTCTTTGAATCTACTTCTGAGCAAGAAAGGAACCGTGCATTAGGAGTGCTTCCCTTGTGATGTTATAGTGAGCTCAAGCATGACTATATATGGTATGTTTATGGGATGAATGGATGCAAACACCATGTAGAACTTATATCAGACATCAACTAGCCTGCCACGAACCCGGTTCTCTTGTATGCTAGGCCCCAAGATACCCCAGGAGTCAGATCTAACGGCACATTCCTCAAACAGCAATGTCTCCTGACACAGTGGCATTTGAGTGGCTCATTGCTCCCAGTCTGTGCGAATGCACACACTTCCTTCTTCATCCTGCCTCCACACTCCCCCTCCCTCCCAAGCTGTACACTCCACAGTCCCACAGAGGCATAAATGCATACTCAAGAATGCTGCTGCTGAATAGGGCCTATGTTACATGACAGAGGGCACCATCGGCTGCTTGAGAAACAGCTGGCCAGGCAGCCTGCCTGTCTCAGACAAGCTCCTCATCTGTACAAAGTATTTTATTCACATCAAGTGTTCTGACTAGGACAGGGGAAGCCGACAGTGAATTGGGGGTGGGGGTGGGATGTAGGCAAGAACTCAAAGATGTTTTAAAGTCCTGAGTGTGGTAAAGCAAGGAGAAGGAAGCAGAGGGTGGAGGAAGAGGAGACGAGGGGGAGGCAGGCTTCATCACTGCCTTTAACAGTCTTGCCCAACCTGTTCTGTGGTATGTTCTGTTAACTCCTTTCTGGCAAATGGATGCAAACAGCAACCCCTTTCTTCCTTCTTCCTCTCCCCACAGCCATGTGGGCAATTAAAGGCGGGCAGAGAGAAGAGCTAGGCCCATTTCTCACTGGAATCCAACCCATAATTTTAATCTTATTGCTGAGACCTTCACCATCAATGCCTGGACGGAGCCTTCATGTCAGTGAAAACTGCTAAGCCGGAGTCCTCACCATCTTCCCAGTTCCCCTCCTTCTCCTCCCAATGAATAAATTAGGTTTAAGCTGCTCTATGTCCACCTTTCAAGCTCTCAGACAAAGCATAAGACTGGAGAAAACACAGGTTATTTTTCTTCATCGTTTTTGGCTTACCATTAGGCACTTACAGGGTTAATGGGAAACCTCCAGACCAGAAACCTACCTGCTTAGCAACAGAAGCATCCACTAAGCCACACTGGATGTTCTGACATAGGAAAAGCAGTTTCTACCTGCTGGTGTTTTAGTTGCCATTTCAAACGACACACATAATTAAACACACACAAACTACTGTAAGGGAGAACTATCTGCAACTTCATGTATTTTAAGGGCACAGATCAAAACCAAACATGGAAACATGGGACACTGTGTAAAACACGCTGTAAAAATTAAGGACAGGGCTGAGAAAGCTGCTGTTGAGAACCCTTAAACATGAGCTTGCTTTCCCACCTAATCTGAGGAGATATCTTCATAAAAGAACAGTGAAGTGAGAAAGATCTCACACCAGACTGTACTTTATTCTTGTATGTGCTTGTCTATGCCAATTTTTAACAAAAACACAAATACAACCCAGGGTCTCCATAACTTCTCTGAAAAACAAATGAGGCCAGCCTGGGTTACATAGCAAGACTGTCCCCCCTCCCCAAATAAAAGGGATTTACTTTTCAGAGTTAACATCATAGCAGGGTGTGGAGACACATTTCTTTAATCCCACAATTTGGGCAGAGGCAAGTGGATCTGTGAGTTCAAGGCCAATCTAGTCTACAGGCCAGCCAAGGCTACACACTGAGACCCTGGCCTCAAAACCAAAACAAATAAAACCAAACCAAAACCAAACAGAACAGATTCAACTACACAAAGCTTCTTCATTTGGAGCAACCTGACATCATTTTTAGAAGGTCTGGGATATCAAGGTATGTGAAAGGATGCTTTTTAACAGAGATTCATCTCCTTGGACTATCTGAGATCCAAAAAGCACAGCAGAAAGAGATGCTACTACACTCTAGCTAAAATACTTTAATTAGAAAGAAGGAATAATTTCAATGTAAACACCTGCTGTAACCAATCACAGCCCAAAATGCACATGTGAGGGAAAAAGAAAACAGAAGTGAAATTTCTAACCTGAGTATTATCGTTGGTAGAGTCTAGTTTAAGAGTTATCCAGAAATATTCTAGAAATACTTGAGAATTTGTTAAAAATTTTTATGGTAAACATACCATATTATTGTAAAATATGGTTAAAATGCCAAATTACAGTTTGACAGCTTCTCTTACATTATTTTTTAATTAATATGTTTTATTATGGTGTGGTTGACAAAACTTGTCAGGCTGAACATACACCTCAGTGGTAGTTACTGTCTGGCACAAGGACTCTGGGTTGCGTCTTAGCACTGGGGAGAGAACTATATTTATTTACAGTATATATACAATGTTTTGACATATGTATACACTGCAAAATAGTTAAATCAAACTAAATAACCGATTACCCCATAAATTTTTTTGCTATGAAAGTATTTAAAATCTATCTTAAATTCAGAATTGAAGGCAACATTTGATGAAGAGATGATGTATAAAGATAACTTTCTAACTTCAAACCAATTTAAAATTCAATTTTGAAGTCACAACAAAGTTTTCTGACTTACAAAAAAGCATGTGTGCAAAAGCCACAAAAATTCTTTATTTAATCAACTAAAAAATTTATTCAGAATTCTAAGACCAGTTTTAGCAGGTTAAAACCTTAGTTCTGAAAATTACACATCTGAAAAATGTAAATTTTGTTAATGAAATTCTAGTGTGCACAAAATAGGAGCATTTAAAGTAAAAACTTGGGCCCTGGTGGGGGAGGGGCAAGGGTCAGGGGAGGAATACATCTATGCTGATGCTCACAAGCAGAGTGGGCTGCAAGACCAGTTGTATCTAACAGTTGTGCTCAAAACACAAATGGTGCATTCATGAACTGCAAAAGCAAAGCTGTTCAGAGGCTTGGAAAGCCTGCTCGACATGATGAGCTGCGGACTGTACTGTTGTCTGTCCCCCAGGGAAAAAGGACTGAATTCAGTTGGAGGCACAGGCGGTCAACTTCAGCTGTGGCAAAACGGTTCAGATAAAGAGGCCCCCAAGTACCATTTAACCCTCTTCTCCCAGGACCTGGGCCCAATGATAATTGAGTCAACACCTCCACCTAAGATAACACTGAGAGGAAACGCACATTAGGAACCAGAATGTACACCCTCTTTTCCCCCCCTTAAAGAAAATATTCAATACTCCAAGCCCCATAACATCAGACTAGGCGATTAAACGTCCATAGCCTGATTACTTGAAACAGTACTTCTCCATGACTTTAACAAAAAGAAACATCTGGTACCTGCTACTCAGCATCCCTGATAATTCTGTCAGAGCTCTGTGTTCTTAAAAAATTAATTAGTGGCATTTACACCTGCCAGTGCTGAGGGCCATGGTGGTTCTAGCACAGGTGCCATAGTACCCTGCTTAACAGCCCCAAGCAAACACCAGCAAGGACAATTAGGGGCTTACCAATTCTTAACCCTTTCATCAGCGTTAAAAAAAAAAAAAAAAAAAAATCTAGTTGGAGGTTTGTGAGATTGATTGGCTCGGAGGATAAAGGTGTCTGCTACAAGCTAAAACCTGAGTTTGATCCCCAGAATCCACTGAGAACCGGCTCTGGACATCTGTCCTATGATAAACATGAGCATCAGCACATACCAAATTATATATATATATATATATATATATATATATATATATATATATATATATATATATATATATATGGTGTGGGGTGGGATGGGAAGGGATCTATGTAGCTCTGACTAGCTTAAACTTGGAATAAAGATGCATACCACCATGCCACCTCATCACAAGTTTTTGACACAAATGTGCCCAATTACCTGATTCTAGCTTTGACCCAAACTAGCTCAATCAGAATCTTCTGGAGCTGATCATCAAAAACAGTACAGTAAAAAGGAGGCAAATCTCTAGGCCTTTACAGTGCGGTGTGTGGAAGGGCCAGACCACTTCGAGGCTGCATCACTGCCCCCGGGCTCCAGCTTTCTGAGTTGCATGACTGTGAGGTTACTAGAGCACCTGCCAGGGAGCTTCAAAGCTGACCCTGTGGACTGTCCTAGAGAAAGACAGAGCTGGCTCCATGGCAAGCGACCTTTGGCCCTCAGCAGCAGTGGCTACGGTATCCCCTCCGCAGAGCATCAAGAAACCTCCCCGCAGCTAACAGCTACTTGTTTCTAACTGGTCCTGAGAAGAGAAATTTGAAACAGCACTCAGATGAGAGACAAGGGCGCCCCACTTTGAGCAGAGTGACTATGGCGTGTGGGCTCCCCACGAAGGATACAAAGTCCGAGGCCTGGCTTGGCATTATTCTGGGCCTCTTCCTCTAATCTCCGAATGAGTGTCATTTTAGAGAAACCTGTTGCCCCCTCAGACCAGGGACTCGAAAAGCTTGAGCTGCACTCTGCTCTCATGCACTCAGCCACCTGGCTGCAGTGCTCTGCTGCTGTCCCCACATGGAAGTCCCTGACTTCCTGCTCCACGGGGCCTGCGGGTCCAGCTCTGCAGCGCCACCACCCTGAGGGCCACAACCATGGTGGTGGTGGTGGTGGTGGGGGGACTCTCAGATCCTTACAGGGACTTGTTCTGAGGGAAAAACACATTATGCGAACGGACCGGCGCAGGCCTCTGAAAACTTCTGAAACTGTAAACGTGGCCCAAGAGCTAGAAGAAGCCCTCGAGCTACCCAGGAAGAGGAAGGCATAAGAGGACGAGGGTCTTGCTCAGAGCACCCACATTTTCTAAGCTCTCCCTGAGGAAATTCTTTTGAAGGCGTCGTGGCGCAAAGGGCTCTGAGGACCTCTGCTTGCCACCGGGCTGCTGCTGCTCCAGCCTTGGAGCTGCGCTGAGGGAGAAAAGAGCCTGAGGAGATCCTGAGAGGCTGAGAGCAGAGCTTCAAGGTCCCAGCAGGGATGCCAGCGCCCAGCCCCGCCCCCCACCGGCGCGTCAGCCAATCGGCGACGCCGCTCGCCTGACTGACAGCTCCGAGGCCCGCTGGCCGAGTGCCCAGCCCTCGAGCTGAGGTGAGGCGGGTGTCCTGCAGGTCCCGCGCAGCCTGACAAGCCACGGCCAGTTCCCGGGCTGAGGAGGTCACCACAGGCCCGAGAGGGCCAGGCTCGGCAGCTCGGGCACCTCACACCATGCCACCCGTCCGCGCGCGCCGACGCACGCGCGCCTTCATGATGGCTGCCCACCTCCCTCACGCTCTTCCCCCTGGAAGGCGAACCGAACCCAGTGGGTGGGTGGGGGGGGGGTCACCCGGGCGTCCTGACCGGGTCCTGACAGGGGCCCGCGGACGCCCGTGCACTTTTAAAAGCTTACACTGGGCTTCTTCGACAACTTTAACCTCCGGCTTGCCGCCACCGTCGCGGGAACAGTCCCAGAACCGACCGACCGCCGGGCAAACGGCGCTGCGAGTGGGCGGGCGGGCGACCGCCGTGGGCGCTTTAAAGCCCCTGGGTCCGAGAGCAGGAAGACAGCTAAGCTACCCGTGCTGGCTTGAAATTTTGCCCCTGTCGCTAGAAAAGCAAGAACGTTCTTATTTTCGAAAATGACAGCCGAAGTTGTGGGATATTGCACGACACGTGAAACTTGCATGTTTAGTCTATATTTGGCAATATTGAATCCTAGCACTTGGGTTATGAGTTGCTGTACTAACTCTAGAAATGCAAGTGAGAACCAGAAGGCAAACACGAATCATCTTAAGAAAGATAAAGGAAATCCCTGCCACATGAGTGTTACCTCGTTTCTTTGCCGAGGCCTCGAGAACCTTTTATCCTTGAAGGATGCTTTTTTCATGAGAGGAAGTCCCGGGGCTTGCGTGGCCACTCAACAGCATCTGAACAAATCTGTGTTAGCCTCAACACTTAAAAATAGTAGGCAGAGCCTTGGCTCACACCTTTAATCCCAGCACTTGGGAGGCAGATGCAGGTGGATCTCAGTGAGTTCAAGGCCAGCCGGGTCTACAAAGTGAGTTCCAAGACAGAGAAATCCTGTCTCAAAAAAAAGTAGGCAGAATAGCTTCCCAATAGGCTTCATAAAGATTTGCTTTTCCCCTAAATTCCTAATAATTAAAAAAAAAAATCAGCAGCTAGATATCTGACCTTGGACTCTCATTTTCATCTGTGTCTGGCAGTCCACTCTCTTTACTAACCATTCAGCACACTGCAAAGCCCTGATAAAAGTAGTTAATGTTTACTGAAACCTGTGCATGAACTGTACTGAGCCAGATGGAAGTGAAAAGGCCAAGTTCTGTTAACAGCATCCATATACTGGAGGGGGTGGGAGTGAGAAGAATCTTCTCTAGTTAGAACCTGAAAATTCTCAATGATACAGACAAATGTCCTAAATTTAACGAATCATGTCAATATATACCATCCATGAAAAGATGCTTTTTAATCTATTTTGTTGCCTCTAGAAGTTGTCTGAAGAAATAAACCTCAATGATCTTACATAGTTGTCAGAAAAATAATAAAACTCAAAAACTGAAACAAATTATATTTGATGTTGTCATTTTTGAAGGCCCATATGCTTTATCAATAACCAATTTTAATTATATTGCCAAATATTTATCTAAATGGCTTTTGTAAATAGGTTATTATAACTGAAAGGAAAAAGCCTAATATTTCTTAATAGTTATCATCTAAAATATCTTTCCTTAGTGTTTTAATTTCCCAGTGTAAACAGTTTACTTCAGCCTAAGTCGATTTGATTCTAACATTTTTTATCATTACATTTACTATATATTTTTTAAAATTGACACTATCTCATTTCTACTTTATCCCTTTTTTTTTCAAATAACCTCAGTTAACATAAAATTTCAACATACGTACATCTGACATATATAGACTGTGTCACAAATAAGATGCTCTCAGGTGTTTAAAGCTAACTTTCTCTCTTTCCCATCCCCCTTGCTTAAAGAGCACCAATACAATCAGTCACCTTGGAAACAAACATCACCCAGTGTTTGCAGAACAAACAATGGTACCTTTTCAGCCAGTACCAGGCAGGCAGGGCAAGGGGCAGCCAAGCAATTCTGGGCCCTACACGAGTATGAACATATTAAATTCATTCAATGCACCAGAAAGTAGTTCATTACTAACACTGAGGTGTATTCTAACATGAGAGCCTTTGGCTACACATCATATGCAAAGTGAGATTTAAAGTTTTAAAAAAACTTATTTTTAAATCCCTATGAAAAAAATATAAAGCATATTCTTGTTACTGATGATCATTCTCCAGAAAGCATGGAAGCTGAAAAAAAGAAAAAAAAAGAAAAAGCATGTTTCACTTCATTATTCCTATCAAGGCATTACATTATTCTTCTAATATGCTGCTTTATTTATTTTTAAAATGTATATATTATATGATGTCCTAACTAGTTTGTGCAATTTCTGGTACTAATAAATCTTACTATAGAAACCTAAAAAACAAAAAGAAAAATAAACAAACAAAACAAAAAAACTTTCAATTTCCAGAACAATTTTTTAAAATAGCAGCAAAGAAATACAAAAATCCATAGGGACTTCAGATCCCAAGAACCGCTTTTGACCGTGGGTGACAGGTACTAAACTTTCATTTGGTGAAGCTTTACATAAATGAATGATTTTAAGCAGCTCAAATCTTGAGAGATTCTTCTGATGGCTACTGTCTTTAAAAGGCACAAATGAGCACTTAATTAAAAAGAAACACACGTGTGTTCTTTAGATCCTTCAGTATGAAAAACTTACTCCAATGAAAAGTAACAGTTTCCTCCTTTTTCTGGGCGTGTTTCCCTTCCCACCAATTAAGAAAGCAGCCTGGGTCTAACTGAAGTATTTGGACAGCAGTTTGGTGTCAGTTAAATACCACAGTAACTGGCATTTTCTATCACCCCTAGCCTAAGGGACAAATGCCTAATTAGCATGGACCAACATGCAGCTTAAACTGGATAAAGAGCCAGTCTTTTCTTCCCATTTTTTTTTCCCTCAACGATTTGGGTCTTTAACATCCTTGAGAGAAAGTGCACAACGGGTGTCTAACGCCACCTGAGGGGTGGGGGTATAAAGTCTAATTAAGGAACGCCTTCTTGCAGTGACAGTTAACACTATCAAACTCCCTGGCTGGCAGAAGTGAGGAGGAACACACTCAGAGGGGGCTAACGGTTAGACCTGGTGCCCTTGACAACTAGAAGGAACCAACCCTGGATGTGATGGCCGATGATACTGAAAACTGGAAATGCGGCCACAGCACTGAGTATCAGGCAGCCACTCTGAACACTGTGGCTGCAGCTCTGGGAAGAGAGGGGAAGAGGAGGAGTCAGGCCAGAGCCCAGTGACTTCTCCCATCCCCACCGTCCAGCATTGCTAAAGGAAAAGAGCAAGGGACGAATTCCAAGCCCCACTTCAACACTGCACCTTTCCTACTCATTTTTAGAGGCACAAACAACACGGGGTATCTGAAGAAATTTGAGCATGCGACTCCACCGTTGGGCCAGAAAAGCCAGTTTCAATTCTTTGGAAAAACAACAAAACCCTCAGCATTAGGCTTCTTAGTTTTATTTGCCTGTGTATTTGACATCTGAACGTGCATGTGTGCGCCCTACTCCTGTGTGCCTACTGTAAACTCATCAGATGCATCCCCAGAATACCCAAATATGAAGAGTCAAGACCAACAGCCAAGCAACCTCTGGGCCACAGCAGCCTAGGCAGGGCAGACAAGGGCAATGACAATCTTCAGCCCCTCCAGCCCTGCTCCCTGGATTCCAACTCCCTACTACCTCCTCCCTGTACCCCAGGGGTGGGGAGGAAGTGTCCAGGAGAGCAGAACATTCTCCCTGTTCCTCCCTGCTCCTCCCAGGCCTTTCTGGGAAAGCCTGAGGGCAGGACTGCCCACCTCATGACAGCCTATAAAGTCAAGAGTCAGCTTGGGGCTTTTGAGGAAGAACTCAGTGACTGGCCACTCCCATCCCCGGATCCAGGATGATTACCCTAAGG
This sequence comes from Phyllotis vaccarum, assembly GCA_033318265.1. Lineage (NCBI taxonomy): Eukaryota > Metazoa > Chordata > Mammalia > Rodentia > Cricetidae > Phyllotis > Phyllotis vaccarum. The sequence goes on along the minus strand of JARWLC010000011.1, from coordinate 41,714,528 downwards.
GCAGAGCTTCCTCCATCTTCTGGAAGGACATCTCAATGGGGCAGAGTTGGAAAAGGTATGGTAGAGAAGCAGCCAGGTGTTCGGGACCTGATCTTTCTACCCTCCTGGGTGTCCAGTTTCTGTTTCACGGCTGCATGTAAGAATTTGTGAGCCAGGACATGTCTACTTAATGAAATTCTGAGGGCAACACATATGATTACTGACAGACTTTTGTAAGCCACCTGATAAGACAACACTTGAGAAGCATTAGGCTTCAGAACTTAATATATTTTAAATAAAGATATTTGTGTTTTGTTTATAGACTTATGTCTTTAGAGAATGTTATTTATGATCTGCTACACCTAGAAAAAAAAAAGTCACTTTCTCTTTAAGAAGGTAGGTCTGCTCAGAAAAAAACCTATACATGCACTCCTGGGCTGTTTTTTTTTTTTTAAAAAAAAACAAAACAAAACAAAACATATATACGTATTTTTATAACCCCTTTCTTAAATGGCTTCTTTTACAAAGAGCGTGCATATTTCTAATCATCTCCATACTATTTAATCACTGGGACCCAAAAAAAAGCTAGTTAAGGCTTTGTTTCAAAACAAAAGATTATAAAACAAACTGAACCCAAAGATATCATCACAATTTTCATTTCTATCCTCTAAAAAAATTCACTAATATCTACAAATACAAAGGAGAAAGTGCTGGTGGAGGCACCCTCCACCTCAAACATCTGCCAGAATCCAGCTGGTAAAATGGCTTTGGAATTCTCAAACTTGGTTTAGAGAGTTCCCTCGAGACCTTCATGAGGTCACTGTGTACCAAAAGTAACCATGGCCTATGGTCAAGGCAGAGGAGCCTGGCTTACATCTGAGTTCACCAAGCACAGGGACATGGTACTACAGGTGGCCACAAGTTCTTCAACTGAGGCCTGGCTGACCATCTGACCACCTACAGTCTCCCTCACTTCCTCCACTTCCTCCAAGTATCCCTGCTTGTGTTCAAGCATTTACAGACTAGAGTTCCTGGCTTCCAGACCCCTGACTTCTCTCAGGCTCAGCTGATAAGCACTTGCTGTCTCTCTTCTTTCCTAAGCTGCCACCCAAAGTTCCATGAGCAACTTGGAAAGGCTATAAAAGCTTGAAATAGAGACATATCAAATGTTTTTGGAACGCAACATACAGAACTGCCTAAAATGTAAACAGAATACCTGCTTCTGGCCCAGACTCTTAAAAAAAAAAACAAAACTGATCAGTGACATGGTCTTCCTACAGATAACAAGGGCCATTTCAGTGAGATGCTTGCCGCCTCTGCCTGAATCTTGTCTTCAACAGTGCAGTAACTTTGTTGTGTGAAGTTAGTGGTGATGACAGGAGGCATCCCGTTTGAAAGAGAGGAAAACACAAGCAGAGGAGATGGAGATAAGGTTTCTGAGGAAGTTCTTCTTCCACTGGCTGTTCTTAAGGCGGCTTTCAAGATGGTTAGAATTTCCCCAGATTTATGGCACTTTTCCTTTCTGTGAAAAGACAATATGTCTCTCCTCCTCCCAAAGGTTCTCTGTACCGACTGCTAAGAAAAACATCAAACTGTCTAAGGGCATCATTTTGTCACCTAAGAATATGGTACAAGAAATAGTCTGCCCATTTCAGAGATTTGAAAAAAACAAACAAACAAACAAACAAAAAACCAACCAAGACTAACTACAATTAAGACTGGGTTTAGGTTAAAGGCTCCTAACTAAGAAGCTAAGAGCTCATGTTAACAGATCATAGTAGACAATTAAAAGGAATTTTTTTTTTTTTTGAGGGAATCATAGAGGTAGGGGAGAACAAATGCTCAGACAACCTGGCAGACAGAATCCATCCCCACTCAATCTTGCTCTAAAATGAATGTCTATCAAAAGGCTGCACTGGAAACTGCTGGGGGAATGATGCCCTATTGATGGCACAGTGGGAACAGAACACACCTTCCTAAAGAAGGCCCTCAACTCAGTCAGGACTCTGCAGCCATTCCTGCACTGAGACAAGGGGTTCCATTTACAGTTCAGAACTAATCTAAGTGTAATTTAGCTGACATTAGGCCTTAGAATGATTCACATACAGGAACTATCCCTGGGGCAGGACTCTCTGGGGAGCTGTTTCAAGGGACTCACTCAATTATCTCTTCAGCAAGTTATCTACTAGCCAAGTACACTTGCATATAAAACTATTACTTTGTAAGTATATGAAGGCTCTGCTACAATTAAAGATAAAAAATGCCACTAAAATGCTATTATGACCTTTTTGTTATTACAGCTTCCAACATATTCTATAAAGATAAAGTCATGCTTGGAGATTTAGGATGGGTTCTCACTATGCAACCCTCTAGCCTGGAACTTTCTATGCAGAGTAGACTGGCCTCACAACATGGTACTGTCTCCAGAATACTAGGATTAAAGGCATAGACAACCACTCCCAGCCTATTCCAGTCTTTTTGAGCAAACTATCCCTTGACATGTCAGGATGCCCTAAGGGATTCCAAATGTGTATCACCATATTCACCTTGAATTTTATCTGTTTACATTAAGAGATTCAGAGAGAGGAATCAACACAAAGCATGTATGAAAATGTCATAATGAGTCCCATTACTAATATGTTAAATTAAAAAAGAGCAACCCATAAGGTTTGAGGGTGTGGTTTTGAGACACAGCCTGTGTTCAGCAAGTGTTAAAACCCTAGATTCAAGGCCTAGCCCTGCAAATATTTATGTGTGTACACACACACACACACACACACACACACACACACACACACACACACACACACACGCACGCACACACACACACTGCTCATATTTGAAAAGATGTATGTATTTTATGTACATGTTTATATTTGAAAAGAATGGAAAACTGGCTGAGTAAAACAAAATATCTACACAGAAAATGATATGTCATATCCACAGGACTGTAGATAAACAAAAGAGCTTTACTCTTTGATGTGAGGACCCCCTCCCCATTTCAAAAACCCCAAACAAAGAGCCTGGCCCTCTTTTTTCATTCTCCTAACTCAACTATTTTCTAAATTTGAAAAGGGTCTTTTTTTTGTTTTGTTTTGTTTTTGTTTGTTTTCAGTTAGAGAGCTCAAGTCCAGGCCTTCAGAGGGACTTTTGGACTCCATTTATTACTCACTGCTGTTCATGATGCTCAGATGAAAGATCACAGGCTACCCCAAAACAAACACTTTTATCAGTTAGCGTTTTCTTACATAAAGTTAAACCAATTTCTGATTATGTTCAAAAAACTTAACCCTAGACTGGTTTCATTGAAACGATACATGGGGGTGGGGTTGGGGGGGGGGTGGAGACAGCTCAGTGGTTAAGAGCACTGCCTGCTCTTCCAGAGGACTTGGGTTCAATTTCCACATGGCAGCTCACAGCTGGCTGTATCTCTAGTCCAACACCCTCATGCAGACATTCATGTTCAGCTAAAGCATCAATGCACATTAAATACATAAATCTTAAAAAAATAACATAAACACCTTTCCTTCCTTTAAATGAGAACCCAGTGAGTGGGAATTTAAATATTTGCCTGTGACCCGACCTTCCAAATTATGTCACATCAAAACAATGTGATTGTTGTGCCATCAGAAAAGATACATTTAAATTTATAAAGATATAGTACAGTTATAGGAGATGAATAAAAATGAGTTTCTCATCCACAAATGAATCGTACCTCCATATTATATTAATCCAAGTAAAAAGTCCTCTAGAGCTGGTGATGGATGCGGCTCAATGGTTTAGAGTGCTGGCCTAGCATGCCTGCAATTCTGGGAGTCTAAGACCAACCTGGCCTCCATGAGACACCCCCCCAAAAAAGCCATCTGAAAGACATATACAGTAAAATACCAGTAATGGTCTTTTATTCTTTTAATTCATTTTCCTCCATGAAGATGAATCATATATGTAGAAAAGTAATTTTAAAATCTAATAGGAAGGTTAGAGAGATGGTTCAGCAGTTAAGAACACTTGTTCTCACAGAGGACACAGGTTCAGTTCTCACTGGGTACATGGTAGTTTACAACCATCCATAAGCTCTAGTTACATACAGGGAACCAATTTCCTCTCCTGACCTTGTTTTGCGCTAGGCATGCATGTAGTGCAGACATATGCAAGAACACTCATACGCATAAAATATAGGAAAAAAGAATTTGTAACTCCTTAAAGAGGGTGACAAATCACCTTTTCTTCAAATGCCTCATTATCTATCTACTGTGAATACAAACACTTTTACAATCATAATTTAATTTTGATTTACTAGTTGGTGGCAGATTATTGATATAAACTGCTTGCTAACACCATGACATGAACAACTGTGACTCTATCTACCATGGGTGTTCAGGAAAGCCAAAGACAACTGCTGGTCCCCTGGCTAGGCAGGGCATGCTGGGGCCTAAGGGAATCTAACATTGCCAGACCAATGGCCCATTCCTGGATACCTCAGTGACCTCATTTTCTTTACCTGCTAGTTAAGGTATAAATTGAATAAGCCTATCATGGTATGTTTTTAAGCACAATGGTTATAAAAGATTAGAAAAGAGATTAACCAAACCCTGACCTTCCTAACTACTTGCCCTAGTACAGTTGAACTGACTTCACCAATTTTACTACTTTACTTGAAAAGCAGAGGCAGGGATGTTAGATTTAAACATGCTTCCAAGCAGTCCACTGACTAGCACATTTCCAGCTGTGCTAATGTGTGGGGTAATCCTGCCCAAAACGAAGACACATGCCAACAAATACAGCTCAGTTTATCCACTGTTTATATGGTGCTGGAATTGGGTATTTATAGTGTTTTATATCATGCTCTGTAATCCCACGGCATAGATCTAATTACGTTCAGCTTGCATGTGCAAAAAGGATCTGCTCTTTATAAACAAAAACAAAACAAAAACCTGCAGTGTGAAATGCAAAAGGCTGTTTCTGATCATGTCTGTGAGCTGCACACCCAAATCCTGGCTAGGTTCATGCCTGCGCCTTTCAGACAGGTAAAGTAACCCAGCCTTATTCACTGAGCATTCAGGGGTGCACCAGGCACCCCGTATGTGATGACAACAAAAGTTTAAAGGAACCAAAGGCCTTGGGGACCTTAACACCCCAATATGAAGAGACCCGATTTCACTCCATTTTAGAAAAAAATAAATACTGACTGGACACTTGATATACATTAGCGTACTTTCTTCTGCCTTTTACAATGGGGGAGAGAGATCCCAACAAATAAAAATGAACCTGATGGATGTCATAGGCTGTATCAGTCACAAAGGAGAAAACAATTTTCCTGAATAAAACAAGAATCAACAAGCAAAAGAACAAGAATTAAGAGTGCTGTGGGACCTTGGCCTGGGTTTGAACTTCGACTTACTAGCTGGAGTGACCCTAGAACAACATTAGCCTCTTCTCTCTAAGGCCCAGCTTCTTTATGTATAAGATGGAAGTAAAGACTTTATCAGGCGGATGCAAAGATGAAATGAGATGGTTTCAATGGTGATGACTGGGACAGTGTCCTCGGGTTCTATTGTCCCAACCTTTGAAACAGTTAAGTATCTACACTTGTCAGCATTGTCAGGAAGGCAGCAGGAAAAAAATGCACAGAGCTTCTTCCACACTCACAACACCTGCTTCTTAAAGAAAAGAAAACAGAAAGGAAAGGCCGGGAAAAGCCATCCCTGGAAGAGCACTGTGCTCCTAGTACCAGGAGCCAGGCAGAGGGTTTGCCCGCAGGGATATCAGATGCAGGCGGTTGTGAAACAGCAAAAGGCAACTGAATCTGAGTCACCCCGGGTGACGTCCAGAGCATGTGGATTATGTGGGCCCTGGCTTTGGCTGCCTCTCTTTCAGGCACTTCCAGCTTTACCAGAAGCTGAGGAGCGCAAAGCAATGCAGTGCAAAGGGATTTACTACTGCTTTGCAGGTTTCTAGAGGAAGGCCAGTTAGCTGTAGAGGATCAAAACGATTTGGGGTTTTTTTTTTTAATCAGTAAAAAGGTATAAAATCCAGACTTTCCTTGCCTTGCTGAGGGCAGGTAAGGAAGGCCTGAGTCCTTTTCTCCTTGTGGACAGAGCTTGAACCAGCAGCTCCAAAACCTGAATGGAGAAAGGAAGGCCGGAGATGGGATCAGGTGCCATGAGAACAACAGAGACCCTGGGCAGGTCCACGGTGTCCTGACCTACTGGCAGCTCTCTCCACACTATGTGTACAGAAGCTTTCCTAATGGCAGACAAGCTCAACTGACAACATTATAAACATAAAACATCCTAAAAGAGCTTCCCAGACCAATGGGAAATGAGTGAACCAAGCCTTCCAAGTAGAGTCCTGACTAGATCCCTGCTACAACCCAGCCACACCTCTCAAAAGTGGCTCACCAGGAGAGCTATGAAGTCCAGTATCAGGTCAGAGAATGTGATCCAACTTTTCAGGAAGTCCACACTGACAGCAAAGGCTTCCTTGTGTGTGCACATCAGTGCAGTGGCTCAGAGGACTGAACAAATCTTAAGCAATCAGCTCAGTGCATCCCGTACCAGATGCCCTGGGAGGTATTGTCTGCTTTAGGTCATGGTGGCCACACCACACCAAAGCACCAATGTTCAAACCACATTTTCCCTCTTAAGGCCCCAGTAGGACAAACTATCACTACTCTGTTCAAATACTATGACCAGGAGCCGGAAAGGTCAGCTTCTGCCCTACGTGACCTGGGCTCTAAGTGGTCCACCAACCCTGTTATTATCTAGTATATTTTCTTCAACAGCAAATTAGACCCTGGACTTCCAAGCCAACCTGCCCTCTGTTGCTGGAATCTCTGCCCCTGCTTCAGCTTTTCCTTGTACGCATCCAGTCCAGAGAGCCTCCTCCCTAAACCCTGGCCTTCCCATGGGAACTTGGCTCGGGGTCCGCAGCATTGTGGATTCCTTTCACAACATGAACTCCCCGAAGGCAAAAACCATCATGTTTCACCTGCCAGAACCTAAACCAAATGCCCTAAATACTACAGCTGCTCAATTAAGGCTATTTCAACTGGAGGTGAAGGCAATCAAATCCTCTTTCATCAAGCAATCATCAAGACACATGAATTGAGTTAAGTAGTAGGATGCTCCGGGGACCAAGGTGTACAGAGATCGTCCACAGTGAAAATGACAAAATGGCTGAGGGTGTAACTCATTAGAAAAGGGCACACCTAACATGTGTGAGACTCTGAGTTTCATATCCAGGACCAAAACAACAACAAAAAAAAAAAAGAGGAAAAATTTCTATTTCTAAGACTATGAAAATGGGCCACAAAGCTTCCTGGAAAACGACATTAGCTATATAGTGTTATATAATGTTCCATTAGAAGGAAGACAAAGGGACTGGAGAGGTGGCTCAGTGGTCAAGAGCTGGATGCTCTTATGCACCCACGTGGCTGTCCTTGTACCTTCAGTTTCAGAATATGCAATAACCTCTTCTGACCTACACTTGCAACAGGCATGCGTGTGCTACACAAACATGTATGTAGGCAAAACAGTCACACATAAAATAAACCTAAAAGCAATATTTTTGTTAAATAAAAGGGAGAGAAAAGCAGCTACACTCTGCCAGATAGTGATGAACACTGCACATGGGTCATGAACGGCGCTCCCCCCAGCCACCTCGCCCCGCTGGTCACATATACAAAAGAAGCCTCGAGTAGCAATTTCAGATGCCTCCTCCTATCCTGGTTCCCCAAAACCCTGCTTCAGCTTAGGAGGACCTCACTTCCTCCTGCACACTTGTAGCTCCACTGTTAAAAAACAAAACTAAGCCATAAAAAGTTGACAGCAACATGGAAAATCATAAAATATATCAGTTTTAAGAGATGGAAATGAGTAACCTGAAGTGTGCTGTCTAACCCAACAAATTTACAGGTCTACACATATTTTCCCCACCCTCTCAGCCGGTTCCTCCTTTAGGCTGTTGGTATAGGCTTTGTAATGTGTAAAGTCAGGCCTGCTTAAAAAAAAAAAAAAAAAAAAAATAGCATTTCCTCCCCAGAGGTCTCTGAAAACTTCAGAGTCCAAGGGAACACACTGTGTCTACAGTAATTATTAAGCCACTAATTGTCTGTGGAACTTGCTATCCGACATCTTTCACACCCACCAGGATACTTTAAAGCCCAGGGCATGGCCCCCTTCCCTGGCTGCCGCATCTACATACAATGGAGGAGGTGGAGAAGGGCCTGGAGCATCTGAGGGGCAGCTGTTTTATGAAGACTGTGAACTATCTAGCCCACCGCTCACTCCTATTCCTGGTCTGCATTTACTCCAGGAGGACTAAGAGGCCAGGTATCACAATAAATAAATGGTCCATGTTGGAGTCCTAGAGTTCCCATTCTTTGCTTCTCTTGGGGGGGGGGGGTTGCTGGCAACTACAGAGCCTTGTGTATATCAGACAAATGCTCTTAATAATGAGTCAAAACCAATGAGCCAAAACCCCAGCCCAACCCTTGTAACATTTCTTAGTTGGGGGAGGGGGTTGAGTTTCTGTCTAAGTGCCAATTAGCAAAATACAATCAAAGAAATTTAAACAGTGTCTGACTGAATTCCATTTGCTGCAAATTTCCCCACCTTTCAATGATCTTTTCTTTTTTTAAAAAAAACTTTTGCAGTGCTAGAGATCAAACCCAGGGCAAACCACTGATGAACTATACACCCAACCCTTCAGTTATCACTTAACAATATTTGACAAGATAGTTTACAGCTTTCAAATGGAAAAGGACACCAAGCTGGGCATGGTGATATATACACCTCCAATCCCAATACTCAGGAGGCAAAGGTAGGAGGCTCATTGCAAGGTCCATGTTAGTCTGGTACATAGTGAGCTGCAGGCCAGCCCGTTACATAAAAGAGATACCAAATTTCTAGTTCATATTGCACTTGGTGCCTTTTCTCTTGCTTAATCTCCCTCTAATGCAGTGGTTCTCAACCTTTCTGATGTTTTAACTAATACAGTTCCTCATGGTGTGGTGATCCCAACCATAAAAAAGTAGAAATTCTGCTACTGTGATGAATCATAATACATACATCTGCTGATACCCAGGATATCTGATATGTAACTCCCATGACAGAGTCACGACCCCACAGGTTGATACCCGATGCTCAAGGGTTTACAGCATTCTCCCAAGCTGAAAAGCCAAGTACCAGTCAATATCACATCTCCATCTACCCAGTACCCCCAAACCTTACCCTCCAGTCATCTCCAGCTGTCTCATTTTGTCCCCACTCAGCTTCACATTTTCCTGCTTCAGTGTTTGCATGGCTCTTTCATCTTGTTTTTCCTTCTCCACATGGTAAGCCCTTCATGGCTGAGGCCTCACTTCCTCTTTCCCCAGCCACTTCCCACTTACATCTCTGCCGCATGGTCTTGCCATTTGCCAAGTGCTGTGGAAGTTTAAGTCAGGAACCACAAGGGTATCCTTGCCTTCCTGGAGCTTGGTACCTGGACTAGGTGTCAGGGCAGGGTGACCAACACAGGCACAATGATGGGACAACCCACAACAGTTGAGAAATAAAGAGCACAAATTTCTCCTAATCCAATTTGCTTCTGACTGGACTTCCGCTAAAATTATCAAACTGCCATGAGCAAAATCGCAATGATTGTAACAGAGCACACCAGGAGGCAAGTGATGACTGAGTGGGTAGCACAAAAAAACTAAGATTCTGTTCTTTCAAAACAGTTCTCCTTCACAGAAACACCAGGTCCACAGCAAGTCAGGCCCATTTCTATAACTTGTCCAGGCCCCCTGGAGAGAGCAAGGCACTCAGGTGAGCCCCATCCCCCAACCGCTGAGGAAGACAGGATGGTCTCCGACTACCAAGTCTTCTGTATATAAAGCAAAACAGCTCAACAAGGTGGTTTATACCTCTGATTCCAGCACTTGCAGGATGATGTTGGAGGATCAAGAGGCCCAAGTCAGCCTGGGCTTCAGGAGTTCAAAATCAACAAAGAACCCAAAGCTATCTCCTCTGATCTAGACAAATCTGAAGACATAGTATTAGATCGATTAAGTTGTCCCTATTTCCCAGCCATAACACTGAGCTCCGAGGATCACCACAAAACCAGTTCAGACCAAATTCTCTTCCTCCCAGCACTCAGGAAGCAAAGGCAGGCAAACCTAAGTGCATGGCCAGCCTGGTATACAAAGTTCCAGGACAGCCAGGGCTACACAGAGAAACCCTGTCTCAAAAAACAAAAAAGAAAGAAAGTAACAAGTAATTATGGAACCTGGCACAGTGGTCTTTAATCCCAATACTGGGGATTAAAGGCAGGTGGATCTCTGACCTATAGCCTGGTCTATAAAGGTTGTTCCAGGAAAGCCAGGTCTACACTATGAAACCTGTCAACCAAAAAAGTCACTACAAAAAAAAAAAAAAAGTTGGTTTTTCAAGACCCTGCAGAAGCCAAAAAACAAACAAACAAAACCCAAAACACCAAAACTCTAACTTAGAGAGCATGAGAGCATGCAGTATCTGTTCTAGTCAAAAGTGGACATCATACATCTATCACTTTAAAGTACAACCTGGAGCTGTTTACGATGTTAACAGGGGTGTCCACGAGAAAGACTCAGGACAGCCACTGTCCCCGGCAAGAAGACCAGCCGCCTACCTCCTACTACATGAAATACCTCCTACTCTCTGAGGCCACCTTTCCCAGAGGTACTCGATGAAAATTCTCTTGCCCATGGGTTTGGTTCACTCTAGGTGATCCCCTCCAGGTTTTCCCCATAGTTGTGGCTTCCTACAACCCCTTTCGAGGAGCACCCTAGAAAACAGCTGCTTTGCTACTATCTGTGTAAGTTGGGCACTCTATGAGTCTCCAAATTTCCCTTTCTAACCACAACAGAGGGACTGGTGGTCTAGCTCATTCCATCCAGCAGGTATAGTAGGTCTAACTCAATACTCCAGGTAATGAATGGGCGAGCCGTTTCCAGAAATCAGAAACCCTGTCATAACATACTTGTTCTTGTTCATCAGTCACCTTGATATGTATCATAGGGAGGGTTTCTGTATAAAGAAAAATTTCAAGGAATATTTGTCTGGTGAGTCCATGAGACTTTTATGAGACGTAGTATAGCAGAGTGGGTAGCTGAGACCCTGGAGTCCACTGTCTAAATCTACTACACACAGCCTCTCTCCAAGTCTCAAATTCCTTATCTGAATCATGGGGATAATAATTGTAGCTCTATCACTGGATCAAAGAATTGTGTTTAGCATGAATGAAATGATGCACGTGAAGAATTTGGAACAATGGTAAGTAAGTAGTATGTTCTCAATACATATTAACTATGCCGGCTGCTCCTACCATCATGCCCAGAGTTACTTTACACAACAGACTAACACCACCAAAAAGGTGAAATCGAAGTGTTATCACTTTAGGTTGTTGTGGCCGAGTGGAGTTGTAAGGATTAAGTAGGGTAGGAAGAAAGTGGCAGAAGTTTGCACTTATGAGGTACCTGGTTCAAAGTGTATGCAGGTGAGCCTCACCAGTGATGTCTTCACTGACAAGCAAGGAACACGTTTGCTGAACATCTTCAAGGTACTCTAGATAGATTCATTTGTGGTATGGATACCCATGTACTAGCTTCTCCTGTTTAAGACTAGATTTCTAGTCGGGTATATTGATGGATAGGTGGTACCCTAGAACTCTGAGGCAGAGGCAGAAGGATCAGGAGGTACAGACCGGCCTATGTGTAGAGACCCCTCACACACACACACTCAAAAATGACTGCTTTTTTTGTATTCAATTGTCCACAGTGAAATAAGATACTCTATAGTATAGCAGCTGTCAGACTTCCTGAGACAAGCCAGCACAAACAGTGCTTCCAGAACAACAATAAAATGAGATCAGGGTTAGCTTTTAAAACTACGTTTTACTGAGTGTGGGGGCAGATATATATGTGTATACCTATGGGTGTGCACAGGCCAGTTTATGTATGAAGACCAAGACAACTTGCAGGGGTCAGTCCTCTCCTGCTACCATGTTGTTCCCAGAATCAGACTCAGGTCATCATCAGCTTCTTCCCACTGGGCCACCTCATCATCACCCTCGACACTGCTTGACCACCTGTCATCCCTGAAGCTGCTTTTGAATATAAGAACCTGACCAGTGCTAACCACTGCCCATCCTCAATATACATATAACATTCCCTCTTCTTGGATATAAAACAATACGGTCATGGGGATCACAGACCATCTACTCTCGCAGTGACAGTCACAATGCACATAACACCATTATTCACCCACAGCTGCATGAGTCACTTCAAAAAAAAGTGTGTACTTTTTTTTTTTTACTATTTTAATTTACTACTTAAAAAAAATGATGTAGCATCTCAAAACACAGTTCCATATAATCGTCTTCCTATGACCTGAAGATACTTTCTTGCCAATCTTCAGTGGAAATGATGATGAAGTGATAAGACTTAGAGAATGAGAATTAAGATTTCCGCCAGGTGTAATGACATAGCTTTAATTTTAGCACTCTGGAAGCAGAGGCAGAAAGATCTGAATTCAAGACCATAGTGAGACACACCAAGTTAAGCTTTAAAAATAATTTGCCAAAATCACACAAAGCTATCAGAGAAAACTGTCTGTAATCCCCAATGTTTGAAACAAACTATGAAGCACATGCTAAAGTATGCCATGTTAGAAATCAGGCTGAATTAACATTGGAATGGCCCTCCTTCCTTACTGAACCACAGTGACACATCTACTTCAAATGAGCTTTTTGTATAAATTCTAAAATAAATGTGCTTTTGACTCACTTAAAGTGAAAGAAACAAGGGATAGAGATGTGGCTAAGTGGCAGAGGTTTTGCATGTTGTGTACAGTGCTCCATTCCAACACTTCAAAATTCAAGAAGCAAGGGGGGGGGGTGCCCATCCCCATCATGATTCTTCCTGCCACTCAGTACCAAACATGTACTATATTTCAATATCACTTTTCTGAGGAAAAAGTAGATGTCTTTTTGTTGCATGTAATTTGGGGGGGTGGGTTGTTTTATCTTTTTTTTTTTTTTTTTTTTGAATTTTTTTTCTCTGTATAACTTTGGAGCCTGTCCTGGAACTCACTGTGTAGCTCAGGTTGGCATCAAACTCACAGAGATTAGCCTACCTCAACCTCCTGCGTGCTGGGATTAAAGGTGTATGCAACTATCTCCAGGCTTTTTGTTTGTTTGAGAATGAAACTCAGGTCAGCCTGGAATTCTCTAGGTAGATCAATCTAGCCTTGAAGTTGGAGATCTGCCTGCCTCTGCATTCTGAGTGTTTGCCTTAAAGGCGTGTACTACCACACCTGCCAGCCAGCCTACAAATATTTCAGTTACCATTAATTCAAGTAAGATAACAGGGGCTTGGGGTTCACCAAAGGACAGAGACACCCTCAGGTCAGTCACATCATGAAGAACTTCTGAATGAATCTTGCCAGAATTTAAAGGAATTTAAAGCATTCACCTCATTATTTCAGCCTCTAGAGGTTTTCCTTAGACAAGACACACACACCTATGACAAGCTAGTGCCCCCCTCAAGTCTGCTAAAGGACCTCAAAGTAAGTGGCTATGGGTGGACTGTCCAAAAGTGGGTCCACATGTTTGTTACCAAAACTTGGATCCTGAATAAACTATTGTCACCAACTGCAGATATTCATTACAAGGCCACCATCTGTTAAGCCACATCTACAACCAATTTAGATGCCCAAACCCACACATAAGTTAAGGTCATAGTGAGGTGAAGGCCCCTCAGTCATTTACATAGTACCTTAGGAATCTAGATTTTTTCAATTTCCAAATTTCAAAATTTTATCATTTTAAATCCAGCTTTATCCCCCCCCCCCAGGCATCTCCTAAACTATGGCTTGTTTGTTTTGAAACAAGGTGGTAAGCACTTCATAGTGCTGAGATGACCTTGAACTTTTGCTCTCTCCATCTCAGAGTAGGCTAGGTCATAGGCGTGGCACTGTCACAGCCTGCTGGTGAGCTATTTCAGTTTTTAAAACTGCATAATTTTTGGCACTGGGAGAATGAACTCATGCTCCCCCATTTAAAAAAAAAATGCTGACAGGGGAAGGGTCTTTGGCCTCCCCACATCCTCTGTTCAGTTCTTTACCAAATACAGGTCTGAGGAAAAGTACTTATGAACCAGTGATATAAAAACATGCAGGATCCCAAGCAATTGATGGAAAATCATGTACTCTAGTGTGGACCAGAGCTGCCTCGGGGTCCTATGGGATGCTCATAGTCAATCAATCTGAGAAAAAAAAAGCATCTTTGGGGCTTGGTGGGGCTTACTCAAGGTTTGAATGAACATTTGAACAGCCTCAGAAAAAAGCACTATATAAATCTGGAACATCACTAAGCCTTCCCTGTGAGGCCATCTATAGGTGGGCCCAACTCAAGCACAAGGGGTGGCTGTGAAGCAAAAGACCTCACTAGGACATGGCTGGCTACTTGCTTAGCCTTGAAACAAACCCCATGGAACTTTCTGAGAGTCATATTGCTGTGCAAGAGCTCTTCATGGCAAGAGCATAAGAACTCCTGCATGGCAGCCTCCAGTGTGTACCAACTCAGCGGAAAACACTCTGCCTGGTTCCAAAAAGATTTCTGTTGGCTAGGGACTCCAAGGCTAACAACCTGAGCTCAATCCTAGGGATGTACATCATTTCAAGAGATAATTGATTCCCCAGTTATCCTCACACACACACTGTAGTCGTGAAGGCTTGTGCTTACAACAAATGTAATTTAAATCAATAATAATACTTTATACATACATCTCATCTAAACCATTCAAAAGCTCGGACCATAGACGATGTTCCTGTTCCCATTAAAAATCAGAAAACTAGAAGGAGACGTAAGAAGAAAAGCCACCCAGTTGCTCCCACTAAGCCCACTTATGATCCCCCTCATTACTATGACTTTTTATGCTTCATTTATGCTGGGTACATACTTGTTAGTCACATGAACAGTAAGTACAGAGAAAAATTTAAAGTAAAAAGTAAATTAGTTTCTAAGAGATAAATAAAACATAAAACCTTATCTATAAGTTTTGCTTAGTTCCAAGTTCCAATCTCAGAAAATTAGAAATGCCAGTGACAGAGTCGCTGTAGGCTCTGTGACTTTCTTACTTTATGTCAGATCAAGCTCCCCATTTCTACCAGAGCTTAGGCCACCACAAGAGTTTTCAGAAGCAGCTTTCTTACTGATCTTGCAGACCCAACCTGGAATCAGAAGATCCCTCCAAAGCCTGTCTGCTTTCTTCAGTGGTTGGGTGTGGCCTTCAAAATGCTAATTTCAAAATGCCACTCCCTGGGCCTAATAGGTTTTACAGTTTTCCCAGCTCCTAGGCACCTCAGGGGTGATACTCTACCTATTTATTCTTGTCTTTTCCTTTCTAGAGACATTTCCTCTTCCAACCCCAGGGCCTTTGAACAAGCTGTTCTCTGAAGTACTCACTTTCCTTTGTCTTTTAGGTACTTGCCCAAAAGATGCTTTTTCTGACCTCTCATCCAGAAGCCTCCACTGACCTGCTTCCCTCTGTCAAGTTAACGCAAAGCACAGACATCCATGACAACGTTTCTGGCCACGCCTCTCTATATGTAATGTGTCCTCAGAGAGGCTAACAGCTGTCTTTCTCTTCCTGACTTCACAAATAAGCATTTATGCACATTGTGAAAACATTAAAAAAAAACAAAAAACAAAAACATGGGATTTGTAAAAGTGATGGAAAAGTACCAGTTTTACAAAGAGACTGAATTGCCTGATACAATATTTAGTTGGGGTTTGTTGTTTTTGAGACAAGGTATCTTGCCTCAAGTCATATGGATCAGACTGGCCTCCTGCTTCTGCCTCCCAGCATAAGGATTAAAGGTGTGTGCTACCATGCCTGATATGTTATCTTGAAAGAGGAATGTGAAGCTTGAACACCACTCAATGAAACTTATTTTAGAATCTAGATACAAATCAAGGGGCCTAAGGTATACGTTAGTGGCAGGACATTGGTCAAGCGTCTGCAAGGCACTGTGTTCATCACCAACAATGTAATCAATCCATAAAGATCCAATTCAGGGAAGTGTAAATTATGCTTGGTATTCAGCTGTTGTGCCCCACACCGAGATTTAAGGAAAACTCAGGACCAGCCTACACTACACAATGAAATCCTGCCTCATGCCTCCAAAAAAGTTACATATATAATTACATATATACATATACACAAAGTTTCAGGGACGGCTATAAGCCAGAGCAGAGGTACTTACCTAGCATGTGCAGTGCCCTAAATCCAATACTAAGCACTACATACAAAGGTAAATTATAATTGATTTCAAATTTCAAGTGCTTAGCCAAACACACAATTTAATTATCCTATGGAAACTACTCTGAGATGTTCACTGAACCCTTCTATAAAAATTATTTTCCAACTGAATGTCCTATAGTAAAAAAGAAAATGACTTTTCAAAAATTCTTACTTTCTAATGGGTAGCAGTTGTGAAAGCCCTTAATCCCAGCCCTTGGGAGATAGAGGCAGGTGGATCTCTGTGTTGAGGCCAGTCTGGTCTACAAAGTGAGTTCTAAGACAGCCAGGGATACACAGTGAGAAACTGTCTCATAGATGAATAAATAAATTTTATTTGTAATTCCAGCACTCCTAGACAGAAGCAGGGAGATCTCTGTGACTCTGAGGCCAGCCTGGTCAACACAGAAAGTTCCAGAGCGGTCAGGGCTACATAGAGTGACCCTGTCTCAAAAAACAAGTTTTACTTTCTCTATCAGAAAGAAACTCAGTTAAAATTAAAATGAAAAGCTAGCACAGCTGATGCATCTGCCAATTCTAAGTCTGACCTACAGCTAGAGGTAGGTATTTAATAAAGTGTGTGGGCATCACTAAGGGACAAAGGCATGCTCTCACACACATTTGGCAGTATCAATAACTTCATCCTTAGAAAGGATACTATATGCCAGTTCAGTTCTTGGATCTTTGGTCTCCCCCACCCCCGCCGGTATTTAGCAGGATAACCCATGTGCATGGTTTTATACTGTGGTTTATTTTTTCTTGAAACAGGGTATCACACACTCTAGGCTTGCCACAAACTAACTATATAGCTGAGGATGACATTGAACTTCTGACCCTCCTGTCTCCATTTTCTGAGTTCTGGGTATCAAATCTACGGCTTCTAGGATGCTGAGCAAGTGCTCTACAAATGGAGCCATCACAATGTGTTTTGAAACCCCCCACTCCAGTTCCCCAGTATCATCTCATTTCCATACAAAGTGTGTATCTTTTTTAAGAAGGTTAAGACTGAGATGATTTTGTGTATTTCAGAAGCATTTTGTTCCCTAACCGTTTCAATCAGCACATTTCTATGACCTATAACTAATATCTACCAAGTGTATGTATGAGTACACACACACAAATGAAGGCAGAAATGAGGGAAGACCCATACAGATCCTGTATGTTTCTGGTTTAGTGTTTTAAGTCCAAGTAGTAATGCGGAGGGAGAAAAGTTGAATTATACCCAGACCAACACTCCTATTAACTCATACCACTAATGAAGCAGAGCTCTAAGCAGAGAAAATGGGCCCACTCGTTGGAGCTCTAAAATGATCTTTGATCTGGGTGCCCATCTCTCCTATTTAATGTAAACTTCAAACCAAAAGCCATGGAAAGTGGTCATAATTAGTGAAGGCCTCAGTGTGACAGATTTTAGAGCAGCCAAGCATCCAAAACATTTTCCTTTTTAAATGAAACTTAACCAACTTTTATTTTAGGATTTCTGAAATCCAAGACTTTCTCACCAAGGTGCGCCTAACCCAAGCCTTGACATGATGGGTGTGCAGAAAAATGTGCATGTCTATTTCCTTCGCTGCATTTGTAACTTGTATGAGGAACACTATTTAGGCCTCTGCTCCAAATTACATGTGGTTCTTCTCCAAAACATATTGGTTTTTGTATCAGAACTCAGCACATGCTAAGGCATGAGCACCAGCTAAGCAATCATCAGGTTAGATACTAGGGATAGGAGAAAAAAAATGTTTCTGGCAGAGGGAAAGGACTGGGGGAGAATTATTCTTATTCTATTCTATTCTATTCTCCTTATTCTGTAAGGAGAACATAATAGTCCCCAGAAGACAGGGTTTGGTTTAATATATATATGAAGAAAGGATTCTAGCTGGGGAAGAGCTAGAAAAAAGAGCAGCCCATTTGAAAACATGGAGAAATTAGCACAGCAGTGGTGAAGGGGGGAACCCTGGCAAGAGCTGAGGCCAGAGACTATATGTGGAGGCAGCTGATGGAGGGCCTTATGGGCCATGTGAAGGCATTTGGATTTCATCCTGTAGACACAAGCAGCCAAAGGCTGTTTTTAAGTGGACAATACACACCACTCTGGACAATGCAAATAAACTGCAGAGGAACTGGTGACAGAGAGATAACTTAAGAGACATTTGCTACACCATCGTGGGTTTTGCCCGATGCAGGGACAGTCACAGAAGAGAGTGAGGTGGACAGCCAGGCTTGGCAGTCCGGGTACACAATACACAAAGATCCCTTCTAGAGGGGAGGGAAATGACTTTCATTTTTACAAGTACCTGCAGGGCGAAGTGCCTGAAGGTTCCAGCTTGGCCAAGTTGTAAAAAGAAAGAGCTGGGAGTTGCCCGTTCATAGGTGAGAGAAGCGGGCAGGAGAACACTCCAAGGCTGGAGGCAACAGTCCCTTACCTTTCCCAGGTAAGGGACAAAGTGACTGCTGAGCTGTGGCACTGGTGGACTCAGCACAACTGGTCCACTGGTGTGAGATAAAAGCTAGGGTCCAGAGGCAAAGAATTATAACTGGGAGCCCAGAGCATCACAGTCCTTTCTGTTGGAAACGGGCTTTTCTACTCTCACTACTCCAGGCCTTGTGTGAGCATATGATGGTGACAGAGAAGGACAAAAAGGCAACTGTTAAAGCAAGTGGTACTTGTATTTCTCTCCTGACAATGCTAGACATTTCCTTCCCGGGTCCAAAGAGCATACAACAAGAACTACCCCTCTACATCCATGCCTGTGCTCTCCCTATCCTACCTTGCCATGGGATAACCCACCCCCCCTTCTCAAGAAGAGATGCCCGGACCAAAGACTGGCCTCAGATAGATAGTTAGTTATGTAAGAATTTTACGGGGAGAGGGGGAGAAGAGAAGCAAAATGAAGAGAGAATGAGTGTCCAAAAGCATCAAGCAAGTAAGGGCTAGTTCAAACACTTAAAAAAAAATAATATTATTATTATTATTTGTAAGTTATATTCCACATAACTTACAAAATGAGGGGGACCCGGCAGAAGTGTTGCTGAAGTGTGATGTGAAAACTGAACCATGTACAAGAGTGGCTTCCTGTCAGTGAATTGAGGTTGTTTTAAAAACAGATGAGTTCTGGAACTTGCTAACAGGGTTTTCAAATATATTGAACACCACTCAACATCCCCACCCTCAAACTGTGAAACTTTCTACCTACCAACTGAACTCCCTTACAGGACTGCAATAGAGTTTACCTACTTTATGGAATTTTGCATCTCCCAACAAAATGCATGCACTATGGACTGCACATTAAGTCTGTTTGTGATTCCACTACTGCACTACCCGGCTTTTCCTTGGTAGTACTAGGGATCAAACCCAGGGCTCAGTAGAGCTGAGATGTACCCGGAGTCCAACTACTGGAAAATAGACTTTTTCCACTTTGGTTTCTGGACATCTGAGGCTGAATAATCCAGTCTCCATTGCATAAGAGTGGAGGGAGGCTACGCTGCATTGCTGCATGGCAGGAGGTGTATTAGCATCTGGTCTCTATTCCTTAAAGGCCAATAGAGCCCCTCCCTAAGGGGTCTGGGGAGTGGTCACAGTAAAATATGACCAGACACTACTATAACCAACAAGCTGACAACCATCCCTTTGATGAGTAAGTCCTAAGGTTACCACTTGGAATTCTCTTAAAGCTCATCCTTCAGTGAACCCCATTAAGAAGAATTTGCTAGTTGTGTCTGCTCCCCACCTAAAAAGCAAAAATGTAGTGTATCCTCTCATCCCCCTCTCTCTTAAGAGAAGCTGAAAGGTAAATTCAGTCAAAGGTAAAGGAGTTGTCAAAATTCTGGAAAGGAAATATGGGCTGAATACCCCACAAAGCATCTTGAGCTCAAAATACACTGCCTTCTTCGATATATAGATTTTTTACTTTCTGGAACATTAATTTTACCCTCCTAACAATGCCTTGAGGTAGAAAAGCTACTGAAAAGATGTGTCTGATCACATTCAGCAGCAGCAATGCTGCCAGCGAGGTTTTTTTTGTTTGTTTGCTTGTTTGTTTGAATTCCCTTACACCTTCAAATTCAAGCAGAGAAATTACTTAGAAAAAGGTCTGGCCTTGTTTTAAAAGGGACAGAAATGCACAGTATATACAAAATGCTAAGTCCTCTGGGGTCAGGCCACTTCCAACCAGCAGTGATGGGTAGTCAGAGGTCAGGAAGGACCTAGCTGTAAATCTATGCTGTGCTGAGTATAAATTAGAATTTTTGCTAAATATCTTCATAAAAGGAGGCTGAAACAGTCCAAGAAGCTACACCCCTGCCCTTAAAAAAAAAGGGGGGGGGGGAATGTAAAAGTAATCCAATGACCAGCCCATCAAAAAATCCTTCCCCAGTCTTGGAAAAGGGGGTAAGAGATGAAATACCAAGCAAGCTCAGGGGAAAAACAAATAAAGCATTTAAAAGCTTTATCTAATTACTCCCACTGAGACTTTTTTCGCTTCAGTCTGGCTGTCTGACAAAACCAGTAGGGGTTGTCATTCTCTTTCTCCACCCAGAGAGTTCCACCGCCCTCAAGGAGCCCTCAGGTGAATCGCTGCAGTAGCAGCCAGTCCCCAGGCCCCGGCCTTTACTGAGGTTTTCGAATTCTCTTAGCGTTAGTTGCCTGAATCACACAGAGCAAACAGTCTCCACCCTCTCCCACTGCATTGTCTGAAGCACCAGTTCACCAGCAGTCACCTTTACTGATGGGCAGACAGCTAACCTGCTGTCTGCAGGCCCATCAAAGCAGGATGCAGGATCACACTTCCCTGTCCCCTCCGGTACCCACCCACCCCTCTTCAGCTGCCAGCAAGCCGAGTGAAATCTGCAGGCATGCTCGGCTGCCCTTCAGACCATGTTGGGCACCCAAAGAACGTGACAACAAGAGAGACCTTGAGAAAAGCTGGGTTGATGACACAGCCCAATGAGACTAACTGCTAACTAGGAAAAGCTCCTCCCCACCTTCCTCATTCTTCTGCCTCTGCAGTAAAGAAAACACCAGCAGACAGGTTTCCTTTCCTTGGTCGGCTTGCCATGTGGGAGTGGGGGAAGTTAAAAGTAAGCGATGCATTTCAGAAAGCACATCTCATGCCTCCCTCTGGGTTCAGATGGTACACCTTTTACCATCCTCCACTTATCCTCCACCCCTGGACATGGCAAGCATTCTCTAAATCCCACATTTGAGAGAGAGGCTTGAGTCTAAATCTAAAAATTGAGAGAAAAGAAACGGGAAAACCTGTCAACCTCTCAATTATATTTGAATATAAAAAAAATGACTCAACAAGGCCTGTTTGATAGGTCGGAAAGACACATAACCTTGAGGCAGGGAAGCTTCTGGCTTTGCAGCAGGCCTAACTGCAAAGAAGTGATACTTTCCAGCCATTGGTTTGCATTTTTCATCTCTACGAACAACTTCAAGAACCCTGAAACACACTTAAGGCAAAATGCAAATCACAATATATTATGCCTTCTAACATCTGCTCAGACCTTTGAAATATATTATAAATCTATAATAATTGCTTTTTTAAAGGTTATCTACGAGCTGGATTGAAGGAACAGAGCCAGAAGTAGGGTAACAAGGACCAGGAACAGTCACATCTACACCTAATTTAGGAGGAAAGAGAGCTGTTGTCTCATCAGAAGAGACTATAGTTACTATTGATACTATATTGCACTTCTATCTTTTGAATACAAATAAGTTTAATATAATACAAAGGAAAAACATCACTTTGTGGATTATGTAGAATTTCCAAAACAAACATAAAAATGTTATTAATTGGAAAGCAGGTGAAGTTACACACACGCAACAACGGGAGGTTCAACCTCTTAACAGACAAGAAAGTCATCCAGACAAGCAGCCATTTGATACCACAGCTCTGGGTCAGAGAATACTGAACTTCAATTAAAGACATTTACAAAAGAAAGATTATTTAAATAACAAAACCAAAAACCAACCTTAACATCCTACCTTCCTAGGTCAAAAAACATGTTAGACTCAGAAATTAATTAAACCTAGTAAATAATGTAAAACAGGGAAGGACTCCCTTTCAAAAAAGCTTCGGTTAATTTTAGCATCCTTATGTTTAGCTGCTTAGCAACCCTTATCCTATGACCTTCTAAGCACCACCTACTTTTCAGAAGGATAATGAATATAAACATCAAAAGGACCCACTTCTCACTGCTTCTAGAGGGCCAGTTTAGCCAATTTTTGTAAAAGTTTATATTAACTATGCCATGCAAAACCCTAAGAGGATAGAAATTTTCAACTTCATTAACCAGGAAATGTACTTAGCTGAAGCTGTTAAGTGATGTTAGCAAGTAGACACAATAGCACGAAAGGCTTTCAAACTGACCTAGGAACTGAACCAACACAGCAGTTCAAAACAGAAAAGTAAAAATCAGAAGTCTGCTAACAGCTGCTAGCCAGTGCCTGACTTGGGGCAGATAACCAACAAACAGCTGTTGATAGATGAGGACTAATCTACTTTACTTTCCTCCTTCCACACACTCAAGTACCTGTAGTAGATGCAAATAAGCTCTCTTGGGTAGTTCTGCCTGAAGAAATCTAAAATAAAGGCACCTTCCATCAAAAGGTCATTTGTTCGATGATGTAAATGACTAAGAATGGATGCATCACCTGTACCAGCTGAGTCAGACAAATGCTCCCTATCACGTCCATGGTAAGGGCACTGTCTGAGTTTCTGATGAGAAATAAAGTGGTATCCAGGGAAACATGGAGAATAATACTCCATGTACCACTGAGCATCAACAGCATTTCTTAGGAGTTAGGTCTTTCTTGAAAACCAAACACCCTTAAAAGACAACTAGCTTACTTTAAAAATACTAATTAAATTGGGACAGAGCAAGTTATCAAATCAGAAATGGAGAAAGAGAAACAAATCAAAGTACTCTTCTCCCCCATTCTTTTGTAAAAATTAGGAAAGGCACTTTTCCCCCACACATTTAAAACTTGATTAGAGCCATTCAAATGTTTAATTCAGCAATGTAACCAAATACATCAAAGCAGGACCCATCAGTCGATACCCCAATGGGCAGAGGTAAACCAAAAGCAAAAAAAACAAAACAAAAACAAAAACAAGAAAACCCCTAAGTCTCTAAACTGAGTCCACCTTTGCATATAATGTTTGAAGAGTACACTGAACTCTTTCCACAAAAACTATGCCTTCTTCACGCAAGCACAGAATTTTCTTAAGGGTTTAAACCAAGACTTTAGCCTCCAACTCAGACTTCCGGGTTAAAATGTCTTGGAAACTGTACCTGCCTACTCAAGAAAGCATCAAACTTGAGAGGATGTGAAAAAACATCAACACATTCTTTTCTTGGCTGTTCTCACTTCTCCACCTTCCACTCCAATTAACTATTGCTCAATGCACTCGCACTGAGACACAGACCACCATATTATCTGAAAAACTAATCTCACAACCAGGGGATGCACAAGCAACAAGTCAGCCTTTGCAGAAAGAAATCCTTTGCCAACTTCCAACATCCAACAGGAAAACTTTCCCATAAGCTTTAACAAGGATATGTTTAGCTTTAAACCCCACAAGACCAAGGGCGGAAAACCTGAAGGCAAGGTTTTCAACATCTCCTAAAGGTTTTTATTCACCCCCGTATCGGTCTCCACCACCGCCACCACTACCAGCATCCCCCCCAAAAGAAAATCCCCTCCGAAGTGCCCCGAATGTGTGCTGCTGCTGGCTCTGAAGCCGTGTAGAATTTCGTAATGGAATGTGAACTGCTCGTCCGGATCTGGGCTCACGTTCTATCTCTTAACCAGTAAGGAACGAGGGAGGGCAAATCTGCTGAGCAAGGAGAAATAACTTTCCTCCTCTTTTATAACCCATCACGGATGCACCGAGAACCAGGGACACAAGCTGCACGCGGCGCCTGTCAAGTGGCCGAGTCCGAGCCCGGTGGGGTCCCCGCGCCCCTAGACTCGGCCCACTGCCCGCGGGCACCGTCGCCGCACCCCGCACTTACCCGGGGCGGGAGAGCGGGTCACATCCTCGACGCGACCCTGGCCCAGTACAGAAAACACACAGCCTCCCAGGGAGGGGGCCGGCGACGGGAAGGACCTCCCCTGCTCCTTAGCAACCATTAAGGTCGCAGTTTCCTAAGAGACCGCGAACGGAGTGGGGGAGCCAGGAGCTGGGCCTGATGGGGGGGGGGGGGGCTGCCTCTCCTCGTCGTCGGTTCTCCCCAACCACGGTCACCAGCTTCCCCCGCCCTCCTCGCTCGGCGGTGCGGGCCGGGGTGTGAGGAGAAAGCGAAGCCCCAGAACTCCAAAAAAAAATTGGTCCAGCGGGCTGCGGACAAAAGTTTCCTAGCGCGCTCCACAGCTGGGCGGTGGGGCGGGCGCCGGCCCCGCCTCGGATGCTCCGGGCCTCCTTCCTGTGCTCGTGACGGCGACGGGCGCGAGCCCCCCCTCCGCGATGCAGGCTCGCCCCACGCCGGGGGCTCCCCCAAAGCTCGTACCCGGTCAGCTTCAGAGTCACCAACAATACGTGTCGGTCGGGCCCGGGTCGCCGCCTCCCCTCCTCCCCAGCGACGGTGGTCGCCCGCAGCCCCGCCGCCAGCCGGGAGCCCGCAGAGGGCGCGGGGCTGCCTGCCGCCCCTCCCGGCCGGCGCCGTCCGCCCGGGAGGATCAAAGTCCGCAGAGCAGGGTGCGGCGGATGCTCCCACTGAGCAGCCCCGAACGCGCCGACCCCGCGCCTGCACCCCGGGTGGGCACCCCCGGATACCTTGCGGCGGCGGGCAGGCTCCGTCATCTCCGTGCTTCCCGACCCGAGAGAGACTAGAAAGTATGTAGGAGAAAAGTTTCCCCTCCCACATGGGGGGGAGGATGTCGGGGGAGAGAGGGCGGAAGATGGAGAGCAGCACTGGGAAGATGTTTCTGGCCCGCGGTGAGCGCACCATCCGAGTCCCGGCGGTACTGGTTAAAAATAAACTCGGCGGCGCGGGTCGGGCCGGATTCCTGCGCTCGGACGGCTAATATGGATGCGCATCAGGTCCTGCTGGCGGGGCGCTGCGGCGGCTCGCGCAGGGAGCTGGTTGGCAGAGCCGGCGGCTCGGGAAGGGGAAAGGAGCGGAGGAAGGGGAGGAGGAGGAGGAGGAGCGGCCGGGCGCACAGCCCGAGGGGAGAGGGCTGCCCAGCTCATCCTGGCCGCCCCTGCCCCGCACCCCCAACCGAGCGCATGCTGCGCGGCATGGGGCGCGCGGGTCCTTTCAGCCAAACGCTGAGTTTCAGAAGTACACCGCGCTCTGCACACTTCACCCTCCCCATCCCCAAAAAAGTTCTTTAAAAGGTCGCTCCGCAGTGCCCTAGACATCTCGCAGCCACCCGAGTGCTGCAGGCGGGGACCCGGGACGCGTACTTACGGCCCGGCAGGGTGCTGGGCTCCCAGGCATGATGCGGTGGGGACCGGTGGGCTTCAGGGAGAGAACGAGGAGAGATGCAAACTTGTTCCGGAAAAGGAATCAAAATGGCGTTTCTGGATGTGCAAAGTTCATCAACTCCGCAGTCACTTCCCCTCCTCCTTCTCTCCCATAGGGAGGGAGGTGGGCGAGGAGCTGGCGACCCCGTTGCCCTAGCCGTCTTCTTGGCCCCCGCCACGGCCCCCCGCCCCGCTTCCTCGCCCGCACGCCCGGAGACTCGCTCTCCCCCTCTCACCCTGATAAGTAGACACATCACGTGTTGCTCCTGCGAGTCTCCTGGGGACGTGTTACAGAGCTGCCGCAGCGGCCTCGGCGGCTTGAGCTGGGGGAGTCAGGAGGACCGCGGTACCTAGCTGTCTCTGTCGTCACCCCCGCCCCAATTTTAGCTAGGCAACCGCAGTTGCCACTATCCCGGGAAGGATGGAGGTGGACTCCCCACTATACCCTCAACAGCGGACCCAAGTTTGCCTCACGCCCTCCCTAGGCGCCCGGGGCCAGGGGCGGGCCCAGCCGCCCGTGGGGAAGGGTCTCGGGCTACAGCTGAGCGCAATTCCAACCCACCCAGCGCTCACTGGTGACCACTACCTCCCGCCACCGCGCCCCCTCCTCTCCAGCCCCTCACTGCCAGTGGCTCTCAGCCCGCAGCTTTCCATCACTTAACAACACGGTTTGTTTCACTATTTTAACAGAGTCGGGAGAGGCGGGGGGTTGGGGTGCAGAGAGGAGCTTTGAAGGGGGGGGGTGCCTGGAAGGCCCGAGACAGAGTAGTGTGGTGACGGTGGACCCCAGATCCGGCTCCGCTCCCCTGAATCTGGAAACGGAGCCCCACCCGCACACTTCCTTCAGTACGCGGTCCTCGCCCTGCATCCAGGTGCGGCGAGTAGAGGATGGGGCCGGAGATTAAAGAGCAGGCGCTTCACCCCGCCCCCAACCTTTAGTAGTTTCTCTCCCAGGTTGGTCCTTCCCACCAGCGTAGCGACTTTGGAGCGAGCTTCTCTTCTAACAAACGCAAGGGCCCTACACTTTTTGTCACTTTGCCTTCTCACTGTCTACAAATGATGCTTCGGTGGAGGCTGCCTTCCCGAGAGGGGCCTAAGGATGGCGTCTACCTCCACCTTGTCCCCACCCCGCGACGGAATGGCTGGTGCTGTGTCATCCATGTCTCCCTTCAAGGCGTCAGGGAAGCCACATGCAATATCTCTTTCTCTCAGAGAGCTCCTGTTTCAACTCTGAAAAGCACGGGTCCTCCTGCGAGCCTCTCTCCATCCCTGGGGCTCCTGAATCCACCACACTGCCTTCTCCCGAGTTATCACAGAACCCAGAGAAACCAGGCCTCGGCTGTGCTTCCTCCATAAAGCAGCTGACATGTTTCCAACTAGTAAGAAGACAGTTTCTACTTAGGTTCCAAGAGGGGCTTGTTCTCGGCTTTAAGAATGATGACACCTTTACACACATGCCTTCACGGACACACCAGAATTCTGAAGATAAAAGCATAAAAAACAGGACTATAGAGATATGCATTTGGGACTGCTTAGTTGATGCAGAAAGCTTGTTACACACTATTTAGTATGACCTTTGCCCTGACTCCACCCCGTGGGCTCCTCTTGGAATGCTTGAGCACCCTACAGTTGTAAAGCTCATTATAGACTTTAATTTGAAGTTTCCCCTCAAATGTACTCTAGCTTGGGGGCTGCAGACAGTAGTGTATCTGTCTGGGGATAAAATGAACAAATGAAGCCTGGCCAGGATAGATTTCTCTAGAACCAAAGAAAAACAGTTGGACCATTACCCCTGACTTGAGATAAGTAGGCTAAACCACAGACTGGGAGGGAACTGATTCAGCTGGCTGTTTCTTTGACTTCCAGGCATTAAAAGTAAGTTTTCAGAACCTGTTATGTTTCCCAGGGACTACTGTTTACTGAGCAAAACTCTATCTGGTGAAATTTTAGCAGTAGGATTTTTTTTTTTTTTTGACAAGTTCTTCAGGCCAGCCTTGAACTTACTGAGGATGTTCTTGTCTCTGTGATTCTTAGTGCCATCAGGCCTCATTTATGAAGTGCTAGCATGGGCTCATGCCAGGCAAGTGCTCTCTACCAACCTTGGCAATTCCATTTTGTTGTCGTCTGTTTATTTGGTTGGTTTCATCTGATTTTTTTTTTTTTTTGAGACAGTCTCTCTATATAGCTATGACTGTGATGGAAGTCACTCTGTAGACCAGGCTAGCCTTATACCATCCTTCTGCCTTCACTTCCCAGGTGCTTGGGTTTATAGGCTTGCACCATCATGCTGGACCATTGGCAGCAACAATATCAAAGTTGGAGTTTTACTTTCAGTGTATTCTGTAAAATACTTTCAAAGGTCCAAAGTTCCATGGATTTTCATGAGAAATCACAATTTTTAAGTCACCTTTTATTATTCTAATGAGGCATGGTGGCTCATGCCTGTAAATTCTGGCACTTTACAGGATTGCCATGACTTCCATGCCAGTCTGGGCTATGGTTGTAGTATAAGACCCCATCTCAAGTCAAGATAAAATACAATAAAGTACTAAAAAGAATCAGATTCTAGCCATGAGTGGGGGCTCACACCTTTAATTCCAGCACTCAGAAGGCAGAGACAGATGGATCTCTGAGTTCAAAGCCAGCCTGTCTATAGAGAATTACAGGATACCCAAGGCTGTTACATAGAGAAACCTTGTTTTTGAAAAGCCAAGGGGGGGGGGGGTGATTCTAATGCTTCTCAGGCCCTATATCATCCTCATTAATAAACTTGAAAGTCAAAGCACCTCTTCAAAGGTTTACTCAAATGTTGCTACATTTATACAACAAATATTTAAATACCTAATAAGCACAGAAGAATCATGTTCTCAAATCACAATGAAATGCTACCTCACAGTCACTAAAATGGCACTCACCAAAAAATGTTGACAGGGGTGTTGGAGAAATGAAAAATTGTGCAGATATTTTGAAAAATAACTTGGCAGTCCTTCAAAATATTAAGCACAGTGACCAGATGACCCAGAAGTTCTACTCCTAAACCATACACTAAAAATAAAAATATGTATTCAGTCAAATTTGTACACAGATGTCCATTGCAGCATTAGCCATAATAGCTTAGAAAGTAAATAAGAATTTGAAGGTTGTTGAGATGGATCAGCAAGTAAACTCGTTTGCTGCCCAGATTGGTGACCTAAATAGACATCTCTCAAACTCCCACAGTAGAAGGAGAGAACCCACCTCACAATATTATTCTTTGTGCACCAGACTACATGCATTTAGGTCTACGCATATGTAAACACACACACACACAATAAATGGAAGTTAGCTACAGAGAATCGCCAGCAAGTTAAGAGATAGAAATTGGAAATAAAACTGCCAATCATAGTGGTGCACACTTTTAATGTCAGTACTGGAAAGACAGAGGCAGGAGGATTATTGCAAGTTCCAAACCAGCCAGGGCTATCTAGATAGACCCTATCTCAAAACAACAAAAATCTGAGGAGTGAGAGATGCCTTGGTGTTTAAGAGCACTTGCTGTTCTTCCAAAGGACCAGATTTCAGTTCCCAGCACCCACATCAGGTAGCTCTGTGGTAACAGGTAACAACTGTCTATAACTCTAGCTCCAGGGATCTGATGCTCTCCTGACTTCTGAGGGTACCAGCATTCCAAGAACACACACACACACACATACCAAAGCCAAAATTAATATCAAAAGGGCAACAAATTGAAGCCATATGTGTATTATTGTAAAACATATTATATAGCAAAACCAGTAGACATAAAGGCAGTATTGTAGCAAATTAAGGGCCTTTTCCTAAAACTGGTAAAGGTTCTAGGATAGATGTATTAAAATATGGCCAAGAACTGACAGGTGATGGGACATAGTTAATTACATGTATGAGATTACACGGAATTTTTCTGTACCATTCACGGAAACTCTTAAGTACCTAAGGTTGGGAGCAGAGGAACTCACTTAGAGAAAAAGCTGTCAGAAAAACATCTTGTAGAGATGGAGAAGTTGGGAAGTGGAGGTAAAGAAATCAGGACCAAGCTTATGCCTGAGGTAAATAAGAGAATAATAAAAATGAGAAAGTCTGGAGGTGAGAGCCCATTTGAGGAGAAGATAACAGGGAAGTTAATGCCGAGACTTGAGGTAGAAATAAATGGGAAATAGGGCTGTGCCTTCGAAGTGGATAATGAAGGAAAGGATGTGGACGCTAGAGAAGGCTGCTTGGATGAGATGACACAGCCTGCTGAGTCATGAGACACGTAGGTCTCCTAAGCAGAGAGGAGGAGGAGGCAGGCAGTGCACACCAGACAGTGAAGTCTGGGAGCAGTCAGCACAAGGGCACAGAAGCATAACACAAGGTCAGTCTCCCGAACTGCAAACACCTCCCTCAGTGACAGCAGCTGGATGGGGGGAGCAGCAAGACATGTGGCTGCAGCAACAGCCAGGGGGCTCTGCAAACCACCAAGCAAGCCTGGGTTTCATCCAAGGAAGAGCTTGCAGAGGACAGTCAGCTTCCTTCATGGTTCTGTGGAGAATGGTCTGGAAGGTGACAAGAAGAGACAGGAAGACTCATTAGTAGACGAGTTCTCCTCAGAAAAACTAAAATCTCAGCTGCTGCTTGCTGCTGAGGTGGAGGGGAGAAAACTGTTTCAAGACATTAGGCTTCAAGCTGGGCATGGTGGCACATGCCTGGAATCCTAGACCTCAGCAAGAGGATTGTGAACTCAAGGGAGGGAAAATATATATAGCAAGACCTTGTCTCAAGAAAGAGGAATAAGATGGGCCACAGAATGAACAGAAACTGATCAATAAATATGGGACAGAGAAAGGGGAAGAAATGATAATTAACCAGGAAGTGTGGTATAAAAGAAGGGTGGGTGGTCCTTGTTAGAGTGGCCAGTGTCAGTGTAGGAGGGAAGAGAGGAGAGTGAGTTTTGGTCCCTTGATTGTGACTACACAGATGGTGAGCCAGCTCACTGGTGCCATGAATTTTGGGGAGGAGCTGGGCCTGGCCAGCCTAAAGGCCTGGGAGACAATGGACAATAAAAGGCCAGCAGGCTGAAGCCAGGGAAATGCCTGCAATTAGGAGAAGGAAGTGGGAGTGACAAGTGGGCCCTCTCGGTTTCCCTCAGCAGCAGAGCAGCCAAGGAAGTGGCAGCTCCTAAGGGAAAGATGGTCAACCCTAAAACAAAGCCATCAAGGCTCAGGGCTGGGATAAAGGCAAGCCCTGCGAAACCCTGCTGAGGAGAGTGGAAAGCAGGGTCTAGGGAGGAAAGAGTTAAAGAAGAGGAAGTGAAGTCCCTGAGCTCAGCTGAGAAGGAAGAGAAAGGAAAAGAGAAACATGGAAGGTAGCAGCTGCCACAGACTGGACACTTGCTGTACCAGGCACTGGTCCAATGGTGAGTTTCCAGCTAAGATCTTGCTTCAGCCGCTGCACACTCCAGTCAGGTAGGTGCTATGACTGTGCCCACTCTGCAGCTGAAGCCCTGATGCTACTTGACTGCCCAATATCAACTGTGAAGCAGAACACACATCTGACCCAGGGGCCCTACATGCCTCACTACTGCTTTATTAGCCAACTGAGAATTAAATCGATTACGGATTCTGTCAAGAGCCTATTTGATTGTCTTGAATGATCTCAATAAAATACTATTGACTGGAGTTTTACATAAGGGTTGTTACTGTGTGTGCAGTTAACAAGAATTTTACTGGGGTTGGGAAGGAAGGAAGGTAGGCATGAGGTACATACCTTTCATTCCAGTACTTAAAGCAGAGGCTGGCAGATATCCATGAGTTTGAGGCCAGCCTGGTCTACACAGTGAGATCCAAGCCAGTCAGAACTACACAGTGAGACCCTGTCTTTTATATAAGAATTTAATCAGAAAGATAAGATGCTACACTTTTTTAGTTTTGGTAATTTTGTTTATAATTGTCCTTCCCTCACATAGACATGAGGTACAAAATGCTTTCTGTTCTGTAAGTATTGCATTCTGTGTGTTCAAAATACTGCTGAAGCCTTAGCTGGACATAGGGATTTCAATACACCTGCAGAGAGACTAGAGATAAAGACTTGTCAGGACCCACACTCCTTTGTTGTTGTTTTGTTTTTCTGAAACAGAGTTTCTCTGTGTAGCCCTGGCTGTCCTTGAACTCAGAGATCCTCCAGCCTCTGCTTCTGCTTCCCAAGGGCTGGGATTAAAGTCCAGAGCCACTGCTGCTGCCGCCACCACCTGCCTAGAATCTACATCCTTAAACATCTACACCAGTATTTTTAAACAGGCAGTTCTGCTCTACAGGGGATGTTCAGCAATGTCTCTACATTCTGGCCTATCACAAATTGAAAGAAAGGTACTGTAGGCCCCTAACAAATAGAGGCCAGGCCCGCTGTTTAACTTATTGCCAAACCCAGGACAAGCTCCACCAGGATTCCAAGATTTGATAGTGCCATGATGGAGGAGTCCAGCTCTCCTGGAGTACCAGTGTGAAAGAGGTATGGAATGGATAAACCACTCAGACAACAGATGTCCAAAGGAAAGAAGTTTACATCAGAAAGTTGGGGTGGGGGGGTGCAGGTAACTGAAGCAGAAAGCAACAGCTTTGGAAGGAAGGAGCACATACCTGTGTCTGTGACAGAGAAGAAAAGGTGGAGGAGAGATCAGCCTTGGGATGACTTAGCCCTTAGATTTTGCCTGGTTCCTGTAGAAGTCAGAGAGGGCATCAGATCTGTTGGGACTGTATGTAAAGATGGTTGGCCCTTACCATATGGGCCCTTGGATTTGCATGTGGGTCCTCTGCAAGAATAAGTGCTCTTACACAACAAGCTATCTCTCTAGCCCCCAGTGATAATTCTCTCCTTAACAAAGGGGAGGGAGAAATAATTATAGAAGGAAATGGAAGCGAGTTGGGAGAGGTAGTAACTCATGTCCTTGAATGTGTAAAATACCAATACAGAACAGTAAGAAAGAGGCACAGGCTGAGGTTACCACAGCTCTTAGTCATAACTCTTGAGTTTTCCTCTAAGACCTTCAGGCCAGAAGGAAGTGGAGTAATAGGAGGGTTCTCCATTTTTCCTCTCAAGAGAAGGAAAGAGTGGTGTGACTAGAGCAGAGAAGACAGAGTGGGGTGACTAGAGCTATACGTTAAAGTGATGGAGTCTAAAATCCTCTGTATCTCTAGGACATGATCAGTCTAGGCATGGCTAGCCCAACAGAGAAAGGTGGCTAGCGAGGTAGGAATGGGGCTGACCAAAGGGCCTGACAATAGGAAAGCAGGCCTAGCTGGGAGAGCAAAGAGAGCAAGCAGCAGAGTCAAGCAGAAGCCAGGCCTGGGGCTCTCTGGGAAGGAGAATCAAGGATGGATGCTGGTGAGATGGAGAAGTCTGAGCTGAGGCACTGGAGCAGATATGAAGCAAAACTAGAGAGATAGGGACCAGAGAGAGCTCAAGAGTAAAGAGCATTGTGTTATGACGCTCTTCCAGGGGACCCGGGTTTGATTCCTAGTACCAACATGATGGCTCACAACCATCTGTAACTCTAGGTCCAAGGGATCTCATGCCCTCTTCTGACCTCTGCTGGTACCAGGCACAAATGTGGTGCACATACATACATGCAGGAAAAATATTCCAAAATATTCCAACATATAAAGTAAGATCTAGAAAAAAAAAAAGAAAGAAATGAATCAGACCCAGATCAATTATGGGGATGGACCTGCCACAGATAATGATGAAGGGGTTGTGATTGAGAGGAAAAGTATAAAATAGCTGCTTAGGCTGTTGTGAGGGCAATGCACAGTAGCACTCAGAAGAAGAGGGTGTATAAATAAATATCAGAGGAAGTATGGTGGGCTCAACTGTGTTCCCTCAAATTCACTTGCAAGCCTTAACTCCAAATGTCTCAGAAAGTCACTGTATCAGATCTTTGAAGAGATGACTGATGTAAGATGGAGCCATTATAGTGGGTCCTAATTCAGTCTGACTGTGGGGGGGGGGAGGGAGAGAGAGAGAGAGAGAGAGAGAGAGAGAGAGAGAGAGAGAGAGAGAGAGAGAGAGAGAGAGAGAGAGAGAGAGAGAGAGAGAGAGAGAGAGAGAGAGAAACACCGGAAGGAGACCAGAAGGCAAACTTCTTCAAGCCGGAGAGAGGGTACTGTGATGATCCGGTCCTATGTCTTCCCCCAAATGTATGCTAAAACTTAATCTCCAAAGTGCAATGTTGGTAGATTTATCAGTTTTTGGAGATGAACCCTTGGAAGGTAAACAGGATTTAAGGAGATCATTGAGGTAAGGATGGAATTAGTGAACATTTATTTTGTTTTCCTGAGATAGAGTCTCAGCTGTGCAGCTCAGGCTAGCCTCTGCTTATTTTGGGCTAAAAGAACAGAGGCACACTACCATGCCCAGCTGGATTATAGCTTTATTAAAAATAAATAAAGGAAGGAAGGAAGAAGGAAAAAAAAAAAAGGACTTAGCTCAGTTAGTAGGATTCTAGCCTAGGATACATGAAACTCTGGGTTGGTGCAATCTGTAATCCCAGTACTCAAGGGAGGTAGAGGCAAGAGAGTTCAAAATTCAAGGTCCTCCTGTATAACAGTGAGTTTAAGGGAGTGATGTCAGCCAGCCTGTTTACTTTGTCCTATGGGATGTTGCCACCCACGCCCTCAGTGTGTTAGGATACAGCAAGAAAAGCCTCACCAAATGCTGCGTGGAGGCCTGCATCATGTATTTGGACTTCTAGAACCATGAGCTGACAAACCATTCTTTATGTTCTTTATAAATGACCCAATTTGATCTGGGTGGTGGTGGCACGCACCTTTGATCCCAGCAGTCCTGGAATTTCCTCTATAGATCAGGCTGGCCTGGAATTCACAGAGACCCACCTGCCTCTGCTTCCGGAGTGCTGGGATTAAAGGTGTGTGGCCCCACTTCCCGGATAAGCCAACTTTCTAACAGAAGAATAAAGAGAGGGAAAGGCTAGGGATTTCTGAGTGTGGGGTTCCATGGATGAAACCTCTCTTGAAAGAAAGGATCTGCATACTCTCAATGTACATGGCAAAGTGTACAGAGCTGGAACCAACCTGGAGGAGGTAAGGCAGCTGGAAAGGGAGTGAGTGGTTAGAGAAAGGGGTTTGCCTAGGATACAAATGTAGCAAAAGGCTGGCCAGGTAGTAAGATGTCACCTGCCATTCCAAAATTCTGTTAGAAACACTCCCTTAAGGAGTCTCCCGGAGTAGCTGACAGTGGTGGCACACACCTTTAGTCTCAGCACTCAGGGGGAGAGACGGGAGGATCTCTGTGAGCCTCAGACCAGATCAGCCTGGTCTACACATGAATCCAGCCTGGATTACATAGTGAGACTCTGTCTTAAAAAAAAAAAAGTCAAAAAGGAGAAATAGAAAGAGGATGGTAGGGGTGGGCTACCAAGAAGACTTTAATACAACTTGGGTTACCCTCAGCCCACAGTCCCTCTAGCTACAGGGTCGACTTGAGGAATGCATTGTTTCTGTGGTTGAAAGGTTACCATTTGAAGTCACTTTTTCCTCCTCTGAAATGCCCTGTGTACTGGCTTCAATTTCTAAAACACTAGAAAACTCATTTTTACACACATACACACAAATGATATGATCATAAACTCCTATACTAGCAACCATCATTCAATGTCCTTTGTGGTCTTTGTTTGTGTCAAGGGTTAAACCCAAGCCTTGTGTAGACTAGGCACACATGTGACCTGAGTTATACACCTAGGCCCATGCCAATATTTTATAAACCATTTAGCACAGGCTGCAGGTGGTCACATCCTGAAGAAATGGTCTTTAGGTGTCCAAAAGCTATTCTCCAGCACTTCCTAGGACGCCACAGCCAGTTCCAGCTGCAGAGTTTGTCTGATTTTGTTGCTTCTCTCCCCCTCACTATCTGGCTGACCCTTGTCACTTCTTTCTGAACTCTGTGTGCTTGCCAATAGCAACCTGCTCTTCCCCTTGAATTGATCTGCTCTAATCTGCAGCGGTTAGGAAACTGGATGACCAAGGTTGTTAGAAATGTGTCAAAAGTAAGCAGGAGGGCCGACTCCTTTGGCTGTCTGCAGCCAAGCTTACTTCCTAGTTCCCAGCTTCCACCATTTTTCTACAGTGCTGGAGATGGGACCCAGTGCCTCACACATGCCAGGCAAGGGCTCTACACCAAGTTACATGTCCACCAACCTTATATGCTGTTAGCCCACGTCTACATTACAAATATTGTTTCAAAGACATAAATATCCATGATTTCCCAAAATGTTACCCAGCTTTTCTGAGCCCATCCTCCCTTTATAAGGCAAGTTCACTGTTTCCTACAAGTTTTTAGTGCTTTCTTTTCAGGACTTCAAACAAGATGAACAGCAAACAAATAAACAAAAGCCCTGACCCCCTCCCCCCTTATCAGATGAAAATCTTTGTCCTCAAGACTTGCACTTAAAATTCCATATTTCTTTGTAGGGTGAAATTCTTTATTCACCAGGCAAGGTACAGATAAATAAAGCTCATGCTTCCTCAGTAAGTAATGTGAGCATCCATGTTTTTTGGGGTTTTCTAGTTGCTGGGGTTTAACGCCTGGGCCTTGCATTCACCAGGCAAGTGCTTCCCCACAGGGCTACAGCCACAACCATGAGGCTGTATCTTTACAACTTCAACTGAATGATGGTCAGAACCAAAACAAAGCTTCTTCAGCTTCAGCTTGGAATGATACTGGGAAAAGGCCCCTCCACTACTACAGGCAGACAGTTCTGGACAATTGCAATGACTATCAGTCCTCTGCTCACAGAATGGGTCCTCATGTTCCCCAGCCAAAGGACTAGACTAAGAGTTTTCGATTGTAAAAAATGCTGAAGACATGAGAGTAAGTCATGCTACTAGATGATATGAAGAGCTCTGCCCATCCATCAATGCTGAAAATAGCCTCGTGACTCCTGGATTTAAGACTTTCCTCTCTTAGGAAACAGACACATTCTAGAGCTTGAGTGTCATTTCACAGTGAAACACGTGGTATTACAATGAGTCTGATGTCTATAGGGTGATGTGATGGTCCTTAGTCATTTCACCGCTTTATCATGTGGCCACTTCAGGGCACATTTTGTTTGGGGAAAGTTCCCTCTGTATCCCAAGCCAGTCTGGAACCTGCCTCAGCTTCCCGAGGACTGAGATTACAAGGCGTGTGCTGCCATGCCCACTTTATGCAATTCAGGGCATTGAGTCTAGGGCTCTGTACGTGTTAGGCAGCACTCTACCAACTAAGTTTAACATAATAGCCCAGCAAGATCTTTGGAAGTATGAAGAATGGCATGAAGTAAAAATAGTCTTTGCATAACTGTAGAAACTTGACATCTACCTGTTTATTCATGGAAGAAGCAATTGATGGACAAGCTACAGTTCTGTGCTCAACAAGCATCAGAGAACTAAATGAGGATATTCAGTGGCTCTTAGGGCCTTATGACTGGTTGTGTTTAAAGCAACAAATGCCATTTAAAAAGTCTCTCTCTCTCTCTCTCTCTCCCTCTCTCTCTCTCTCTCTCTCTCTCTCACACACACACACACACACACACACACACACACACACAAACTCTTAAAACCATTTCTCCACAGGGCCATGGTAGCACACACTTTTGATCCCAGTACTCAGGAGGCAGAGTCAGATCTCTGAATTCTTGTCCAGCCTGATCTAGAGAGCAAGTTCCAGGACAACCAGGGCTACATAAAGAAACCCTATGTTGAAAAACCAAACCAAACCAACCAACAAACCAAACCTATATATCCGCAGAGAGATCTCTTACATAAAGGCCAGCAGACTGGCAGCAGGGTTCACTAGCTGAGTAGCATGTGAGGCCATAAATTCTATCCCCAGCACCAAAACAAAACAAAAGCTAAAATAAAACAAGAAAACATCTGTAACAGGGAGTTAGAGCTTAGTAATGGAGAAGACTTACCTGGAATGCTAGAAGACCTCCGTTGTAACCCCAGTGTGGAGAAGAAATAAAAAAGGAGTTCAATTTTCCCTCTCCTCAGGACTGGAGGCTGAACCAGAGCCTCATGCATACTGGAAAAAAATGTCCTTCCACCAGCCTATATCCCCAGCTTTTAAAAAAACTTTTTATTTATTTAACTTTTTATTTTCAGATGGGATCTCACAAAATTACCCAAACTGGCCTTGAAATCATCCTGTAGTCTAAGCAGAACCAGAACTTTTTGCCTCAGTCTCCAAAACATCTAGCTTATAAAACCCCTGTCGCCAAGTCCAGGAAAAAAAAATTCAAAACTTAAGAGAAGGGCAGTGTATGGCTGTTAAGGATGAATCTCCTGCTCAGGTTCACATGGCAAAGCACTAACCCCCAGTCTCTAACTGTGATATATTTAGAGATGCACCCTTTACAAAGGTTATAAAACAAAAACGAGAGTACCTTAGTGGGCCCTAATTTATCTTGATAGAAAGAGATAGGGCTGGGGATATAGATCAGTGGTAGAGTCCTTACTTGCATGTGCAAAGCTCAGGATGCCACCCCTGACGCTTCAAAAAGCTACAGAAGAGAGTAACATAACGAAGAGCACAGAGGAAGTCCACCCAGACACCACACAGTGAGACCTTAAGAAAGTAACTGTCTTAATCTACACATGTATGTGTGTGTATTTATTTATATACGCATGTATAGATCTATATGTGTGAGATTTATTTTTATAATTAATTTTATTATTCTATATGCATGTTTTGTCTGCATGTGTGCCTTCAAACCTTGTGTATGTGTGGTATCTGAGAATGTCAGAAGAGCTCATCTTGAAACTGGAATTACAGACAGTTATGAGCTACCACATGGATGCTGGGAATTGAACCAGGGTTCCATACAAGAGCAACAAGTGCTCCTAACTGGTAAGCTGTTTCTTTGTTCCCTTAATCTTTTAGCACCTATGTTATTGTGCAAAGATTAAGTTTGTGTTGTTTAAGCAAAGCAGGCCATGGTATTTGGACATTTCAGCCTAGCCAACTAATACAAGTAACAAACCTTCCTCATGTGGTGGGAGATATTCTGCAATCTGGAACCATTTTATCAGCCTTCTCTATTTTTCTTCCTTATTGAGACGTGTGTGTTGTGTGTGTGTTGTGTGTGTGTGTCTGTGTGTGTGTGTGTGTGTGTATGTACACGCGCGTGTAACAGCCTTAGCTGGCCTCGAACTCACAGAGATCCACCTACCTCTGCCTCTCAAGTGCTGGGATCAAAGGAATGCACCACCATTGCCTGGCCATTTTATCAGAACTCTATGTAAGATTCTAAGGTCTTCCATCTCTGAACAAAGCACTCTACTCTGCCCCACTAAAATGATCTTAAAGAAGATACTCTGTTACTGCAAAGCCTGGTGACCTGATTTCTAGAGCCCAACATATCATCCTGAACACACCTAATCTCATCAGATTCCTAGGACCCAACTCATGCCTATGAGTTCTTTAGCCTCCATATGCATGTGATGGCAAATACACACACACACACACACACACACACACACACACACACACACACAGAGATGGGGGGAGGTAAACAAATGTTATATATATTATATACTATGGTATGTGATATATGTATATGTGAGTATACAATGGGATCTTAGGTTTCCCAGGTTCTTACTATGTAGTCCAAATATGACCCAAATCTTAAACTTCTGACCCCACTCTCTGGCTCCAGAGTAGTGAAAGTGCAGGCACCCATGTGCCACCACACCTGGTTTAAACTAATGATATGGGATTATAATAAGTCACTTTTTTCTGTTCTGCTTGTCTCTATTTTATATTTTGAAGCAATAGACATGTAATAATTTTTTTATAAAAGGGAAATTTATTAAACCCATTACATGAAGTAATCACCTCTATTGTTTCTGTCCAAAGGACTCAACCCAGGGCTTCATGCGTGTTAGGCAAGTAAGAACCCCTACCAACTAAGCTACATTTCTGGCTATACCTTAATTTAAAAATTATAATTACGTTTTATTTACATAAATAAATGTAATGATAAATAAATTAGAATCTTACATAGAGTTCTGATAAACTTTCCTCTAAGTGTGAGGTCAGAGGGCAACTATAGTGGCTTAAGTTATGTTTTAAGTTTAAATTACTGTACTTAGTAGATCCATAAAGCAAAAATGCCCTGTAAGCCTCATTTGCCTGAGGACAGATAACTTGCTGGAATGCTGGGGCTGTTGTTCACACAAGATAACAAGCTGCTTGTTCTCACTTCTGTAAACAAGCTTGTTTGCCCCAACTGCACAGGATATGCTTGATCACATGTAAGCAGGTTATATGGAGGCAGAAAAGTGATCAGGATATACACTTGCTCCAGACTGGACAAAGGTAGGAAGCACATGTAGGTTTTGCCTTTATAAGCATCTGACCAATGTAATTCACCACCATACTCTAGGAAACTTGGAGAGGACCTGGCAAGTGTCCAGCATTCTAGGCGGTATTTAATAAAGCCCTCTTCAGATTTGACACAAAAAGTGTGGTAGTGGTCTTTTTCTCACTGCTGGGATTAACACAGTCTGAAGGAGTTGAGTTTTTTTCCTTCCACCCTGTGGGTCTCAAGTATGAAACTCAGGTTGTTAAGCTTGATCACAAGTGCCTTAACTCACTGACTCATCTCACAAGCCCAAGTAACTATCTTCCTTTTTATTAATTGAGACAAGATCTCTTTAAATAGCCCTGGCTGTCCTGGAATTCATTATGGAGACCGGGCTCCTCTCTAAATCACAGAGATCTGACTGCCTCTTCCTCCCTAGTGCCGGGATTAAAGGCGTGTGCCATTGCACTCAGCATAAGTAACAATCTTCAAAATCAAGGACTGATGCAGTTATTTAAAGAATGTGACGGGTAAGATTGATAACAAACTGTCAAGCACGTGACCCTCTTCACTTAGAATCCTATATATAATGATAAATTTCTATAATTCATCTTTATAGTATGATTTTGAAACTGAGTGGTAGCGGTACTAGCATTTAATACTAGCGCTCAGGAGGCAGAGGCAGGCTGATCTCTCTGAGTTGAGGCCAGCCTGATCGACAGAGGGATTTCTAGGACAACCAGAGGGACACAGAGAGATCCTGTCTCAAGAAACATCAACAAGAAGTAAGAATATGATTTCTATCAGTTCTTCATACATACAGTATTTTTTGCCTACACTGAAATTCAAAATTCAGATTTAGTTACAGGTCTTCCTTCTCTCTGAAATTCATTAGAAATTGTATTTTAGCTGATAAACTAAGGGTAAGCAGGAATGATGGAGCCTCCCTGGCTCTACTACCAATTACCTATATTGCTAGCACAGCTGACTACCTGGAGTGAAGTCAGTTCCTTTCCTTAGAAGAGCTGTGGGTACCACGCACTGATGTGGGATGTCTTTGTGTATGCTATGAATACCATCGGATAATGAAGGGACTGTTTTGGCCTATGGCAGAGCAGCTTAGAAGCAGGCAGGAAATCCAAGCATAGATACAGAGGAAGGAGGGCAGAGTCAGGGGAGATGCCATCCTGCTACTTAAGAAGCATTATGTATGGAGTATAGGTAAGTCAGGGGCCACGTGGCAAGACAGGTTAACAGAAATGGGTGAAGATGTGAGAGCTAGCTAGCAATAGGCCTGAGCCATAGGCCGAACAGTTTGTAATTAATATAAGTGTCTGGGTCATTATTTGGGGCTAAGTGGCAAGGGGGCTGTGGGTCCCAACCTCGAGCTAGACCAGGCCATGGGCAGGAGAGATTCATTTGGACTGTGAGGCCAGGTCAGGCCAGAAATTTCTTATAATTCACAGCTTTCTATAAGAATTAAAGGATGTGCAGAAAGAAAAGCACCGGGCCCATCGCAGGCTCTCAGTAGACTGCAGCTCTTGTGTATTTTTTAAGTAGATTCTCTTGTTTCCTTTTCTCAAACAGTCTCATGTAACCCAGATTGGGCTCAAAGTCACTATGAATTCAGAAATAGCTCTAAACCTCTGATCCTCCCAGGTGCTAAATTTACAGGTCTGTACCACCATGCCCAGTTTTATGTGGTGCTGAGTGGGATTAAACCCAGGGCTCTGTACATACTAGGTAAGTATTCTACAAACAAAATCACATTTCTCGTTCTTAAAATTAGACTCTTAATAGCTGTATTTCACAATCACATATATCACCTTAACTCAATCAAATGTTCTAATAAATCTTTTCTTTAAAACAGAATAGTGCTACATGTAGATTGCTGTTCCTAAACAGCCACATATTAAACATTACTTATAAGTACAAGAGGATAACTGGATTTATATATGGGTGGATGTATTTAAGGCACTTATAAAACAAAGTTCTTGGGTCAGGTCAGACATGCCCTTAGTCCTGCTTCTACAGAGGCAGAATTAGGTGGATATCTTGAGTTTGAAGTCAGCCTGGTCTACAGAATAAGGCCCTGTCCTAAAACAAACAAACAAACATACAAATAAATACATTTCTCAAAAGCTCTGATGATATTATTAAAATTACATTATACCACAGTATCAGGTAAGACAAAAAAAACCATTATAACAAAAATGAGCAATAGATTTTTTGGAAAAAATAATTTTAAAATTTGTATTTTATTTTTAAAATTATGTGTGTGTGTATGTGGGGAGTGAGTATGTGCTTGTGAGTACAGATGCCTGTGAAGGCCAGGGGAGGTGGGTGTCATATCCTCTGGAGACAGAGTTATAGTCAGTTTTGGGCCACCTGATGTGGCTACTGAGAACTCAAGCTGGGTCACCTAGAAGTGCAGCATTTGCAACCACCTGGCCATTTCTCCAGCCCCAAGTCAGAACATTTTCAGAGTCACTGAAACATTATTTTATTTTATAAGAGCATATAAATCAGAAGCCTCTACGACTGTTCAGTTTGCTCTCATCATTCCAGGTGAATTTGGAGTAACTTTTGATTTTACAATTTGTTTTAAAGGTTGTGCTTTAGTCATTATTATCAATGTGTGTGTGAATATTTGCACGTGTGTGCCACAGCATTCGTGTTAAGATCAGAGGACAATTTTCAGGAGTTGGTTCTCTCCCTCAACTGTGCATTCTGGTAGCTGAACTCAGGTTGTCAGGCCTGTGTGGCAAGTGTTGTCACGCACTGAGCCATCTTGCCAGACCAAGTGTGAATTCTCCCCCCCACACACAATTATTTTTAAAGAGAGTTTTAGGTTAACAGTGAAAAATATACGCAACTTAAGCTGCCAGATGGCGAAGGTTGAACAAGAATCCAAGTCCTCTGACCTGCAGCCTAAATTCTTCCTCTGTATTACAGATGACAGACCATTTTAAATTGTTGGTACAAAAATTATTTTAGTATTTTGATGGTTGACTTTATGGTTGTTGTGCTTGGCATTTTGTGGGACAAAGCCCTGTCCTCTGTGAGAGCTGTACCCACTCTTAACCTCTAAGCCATCTTCAGCTCCCTAATTAGTTCCACTTTTAAATGTACATACT
The DNA here is from genome assembly GCA_033318265.1 of Phyllotis vaccarum. Classification (NCBI taxonomy): domain Eukaryota; kingdom Metazoa; phylum Chordata; class Mammalia; order Rodentia; family Cricetidae; genus Phyllotis; species Phyllotis vaccarum. The sequence continues at coordinate 41,671,265 of JARWLC010000011.1, read as the reverse complement.
AAGTAGTTAAGAGATGATGTGCTCGGGGCATAGCTAGTAAAGAAATAGATGTGACATGGATCAATCTGAATTCTACTCTTTGTTTTGAGTCAGGGTCATACTGTAGCTCTCGATAGGTTGGGACTCAGAGATCTTTCTGCCTGTGCTTGGTTTAGAGGTATAGAACATCACACCCAGCCATCACTTCCAAGGTCTAACTACAGAACTGTGGCTCTTTTAGCATTTCCAAAGTGGTCCAGGCTGACCTTGAACTCAGAGACCCACCTGCCTCTGCCTCCAAGCTTTTCTCTTAATTATGATGTTCCATATCAATGAAACAGACTTCAAAGGACACAAAGGACAGAAAGAAATAATTAACAGAAGAAGACATATCAATACTTAGTAAATAGTTTGTGATATTTGGCATCAACAGTAATAAGGCATAAAGTAAGAATTCTCCCCCCACCAGACTAATAAAACCTATTTTAAAAGTTTAAGCTCTAGCTTTAGCAAAACTCAGAAAACAGGATATATGTATACACTGTTGTGGGAATTATACTTTTAATTACTGTAAACAGAAGCTTAGAAATGTAAAGATTATATTTCTTAATTTTTAAAAATTACACTTACATATTCATCTATTATGTGTATATGCATGTGTGAGCCAGTGTGTGTACATGCTGAGGTCAGAGGACAACCTACAGGAGTTGATTCATTTTCTCTATCACTAGAAAGGCTGAGACAAGATTGCCACAAGTTCTAGACCAGTTTGAGCAATAGAATGAGTTCCAGGATAGTCCAGACTACCAAGTAAGACCCTGTCTCAAGAAAAAGGAACAAAATTAAGTAACAACAAATCAAAATTAAGGAAAATGTTCTTTCATATCAAGAAAATAATTGTTATAAAAATAAGCGATCTTAAATTGGAAGAATACAATCTAGTTTAAAAATATAGGATTTATGACCAGTGAGAGAGCTCTGTGGATAAGGGTGCTTGCTGCCAAACCTGACAACCTAAGTTTGACGCCTAGAATCCACATGATCGGAGAGAACTGACTCCTGTAAGGTGCCCTTCAACCTCCACACAAATGCTCTGTCATGTATGTATGCATACACACAAAAAGTAAATTAAGTATTTAAAAAGAACACAGAATTTAACCCCCATGATTTGTGATTAAATGTTCTAAGACTCATTATATAAATTATATAAAAATGTGTTGTGGACCTCAAATTAGATATGAACTAAGGTACAGATTTCTATCATATAAAGAAACTGGTCAGAGAACCAAAGGCAAAGGAAATAAAATGTTTCTTCTAAGCAAATTGATTGCATTTCTAAATTCCAGTCTATCTGAGGATATGTTTGGAGGAATTAATAATCTCCTTCTCAAGATAGAATAGGCCATAGGTCTTTAATTCTAGCACTTGGGACACAGAGGCAGGCAGATCTCTGTGAGTTCAAAGTCAGTGGGGGCCACATAGAGAGACCTTATCCAAAAAAAAATTTTTTTTCATTTTTATCCTTTCTTTTGAATAACATTAACATACTTTGATATAATACAATATCTGGCTTGGATAAATCTCCCTAAATAACTAATTTTCATTTTTAAAACACTTAACAAGAACTAAAACACTTATTGCTCTAACATACAGTATCCAAAGTACAACCAATGGTATTTGACTTAACAATGAACAGCTACAGCAGTCCTTTCTCAAGCAGAGTACCCTAAAAATCTAAATTAACATAATTACATAGCATTGGTTTCTCTCATTAATTCAATAAGACACGAATTCTAGTTGGCACATAATGAAAACCTGGAACCAGATATCGGGGGGAAAAGCTGGAATATCAGAGAGAGGAATAAACCACAGTCAATTCTCACCCAGCCAACTTCTCAGGCCAACCAGGGTAAGTGCTCTTCACAGGTCCTCAGACTGACTGGTCACTTCTACAGAATCCTCAATTTCTGCCTTCTTCTACCTTTTATATCTCCCTACCCCATGTAGGGCTGTTTTACTTCCTGGCTCAACTCTGTATCATAGTCCTAGAGTTAGGATTAAAGGTGTGAGCTACCACTGCTTAGCTGTTAGGCCTTGAATTCCAAGATATCAAGAAGGATCTCTGTGGCTTGAGTGATGAGATTAAAGGCCTGATTATAACGCTCCAACCTTCCTGGCTTGACTGTGGGTGATTCTGCCCTCTGATGTTCCAGACTGATTTTTATTGCATATACAATATATCACCACATACATGCCCTATAATTAGTCTATTCATACACACATATATACACGCTATCATTTTAGACACACATACATGTATGTATACATATATAGTAGTCTTCTTGTCTGCAAAGACTACATTATTTTCAGTACAGTATTGCCTTGGTTTAGAAAGTGGACGATTAGCAGGTGTGGTGGCACATACTTTTAAGGCCAGTACTTGGGAGGCAGAGACAGGAGAATCTCTGTGGGTTGAGGCCAGTCTGGCCTAAATAGTGCATTATAGGACAGCCTATATCAAGAGACTCTACCTCCAAACACAAAAAAAGAGGGAAAAAGGAAGGGAGGGAGTGGACTATTATAACATTCTCTGATATACACATCTACATAATATACCCTCATTATAAAAACTATGACTTTGGGGGGTTTTTTGAGACCTTTCTGTTACACAGAAAGGCTGTACTGGAACTCACTCTGTAGACCAGGCTAGCCTGGAAATCCGAGATCCATGTGCCTCTGCCTTCCAAGTGCTGGGCTCAAAGGTGCTCACCATCACATTTTCAATGTGCATCCTAAACTCGTTTGACAAATGTAACTCCAATCAAAACTTCAAATTATAAAACAAAATTTCTATAAAATAGAAAAATGCAAAAAAATTGTACTTTGGGTGCGTCTGGAAGAAACAAATGATAAGAGCAAATAAGATTTTGGTAACACGCTGGGAAGGCAGTACGTTCCTGCAGTATGTTCCTGCAGTACATTCCTGCAGTACGTTCCTGCAGTCCATGCCTGGGAAACTGAGGCCAGCTTGATAGGACCAGTGAGATGGCTCCGTAGCTGAAGGTGCTCACCATCAATCTGATGGCCTGCGTTTGCCTCCCAGAATCCATATAAGAAATGACTCCTGAGAGTTGTCCTCTGACTTCTACCCATGCCCACATACATATACTCATAGAAATTAATTAATTAATGTAAAAGAAACAAGTTTTAAGGCCAGCCCGAGAGATGCTGTTTAAAAAAAAAAAAAAAAAAAACAGAACAGAACAACAAAAGTAAACAAGACTAACTTACTAAAGAACTATAGAAAAAATATGCTAGCTATTAAGGTACTATAAAGCATGCTGGCAAGGTGGCTCCGTGGGTAACAGTGTCTGCTGCCAAGTCTGACAATTTGAGTTCAATCCCAGGAGCATGGTCTATATGATTCATGCTAGAAGGAGAAATCCTACTCCTGAAGGCTGCCCTTTGACCTCCACATTCTCTCTCTCTTTCTCTCTCTCACACACACACACTCACACACATACACACATACATACACACGCATGCATAAACACACACACACATACACACACACACCACAATAACCAAATGCATCAAAATTTTAGAACAACCACTATAAATCTAGACAAGACAAAAACAAACGGAGCTGAGGTTCACACCTTTGGATGCCTACTGTCCAAACAATCAGGAAGTAACGCGTTGAGGGTGTGGAAAAAGTGCTGCTCGTCTGCACGGGTCAGAATGGAAAAAGTTTGGCAGTTCCTTGAAAAATTAAAAATAGAACTGGCATATGATTTAGTAACGACACTCTGGGTATATACTCTGAAGAACTGAAAACAGGGTGTTGAAAGGTATTTGTGTCTATGCTGACGGCAGCACTGGGCAGAGTAGCCAGGGGGTGGACGAGACTTAAAAGTCCATTGATGGATTGGAAGCATGCGCACTATAGAACTTCCATTTGTTCATTTTGTTTTGTTCTGCTCTTCGAGTCTGTTTCTCTGTGCAGTCTGGCTGTCCCGGAACTCAGAGATCTGCCTGTCCCTGCCTCCCAAGCGCTAGGATTAAGATGTGAGGCTGCCCAATTACAGAATACTATTTTGTATGTCTTTATTATCTTTTTTTCTGAGAAAGAATTTCACTGTGTAGATCTTGTAGCCTTTCCCTCCTGAGCTTTAGGATTAAAGCATGCACCATTAAACATTTATTCAGTTATATTTTAGGTGTATGGGTGTTTTGCCTTGTCTGTATGTTTGTACACCATTTGCATGCCTGGTACCAGTGGAAGCCAGAATACAGTGTCAGCTCTGCTGGACCTGGAGTTACCGATGGTTGTGAGCTACCCTGTGGTCTCCTAGAATCAAACCCGGGTCCTCAGAAGAGTGGCCAGAGTTCTTAACTGCTGAGCCATCTCTCCGTCCCTGGGATACTACTCAGCTTTAGATAGTAAGGAGATTGCTGGGGATGTCACTCACTGGAAGAGCCCCTGTCTAGCAATCACAGGGTTCTGTACACAGATACACACACACAGCACACACACAGCAGACACACACACACATACACACACACACACACAAACACAAAGGCAGGTGCTGACTCACACATACTACAAGTTGATAAACCTCAAGAACACTCTGCTAGGTGAAATAACCAGTGATGAACTGTCCCCATCCACCTACATAAGGTTCCTAGAGCAGGGAGACTCCTAGACAGAGGAAGTAGAATGGAGGTTGTCAGGGGTCAGAGGGGAAGAAATTGGAAATGGTTGTTTTAGGACAGTTTCAGTTTGAGAAGATGAACAGGATTGTGGTGCTGGATGGTGGCGACAGTTACACAATAGTGTGCGTGTACTTGATGCCAGGGCCTTTATACTTAAAAATAGTTAAGCTGGTAAAAGTTACATTAATTCATACCTCACCCCAATAAAAAATCAAACAAAACTACTTCCATGTGAATGCTGATGTCATGCCAGAGCCAATAGATATTTTACTCAAAGATGCGGACTGACCCTCAGAATATCCCAGTGTTACAACAGATCTCTAGCCTGGGTAATGGGATGTTCCAGCTGAGTGAAAGCAGGGTTATGATGGCTACTTAGGCTTCTGAGATTTGAGTAGAAGAACACAGGACACTACAGGAAACCCGGGTGAATGCTGGAACCATAAAACAATGCAGAGCAATTTCCTTATCGCAGCCTCCTGCCTCAGAGTTCTTTACCAAAGCAGTTTACAAGGGCAAAGTTCTCAGCCTTCAGCGCTCCTGGGGTTTGGCTCCTGTGAGGTGGAAAGACTTCTTTCATGTGCCAGGGAGCACACTCCAGGGGCTTTGCTGTGAGGTGTGAAGGATAACACCAAGTTACAGTTAAAGGGTAAGATGTAGGCACAAGAGGTCTGATCTGAGCACTTGCTTCAACAGCAGGGGCTCTAGTTGCTGGGAGAACTTCCTTTAGCTGGAGTTGAACATTTCCACTTATGACACACCTAAAGAAATCACCTGTCCTTAAACTGGGGTGCAACAACACCATTCAACTCACAAAAATACGAGCATGCTTTCTTTTTATAACCAGATTCAGCGGCTCTCTGAAGCTGCCTTTCGTCTCTGGCCACCTACTGGATTTTTTTTCAGTGCCAGAGCTGGGCTGAAAAAGAGCAACCGACTGGCCTTGTTCAAAGGCTGGAAGCAGGCTGGAAGCTAGACGGGTTTTATTATTCAGTACCCAGGGGATTTGCAAGAGAGTAGCTTAGACACACTCTGTGACTACCCTCCCCTCAAGGAAAAGTCAATTATTTCTCCTACCTAAGAAGTTTAGCAGGAGTGTGCGTCGTAAGGACAGCTATAACATCTTTATCCTGAGCAAAAGGAGAAAGATGAAAAGGGAACAAGAGTCAAGCATCTTTGCTCATTTGTACTAAATTTCCTCTCTCTCTCTCTCTCTCTCTCTCTCTCTCTCTCTCTCTCTCTCTCTCTCTCTGTGTGTGTGTGTGTGTGTGTGTGTGTGCAATGATTTGCTAGTTCACATTTTAAAAAGGATTAACAGCTACTTTCACTTTCTAATGAACCACTCCAATCTTCTAAACAAAACAAAACACCGAGTTCTATAGAAGGCATTTAATTTAAACCAAAATTGTTTTGATTCATAAAGAAATAGAGAACAAACTCCCCTAAGCATTCTGTTAGAGGTGGCCCTTGAGATGAGAGACAGAAGCTAGAAAAAAAAAAAAAAAAATGGAGGTCCCGACTCATTCAGGAAGAGGCACACTGAAAGCGAAACTTTGCTGATATCTCAGTCTTAGACCCCACAGGGAAGCAGAGCAGGTGCAGCGGTGGGAGCTGACTGGCCACTGGGCCACAGCCAGGCTGTAAAGGATGCTGGAAAGTAAGTTGAAAAATTTGGGCAACCATGAGTGTGGCTGTGTATAGCAAGGTCCCCAAACTACAACTTAAAAACAAAAACAAACACCTACAAAAACCAGGCCAGAGTCTGAGAAGTGTTGGCAAATTTAGGGGCCATGTCCCAGGTGCTCACCCTGAGAGAGATGCTGGTGCCTGGACGGAGGAACAAGGGCTGGGCATATAGCTCAGTGGCAGAGGTTTGTCCAGAATGTTGGAGGCTCCTTATTCTATCCTTGGCACCACAAGCAAAGACAACAAAACTCTCAGAGAGATGGTCTGAAATGCAGAGTTTCCAGTGCAGGGTGAGCCTACGTCCCTTAACAGGGAACTCGGAATTCTGAGAACTGGTGTCACTTACTGAAGCCCTTTCAAAGGCAGAGACTTAGACTCAAGTCCTGACCACAGAGTTCAGAACTGAGTAGTCTTCTCACTGTGTTGAATCTGCAAGCATTCATGGACTTCAGCATGGGTCAAAAAGTGACTTGACAAGGCCATGTGGTTCTGTGCTGGCAATGACTTGCCTTTTTGGTCACAGGAGGTGCATGCAGCACTGGGACAGAGTTCCTGAACTCTGCCAAGTACGTTAGGTTTTGGTTGCATCCCATGCAAGTGTTCCAAAGGTCAGGGAGAAGTGGTAAAGTCCCCTTGAGGCCAGCAGGGGGGTACAAATCACCCACCAAGCCTCTGATGCTTGCATGTCTGTGTGGGCCTTGGTCTGGCTCAGGCCTCCTAGGAATTCTCCAAAAGTACCACATTGCTTGAGGACTTGTTCTATTCCCTTGCTGTCTCCGTCAGTCACAAGCAGCACTATTGAAACTAATGCCTTCTGCAAACTACCATAGAGCCTCAGTTCCAGCCCTCCATCAAGCATTTCCCTCCCTGTAAATCTAATTATGTAACCTAGGACGGCCTGGAACCTACGATCCTCTAGGTTTGGGCTTCCACGTGCTAGGATTACAGGCATGTGTACCTCATGCTAGGATTACTGGCATATGTACAATATACGAAACAGTAAGATCTTCCTGCCCTCTCACCACACACACACACACACACACACACACACACACACACACACACACACACACACACACAGAGGCAGCACCATCTAAAGAATTGGATCTGGAAGTTGATTAGGAATAAATGTGCTTCTATGATGTCATTTAATCCTTACAATCACCCATTGAGGTAGACAGGATACTGCACTTATAAAAGAGAGGTTTAGAGAGATGAAGTCACTCACCAAGGTCACAGAGAGAGAGCCTGTGTCACTCTGAAGTCCCTGTTCTTATCACCTTGTTATAAACTGTGACCACAGTACCAATGTCCAGAAACCACACCATTGAAAAGGTCCTCCTCTCTACATGGTCCCTATTTGAAATAGTGATTTTGACCCTTTTTATAAGGGATTGTCATTAAAACAGTACACCAAGTATAACTAGTATGTTTAGATGACCTTGAACTACACCGGCCAGCTGAAAACCACTCTTTCTGAGTGCCTGACCTTGAAGATGGCAAGAAAACAGGCTGCCAGCATTTGAAATGTAAGGAAAAGGCCAGTACCAATTTGTTGAGATGGTAAAAAGGGGGTGAGTTTGCCACTTCCTCTTGCCAGTTAACAGACACACCTGGCTGTCAGAACCTGGCTTGACCGGCTCCCTTTCCTCTTCACAAGCATTCTCCAAGACATCAGATTCAGGATTGGGGTGGAGGGGTGGGAGATTCTCCTCTTAACCGTGGTGGAGAGAATGGAGGGAAGATGGCTTGAACAGGGATGTATTGTTCTTCTGCCAGCTCCTTCAGTGCACCCAAACTTTACCAAGTCAACAAAACAAAGGTCAGTGGGAAATTGATAAGCGGCAACAGATCTGCCGCTGAGACTGCCAGAGTGACTTAACTCTGAAGAGAAGCCACGGGGAAGAAGATTCAATGAACATCACGTGTTCCCAGAAAGGGCTTATATGTAGGGTGGAAGAACATCTCTGTATCTCTTTTGTTATCTTACTGGGTCTTGAACTGAGGGCCTCAAGCACGGAAGGCAGGTCTTCTACCACTGAACTACATGTCCAGCCCTGTTAATTATTATATGTAATTTTTGAGACCTGGTCTTTAAATTGCAGAGTTGTCCTTGAATTCACATTGTAGTAACTCAGGCTAGCTTTTAACTTGCAATGTCCTGTTTGAGTCTCCTGATATCTTTGTCTTTAGGGGAAGGTGAGGGGATACAGAGATGAATTCTAGGCATTAAACCCACAGCCCCACACATGCTAAGTACACGTTCTACTAGGGACCTAACTGCTACCCACAGGAATCTGGGAAAACTGAATGCATGGAACTCAGAGGTCTGAGGAATGGTTCTTTTCCTATTATCAGTCTTAGGCTATATCCACTCTGCCTATTGCCCCTGTTTCAAATGATAAAATGATACCAGCTTAAGAGGGTGTTTCACAAGACTCAAGCAAGAGGGGGCCCTGATCGCACACCCAGTGAGCCTTGCTGCAAATACATATGTACCTGTGAGCATACCCCGAGTTCCCTAGACTTTGAGAAGACACTGAAAGGTTGTAGATCACATGGCTTTGGTTGCAAATATCAAATGTATTTGCAGTTAATACACAAAGCAGTCACCACACTGGGCATGACTATAAGTCACTGTATCTTTTGGTCACAGAGGGGAGATAGTAAAGAGACAGATCTGAGGCTCCTGTGGGACCAGAAAACAAACAAGCAAACAAACAAACCTGTTGTAGCCATGCTTGAAAGCTCTGAGGGAACAGAGCTTTGAACAAAGGGTTTGAATTCAAATGAAAATACAAGGCTGGCTTGGTGGCTCTCTATTGTAATCTTTGTACTTGTGAAGCTGAGGCAGGGGGATTGTGAGAGTATTCGGCCAGCCCAGGCTACACAATGAGTTCAGGCCAGTTTGAGATTAGAATGAGACTCTGTTTCAAGAAAATAAATAAACAGACCTTTAATCCAAGCACTTAGAAGGCAGAGGCAGGCTGATCTCTGCGTTAGAGGCCAGCCTGGTCTACAGAGTGAGTTTCAGGACATTTGGGGCTACACAGAGCAATCCTGTCTCAAAACCCCAAAACACAAATTAACTAAGTAATTTATAAGACATTAATAGAAAGGAAATAAAATCATTTTCAGATCCAAGAAGGTCACCCCATCAGATACTTTTAAGAATCACTTTGGCAAAGAAAGAAACAATTTGACATATGAACAGGCCACTTTGGCAAAGAAAGAAACAATTTGACATATGAACAGGCTGTGTCGATAAAGATGACACAAGATGCAGGCCTTTGCTGTCAGGGTTTCCTGGAGCCTAGCATCACACATGTTTCTACCCCTCTGGTGGTTCTCTTGGTTGGCTGGCTGTACCTTTTGTCCTTCAGTTTAGACAACTTCTTTTTTGATAATGTCACTCAGAGTCACCTGGCTGCATTTGCATTTGCAAGTTTCCCAACCTGGTTGGAGCAGAGGTTCCTTCACCTATGCTCTCTGATCTGTGTGAGAACATGGCTGAAAATATATGCTGTGATATGCAAGCACCACCTGGGTAATGCTTTCTCTCAAAAGGATGTGGGAACCAGTAAATGGGAAGTCTAACGGACAGCCTAAAATGAATATGCGTCAATGCACAAATTCTGCCTCCCACTGTGTTGAGGGTGAAAGGTCCTCACACATCCCGGGCAAGTACTCTACCATTGTGACACACCTGGCCCTTGACAACTCAAATTCTCCATCTCTGTTTCTTTCTTTCCCTAATTTTTTCACTTATGAAGACATATGATCACTTCTAGTATAGGGCTGGTTGCTGAATAAATAACACACACAGGACACTTTTCCCAGAGTCTGTCCTACAGTGAGGAACAGAGCTTATTCAGAGAGTCTCAACCTACCAGTTTCACAGACACAGACACCAGCTGTATGTGCTGATCCTAATAAAACAGACCGGCTGAATGATTCTGATTTCTTAGTGCACTTTTTTTTTTTTTTTTTTTTTAAAGTTCCACAAGGGCAGATGCTTTTTCTTTTTTATTAACCATTGTAATTAACCCTAGTGCTAAATGAATGCCCATCACATGAATATATCCGCAGGCAAAGCAGAGGTATCTAGCTGTTGGGAACAATCTGCATTAGTGATGACAGCGTCATGCACTTCTTGGGAGCCACAGCCATACTCTGAGTTGTGAACTATTTTGCTTTGAATTTTCCTATTCTGCAGTGTTGACTGAGGATCAAACCCAGTCCCTCAGAATTTCGAGGAAAGTAGTCTCCCACTAGGCTATATACCCAGCTTTTGTTTGGTATATTGCAATTCGCATACCAGCCTAACAAAGTTTATGGTAAGCACATGCCTGACACAAGGATTCTCAGACATTTTGGCTCAAGACTCTTGAACATTTACAATAATTGAGGACCTCAAATAGCTCCTTATATTATGCTAAAAGGTACCTTATATATTAAAAGGCAAAGCTTAGAAATATAAAATTTAGTTCAGCTAAAATAATAACTGGCCACGTGTTAACATAAATATCACATTTTACAAAAATAACTATTTTCTCACCAAAAAGTTAGTAAGAATGGCACTACTTTACTTAACTTTTTTGCAAATCTCTGAATAGCAGGCTTAATGGAAGGTCACTGGGTTCTCTGCCCAGTCTGTTAAAATATCACACATCATGCATCCTCTGGGAAAGCCAGAGGGAACAAAAGGTAATAAAACAAATCATATTTTAATGTTGTTATGGATATAATGTTGACTCCACGTATCCCTAAAAAGATATCAGAGATTCCCAAGGAATCCCCAAGCCAGTTTCAAGAACAGCTAACTCATCAAGAATGACAGTAGGAGGTCATCACTTGCCAGGCATAGTGGCAAACACCTTTAACCCTAGCACCCTGGAGGTAGAGGTAAACAGATCCCTGTGAGTTCAAGGCCAGCCTGGTCTACATAGTGAGTTCAAGGCTGGCTAGAGCTCCAGAGGGAGACTCTGTCTCAAACAAAACAAAACAAAAACCCGAGTACCATTTTTCATAATTCGCCCCTAGAATCATCCAGATAGTCTGGCTAAGCCAACAACAAGGGTATGTAACGTGTGTGTTTACCTGTGTGCAGTTTCCCATACAGTCTAAAACTGACCCCCTTACTCTCCCCTCAAACTTGCTCCTCGTTGGTGGGAAGCCTGGTATGTTTTAAGTTTTCTAAGTGTAATTTTAGCTCCTCGGTGTCAAGTCCAGTAGCTTTTATGGCACATCCTGAATGGGCTTTCAAACTGGTTTATACCTAATGAGCTGACTCTTTCTCAAAGCCCTTCCTTCTTCAGGTCATCTGCAGAAAGCAGTGGTAAGTTGCTCTTTCCCCATGAGGCCTAAACCAGAAGCCCCATTTCCCAGGCCCTGGCTCAGCAGGAGCTCACTGATGACACCATCCTGGGTTGGAAATAAGCAGTCTACACCCAATTCTCCTTGGGTTGATGCAACAGTGGAGAAGAAAATGTGAGATTTTATGGTCAGTTTTTAAACTGTTTTTACAAAGTGGGGCACTCTGTGTTATTTCTTAGTACTCCAAGGCCCGTCATAATCAATCAGGTCATTTTCTCCACCACAGGGTACCTGACTGGTTCCTATCAAGTCGTCTTTATGAAGACCCACCACAGGAAGGTGTTAAGACCAACCAAGCAAAAGGCTGGGTTTGTCCTGGGTCCTCTGATCTGGACCATGAATAACTTCTACTATTTGCCTTGAGTGCCAGCAAGACATTCAAAATCAGTCCCACAGACCAAGTAAGATAAAGAGATTTTTGTTTTGTATTTCTTGTAGATTCACAGAGGGGAGGAGGCTAAGGGGAGGAGATCCATTGAGAGCAAAGAAGAGGGGGGGTCTCAGGAACTAGGACCCCACCAAGCTGTTAGAACAAGCTCTATCTTATGATGTGTATCTTGTTTCAACCCACCTTACACCAAGTTTTAGTCTCCATCTGCCCACTTATTTATTGATTTAATTAATTAGTTTTTGGTTCCAGGGTTAGAATACAGGGCTCCAAACATGCTAAGGATATTCTATCTCTGACCTACACTCCAATCCCGAACACATACACATATATATTGTTACGTTTTTATATATTTTAAATACTATTGTACTGTGTATATTTCTGTTGCTCCTGTTTAGAATGAAGCAAAGTATATATAATTAAGTTACGTAGATTTCATACTTAGCCTATTACTTTGTTTATTTTTTAAAATTTATATTTGTTTATTTTATTACACATGTGTGTATATATGTGTATTATTTTGTCTGTCTGTATGTCTATGTACCACATGCATACTTGCCGTGAGAAGAGAGTGGAATAGGGTAATAGGTCCTCTGGAACTGGGGTTACAGACTGTTGTGAGCCTCCTTGTGTGTGCTAGAAATCAAACCTAGGTCATCTGCAAGAACAACACGTGCTCCAAACCACTGAGCTATTTCTCCAGCCCATTTATTTAATTTATTTATTTTTCTTACTTTTTAAAAGACAAGGTCTTACTACATATAGTCCAGGGTGGGCTGGAACTCATGATCCTCCTGCCTCAGTCTCCTAAGTACCATAATGCCCAGCTAATCTACTTTAATCAAACCAACTTTCAAAGGAATCACAGAAGTAAATCGTTCAAACATGAAAGAAGGGAGTAAATACTGCGCTGTTTCCCTCTAATCCCCAAATCTCACTGTGTAGTCCAGGCTGGCTTCTAATTCATGGCACCCTCCTGCCTCGGCCTCTAGAGTGTTGAGATTATAGGCGTGGGCCTCCACACCCAGCTCATTTGTTTCGTCTAGTCCCTGTTATTAAGCATCTCTCCCAGTGACTCCTTAGCCACACAAATGTTCAGCTGCATATCTAACTCACTGGAGAAATGTCTGTACAAAGAAGATCTCCTGGGATTAAAGGGAAGGACGCCTGGGAAATGAAGGTATCATGTTTCATGTCACACAAATACCCGTGAAAGACAATTGCTCTTTCCCTAATAGACAGGTAAGAAAACAGAGGCCCTCAATGGGTCAATTATGTCTCTAAGGTTATTTAACAGATGGGAAGTGCAAGAGCCAGGATTTGAAATCAGGCTTATGTTGCGTAAAAGCTCAAAGTGGTATGAAAACTTGGGGAAATCTATACTTTATATATATACACACACACATAATACATATATACACACATATATATACACACATACATACATATATATGCACATATATACACACATATATACACACATACATATATATACACACACATATATATACACACACATATATACAAATATATATGCACATACATATATATACACACACATATATATGTATATGTAATATATGTGGCTATTTTTCATGAATTCATACATTTAATTAGTGGATTCTTTATCATATCCCTTCCATTTAAACATCTATTTTTCTAAAACACGGTCAGAGACAGCATGAGATAGGACCTATGCTTATGTGTCCAAGGCCTTGGCAAGACTAGATCTAAAAATAATAATCATACCTGGGCCTCGTGGATTCCACAAATCTAGCCTACATTGTCAGGCCAGTGCAAAAAAGCTCCTTTACCTACTGAGCCAAGAGCCAGTCTACATTTTCCATTATAGACTCAGGTAAGCAAATGGCACATTCATAAAAGAATGTCATCTGTCGATCATAGCTATGACGTAGGAGCTGCATCACCTTTATGTCTCTATGCTTAGTTTCCCATGAAATGCATTATTAGTAGAATTTGACAAGAAACAAGTTTCCAAAATTCAAAGGGAAAACTGCTTAAAATGCTTAGCACACAGCCCAGTGTAAGGCAATACCTCATAACAATAAAGCCTCATAGTTTTCCAACCCTTGAAATTCTTCTAATCTATGTGTGGACACACGAGTAAAGCACTTCCTGCTCTTCTGATATGTGGGAAGCTTTTGTGCATGCCTCTCTTCTGTGAGATATCTATCCCAAGCTATAGGAATGCTAAACACTTGGTAAGGATTTTCTAAAGCAATGAATAATTTATAAAGCATCTAGCAGGACCCTTAAGCTACAACTATCATCCAAGTAGACCCTTTAGAGATGTAGCTCAGTAGCAGAACCTCTGCCTAGCATGCAGGAGTGGCTGGGTTCAATCCCTAGCAACACACACAAAAAAAATCCAAGCAAAAAGTAGACTTTGCTGGTCCCCTTTAGCTAAAAACCTAATGATGGAGTAATTAACGAAGAGGTTCACAAAGAGCATGACTACAATGCATTGAACGTTAGATGCTGGGCATGCTTTCAAACATCTCTGTGTTGTCACTTGCCCTTCTGTACAATATTTTCCTAACAGTAGACTACATTCTATTAAAACGCGTGGTGCTCACCTATCACATCACTAAATGTCTGTCAGCTCCCTAATCCTCCATCTAGTGACATTTTCCATTAAGAGATAAGTAGCGATCAATGGAACCCCAGCCCACCCACACCAGCTTCATCCTTTGTAGCAAGCCCTACCTCATGGACAGTATCCTTGGGAACCTTTCAAAAGGCTGGAATTTCTCTGTCTTTCACATTGTCCAGTTCCCTTGATCTAGAAGAGGCCCCAGAATCAATGTTTTAGGTGAATTCCTGGAGTGAGGTGACACAGGTGATCAGTGAATTGATAAATATTGAAGAAAAAAAAAAAAGAATTCAACAGATACTGTTCTAGAGCATATAGAAGGGACGGGACCAACTTTTGGGTAATTCCCCTGTCTCTCCTAGGAGGGGTTTATGGTTTGGGTAAAAACCATTAAGAACACATTGGTTTCTACACTGGTTTCAGTTTGAGTGTATGTGTCCTCTGACAAAGTGAAATCACACACAGCCTGGAAGCTTCAGCCTGAGCCTCCCACGTGTGTCAGAGCCACGTGACAGAGCCCATGCCGAGGAACTGAGACCAGAGGGGAGCACGAGGCAAGGGGAAAGGATGTGTGCTTTCCTTTCCTCTCTGTTTTTCCATGAATTCTTCCATTTAATTTTGATATTGCAATTTGCCATCCTAGGGTTATACTATGCAGTCTTCTGTCTGGCTTAGTATGATGTGTGTATCAGTATTTCACCCCATTTTATTATCAAATAATATTCCATCGTAGAGATGTACAGTATTTGATTTGTCTTTCCACCAACCAATGGCTATTTGGGCTTCTTTGTTACTATTACTGCGAAGAACTTTTGTATATGAGGGTTTTTTGTTGTTGTTGTTGAGCATATGCCAAAAATATATAGCTCCACAAACACCTTTGTGACAGGAATGGAAAGAGAATGACATTTGTTTTTGTCTAAGGGGTCCTGACTTACTCTGGATGCTAGTCAGCATCCAAAATGACTCTGATCTTAAATGGGATGGCACCTCTGACATCTAATAAGATTCCAGGCACACTGTGGGTGCTCTAGCAGTAAATTCTTAATGCTCCCAGTAAGAAAAAGTTAGAGATTGAAAACAGCCTGAGATAGCAGGAAAAAAAAATGAAGCAGACTGCCAATTTTTTGAATAAACTTCAACAGCAGAAATCAATAGTCTACAAAGGTTTGAATTGGGTAAAATGTCAAAACAGGTAAAATAGAAATCATGTTGAACCCTATCAGAACAGAGCAGTGGTCATGATGAGCTGTCACACTGTCCATATCTCCCATCTGCTCTTAGCAGTGGCTCATGGGACATGACACTTGACTAGAGTAAATCAAATATAATCACACTCAGCTCATAAAATACACTAGATAGCACCAAGGACTTTGTACATACAGAGATGCTTGATGTATTTTTTGATGCATCAAAAATGTGTGTATAGATATGTATATGTATTTATATTATATGTTTATTTTTACATATATATATATGTCATATACTAATACCAGGTAATATATAGCACTTACATGGGGTAATGTACCTACACATGTTGGGATAGATTGGAATATAAAATATGTATCATAGTTTTATTTTTCATTAAAAAGTTTTTATATATTTATATGTCTATCTGTGTGCATGTGCCTTGTGTAGGAAGGTACCCATAAATGTCAGAAAGAGGAGATGGATTACCATAAACTGGAGTCACAGGCAGTTGTGAGTTGCCCAACATAGGTGTTAGAATCTGAACTCAGATTCTCTAGAACAGTAGTTCTCAACCTTTAGGTCATTACCCCTTTGGGGGATTGAACTACCTTTAACAGGGCTTGCCTAAGGCCAATGTAAACACAGACATTACATTATGACTCATAACATTAGAAAAATTATAGTCATAAAACAGCGACAAAAGTAATTGCATGATGGGGGTCACACAACATGAGGAACTGTATTAAAAGGTCACAGGTTAGGAAGGTTGAGAACCGCTCACTGCTCTAGAACAGCATGTACTCTTAATTGCCCAATCCTCCTTCCAGACCCTAGATAGAGCTTTACAAGAAAAATGATCAAACTTTCTCAGATGTTGAACAGACAGAATCAGTGTTTAAACACCTAAGATCCTGGGTTCCGAGTTCTTTACACACGTCGTAAACTACACATTTACTTACTTAAGCCTTTCAGCTAAAAGGTAGCTGTGTTTGCATCTAATTAGCTGGTGTGAGACATCTTCCCCTATACTATGTTTCATTGTTTCCCTTTTCTTTTTTTGGTTCTGGGCATCAAACCCAGGGCACTGGGCATGGTAAATACTTATCCTATCACTGGCCCTATATCTCAGTCCAGAATCCCCGTTTTACAAGTGCGAGACCGACCGGAGGTACACCAAGATGGAGTAAATTCTTCAGAATCACATGATCAATGAGACTTGGTGCAAGGTTGGTACCCGGGAGTCTGACACTGATGTCTCTGCAAAGTGCCTTTTGATATGCCTGAGCTCTTTAAATGTGTCTTTTCTCCTTCAATTGCTCTGTAGATTCAGTATAGTCCCAATAAAACTTCTCAAAATTTCTGCTAGGGAATTAAAGCTGTTTCTAAAATTTATAGAGCAAGGCAGCAAGCCAGGAACACCAAGACAAAATAACTAGGTGGAGGAGTCTACCCTCCTCGGTGTCAGAATCATCAGAAAGCTGTGACAGTTAATGGTGGCACTAAGAGTTGACATGGACATCATCAAACAGATTATAAAGCCCAAAGTGAGGCAGGGCACACATGTGACAGGTACAATTCCAGACTGTGTGAAAAGGATCACACCTCAATAGCACCTCCCAATATCCACCAAGACAGGCACTGAAGACAGAGCCCATTCACAAAAGTCAACACTCACCAAAATCAGACCCACATCAATGAAATGCCATAAGAAAAAGTGAATGGGGGGAAAACTGATAAAGAATACAGGAGAGTAACATCAGGTTTATCTTCAGGAACAGGGAATAATTTCTGTTTGTTTGTTAAGACAGGGTCTCTTGTAACCTAAGCTGACCTGGAACTCAAGACATAATCAAGATGAATTCTGATCTTCCTGCCTTTAACTCCAAAATGCTGGTATCACTTGAAAGCCTCACCACACCAAGCTTCAGAATAATTTATTTTGGGGGGTGGGAAGGGGGTACATGTGAGCCAGAGGTCATCCTTGGGTGTTATTCTTCAGGTGTAGTTTGCCTTCTTTGGGGGACTCTCATTTGGCCTATATAACTCAACACTTAGGCTGATCTAGGAAGCATCAAGTCCTAAGGATCGCTTGTCATGTCTCCTAGCATTGAGATTGCAAACACAAGTCATCATAGCCAGCTTTGAAGACTGTGGTTTCTAGAGATATAACTCAAGTCATTCTGCATGCCAGGCAAGAGCCACCAGCTGAGCTATCTCAGCGGCCCAAGGCAATAGTTTTTTTGTTTTTGTTTTTTAAGATACAAAGTATTCTCCATAAAAGAAGAAGTTGAGAAACTTAACAATGTTAAAATTAAGAATGTGTGTGCATCTAAGGCACATAGACAAAAGATATTTGCAACAAATCTACATACAACACAAGATCCACATCGGGCTGCACAAAGAAGTTCTCCCAAATGTGGAGATTCAATAAAAGCTTCAGAAGTTCTGGAGATCTAACTACAATCAATTTAGGAGAATCCGAGAGTGGTGATTCACACCTTTAATCCCAGCACAGGGAGTATCCTGGGAGTGGTGACCTATGCCCTTAATCCCAACTGAGTTGAGGTCATTTTAGATTATAGAAGGAATTCCAGGCTCCCAAGCAGGCAGTGGTGGGACCACGCCTTAATTTACCAACAGAGCATTTAAGGCTTAAGGCAGGCATAGAGGAGGAGGAAGCCAAGGGAAGCCAGGCTGAGGAAGCCGGAAGACAGCTGGGTAAGATCTGACTGTGGTGTTTATTCTCTCTAATATCTCAGAGATCTATCCCTGAGTCTCATTTATTAGTGCAACACCCAAAACAGACAGGACAGGAAACCAGCAAGAAAAAGACAACCCAGAAAACTGAGCTCCATGTGGCATCAACAGTCTGCAGTCCCAATACTCAAGAAGTTAAGTTGAGAGGACTACTGAGCCCAGGCTAGCCTGGACTACATTCTACAGTTCTAGACTAACCTGAGCTACACAGTGACTCTCAAAAATAAACCTATTTACAAAGAAAATAGGCAATGAGTTTGAATAAGTACTTAGGAAAAAATAAGTCAAAATGGCCAATAATTGCTAACTAGTAATTAGAAAGATATTTAAGATAATAGGAGTGCCCCATTTAGTCTTTACTGCATTGGCATTCAGCAAAGTTTTTAATTAATTAATTAACCAAAAGGAACTGGACCTACAGAGGGTTATGAACCTTCTTCATGTGGGTGCTGGGAACCAAACCTGACTCCTGGGAGAGCAGCCAGTGCTTTTAACCACTGAGCCATCCTTTTAGCCTTCAGAAAGTTTTTTTTTTTTTTTTTTTTTTTTGAAAGATAAGTCTGGGACAGGGAAATGGTTTATTGCATAAAAGGCTTACCATGCAAGCCTGGAAAGCTGAGGAAACACCATAACCAAAAGAAATTCAGGGAGGAAATGGTTTATTTTGCTTACACTTCCAGATCATAGTTCATCACTGAAAGAAGTCAGGACAAGGCTGGCATGTGGAAACAGGAGCTGATGCAGAGGCAATGGAGGAGTTCTGCTTAATGGCTTGCTCTGCCTACTTATAGAACCCAGGACCACAAGCCCAGGGATGACACCATCTACAAGGGGCTGTGCCCTCTCACACATGTTACTAATTAAAAAATGTCTAGTTGATGTAAAATTATTCAGCATAAGGCCCTTCTTCTTAATATCATCAATCTCCTTATCATTGTGTAAATGTTTCTCTAGGAGGTATATAGAAGGTAACCCTAACTAAGACAGGTATTGACAGCCTTTTGCGTAAGAGTCAAAATATAAAACAGTTAAAAAATCCATCAGTAGTAAAGTGGAAAATGACATTGTGCATTGTGGGTATCTAGAGGGCTGCAAGCAGTGAGAAATAAAAAAATCACAGCTACAGGCATCAACATGCCGAGTCTCACCATATCATCATTAAGATAAACAAGCAGCAGAAGTAGTCTGGGCAGATGTATCCATGTAATCCCCACACTCAGGAAGTAGAGGCAGGAGAGGATCTGGAGTTTGAGGCCAGCCTGGGCTACATGGTCATATCTACCATCTCATTAAAAAAAAAAATACAGTCCTCTGAGGCTAGCTCCAGAGTTCTTTAAGATCAATCAGATCAACCAGGTTCAGTGGCAGAGGTTTATAATCCTAGCCCTTGGGAGATGGAAGCTGGAGGATCCACGGTTCAAGCTTAGCATCTTAGACATAGGGTGTTGGAAGCCAACCCAAGATCCATGAGACTTCTTTAAAATTTGTAATAATGAAAGGCAATAATGCCAAATCTTTGCTTTTGTTTTCCCAGAGTATTTTGATTCCCTGGATGCAGAACTCATGGCTGTGTAGAGTTCTGGTTTATATGAAGTTGAATGGTCACAAAGTCACTAAAGGGTACATACATGTAAGTCATGGATTATCAAATTTAAATATAGCAATATTTTTATTTTTCAGTACCAGGGATGGGACCTAGGCCTCCTACATGCCAGGCAAGCTGCTCTCCCATTGAGCCCAAAGCCCCAGCCCCAAATCAACTTCCAATTTAATAATTCCTTTCTACTTATCTTTTGATATAAGAAAATAATTAAAAGCCCTTCCCAAACCTAAAACCTAAGTGGGTTTTGTTGGTGGTGGTTTTTCGAGGATGGGGTGGGGTTAGGGACTCATTATGTAGCCTTGGCCGGCCTGGAATTTGCTATGTAGACCATGCTGGTCTCCTGCTTCTGCCTCCTGAGTGCTGGGATTAAAGGCGTGCACACACTATTTGATTGCAACCAAGCACAGAGCTATCCAGAAAGCACCAGTTGGTTCTCCAGCTGTGTGATTAAAGTCACTCTCTGACAGCAAATGGATGGCTGCTTGACCCGAAGTTCCTGCTGACAGCCTGGCACTGGTTTTTCTAGGAGCCACTTAGAGCTTCCCCACTTGTTAAGTAGCAAGATTGAAACAAATGTTTGCCCAGCAAAACAAGAACTGGTTTTAAAATTCTCCACTTGCGTGGCTGGGTAAAATACCTATTTACCGAAACAAATGTTTTATTTAGGAAAAACTCCCATTTGTGTGGTCACTTTCCAAGAAACGCACCAGGATTATGGGGAGGGTGATGTCACACCTTGATGGAAGCTGGTATTTTAGAGTAACTTCACAAAGTTTAAACAACAATGAGAAAATAAAGTGGTAAACAGCTCAATCCCATGCCCAAAATGCTCTGGCTG
The DNA here is from genome assembly GCA_033318265.1 of Phyllotis vaccarum. NCBI lineage: Eukaryota > Metazoa > Chordata > Mammalia > Rodentia > Cricetidae > Phyllotis > Phyllotis vaccarum. Next base: position 41,650,117 of record JARWLC010000011.1, on the reverse strand, counting down.
TGTCCTTGACTAGACCAGCTCCATCCTTCCCTGTAAGGGAGTTTTAGAGAGTCAGGGGAGTTTCACAAATGAGATCATTATACTACCTGATAATGGTAATTTTAGAGCCAGATTGGTCTCTTGAGAGTTGCGACTTCTGGTCATCATATATGATGTGATATGTTGCGTAGCGTGTGTTTGCATGTGTGTGAATGCTGTGGGTCAATATCAGTTGTGTTTCATCTATCAATCACTCTCCACCTTATATTTGAGACATGATATCTTTCTGAACCTGGGGCTCCCTGTTTCAGGTCTTCCTGGCCAGCAAGCTCTCAGCACTGGCCTGTGTGTACTTTCCAGGGCAGGGGCTACAGGCTGTCATATCTAGATTCATGTACATTTTTAAAATGTAGGTGCTGAAGATTCAAACTTGAGTCTTCCTGTCTGTGCAGCAAGCATTCTATCTGCCGAGCCATCTCCCTAGCCCCAAACTCCATTTCTTAATAAGATTCATAAGTGCCAGACGGTGGTGGCACATGCCTTTAATCCCAGCACAGAAGGGGCAGAGACAGGTGGATCTCTGTGAGTTTGAGACCAGCCAGGACTAGTCTATAGAGCTAGTTCCAGGACAACCAGAGCCACATAATAATAAAACTGTCTCAAACAAACAAACACATCATAAGCACCCAGAAATGCTCAATTCACCATACAATCAAACCAATCTCAAGGCAAGTCTCTGACTTGAAACATATAAGTTGATTGCCCTTATACCCCCCCCCCTTCCTCCCAACCCTCTTTTTCTTGCTGTGTCTTCTTATATGGTCAGGTACTTGATATGGAGCTTAGGTTAGCCTCTTATGAGACAGGCAATCCTCCTGTCTCAGTGTTTCAAGTGCTGGGATTATTCACCATCTAGGACTTAATGTACTGAAAAGAAACACTAAAAAAGACGGCTGTGGGACCAAGTGATTAACTTTCAGTGGGAGGCTCCAGGACACATAATATTTGACCAAATAAAATTCCCTTAAGATTTAAGAATTTTCACCAATGTTTCCTTCTTTCAGGTGTGGTGGTAATTCTAGCACTCTGGCGGTGGAGGCCGGATAATCAGGAGTTCAAAGGCAGCCTCTGCTGCATAATGAATTTGAGGTCAGCCTGGGATGTATGAAAGCATATGAGATCTCAAACCAACAGTTTTCTGTCAATATCAGGTTTTAAGGAATAAAATGGATAATTATTGATCATAATAAGGATTTCTTAATAAGGCATGTCCTCCTATCTTTAAAAAACATTTGCATATAGCCAAGTGTCCCATATCGTTGACTATATGCTACTAAGATATGTTATAAAATATGCAAAATTGGGCAACACAGGGGATTTAATAGACATTATTTGAAGGAAGTTGTTTTATACCAATGACCAGTAGGAAATAAGGTTGGTGAGGTGGCTCAGCAGGTAAAATTGTCCTCTGGTTTGTACATTCACACCATGGCATGCCTACCTGCACACACAATGCACACATACCACATACAGACATCGTCATCATCAAATAAGTAAGAGTATGAAAAGAAAGGATGAGGCTGTAGTTCAATTGGTAGAGTGAGTTGTTAGCATGCACAAGGCCCTGGGCTCAATCCCTAGTATTGGGAGAATAAAAGAAAAACCAGAAACTTGCTCAGTATCATAATCTCAAAGAGATCTCACTTTAATTTCAATAGGGTGATAAGACTTTGTTGTTTGAGCCAAGGACTTACCATATAGCCCAGGCTAGCCTGCTTTGAACTCACAGAGCTCTATGCGCCTGCTTCTGCCTCTTGAGCCCTAAGGTTAAAGGTGTGCACCACAATGCAGCCTGGATGTCAAGAAGTCTGAAAAATGGAAAATAACAAATAGCAGCAAAGATGGGAAGAAATCTGCACCCTGATCACCTCTGGAAGGAATGTAACATGGTGCAAGCATGTGATAAACAGCCTGGTAGCTCTCTCAAAAGTTAAAGAAATTAAAAAAAAATGGAGTACTACATGTATGGAGTAATCTATGCTACAACAGAGATAAATCTTGAAAAAAAAAGTATGCTAGATGAAAACGCAAGTCTCAAAAGGATGTTCCACTGCTATAAGATATCCAGAATGTATGCAGGGGAAGAGCAAGTAGACTAGAAGTTATGAGGGTCTTAGGCAAGAAATGATAGGGAGTTAATATTTGACGAACACAAGAGTTTCATTTGGGGGTGATTAAAAAATGTTGATGGTAGAGAGGACCGCTAAAGCCAAACACCATGAACACAAACCACTGGCTTATGCGCTTTGATTAGTTACAACAACAAATTTTATGCTACAAAGAGTTGTAGTTTATGCTATGAGGTCACAATAGAATAGTTTATCTCAAAATCCAGTACTACAGAAGGAAAGGCAAAGCTCACAAGGTGATGTTCTGTTTCTTCTCACATCCCAGAAGGGATGTACATTTCTTTGCACATTACAAACTGAACCCAGCCCTCACGAGTGGACTATGAGGTAGGGGATTATTGAGAAGATATTTAAGCCTACAACTAAAAACTCATTTATTTTTAACGTAAAGAGCACCCTTTCCAGCGACCTTTCCACAGAACTGGACAGAGATCCTCGGAGGTCTTATTGTCCCTCACACCACAGAACTGGAGATCTGACTTGTACAACCGTAACAAAACACCAGAAAAGCCCCCCTTTTCTTCTGCTAGGGCCCACATAACCTTCTAAAACATACTGTGTGCTCATTCTCTTGGGTCTTTCTCAAGAACTTACTGTTCTCAAGTGAGACCCAAGTCCCAATTTCACGTACTCCCTCCCATAGTTATTTTCAAAGTCATTTTCATCGCCCCCCTGCCTCAGGCTCAAGAGCATCAATCACGGGGCAAAATGACAGGAAATAATAAAAAGATTAACAGCTCAAGACCAAGTGGCACCAACATTGCCCATGTCCAGAGTGTCAAATATGAGGCTGGCCGAGGACCAAAGTAATCAAAAGTAAGACACACAGAGGCTGAGGCCTAAGCTGACATTTCAGGAGTCTGCAGGAGTCTGTTGAACACAGAACTGGCAAAGCAAAGGGGCACCCCTCTGAGACCGTGTACTTTTGAAGCAGTATAGCACAAGGTCTCCACATTTCCAAAGGTTTCCTTTTAATCACCCAATTTCACTGTACAAACAGCCTTGTATGGAGTGCTACAGTTTTTGTTGATTTTTTGAGACAAGGTTTCTTTTTTAATATAACTTTTTTTTATTTTATATACCAACTACAGTTCCCCCTCCCTTTCTTCCTGAGCCCATTCCCTACAGAGGGATACCTTGCTCAGCCTTGATGTGGGAGGGGGCAGGGTGGGGTGAGGAGTCGGGATGAGGGGGTTGGTCCTGCTTCAACTTGATGTACCAGACTTTGTTGACTCCCCATGGGAGACAGGTTTTCTTTGTATAAGAACCCTGGTTGTCCTTGAACTTGTTTAGTAGATCAGGATGGCCTGGAACTCACAGAGCTCTGCCTGCTTCTTCTGGGATTAAAGGCATGCACTACCACTGCCAAGCTGCAGCTTGGGGTTTAAAAGTTGGAGTACTTCTCTAGTTCAACAAGAAACCAACCAACCACCTCAGATTTAAAACAAAAGTTAGGCTCCACTCCCAAAAGAGTCTCAACTCAGCTTTTTCAGAAATCTGAAATTTGACAATATGAATTGAGTGTCCCTTTATCCAGTAGCCTTGTCAAAACCTACAATTATTGTGCACAGAGAAAGACAAACATTCTAGAAAAATTCCACATGAAATAGTCAACACATACCATCAGGTACATAGTGGGATTTCCTAGCATCTATGAGGTCTCAAGTTTCAGACCTAGCCCCACAAAGAATGAAATAAATAACCAAGACTCCAAAGTTAATCCTTTAAGGAGCAATTTTTGGCTGCTTATGCCTATGTCCTTACATGGCTCAGCTGGTAGAGCATTTGTCCATTATGCATGAAGCCCTGACTTCAATTCCCAGCACTGCAGATGCCCAATGTGGTGGTGCAAACCTGTGACCCTAGCATTTAGGAGGTGAAGGTAGGAGGATCAGAAATGGAAGATAATGCTATATAGGTTGAGAGATGGCGGGAGGAATGGATCACATCTGAAGCCCTGTATCATTGTAGAAGGATCTAGAAATAGATATGACATCTGTTTCTAAGTCATACTTGGGAGGAGAGGGGACCAGGATGTTGAGGATGTAAATTCAAGGGTGCTCATCCCACATCAGCCATCTCCCATGTCCTCGATAAAACTCTACATTACTTATGCCTGATTTGGATGCTTTCATTAAAAAAACCCATCTATTGCTAATTTAGTTTTATCAGGAAACCTTGGCTTTGAGAAAAGGAGTTTTCCTAATTTAGAGACATGAGTATCATGAATTTTGTTTGAAGTGTTCTGCTTTGGTCCCAACATTGATATTGTTTCAACATCCTCATCTCTAGAGCCTTCTAACATTCTATATTTTAAAAGTTGCCAAACCATTTTAAACACATCTTTTTAAAGCTGATAAACAAAAAGCAGTTTTGAGTAAAATTAGCATATTCCATAAGTTTCATAAATCTAGCAGTATGTTTAAGTGGTCAGTCATGAAATAAACTATACATGTCCCCAGCTGCCACAGCTGAGGGAGGGCATTTCTACTTTGTAAAAACACAAACCCAAAACTTTGGGACTGAAGCTGACCTGCTGGAGTTATAGCATTCAAATCTGTTTTGTGGGCTTTATGAATGGTTATGGGAAAACAGTAAGTAATTGTGAAAATAGCATTTTAAAATGGACTCTTGCTTGGGCTACAGAAATGGATAAGTGGTTAAGAGTGTGTGCTGCTCTACCAGAGGACCAGAGTTCGATTTGACTCATAACCACCTGTCACCCTAGCTCTACTGGTGCTGATACCTCTAGCCTCCAGCACTCACGTGCACACAGCAAACCCCTATGTACACAGAACAGGGTGGAGTGTGGGGTGACATTTCTGTCACTTACAATCTTTACTGTCAATGAGCTTTCGCCTGCTCATTCACAATGAGCTGGTCTCTTGGTACCTTATAAACAAAAAGAAGGGCCGATGATCAGGTTGTAGCTGAATAAGTAATGCTGCACTGACTGAACGTTGGCTGTGACAAATGTCTGGGGCTCAGCAAAACACACATTTCTTTAGTAACAATAATAAATAAAAACACATAGGTATTTCTTGCATCCGTGGTCATAGCCTTTTAGAATTTAAGTCCAAATTTCTGACGATGTATCTGTGTTTAAGCTAGTAGACCCTGTGAGACCTTGTCAGCTTACAGCCTGTGGCTTGCCTCACCTCACCTTAGACTGACAGAGCTGCCTTGAGACATCAGCCAAACAGTCTACTCTGGAGAATACTGCCAATCGCCACACCCTAGGTCTGTGAATCCAAAGGTACAGGAAGTGGTCTGCCCAAGCTGGGTTATTGCATCATCTCCACAGGCTTCCATGTACACAGCTTGAGTCACTCCCCCACCACACAGGGCTCAGAAATGCCACCTCCATCCAACCAAGCCAGGCAGAGGACTTGAGGCATCCATCCTCTCTTCCAGACCACTGCTAAATTTGGAAGGCAGCAGGTCACTGGGATAAAAACAACTCTGAGTACTGCCTGTCAAGGACTGTCCATCCAACCCCCAAAGAGCGGACAGATTTGACAAGAATGCATAGAAAGCTAAAAGTTTCATAATCTCTTTAGGAGAGTCACAGGAAGTCTGGGGTGTCTCAAGCTGGACCACCATAAACTGGCTAAGACAAAGGTTATCCCAAAGGATTCACACCAGGATGCTCTAAAGGTCTTATTAAAAAATGCTCTGCTAACCCCAGGAAGATTTGATGCTGTGCCTAGGGGTGGGGCGCCTTAATCTGATGAGGCAGGTTAGGAGCCACTGAGCTAAAGCACTTTGGTTAGGACAGTGCTGAGCCATCATTTGGGCTCCACAAAAAGCCCCAGAAATGACTAATTTGTGGTCTAGGAGGAGGGAGATTTTCCAAATTGAATGGAGGCACATGTTAACTGAGAATGCTCCCTAAAACTGGTCTTTTGCCAACTGGTTCTAACTCAGGTACTCAGTCACACCTGGGACCCGCCATCACTTCCAGTGAGTGATGTATACATCCATGACTCATCCATTCCCCGAAATCACTTAAACCCAGGTTCTGACATGACCTTGAACACAAATTTCTCAAAAAGAAATTTTCAGTTTGTTTTGAACACAGGCTTCCTAAAGATCTTCCCACTACTCAAAGCACCTAGATATACATCATCAGTTACCTTGATGTCTCAGTCCTGTGTGCCCTTAACAGTCTATAAAATATTGTCATTTTCTTTTTTAATATTTAAATTTTTATTATTTATGTGTTTATGTGCATGTCTTTGGGGGGTGCCTGTGGCAGCCAGAAGGGGGCTCAGATCCCCTGAAGCTGAAATTAACACACAGTTGTGACCTGCCTAACATGGGTACTGGGAACCATACCCAAATCTTATGAAACCACAAGCGCTCTTAACCACTGAGCCACCTCTCCAGCTAATATCTGCTTTAACTTTATAAAAGTTATTGGGTTAGGGCTTTGCATGTACTAGGTAAGTATACCACCGCTAAGTTACATCCCCACACCCATTTCCTTTGACAATTCTCATTGTCCTCTTGGGTCTCTGCAATAGCCACTGAGGTTCCTTAAACTCCCACCTCAACCTGACTCCCAAGGCTGACCTCCTCCAGGGCTAACTTTGATCTCCTACAACCTACCCTGGTGATACAGCAGGGTCCTTTCCAGACCACTGCAAGAAAGTAAATAGAATAAAGTGAGTCATACAAAATTTGGGGGGGGGGTCCCTCAGCAATGCAAGTTATGTTTAATTGTAATGGTGTCTATCAACTATGCAACATTCTGTCTAATAAAATGTTAAACCTATTTTATTTATTTTGGTTTTGGGGTTTTTTTTTAGACAGGGTGTCTCTGTGTAGTCTGGGCTGTCCTGGAGCTTGCTCTGTAGGCTGGCCTCAAACTCACAGAGATCTACCTGTCTCTGCCTCCTGAGTGCTAGGATTAATGGCATGTGTCACCATCACCCAGCTGTACATCTTATTTTATTGCTAAACATTGCTAACAATCATCTGAACTATTGGAAAAATGGATTTGTTTGACTCTGGGATAGGCAAACTGAAATAGAAGCACAAAATAAAGTATGTCTGTGTTTTCCCTGCTTAAAGTTTCCCCAAACTCCCCATTATCTGCAGATAAAGTCCCAATACCAACTTTGGCAAGCTATTCCTTGTCTCTAATTGGTCTGGCCCTAATCTTATCACTGAAATGACAAATTTCATACACGATCCATCTTTTCTATCAAAACTGGTCAATTCAGATTCCTGGTTTGTGCTCACAGGCTTGGAACACAGGACAGCCTTCTTTCTAGCTTTCATGTCCATCATTTAAGGCTCAAGTTAAAGCCTTAAGACCTTTCTCTGGACTACTTCCTGATGGTTGCCACCTGCCAACCACCATACCAGAACATTCCCAGCACCCTAGAACATCGAAGCCTGAGCACTGGAGTATGCCGGCTCTCCTCTGCCTTCCAGAGGTACCTTCTGTAGTCATTTCTGGCAAGGTGATCTTGGTCTTTGGCACTTCTACGGCCCCAGCAGCCTACTAGCCTGCTGTCTGTGTTTTCTATCCCTTTTAGAATTTTCAGTGACACTTTTTGTCCAACCCCTCACTGTTAGTCATTTACACACTGGCTGGTGGTAACAGCGCCCTTAAAAGCAGCAATTTTTTGTTTTTATTCAGGCAAAACGTGGAAGTTCGCTGCCAACATTTTAGAGAAATGGAAGCTAGAAGAAAAACATTTAAAACTTACACTTTATCTCTCAACGACTGAATTCTGTATATGAATCTACCATCTTCTGAGCCCACCATCTCCTCCCTTGCCTGTCTTGTTTATTGAACAACTAAACTTTTTGCCCTTAATGAGACTTTACTGGGTGGACTTTTGGGGGAGGGGCACCCATTTGTTTATAATTCCCACAGTGCTTAACACAGTTCTGTACATAGTGTAGGTAAATCAGATATTCAAGTATGTGCTCATTTAAAAAATATTTTTGGGAAGTCCTTGAGTAAGTAGATGGTTCCTAACATAGCACCCACAGTAATATATGTAAAATATGATGTAACAAATAGGTAGCTTCTCCTCCTCAGGACAACTGTCTTATTGTGTACACTGTATAGTTCAGGCTGGCCAGGAACTTGCTATGTAGCATAAGGTGGTCTCAAACTCAAATCTGCCTGCCTCTGTTTCCTAAGATTTGGTATTAAGGTGTGTGCCATCATGCCTGGTGACATGTCTTTAAATTTTTTTTTAACAACCCAGAGTCTCATCCATGCCAGCCAAGTACCCGATCACTGAGCCATATCCAAACTTTATATAGATAATTTTTTTTTGAGACAGGGTTTCTCTGGGTAGCCCTGGCTGTCCTGGAACTCCCTCTGTAGCCCAGGATGGCCTCAGATTCAAAGATCTGTCTCTGCCTCCTGAATACTAGGATTAAAGGTGTGCACCAACTACCTCTGGGCTAATAAAGGGTCCTGTTACCAACCCTTTTTTGACATCTATTCCTTCCTCAATTTAATTTGTGTTCTAAATCTGGTTTGTAACTAAAGGCAGATCATATATGGAAGAATCATGAATTCACAGGTGAAATTTGAGGAAAGAGTGGGCGGGAGAAGAACACTTACTGCCTCATTTTATTTAAAGTTTTTATTGGTTTTTACGACAACTATTCTGCCATGAACCAAGTTTTCAAAGGCAAACCATATCCTGAGTAGAAAATTGCTCTGTATACTTTTTTCAAGTTTCCAGAAAACTTTTTTGTGTAACTGTCATTTTCCTACAGAATATAAGAATGTCTGCTCTATGTAATTCTAAATAAAGCCCTTCTGTAGCTTATGCAAACATCCTAAGTAAAAATAACGATGCTTTCTAGTTGAAAGGAAGATTTCAAAGCCCAGTCCTTGGGCTGGAGAGACAGCTCATGGGTTAAGAACACTTGCTACTCTTCAAAGGATCCAAGATCAACTCATGTATATGGACATGTTAGCTCACAACTATCCATTACTCCAGCTTCAGGGCATCTATCACTTTCTTCTGACTTCTTCAGGTACCAAAAACACATGCAAAATATACACATATATACATACATGTAGACAAACACACTCATGCATAAAATTAAATTATGCATGTGACTCTTCCAATAACTACCATGACATTCTACTTATGGGACAACAGCCAAGGTCATCTAGGCATGCAATAATAATTTGGGCTGCAAGTATGGCTGAATGATAGACTGTGCTTAGATTTTACAAGGCTCAGGGTTCAATCTCCAGCATCAATATACATGAATAACAGACCTGGATGTGGTGGTGGTACATCTGTAATCCCAGCACTTTGAAGGTAGAGGTAAGATTTCTGCAAGTGACAAGCTAGCCTGGTCTACATAGAAAGTTTCAGGCCAACCTGGACTACTTCCATCCCATACTCGATTAAAGAAAAAATAATCTTTCTTTTTTTGTAGATTAAATCTCTCCAGAAGTTTTCATAATGAAATAATCAGCTTCCTTTTACATACTTAAAATATGATTCAATTTATAATAAATTAATTTTCCCAGTTGTTTGTTTTCGCTTCTTCAGACAAGGTGGCCTCAAAGTGGCTCTGTAGCCAAGGATGACCTTGAATTGCTGGATCCTTTTCCACTTCTCAGGTACCTGTCATCATATCCAGCTCAATTTCTCAGGTTTTGTCTCCCTGAAGTATATATACTTCTAAAGCAAGATCCACTTTGATGCACGTGGAATTGATTCCTAAATCCCCGGTTACCTAACTCTGAGGTGGCTCTGGAGAAACAAGCATCTGGTTGACCTTGGAGGGAAAACTCCAGCTACTAAGGGGTTTCTCAGCTCATGGATTCCTCAGTCCTATCCCTACACTTTGTGACTCTGGTCCGTCGCAGGAAGTGTTCAAAAAAAAAAATTTGAGTTACAAATTCAATTAACGCTGTCTCTTTTTTTTTTTTTTTTTTGCAGTCCCAGCTTGCCCCTGCCCCCTTCCTTTTTCTTGTCTCCTCTGCCTTCCATCCAAAAGGCCATCACTTCCAAATCTCAATTCCTTCTTCCTTATCACGTGCTTAGGCTTTGAGCTGCTCCAGCACCCAGGAGGGAACTCAACTGCTTCTTCTGCTTTGAGAAGACTGGACTCCCTCCCTCCCTCCTTCTCCTTTTAATAAAAGGCTTTTAATGTTTGTTTCTCAGGCCTTCCTCAAATACAAAACTGTGATTGTCCCCTGTTCCTTCCAACTCTAGGGTATCAAACTTCAAACTTTTGTGTCTATTTAGTCAGCTACTATTAAAAACTGTGACAAATTGATGTCCTCCGAGATGGTAAACAAGCAAAACCTCAAAACACAGAAAGCCCCATCTCCTCAGCTTCCCATTCTGGCCCCCGGAAGTGCTACTTCAACTTACTTCAAGGCTAGGCTCACCTACATACAACATTCACTGCATCATTGCATCCAAGTCAAACCTGGTTACAGAGGTAACTTAAGTTTTTTCTTTCCAATGGACCATAGAGAAACAGATCCCTCTGGATCCCCTGGTAACTGTCTACCTATAATGCTGCAGAGCCACAACAGCAAATGACTGGCTTTCCAAGGCTGGAGCTGGCTGCCTCGGGTGGCCAGAGGAGGGGTGTGCATCCAGTCACATTCCTGACCCACTTTCACATCCCTTCCCTCCCCCCTCTTCTTCTTTCTACTCCCAGCTGGCTGCGAGGGTGCCAGTACTGGGAGCCATCCGCGAGCACTCCCTGGACCACGGCAGGAGGGAGCACCCCGTGTCTGGCACTGCCTGGACCCTGAGAAAGACCCCACCCCCACCCTCGCCACCTCCAGCTACCCTTGCGTGTACTTCCTCCGAGTCACATGAGCTTGCGAGCACCTGTTGGCAACTTCAGCCCCAGGCCCAGACTCCCCCCCCCCCCACCACCACCATCGCGTGCCCCTCCTGGCAAAGCCTCTAGCGGGAGGGAATGAGAACGCTGACTCCCCTTTGCCAGCCCGCTTCCTTCCCTCCCCAGGGCTCAGGGGCCCGCGGTTGGAGGAGACCCTGCCCCCCATTCTCTCTCCCCCAGGCGGAACGCGGAGGTAGGGTGCTCCCGCCGCCCGCCCCCAGTCCGACTGTGCTGGAAACCTGGGTTTCTTGTGGGCGCGGGGCAGGGATGCTGCTGAGTCCCGACCGGGGCCGCAAGGGAGAGGGCAGGTAGCAGGCGGTGACTAGTGGGTGTGCGTTCCGGGCGGCAGAGTCCAGGAAAGGGGCGGGAAGCCGTCGCAGCTGCAACTTCAGAGCGTGCACCGCAACTCAGCAACTTTGCCTGCGCCGCGCGCCCCTCCCCCGCGTCGCCAGGCCCGGCCTGGGGCTGCGTGTTGCCAGGGTAGAGGGGACAGATCGGCAGTGTGGGCGACTGGGAAAGGGGCAAGGAAAATGACAAAACTTCACCGGAGTTACGTTACGGGGCGCACCTACGCGCACTGGGGCCTTGAGGAGAACGCACGGTTCCCCATCCGCCCGCCAGGCGACTGTTGCTGGGCTCCGCGCGAGAAGTAGGGGTGGGAGGATGGCGGCGGAGCCATGGAAACTGTGTGGCGTGGATAACTAGGGAAAGGGCCGCGTGAAAAGGTCCCCTGCACCCAGCATCTTGCAGTCGAATGCAGTGTCTGGGTTAAGTGCGGCCCTGCTCGCACAAGTTCTTCTCGACCTGACAGCATTTCTGCGGCCCTCTGCACCCACCTCTTCTAGAAGCGAAGAAGGTGGTGGTGTAGACCGGCCTGTGGGTCAGAGGCTACTGTAAAGGTGACTGACACAGAGGTCATCAGTTATCTGATACTTGTGCTGGGCTCAGAGGATAGCTCCAGGCAGCCTTTAGTCCCATCAGCCCAGATAGTTTGGAAAAACCCAGGGGGCGTGTCCAGGAAGACGAAATCTTTAAAGCATCTGAAGGGCCTGAGGATGCAGAGAATTCTGGGCCAGTTTGAGATGGTACCCAAAGTCTTTAAGTCAGGAAGTCAGGTCCCCAGGGAAGGCTGCCCCAGGTGGGGGTGGGGTAGTCCAGTCAGGTGGAAGAAGGGTGTACACTGGAAGTTTGGACCAGATCCACGCGCTCCAGCAAAGGAGTTTGAGCTATCAGCCACACCCAGGCCCTAGAAGCCAATTTGGCCGCTAAGCCTCCTCCCAGCCAGTGGCACAATTGATCTGACTCACTATAGAGGAACTGGTGCTTTACGCCTCAACCTATTGCCCATAAAGCTAGTGAATTTAATGGTGGTGTTATGAAATTGAGTCACTCTGGGTGTGGGGATCTTCGGAAGCAAAGGGGTCATTTCAAGTGAAAGTAAACTACCTTCATGGAGAGGCCTGTCAACAAGCTGAATGGTTTAATTACATGCCATCTTAATTTAAAGAGATTTGCATGCTCATTGAAGCCAGCTGGACAGTTCTTTCTGATGTGTACCTGGAAATTACTCTTTAACTCAGCAAGGTCAATTTGTTTCTCACTGTGAGGTGACTAGTATCTGGCCCCTTGTACCCCCTTCTGTATGTGTTTGTTCTTATTCTTCCCAGTTTGGGAAATCTTACACACTTTCCTGGAAAAGAAATTTGAAAGCTTATAACCAGAGCGTGGTTTTCCAGAGTGGTCAGCATGGCCATAAGTTATATTGGCAGGGTGGGTGGTGCCTAAGATCCTTTATACCACATTTTATCCATTCCAGATGCACTAGTTTTAACAACTTAGGTTTAACTCAACATCTCTGATGTCTTCTGCTTGCTGACATCCTGGCATTAAGTTTTAGTTTCACATAAAATAAGGAAGTTTGATAAATGCTGAGTTCAACAGTTTAAATCCAGTTTATTTGTTAAACAGTAAGTATATCAGCTTTATCACAAGACCTGTCAGTGCTCTTTGCAGAAAGAGGCCTCATGTCACCCAGAAGAGGTTATAATGTGCACTTAAAAAATAAAAGTCTCTATTTATTTGTATGAGTGCATTCGAGCTGGTGTGCATTCATATGTATGTGTTTGTGATTTGCAGAGTGTATGTGTGCACGCATGCGTGTGTATGTATGTGTGTGAGTGTAAGTGTGTGAGTGTGTGTGAATGTCTGTGTGTCTGTGTGTGTGTGTTGTTGCTTAGGGATAATAGTCCTCTTTAGAAACTGCTGACTCAGGGTTCCTATAAGATTTGATAGAAAAAGGAAATATTTGTGCTTCAAAACGACACCATCAGACCTTATTTAAAATAAATGTAGTGTCATTGCAAAAAAGAAATAGGAAGGAAATGATCTTTTGAAGAAACATTCGAAGAACTGTTCCCATTCAGCTTCCGTCAGGGTTGTTAAGGAACTGCGAATATTTATGGTAGATCAGGAACTTCATGCATCTCAAATATATAATCAGTGCTATACTGCTTCTTGTCTTCTCTTAACTTGGAAAATGTGAGGGCAAATGCTTTATTTAAATTTGACTGGCTTATTGGATTGAGAGTGTAGATTGGTGTAGAATTTCCTAGCAGAAGTCAAACCCTGAGCTTGATCCTCTGAATCCAAGTAAAAAGACTGGCACTAAGCTAATTACAGATGGTTGTGAGTCACTTAGATTTCCAATTAAATCTGCTATAAATGGCAAGGTATAAGGTTTTTTTTAAGCTGTTTTTGTAAACATGCTAGGTGAGCACTACCAGCCCTCAAAGATGCTTTGTTTATTTTATTATTTGAATAAACCATGGATGGTGGAGAGTTGTCTCAGAAGTTATGAGCACTTGCTTCTCTTGCAGAGGGCCTAGGTTCTATTTCCAGCACCCAAATGTTGACTCACAACTATCTGTAACTCTAGTCCTAGGGAATCTGACCTCGGAAGACACTGGGCATGCAAGTGGTAACACACATATGCATATATGCAGATAAAACATTCATATACATAAATAATAAAATTAACAAATCTTAAAAAGTATAACAGGGCTGGGAGCATTGGTGTGCACATGGAGGTCTGGGGACCAGATCTCAGGAGTTGATCCTTTCTATAAGGTGGATCCCAGGGATAAACTCATACTCTGGTCATCAGGCTTGATAGCAGGCATCTTTACCCCATGAGTCTCTTGAAGATGCTTTTTTACACACCAATCCTACCTATTATCACAAGATTTAGGCTTGGGTTGGGTCAAGTCACCTACCACCAAGCCTGTCTTATGAGAAGTGTTAAGTAGCTCTGTACACTCACTGACACTCACTGATGGTCATTCTGTATCACTTTAAACACCATATTCAAATAATGTCAACAAGACAGTGCAATGCAGTCTGGGTTCTTTCCTCCATGAGAGGACCAGATTTCATATTCAAAGGACAATTTTTTTAAATAAATTTTTTAGTATGATTGTGTATGCATAGACAATTTGTATGTATGTGCATAATATGGGGCGGGGGGGGGGTCATAAATGCCACATGTCAGGGGACAACTTCGTAAAGTTAATTCTTGCTTTCACCTTTCTGTGGTTTTCTGGAGCTCACTTACTAGGCTTGAATGGCAAGCACCTTCACCCACTGAACCTCAACCAGTCCCCAAAGGACAGTTTCTACTGCATGTGTATTGCTCTGTTAAACTATTATAAAGAATTGTAAGTAGACATATCATAAGTCCAAAAAATTCCCCAAAGAATTGTTAGAGACAAATTTTAAAATGATAGTGAGTGAATAGATGAATGCAAGTATAACACATAACACACACACACACACACACACAGAGAGAGAGAGAGAGAGAGAGAGAGAGAGAGAGAGACAGAGAGACAGAGACAGAGAGACAGAGACAGAGGGAGACACAGAGACAGAGAGAAACACACAGAGAGAGAACACAAGTTGACCTACTGACAAAGTTTTTAACTTCAGCTATTCAGGAAGCTGCTGAGGCAGGAGGATCTCAAATTCTAGGCCAACTTGGGCTACAGAACAAGTTCAAGGACAGCTTGGACACCTTAGATCCTGTATCAAAATAAAAAATGTAAAAAGAGCGCATAGCTCAATGGTAGAGTGCTTGCCTCGCTAGCCTGGGCTAGGTCCTAGGTTTAATCCCCAGTACTGGAGGGAGGGAAAGTAAACATGGGGAGAGAGAGATGAAATTGAGAGCAGGAAAGACGCCCAGCACTCATCTTTACCAAACATTAGAAGCAAAGCTTGGCCCACATGTTTTTATAAAGTTTGCATTTACATGCATCACCTCATTTTACTCCGCAGGGTCCTGTAAGGCAGATTGAGCAGCTGTAGCCTCAGATTATGGACCCACCATTTATTTATGTAGCAGGTATATATTGACTATCTGCCAGTCCTCAGATGTGGCACTGGATTTTGACATTACCAAGAGAGATATGAAAAAACCTCTTTTAAAAGTTTGTGTCCAGTAGGAAAGTGAGGTGATATATTTTATATTGAATAAAATCAGCCTGGGCTATTAGAGGACAGAATGACCACATATCTCCCTTATTGTGTCAAAAGTCAAAAAGGAGGTTATAACTAACATAAGAAAAACCATATATAATAGGTACAATAATTGTATACAATATATACAAAAGTAATTACATAAGTAATGTCCACTTCATTAACAATTGACAAATTCAAATAAAACATTCCATTATTTATCCTATTTTGGTGAGTCCAAAGGATTGTACCTAATTCACTTTCTATCTAACTTGTTTTACTAACGGAAAACTATCTTTTGATGTTTCTCAAACTTATATACTTTGATGCTTAGTGAATTTCTTTTCTAAAACTGTCACTAGACTATAACTATCTCATCTTCAACTCCCTCAGAGACCCAAGAAGGATATAATATTAACTAAGTAAACAGGACATGCAAGCAAGCAACTTCCAAAGAAATGTAAGACATGAAACATCTGGCTGTCTGGACAGTTTCTGATATTCCAGGCTGATTTTATTCAATATAAAATATATCACCACAGGAAAGATCATATTTATAACAAATAATAGCAATTCAAAGAGATATGAGGCTTTAGACAGTTGGACTTACCCAGGGGGATGAAAGTCAGGGTTTGGCTGGTTTTATGATTACAAACAATCTGCTGTCTAATGTTTTTTCTTTGCAAATAACACCATGATATATAATATAATCAGACGGTTTCCTCTGCATCCACCCGCAGTACCTAAAGAGGATTGGTCCCAGCTCTCTCCCTTTAAATACCCCCAAATCCACATGTAAATTGCTATAGTATTGGCAAGAGATCCTAGGCACATCTTCCTATATGCTTTGCACATCTTCCTATATGCTTTTTTTTCTTTCAAGAAAAAAACAAAAAACAAAAAACCTGTAATCTAGACTATCCCATCAGGGTGGGATGATGTAGAGATTCTGATTCTCCCAACACCAGGACTCTGCCTGCGGAGCTCCACCCAGTCCTTTCTTATGTACTTTCAGTCACCTCTGGGTGACTTGTAACACCTGATACAATATAAAGGCTAGGTTAAAAGGCTGTTACATAGTATTGTTTAGAAAACAAAGACAAGAAAAACAGTCTCTGTTATTTAGTACAGCTGTGTTCGTTTTTGGAAACTTTCCATGCTGTGGTGATTGACTGGGAACACTAAGATGTAGAGGGCTGACTTAAAAAAATTAAAATTAAGTCAAACTTATTGGATCTCAAGAATCAGAGGAAACTTTGAGGTTGTCTGGGCTAACCTACTCTTTTTCCAGCCTCTGCACAGACATGTAAGACAAGAATTCATTCGAAGTTACTCTGTGGAGTTAAATAACGATTAGCTGGGATTGGAATAAGCTCTCCCAACCTGCCTCTCACTCTCTGTGCTCAGCAGCTGCCTTGGTAAGAGGACATGAGCAATGCCTTCTTGCATCTTGTTTCTACTGCTGAGTAGTGTGGACCATCACAGCGATGGCTGTTGGAGGTTGTTGAATTTATGATAAAATAGCCCACGACTAAACATTTACTTAAGGAAATATTCCTAAGAGGAACTGCAAGGAGATTTCAGCTCTATGAGTCCTAAAAACAGCTACATGTCAGCTCAATACCATCTGCAACACTAGTTCTAGGCGATCTGATGTCTTGTTCTGGTTTCCTTGGGTACATGATTCACATACATCCATGCAGGCCAAAATGCTCATTTCCATAAGATAAAATAAATCTTAAAAAAATCCAACCAACCAAAAATATCCACTTCCCTTAAAAACTGAACATAGAAATTGGGTGAGGTGATGTTCACCTATCACCTTAGCAGAGGCAAGACAGTAGCTACAAGTTCTAGGCTACTCCAGTCTACATACTGAGTTTGGGGTGAGCCCGCACTACAAAATGAGTTGCTGTCTCAATGAAGCGGAGTGGGCAGGTGAACTATGGTTCAGTTAGTGAAGTGCTTTTTATGAGTTTGAACCACCAGTACATGGCCAGGCAATACTCAGGAGGCAGAGACAGACAGATCTCTGTGAGTTCCAGGCTAGCCAGGGCAACATAGCAAGAGCCTGCCTCAAAATCAAAACAAATAAAGCTGGGTGCAGTGGTTATGTATTCCCAACATTTAGGAACGGAGTGGAGACAGGTAGATTTCTTAAGCTTATTCGCCAGGTGGTCCCCATGAGTGAGAGATCCCGTCTCAAAATGTTAGGTGGAGAGATACTGAATAAGACACCTGACATCAACTGCTGATCTTCACATGCACACGTACACACATGTACCTGTTTACAAAAAGCACACACATACTGCATATAACACGCACATACACATACTCAGGAAAAAAAGGCAAGAAAAGGCACATCTGATTGTTTTTAAGGACTTTAGGGAATATTGACTATGTATTGGAGAACATAAAAGAATATTATTGTTACTGATTTGTGTTGGTAAGTTGGTGATTATATTTAAAACACAGTGGTTTTTTTTATGTTTTATGTTTTCAAGACAGAGTTTCTCTGCCTTAGCTGTGCTGGAACTCTTTGTAGACCAAGCTGGCCTTGAACTCGGAAAGAAGCTGGTCACAGAGACCCGCCTGCCTCTGCCTCCCAAATACTAGGATTGAAGGCACGTGCCATCGTCACCTAGCTTAAAACACAGTTCTTATGTTTTAAACAGTCAAGTATTTACACTGGAATGCTGTGTTGTCATTAAGATAATCTAATATGTGTGTGTGTGTGTGTGTGTGTGTGTGTGTGTGTTTTATGCAGTGTGTGCAGAGAGAGAGAGAGAAGGAAGTATACATAAATGAAATGTATGTAGCTGAGGCTATCTTGGAACTTGCTATGAGGACCAAGCTGATATTGAACTGGAGAAGATCAAGCTGTCTGACTCTGCCTCCAGAGTGCTAGGACTGATTGATATGTGTGTGTCATTCCATCCAGGCTTTACTTCATGTTTTAAAGGTCATCTTTTAAAAATGTTTTAAAATTTTTCCAAAATAAGATACATATATATGAAAGAAGAAATGTCTCCTTGGTTTTGCACAGAAAGGAACATGCCGTTTATTTTAGGAAGCTATGGAGTATTGAGGAGTATTCAAAGTGCATCATCATGGAATATATATTATTAGGGGCCTCTTTGTGGCTAAGAAGAGTTGCTATGTTATTGGTTTTATCTTAAGATTTATAGCATTGGTTTATAATACTGTATTCTTAATTGTATGGGTAATATATTTAAAACACATGGGGTAGCTGAGGCTCTGGTTTTATTCTGAATGGCTTTGCTGTGTCCCCACCCCCTTTCTATTCATTGATATATGCATCTGGAAATCATCAAAATATCGCCAAGACAACGCAATGAGCTCAGTTAATTTAAGGTAGAGACACCACTGAAGTTATAAGCAAGATCGCTATCATTCAATCAATATTTGGTGATATTTCATAGAGATCTGGAAAACTGGAATGGGGTGGGGTTTCCAGGCGCACAGAGAGGAAGCTAAGTGCAGGAGGAGACCAGCTTCATGGACTTAGAGGCTCAGGGGAAAGTCTCTTTTTAAAATTAAAGTATTTATTATTAGCTTTAGATGGAGGCTTCTTATATTGCTTAGCTTGGTCTTAAACTCCCGAACTCCAGCAACCCTCTTGCTTCAATCTGAACAGCTGGGAGTACAAGCACAGGCTACCACCAAAGGGGAATGCATTTAATCCCACCTGGCTTAAATCACCAAAAAATACATTAAAGATGTGCCAAGCAGCTCTTTCTGCTTTCATGTGTGTCCTGGCTAGCTTTATGTCAACTTGACAGAAGCTACAGTCATCTGAAAGGAGGTAACCTCAATTGAGAGAAAATGCCTTCATAAGATTCTGATGTAGGGCATTTTCTTAATTAGCGATCGATGTGGGAGGGCCCAGCCATGGTGGGTGGTGCTGTCCCTGAGCTGGTGGTCCTGGGTTCTATAAGAAAGCATTCTGGGTAAGCCATGATGAGCAAACCAGTAAACAGCATCCTTCAAGGGTCTCTTCTTCAGCTCCTGCCTCCAGGATCCAGTTCTCACTGGTTTGGATAATGAATGACTTTTGATCTGGAAGTGTGAGTGAAATTAACCCTTTACTCCCCAAGTTACTTTGGTCTAGGTGTTTCATCATAGCAATAGCAACCCTAACTGGACAATGTGTTTCTCTACTCTAAGTCTGTGGTTCCTCCATAGTGACTGAACACTATTGCAGGATGCTGAGCTATTGCAAAGTGTCTGCAAAGACTTGTGAATGTATAACCCAATAGTAATAATATTGCTCTATATAAAGGCATTGTATCCACGAGGATGTCTCCATCACTAATTAATAAATTTATTTAGATGTGTTTCTAAGCTTATACAATTGATTTATTTCTGTGTTAAAAATAGAAACTTATGTTACTTTTCTCATTGTTGTCACAAACACCTGAGAAGCAGCAGCTTAAGGAAAGGACTGGTTTATTTTAGCTCCCAGTTCCATATTACAATACGTCTTAGTGGACCAAGTGGCGGCTGCAGGAGCTTCGGGAAGCTGGTCACAATGTGCCTACATAAAGGAAGTAGAGGGACATGAACTGGGTCACTCCAAACTCATTTTCTCTTTGGTATTCAGGCCTGGACTGCAGCCCATAGAACAATACAACCTATAGTTAAGATATCTAGATAGTTCCTTATAGGGATGCCTGGAGGTTTATTCCCTAAGGGAGTCTAGATTCTATCAAATTGACACTCAGCATGGATCTCCTGTTGCCCAGGCTAGCCCAGAACTCTTTATGCAGCTGACGATGAACATGAACTTCTGATCCTCCTGCCTCCACTTCTCAAATGCTGGGTTTATAAGAATGCACCACCGCCCTCCCTCCCTCCCTCCCTCCCTCCCTCCCCCCTCCCTCTCTCTCTCCCTCCCCCCTCCCTTTCTTCCTTCTTTTATTTTTGGTTGCCTTTTCAAGACAGGGTTTCTCTGTGTCTCTTTAAAGCCTGTCTGGGAACTTAAAAGAGATCAGCTTGCCTGGGATCAAAGGTGTGTGCCACCGGTTCCCAGCTTTAGCATTCTTAGGTGTCTTTTAAATGAACAAAAAGTAAACCTGGTGTGATTGGGCATGCCTTTCTTTACTTCCGGCTCTCAGGAAGCAGAGGCAGGTGGATCTCTGAGTTTAAGGCCAGCCTGGGCTACAAAGCAGGGTCAGGACAGCTAGGGTTGTTACAAAGAGAAACCCTGTAAGTGGGGGGGAGAGGGCACATGATAAACAAAGAAAAACCTAGAAGTTCAGCTGCTAGAGGTATATGGAGGGGAGGATAAAAGGGCCATTTCTGGAGGAGAAGCTGGTAACTCAAGCTCCCTTCCTATTTCTCTCCTCTAATCTTGCCATTCCCCTCCCTCTGTTCCTGGGTAGCTTCTTTTCATGTAACACAATGCTTTTGTTTGGTTATAGCATAGTATATTGATGAGATAGTCTGTTATAATCCTTCCATGGCTGTGTGATAAGATGCCCAAGATAACTAATTTAAAAAGAGAAAAGGAGACCTACAAAGCAAAGTCCGGGACAGCTAGCACTATCTTACAGAGAAACCCTGTCTCAGAAAACAAATACATAAATACATTTAAAGAGAGAGAGATAAGCTTTTTTTCCCCACTGGAACATGGAGGCTATGTGGGGTCGGGTGGGGGAAGAGAAGGTTCTGTTGTGCCACAAACGCTTAAGAAAAAGCAAAGGTATTTCGAAGAATCCAAGGTGAAATGCCTGCAGAAGTTTGCCCTGAAGACACTTCCAAAGGCAAAGAGGAAGCTTGGTTAGGAAAAGGCAAAGCACCATCACAAGCAGATGTATTGGACTGAGATTTGAATGGCGGGGTGGTAAGGAAAGCTGGGAATGTCTATGTGCCTGCAGAACAGAAGTTGGCATTTGTCATCAGAATTTGAGGCATCAATGGTATGAGAACAAAGTTCTGCAAGGTATTTTCTGTCTTTTTCAGATCGTCCATAGTACCTTTGTTAAGTTTACCGAGGCTTCAATCAGCATTCTGAGGATTGTGGAACCATACATTGCATGGGAGTATTCCAACCTGAAGTCAATAAAGGACAAAATAAATAAGAGAATTGCCATGACAGATAATTCCTTGATTGTTCAGCCTCTGGGTAAATATAACATCATCTGCATGGAGCATCTAACTCACAAGAGCTATACAGTTGGAAAATGCTTCAAGGAAGCAAACAACCCTCTGTGGCCCTTCACATTATCTTCTCTACAAGTGGAACGAAGAGAGAGACACCTTATTTTGTGGATGGTGGAGATGCTGGTAACAGGGAAGACCAGATTAACAGATTTATCAGCCAGTTGAAGGAAGGTGTCTAGCATGATAATTTTGTAATCTGGTCACTTAATAAGCAGTCACATCTTGGCAAACTGGAAAAACAAATAAATAAAAAGTTTGCTTTGGGCTCAAGGCCTCAGTACCTTGGTGTATCCATATTGCTTTGAGCCTGTGGTAAGGCAACATCACACCAGGAGACAGTAGCAGAGGCCTATTTATACAATGGAGATTGAGCTGCAAAGAGAGAGGTGGCAGGGAAAGGAGCTAGTCGGCTGTAATTTGTCTTCATTGTCAAGTCAACTGGATTTGGAATCACCTAGGAGACACACCTCTGTGTGTCTGCAAAGGTATTTCCAGAGAGGGTTAGCTGAAGAGAGGAGATCTACCTTGAATGGTGGCGACATCTCATGGAATTGGGCCCCACACTGAAGACAAAGGGGAGACGTGAGCTGAGCAAAGCATTCATCTTTCTCTACTTCCTGATTGGGTCTCAATGTGACCCGCCCTCTCCCCCTCCTTCAGTCACTGTGGACCTACATCCTCACACTGTGACCCAACAATCAGCATTTCTTTCCTTAAGTGACTTTGGTCAGATATTTTGTTTCTTGTATTCATAGCATGAGAAAAATGATGAATACTGATTCCCAATACCCCCTTCAAGGTATGCCCATAATGACCCAATTCCCTTCTACTAGACCCTGTCTCCCAAAGATCCCACTACCTTCCAAAAGTCCCACAAGCTAGAACGATTCCAACACATGAGGCTTGGGGAGGGGGCAGAGACAGTTAACATCTGACCTACAGCAATGACATAAGGATGATGGATGTCAGGGACAATTTACATATATCCAAACTGTTTTTGGAAGTTCTAGGCCTCCGTTCTTTGCTACTTCTTTATACGTCCATTCAATTCACTTTCCTCATTCATGGATTTCATGTCTATTAGCTGCAAACAAAAAATATCTATTAGGGGCCTGAGAGATGGCTGAACAGTTAAGAACATTTGCTGCTGTTGCCCAGGACCCAGGTTCAGTTCCCATCACCCATACAAGCTCTAACTCCTTCTAGCTTCTGTAGGTACCAGATATGCACATGGTGCAATACATATGCAGGAAACATCATATACATCATAAAAACACATAAACATGCTGGGAGAGACAGAAAATAGTTTGCAAGTTGTATTTTGAACATGTAGTAAGTTTTGTTATTAGTACCCAAACTTCACAGTATAATTATTGACTTAGCACTCTCTCTCTCTCTCTCTCTCTCTCTCTCTCTGTGTAGCCCTGGCTGAACTGAAACTCACTCTGTAGATGGTCTTGAACTCACAGAGCTCCACCTGCTTCTGCCTCCTGAGTGCTGGGATTGAAGGCATGAGCCACCCCTGCCCTGCAAAGAAGTGACCCAAAGCAATCCATCACCCAATGAATTCTTTTCTTTCTTTCTTTTTCTTTTTTTTTTTCTGGACAAGATTTCTCTGTGTAGTCCTGGCTGTCCTGGAACTCACTCTACAGACCAGACTGGCCCTGAACTCAGATCCACCTGCCTCTGCCTCCCAATTGCTAGGACTAAAGATGTGCACCACCACTGCTCACATTTACATTGTTTTAAGTGATCAAAAGATAATTTTTATACATACATATTTATAACATATTCTATGCATATACATAGCCATTTTATAGCAGTGATGAACATCTGAGGCTTTGGCTATCTGAAGAAAGTTGGAGAATCAAGCCCCTTGGAATGCCAAGGGATGCCTGCATTCACTTTAATATCCAACACCAGGAAAGGCTTTCATAATCTTCTGTATGCACTGTCAGACAGGAAATATCAAGATACAGATGTCTGCTGCAGCATTTAAC
The DNA here is from genome assembly GCA_033318265.1 of Phyllotis vaccarum. Classification (NCBI taxonomy): domain Eukaryota; kingdom Metazoa; phylum Chordata; class Mammalia; order Rodentia; family Cricetidae; genus Phyllotis; species Phyllotis vaccarum. The sequence goes on along the minus strand of JARWLC010000011.1, from coordinate 41,626,395 downwards.
AGCAATAGACACTTAAAATGGTGCATTCTTGTGAGAACCCCAGATACTGTTCAGAGTGCCCCAGAAGGTTCTTGTTACAAGGTACATTTTTGCCCTCGATTTTCTGCTTACTGTTTATTATTCTCTCTTCAGTGGGTATTTGTTGAGGGGACTTTAGTCTTGGAATATTACAGCAAGCTAGCAAGCAGATGGCTTCGCTGCTGAGTGAGGATCCAGTGCAAAGCCTGAGCTCCCAAATCCTTAACTGGAGGCCAGACTAGAATGAAGAGGCATGTTAACAGCAAACTCTTTTAAGTTTTACTCATTTTTCTAATAATTATCTGATTCTTACCAAGTTCTTATACTGCACCAGACAGTTTATGGTTATCTTCACAACTCTGTGAAGCAAATGTTGTTTTCCCATTGTTCAGATGAAGAGATGTGACATGTTAGGAAGTTAACTGATTCAGCTAATGTCCTGTGGTCAGCAGGTATCAGAATTAGAATCCAATCATGGGTCTGTGACTCCAGAACCTTAAACAGCACAGAGAGGTCTCCTGCCCAGCTCAGGTACCTGCTTGCTCTTATCGTTGGACAGGCAAGGGATGAAGTAAACTGAAGGCAGATACTGACAGCTGTTCCCTTAGCTCCCTGTCATTTGTCACTTCTTGCTTATGCTTCCCAGGGACTAGAAGGCATGTAAGTGGCTTAACCACTACCAGCTCATCCTTGAATTTGATGCACAGATGGCACTGGGCCGGATGTGACTTAACCTAATTATTCTGGCCTTCTCACAGCTAGAAATGGTCATCAAGAAGGAGAGATTTTTAAAAGACTTATTTAGGCTTTAGTATACTAAAAAAAGTGGAAATTATTTTGAAAGCAAATGAGTCTGTGGTTTTTCCAAAGGAGAGACATTCTGGTCACTACTGTCTTTGAAGACAATTTAAAGGTTGTTGCACATGATAGCTATCAAGTCAACAAGCACCACGTGGAAGCTGGAAGAGCTCATTGCTTCACACATATGGTGGCTAAGAAAGTAGGGCATCCTTCTGGCTCCACAGCCTGGCCTCTCTTACATGCTTTGATGACAACTCACTTCTCACTTGCCACCATCTTTTCAAAAACCCTGAACCATTTTAACATGTGCTGGTGACCTTAATTGGTTGTTTTCTAGGTAAGAAGATTTATCTCCATGCTGTACCAATGATTTTAAGATGAGCAGAGACAAAGCCCAGCCACTTTAAATCCCCAAAGACTGCCTATTAGCATCCTCCCTCCCCCTCCACACACTGAAAAGCTCAAGGAAGACAAAAACCACATGCTGGCAACAAGACCCTCTGATATCGCCAGAGTTCTGCTCTGCATACACTTACTCAGTGGAGCCATGTGAGGAAGCCATTTGTATTGGGGAGGTTGGAGAGAAGGAGTGTCAAGGTCAGAAGCTAGGGATTCCAGTGTTGGGTGTGAGTATGCAACTGAAGCCTTGGGGAGCTACAGGTAGCACCTGGCAGCCAGCACTGGTATGAGGGACAGGCAGAGGACCAGAGCACTGATTCTCAAAGCTGCTTCTCTTGGACTCGGAAGCTGCACATTTTTTGTGAATGGTGAAACATACAGTAGGAGGAGAATTAGGCTGATTAGTTGACTACCTGTCTGAAGGAAGAGTCAGTGTCTGGGCTCATGGTTATGATTGAAGACTTAGACACATTATAGACCTAACAGTCTAGGATGCTGGGTTAAGATTCTGCTTCAGGAAAAGAATTCTTTGTCCTTTCTTTTTTAGAAATAGGATCTCACTATGTAACCCTGGCTGACCTGGAACTATGTATACGTTTATATGAAGCTGACCTTGAGCTCATGAGATCTGTCTGTCATCTGAGTGCTGGAATTAAAGGTGTGAGCCATACTAGGTGGAGAGATTTTTAATTGTTTTTGTTAAGACAGGATCTCTCTGGGTAGTCTTGGCTGAAGTAGACCAGGCTGGTTTAGAAATCACTGAGATCCTCCTGCTTCTGCCTTCCAAGTGCTGGAATTAAAGACTGTGTAACACCACACCCAGAGTTTTTTTTGTTTGTTTCAGATACAGGATTTCTTTGTGTATAGCCCAGGCCTCACATTTTGAGAGCCACCTGCCTCTGCTTCTAAATTCAAGACTTAAAGGTGTGTGACACAAATCACCAGCTGAAATTCTTTTTAAAAGTTTTATCTTCTTGCTTAAATAACAAAGAGGCCTAAGTAACATAATCCATCTAGTTTTTCCTCACCTACTCAGCTGATTTGGGTCCCAGTTACACATTTACCTCTAAATGTATAGTGTACCTCTAAATTTCATGGTACAGAAACAATGTTCTGAAGCATAATATCAACTGGCTAGAGATGTCTTGCCCTGTTGGTCTTCTCCAGATGAGGCTGGTTCATCTCTTGGCAGCTGCATGTTGGTTTGTTAACACTACCCATGTCCCAGGTAGCAGGCTCAGATGGGTCTCAAAATAGACCAGGAACAGAGAGGGCTGATAAGATCCCAGTGAGCAGAAGGTAATGTTACACCATCTATGACATAACCTCTAGAATGATCTCTGCTGCCCTTTGCTCCAGAGTTGAGCTCCAGTGCATTGAAATGTAGAAAGTCCTCAAACAGTTGGGGGTGTAGTGTTCTCGCCCTCTTCCTTGAAGTTAGTTAAACTTCCACTCAAGCTTTGGAAGCATCAAATAAGCAGTTTGCAGCCTTTTCTTCCTTTTCTCTCCCTTATTTTGCCTTAGAGGGACGGGTGACCAAACAAATGTTCTAGGGGGCCATTAAACAGAACAAAATTCTTTGCTGGAGCACGTGCCAGCTTTATTACAATGCACGGCACACTCCGAGAGCTTTTGGCACGCACTGGAGCACAATTGAATTCTGGAGCTTTGGGGACAAAGAACACTGCTAATTTGCTCAGCCACTGCCTGAGAGCCTGGGAGAGGCGGGGAACTGGGAGGACACGCCTCTAGGAAAGGATGTTAGAGCATCAGGCAAGATGGGTTTTCCAGGCTTAGGAAGGGGGAAAGATCCATCTGGGGAGGTATTCCGGTTTCTGCTGACCCACGTCGGGATACCAGGCCCCACCCTCATAGAGTTCAAATCTGTGCCTTCCTCGATGGAAAGCTGCCTCTCTAAGCTGTGCAGCTGCTGCTACTGTCCCTCTTTAGTTTGAGAGGAAGGCGGTGTGCACTAATATTTATAGAGGAAACCAGGAAGTGAGGAGACAGCCCGGGCTTCCTGATGGTGCTGCTGACTCACCCTGCCATGCTTTAGGCGATTTCCTTCATTTCTTTGTACCTCAGTTTCTCAGCAAAACATGAAGGGCGAAAATGGAATCCCCTAGATTAGGGAATACCTAATTTACATTTATGATTTTTTTTTGACATAACCTACAGGACTTCCTTACGTGAAAGATTATATCTTTATGGTCATCTCCCATTGGCGGTTCTTCACTCAGGGACAGTCTCCCTCCACCCACCCCCGCACCCCGCTTTTACTTGATGACTTTGTTAAGTCATTCATGTTAAGTTTTGCCTATCAAAATGGAAGGTGGGAGCTTTTAATTTCCCATTGCTCATCCCTGAAGCTGGCAGTTTACAAATCTGAGTCTCAGAGCCAGTTAGATGGCAGAGACTGGTAGCCACAGACTTTTAGTCACAGTTCCCTCTGATCTTTAAGGTGTTTAGTTTGCTCTTTTGTGCTGGATTTTTTTTTTTTAATTTTTTTTTTTTTAAATCTCCTTTTCAAAGTGTTGACTTTGTTGTTTGGCAAGGGGGAACACTTCACTTCCTCTTTGGGGTGGGGGTCCTGTGTTTTGTCTCCTGCTGGGTTTGAAATGTCATGTAATTTGTTCAGTTTTTGCTGGATTATGTCGGGCTTTGTTGTTTTGGTGTTGGTGTTCCCAAATTGTCAGCAATCCCCAGAACCTTCACCACCTCTAGCCCCAGACTGATGGAGTGATAGAAAGATGGTCTGTGGCATTTACAGGAGATATGCATTCTTTTAAAACTGTCCTCCGGCTTCTGTTGCCTATAAAGAGAGTTCCCCAGAGAGGATAAAAAAAGCCAGAAACCCACAGGGCTGTTATCTTTCCCCCCTTGCTGTGCAGTCTTGTCTCTCTGTTACTGGACTTACTATCAAGCGGTGGGTGTCAGAATGGATCTCAGGCCTTTGGACAAAATACTGTGCATACTTCAGGTTTCCTTCTTTCTACTTACCAGCTTTTCCTGCTTCCCCACACGAGATTTTTTCCATCCCTAGGAGCAACACCTTTTTGGTATGATAACATGTTGGCAGATACCTTTGGATCTTTATTAACTCATCCCAAAGTATGATTGGTGTGCTGGAAAGACTACTCGATCTTGTGTGTGCCCTAAGAATAGTGTCTCATAGTGGTTGCCAAGAGCAGGGTGTGTGCAGGTATTGGTGGGGAGGCCGAGGGGGCCATAGGCCCACACTTTGCAGGGGGAATAGAAAGATTTCTGATGGTAACTAGATCATAATGTTCACGGTATAATAAGAACAAAAGCGTTCCCCTATCTTACTATATGCCAAGCACCAAGGCAATTGGCATGGACTCTAGCCACCGTTTGTGTCAACTTTTATTTTCACTTGTTTTGACAGGACAAAAGGATGGAGACATGAGGAAGCAGAGTACTGAGAGGCAGCTGTCTACAATTCAGAGAAAGGCCTTTTGGATAGTATCTGCCTGTGCTAGGGAAATGAGCCCTTCCATGTTTCCCTGAAAAGGATTTATTTTCTGTTCTAGAAGGACATTGGGCGGAGCTAGTTATGCTTGGGAGATGTTACTGATGCCTGTTTTGCTTCCTTAGCCTTCAGGGATAGACTGTCAATGTTTTCCGAGACACCTTGGCTCTGGGCTGAATAAGTGAGTTCTCTGACACACTTAAGGAAAGCTTTGGGCCATTCTGCTAGGCCAATAAGGACACCTTCTTAGAAAGAGATTGGGCTATGCATGGGGTTGATATCAGTGACTGTTCATCCAGGGGAAATTCTTTCTACTGTATCTAAAACTATTAAGATGGCCCTGCCATCTCCAAGGGAACATCCTAAAGATTGACATGCATGTCAAGGTCTTGGGAAAAGTCCCTGTTGCTATATTTAAAGGGTGTGTCATAGTTTTTATTGAATTCTCAGCATCCCTTGTTTCGGACTGTCATCTTTTGATTGAATCTATTCTCTTAGTCTCCTAGTTTTTTTATGTTAATTCTTATTATTTTTGTTACATGCATGTGGAGGAGCATATATGTATATGGGTGAAGGTGTCTGTGGAGGCCATGGATCTCAGAACCCCCTGGAGCTGGAGTTACAGGTGACTGATTGTACCTGACATGGGTGCTGAGACCTTATCTTAGGTCTTCTGCAAGAGCAGTACAGGCTCTCAACTGCCCTTTTTCCTGCCCTGCTTTTTCTAGTTTTCTTCCTACCTTTTAAGTGATGTTTTTCTTGCTTCTCCAGGATTGGTATTCTCTGAAGACATACCCATTCTCTAGCCCCAGGACATTCTCTTTTGCAGAGATCTCATTTATTGTCAAGACGTTCAACTGTGTGCTGGCAATGGCTTCCCCATGTCTGTGTTTAGACTACGTCTGTGTATCCTTTCAGTTATGGAACATACGCTTACAACAAGTTCAACTCTAATGAGTCAGGCATCTAATACATATTTGGATGAGGCAGTGCAGTCTTGTGATCCTACCACTCAGGAGTCTAAGGCAAGAGGACCACAGGTTTGGGAGTATCCTTTCAAAAAGCTATAAACGAGTAAGATCCCTTATGTAACATGCCCTGCTAATCCCACATCCTCTTCTCTGCCTGTGGAGGGCACCTACCACTAGCCATCTGTTTACCCAAGTCAGGGGCCTGTCATCATCACTGGTTCTTCCTGTTCTCTTTCTTCAGGACAGCTGTTTCTGTAAGTTCTATTTTAAAATTAAGTGTATCTGTTTGTTTGCTTTTTGAGACAGTGTCTCTGTAGACACCTTTGGAGTGGTAGGCATACAGGTGTAAGTCACTATACCTTGCTCATGGCTGAGTTCTTTTATTGTTTGTTTCTTGAGACAAGGTTTCCCTGTGTAGCCGTGGCTGGCCTGGAATTAGCTCTGTAGACCAAGATGGCCTCAAACTCAAAAAAATCACCTACCTCTGCCTCCTGGGTGCTAAGGTAAAAGGCTTAGATCTTTTTATTATCCCTCCCATCACTTAGTTCTTTGCTTTCCTATGTGAAGTTGTGCTTTGGATAATCCACACAACCCTCGGGATGTGACTTTGGTGGGTGGTGGTGGTTGCCGCTTTTCTTAGGTAAGGGTCAACACTTAAGTTTGTCTTATAAACTTATAAACTTGACCTGGCCCCAGTGTTTGCTATCTTTCTCTTCACATTGATAATTCTCTAATTTCAGGAGCTACATTGAGCCTTCAAAGTCTTTACTATGCACCAGGCTTCTTTCATCAGCTCGTGTGTCTTATTTCTTTTGGTTTTTAAAATTTGTTTGTTTGTTTGTCTTTGAAATATGGTTTCTCTGTGTGATGGTCCTAGCTGTCCTGGAACTTGCTTTGTAGACCAGGCTGGTCTTAAACTCACTGAGATTTGTCTGCCTCTGCCTCCCAAGTGCTGGGATTAAAGGCGTGAGTCATTCAACCCCCCCCCCCCCCATACACACGGGGTTTTTTTTTTTTTATTTTTTAAATAACACTTAGATGATTATTTCTGCTTAATTTGTGCATTTTTCTCCAACAACCAGTACCACCTTCCTTCTCCCTCCATTTCTCACTGATAATGACAAAAATACTAGATAGAAGCAAATTAGTGTGGATCATGGTTTCAGGTGGTTTTATCCATCATGGAGGAGAAAACATGGCAAAATTCACATGGCAGAGATGTCTCCCATTGGCAGAGACTCCTCACATACTGATAGACAGGAAGCAGAAGCTAGCCTGGAACAATATACTCTTCAAAGTCCTGCACTTTACTGGCCTGCTTTAGTCAGACAGGCCCTACCTCCTATGGGGGGGGCAGTCCATGGCTTTTTACCATATGTTGGTGATAGAGAGCTTAACACATACACTTGTAGGATACATTTCTGATTCAAATTTCAACGCTATCCACAGCATTAGTCAGTGTGTGTTGGTATTGCCCGTACAGTGCCCTGCAAATGCAGGGCAGAATTATCTTTTATATCACTGTATCCTAGAGCTTTGCAAATAAGAAGGCTGGGGCCTATGTTAAACTATTTGCTGTTTAGATATTTACTCTGGCTAAAGGGCTTTCCTCCAAGATGGTCACTCACATGGCTCTTGGCAGGAGGCCTCAGCTACTGAGAAACTGTATAGACATCTCCAGATAGATGCTTGAAAATCCACATGGCAAATGTCTTAGTTGGGGTTTCTATTGCTGCGATGAAACACCATGACCAAAAATTGGGGACAGAAGGGCTTATTTGGTTATTCTTACATAACATAATCCATCATTGAAGGAAGCCAGAGTAGGAACATGGAGGCAAGAGCAGATGTAGAGGCTGCCGAGGAGGAGTGCTATTTACTAGTTTGCAACCCATGACTTGCTCATCTTGCTTTCTTATAGAACCCAGGACCACCATTCCACAGTGATTGGGCAGGGCCCACCCCCATCAATCACTAATTAAGAAAATGCCCTATAGCTGGATCTCAGCTGAGCTTCCTTTCCTTCAGGTGACCCTAGCTTGGGTCAAGTTGCCATAAAACTGTCTAGTACAACAAAGTAGATTATATGACCTATGGTGATGATCCAGAAGAAAGAGCAAAAGGAAACAACTGTATGTATCTTTTTGTTGTTGGTGGTGCTGGGATGATATTAGAGATGCACACAAGCTGGGAAAGCACTCTGTTTCTGAGTTACAGTCTCAGTCTAAACTGCTGTATCTTCCAAGCCCCAGTTTCACTAGAATAATTATTTTGGTTACACTGGAGTAAGGAATTCACTTGAAATGGCTAGATACCACTTATTTTGAATGAGAAGAGAATTAGTCTCCACCTTTTGTAGGGCAGGATATCAAAGAATTTGAGCATATATTTGGAACCCACTGCACGACTTGAATAAAATGAACACGTGTTAAATAAGTGCACTGTAGTGGTTTGAACAAGAATGGCCTCTATGGGTTCATGTATTTGAATGCTTAGTCCCCAGTTAATGAAACTGCCTGAGAAAGATTAAGAGGTGTGACCCTGTTGAAGAAAATGTGTCAATGAGGGCGGACTCTGACTTGTATCAGCCCCAGTGTTGCCCTCTCTGTCTAGTGGTGTCTCAAGAGGTTAGCTCTCAGCTATTTCTCCAGCTGCCCATCTGTGGCCATGCCCAGTGGTCACAGACTCACCCTCTGGAATTGTAAGTCCCAATAAACTTTTTGGTTTTTTGTAAGATACCTTGATCGGGATATCTTATCATAGCAATAGAAAGTAACTAAGATGTCCACCAATCTAAGACCCTCTCATTCATTCATTCATTCATTGCTTCGAGATAACAGATGCTTCAGGAGTTTGTTTAAAAGAAGGATGAAAACTCCCTTAGGAAAGAGAAAGCATGAAAGTGGAGCTAGTCCTGATGCTCAAAAATGAGTGATTGGTCCAAAGGACAAGTGCTTTCCAATCAATCACCTTGTCATTGGTGTCCCAGACTATCCCAGGTCCTGATCAACAATGGCCATCTCCATTATTTGTTTCTGTCACTATGCCTAATAACAACTCTATGTTTTCTGGGTGAATTAGTTTGGTTCTGTCATTTTTGTAAATATTTTCCTCATATCTTCTTGAACTATTAACTCTTGGGAGATAAAGTCAGGGGGCATTATACTCAGTTTAGAACTTCATACTCATGAGTCACTGTGTAAACATTGCCAGGTTATGTGGGGTCCATTTATTGCACATATGAAATTGTATATTAAATAGTAGCTTTGCAGTCATTTTTGGAGAGCTGGAGACACCTGGACTTCACTCTTTTGACAGTTTGATGACCTCAGACATAACCCTCTCTACTTTAAAAAATTGCTTTGCAAATATTGTCTCATTCTTTTCCCAGTGACCCTTTAAGATTCAGGGAAGTAAGACTGGAGGTGTGGAAATTCTAGGAAGTTTTGCATAGCAGCTGTGGATGGGACCATCAAGCTCTTGGAACAAGCTAGTGCCAAGTACCAGAAATAGATCTAGGGCCAAGCTGTAACCATCCTGGCAGGAATGGAGATACTGTAAAGAGACACTGTACTTCTCCTTAAGCTTTTAGACCATTGAAACAATGGACTCCAAGGAACTGGAATTACCCCAGGAATCTCATGCTGGGAGAAGGAAAAAGCTAAGAACCTGATGCCAATCAGTCTTAGAGGGTTAGGGGGAAGGGTGGCAGATGGCATGGTAATGGGAGGGGGGAAGGACCACATACCTTGTCTCCTGGAAAGAGATTACATATAGTTCTGACTCCATGTCAGACCACCTTGCAGGAGAGAGCAGAGCAGGAGCCAGACAATGCTTCTGGGCAGAACCACATCTTGACCAGGATCATTTAGCTAAGCATATCTGTTTAGACCTAAGAAGAGTCTTGGGTAGGTGGTGGAGATGGTCCTGGACATTGTTCTTTATCTTTACAATGTGGCTAAATTGGAAGAAAAAAAAAAGGTTTTCCAAGATCATGTCTTTTTTTTTGGTAATTACATTTCAACTAATTTAGTGTGTGTGTGTGTGTGTGTGTGTGTGTGTGTGTGTGTGTGTGTGTGTGTGTGTATGCATCTGAGTGTAGGTACCTACAAAGGACAGAAGTGTTTAATTTCCTCCAGTGCTGGAGTTATAGGCAGTTGTCAGCACCCAACATGGGTGCTGGAAACAGAACTCAGGTCCTCTGCAAGAGCAAAATATGATCTTATTAACTGAGCTATTTTTCCACACTCACTGGGTGTCTGTATTTAGCTGTGTCTATTAGTGACTTGTCTTGGTGCTGTGACAACAGAACATGAGACAATAAATATGTTTAAAGGGCTTTAAACTTGCTTATTTTTATGTGTATGAGTGTTTGTCTGCATGTATGTGCGTACCACTTGCATTCCCGATGTTACAAAATACAATTTCTTGGAACTGGAGTTATGCATGGTCGATTGAGAATTTTTGTTGTGTGTATGGAAGGGCAGGGAAGATTTATTTAAAAGTTTCTATTTGTTTATGTCTTTGTGGATGCCTGAGGCCAGAAGAGGGCCTAGGATCCTCTAGGACTAGAGTTGCACATCATTGTGAGGAAGCTAGTAGGTGCTCGAAACCAAACCCAGGTCCTCTGCTAGAGCAGCAAGTGCTCTTAACTGCAGAGCCAGGTCTTCAATCCCCGGAGAAGGTTCTATTTTGGCTCACAGTTCGAAAGGGAAAGAGCCTTTCACGGTGGGAAGGCACAGTCGCTGGATTATGAGGCAGCTGATCACACTGTAGCCAGGGAGAGGAAGAGAAACAAATGGTGGTGCTCGGTTTTCTTTCTCTTTCTCCTTGTATATCTCACTGGGTCTTCCCTCCTCAGTTAAACCTCTCAGGAAGCACTCTCACAACCCAATCCCGAAGTGTGTCTCCTAGGTGATTCCAAATCCAGTCAAATTGACTGTGGAGATAACCATCACATTCCAGTTCAAGGTGATTTTACTGAGGAAGTTTGGAGATTCTGAGAGGAGGGAGGAACCACGGTTGTGTTTCTACTCTTAAAATGCTGAGATATTCTTTTCTTTATCTTCTATGTTGTCATTCAATAATGGCCCTTCTTTCTAGACGGTGTCCTTGACGTGGCCATGACACTTGGGTGCACACTTCTTTCTGTCTAAATATAGGGGGGAGGGGTGATGTTCTTGAAACCCAAATATTTGGTCAATGAGGTTTTCTGGGTTGTTGTTTATTTAGTATTTTTTTTTTTTTTGAAACAGGATCTTGCTTTATAGCCAGATAAGCCTTGAACTCCCGATCCTCTAGCCCCAGTCTCCTGAGCCCTGGAATTTTGAGCATCACCACCTTATCTGGTTTGAGGAGGGGTTCTTATTTTAAAAATTCTATAGTATCATTCAGTTGTGTGATCATAGTTTTTTCTTATTTTCTTTTTTATAAATCCTGGGTCTCGCATCTAAGTGGACAATGGATTGTAAGAGAATAGTGTGATCTAGTGTCTTAAACCTGAGCTGTAGGTTTAAGACACATGCTGTTCAGTCACTATCTGATGTGGCCCAAGCATGAACACAGTCCTAAGTACCCTCGTGGACATTTACATATGCTTTGCCTCTCCTTACCAGAAGACACTTATCTTAGGGTTTCTATTGGACTAAAAGCAACTTATAGAGGAAAGGATTTATTTCAGCTTCCAGGTCCACATCACAGTCCATCATCAAGAGATCAGTACAGGAACTCAGGAGAGAGGGACCCTGGAGGCAGAAGATGAAGCAGAAGCTTGGCAGAATTCTGCTTGCTGGCTTGCTCTCATGGCTTTCCCAGCCTGCTTTTTAATAGCACTCAGGGCTACCAGCTCAGAATGGCACTGCCCACAGTGAACTGGACCCTCCCACATCAGTGTTAATCTAGAAAGTGAACCACAGGCATATCCACAGGCCAAACTGGCAAGGGCATTTTCTCAAGTGAGTTCCCCTCTGCAGACTCTCACATGTCAGCCTGTGTCAGGTTGACTTAAAACCAGTGAGAACAACTCTGATATCAAGAGTTGACACACTGTACTTTCTGTTCACACACCTCCCAAAGGCTCATTGGTGGATTTTCTGCTCTGTGTTGTATGGTGTTTGCCCTTTCCTGCCTATCTCGTTTTTCTGTTACAGTTCTTCCTTAGCAGGCTAGGGCAGCAGAGGAGAGCGCGGGTGCACAGCCAAAGGCTGTAGAAGAAACTGCCTCATGGCCAAGCCCCTGAAGTGCAAATTAAGCTCATCCAGGGGCTGGGGAGATGGCTCAATGGTTGGGAGCATTGGCTGCTCTTCTAGAGAACCTGGGTTCAATTCCCAGCACCCACATGGCAGCTTACAACTGTCTGTAATTCAAGTTCCAGTGGTTCTCACACCCTCACACAGACAGACATTCAGGCCAAAAACCAATACATATAAAAAAAATAATTAAAAAAACAGTTCATCGGCATGGCATGAATATCTCAACTATGTGTCAGAAGAAAAGATGCAGGACCAGCCTGTGGTCCTGGCTAAGGACCAAAGAATTGCAAAGAAAATTGTGCAAATTTCTGGAACTGGGACCCTTCGTTCAAATGTGAATCAGTGACATTATGACACAGATGTCAGTGACATTATGACACAGATGTGAGCGAGTGAGTCATGCACATTGCACCAGAAAAAAGGTGATTTTTCTCTGCCCTTAGCAATAATCTATGTGCTGTGATAGAAATACGATCAACTAATGAAAAAAATAAAAGAAAGTTTGAAGTTTATAAAGTTGGAACGTCTTGCAGATCACAGATCACTGAAGACACCAAAAAGGCTGCCCACAGGATGGGGGAGGGGGCGTCGAATGGTAGAATGGGACATTTGTATAAAAGCAGATTTTTTTCCTTTTAATTTTAGCTCTTGTATTTTTTGTTTGTTTGTTTTTGTTTTTCTCAGACAGAGCCTCACTATGAGCAGCCGAGTCTGGCTTGGAACTCACTGTGTAGACAGATTTGCCTTTGCCTTTAAAGAGATAAGATTAAAGCTAATTTATGGACCCCGGACAGGACATATTTGCTTCTCAGCTTCTGTGTATGCTTTTGTTTGTATGCTTGTCTTCTGTTTATCTTTTGCTTGGTCCTTGGTGATGGGCTTGGGAGACCATGGTGGACGTGGAACCGTGTAGATTTGAGTTGGATTTCTGTTATAGTAATAGCTATGTTGATATTCTATGGACTTCATGACTTCCGGGCTCCCCACTTCCCTAATTCTTCCCATCCCCTCTTCTCCTTTCTCGTTCCTCTATTTCCCTCCTCCAGCTCTTCCCTTCTTTTCTCCTGCCCACTCTGTTCTCCTGCATCCCTCTCTTGCCTCCCTCCTCCTCCTCATTTCTCTCTTGTGTGTGTTTCTTATGTGTGCGTGTTTGTGTTTATACACTTAGTCTTGCACTCCTGCCTGCGTGTCTGTCTCTCTCTGTGTGTGTTGGTTTTGGATTTTTACTTTGTTTCAAACAGTTGCTCTGTTCACAGTTTCTCTTGATAGCCTGGCTGTCCTGGAACTCACTAGGTATGTAGACGAGGCTAGCCTTGAACTTCCTGCCTCTGCCTCTTGATTGCTGACTGACACCACCATGCCTGGCTCCCTTTCTTTGAGACAGGATCTTGATAGAAAGTCCAGGCTGGCCTTGAATTCCGATCCTCTTACTTCAGATACCCGAGTGCCTGTTTTGTGGCTGTAATATTTTTTTAAGTTGCTATTAAAATTACTCTATAACAGCAGGTGTGGTGGTACACATTTTAATCTTAGCACTAGGGAGGCAGCGGCAGGTGGATCTCTGAGTTTGAGACCAGCCAGGTTTATAGAGTTCCAGGACAGGCAGGGCTATGTAGAGAGACTCTGTCTCAAAAACAAACAGACAAGCAAACAAGGAAAAATAAAACAAAACAGAACAAAACCAAACCACCACCAACAATAAAACCAAACTCTATAAGAATTTCTTGACTTTTTTGAAATGAGACCAACAATATGTTCCTGTTTAAGACTGTCCAGGTGAGTCTGCTAGCGAGTGGCACCAGACGGTGTTAGTCAAACCACTGGTTTGATTTTTGATGGTTTCTTTGTTTTTTCTCTGTGTAGTTATTGTGAGCGGGCCCTTTTTTAGTAATGAGAGGTTTTGCAAACTAATTTTTACCTAAGGGCTGTAGAGGAAGGAATGTTCTAAGAAACTACCGATGAGGTGAATTATGACGAGATAAGAATAAATGCACTAAACCTGCCTCTGTGGTTTGTATTTCGATCATCTCCTGCATGGTGCAGCCTTCAAAGAAATGGGCAAAGAATATACAAACTCTGCCTTCAAGATTTTATTGAAGAATTTTGTTGGGCCACATGTTTAAACCACTGTTTAAAGACAAATACAATGGACTCTTGTCAGTTTCATAGGACCCAGAGGCAGGAGAATGACACTTAGTGAGAGGTGAGGTAAAGCCTGTGGGAGGCATGGATGCTCAAAATGGCAGAGGTCTCCAGTGGCTAGAGCTTTCCTCCAGGCAAGTAGGTGCCAATTTACACCTCCCAATGCCAGCATTCTCCTGGCCCTCAGGTTCACTCTGAGCAACCGGCTTGGCTGCCTGTTTGCTCTGCCCTTTCTTGCTGTGAACTTCAGTCTTGCAGTTTAACCCCAAGGAGAGGACACTCAGCCTTGTGGCATTGACCTTGGCTTGCACTCCAGTCATTGTGGGCTCCTCCTCCAGATTATCTTAGGTACACAAAGTTCCTGATTGGACTTGGTGCTCTTCCCGAGGGCTTCCCTTTTAGGTGTGTGGGCATTTTAGACAGAGGGGACACAGATGGACAACTGAGGGTGGGTTGGAATGTGGCCTGTGCCTAGTTGGGCAGAAGGTAAGGCTCCCAAATCTGCTTTTCAGATCCCGCTCATTATGAACAGGGTTCTGCTCTGGGGCCCTCTTGGGGCTTTTCCTGCCTGGTGAGACACCCTGTTCCTTACATTGTATTTCTGTGAGACTGATTCTACTTCCTGTTAAGGATGCCCACTTACACTTTCTTCCTCCTCCCTCCTGGCAACTGCAGGGGCCCCGCCTCCAGCAGCACCCAATCAGACCTCTTGCTAGAACAACTCTTCAGCCCAGGGACACTCTTGATCAGGACACACACACACCCTAGAGGCAGTGGGGATGTGGGAGAGAGTGCCTGGGTGAGCTTTTCTTCTGTTTGCTGAGCTCTGCCCTGGGTGTGTCCTGAACTGCCTTCGGGAGCAGAGTCTTAGGAGAGGGTTACACTCTGTGAAAGGCTGTGTATGTTAGAGAGAGAGAGAGAGAGAGAGAGAGAGAGAGAGAGAGAGAGAGAGAGAGAGAGAGAGAGAGAGAGAGAGAGAGAGAGAGAGAGAGAGAGAGAGAGCTGAAAGACCGAAAGACTGACTGAGAAGGGGAATCCATTTGTTTTGCGTGAAGCAAATAATGTTTTTGGAAAGATGCTTGCCAGATGTGGTAGTGCAGGCCTGTGATCCCTTTACTCAGGGGGGAAGTGGGGGACTAGCAAGGTCAAGGTCAAGCAGGGCTACAGTGAGATCTCGTCTCTAAAAGTGTGGGTGGGGGATAAATGGCAATAGATTATTATCATTTATACTTAAATATAATATATCATATTTTTAATATTTTTTTAATAATGGAAATGACAGCTACTTATCATGGGTTTCATTATTTTTTCACATTTACTAATCTTAAAACCACTTTTGCTCGAGAAGATAAGAGGGCTTGAATCTTTCTTGTAAAATGTATTTCTCTTTGGGGTCTTACCAGGTCCTGGGTTGTTGTAAGGCTGTGCAGATGTGACCCATGACTTATGCCTTCATGTCCCCTACTTTATGTTCCTCTAATGTGTCCGTTTCTTTCTTTAAAAAAGTGTGTTTTTCTTACATTTATGAATTTACTTAGGTATGCCTTTGTGAGTGTCATGATGCCTTGGTGTATGTGAAAGGCAAAGAACAAACTTCGGGAGTGAGTTCATTTCTTTTATCACGTCCCGAGACACAAACTCATGGTCCAGCCTTTACCTTCTGGGCCATCTCATCGGGCCTCACATCAGATCTCTTAACCTTTGACCTTTACTTTGGGCAAATCAGCCCATCCTTCTGTTCAGCTGACTTGCCACTCAGAGAGACCTTCTGTGGCTGGTTCCATCTGCTGAGTTCTGATTGAGCAATGTGTTCTCTTTCCCAGCACTCCCGTGTCTCCTTTGGAGCCAGGCATTCACGGATTTAGCATCCTCGCACACCTCTCCCAGGACACTAATTAGATTTAATTTAATACTCTCTTCTTTCCTGTGGTACTTATTTCCCCAGGGTCTAATTTCCTCGATGCATTAAGTTTGGTGTTTGCCACTGCTGGTTTTCTCAGATGTGCTGTGATCCTCGGTTATATTTTATGAAAGTCTGGATGTTGGCATTGAACACTTACTTGCCAGCCTTGGTGGGAATCCCTTTGCCCTTGGCGTGGACCCTTGATTGTGATAATGGGAATTAGAATTTAGTGCGTGGAGGAGAAGGGCTAAGTGTGGATGGAAGGAAGTACAGATATCAGGCAAGACAGTTCAGAAGAAGGGATTAGGCTGGCTCAGAGGAGAACTGATACAGATACAGAAGGAGATACAGAAGGAGGCTTGGTGGGTAGTAGGTGGAAAAAATTCAAGCTGAATGGCTTTTCTCAGCTTGGAACAGTGTGAGGTCAGTTTACTGTGGTGTGTGGGTCTTGTGCAAAGGGAAGTAGAGATAACAGACACATACCAGAGGCAAGGAGATCCTTGGGAGGAGGTTGCCATAGCTACAGTGACCATAATAAGATGTGGGGGTGGTGAGGGAAGAATTTGATGATAATTTTGGAGTGGAGCTGCTGAGGCCGGGCTTCAATGTTCCCCTAGGTGTAGAACCCCTGAGAAAGGAGGAGAGTCTTCAGTGTGGGTGGAGAGGGCAAGCTGCTGTCAAAGAAGAAGAAACAGGTCTGGGGAAGATGTCAAGCAAGGTCTGAGGTGCTGATGTGACCCGGGTAGGGAGGGAGCAGAAAGGCTGGGAGAGTGGGTGAGGTCCTGTGCAGGGAGGAGGTTGGGCGGGAGACAGGCTTATAACTAGTCTTCCTGGAGACAATGGTTGGTGTCCTGGCACATGGGTGGGGTTTCTGGGCACTCTGGAAGGGCTTCCAGGAAGTGAGAGGAAAAAGAGAAAGCTGTAAAGTAATCTGAAATGGAACTGTCAGAGAAAGGGTGTCAGTCTAGGGCAAAGGCACAGAAGCCCAAGGAAGGAGTTGTAGGAGAGGGGTGAGTGATAGGTCATGTGAACTGTGGACTGCCACAGTGCAGTAGCTCACAATGTTAGCCTGCCAGTTCTGATCCACACACTTTCCTACAAGGTACTTGTGTGAGCCTTTGAGACTGTATTTTCCTCATTTTACAGACGGGCCCTGGGAGACCAGAGATGCAAATATTTGAATCCTCCCCATGACCAGCACGATGGGGTAACATATGGGACTCAGGAACGTGTGTAAGAATGTGGAGCTGGGGGTGGTGGTGCACACCTTTTATCCAAGCATTTGGGAGGCAGAGGTAAGTGGATCTCTGTGAGTTCCAGGCCAGTCTGGTCTATAGAGTGAGTTCCAGGACAGCCAGTGTTGCACAGAGAAACCTGTCTGGAAAAGCCAAAAACCAACCAACCAACATTGTTAATGCATTTTAAGGGCTTTGAAACTCAGGATATATTTTGAATCTTTAAAGAAAAATTGTGCTCTGCACGCTGGGCCTTTGTTATGTAGGAACTCCATTTCCTCAGTATTAACTACAATCCAAAGCCTGTGGGTGAATGTAGTTATTTGAGAGCACATCAGTTCCACTCTAGTCCTACTACGTGATGAAGCTATGGGGCTTGGGGTGTCAGACAAGAACCTTGGTGCAGCACACAGAAGCATCCTCTGCTTCAAAGCCCTTGCTTCCATGTTATTATTAGCGTCTCAACTTACCCATCAGCTCCCCGGTTCTCCCTGGCTTCCTGGTCACTCTCTGTTACACTGTACACATGAGTAGACCTCTTCTTTCTGAAATTGGAGGAACCAGTGAGAAGGACTTGGATGGTTGCTCTACTGTTCTATCTTAGCAGGCAGAGAAGTTAGTCAGCTTTTGGTTCTAGGTGTTGGAGACTCCCCTCCAGGCAGTCTTGCCAGGCAGTGAGTGCTGTCCCTCTAGCTACACTTAGGGTCTGCTCTCATGTGCAGAACTTGGGTCTCTCTTGAGTCCAGCCCATTCCATGTTAGCTTGTTACCATCTTTGTGAATGGCTGCCCCATGAACTTGGAGGCTCAGGACAGGTAGTTCTGTCCCAAGAATGTTGCAGAGTTCCTTGCCTAATGTAGATCTGCCACCAGTGTTGGCTTTTGAGTAAACCGGGAAGGAGGAAGTGGCAACTATAGTGAAGGAAGCCTCACTGTCCCTGGAACTCCAGGAAAGCAAGGGTGGTCCCTTGGCCTGCTTGTGGCAGAAGCAGGACACTTTTTCTTTCCAAAGAGAAAGCCTCAGCCTATGCCCCTGGTTGCCTCATTTCTGAATTTCTTTGTTAGCATGCCTGCAAACTTTCCTGAAGAGCCATGTCATCACTGTGTCCCAGTGAGGACCAGCCAGCAGGTACAGACCGCTCTGGAAATTTGCCCTTGGGGAGTGAGGGTGACATCCAGTAACTGGCCTGGCTGATGTTTATCAATGTGCTTTCAGTGAAAATTGTTTGGTGTGAGATAGAACAATACAATTGCTTAATAATGGTTGCCTGCAAAAACCATTCTAGTCAAAGGCAGTTTCCACACAAACTGATTTGGGTGAAATAATTATGAAAATGTGAAAAATCAAATTCCTAGATGTAAGTGGCAAGCACTTTCTAAGAATGAACACAGTGAGCCTTAGCTTTCCTGCTGGCCTTACTGCCTGTCAGGCACAGATATGGAGACTGATTTGTTAGCTAATGAACCTGAAAAGATCTGATTCTTACCACTGAGAACAAATACCCTTCAATACTATACATGGGGAGAGAAATGAAGCAAAGCTGATTTAATGAAGCCAGTGTCCTGATGCCTTTCTCATTCCAGGCCCCACCTTCCTCATTTATGGCCTTCCAATGCTTGCTCAACCCCTAACATATTCAAATTGGATTCTAAAGCCAAGCATCCTTGTTCAAACCAGATCCTTAGGTGTAGCCTCTGAGGCTGGAATTCAGGTTGTTATAAAAGCAAGGTGAAAGTTTGTGGCTGAAGGGAGCTTTGTGATTGAAAACAACAAAATAAAATTAACTTGTTACTTTATAATAGTGTTTTTTTAAACTTATTTTTACATGCATTATCTGTGCCTGTGTATGTGTGTGCTCACAAAAGTATGCACTTTTCTGTGCTTATTGAAGCCAGAGGACAACATTGGATATCATTTTTTCTCAGGCACCATATAACTGATCTGCCTAGCCCTCAAATTTTTTTGAGACAGGGACTTTTGCTGGCCTGGAACTCACTAGGGGAGGCTGGCTGACTGATCCCAGGATCTTCTTCTCTCTGCCTCCCTAGCACTGGGGTTACGTGTACACATCAGCATGCCCAGGGTCTTGTTTGTTTTTATGTAGGTTCTAGGGCTACCCCTCAACTCTGGGGGCTTGTTTATTGGTCCTACATTTACTTTTTAAAATGATGCTGGAGATCAAACCCAGGGTCTCACAGATGCAAAGTTAGCCAAATAAGCTACACCCTCAGCCTGTAACACACATATCTATGCATAAATGCCATGGCACAGGGTAGTCAGTGCAGTTGGCCTCAGACTCTGGGTAGTGTGCCTACGTAGCTGTGTGCTATGTTGTGATGTGACAGACTTTTTCTACTACGTACGTCACAGACTTTTCTTGCCCCTATTCCCTATATAACAAACACACTGTGACAATTACTGAAATGCCTTCCTATTGATTTAGGTAATATAGATCACAGAGATGATTAAAGTATGTGAGAGGAGATGTAGGTTTTGTGTAAGTTCTATGACATATTTGCCATTTATATAAGAGACTTGAGGATCCATGAGTTTTCATTTCTATGGCAAGGAGGATTCTGAAACAACTTGTAAACACCAATGGATGACTACCTAGTGTTGCATATAGGCCCACAACCTTTCAGTGTCCCAAATCTCCAAATGACAAGCCCCGTCCACTGTATTCTTCGCAGAAGTAATAGGAGGGGTGGGATGTCACAGAGCTTGGGGGAACGATCTGTACTTCATATGTACCCGGTTCCTCGTGAGTCTCCATTTCCAGTTCCTATGCCCCTTTCTCCATGCCCCTTGCTTATTTTATCCTAAGAGTCCTCAGGCTACCCTCACTCCTGACAGCCACTGCTGAGGACCTTATAGAAATGGACAGTGGGCCTTTGTCAGTATTTAGCTCTGTTGGTCAGATGAGTCATTGACCTTGAGCCCAGGTGCCCACAGGATTCTTCCAGATAGACCTCTGCATCGCACCATTCATGATGCAAATACTTAAGCTAGCTGTTGGGGCATAACCTTCTAATCCTAAGACTCAGAGGCCGAGGAGGGAGGGTAAAGAATTCAAGGCCAACTTGGCTACCCAGCCAGAATATCTCAAAACACAACACAACACAAACAACAGGACCAGCAAAAAGATCTCATTGATTCCCCCAGTTTGTTGATCTCCACAATTTTTCTCGTATGGAAAAAGGGTCTAGGTGTTGCAAATACCTTTTTAAAGTATAATTTAAAAAAATGATTCTTTGGGACTTTCATATCATGTACCCCAATCCCAATCCTTTTCCAGTCCTTCCATGTCTGCCCTCCACCCAGGTAGCCTCCCTACCCCCAAAGAAAAATAAAAGAAGAAAAATAGTTTGCTCCTTTGCCTTTCCACTCTGTCACCTCTTCATTAGTCTTGGGAGCTGCTGTGTACCACACAGTAGACCCCTTTGTCCAAACAGCTTCGCTTGCAAATGTTCATTGCAGTGAGTTGTTGGTTCAAGGCCTCTACCTTCTGATACACCATTACCACGGGATCCTCACTGAAATTTCTCTCCTATATCCTGCTTTGTCCTGGGTCATGGAGATCCTGTGGCTCTGGTTCTGCAGGAACAGTCCCTTGGAGCGCTCCAGAGGTCTTAGATGGGATAGATGTTAGGGTGGGCCAATCCAAAGCCCTGGATGTAGGCCTGGGTGGTAGCTGAGTTGGTCAGTCTGGGCCTCCACAGGGATCTTCCTGGAATCAGGTGAGGGGCAGAGCCAGCTCTCCTGCACCTACACCGTCATGGTCAGCTCTCTAGAGAATATGGTAAGGGGTGGGGCCATCTTTTCCATTTCTGCTGCTGGTGAGGAGGAGGCCAACCTGGATGTCAGCATGATCTCAAGTGGCAGCACAGGCCACTCAGATCGGTATGGCCCTGGTACAGCATGATCCTCGGACATTAACATGGCTTCAGGTGGCAGCCCAGACCTAGGTATCTGTATACAGATGCCTTTGGTGGTATCATGGCTACGAATATCAATACAATAAATACTTTTATGCAGTTTCTCACATTGTCAACCTTTATGCCTCTCTCTCTCCCCCCCCTCCCTTAAGACAAGGTTTCTCTATGTAACAGCTCTTGCTGTCCTGGAACTTGCTTTGTAGACCATGCTGGTCTCAAACTCACAGAAATCCACGTGCTTCTGCCTCCCAAGTGCTAGGATTAAAGGTGTCACCAAGGCCAGCTACTTCTTATTTCTTGGACCTGTACTTTTGCAAAGATCACAGGAGTCACCTAGTCTTGTATTTCTCTCTCATGTGCACAGCCCTTTATTCTTTATTTTTCTGAGACAGGATCTCACTGTGTAGCCCTGGGTGGCCTGGAACTGGCTATGTAGACCAGGCTAGCTTTGAACTCTTAGAGATCTATAGCCTCTGCCTCCCCAGAGCTGGGATTAAAGGTGTGTGTGACCACATTCAACAACAGGTTTTCCCTAGCCCTTCTTCTTACTCTCCAGTCAGATCCCTCCAATCCTCTTGAGTGGGAAACCTGCCTGTTAGGATCTTAGTTGTAGTTGAAACCCTAACTAACTGGAAGATGGAACTGGCTGTTATCACAAAACTGGAACTCACTTTTGAGGACTACAGGGGTGACACGCAGAAGTAGGCTTCCTGTAAGGGGCACATATCTGTGGAGAAAGTGAGAAAAACTAAGTAAGGATAAATGTAACTCAAGTAGGTCAATGGAAGTCAAATTAAGGAAGAAAGGCTACTTAGGGCCCACCAGTTTCCTAATTAATATTAATTATAAATGCTCGGCTGATAGCTCAGGATTGTTAGTAGTTAACTCCTACATTTTCAGTTAATCCATATTTCATATCTACCCTCTGCCACGTGGTAGTAACTTCTTTCAACGTGTCACATTTATCTTGCTTCTTTCCACCTCTCTCCCGAGACGCCTCCCTTCTTCCTAGTGTCTTCTGTGTAGTAAGAAGTTATACCTCCTGCTAGCTACCAGCTAGTCAGCTCTTTTATTTAAGCCAATCAGAAGGTGACTTGGCAAAGACACATGTTCACAGTGTATCCACAACAGCCTTCCTTCTATGGGGAGATAGCATTGGAAGCTGAAGGGTTTGGACCCTGTGTGGGCCTCCTCCCCATTTCTGTGACTTGGTCAGGTCCAGAGCATCTCTCTCACAGCTTTCTTCCTTCCTCAGCTTTCTGCAGCAACAGCACACTATTTCTATCCAAGACCAAGCAGCTCATACTTTGGCTTCTCTCCCTGATCCTGGTAACTGCACTACACACCAGCTTTATCATCCTCCTCCTCCAAGCCCCTGACATGGCACCTTCTCTCATCTGCCTCCTTTGTATATGATCCTCTGGTCACCAGGATGGCTTCTGTTCTGGCCAAAGCTGGTCCCTCTTGGCTAGCATGTTATAAAGGCAGTACTCCTCTGCTTTTGTGTCAAGAACAAGGTGCAGGGATAGGTTCTGAATGGGCTTTGGGGAAACCAAATCCTGCTCACATCTCTGCTTCAAAGCTTGAAGGAAACCCATGAAGACTGTAGACATCAACCCACCAATACCAGCTGCACAACTGTACACACATGCATTTCTGATGCTAAAGTGGTTACATTCAAATCAAAATATCATAAATCAAAAGAATATTGAAGGCACCCAAACTGTGGCCCATTCTAGTGTAGCCCTACCCACCTTAACATATTCAGAACATGTGTGTTAATCTTCAGTGAGCAAAGCCATCTAAGGCAAAGACTATTTTATGACAGTGTTATGTGCCATGGAACTTATTGAATATTGTACTCAAAGCGAAAAGCAGAATGGTTGTGTAGATGTACATTTATATTATTATAGAGTTGAAAATCTATGCCAAGTAATCAGTCAGGGTAAGGTTGTCTGAGACATGCTGGAAAAACGTATTCTAGGCTATCAAAGGGATGCCCCCTGCCCCTTCTCCCCCCCCCCAAGTCTTTCTGTGTTTTCCAGAACTCCTGGACTCATTTTGGCTGTGACTACAGGTATCTATGTAGCTCCCTCAATTGTATATGTATGTTATGTGCCAGTGTGCATATGGAGGCCAGAGGGCAAATATAGTGTTTGGTGAGATAAGTTCTCTTAATGAACCTGGGGCTTCCTTATTGGGCTAAACTTACTGGCTAGGAATCTCCAAAGACATATCTGTGTTGCTTTCCTGATGTTGGGATTATAGGCCTATACTGTCACACCTGAGTTTTTATATGACTGTTGGGGGTCCAAATTAGGTTCCATACGGTCACAGTAGCTCTTTACTCACTGAACCATCTCTTCAAAACACACACACACACTCTCTCTCTGTTTGTGTGTGTATACATGTATGTGCATATTTAACAGAAAGGTAAAATGGAGCTTGCAGGCTCCAGAGGAGAACTTCACTAGAATCTAACAGTCCCCATCCAGTTAAGTTCTTAGAATATTAACTCAGTGCTAGATCTATAAAAGAGGATTGTATGACAGGCTTTGTCAATGAGGGTTTATTAGCTTCAAATGTCTGGTGTTCTTTCTTAGATCATGGGAGTTAGAAGCCCTCCTGGGAAGATGCTGAAAGGTAATGGGAGGCTAGTCTCTCAGGGTGTGTGATCTTGACTTTGTTAACTTGCAGCATAAACCAAACACAACCACAAAGGGAACTGGACAGATGTTAGGAGTTCCATTTGTTGATTTATTGATGATGTCAATTTGGTACCAACTTATTTTGCCACTGTAGATTATGCTTAGATAGAATATACATCACAATAGCAGGGCCCTTTTTATTCCTGAAGGATATTTCAAGACCCCCCCCCCATACTAAATTCCATGAATATTCGAGTCCATAAAGTTTATATACTAGCATGGCATCGTTTTCTCATATAGCCTATGTATTTCTTCCCATACCCTTCAGGTACTCTGTAGATGACTTATACTACCTAACAAATTCAAGGGCCATGTAAATAGTTGTTGTATAGCACTGTTTAAAGAAAGAAAAGTCTGTGTGTGTATACCCCAGGTGCACGCTTCTCCTGCCCCCCAAATATTTTCCATCTTTGGTTGATTGGATCTTTGGGTGTGGGATCTGCAGCTTTGCAGGGCCATCTCATTGTCTTCAGAGCTGGGCATGGTGGTGCATGCCTGTCATCCCAGCAGTTGGTAGTTGGATGCAAGAGGACCAGGATTTCAAAGTTGTCCTAGGACCTAGGACCTATGCTCTAATAGGATAGTCTGGGATACATGAGACCCTATTTCAAAAAAACTGAAAACAAAACTAAAAACCCCCAAAATCTAACAACAAAATAAAAACCAAAACACATTTTCTTCTGGATTCTCATCAGAATATGACTCCTAATTCTTTAAACATATAACTAATGTCTAGAAGCATCCTTAATTACTCAGATCTCTATCTGTAATTACTCAGTATCTTCATTTTCTTGGCCCCTCTGTAAACATAAAAGTAGATTTCAAGCCTTATTGCCAGCTTTTTTTTTTTTTTTTTTTTGCATTGCTTCCCTTCCCTTCCTCCTATCTTAGTGATGGAATTGAACTCAGCCCAGAGCTTGCTAAGAAAATATCCCCCACCTGGAGGGTTTCTGGTCTTGGTTGCTTGTTTGGGGATTGCACACTGTCTTCATCATTGTGGATGTTGTCAAAGTTTGTTTGTAGACACATGCTTTCCTTAGCCAGTCCTAATCTCTTTCCAGAACTTACTCTTGCTCCCCAGCACAGGTGGGAGCATGCCAGAACTGGACTAAATCATGCAGCCTTTGAAAATCAAGCTTGCTATTGAGGCATTAAGTTGGAGGCAGTGTTGGCAGGAAGCTGCATCCGATCACAGGAACGGTCCAGTGCTTGTGCTACATTAAAATGGGCTTCTTTATGTCCCAGAAAGTTACATGTCACTGACAGAACTGCCTCAGCACCATCATGGACACACTGTAGTCTGCATGTTTGAACTTGCTGGAACAAAATGATTTCCTCACTTTGTTACGAAAAAAATTGCTAAAGAAAATAATGAGTATGTTTTAGGTGGAGGAGAAGGTCCTGAAAAATTAACATCTAGATTTGTGCCACAGCACAAAGTCACTTATAGAAGGCATGTACTTTGAAATAAAGCACAATATACTATAAACTGCCTTTGTGAGTCTTAAGTGCCCCCCTCCCAGACAAATTCTCTCTATGTGGCCCTGGAATTTAGGATGTAGAACTGGCTAGGCTTGAACTCACAGAGATCTATCTGCCTATCTCCAGAGTGCTGAGATCATAGGTATGCACTGCCACACCCAGCCCTACCACCCTTTGAAGGACAGAGTTTTGCTGTGCAGCACAGGCTAGCCAAGGACTTAAGATCTTGGCCTTCCCTCTCCAAATGCTAGGGTGACAGGTAAGTGCCACCACAGCCAGCTTAGTCTTTAGCCTTTTTTCTCTTGTGTTTTTTTTTGTTTGTTTGTTTGTTTGTTTTTTGAGACAAGATCTCACCTTATAGCCTTGGCTAGCCTGGAATTGACCAGACTGGCCTTGAACCTGAGTTCCACCTTCAGAGAGATCCACCTTCCTCTACTGAGGAAGGCTGAGGTTAAAAGTTCACCCCCAACTCCATCATACCTGGTGACACCAGGTGCCTGGAGCCTGAATGAGGCATTGTATTTTATAGAGCATCTGCAATCAGGTTTACATACAACACATTATCTGTTCCCCACCTCCCCCAACTGGTGCGGCCTATTCCCTCAGCACCCTATCTAGTCTTCCTGTTCTTAGGAATACCAGTCTTTCTGGACAAGCGATGTGGGTCAGCAATGACTTTCCCTCAGAGCTATTTATATTTTACTAGGAGATTCCTGGTAATATCACCAGTTTCTGCATCCAAGTAAATATATCTCCAGTGCAGGGAATTTGACATATGTGACACACAAGCTATGTAGATAATTTTGCCTGGGAGAGGGGTTCCTTTCCAACCCCTCCTCCCCCAAGAGACTTCAAATTTTATGAATCATCTTTGTTTAGTTCCTTTGGGCCTGTTTCCTGGTCTGTTAATAAATAGAGATGATGCTTTTATAATTGTTTCCTGCTCTAACATTTCAGATTCCATGAAATAAATGGTTTCTCCGTACTAGTGTGAGAGAGGTCACCTACTTTATTTTTCAGGACACTTGGAGCTCACCGGTCATCATTTCCATTGAACACTCACATATCCAGGCACATGGCAGCATCACACACAATAGCTGAAAGGCAGAAGCAATCCCACTGTCATTAAAGGATGGATAAACAGTAAAACGTGAGAAGTACATGCAGGGGAATGTTCCTGAATCTAAAAAGGCAGGAAATCAGACACATATTACAACATGAATGAAAACTTCAAACTATGTTATAAATAATAAACCTGTCCAGTGTTTCTATATGCACACATGCATACATATTTACACGTGTACGTGTATATACACACACATATGTACATGCATACATGTGCTGGTTACTTTTTCTCTACTTGACACAAATTAGACCCGTCTGGAAAGAAGGAACATGAATGGAGGACCTGCTTCCATTTGATTTGCCTGGAGGCATGTTTGTGGCATTCCCTTGATTAATTATTGACTTAGGAGGGCTCAGCCTACTGTGGGTGCTGTTACCCCAGGGCGAATAGTCCTGGTCATAAAATAGAATAAGCCAGTGGAAAACTAGTCAGTAGATAGCACATCTCCAAGGCCTCTGTTTCAATTCCACTCTTCGGGTTCCCGCTTGAGTCTCTCCCCGTCTTCCTCTCATGCTGGACTGTGATTGCAATGAGTAAGCCAAGAAACCTTTTCTTCTTATGGTAGTTTGAATATAATTGGCCTCCATAATCTCATAGGGAACGCTACTCTTAGGAAGTGTAGCTTTGTTGGAGTGGGTGTGGCTTTGTTGAGGAAGTACGTCACTTTGGGGGCGGGTTTCGAGGTTTCCTGTGCTCAGGATACTCACCCGCCCCAGTGTCTCAGTTGACTTCCTGTTATCTGCTGATGCAGTACCCTCAGCAACTTCTTCAACTCCATATCTGCCTGTACATCACCGTGCTCCCGGCCATGTGGATAAAGGACTAAACCTCTGAAATTAAATTCTTTCTTTCCTAAGAGATGCCCTGGTCATGGAGTCCCTTCACAGCAATGAAACCCTGGCTAAGGTACCTCTAAAGTTGCTTTTAGTTATGATATTTTATCACAGCAATAGAAAGTGAACTAACACACACACACACACACACACACACACACACACACACACACATGACTGCATGATTCTAATGATAGGAGAGAACTAGAAAGGACCAATTTGAAGAAATAGGTAGAATGGTGTTGTCAGCCTTGGAAAGGAAGGAGGAAGGTTTTCTTAGTTAGGCTTTCTATTGCTGTGATGAGTCATCCCGACTGAAAGCAACTTGGGGAGGAGAGGGTTGTATTTATACATCTCTGTTCATCACTGAAGGAAGTCAGGACAGGAACTCAAACAAGGCAGGAACCTGGAAGCAGCAGCTGATGGACAGGCCGTGGGGATTGCTGCTTACTGGGATTAAAGGCATGCACCCCCCGCCCCCACCCAGCTTGTTCAACTGATTTTTAAGCAACAGTTTATCTAAGCAATGCTAGTCTTAGAAATGCACATTTATGTTCCACATGTTTTGTTTCTGTAGATCATGAGTCAGGAAGGGGCTTGTCATGTTTTACCAAGTAACATCCCTGATTTAAATGGGACAAATGTGATATAACATAGGAACCTCATAGGTAATGAAATATTATACCCAATTTCTCCTTCTTATAATCACACACACAAATGTAGTGTAAACAGTATATCTTGAATCTCCAAAGCCATCTCTCTTACACTTGGACTTGACTTTCCTTTAGAAATTACCAAGAATGATTCATAGAGCAGGGAACTCAGGGTAACAAGTAGGCTTCACTCTTTTATCTGCATTTTTTT
Source organism: Phyllotis vaccarum (assembly GCA_033318265.1). Lineage (NCBI taxonomy): Eukaryota > Metazoa > Chordata > Mammalia > Rodentia > Cricetidae > Phyllotis > Phyllotis vaccarum. The sequence continues at coordinate 41,598,238 of JARWLC010000011.1, read as the reverse complement.
TATGTATGCAGGTATTTTGTGTGCACTTATGTCTGTGCATCAACTGCCTGTAGAGGTCAGAGAGGGCGTCCGATTCTTTGGATCTGGAGTCACAGGAGTTAGCATAAGCTTCATTCTTTCTTCCCAGATCCTGACATGAACCAGAGCTTGTGTCTAGATGGCTCTCTTTAACTTGCCCTGCCCTTGAACCCTTGATTCCTCATGGCTGTGCAGAAGAGTACTGCATTAAGACACAGAGAGCTAGAACTGGAGGAAAAACATTGAGTCCCAACCAGAACGCCATGTGTAATTTTCTTAAGCTTACTTTTTCTTCTGAATATAGACTCAATGTATATTTTTTACTTCGATAATATTACAAAACAAAAACTTACCTTCTTGAGATGCATGTGTGGTGGCAGAACTAGAGGCTGGACCTAGGGCCTTGTGTGTATATTCTACCACATTACAGTTTATTTCCCCTTCTGTGTTGACCATTTTTAAGGTATATAACTAACTGGCATTAAGTACAACATTGTTATACAACCATCAGTGCAAACATCACTACCCATCCCCAGAACCCTTCCATTTCCTGATCTGGACCATTCCCCCAGAGCTCCAGAGTGCCCTTCCTTGGCTTCCTTTTCCCAGCAGAGTCTGTTTCTTGCTCTTGCTGGTGGCCCTGCCATCCTGATGGCTAAGGGTACTAGTAAGGACTAGACTGAGTCATGGATACCCCTTGTGCTCTCCCCTGACCTATCAGCCTACACACACACACACACACACACACACACACACACACACACACACACACACACATACACACCTCTACTTTCCTGTTGTTAATTTTCTTATTTCTTGTTTTTACTTATTTATTAGTCATTCAAGGACTGTCTATTTAGAGCAATTATTGCCTATTTTGCAAACACTTTTAGGGATAGGTACATATTGTGGTGTTTGACCCTGAAAAATAAGTGTTTATTAATACTCTGTAATGTTCCATATAAAAAAAGCAACATTAACATCCTACATTTCCCTCCCTGTGGCTCAGGCTAACCAGTATTCTGCACTAACCATCTTCAGACTGTCCTCATAGGAAGCAAGAAAAAGGGTTTCTTATGTTACTTGTGAGTGCTACGTGCCAGAAAGTTGAAGAAAAGTTAATTAGTAAGGGGTTTAGTGATTTCTTTTTTCTTTTCCATTTTCAGATGCACAGGACTCCCGTGGACACCACACTGGCTGCGTTTGGAAATGGGTGGGGAGAAAAGTTCTGCCTTCTGGAGCTGCCTCGAACCTTTTAAAACCCAGCTCTCCAGACAACCTCTGTGAACTGTGGCTGTCAGAAAACCATCAGGCCAGACAAGCCAATCCAGAGTCTCCTAAATACCAGCAATTGTCCCGTCCAGAGCCCATCTGGGCTTTGTGGAAACGGGGGATTCGAGTCAAGGAAATTACAGGCTACCCAGCCACCAGGCCTCCTGAAAAGATTATGGGGTGACTTGCCCATCTTTAGGTGGGTCAGGGGTTTTGAGGGGAGGTTAGAGTCAAAGCCTGTAGTTAGTGTTGAAAGGCTGAGTTTGGAGTCTCAAGGTGATGCAGGTACCGTCGACAGAGTGCCAGGCAGAGAAGAATCTGTCTGGGCTCCTGTCCTGGTTTCCACACAGCCAGAGGGTGACTTGGTCACTACCTTTTCTGAGTCTCAGTTGGCTCTCTAGGAACACTTGCGGCACAGTGACTTGTCACCCCTGTGCCTTTCAGAATGGGGTGGTGCAGCTAAGCAGCAGCCTTGACTAGCTTAGATTTTCTAATGGTTGTCATCAGAAGGGAGGGTACCACCTAGACACTCCAGTGTCTACTTGTGACTGAGCTGCCTTCTAAGGAGGCCCTTGATGAGTCAGCCTTTTACCACCTAACATTCTCCACTGGATTTTTTTTTTTTTTTAATTCCCTGGAGATTCAGAGATTCTGTCATTACTGCTCTTCAGGTGGGACAGTTACAGAAAGCTTGGGAGGGTCACTATGAATTGTTCACTGTTAAATGGTGAATCCTGGGGTGGGAGAGATAGCTCAGTGGTTAGGAGCATTTGACTGCTCTTCCAAAGGTCCTGAATTCATTCCCAGCAACTACATAAATAAATAAATCTTTTTATTCTTTTTCTTTTTTAAAGGATGAATCCTGCTCCACCTCCTATCTCCAATTCATACACTGAAGTCATAATCCATGGGTACCTGGGAGTGTGATTTTATTTGGAAATAGGGTCACTGAAGATGTAATTAGTTAAAACAAGTTCACATTGTATTAGCCTGATCCTATCATTCAATATGACTTGTGTCCTTATAAAAAGGGAAATTTGGATGCAGAGTACATGCACACACACTTGTGTTCAAAGGACAACAGGCACAAGATCCAGGTGTCAGCTGATAAGGTCCAAAGACACTTATCCAGGGTCCCAGGCTCCGAAGGGGGAGTGGCCAACCCCAATCATAGTGAGACTGCTGAGATCTTAAGAGGCCCATTTCCTGGTTCCTGACTGCTAGAGAAACCGGTTCGGCATCCATTGTCCACCGTGTAAATAATCCAGTCTATCAGATGCCTATATAAGCTATTACGTATATCATAAATGTTGACTTATATTTTAATAAATATTAATCTTAAATTAATATATTTCAAAAAACCCTCTGCCTTCACACACACACACACACACACACACACACACACACACACACACACACACACTAGTAGAGGGATGTCTTGTGAAGATGAGAATGGAACATTGATGATTTAATAATATTTGAGATCAGAGATTGTCACCAAGGCACCAGAGAACACTAAGAAAGGAAGTGTTAAGCTGGAAGCTGGTGCTGGAGAGATAGCTCAGCATTAATTGCTCCTTTTGCAGACTACCCAGGTTTGGTTCCAGCACCTACATGATGGCCCACAACCATCTACAGCCCCAGTTTCAGGAGATACCACGCTTTTATCTGACCTCCACAGGAACCAGGGTTTTGTGTGTGTGTGTGTGTGTGTGTGTGTGTGTGTGTGTGTGTGTGTGTGCAGGCAAAATATCATAAAATAAATCTAAAAGAGAAGAGGAGGGAGCAGGAAGCAGCAGCAAGAGCAGCAGCAACAAGCCATGGCTCTGAGACTATCTTCATCCTTACAGTTCTCAGGAAAAAACCTAAACACGACTTTGTGTCATTTCTGTTTCATAAACAGTTGAGCTTCAGCCAATCACAAATAGCTATACTTCAGCCAATCACAAATAGCTATACTTCAGCCAATCACAAATAGCTATACTTCAGCCAATCATAAATAGCTATTCTTCAGCCAATCACAAGCATCCAGCTGATCACACCACTCCCCAATAAAGCAAATACTAGGTGATTTCTTTAGCTTGCTTTTGTGGTCTATAAAAGCTGATGGCTTGCTTCTCTCCACTTCCTCCATTATGAATGTTGCTTAAGGTGTGAAATGTTCTTTGCTCGGTAAACCTCATTTAATTTAATATGTTTTGAGTTTTCCCCTGAAGCAATCCTGTCAACCCTCAGGTTTAAAACCAGGAGACAATGGTGGTACACACCTTTAATCCCAGAACTCTGGAGGCAGAGACTTGTGGGTCTCTGAGTTCGAGGCCAGCCTGGTCTTCAAGAGTGAGTTCCAACACTGCCAGGGGTACATAGAGAAACCCTGTCTTGGAAAACCAAAACCAAATCCCAAACCAAAAACCAAACCAAAACTCAACAAAAATGAAAAAGAAACCCCACAACAAACAACCCAACAACCAAAATAGACACAGTAAATCTCTGTGGTAGAAACCATCCAGCCTGTGAATCTGTGTCAGAGCAAAGCGCTACATTGTCTTCCCAACAGAGCACCTCAAAGCTTGCTTGCAGAATTGTTCTCTTAAGCTATTTTTATCTCATCAAAATGTTTAATGATATCAGCTTTAACATTTTTATTAAATTAAATTAATTAATTAATCTTTGAGACAGGGTCTTTATGAAGCTCTGGCTGTCCTGAACCTCACTGGACCAGGCTGGACTTGAACTTACAGAGATTTACCTCTGCTGGGATTAAAAATGTGTGTCACCACAGCTGATTTAGATACCTTCAAATAACAAATAGAGCTTGATTACAGAAAAAAGTTCAAAAATTCTTCCTTTAACTTTAAGACTTTTAATTTTAGCAGCTGTTGTTTTTACACTAGAAAAAAAATTCAAACTCATTTTAAAGCAATTTATTGGGCATATTTTCTTAGGCATTTTATTGGCATCTACTGTTTGAGCTCCTAACCTTAGGTCAGCCCTCATCCTAGAGTTTATAATAGACTATGAAGCTTGTGTTCTCTGACCTAACATTTCCCACACTTTCTGCCATATTTGAGGGCCGCCACGACTGGGGTGGCTGGTTCTGCGGAGCAATGATGGGGGTCCTGCTTCTCAGTGAGGTGCTCTCTGAGATGTGTTTGGTAGTTGTTTGCTGTTTTTGCCTTTACTGGGTGACTGAAACTCTATTAAGCAAAAACATGGATAGAAACAGACCAGTGTGCTAAGTTTAGGGCACAATTATTAGATGCTAAGTCCTCGTGGACATCTGATTTTTGCTTTTTGTTTTGTTGAAGGATTCTGTAGAAGGCCATGGAGTCTAGGTCTAAACATGGCAACCCTTTCTATAAAGGTCCAGGTAGTAAAATACATTAGCTTTTGCTAAACTTACAGCTTCTGTTACAGATATGGAAGTATAAAAGTAACCACAGAGATGTAAACAGGCAGGCAGGCCATATGTAGTAAGATTTTTTTCCTTTGGGCAACCAGCTCCCAAATAATGACACAGAGAATTTTTATTAATTATGACAGCTGGGCCTTAGGCTTATCCCCACCTAAATTAACAATCTAATTTAACCAATTCATAACAATCTACATTTTGCCTCATGGCTTTTACCTTTCTTCCATTCTGTATGTCTATCTCTGTGTCTCCTTGGTGTCTCTCTTGAGCACCTAAAATCATCCTGAGTTCCTCTCCTTTCCCTAGAAGTCCCCATCTGTCCTGCCTAGCTATTGGCCATCTTTTTTTTTTTTTTTACACCAATTACAACCACACATCTTCACAAACATCCCACAGTAGCTATATTCTAATAAAGCTTTATTATCCGATACTTCGAAGTTTAAAACAGGCAAGAAAATTCATGTAATTTTTGCAAGTCATAAACAGTCATTTTTTCTTAAATATTTCTATTTTTGAAATGTAAATATTGTTTTGTTTTCCTCACAAGCAATAGAGAAATTAAAGCAGCAGACAAGATTTAGCCCATAAATGTTAGTTTATCAACTCCTGGTCTGGTGAACAGACCATGAACTTTGGGGTCAGGAAAACTAGGATTTCAAGTGTGTTTGTCACTCGCTGGCTGTGTGACCTTGGGCGAGTTACACAACCCTCTCTCCAGAACTTGAAGAGTTGGTGTGCACACTGAAGATAACTTATGTAAAGTTTCCGGCTTCCAGAGAGCACTCAGTAACCATGAGTTCCTTTTTGATTTCTCTCTGTAAGAATTCATAACCTGAGCACAAAGTCCATCCTAAGCCTTGGAGGGCAAAAGAAGCTGAAAAGTGGAGTATTCAGTGCTCAGCACAGGCAACATGCTCTTTGCCCTGACTACAAACACACATGTGCAAAGTGTTTATGTTTATACACGAATCTCACAGCTTTCCACAATGGCAGGAGAGATGAGTTTTCACTGTGTCCAAAGACAAGGGCTTCTGGATTTTAGGTTGTATGGGAAACTATTCTAGTTGATCAGGCAGTTCTTAGTCTTTTATAATTTTGCAGCACATTAGAACATTAGTTTGTTAGATCAGGATGCTTAAACAAAAAATTTTTAAATGTATTTATTAAATGTTCTGCACAAGGGAGATCCCAATACTCAAACGTCCTGCTAGCTCCATGAGCCCTGCCACACATTAAAAGGGCTGTGGGCGGGTGGTGGTGGTTGAAGCCTTGGATGGAGATCCTTCCTGACTTCAGAACTCATCCATTTACCTTTATGGACAGATCCTGTGCTTGGCATTTCAATACATTATGGAGCATATTTTTGAGCAGTCTCAGAATTATTTTTTTCTCTGGCTGGCCTGGAACTCATTATGTAGCTAAAACTGGTCTTGAACTCACAGAGATTCATCTTCCTCTGCCTCTCAAGTGCTGGCATCAAAGGTATGTCCCACCATGCCCAGCTAAACATTAAAGAATTTAAAGTAATTCATATGCTGTTTTAGTCCATTTTCCATTGCTGTAACAAAACATCTGAGACTAGGTACCTTATAAAGAACAGAAAAATTTCCAAAAATTTCTGGAGGCTGTAAAATGTCTGTTTTAGGTGCTAGCACTTAGTAAAGACTAATCTGTACTTCCAAGATGGTACATCTATCAACTATGGAGGTGTGCTATGTCTAAATTAAAGGAGCAGAGAGAGAAAAGCAGCAATGCTATCCCTCTTTATAATGGTGTAAATGTTTGTATTCATAAGTGTGGAGCCATCATGATCTCAACACATCTTACTCTTAACACATCTCTTAACACTGACATGTCAGGGATTAAATTCCTGACACATTAGCTTTGGAATACACATTCAGACCATTATGGATATATTTTGACTGTTGGATATAGCTTTTTTTTTCTTTAATTTTTAAGTGTGTGTGTGTGTGTGTGTGTTTGTGTGTGTGTGTGTGTGCCCATGTAGAGACATGCGTATGGAGGTCAGAGGACAACTCAGTGGAGTTAATTCTTTCCTTCTAATTTTACTTGGGTTATGGAATCAAACTCAGCCATTAGGCTTGCATAGTAAGCCCCCTTACTCAAAGAGTCATCTCACCTACTTGCAAGACAAGAAAAGTCTTAATTCATCAGTTGGCCAGTCTCTGTCTTCAAATACTAGAGCAGGAATGTCAGGTATTTGATCCAGAACACATGAGGCTTATGTGAGCTGAGAAGATGGGGTCCATCTACAGGCTAACTTCAATAGAGTGCGAGCATGAGGGAACTTGCTATGTAGTGCATCTTTGTTATATTTGGCAAGTCCTTTAGCTAGGGGTGTAAAGACTACCAATGTCTGACATTGTGCTGTCTAGCATGAAACCACAGGTAGACCAGTAGTCTCTCTCTGCCTTGATATCTATGCCCGTATAGCAGAGCGGTATTTGACCATGACTCCAGTCAATATGGTAGTGTCATTTCTGATATGGCTTTAGTTGTATGTTACATGTGGAAACAAAATCAGAGGAGTTGAGATGGTTTCTGACATCAAACAGCAATGGGAAGGACTGGAATGTAGGTCTTCAGGCCCCTGTTCTAGCTCTAAGTCAGCCTACTTTAAAAACTTCTTCTAAATCTTACTTTGGCCGATCTTGTATCTACTTTTCTAGTTTTGGATGTATGGTACGTATGTTTTGAGTTTTATGAGAGATTAGTAACAACTTAAAGAACACAATTTGTTTACTAGAATTTCATAAACATTCATCTCTTCAAACATTCCATAGCAGGTAGACTGTCTTTAAAATGTGCTGAGTTTGTTTGTGAGTTCAGGGAAGATCTTGTGCATACCATGGAAGACACCCAGGATATGGACTGTGCCTGTGCAGAGGTTTGCAATCTGCTCTTGGTTTTACAAACAGGAATCTGAGACAGTAAACTGACTTATATCTAACTCTCCAGGCTTCCAATCAAGTATTGAGGCCATTTGTTGTTGTAGTTATATTTTGTTTTGTTTTTACATATCCCAAGCTGACCTCCAACTTATGATCCTCCTGCCTCAGTCTTCCATGTGCTGGGATTATATAAATGTACTACTAAGCCCAGAAGCATCAAGTTCTTGATTCTGTGGCTCTTGTTTACTTATCTGTAACTTGGGGAAGATAATTTGTATATCACAATAAGTTTCTAAGAATGTAAGTGCATGGCTTGCAAACAGGAGTAGCAGGGTCAAGGCCTGGCTAGTAGCACATATAATCCTATTACCTTGGATGCATAGGTAGGAGAGTCCCTAGTTGGACGCCAGCCTGGGCAACATAGAATGCCTCATTTCAGTTGGCAACAATGAAAATGAAAAAGAAAAGGAGAAGAAAGAGGAGGGGTTATGTGAACTTAGAAGATGAGATCCAGCTACAGGCTAACCTCAATAGAGTGAGAGCATGAGGAAACTTGCTGTGTAGTACATCTTTGTTAATACTACCCAGTGAATAACCGCACTGGGTATAAATGACTAGTGTAGTATGAGGTTTCTGGCCCAGACTTTTTGGCCTAGCCTCAAAGTTTAGGCCCACAGGCCCGCAGTCCCACAGTCCCACAGAGACACACAGATGCTTTCAATTGTTTTTGGCTGATCAACCTAAGGCCCAGGCATATAACTTGCTAACCCTTCATCTAACCCATGATTCTTCCTGTTCAGCCGTGTGGCTCGGTACCTTTTCTTAGAGCAGCATAGTTGTCCTCTGCTTCTTCTGCCTTCTCTCGGGTGTTCTGCTTGGCATTCTGTTCTGTGCTTCCTGTTCTCAAGAGTTTTCTTAGTCTGGTAGGCACGCCCACACTTCTTGCCTCCCTTTGGCCAATCAGCGCTTTTTATTAAACCAGTGGGTAGGACAATTATTTACAAAGAAACAACACAATACCCCTACAGGATAGTTTATCTATCATTTAAATTTTTATTTAATTTTTTTCATTTCACATACCAACTATAGTTTTCTCTCCCTTTCCTTCTCTTGCTCTCTCTACCTTCCTCCCATTCCACTCCCCAGCCCCTCCTCAGAGCAGGTAAGGCTCCTCAGAATGGCTAAGATCAAAAACACTGCTGACACTTTATGTCGGAGAGGATGTGGAGTAAGGGGAACACTCCTCCACTGTTAATGAGAGCTCAGACTTGTACAGCCACTTTGGAAATCAGTATGACAGTTTCTCAGAAAATTGGGAAACATCTACCACAAGACCCAGCAAGGGATACCTCATCATACCATGAGGACACTTATTCAACGATGTTATAACAGCATTATTTGTCATAGCCAGAACCTGGAAACAACCTAGGTGCCCCTCAGCTGAAGAAAGGAAAAAGAAACTGTAGTGTATTTATACAATGGAGTATTACTCAGCTGTTAAAAAAATATGACATCATGAACTTTAACCAGGCTACAATCCACAACCCCAGAGAAGCTAGGTAACAGGAAAGACCCTAAAAGAGACACATGGATTGCCCTAGGAAGGGGAAATAAGGTACAATGGTTAGTTGATAGTATGGACAGAGGGCCTCCAAATTCTTTTGCTTGTCACCTATCAGATACTCACAACTCTGTGTGCTGACATCACCTTCCTTTGGGGCCCAGGCCCCCTAAACAGTAGACCACTAACTATAAGTAGAGGGAAGCACAAAGCTCAGTAAATCCCAAACTGGGCTTTACATTTGAAGTGGCAAACAATGCTTCTTCTCACTTTTCATTGGCCAAGCCAAGTCATGTATTCAAGGTGATGGCCATGGAGAGAAAACAGAATCCTCCTCTACTCAAAGGTAACATGTATTTTAAAACAGGAGTGCAGGAATGTCAGATATTTGATCTGACCAGGAAAAGTTTGAAACACAGAGTGAATACTAGCTCCAAATAGGCTTTGAGACCTGATTCTTTTCAGAATACATGATTTGTTGAGAATTTTCTCAGAAACGGTTGTCATTGACACTTGTTTGTCAGGTTTAAAAACCAAAGATGAACAGTACATGCGCTGCCAGCAATGGTCAAACACAGGGAATTCTGGGAAGCCAGGCTTCTGCTTGCTGTCTTCAAAGGTTCCAGATGTAAACAATGATCAAAAAAAAAAATGGCTCCTTTTTGGTTGGCCAATATGAGTTTTAAAAATAAATTTGGAAAAATCAGTAGCATTCTGGAGACAGTAAGTGAAAACACCCTCGCCACCCTTATACACAGCTGTCCAACTTTTACATCAATCAGGGTTCCCTTAGTTACAGAAAACATAACTTTTCTAGAAAAGAAAATGACTAAAACAAACAACAAAAATCCCTTCCAGCAACAGTCCAGCAAGGACACTGGGGCAGCTTGGAGAAGTTTCAGCAGAGCTTTGAGCTCAGAAACAATGAGTAAGTTAAAGCCATCACATCACCAGATTGTTCTAGAAGAGGCCTGCTGCCAGCACACCTGCCAAGCCAGTCCTGAAGCTCTAGAGTCTCCCTTGGTTGGGATCCTGTGTGACTTCCTCATAATTTTTGATTTTTCTTTGACGGCCTCCACCTAATCCAAATCTCAGGCATTTGCCACCTTTGCAAGGGTCACATGTAGCATCCTTCATGTGACAGAATATGCCACTGTGGTGCTTTGTGACACACACAGCACCCCTGCTAAAGGTCTTTGGTCAGGTGTCATATGATAAATGGTTGTATTTTATTTTTATGTCTTAGTGCTAGGGATTGAACCCAGGGCCTTTTTCATATGTGCAGGTTCTCACTGACCGCTGACCCAGCCGACTGCTTTTCTTTCTTATCATGTATGTGTGTGTATATGCAAATGTGTATGTGCACATATGTTTGTGTATAGGTGTATATGAGTGTGTGTGTGCACACACGCATGTAAAGGACATTGTACAGTCTTTCTCAATCACTTTCTACGTCATTTTTGAGGCAGTGTCTCTTTCCAAACATGGAACTCACTGACTCTACCAGACTGGCTGGCTAACCAGATCCTGGGTTCCCCTTGTCTCTGCCACCCCAGTGCTGTCTAATCATTAACAACTTTTGGTTTGGGTAATTGTTTCTAGATCTCAGCAGGGGACAGTATGTGTGTGGGGGAGGGGGGACAGGGGGGGCGCATGTGCACCAGAGTACATTAGTATAGTCTCGAGCAACAAAGATGGCCAAAAAGATGTCTCAGATCCTCTGGAGCTGGAGTTACAGGCTGTTGTGAGCCTCTTTTTGTAGGTGCTGGGAACTAAACTCGGTCCTTTGAAGGAGCAGAAAGTGCTGTTAACTGCTAAGCCATCTCTCCAGCCCCCAGTGCTATTTGCTAGCATAGAATTTGGTGTTTGTCATCTGACTTGATGTGTTAGGGTTCTCACTGTTCTTTTTCTAGAAAGCTCATGAAATACTGCCCTGAAGAGCCTTTATCTGCTTCTTTGGTCTTTCCTCTGAGGGACTTCTGTCATTCCAACTGTTGGGTCTTCTCTTGTTGATCTCCAGTGCCTGTCCCTTTGTCTCAAGTCCGACTTAACTCTCCTTTTAGATGCTTTTGATTCTTTTCCTCTCTTTTTCTGATATGTATTGTACTTACTCATTCTGAGATGATGCTATCTCATACATCCAACTATTACCCCGTTTTCATCATCTAGTCTGACGATTCTGATTCTGAATCACATCGTTCTTTTGTATAGTATAATCTTAAAATATCTTTCAGGGACAAGAATACAGATCAGTGGCATAATAGCCTACTTAGCATTTTTGATACCTTGGATTCAATCCCCTATACTACAAATAAATATATTTTTGCCTTTTCCCTTTATAGATAGGTTATAATGTTTTTAAGTTTTAGAAAAGATTTATTTATTTATTTTATTTGTATGTATGTGTACCTGAGTGGATGTATGTATATAGCATGTGGGTGCAGGTACCTGCAGAGGTGGGAAATGACCAGATTCCCCCAGAGCTGAGGTTACAGATAGTTGTGATCTTTCTTTGTGTGCTGGGAACTGAACCTGGGTTCTCTTGAAAGAACAGTATGTGATTTTCACCCCCAAGTTGTCTCTGCCTGACAGGTTAGAGTTTTAACTTCTTCTTTAAGCATAGCTTATCATTATTGAAAGGTTTTACTCAGCTGTAAAGATTATTTTCCTCTTATATCATCATATGGGTTTGATCTCAACATCAAAATCAATGAGTGAACTTTCTGAAGAAACACCATTCAGAATACTTTGTCTTCTACTGCACGCGTATAGCATCTAAAGACACAGTTGCTCAGTTTCTTGGGGTTCCCTTGTTCTATTCTCTCCTTTTTTTTCTCTTCACTCCACCTCAGCTTTGCTTTCCATTCCTACAAGGGTCCCATCGACAGAAGACCCTGATTTGCAGCTTCTAGAATTAACACAAGTAGGGCTTTCCCATACCCGTAAGTCCTTACTGGAAATGTGTCCTCATGAACTTGCATTTCCTGGATTTTGGGGCTCTTTGTCATCTTTCTATTATTATAACAAAGTCCTGTGATAATCAGTTTATAAAGAAGAAAGGTTGACTGTGGGCTGGGGATATGGCCCAGCAGGTAAGAGCACACGTTGTGCAAGCCTGAGGACCCGAGTTCAGACCCCTAGAACCCACATAAAAAGCAGGGCATGAGCCGGAGACGGTGGTGGCCCATGCCTTTAACCCCAGCCCTCAGGAGGCAGAGGCAGGCAGCTCTCTGTGAGTTCGAAGCCAGTCCGGTCTCCAAAGGGAGTTCCAGAACAGACAGGCTGTTACACAGAAAAACTCTGTCTGAAACAAAACAAAACAAGACAAAAAAAAAAAAAGCAGAAACAAAACAAAACAAACAAACAGGAAGCAGGGTCTGGTCAGGCACCAGTTACCCTAGTGCTGAGTCAGAGGTGTTGGTCAGGATGGTGATAGAGACAAGAAGTTTCCTGGCCACCAGCCTGCTGCTCCCAATGCAGCAAAAGACCCTGTCTCAAGGGAATAAGACAGAGAATAAAAGAGAAAGATACCTGGAATCCTCCTTTTGACACTGCATGTACATATGATGAGTATGCATTCAATAATGATAAGATAGATATGCATACACACACACACACACACACACACACACACACACACATTGACACTTTGCTCTTAGCTCTAGGTGTTTCACTCCATGATCAGTCAGCTCAGTTGTTTTCAGGCCTGTGATGAGGCAGCACATTATGATAGGAACATGTTTTAGTTACTTTTTATTTTTATTATTGTGACAAGTCACCATGACCAAGGCAAGTCTTATAAAAGAAAACATTTAACTGGGGGTTTGTTTACGGTTTTAGAGGGTTAGTCCATGACTATCATGGCAGACAGAGGTAGCTGAGAGCTTTCCATCCTGGTCTCCAAGCAGTGAGCAGAGATAAAGAGACCCTGGGTTTGGTGTGGGTTTTTGAAATCATCTCAAGTCTCACTCCCTAGTGACACGCCTCCTCCAAACAAAACCACACCTTCTAATCCTTCCCAAACAGTTCATCAATTGAGCAGGAAGCATGCAAATGTATGATGGGGGCTGTTCTCATCCGAACCACCACAGAGCACAGGGAAGAGGTGGCCAGGAAATGAAAGACAAACAGAGAGGGATAAGGGGTTTCATGGTTCCTTTTGAAGACATACTTCCACCAACAGGGCCCCACTTTAAGTTTCCACCGGTTTCCCATAGTACCATGGGCTGGAGACCATGCCTTTAACAGTGAGTCGTTGATGGAACTTGCAGATCTAAACCATAGCATTGAGAGGAATGCCTAGTGTTTAATTATCCACAGCAGTCTGCTTTTGCTATCTGGCTGCTTTCCCTATTCAGTATGTGAGGATCCAGAGTCATTTAAAGCTGTGTCCCTGATCCACACTCCTACAATTCTCTGACCACATATTCCATTTGGAAACTTTTCAGAACACTACTGGAAGTCAGGCAGATGTATCTGATTGGCTGAGGTTAGGTCACATGTCTTTGTCCTCATTGCCAGGGACTCTACCTGGAAGCTCACGAGAGAGCTCTGGACTTATTAAGGTTGCAGTAAAGCAGGGAAGATGTTGAACATGTATGAAATGTATGCTCAGTTGATACATGTGCCAAGGCTCAGCTTTTACCCATATAAGCTAGGCTGATGCCTTTACAGTGTTCCAGTGTTCCCGGCTGCCTAAAACATATGTCCTCATGCTGTGAACCAGTTACTACAGATTCCAGTTTTCATTATGATGATGAAAATATCAATGGGAGCTTAAGCCAGTTTATCTGAATAGAAGACCAGGGCACTGGCTAATCATATAAACCAGTTGCCAAAAAACTGATCTGAGTATCATCTGCTGGTTGTGGATACATGAACTCCTGACTCCAGAGATGAACAAAAGTACTCAGAGTTGAGCACTATGCCTTTTAGGGTATCTGTATGGGCTAAGAATAATTTATAGTCTCTCTTAGGGCCAGGAAGTATATACTGTATTTTTTCCCCTTGAGATGAAGTATCATTATGTGATTCTGCTGGCCTGGAGAGCCTCTTGCTTCTTTCTCTAGAATATTAGGATTAAACTACCTTGCCCCCAACTCCTTTCTTAACCCCCTCCATTCAGCTAGTCCTTTTCTGGTGTATCCTAATGTGTTCTGTAGCATGTTTTTCTCTGTACTACCAGCCTCCAAATTATGACACAGAGATTTATAGTTAATTATAAAAGCTCAGCCTTAGCTTAGGCTTGTTTTTAACTAGCTCTTATAATTTAAATCAACCCATTTCTATTAATCTATGTGCTGCCACATGGCCTGTGGCTTTTACCTCTTCTCCTATATGTCCTGCTTCCTCTCCATCTCCTCTGGAGTCTCCCCGAACCTAGATTCATCTTTTCTTTTTTTCTCTGCCCAACAATCTTTCCTACCTCTTCCTGCCTAGTTATTGGTCATTCCTCTCTTTATTAAACCAATCAGAAAGCGCCTTGGCAAAGACACATCTTTACAGAGCACAAAAAGATTATTCCATAGCAGTGCTCATTTTCCCCTGTGGTCCTAACATGCTTTAGAAGAGCTTTTTGAATTTATGAATCAAACCACCCAGAGAAAACACTTTAAAATTGAGACATATTTGCACATAAATCTCCTTAGTTCTGTCATCACTGTGGTCCAGTTTGCCAAGGAAACCCACAACCATCCTGCCGATATGGTTACAGATAATACATCTTTCCAGTCCTTTCAGTGAGCTAGTCATTCCTGTGTTATCCAAGGTCCTGGGCGAGCATGTTATTTATAGTGTCACATGCATAGACCCCATAATACAGTGTGGGCACCAAAGCTGACAAGCGTAGGCTGAGTCCTTTGGGAGGAGGCCTGCCTTGTTTCCTGTTTTGTGGCTATCTTTACTGAAAGTGTCCAAAGCATGTGAACTTTGGAGTGCCTAGTCTGAAAAGTTTTTCCATGAGAACAATGGCTATCTTCTAAGGCGATGGTAATTCTCTGTAGAGGAGGGCTTCCTGGCTAGACACCAAGAGGCCTCAGAGGACAACTGGAACTGAACAGCAGTGTGGAGAGTCCTCCAAGGCAGTGGGCACTTAGCTCTGAGTCAAGTTCATTATATGCCCATGCTTGCCTTTGAATACTCTATGGATCATATGAAATAGGTACTATTAGCTTCATTTTGCAGAAGAGAGCTTTATTGGTTGTTTGATTTCTTTAAGACACAGTCTGTGTTGCACACATGGGACCTGAACTTGAAATCTTCCTACCTCAGCCTCTTAAGTAACTGGGATTATATATATACACCATAATGCCTGGCAATTCAGATCATTTTCTATTAATTAATTGACTACCTAGCTAATTTTGAGACAGGGTCTCTCTATGTAGCCTTGGCTGTCCTGAACTCTATAGATCAGGATGAATACACAGGAATCCATCTATCTTTGCTTCCTGAGTGCTGGGATTAAAGGCTTGTGTTACACCTGGCTATTATTTTATTTTACTTTTTTGGTTTTTAAAAGTACATTTGTTTTAGTTTGTTATCTGTTTCTATAACAAAAAAAAATGAGCGAAAACAGTTTATGAGAAGAAAGTATTTATTACATCTATCTCTTTCAGGTTATAGTCCATTGCTGAGGGACGTCAAGGCAGAAATTCAAAGCAGGGACCTGGGACAGTAAGGAATGCTGCTTACTGGTTTGCTCTGTGACTGATGCTGAGCTAGCTTTCCTATACAGCCCAGGCCTACTTGGTAGGGATGGTGCTGCCCACAGTAGGCTGAGCCATCCCCCTCCATTATTTACCAACCTAGATTATTTCTCAGAGACATGGCCATAGGCTAAACTGATCAAGGTGATTTCTCAATTGAGGTTCCCCTTTCCAAGGTGACTCCTCCTCCTCCTCTTCCTTATCTTCCTTTATCGAGACAGAGTTTCTTTGTATAGCCACTGTGATCCTGGAACCCTCTCTATAGACCAGGCTGACCTCAAACTCATAATGATCTGCCTGTCTCTGCCTCCCAAGTGCTGTCATTAAAGGTGTTCACTGCCACTGCCCAGCTCCAGGAGATCCTTAAATTGTGTCAAGTTGACAATAAAAAAAAGACCAAACCATGTTTATTGTATGCCTTGTGAACTTGACACACAAAGGCACCGCCATTGAACTGTAACCTTTTCTCTCTTGTTTTGTCTCTAAGATTTCATGTTAATAACATAATATAAAATATAGTACAACCTTAACAAAAGGATTTTTTTCATTTTATGAGTATCAGTGTTTTGTCTGTTTATGTGTACCACATGCATGCCTAGTGCCCCGGAGGCCAGAAGAGGGTGCAGATACCCTGAAACTGTAGTTACAGATGGCTGACTCCTGTAAGATAAAAATAACTTAAAAACAAAAAAAAGGTACATACTTCTTATTCCAAAAGGAAAGAACCAGAACATAGAAGCAATCGAGCTAAAGCACTCCCTATCCTCACATTAGTAGTGTGAATACAATCCCATAGTCCATTGTCCGGCATCTGGAGCTCGCTCATAATCTTCTGGGCTCCACAATGCTTGGGTTATCTCACCTCCCCAGCTCTGCTACCCACGGCACACACTTGCAGACTCAGGATGGCTCTATTGCACACTTGCTACTGCCCTTAGTAGATATCACATGGTCCTGGCATCTCCAGTATCCTAGGGTTTATACAGCAACCAAGGCTGCTTCTTCACCAGTGGCCTCTCGGGGTCTCTCTGAAGGAGCAATACTGCATTGAAGTGTCAAGTCTCAACTTCACTACATGATCCCTTCACATCTTTAAAAGCAGTACAACATGGGAGACTAGTATACATTATTTGCCAAGTTCTGATACCAGCTCTGGGCCCTTTGGACTGCAGCTTTTATGTGCTGATCTAGAGGAAACCTCCCTCACTGTCCCAGTGAGGCGCGGAATTTACACTCCAGTGATGCTAATCTCTTATTAATCAGAGCTGATCTTTCAGCTCTAGCTAACCAGCATCCATTGTCCCAGAAAATTACAGAAAGTTTCATTTCAATAGTGGTAGTAGTCTCTTGTTAGTCACTGCTGATTCTTGCAACCACAAACTCTTAACTCAAAGTATCACACAAATATTGTTCTGATAGAGTCTTTGTTTCTCTTAGAAATGTCCCTAGCCAGGCTTCTATTGTCTGCAATTTCTCAACATTCTTAGCTTCCAAGCTCCCACAGAAGAGTCGCCTAAGCTCTGAGTACCCAACGGCTTCTCTTCCTCAGTGTTTCAAATATTTCCATGGTTTTCCGGCAAACATCATGGCTAGGTCCCTTATAAAAACACACCCCCTGTCCTGGTACTGATTTCTGTTTTAATTTGCTCTTCTGTGACTTTGTTAAAATATTCTTTTCACGAGCAACTTTGGGAAGGAAAGTGTTTATCTGACTCATGCTTCCAGGTCACAATCCATCACTGAGAAGTCAGGGCAGGAGCTTGGGCAACCTGAAGCAGAAGTCATGCTTGCTGGCTGGCTGGTTTATGCTCAGCAAGCTTTCTCCTTTAGCCCACACCAACCTATCTAGGGATGCTGCTGCTCACAGTGGTCTGGGTCCATCCACATCAACCGGCTAACAAGGCAGTCTCTCACAGAGATGGCTTCACATGGCTAATCTGATTGAGGCAATTCTTCAACTGAGGTTTTTTCTTTATTGGTGACTCTAAGTTGTATTGAGCTGACATTAAAATTCAAGACAACATTGTGTGTGTGTGTGTACTAGGGGCTGAACCCAGGGCCTCAGGCACTCTAGATAAACACTGTTCCACTGAGCTACCCCCTTCATGCTTCCACTGTTGTTTTGTTTTGAGATAGGCTCTCTCTATGTAACCCTTGATTTCCTGGGGCTCACTCCATAGACCAGGCTGGCCTCAGATTGACAAAAATCCACCAGCCTCTGCCTCCCAAGTGCTGGGATTAAAGGTGTGAGCACTATACCTCATTAGCTGTCTTTATTAAGAAAGCTGAAGCAAAGCCATGTCTGAAAATCAGTTTTTAGGATGTAATCATTATTTATTTATTTATTTATTTATTTATTTATTTATTTATTTATTAAAAAACACTTTAGTTTTGTGTATGTCTTTGTGCATTTGTGTGTAGGTGTCTGTGGAGGTCTCTGGCAGTCACAGGCAGTTGTGTGTGTGTTTGCCCTGATGTCTGAAAATTCTTCCTTGTAAAAACATGTGTGTGTGTGTGTGTGTGTGTGTGTGTGTGTGTACTTGGGTCCAGGGTGTGTATGGAACTCAAGGACAATTTTTTGGAGTTTTTCCTCTCCTCCCACATTATGTGGGTTCTAGGGACCCAAATCAGATCAGGACTGGGAGGCAAATGCTGCTCCTATTGAGCCATTTTGCGGGCCCTGGCAATTTGTCTTTCTGTTCCATGCTAGTAATGGTGGTGTCAATAAGAGACTTTGTAGGCATTGGTGGGTGGGCAGGGTTCTTTGATGCATTATAGCATTAGTCTTGGCTGTGATCCAACTCTGTAGCTTTTTCCTTACATATTAGTCACCGAGACCCTAGGGTTTGGGATATTATAGTCGCATAAGGTGACAGGAATCACCTTTAAGGACTTGAGGAAGGGGCTGAGCAGTCAACAGTCATGTGACGTGATAATCTATGAGAGCCTGGCACTGGAGGTAGTGGCTCCTTTCAGGGAGGAAGGAGAACTGTTGGGGTGTGCGAGGGTGAGGGCTGAGCTTAGGGTGTTCAGTTACAGCACTGGGCATTTTGGCCTGTATGGTGCTGCTTGATGAATTCCACTCTCTGCATTTTTGGATGTTCACGGTCTTGCTGACCCCCCCTTAGTAAGTTCCAGTGTTAGAAGCCCTTTCCCCGGTTATGTCCATGAAAAATGTCAACACGCATCGACAAATATTCCCTGTGGAACAAAATTGCCGCAGGTGGGAGAGTCACTCTCATTAGGAGGTCAGGAGTCTAGATACTGAGGAGGGTGAGGGAGCCATCCATCCATTTAGTTGCTCTCTAGTGGTCCAAACCTGAGTGGAATTAGCTAAGCCGAAGGCTGGAAGTATCATAGGCTTCATCTCGAAAGTCACCCATGCAGAGCCAAAGTTAATTTCTGGTGAGTAGAGTCAGGGGCAGGAAACGGGAGGGGGATATTCCAAATCAGGTGTTACTGGGTGGCCTACCCATGGGTGTCACAACAGGCACCATCTGGCAGCTTTTCTCAACTAGTCTTTCTAAAGAACATGATGAGCTCTTAAAAATCATCGTTTTAAAAAGCTCCGCGCACAAAAGCTCAGGCAGGGCCTGGGGCAAAGCGTAGGTCTTTTTGTTTGTGGATCTGTTTGAGAGAGAAGGTTTTGTGGGCATTCATCAGCAAAGATCCCTTCTAAAGAAGGCTCTTTTGACAAGACCTGCCCGCTATGAAAGCTCAGTGGGCACCAAGGCTGGAGTCTGGGATGCTAGGGGGTGTGGAGATGCATAGATAATATTAGCCAGTTGGTCTTGGATGTGGCTAAGGGGGAGGAAGTCGGGGAAAGGCCCAGGTGGCCTGGTTTGGGCATCACCTTTTAGGTGATGAGAAGGGAGGGAAGAACCAGAAGAGGCATGGACAGGAGAGGGAAGGGAGGTGGAGAATTGGGGCAGCTAGTTGGAACAGTAAAAGAAATTACAGCCTAGTTGGAACCTAGAGCTGAGTATAGAGTCTGGAGATAAGGGCTGTGAGTCATGCTATGCAGGTAGCAGTTGAAGCTGTGGGTGAGATTGCCCAGGGGACTGTGTGGAAGGAGACAGAGTATAGAGAGTGTGTGAAGACCTGAGGAACCACAGCTGTTTTCCATTCTGAGTCAGATCCTACTCTTGGTCCCAGGATCCCAACCCCCAGCCACAGTGATTGCTCCATTCTTTACACCTTCCTCTAAGGAATCTGAGCTTCTTGTCCTGTCCCACGTAAAGCGTGACCACATTGAGGTGTTTGGGAATCAACGACAAAGGTATTTCTGTTTTCTTGGTTGAGTTTTACTTTTGCCTTTGAAGCCCCATTGCTTGTTCTAACTAAAGCATGGGTTTCACTTGGGAGATTCTGTTCCTGCTTCCTCTAAATCACTTAAATCTGGCCACAAATCCTCCCCCTGAGTGTTTTGATGGGATTCTTAGTTAAAGATTCTGGGTCCAGTGAATGTTTTGACTAGAGTACAAAGCTCAGGTCCCCTAGAAAGAGTTCACAATCCATTTCCTCCAGTCAGGACTGGGCTCAGGGTTATTTCAGTAAGTCACTATGTCTTGGGCCTGCTTGGTGGCTACTAAACCCTGATTCTGAGAGCAATCTAGAAGGAAATTTCCTATGAGTTTCCCTTTAAAATCATCAAATGGCTAGTGGTTTATTTTACTAAAATTAAGTTAGATGGTGAACTAATGTGCTGGACAATAGAGCATGGGATCGTTGTTTATTTTGGAAAAAATCTTAAGATTCTGTTAATCCAGTTGTAATTGGGGATCAGTACTGGAAAGACTGGTTAGGGGCCTTCGTGAGCCAGGCTGCTGGAAGGAAGGACAGCTCAGAAGTACTGTCAAGTGTTTTCCTTACTGGGGTTATCTGCCAGTGGAGGTGCAGCTGATCCCTGGGAGATTTTCACCAGGCAGCTTCTGATCTTTAACCTACTATTGCCACCAGGATCCTGTGTGGAAGTCATAGGACCTAGGCCCCTAGCAGGGGTTACTTTGACCACAAGTATGCTTTGACTGCATCTTTCCCAGGCTGTGAGGGGTGCTATGGCCTGTTAGTATGAACGGGGGTGAGGCATGGTGACTCCTGGAGACGGCGGTGTGGTCCAGAGAGCTTGGCCTTTTCCTTTGTTTCAGGGAGTAAAGGTTGACAGCATTTGGGGCAGTGGCTTGGGCTGTCATTTTCTTATTTGTCTGTGTGCTTTGAGTATGTACTCTTGTTCCCCCCGCTCCCCCCCCCCCCACTTTTTACCCTAGATGATTTTCCTTCCTGCCCAAGTTGCCTGTTTACTGATGGCATAAGTCCCAGGGTGATTACCCAGTGTCCACAGTGAGGAGCATCCAAGCATGTTTCAGCTGGACAGCAGCTGGGAGCTCCAGCTTCCCAAAGTCAGGACTGACTCTTGAATGGCACCGGCAGGTGTTTTCACTCTTTGCTTATGCCCAGGGTCCTCTCTTTTCTCTGTCCTACCCTGATACCATGCTCTCCCCCCACCCCCCCAATCTTTAGCACAGGGATGAAGTGCCTTTCTTTGAACCTACTGAAGTTTTAAACACTCCAAGTTGGGAGGACAGCTGCCTCCTGCCTACATACCCAAACTCATTTCAGCAACTCTGTATCTTTTTAGATTTAAAGCCACCTCATGAAGTAAACGGGCAACTCTATTTAGGGCAGTACCGTTACCATTAGGAGGTCTTACTCTGTCTCTTGGTATTTCTGCACATATGTGAACTTTGTAACTGTGGGTTTATGTAATCCTACTACATATCATCTTTTTTCCCCCCCATTTCACTTTGTCAGGAGGCACAGTGGGGCAGGAAGAAAGGTGTACCAAGTGGGCCTCCCTCCTGCTTATCTGGGAACATGCTGCAGATAGTAAAGGTTCAGGGTGTAGGTAGGTGAAAGTGGGCTTCAGATGGGAGGGGTTGCAGGAGTGTCATCAGAGAAGCAGAGGAAGCATGTGTTGGCCTTTGCAGGCATCTGGGACTTGCTGGAGGGTCTACAGGGGTGGGGTGTGATTTCAGCTTCCCACTGGGGTTAGTGACTTCATATGTCACCTGCTGCAGTAGCCCCCCTCTCCTGGCTGTCAGTTGGTGTGACTCAGGAGTAGTGGAAATGTGGAAGGTAGAGGAAATATACCAGGAAAGCTGTTTGGAATTTCTTCTCTCCATCCTTTCTGGTATAGCGACTGGAAAACTACTTTCTCTTTGATGTGAAAAAGAATGGCCTGATGGCTAGCATAGGACAAAGTCAGCCACTGGCTGCTGCAGCAGGAACTCTGGAAACTAAGTGACATGACAGCTCAAAAGTAGTTACCACATCGGCAGTGAGGTGCTGGGAAGGCTGTGGGGGTGCTCCACAGCCTGGTTTAATATGAACAGTGCCAAGAAGGCCCAGGGCAAATCCAGTAGGAGAGATGTGGTGGACTCAGGCCAGGAAGTTATAAATACAAGAAGTTTTTACAGTTTCAGAGACTCAGTCTATTATCATCATCTGCTGTGCTGGAGTAGCTGAGAGTCCTATATCATGCAGGCAACAGGAAGTGAAGTGACTGTCATACTGAGTGAAGCTTGAGAAGCCCACCCCCACAGTGACATACTTCCTCCAACAAGGCCACACCTCCTAATAGGGCCACTCCCTTTGGAGGCCATTTTCTTTCAAATCACCACATTCTCCTCTCTGGTCCTCAAAGGCTTATAGTTCTATTATAATGCAAAATGCATTCCTTCCAACTTGAGAAGTCCCTATAATGTATAACAGTTCCAAATTTGTTTCAAAGTCCAAAGTTTCTACTGAGATGCATGACAATCTCTTAACTGTAATCACCTATAAAAATCAAAATAAAAAAAATAAGATCATATAATTCCAACATATAATGGTATAGGACATACATTACTGTTCCAGCACACAGGGAAGAAAGCATAATGAGGAAATGTTGGACTAAAGCATGATCAAAAACCAGCTGTGTAAACTCCAAACTCTGCATCTCCATATCTGATGTCAAAACACTATCCACATTTCCAGTTTTGACCAGCTTTGTAGACTGCAACACACTTCTTTCTCTTGATCTGGTTCCCCTCCCTGTTAGCAGCTCTCCTATGCAAGTATCCCACAACTCTGACATCTCTAACATTTTGGGTTCTCCAAGACACTGGGCTTCAACTTCACAGCTTCATGAAATGGCCTCTCCACTAGGCTTTCTTCCAGGGACACCCCTGGCACATGCCTGGCCTTGGTGGTTTTATTCCATAACTCCATTCTTCTGTCCATAACGCTAAAGCCAGAACCACATGGCCAAAGCTATCTGTTGCTAGCTCTGGCTGGAACATGGCTCCCTCATTCAATTATGTCTCCACCAGCTTCCTGTCTTTCACTGTCTACGCTTGGCTGTCCTGGAACTTGATCCGTAAGGCCAGGCTGGCCGCAATCTACCAATGTCTGCCTTCCTAGTGCTGGGATTAAAAATATGCCCGCCATGCCCAGCTCTAAGTTTTTCTTCAGTTCCTTTTCATAAATTGGAAATCTAGCTGGGTAGAATCTTGCCCTAAGGTCACCACTCCCTTTATTCCATGTCTTAATCTATTTATCTTCTTGAACATAGGATTAGCTCCATTCCACTTTCTGGTGCCCCCTTTCCCCTCAAATGTTTTTTCTTGCCCAGCTTGTTCCTTTTCATTATAAATCTTCTTTAGACTTACCACTATTATCCCCATAACAAGAGTTTTGAGATTTCTTCTATCAATGGAATTAACCCCAAACTCCTTACTTTAGCCTCAAGCAGACTCTTCAGCCAAAAGCAAAAGGCAGCCACTTCCTTCAACAAAATATCACAAGAATAATTTCTAGGCAACATATTAAAATTCTTCTCTGAAGCCTCTTGAGCCGGCTCCTGACATTTTAAATCATTATCAGCACCACTGTCTTCCATGCTCCTATGAGTATGCCCCATTAAGCAAAGCTTAAAGCATTCTACCACTTTCCTAACCCGAAGTATCAAAGTCTACATTACTCTATACAAAAGCATGGTCAGGCCTATCATAGCAATAGCCCAGTGTCTGGTACCAACTTCTGTCTTGCTTTGGGTTTTCATTGATGGGAAAACCACCATAACCATGGAAACTCTTACAAAGAAAACATTTAGTTGAGATGATGGCTTACAGTTTCAGAAGCTCAGTCCATTATCACTATGATGAGGAGCATGGTGCTGTGCAGGCAGATATGGTGCTGGCTACATCGTGACCAGAGGGCAGCCGGAAGTCAACTGTCACATTGAGCAAAGTTTGAGAAAAAGCCCTCAAAGCCCGCCTCTACAGTGACACACTTCCTCCAACAAGGCCACACCTCCTACTAGTACCACTCTCTTTGGGGGTCATTTTCTTTCAAACCACCACAACCTTGATTTGTAGATTTTATATATCTATATGTTTTGCTTGCATGTTTATACACTAAGAATAATCTAAAAGGAAAAAAATATACTTGTGTGACTGGTGCCCCTGGAGGCCTGAGAACATCTGGTCTTCTGGGCCTGAGTTACAGAGGGTTGTGAACTGCTCTGTGGTGGACATCTGGAAGAGCACCAGTGTTCTCAATTGCAGAGCTGTCTCTCTCTACCCCAGTGTTTGTTTTTAATTCCAACATTCAGGGGGCAGAGGCAGGTAGATCGCCAGGAGTTCAAAGTCAGCCTTGTTTACATATTTACATATTTAGAAGAAGAAGGAGAAGAAGAAGGACTTTGGGGTCAGAGCTGGGCCAGAGATCAAGGGTCACTGTTTAACCTTGAAGATTCATTCTCTGGGTCTGTCTTTCTGTGAAGAAAACAGCATTCCAGTCTAGATACTTGAGGTATTTGGTGGAATCACTCACATGGGACAGAGAAAGTGCTGCTTAGAGCTGGTGGCAAATCTTACCTTTCTTTTAGGAATGACTGTTTCTTTAGGTTTCTTTAGCTTCCTCCTAAGACTTACTTCTCCTGCGTCTTCAGCCTACGAAGGAGGGACCTTTAAACCCAGCTGCTTTGGCACCTCAAAACCCAGTTGTGTATATACTAATGACAGCTGGTTCCCACCTCCCTGGCTACGTCTTCCTGGGTCACAGAATCCTTGGAGAAAGAGAGGGACCACATGGGAGATTGGTCCACAGGATTCACGGGCCTGACCATGAGCCTGAGATATCCTCAGTCTGAAATGGTATCAAGCATGTGAGGTCTGAAAAGGTGGGCTCAGAGCATTCCAGCCTTTGGGATTTAGCAAAGGGGATAGAAAGTTGCGCCAGGCTCTTGTGTCTCATCTCCTGTCCTTGGAGCCTTATCTTTCATATAGATAACCAGAGCTTGGCTAGATGACTCACAAGGAGGTTTAACTTCTTCCTGCGTGGTTCAGGGCCAGTGCCTGGGAAACTGGGGGAAACAAGCAGATATAGGAAGAATTGTTTGTTGACTTGATGGATATTTATGGGAATCTAGAAGCTGCAGAGAGCATATAGGTTTCTGTTTCATGTAAGTGAAATCCAGGAGGAAGGAAAAGAACCAAAGTGTTTAAATAAATAAACAAGAGAACTCAGCTTGCAACAAATGCTCTAAAGATAAAGAGGCAGGCAGTGGCTCTCAATTTTGAGCATGAATCAAAGTCACCTGGAGGGCTGGAGAAAACATCCCCATCCCCCAAAGATTCTGTTTCAGTGTATCTAGGGTGGGGACAACATTTGCATTTCCAGCCAGTCCTCAGGTTCTGAAGTTGCTACTGATCCTCAGGCCAACTTTGGGAGCCAGGATGATGGTGTGTGTACATGCCATGATATGTGTGGATGGTGATGGTATGTGTGGGGGTGATGGTATGTGTGGGGTGACGGTGTGTGTATAGCGGGGTAATGATGTGAGGGAGTGATGGTGTGAGGGGCCAATGGTGTTAGAGAGTGAATACATGTGGGGCGATTGTATCAGGGATTATGATGTTGGGGGGTAATGGTATTTAATAATGAGGCTGCTGGTATGGGGGTGGTGAGTGTGTGTGAGATGTCCAAAAGCTGCATTATTTGTAGTTCTTCTGAGGTCAAGGACAAAGAAACAAAAATCTCTCCCCCCATTCTGCTTTTCTCAATATTCATAATAGCTTTTGAAATCTTCTTGAGGGCTGTCTTAGGATGGCAGGTCTGATGCTCCTTTGCAGTCAAGAATCTTTCATGTCTATTTATTCTTGTATAGAAGCAGTTGCAAGACACTTCCTGAATCTTGCACTGCAGAAGCCTTGATGGGAACGTAGAAGCAGACATTCTGCTCTAGTTATATGCAGCTAAAACCTACCTCAAATTTCACCCCCTATATCTGCGCTTACATAAAAAAAATCTACATACATAAAAATGACTGTGGATAAAGATTATAATTAAGAGCAAGGCAGATAGATGGCCTAACTTCTTGATCTGTCTACAGTGTAGCAGGCCTGCCCTAATCAAAGCTGTGTTAACTGATTTCAAATACTCATTTGATCAGTTACTTACACCTGAGCACTTTGCTAGGTATGCCAAAGATAGGTCCGGGCCCACCTGATTTCATGGTCTGATGGGGGATGCAGAAGTCACTAAGTAATCACATGTAAGACGTTATCTTAGGTTCTTATGGCAGGGGAAGATCATGGAAACACAGACACATAAGATGACAGAGGGCTTCCAAGAGGAGGTGGCAAATAAAATGAGGGGTGAGTGGAGTCAGTTAGGAATGGTATGTTAGAATATGCACAATTGTTTTGGATAGAGATGTAGAGTAATGGGCAGATAGTTGTTGGTACGTATCTTTAGCCCCAGCACTTGGGAGGCAGAGGCAGGTAAATCTCTGAGTTTGAGGCCAGCTTGGTTTACCAGAGTGAGTTCCAGGATAGCCAGGGCTATGCAGAACAACACTGTCTCCCAGTCTCAACACACACACACACACACACACACACACACACACACACACACACAGAGAGAGAGAGAGAGAGAGAGAGAGAGAGAGAGAGAGAGAGAGAGAGAGAGAGAACAAAAGCCCTGCATGAGTGAGAACATGACACCTTCCTTCCCTGACAAGTACTCATCCAGTACAAACTGGGCCAAGAGGTGGGGCTAAATCTTGAGTGACCTTTTAGGGATGAAGGAGCAATGAATTTTAGGAGTCACTGAAAAAAATATCCCCGGGATTTTATTGGTGGGTTGCTGTTTACACTGAACTTGAAGTTCCGGCTTATGCTCAGTGTGGGGATTAATCTGACACCCTTGTTGGGACAGCATGAGAAGCCAGTGACTGGATTTTGCTGTAAATTGGCTCTGCTGGCAGGCCTTCGGCCCTGTTTTTCACTTCCTCCCACCTGTTGAACTAGGAGTCTGGGCAAACCAGTTTTGAATTCTCTGCATCAAAGAGCCTTCTTTTAAAAGCAAAGCCACAGCTCTACTGCCATGTGCTTTAGAGAAAGACAATATCCAGAATGGAATACATCCTGAACAGTTGTAGAAATGCTCTGGATAGGGATGTTCTGTTTGTGCTGCTGACCCCAGAGACTTGCAGGGCAAACTTCAGTGTAGCTTGTCTGCAGACCTGTCATATTTTCAGGACTGTAACCTTCAGCAAGCTGCCTTGGTTTTTGATGTCCTGCTCTTCATTGTTGGAATATGGGAACAGTGGCTGCCTCTAGGAACATCCTGGGAATGCCAAGTGTAGACAAGAAATTGTATCTGAGAAAACACTGGGCTCCTGGAAAAAATGCTCACCATCCAGAATATTCAAGGCTTTTAGTCCCTGGTATGGCCAGCTCTGTGTGTTTCTACCTGTGTGTGTATTTAGGAGTTAACCATTCAATTTAATATCTTGTATGTAGTCTACTTCCTTAAACATGTTTCCCAGTTGCTTTAAGTTAGACAGTTTTATATTTATGTCTGCATTTATATAGAGATGAGCATGTTAAAAAAAATTTCAGGTCAACAGAACTTCCAATGTAGAAAATGGATGGGCTCAATCCAACATTTTCTTTTCCTAGTTAAGTTTTAATGTGTTTAGAAAAACTGCATGCTTGAAAATAAAGTTCTTGTTACGTGTCAGAAGTGTTTAGTCTCTGAAACTTGTTGGGTCCTCTCCTGTATTCTAAAGTGCATTATCTTGCAAGGATTGAGATTCCCCTGGGCACCCTGATTTCTTCATCAGGCAGTGCTCCCCTCTTAAGAACCCAGGTCTTGTTTAGACTTGAAGACAAATAGCTCCCTACATACTAATGGGTTTGTTTTCCTTGTACTATAGCTGACCTGGAATCCCCTCCCCCCCTTCCCTGTTTAGACCCTCAGAAGTTACCTGCAAGGGAGACATGTGGGCTCCTCCCATTGCCCAGCCTGGATTACACGGTTGACTCAGATGAGAAAGAAGATGCCTACCTTTATAGGGCATCTATTGGTGTGTGTTTGAAGGGTGGCAGAGAAGGTAGAGAAATGAGCTTCTGCTAGGTGCCAGAAGAGCTTTTTTTTTTTTTTTTTTTTTTTTTTTTTTTTTTTTTTTTTTTTTTTTTTTTTTTTTTTTTTAATACAAGCCCTAGGAGCAGATTTGCAAGGAGAAGCTATGTGCTTTAAATCGATCTCTGGGCAAAACATATTCTAACATACTGTCCTGTAAAAAAGAAGTTTGAATATGGTTGTTTCTACCCCCTCCCCCAGTGATACAACACAACTTTGGTAAATAATATGAAAATGTCCCTACAACGCCTATTGAATTAACTTCCACTTCCCACATCCCTCCCTCAGAGACAATTGCTATCATTTATCTCTTAAAATGTATCAGTTTGATGGAAGAGAAGTGGCATCTCACTTTAGTCTGAAATTTTATTTTGAGACTGGGTTTCACTATGCAGCCCTGGTTGGCCTGGAACTCTCAATGTAGACCAGGCTGGCCTTGAACTCACAGAGATCTGCCTGCCTCTGCTGGGAGTAAAGGCGTCACTTTTCCTCATTTGCTAGTAAAGTCGAACATCTCTTCACATATTTAGCAGCCATTTGTGTTTCTCCAATATACTCATAAATATTTTTTCAGACATTTATCCTTGGTACTTTACCTCATTTTCCTTTTGCAGGCATTCACTTATTGTTAAGGAGGGCTAGAGTCAAGGGATGAATGAAAGGACACTGTGCATTGGAAATATAATAGCATTTTGAAGCAAATAAAGGGATCGTGGAGACAATTTTGGCCCTATACTTTGTTTTACAGAAAGACAAACTAAGGTTGTGAGCGGCAAAAGCTTCCTTCTAGCTGGCTAGTCACAGTTCTGAAAATTGTTCCTAGTATGAAGATTTCCCCTCCTTATTGCCTCTCACCAAACAGTGTTTATTGGGTATGTCCTAGTTTTCTTTCTTGAGTATCATATCTTCTGGTAAACATCATAGATGTAACGGCAAGCAGATGCTATCTATGAGGGAGAGAAGGACTATAGGGGATGCTGTCTGTCTATAGGGGAGACAAGGTCTATAGGGGGATCCTGTCTCTCTATTGGGGGAGAGAATAAGAGAAGCTTGTGTGCTGATATAAGCCACAAAACCACATGGAGTTAGTTTCTCAGGTTGAAGACAAGATGATTCCCTACTAAGAGAGACACTTCATGCTGATGACATTAAGGGGTTATAACGAGGAAGGAAGAGAGGAAGGCAGACCAATTGCTACATGGAGCTTCGAGCTTTGAGAAAGAACTGGATTGCTTTCCAGTTCTTTCCAAACTTCTACCAAAGTATCATTCGAAACCATCAGATCCACAAACCTTTTCTTGTACTACTTAAGGAAAAGTATTCCACGTGATCTGGGGATGTGATGTCAGAGTATTTGGCTTGCAAAGTAGATAGAGTTTGAATCTCATGAATGGATCAGTCTTCAAGTCTGGGAGAAACCAATGTAGAAAAACTTCCAGACATGGGAGCTGAGCCTGCGAGGGAAATGAAGATGGGTTTGTTAAGGCAGAATGGTGTTTCGTCACGTGCCAGAGACTGGAATTAGGTGGTTGAGCTGTCTTGTTCTCATGCAATCTCGCAAGGAAGGGGGCCAAGATGGGCTAGAAAAGGAATGCTGCCAGGCCTGTTAGCTGTACTTACCAGTGTAGCCTGGGGCTGAGCTTCCAGAATGGAGGAGACAGGTATTTGGGAATATGGAAATATGTGCCTGCTATGCTGGGACCAGAGGGTCCCTCGACTTCTCAGTGTCCTGTCCATTGTCACTCTCTCCCCTAAGCAGTGTGGCTACCAGAACTACTATAGCAATGTGTCTTACCGAAAGTGGATAGCCATCCCTCGAAAAACAGGGCAATTTGGGGCAAAGTAACCTTGTGTGTACAGCCAAGCTGCTAGGTCCCTTTCCTTCCATCCTTCCCTCTTCCCGCTTCCCCCCTTCCTCTCTCTTCTTTTTAATTGTACTGAAGACTGGTGTCTCCTACTAGGGAAATCTTTACATGCAGCAGCGTCTCCAGCTCTTGCATTATTTCTGTGCAAAAACTCAGCAACATCAAACATAAATGTCACAGCTGCAAAACCCAAGATGAGATGAGACTCAATAAACACGGCACTTAACCCTTGAAATAAAAGATAAACACTGAGTGTATTCATGCATGGCAAGAGACCTTCCCCTACATAAATCCACGGGCATATATACACTGACATTTCCAGCTTCTCTTCAAGAAACAAAACCTTTTTGCTGCGTTTTGCCTGCATGTATTTCTGTGCACTGTGTGCATGTCTATTGCCTGAGGCTAGAAGAAGACATTGGATCTCCCTAGAACTGGACTGACTTATAGATGATTGTGAATTGTGGGTGCTTGAAGCTGAACCCTGGTTCTGGGTATCCAGTGCTCTTCAGATCCACCATCCCCACCTCCCCCCTTTAGCTTTCCTATGTGGTATATTTCTGCCTTTTGCTTTTATTTTGTTTTGAGATAAGGCTTTATGTAGCCCTGGCTGGCCTAGAGCTCACTAGTAGCTAAGGATTACCTTGAACTGATTGATCTTCCTGCCTCTACTTCTCAAGTCTGTTCTCATTCATTGTGAGAGCCAAGGTTTTAAGTTTTAATTACTATGCCTTAGAGATCCAAGAAGCAAAAAATGCCTGTGGTCTAAAAGCCCCAGACCCAAGGACAGATAGTTCCTGAAATGCTGGAGCCTATTGTTTCTGGGAGATAACAAGTCTTGTGCCTCTCACTCCCCTAAAGAAGCTTGTTTGACCCCACCCCCTGCACTGTATGTGCTTGATCACATGTTTGTGGGAGGATCATAGCCAGGAAATACCTTGGGATTTATGCTTGCCCCTGATAGGACCTGATGGGAAATACTTGAGTTGTTGTAAAACTTGATTCAGGACCATTTTTCTGGGGAACCAAAGATGGACCAGAGCCATCCACCTGTCCAGTCTTTAATTAAAGCTTGCTTCAAATTTGGCTTTAAACTGTGGCAGTGCTCTTAGTCTTGAGTGGTGGGATTAACGTTACACCTTACATACTTTCCTCAACTCATAATTATTTTAGAAGCAGGCTCCTGTCATTTCATCCATAAGGATTTCAGTGTGTCTTGCTCTCTCAAGACTCATAGGAACAATTCAAGTTTATTTTCAAGCTTGAAACATTTCAGACTGTTTGACTCAATTTCTTATTATTATCAATTACCTAGTTATAGTTCACATGTTCCCAGTTATAATGTGATGACCAAAAGGTGGTTTGTTTTTTATTTTTTTATTATTTTTTTGTTTGCTTGCTTGAATTGGGATCTAAAGACAGTATGTTTCCGATAGGACTGGTCAATATTCGATGTATATATATTTTAATCTATAGAAACAGTTATATTTTTTTCCCTTTAAAGACCATGAGGCCATTCTTCCCATGGAATTTCTCCTAATTTTACATTTGCTGGTCAATTGTCCAGGTTAATGTGTGTCTTGTCACTCTGTCACCTGCATTTCTGTGCCTCTACATTGGGTGAGATTTGATCAGACCTGAGCCTGTTGGGTTAGCACACAGCCTTGCCTTGGAGTGGCTTGTGTCTTCTTCGATGACTCCATCTCCATTCCCTCTGGGTCACTTTCATCTCCTCTGGCCTTGACCTTTCCTGGCTACTCCCTCTGTAGACCTGTGGGACTCCCTTCCACCTTTGTTTCCAATCTCCTTCCTGTCTTTGCTTAACTTTTGTGATGCCTGCCATAGATGCCTACGGAATACCTAGCATCTGGCTCTAGTATATGCTGTGACTCATGGCAGGTGGCCAATAAATTTTGTCTGGATGAATCAAGAAAGGGCTGAACTGTCCTAATTCTTCCTCTACCTGTCATGATGGGGACAATGCAGCACATACTTGCTGAACACCTGTGCTGTGCCAGGCATGCCACATGTCCAGCACTTGGCTTTTTTAACCATCATAATGAGCCAGGTGGGTCCTGTAATCATTGACCTCTAAAAGGAAGCGTGGTATTCCTGGAGATATGGTACTCACAGCTCCAGCAGTTGACCTCTTGTTTGAGGTCATGTGCATTCTGGGCTGTCTACAGTGATGACTGGTCAGGTAGGAGTGGATGTAAAGCTTGGCCCACCTGGCTAATGCTGGCCCATTCTGAGACATGCTTGTACCAGCATTGCCCATGTGATTAGCTAAAGTTTGGTCCATTCTATGATGTAGTTAATTTTTTCCTCCATACAATCTTGACTCCTTACCTTCTTTCTGCTATTTGGCCTTCTCTAGAAGCCAAATCCATAGGCAGAATATTCTATCTTGCCATCCAGCTTCCAAATAACCACATGGAGACTTATTGATTATAAATGTTTAGCTGATAGCTTAAGCTTGTTACTAACTAGCTCTTACAGTTTAAATTAACCCATTTTTATTAATTTTACCTGCTGCCATGTGGCTCATGGCTGTTACCTCATCTTGTGCATGTCCTGCTTCCTCTGTGTCTGGTGACTCTACCCTCCTTCATCCCAGAACTCTCTCTTTGTCCAAAAGTCCCACCTAACCTCTTTCTGCCTAGTTTATGGTGGGATTCAGGTGTCAGCTGATAAGGTCAGAAGACACTTATCCAGGGTCCCGGACTCCTGAAGGGGGTGTGGCCAGCCCTGTTCAAGCTAGGATCTTGAACACCTTGTTTGTTCCTGCCTTCTTGAGAAACTAGATCAACGTCCATCGCTTGGACCATCCAATCGCTCAAGTGTGTCCCTAAGCTGTAGCCTGTTATCGTGAGTATTAATTTGTTTTCCAATAAATATTAATCTTGTATTAGTATATTTTAAGTGAGAGTTACTGCCACACTAGTTATTGACCACTTAACTATTAATTAAATGGAATGAGACCAAAACATCTTCACAGTGCACAAAAGGGTTATTCCACAACACAAATCTCTTCTGGCATCTTCACCCTGAAGCTCCAGTTTAAAAGGGTTTGGTAGCTTTCCCTGTGTATTGTGCAGAGAAAGACAGAACAGAAATCCCACTGAGCTGTGGGCTCCGAGAGTACTGTGTTATTCCTATGAATATCATCTCTCCCAGAACCTTGAAAGAAGAGAGAGCCGTCAACACTGTGGCCTGGCTCCATTCTGGTTCTAGGCTATGCATCAGTCAGTTTTGTGTCGCTGTGACAAAATTACCCAAGAGACCAACTTAAAGAATGGAGATTTATCTCGGCAGTTTCACAGGGTTTAGTCTGCAGTTGCTCAGCTCCATGTGTTGGGCTGAGCATCACGGTGGCAGAAGACTGTGTTAGACAAGCTTCTTCATGGTGAACAGGAAGCAGAGCAAAGGAATCAGTGAAACAACAGGAATCAGTCCCAACAACACACCCTCATTGACCTACTTCCTTTAGTAGGCCCTACCTCCTATGTTTTTTAACCACTGTTCAATAATGGCATTGTGTTATAAATCTATCAAAAGATTATTAGTCCATTGATTATGTCAGAGCCCTGGTGATCTAATTGTTTCTGGAAATCCAAGGTGTGTTTCCCCCCTCCCATCTGTGGTTCTCCATATACTCAAGTTGGCAGGATTAACTGTCACGAGCTATATTCGTGAATCAGACCATCAAGGTTTAACATGTTTCTGTAGGGAACTGAATTCTTCATCTCCACTGTTAAGTCGGGCCATGGATTTCCTGCCCTGTGACTCAGAAAAGGCGCTGGGAGGTGCAGAGGGGTGAAGCCTCTGAAGGAGGCTGGCATGGCCAAGGAGGCAGACATTGGAAGGACACTGGCTGAGATGTGTGATGACAGGTGAGTTGGATGTGGAGAGAAGCCTGCTCTGCTGCTGGGCTGGAGTGCTTTGGAAAGATTCCATCTGTTGAGCAACCAGGAGCCTCTAAACCCCAGGAAAAGAGTAGGATCAGAGTCAGGGCGACTAAGCAGGCCAGGGAAACAGGGGCATGGTGATGTGAGCGTGGCCTGGGCTGGTGGCATCAGAAAGATGGACACAGGAAAGAGATGCCATCAAAGAAAACCCAGCGCAATCTTAGAGAAAAGGATAGAGGCATGAGCCAAAGATGAATTCCATGCCACTACACTAGAAAAGACATTTAATTTCACTAGTGGCCTCACTACTGATGTGAGTACAGCTATGATACATCATTCTATTTCCACCCGTCAGAGTGATGTGAGAACACCCAAGGCTTTTGCCAGACTAGAAATAGGAAATTTACATACTGTCCAGCGGGATCATTTCATACTTCTGTCAGGAAATTTTAAAAACAGTGGCTGTAAATTTCCTAATCTCAGTCAAGTGAGCCCCGTGGGGAAGGACCCCGTGTAAAGCAGCAGTTCCCGGGAGTTCTGGTTTGTAAGTTCACTCCTTAGACCTTTTGGGCCATAAACTTGACCTCGTCCTAAGCGCCCTGCATATGTTCTATGGTGTGGATTGCAGACTTTTTCTTTTAAAATCACACGTAGTACCTGGCAGTCTGGTTCTCCTTCCCTCTCCCTGGTTAGGGCTTGACTCATGCTGTTCCCAGCTCCACAAAGGCACTGAGAACATCTGGTGGGTGAATAACTGGAGAGGTAGTCTGCGTTTGACCTCACCTGCAGGCTATAGGGATGAGTGTGTGGAGAGGGGTGGGGGTGGGGGGTGCACAGGGCTGTGATTTTCCACATGTCTTCCAGATTCAGCAAGGCATGACTTCCTTATTCTTCTGTTCAGGGACAGGATCCAGTTCCTGGTACTCTCCTCTGTGCTTCCTTAAGACTTCTGCGCATCTTCTCTGGTCCAGCCTGCCTTCTGCCTCAGTTCCATGTAGACTTCCCTTCAGATCATTGACCACAGAAGGAAAAGGACCTCTTCAGGCGCCCAGTTCTTCCACTGGCAGGTGTTTCCCAGCTCTTTCTTCTTTCTTTAGCACCCCTTTGGCTGACCAGGGCTCCCTTTGATCTATTGTTTTGTGGCTGAGGCACTGTTCCTTGAAGAATCCTCCATTGTTTACCAAGCAGCAGCAGAGCTCTTCAGTGTAAATCACCTTTTTTTTTTTTTTTTTTTTGCCAGGCTCTGAAACCAGCTGGTCCTGAGGTTGGAGTAGTTCTGCATCAGAGAGACTTCTGAGTGAGGAGAGAAGAGGTGTCTCATTGTAGAGCACGTTCACGTTCACATTCACTCTGTAGCAGGGACCACCCACAGGTGGGACTGGCAAGGAACTCAGGGTGGGTTCCTGTTTGGAAAGAGGAGACCAAATCAAGTGGAGGCTTTGTGGGCAGGTAGAAAGTTATGTCCAAACCCATATCAGTGAGTATCTAGGGTGGTGTTGGAATGCAGTTTTCGCTGATCCTTTGAGCAAAGAGTCAGATATTATTTGCCTATTGTCCATCTAACTGACTTTCCTGGGTTCACATTGCCAGTAATAGATGCAGCCTAGAGCTCCTACTGCAGGAAGAGTCTACCCCAGCAACCAGCAGCTTTCCTTGTGATGAGAAAGACTTTATTTCCCTTGGAAATAGGGTGGGGTGGGGGGAGCCTTGGGAGGCTGGTGGGAGAGGGAAACTAAGTAATGATTAGGATCAGATGAGGTGGCTTGAGCAGGCCCTTCTGATCCCTGAGTCATATCCCTGACCCAGTGGAAGTCCAGGAAGCAATTAGGAGGCTGTAGTCAGAGACATGAGCATTTGATAGTGTAGCACAATGGCTTTCAAACCTGTTTGCACCAGAACCATCTGATGCTCTAGCTAAGCCCGAGAGCTGGATTCCACCCCCTGATTCCAATGCAGAGAGTATCAGATGAGATATGAGAATTTGCATTTCTCCAAAGTTCCTAGGGGATGCTCACACCCATGCTGACTTAGAGAACCCTCCAGTGGTTTAGTAGCTGGCCATAGATTGTTGGAAGGAAAATGAGGTCAGTGGGGGCCAGAGTGGCTACTGGCTGCTCATCCACATGCACTTAATGAAGACATAGGTTAACATAGAGGAAAAGTGGCCCTCTGATGCTCGTGAGGTGGTACACATCAGGCATTTCACCCCAGCTCTTCTCACTACACTGTGTTATCCACAGGGATGAAGAAGTTACTGGCTCTCAGGGTCATGGTATTGACTGTAGAGAACTAGAATTTTATTGGGAGAAAAGACCAACTTTTGCAAAGGTGAAGAAAAAGAGAGGCACAGTGAGAAACAAGGTTTTGTGATGGGGCCAGGGTGATTGTCATGGGGTAGGAAAGGCTTCAACACAGCAGGGCACGTGAACCGGCGATGTGGACATGAGGTACAAGGCAGAAACCTTGGGGTTTCAGGGTTTCAGGGTAGGGGTGATCAAGACAAGTATGGAGTCTTGTAGTTTGTGGGTATGCAGAGGCACCAAGAGAAGGTAGCAGCTGATCATAGACCCAACACTATTCATTGGTTGGCAGCACTGTTATTCAAACCCAGAGCCCTTCAGGTTCCCTTGATCATCCTAGACCCCTCTGGTCACATAGAGATGTTCTCACAACTGTGAGCTCCAAGATGAGGAAAATAACCAGTGGGAAAATTTCACAGTGGACCCACAGAGGCTGGGGCAGCTGTAGCCATACATGTGACTCAGGTGTGGAGTTGTGTCTTGGAGATGGACCCTAGAGAGGATCCTGTCTGAGTTAGTTTGACTGTGTCAGGTGAAGGAAGGATAGAGCTGAGGGCAGGTTGCTATGGGTGACTGGAAGGATACAATACAATGTTGGCAGGGATGTTACAGATGATGACAGAGGACTGAGTACTGCCTTAATACTCAGTTGTTTCTCCTTCACAGTGGGTGGAACTGGGTATGGCTCTCCCTACTAACTGCTCTTGTCAGGGGTAGGTCTGCTCTCTGCCTTCGTCTCTACTCTCCTGCTGTGGACCCTTCTTTGTCTGATGTGGCCTTGGTTAGTTCATCACTGTCCCAAACCCAGATTTTAATATAAGCCTTTCCCAGGTCCTGATGCTCCATGGCTCTGTTTCCATCCCTAACTGGTGTCCTCTATACTTCCTGAGTGCGTTGTATTATCTGGAAATCCTTTCTATGTTCATTCTATTTAAGGTCCTTAGGAATAAGACTTAGCCTGAAGGTAGGCATGGGACTGGGGGCAAACCCTCTCTTTAGCATAACTATCCCCTCTTTCGGTTGTCTGCTAAAGAGGGATGAACTAGCTATGGTAATATCTGATACAAGTAGGTCAAGACTGAAGAGCCAAGGTGAGATTGTAGACACTGGTGTCTGGAGTT
The DNA here is from genome assembly GCA_033318265.1 of Phyllotis vaccarum. NCBI lineage: Eukaryota > Metazoa > Chordata > Mammalia > Rodentia > Cricetidae > Phyllotis > Phyllotis vaccarum. The sequence continues at coordinate 41,560,694 of JARWLC010000011.1, read as the reverse complement.
GCTGGTACCTTTGTTCAGGAAGGCTGTGAGCAGGATGGCTCCTCAGGGGTGTGCTTCATACTCTCACCACAGTAAAGCAGAGCCCATACTCTAACAGGAGCCTCGAAAGACAGGGGTATAAACTATATATCCAGAAACATATGGACAAGGGGATGGAATCTGAGTTTCCCTTCTCTGGAGTGGACATATGCATAGAGAAAGGGACCGAGCAGGACACAAACCCCTAGCAGAAGGAGTAACAGCCAAGTAGGAAAAGAGATGGTACCAAAGTTGAGTGCTGACCCTCCTTAAGCCTTTTGAGCCTGAGGTTGGCACAGCCTATCTTCCTAGACCTTGCAGCTGACTGGCCTCAAAGGGTGAACTACAGACTTCAGCTGTGACACTTGACAGGCTTTGGACCTTGACTGACCAAGGTCAAGGCAAAAAAGTGTGTGTGTGTGTGTGTGGGGGGGGGAGTCCAACATGAAGCTACCTAGCAAAACATCTTTGTAGACAAGGGGTATTTGCATATCACGCATGCCTCTGGGTCTGTTTCTATTTGATAAGAATACCATTCTTGTCAATTCCAAGTGATTGTAAAGTTTGTAATCTGTAACCATCTGAAGCCACTCCTAGAATCTTTACCTGGGAGTTAACTAGGTCACATGCCCAGAAACCACAGGCTGAAGTGTGGTTGGTTACTGAAGGGTGTCTGGCCAGCTGTCTTGGCCTGAGAGGCTTGGGGTTGGAGGCCAGGCCTGTAACTAACCCCTCCCTTTACAGCATCATAAGGCTACTCTTCTTTGTCAAGGACAGAGGGTGCCTCGAAAACACTGTCCTGTTTGTTTTGCCACTGCTCTGAATGTAAGTGGCGACCTAGCCAGATTCCCAATTTGCCTGAAGAATTGCGAGCCAAGTAAATTTGGAAGTGTGAAGATAAAGACCCATATTTGCCTTTGAATATGCAGGTTTATTTTTTAGGGTGGGAACTTGCTTTTGTAACCTATCCTGCCTCCAAACACACAGAAAACCTCCCACTTTAGCTTCCTGAGTGCTGAGATTGAAGGGGCATGTCAACACATTCTGTTTCTTTGTGTCATTTATTGGAGTGACTACTTCTTTTTGGCATCTTGGCCACCATATATATATATAGAAGTTTGTTTCTGGAACTGTAATTTGTTTCGTTGATCCACATGTCATGTCTGTTTTTATGACATAATCACTACAGTTTTTCAATAGAGTTTGAAATCAGAATTATGCCCCAGATTTAGTTTTCTTCAGCAAGATTGCTTTGGCCATTCAAAGTCTTTGATTCCATACTCTATGATCTTGCTTATATGTGTGCAGGGGGTGGGGGTGCCAGGGACAGCAGATAAGTGGGTGGTTTCTAGAGGCAGAGGGCTGGAAATGGGAAGATGCTGGTGAATGGTCCAAAGTTTCAGCCCTAGGTTGACTAAGCCTTGAAGATGTCATGCACAGCAGAGTGACCTAGTTAATAGTGCTCTACTGAGTACTTGATAACTCTCTAAGCTCTCTAAGACAGAACAACTTGAACTCCACCACAAAGTGATAACTGAGTGAGGTGGCAGGTATGTTAAATAGCCTGGATGTGTTGATTACTTTGTAGTGAATATGTACAGTTGGTCCATGGTACTCAGAGGGTACTAACTAGATCCAGTTACTCCACTCCCACCCTATTTTACCATTATCTTCAGTTGCTCAAGTCTTTTATATAAAAATTCAGTTAGAGTAAGCATAGACCTAGGCACATCCTCCTACACCTTTGAAGTCACTCCCATCATATTTATACGTAGTCAGAATTTTCTGTCTCATCCAGGTCCCTCAGTCCAGACAAAGCTTTCTCAGCTGTGGTGCTGCAACTGCTTATAAAATAATTACTCCGAGGCTTATATTAATTTCAAAACTGTTTGTCTTATGACTCCGGCTCATTACCAACTAGCTCTTACAACTTAGCTCAACCCATTCTTATAGTGTATGTCTTGCCACATGGCTCTGTGGCTTTACCTGTGTCCATTACATCTTGCCTTCTTGGCAGCAGCCTGCAGTGTCTCTTTGACTCCGCCCCTTTTCTTCTTTGTCTCTGCTTGGATCTCCTGACTTCTTCTAAGCTGCCTTGCCATAGACCAAAACAGCTTCTTTATTAACAAATGGTAATAAAGTATACCCACAACCTACAGAAAGACATTCCGTATCACTTATAATTCCTAATAGAATGTAAATGATATGTAAATAATTATTGTTTTATGTTTTCTGGGGGGGAAAAACCAGGTCCATATATGTTTACTATGGATGGGGATTTTTGTTACTATATTTCCTTCCAGACTGGCTGAATCTGTCAGGGTGGAACCCATGAATATGGGACTAATTAATCATTTATCACGGTATCACATTTTATACTTAAAATAGACAGCTTTTATTTGTTAACTATCTATGTCTCAATAGAATTGTAAAACATAATTCAAAATCAACATAGAGCAATCCGGGGTGTGAGATGCACAATACTCAGAGGAGAGGAGAAACATTAGCCATGTTACATCATTGTAATTTAATTTGAATGGAAATAAAACAGATAGTTTGAAAAGGGGTATCAGAGTCTCATAAGGGAAATGCAGGAAAAGTCCAAGTGTGTTCACACATTTCAATGGTTGAACCAAGATAATAAAACAATGAGCATCACTCTAAACTGAGGAGTCTTTCACAAGCCTAACCAGGCCCTGGGTTAGGCTTTCTATCTGAGTAAGACAACAGATCTTCACCATTTGACCTTAGAAAATATACTAAAGTCCTTGGCTGAATTAAAAGAAAAATCCAAAAGACAAAAGAGTCATTGATGTGTCCAGACAGGGTAGAAAGTGTATACTAGATAATGAGTTTGCTGGGAAAGTGTCTGGAGGACATTGCCAATGTACTTAGTAGAAGCAGTGAGGCATCTCTCACTAGAAAATCCTCGGGAGGAAAAAGAATATGTGTCCAGGAAGTGCCACATCCTAGAACAAATATTAAAATCTGCCATAGTCCAAGTGACATCACCTTCAGAAAAGAGAATAAAAATGTGTGAGTGTCACTGTCTGGCCAATGAAAGCTGAAAAACAATGTGATTTCCAGCTCCTCATCTCTGACTTTTGATGAAGTCAGATGGTTTTGTTTTAATTCTTTGGGACAGTATTTCCTGGTAAAATGCAGACTGCCAACCATGAGCTTAGGTCTTCAGAGAAGCTGCCTGTAGTTTTACTTTCAGGACAAAAAAAAAAAGTAAGACTTTGATACCAGCTGCAAATGCGACTCATCAAGCCTATAGACCACCTGGACCATGTCCTAGATCAGAAACAGCTATTTCATCAGTAAAGGTTGATGCTATTCTTACCAGGAAAAGATCATTCTAAAAATTGGTCTGTTGTAGGCTAGCCTTGAACTTAGATGAATGTTGAATGGTCTCTGAGGAGTGAGGGAAAACACCCTAGATCAAGTACAGCTTTGGGAGCAGAAGCAGAGGACGGTATATATTTTATAACCAAACTGTGAGGGGAAAAAACATGAAACCTTTAAAACTCACGGACTGTAGTAATTCAAGGTGTATTTTCAGCCAAAGGCCTTTGAAACTAAAACTACAAAAGGAGTTGGGTTCCGTTTGAAATGAAAGCTGACGTTCGCACAGGTATAGATAGCATTAGAGTCAGGCCTATCAAAATGGATAACATGATGGAAATCTAAAAATGTGCAAAAATGTGTGCGGGCTGTGAAAAACTTGGAAAAGTAGAGTATGTTAAGTAGCTGGGAGTGTTCTCTGCTGTTAATAATACTGTCAAGATACAAAAATATTTTGTCATGTCTCTTAAACTGTTCTGTAAATAGGAATTTATATACCGGATAAATGGTCTACTTTCAAAGGGTAACAAAGGAACCAATACCAGAGTTGAAAGTTCCAGTGTGTCTCCAAAGCCTCTCCTACCAAGGCCAACTAGGTCCTTGTATTCTGTTAAACATCTTTTGCCCTTAGTGGGCACTGCTCACACAGAGGTGGAGGTGGTGGGATCTTCCCTACGCTCATAGTAATGTGTGACTTGTCTGCCATCTTCCCTGCCAGATTCTGACTATTAATGGGTCCTATAGGAAGGACCCATTTCTTTTGATCACATTTTCGCCTTGCATGCAGACCATAGCAGATCATTTGACATCTATGAACTCCAAGTGGGCATTGCCTCTATATATACTTGTGGGATAGAAGTGTCTCAGGTCATATGGAATAGTGGATTTGCACCCCTCTTCTGCTCTATCTAGGTTTTAGACCCACTACTTGGCCATCTTAGGGTAACTCCTGCTGTGATGAAACACCACACCAAAGCAACTTGGGGAGGTTTATCAGGCTTATACCTTCATATCACAGTTTATCATCAAAGGAAATCAGGACAGGAACACAAACAGGGCAGCAACCCAGAGGCAGGAGCTGATGCAGAGGCCATGGAGGGTGCTGCTTACTGGCTTGCTTGCTTCCATGGCTTGTACAGCCTTCTTCTTTTTTTTTTTTTTTTATAGAACTGAGTACCGCTAGTCCAGGGATGGCACCTCCACTGTGGGATGGCCCCTCAATCACTAATTAAGAAGATGCTTCACAACTGGGTCTTATAGGGTCTTATCTCAGTTGAGATTCCCTCCTTTCAGATACTCCAGCTTATCTAAGGCTGACATAAAACTATCCAGGACACAGGGTTTGCTAAACTTGCCCGTTCCTCTATTAAAAAGGCATATCCTCTGAGCTTTTTCGATGTTGTTTACTAAGCAATTGCTAAATGCTAAGTTTTCTTTGGTGTGCTCTGCTTCAGCTAACATTTCTAAGTTTGGTGAGTTTTTTTTTTTCTTTTTTTTCTCCCTTTTCTACTTAAAAGACAGGAAACCTAAGCCTAGGAAATTTAAGTCCCCTTGCTGAGGTCACCTGATGCTGAGGTCACTAGAGACAGCCAGTATGGAGGTCCTTGCTCTCCCGATGCCTGTCTTTGTTACCAAGACCCTAAGTCACTTCCCCAGGTTGTTCAGGATTCTCATATCCTGGGATCTGAGCTTAGCTCGGGATTTAAAGCCAGGCAAGAACCACCTCTCGGGTTCTGCCCACACTACCCTTAGTTTAGTTTATGTTCATGCCACCCAAGGGTGCAAAGACAGAGTTATGGTTACAAAGAATAAGGGGACTAGGCACAGGGTTTGCCTCATTCCGCATGGAGGATGTCCCTGACCAGTCTTTCAGCTGCTTGGAAGGTGCTGGACCAAGACAGCAAGCTTGGGGGTCCCATACCTGGTGACATCAGTTCCAGCCTTATCTGTTTTCCCTTACGTCAGCCACCAGAAGCAGACACTTATGGCTCATCTTACTTATTCTTAGGCAGTGCTCAAGATCACCTTGGGGTTGGAGAGATGGCTCAGCAGTTAAGAAAGCACACAGCTCCATTCTCGCTTCCTTTATTACTTAATAGATGAGGAAAACCTAGGCCCAGGAAATTTAAGTTTCTTTGCTGAGGTCACTCGAATGCAGTCAGAGATGGCAAGTATGGGAAGAAGTCCTTGCCTCACTGGAGAGCTGTTAAAAGAGCTTACTGTAAAAGACCCACATTTGGATTCTATCATCCATGTCATGTGGCTCAGACCTGCCTGTAACTCCAGGTCTAGGGATCTGATGTCTTCTTGTTCCTGTAGGTTACTTTCACTTCTGTGCACATATCTCCCCCAACATGACTAAAAGTAAGGTAAATATTAAAAATATATATCATTTGTAGAGGCTTTGGATGTAGTTCAGTGGGAGAACACATGTTCGGCATGCATTAAATCCTGTGTTTAGTTCTAAGCACTGAAGAAAAAAATCATTTGTGAGTGACCACACCTGCTGTCTTCTACAGAGTGGTTTTAAAATCAGAGATTAAAAATGATGCAAACAGGGTTGTAGAAACTAGGAGGCTTTTTGTTTAAAGGCTGGAAAAATCCAATAATAACATTATGTAAGAATAAGTAATTTAAATAAATCACAAGCACAGGCTATAATCATAGCTCCTTGGTAGACTGAGTCAGGAAGGTCTCAAGGTCAAGGCTAGCTGGGTAACTTGGGAGACTCTATCTTGAAATAAAGATATAAAAAAAGGTTTAGGGCTTGAGCTCAGTGTTAGGGCTCTTGGCTGGCAGGTTTGAGGACCCAGACTCTGGCATTGAAACAAAACCAAACATTACGGACTCTATCAGATGCAGACAATATCTGTCTTAAATCCTCCCAAAGCCTCATGAAGAATATTATAATTGCTGGGGCCAATTGAATGCTCATAGGTGTCAGTTACATTCTGCCCCTGTGTGCTCAGTGGGATTGAGTAGGGAAAGAATAGGGAGGGACCCAGTAGAGAGTGCAGTGTACTCTCTCCAGCCTGAATCTGTTTTGAACTCTGTGCTATGAAATGGCATGTTACAGGCAGCTCTCTATACCTAAAGGCTTTGAAATACGAATCAAGCTATTTGAAACAAACCAAAACAAAACCCCCAACAATCCATTTGTATGTGTATGAAACATATACAGTACAGCTTCCAGCCACACACTGTATAATATAAGGTAACCTAAGTTTTCTATAATGGAAAGGGTGTGGGAAGTTCTGGGCAACTACAATGTCATTCTGTATAAGGCACTTGAACACTGTGGCATTTTGATCTCCCAGAGGGGCCCGGAATGCATCCCCTCATGGACACCCAGGGAGGAAGATATTCCCATCATTTGTAGTCGGAACTTAAAAGCTTTAGAAGTGTGCTTGAGTTCAAGGTTCTATAATTAAGCACACGCAGAGTTAGGCTTTAAACCCAGCTGACTAGGCTTTCTCACCACTGCACACTGCCATATGCTTTTTCATGACTTGGAACTTGAAAGAGAATTGAGTGTATCTTTAACTTTATTGTTGACCTCCTCATCACCCAGGAATATTTGTCATTTATGTTCTTTCCTGCTTTTCTTTATCACCTGAAGGATGTTCCTGTGGTTGGCCAGTTTCTCAGACTTCAGTGGGAAGGATCAAAAAGAGGGGTGACTCAGAGTCTATTCCAGGTCTGTGGGTTCAAGGTTATGTTTAATACAAAACGTGCTTGCTGTCTTGAAAACACTGTAATTAATATTTGTGAATGTATTTTTGGCCACAGGCTAAGGTGATGAGTCTGAGTTTATATGGGGAGGAAATTGGATTTTTGGATTCTAAAGTTTTGGGAGGGAGGGAGCTAGTGGAAGAATTGAGTGTGCTTTTGTTTTTACTGAGAAGTTTGGCATGTGAGCCAAACCTTAACCAGACTATTAGTTCTGCTTATCATGTATGGCTTTCCTTACATGTAAATACTTCACAAAAAATGGGAATCTTCTTTTAGAAGAGGCAACTTTGGTTCAGTTCCCTGCACCCACATGGCTGGCAACTTCCTTCCATTTCAGTTTCAGGGGATTGGACGCTGTTTCTGACCTCTGTGTGTATCTTTCAAGCATGTGGTGCATCTACATCCACTGACACACATATACACATAAAACACATCTTCAGAATGTAGCCTCGACACTAATGCTTAAAAACAAAACAAACAAACAAAAAAACAACTTTATAAGAACTTGCTCTGTAGACCAGGCTGGCCTCGAACTCAGAGATCTGCCTGCCTTTGCCTCCCAAGTGCTGGGATTAAAGGCATGCCATGCGCCTCCATGACATGGCCAAACAGAAACTTTTACTCTACCAAACACTCGTTTCTCTTCTCCTTTCCCCATCCCTTCTGCCTTCTCATCCTACTTCCTGTCTTATGGATCTGACTACCCTCTACCTCACATAAGGGGCGGTCGTTGTCCTTTTGTGACTGGCTTACTTCACTCAGCATCATTCCCGGTGTAGCACGCAGTGCATAGTCCTTTTTCCAAAAGACTAAATAATATTCCATTGTGGATGCCTTGCTTTGAGCCCGTCCGTCTGTTGGAGTGTGAGTGATTTGCTTCCACCTCTTGTTGGCTCTTGTGCACGATGCTGCTATAAACACAGACGTGTGCCTATCCACTCAGATCCCTACTTCCAATTTTGCCTTCTCATCCGTGTGAACTTTGCCAGCATAAACACCGAGAATTCATACTCTTTCTAGTCACCAGAACAGCACGCGGGGGTCCTCTTTTTGTTCTATCTTATAAAACAAAACAAAGGGTGATTGGAACCATGTTGCTGACAATAAGTTTGTGGGAAAATCAACTTTACTTCCTGCTTCAATCATTCTTTTTGAGTCACCTGCTTGCGATCCCATCCAGGCATGTTGGTCAGTTGGCCTCTCTGGTCAACAGGTGGTTTTTCTGGGAGGCTGTGCAGAATGGAGTGGCCTCTGGCTCGTCAGTGGGGCTCCTGCCAGCTCCTTTGTGCCTTCATAATGCTCTGCACATGTTCCCTGGAACTGCCACCACCTGCCCTGCTCCATCACCCCTGCCTCTTCCTTCCCTGCATTTCATCACCCCTGCCTCTTCCTTCCCTGCATTTCAGACTGAGCTTTCAAAGCAGGTGCCTGGCTAAGACTATTACTTATTAAGTCATTTAGAAAATGGAAATAGACCACTTAGGACTTCAAGAAAATCTCAGTTCTCCTAGCCATTTAAAAAAGTTTGATTTTATTCCTGCCGCATCCATTGATGCCCATGAGGGCCAAGGAGCCATCCTATCCAGAGGGTAGCTTTTATGGGGGCCTGGCTAGTAGTTCAGTTTTGTGTGGGCCAACACACTCGGTTTCATGGGGGTGGCCCTGTCTGCTTTATCCTGAGAAGTTCATTCTGGATCTTTGGTGCCCTTAGACATCTCCTCCCTCAGAGATCTCTCCCACTAAAGTTCTCACACTCAGAGATCTCCTCCCCTCTCAGAGATCTCTTCCCTTCTCAGAGGTCTCCCCTTTTAGAAATCTCTTTCCCTCCCTCAGAGATTGTCTCCTCCTTTGCTCCCACCCCCTCAGAGATCTTTTTCCTTCCCAGAGATCTTCCCTTTCAGAGATCTCCTCTCCAGATGGCATTCTCTATTAAAGGATCGTTTCTTTGTGTAAATTTCAAATTTCTCTTCACTTTAAGCCAACCAAATGAGTAACGAAGTGAATGTGATAAATTGTGACACCCCCCCCCCTTCCCTCTTTCCAATGGAGCATTGCTGTGATTCTGACTTGTTCATGATTAGCCAGTGTGTGGTGGGTTAACGGCTGATTCTCCAGGAAGGGAAATTTCCCTCTTCTGTGCCGACGCCAGAGAGGTGATAGTGGTTACAGTGGTGGTCTGAAGAGGCACCATGCTGGGCTGCTTACTTGGGCCATCTACTCTCCAGCCTAGGGAAGGCTTTCTGTTCCCTTCCCTTTCCTACAGGGCATGGTGCCGAGCCCCACTTCTCACTCACCGCTGCAGTTTTCAATCACAGGTATAAAAAGATTGCAGTCTTCTTTCTACTTACTACATGGTTCTCTCCAGCTTTTATACTTCTTTAAAAAAAAATGTGATTAGCTGCGTAGGTGAGCATTTGGAAGGTAGAGGCAAGAGGATCCCTGGGAGTTCAAGGCCAGCCTGGTCTACATAGTGAGTTCTAGGACCGGAGCCACATAGTGACAGAGAGAGAGAGAAAGAGAGAGAGAGAGAGAGGGAGAGAGAGAGAGAGAGAGAGAGAGAGAGAGAGAGAGAGAGAGAGAGAGAGAGAGAGAGAGAGAGAGAGAGAAGGGGAGGAAAAGAGAATGAAATGCAAGTACCACGGTGGATTGAGAAGCAGGCCAGATAGCAGACAGAAAACACGTTGGTCTCTCCCTTCTTGCCTTCTGGTCTCTCCCCATCCACGTTCCATCGTATTGTAATTGCACATAAATCCTCCTGTCTTATTGTGGGGGACTGAATAAATGGCTCCATGAATAAAGAATAGGGGAGTAGAATTTTTGGATTCCCAGCACTCAAAAAAATGTATAGGTACGAGTGGCAGGTCACCTGAAACCCCAGTCCTCCAGAAGTGAAATCAAAAGATCCCCTTGTCAAGCTGACTACCCTAGGTAAACCAGGAGTTCCGGGTTCAAGTGGAGACCTGATCTTGTGGAGAATGATCGGCTAAGACCTGATATCAACCTCTGGCTTCTACACATGCGTGCATACAAATATGCATACACATTCAAATATGCATACACATACACAGAAACAAAAAGCTGGGGTCACAGTACAATTGTCTCTCTTATTAGGGATTTGCTCTTGGTAGTTTCTGTCACCCATGGCCAATAGGCATCACCATGGCAGGCCAAGCCTCCCCCTGACATCATTACAAGGCCAAGAGTGGTGTCATTGTTACAACACCCATGTCACTCACCCTACTTCATCTCCCAGAATCACACGAAGGGAGAGCCTAGGACAATATGGAGTTTCAGGAGAGAAGAGATACAAAGAGACTACATTTGGCATATGATCACAGTTCTTTATTGTTTATCTTTTGCTATGCCTAACTTATAAATTAAATTTTATAATAGGCATGAGTGAAAGGAAAGTGAGTAGGGACTAGAGAGATGGATCCATGCTTGAGGGGAGTAATATTCCTGCAGAGGCCCAAAGTTCAGTCCACAGCACCACAGCTGGCAGCTCTCAGCTGCTTGTAATCCACTGGGTTGCAATGGCGCTTGTATGCATGAGCTATACCTACACACAGATGTACTCAAACACACATAATATTTTTAAAAATTAAAAAAGGAGCATATATAGGCTTTGTATATAGGATTTAGTACTATCCATAATTTCATGATCCACCAGAGATTTGGGTTATAGGGACTTCTGGGTGCATATTAATCTGCGAATTATTTTTAAGTGTAGAATGTATTATGGATGTCCTCCTAGACCAGTATAGAGAGAGCACTCAAGAGTTTCATGATAGTGTATACGAAAACTGTTCTTATGTATTCAATCACTTCTTCTTTGACAGACTTTTTTTGTGTGTATGTGTGTGTGTGTATGTGTGTGTGTATGTGTGTGTGTGAGTGTGTGAGATTGCATCTAGAGTCTCTCACATTCTAGGCAGATGCTCTATCACCAAGCCACAATCCAGGCCTACTTGATAGGCTTTCACCCTGTCTCCAGGTTTTTACTATCACGAGCACTGCTATAAACAGGGTACATATAAAGAGCAAAGCCTGCACTTCTATAGAGGTGGTTCCATGAACCAAGGTTTCTGCAGGAACCCAATTTTAACACATACTAGCAGTTTACCTTCCAAAAGGTAGAGCAGTTTCCATGGCCACCAGCAGTAGAGGCTCACATCCCTCACTTGGGTCTTTCTAATACTCAGAGATCTTTCACATTGTTTCTCTCTTAATAACTTATTTATAAAGTTAAAATGTCAGGGATGTGAATCCTCTAGTTCAACCAAACCCATTTTTCTCTTGATGTTTTCTTCTAAAACTTTAATTTTGATCTTTCTTGGAAGTACTTTGTTTCATTTTTAGTGGTGTTGGAGACTGAACCGAGAGCCTCCTGCTTATAGGCAAGTGCTCTGCTACAGTCCCAGTCCTGGTATTTATTGTTTAATATGGTGTGAGAAAGGAGGTGTCATGAAATTCTTTTGTCCAGATGCTTCTGAGTTATGCCAACAGTGTACATGAAATAATCTCTTCCCTGTTTGAAGCTGTGTGCCCTCTTTGTTTGTTTTAGGTTTTTTGAGACAGAGTTTCTGGGTGTAGGTTTGGTTGTCCCGAAACTCCTATTTAAACAAGCTGGCCTTGAACTCACAGAGATTCACCTGCCTTTACCATGCATTGCCTTGTTATTTCCTGGGCTCTGGTTCTAGGCTGCGAACTCTTTTCTCTGGTTCTGTCCATTCTGTTGCCTGTTGTACCATTTTTGGTGTCTTCCATTTTAAGTGTGATGGGCAGAGGGCACATTCCTCCATCTCCTCAGTTGTTGAAATTATTGGCAATTTTTCTCAACATTTATTCTACAGAAATATCGAGGTGATCTCACTGACATGCAAACATTATCCCAGTGTCTGATTGGAATTTTTAGCAAGTACAATTATGTTTGGAAGATGTACATTATTTCACTATATTGTCCCATCTAGAAGAATTTTTAATGCCTTTTCAATCAAATTTTTTAGCTTGTTTGGCTTGAGTCCTATGTATTTCTCATATTCATTCACAGATATTTTATGCTTTTTTTTCCTTTTCTGGTGAATAAGATCATTTTCCGTCTTCTTTTTAAACTGTTTATTGTAGTAAGCAGTTTCTGGCCTTAACTTTTGGGCCCAGCCTCAAGACTTAGACCCACAAACCCACAGACCCACAGAGACACACAGATGCTTGCAATAATTTTAGGCTGATTGGCCTAGGACCCAGGCATATCACTTGCTAACTCTTTACCCTTATTCTAACCCATGATTCACCCTGTTCAGCCATGTGGCTCGGTACCTTTTCTTAGAGCAGCAGGGTTGTCCTCTGCCTCTTCCGGCTTCTCTCTGGCATTCTCCTCTGTGCTTCCTATTCTCAGAGTTTTCATAGTCTGGTAGCCCCGCCCACACTTCCTGCCTGCCTTTGGCCAATCAGCGTTTTTTATTAAACCAGTGGGTGGGACAATTATTTACAATGTAACAACATAATCTCCCAGTTTATTACTGGTAAAAGAGTTTTAAATTTTCATTTTTATATATTCTTATTGGAATGCTCTGTTTGTGTTTGTGTATGGGTGTATGCGTTCATTTCATTGCAAGTGTGTGGAGGTCAAGGGACAACTTTGTGAAGTCCCTTCCCTCCTTCAAACTTATTATGTACAGCTATTTTATAATAAGCATTTACAATAGAATCTGTGATTTTTAAGGCATGTAATTTATTTTAATATGTGTAATAAGTTTATTCTTCTGCTGTTTATATTTCTTTCAAACTTTTTAAAAAGTTTACTGAATTATTGAGAACTTGTAGACTCATCCACAGTGTTATTGAAGAAAACATCTATGTCTTAGTTCAGGCCCGAAACTCACTATATAGAGTAGATTGGCCTCAAACTCCAGATCTGACTGCTTCTACCTCCTGACTCCTGGGATTAAAGGTGAGTGCCAGCATGCCTGACCAGGTTTACAGCTTTTAAAATCATACTTAAACATCTAGGGGATACATTTGCTTTTTTTCTTCTTGTTATTGGTATTTCCTTCTTGATACTGAGTTCACGAGCAGAATGGCTTTGAATTAGCTGTACAGCCAAGGCCTGTCTTCACCTCATCTTTCTCCCTCTACCTCCCAAATGATTACAGGCTCAGGTCACTGCATGTCAAATGTTTGCTTTTTGTTAATAGTAGTACTATTTTTCTTCCTTCCTAGAAAAATGTCTCCCAAAGGGCCCCACTTTAAAAGCTGTTACCACTGGCTGATACTGAATGAAAATTCACTGTTAGCTGTGGATTGCTAGCTCTGGGAAACATCAGATCTCATTTGCATACAGCAAGTTTAGGGCACAGAAAGATTAAAATTCGGGTTTTACAGTCCTGGGTGGAATGTGCCAATTCTGGGGGAGCTGGGGGCACACTCCTCTAGAGGCAAAGTCGTACTGGCTGAGGACCTGGGTTACCATCTGCTGTTAGTTTGACAGAGTAGACCTGGAAGGCAGGGATGGAAGCTAGTCAGGTACCTCAGTAAGCAGAGATGCCAAAAACTTTTGGAGGTATGTGGATATGAGCAAACCACAGTCAAGGTAAAGGCCAAGCTAGATGAGCAAGGTCATAGGAGTTAGAGCCCATGTAGATGTGGATCTCAGGGACTCAGGGTTTGCTTACTTGTCACTGAAGAAATATCTGAAGCTTTTAGTTTTTTAAACTTTTTTTTCCTGTTGAGACAAGGTCTTACTGTATTGCTCAAGCTAGTTTCAAACATGCTGGTTTCAGCAATCCTTTTGCCTTGGCCAGGAGTATCCATGGCTGCGCCTGGCTGGGAGCATCTTAAAGACAAGAGTTTGATGCTTATCTATAAATAACATGCTAGATGACAAATAATAAAAGAGACACACTGCAGTGTTTCCCCAAGTACAACTCGGTACCTTCCTCCTTTGGGAAGTAAGATTTATCTTAAGTCCCCATGCTTAGAAAAAGTTCCTTTCTAAGAGAAGTGAAATACAAAAGATGCAAAAGGAAATAATGATCATAATGTCATCATTTGATGACAGCTTCAGCCACCTTTCCAGAGTATTTCCTTCCAATGACTTGAGACTATGGAGAATCTACATAGATAAATACCCTATTCACCACTGAGCCTTCCTTGTGCTATTCAGGCAGATAACAAGGGATGAGTTGGTTCTCTGCCTAGTGCTAGCCTATGTGGAAGGTCTTTCATTGACAATTCAGTAAATTGTTAATGGTCTTTATGAACATAACTTTAATAGGAATAGGCAGTCATTCCTGTTTGCCCTAGTTTGTAGAGGCATTTGCCACAGCTTCCCTGCCCCCCCCCCCCTTTCTATCAAGATACATTCCTTCCCCTGCTTTGACCATCCTGAATATTCAGAGGTTTTTATTTACATCCTCATACTTTGTTCTTGTCTCTTGTCTTTTCATGTTCCCTTCATGGGCCCCACATGACATGCTAACTTGTTTTTGCCTTTTAGGCTCTAGCTTGGCAGATACTTCTCTTGGCCAGATTGCCATGTCCTACCTACAATGGCTAGAGTTTCTGTTCCTCCTTGGTTGTGACCCCAGAATTTTGTGGCCTATCTCTCAGGCCCCTGCAGCAAATTAGGTATAGTGTAGACAGGTCATAAAGTTTTCCTCAATGACTTGTGCTTGAGAGCTGTTTATGACCAGCTGTTTGTAGAAACATGGAGAAGACTGTGGGAATAGCATTTCCAGCTTGAAATCAGAAGGGAGAAGTTAATAGTCATTATATGCAGGAGACGCTTGATGGATGCTTTGGTGGGAACACGTGTAGTAGGAGGTTTCTGGCCTGGACTTTCGGGCCTAGCCTCAAGGTTTAGACTTGCAGACCCACAGACCTGCAGAGACACACAGATGCTTACAATAGTTTTAGGCTGATAGGCCTAAGGCCCAGGCATATAATTTGCTAACTGTTTATCCCCAAACTAACCCATGACTCTTATCCTGTTCAGCCATGCGGCTTGGTACCTTTTCTCAGAGCAGCATAGTTGTCCTCTGCATCTTCTGGCTTCTCTCTGGCCTTCTGTTCTGTTCTACCTGTTCCTAGAGTCTTCTTAGTCTAGTAGACCTGCCCATACTTCCTGTCTGTCTTTGGCCAATCAGCGCTTTTTATTAAACTCATAGCGGGGGTCAATTATTTACAATGGAACAACATAATCTCCCTACACACATGCTCTGCCTATCTCTATCAAAATTCCCCCACTCTCTCTGTCCTCTCTCCCTGGAGCCTCCTACTGGTCAACTCCCTAGGAAGCCAAGAAACCCTTTGACACCATTTATGATGGATAGTATCTGGGGTCCTCTGAGGTGGGAGTGCTCCTGTAAAGCAGACAGCAAGTCCAACACCTGCCTGTGTGTGTGAGCCTGCACGATACCATCTTGGTCTCTCAGATATCCTTGTAAGATTCTTGAGTTCAGAAACCATACTTTATCTTTTTGGGGGAGTGTGCCTCTAGGAAGCTACTCAGAGGGTAAAGTGGGATTTTATTCCTCACATCTATATTTATAATAATGAAGAATAATAAATTACCCCTAAATTGGGAATGAGACCAGCATGGCCAGTCAGGACCAGTCATTCATGGACACCCACAAAAAGATTCATGGGAACCAAGCGTGGTGATGCACACCTATACTCTGAGCACTCGGGAGGCTGAGGTAAGAAGGTGCAGAGTTTGAGGCCAGTCTTGGCTATATAGGAAAAAAAAAAAAAAAAGAAAACAAAGATGTTTTTCGGTGGACTTTGCTAATGTAGGAAAAGTGGAATTATGCAATAACAAACAGAAAAAGGAAATTCTCCTTATTGTATATTAGCCAGCATATAAAGCTGTGTCCTGTAGAGGAAAAATTTTAAGAAAAACTGGGCCAAGGGTCAAGTTCTGAAGAGACAGCAGCAAACTTCTCAGGGAATTCGTCCTGAAAATAAGTCGAGAACAGTGAGGAGAGTTAGGACTGACTATGTGCAGCTTATTTAAGGCTAAGCCAGGAGCAGTCAAATGGCTTTTTTCAAATGGTAACCCAACATTCTCCTTGGATACACAGCCCCTTTGAGACATTCTGGTAAAACCAGCGAGAGTTTTTTTTTTTTTGCAGGTACAGGAACTTTGACATGCATAAGAAGCTCCCAAGGAGTAAGAAAAATGAGCATTCTGCTTTTCTAGGTTCAGGGGAGCCTGGGATTTCCATGGGTCTTTAAAAAGTTATTTAGTTACTTGATGTGTAGGTCTGTGCACTGTGTGCTTGCCTGGTGCCTGCAAGGCTGGAAGAGGACATGATTCTCTTGGAACTGTAGTTACAGAGGTTGTGAGACACCATGTGGGTACTAGGAATGAAATCCAGATTCTACAGAAGAACAGCCCTTGCTCTTAACTGATGATTGACTTGAGAACACAGCCCCTAAAGAGTAAAGTACAACCGCTCTCTCAAACTGATGGGTAGTCCAGAAGACTGTGGGCATCTCAGGCAGAGCACAAGCCGCTTAACCAAAGGCGTCCCTCTCAATCTGGAAGGGAAAAGGCAACAAAGGATCTGTAGGTTGTACATGTAGCTGCAGCAGAAGCTGACACATGCTTTAAAAGTAATTATCCTGAGACTAGCAAGATGGCTCATCACTCCGTGTTCTCACATCAGTACCCAAAGCATTCCTAACACATACTATAGCACTGAGTAGGCTTTTCCAAACTATATAAAAATTCCATTCTTTTTATTACTAGGCCTAGTGAATTTTTTAAAAATCAGGTTATATCTCTCATACCATTTACATGTGAGAAACTTAAAATTGCCTTGGATCTTTCTAACATAATGAATTCTTCCTCCAGCCTATGAGGGAGATACATGGCTTTAATAAAGTAAAATTCCAAATAACATTTAATAGCCTGGTGTGATTCAGCTGAAGCCACAGATGAAATAATTCCTTGTCAAAGATTACTATTCTGGTAAACGTTTTTGTTATTATAATAATGGAGATAACCAGCTTATAAAGAGAAAAGTTTTTGGCTCTCAGTTGTGGGAATTTCATTCCATAATCAGTTGGCCCACTGCTCTTGGGTTGTACTAAGGCAGGACACCATGGAGGGAGCATGTAATGGTGGAGCTATGATGTTCGCCATGAAGAAAGAGGCAGGAAAAAGCTGAATTCCCACAGTCCTTCCCACACCGTCTGTCCTGGAACTCACTGTGTATAGACCAGCTGGGGCCTCAAACTCACAATGATCTCCCTACGTTGGCCTTGGCCTCTGGAGTGCTGGGATCAAAGGCATGTGTCGCCATCCCCTGCTCTAAGCTGTACCTCTTAAAGCTCCGCTACCTTCTTGTACTGTCAAGCTGGAGACCAAATTTCAACACATGGGTCTTGGGAACATTCCAGATTGCATTCTAGCTGTTGACCTTTTGGGTTTGTGGCCCTTGAAGCTTGAGATGGGAACTATTCTGAGCAAGTTTTACTCAAGTATGAGTCTCCTATAGAAGGAAACAGCATCCTTTCTCTGTGCTCCAATTGTACATCAGCCTCTGTCAGGCACCCCCCCCCCCCTTCTGAAATACCCTGATTTTTCATGGGTCAGTAAGGAAAAATCTTTCTACTGTGGTCACAGTTAAGGTGTTTTGAGTCCTACTTTTTTCTCTTCCCGTTAATCGTGTTTCAAGAATATACGTTGAGTTTCCATTTGCATAAGTTGCCTTTATTACTAATTGTTAACTTTCCAGCTGGGATAGTCTTAAAATATAATTTGTGGATTCAGAGATCTGAGAATAATCCATTCAACGTTCCCTCAACCTCCCCTCTGCCTCATTCCCCTGTCACACTTGGTCCTCTCAGCCTGCTGTTGCTGCGGCTCTATCTGATGGACAGACAGCAGGAGACGAACATATTCTGCCGGAATTCTGGGGTCACCATAGCAGGGGTAGTCAGGAGGATTCCTTCCCTTTAGTCATGTACAGTTATGGCTGGTTGAGCTTGTTTGGGAAGATGACTCTGGGTGGGGAGGTGAGGGGTGGTTAGGAAAAGGACAGTGTTCTCTCCTAAGTAGTTCTAGATCAGATATTCCTATGGCATGTGTGCCCTAGTTCTGTGGCCTAGACTGCTAAGAGAGAGGTCTATGAATTAAAGGGATAGATGTTCCCAGCAGCAGAGAGAAACATCTCTCTCTCTCTCTCTCTCTCTCTCTCTCTCTCTCTCTCTCTCTCTCTCTCTCTCTCTCTCTCAGAATTTTATGTAGCCCAGGCTGGCTGGTCTTGAATTAGCTAAGTAGCTGAGGATGACCTTGACTTTCTGATCTTCTTCCTGCCTCTATCTTGTGTCCTGGGGTCACAACTGTGTACCACCCTGACCAGTTTTATGCAGTGCTATGCTAGGAAAGGACCTGGGCTCTGTGCATGCTAGCTTTCCTGGCCTCTGTTTAACCAAAAGAATGCGCTCATGCTTTAAAAGCAATAGCCCGAGGTTAAATCTCAACAAAAAGTGGGGTGAGTGAGGGACAAGGGGTGGGGGTGAGGGGTAGAGTAGGGATGATATCATGGAAATGAAGAGCAACCCAACCAGAAAGCCCAAATTCAGGTTACCACCCGACCCCCAGGTTGAAAGTGACCTGTAAGCCTCCCAGGGCAGGGACCAGAAGCCAGAGAGACCCTGTGCTCAGTCGGCAGAGGGGCAGCTCAGGGCTCACTCTGTACTAATGTACAAAACCATCTATACAAAGTGTGAACTTTGAAGTTTCTCTTCACCTTCCTCCAGTTTTTGCAAGGAGGCCAAGAATTGCTGGTGTTGGTCGTCTATGGAGGCTGTTGCTAATCTGAGGAAGATGGCTTTGTGGCTGGGGTGGTGGGCTTTGTGATCAGTAAACCCTTTTCAGAGGAAGCCAGGAAGACATGTGCCTCGTAAGGACAAGTTCTCTTACCTTCTTTTTCTTTTGTTTGAGAATGGGGCCCTCTGAGACTCTTGCAATTCACCCCCCCCCCCCCAGCATCACATCATCTCTTCTTGAGAGGGCTTTTGTCATCCATGCCAGAACATGTCCAGGTGTTATTGTCTACCAGAGAACCTTGGAAATTTTCATCATACCCCTTTAATACACCAGGCACTGACCACAGTACCCTGGAGGTGACTAGAATCTTTGCTGCCTGGAAGTGTCCTTTGGATATCTTTTCAAAACTCAGATGACACACGGCATAATAGAATCAGAATTTCTAAGGGTGGGTGCCAGGCTCAGAAGTGCTTAGAACTCCCTAGGGACTCTGATTCTGTTAAGGATGAAGATGACATGGGCTTATGGACACATCCCGATTGCTTACACTTGACTTTGTGCTGCTGATCAGTTATTTCCCATTCTCTGCCTCAGTTTCCTCCTATGTGAAATGGGAATAAGAATATTATTACGATACAATGTGAGGAATTAAAAAGTAATTGTTAGCAGCCAAGCACTCTCTAGGTGTTTGCCATTTATGATGCTCAGGAGCACACATTGAGAGGACATTGGCAAGGGGAACGAGCAGGGTGGCCATGGAGCACCAGCAAGTGTCTCAAGCGATGAGATGTAAAGGAAGACCTGAGATGCTTCTACAAGACTTTGTTTAGTCATGATGCCTCCAGATTCCTCTCAGATGGGAGGAGGTGTGGCTGTCTTTGCAGGGCTATGAAGGAAAGAACAAAGGCTCAGAGTGGAAGGTTCCCAGAACCTTCCATCCACAGTGAGGCTGACTATGCCATATGAGGCTATCCAGATCCTGAACCATCTTATTGAAGGGACTTGAGCATCCATGGGTTTGGGTATTTTCTCACAGAACTGGAGTCAGCCTGTCATGGATGTGGAGAAATGGTTACAATTCACCAGAAATCAAGCTGGCTTCCATGTTTGCCTTGTGACCACTCAGTCACTTCTCCTGTATGTGGCCATATCCTTGTATTGTGCTACCCTTCCCACCCATGGATGTTGTTCTGCATTTATTTAGTTCATCTTTCTTTTGGTCCCTCACTTCCTTAGCCTGCCCCCCCACCCCCTTATTCAACATCTCTGTCCTCCAGTGCCTAGCCACACCCTTAGACTTCCATCTCTGAAGTGTTCTCTGCAGTCATAGATAGATAGCTTCTGGACCCTCCACTGTTCCTACTCATTTCTATTCAGTCTTCTGATGACTCCGCCAATTTTTGGCACCCCGTCTTCATGCTGGCTGTGTCTTTCCTCCTCTTCTTGGAATTTGGGTTCCTTAGGAAGGTGATTTGGCAAAGTTCTCCAAAGTACCTCATTTCTCACTCTTTGACCTTTTTCTAGAAGTCTCCTAGGACAAACCTTTTTATCTCTTTTTGATCTCAAACTGCTGAAACTTGTTGAAGAGACTTGGGCCTTGGGCAGTAATCGGACCCCCTGCATATTCCTGCCTCGACTCTCCCAGTGCCTGCAGGCATCTTCCTTCAACTCCATTTTTAGCTCCCTATCAGATTCCAGCAACAGCTGCTCTGAATCTTTTCCACTCTGCTCCAGCCCTAGCTGACCTTGCTCTGCCTCGGCTCTGACAGGAGAAATAGCCGCTGAGGTTTCTGACTCGCTTTTCTTTTAAAACACAGACAACTTCTTTGTCTTCTCGTCTCATCCTTTCCGGGGAAGAAATGTCCTTGCTTTTTCAAGATTTTTGCCTATGCTCCTAACTCATCATCCCTCCTTCAACCAGGACCTTACTCAGTTATCCTATCTTTTAATTCCCAGCCTCCCTTTGCTCTGACCCTATAACCTTGACATTCCTCTAATTCCCTTCTTTAGAAACAACCACAGACCCTTCCTTATCCTTTCTCTTCCATCTCTCTCCATTCTCTGGTGTCTTCCTTCGTCATTCATGGCTACACTCAGCTGATGTCTCTACAATGCGCCTTGCTGTTTTTCCGATCCCCTGACCTGCATGCAATCCTGGGATGGAGTACAACTCTGGCATTGGCGTCAACTGTGAAGGGGTTAGAATCCTGGCTCTGCCCTATGTGAGGAACAGAACCCTGACCCTCACTTGGCCCGGCACTAAACTTCCAAGGATTGGTTTCCTCCTGTGAACAACAGAAACCATGGTACCAATTTTGTGGGTTATTGTGAGTATAAATCAAGGACATAGTGTTCACATCTTAAACATCTAGGTGATGTTTACCTCTTAATTTAGCTACTGCTGATTCTTATGTGTGTACTCTGCCCCTGCTTTCTTCTATCCTCCTGATGAGTGTCCGCTTACCTCCAAGGCTAAGTCTGACCTCTTCCTATGTACCAGCTGGGCCCAGGCTTAGTTCCTTTTCTTTTTGAACTATGTTCCTTTAGTGTAGTGGATGCTAGGGTCCAGTTTTTATTAAGATCATTTGTGTATAGCTATGCTGCTGCTCATAAAGCAGAGACACTGTGGAGGTAGTAATGAGGCCACCTTTAGATCCCTCTGAGTACTTGTCTGAGAGTCTTAAAAATAATAGCTTTTTGTAAATGTGATGTCTTATGGCTGGGTATATTTTGATAACTTTAAATAAATTAAAAACGAACAATAAAGCTCTAAGCTGATCTTTCTCTTTTTTGTGACCATATTCCTTAATCTCTGAAAATTCACCACAAAATAAAGATTTACAATGAACACTCTGAAAAGGAGCTTCAGGTTCCTGAGGTCATATTTTGGCAAGTATTTAAGACAAACCTTACCCGATGGAACCAATCTCAGTTTGTGTGAATGGAGTGAAGTGGGCAGAGAACTGATATCTGAGACTCCATTCTGGACCAACTAAGACTGTTGAGAGCATGCTTGGAGTGAGATGCAATTCCAGCATGATTATAGAAGGGGCCAGGGATGCCTGTACTGGAACTCAGTTTGTTTGTTTGTTTGTTTGTTTTTTTTTTTTTTTTTTTTTTAAATCAGGTCCAATAGTTAATTTATTTGACCATCAGAAAAATATTTAGCATGGCAATATGGACTTGGTTGGTGTGGGGCATTTGGAATACAGAGGTGAGTCCAATTTAATCTCACTAGAACTGGAGTGTCTTGGGTAGGCTCCTCTGGGCAAGGGAAGGCAGATGCCTGGAAGTGGGCTGTAGGCTGGGCGGTTGTCTGGGCTTAGTAGCTGTCAGAAAGAGCTGTGTGGGGGACAGTCTTCAGCAGCAGCTGCGCTTGCTGCCCTGGCAGATGCCTTCACATGGTTTCCCTTGTCATGGATTTCTGGGCTTGTCACATTATCTGTAGGCAGCCTGAGATGCCTTCCACTACACACACCAGTTTCCTCCTGTTCATCTTTCAATCTAGAGGATTTACAAAGGTTCATACCATTAAAAGCATGATCTCAAAAGCATGCCATGTGGAAAAACATGTTTTGCTTCGTATATAAACCCTTCTGGGAAGAGATCCATTTTGTGTTATGTTCTATACAGAGCTTTAATCCTCAGGGCCAATACTTTAGGAACTCGGGTCTATTTGTTAACCTCAAACCAATATTTAGGAATGGTACATAGTCATCTACATTTTGGCAAATGGGCCTGAATTATGTCTCTTATCGTTGTCCTTTGGTATCTAAGGGGTTTGGTTTGAGGACTCTGGTAGATGCTAAAAATAAATGGTTAAATGGTGTAGTATGATCAGAGAACCTGCATACATCTTTTCACATGAACTCATCTGTAGATGGTGGCTACCTTACATAATGTAAATGTCATGTGAATCACTGCCATGCTGTGTTGTTTGGGAATTGACAAGATAGAAATAGTCCGTACATGTTCAGCATGGATGCGTTTTTTCCCCTCAACATTTTTGATCCATGCTTAGTTGAAGCTAGAGATAAAGGACTCATGGTTTGGATGAACAACTGTATACTCTCAAAAGCAAAAAGCAGATGGAGAGAGGATAAGCACATTGTTTAGTACATTGACCTCTTCCTGGCTAAGGAACTGTAAGGTGGAAATGTGCCCACCTTCCTCCTGGTCCAGAGGTTGGCTTCTACAGAGGTGCTGGTTAACATGGAGCACACATGGAAGTGGCATGCTCAGACTATGTAGTCACTATCCTTGTAAATCAGGCAGATATGCCTCATTGATTGTTAGATGGTTTATCCAGAGTCCAGACTAGTAATCTGCAGGGACAGGGAAGTCATACTACAGCCACCCAGTAGCAAAGGATGGAAAGGCCAAGATAGAGTTGAGTCTTTCTCAGCTCTGTCTTGCTGATTCAAGGAAGTGAATGGAACCCCTTCTTCTATATTGCCAGTTGTCCAAATTATGGGCTACCCATTAGCAGCCAGAGAGGAATGGATCCTTTGTGTGAGAGCCAATGTAGACAAGGCAGAGGAGAGCATGGGAGAGGTCTTGTACATTCCTCAATTTGAGCCAGGCAGGGCTGGGGAGGAGGAAATTATGGCCTGGGAACTTAATAATCCTATGTGACAGCCTAAGCTTTTAAAGGCAGGAAGCCATCTTGAGTCCATCCTAAAGTCTTGTCTCTTTGCTTCACCAGGAAGTTAACTCACAACTAAGTAGACTTCACCACATTTGTAGACAATTTGGTTAAAAGGCACTCAGCTCCACCCATATGAAATAGCCTGTGATGTTTGGGTGGGGCTGACAGATCATCGGGGTCTATTCACATCTGACTTGATGCCTCCAGCATCTGTCTGTGGTGGGCAAGGCAGGATTTTGTTGCCTTAGCTCATGGGCCATAAGCTTTAGTCTCTGAGAAGGAAAATGACTCCTGAGTTTGTCCAGGAAGGAAGGGGAACCATGTTTGATAAATTAGTTAAGCAAGTTCATGCCTATTGTTAGAACAAAAAGGAGGCAAAGACAGGCAAATATACTTTTCTTCACAATGAGCCTTGATGAGCATCACTGGTCTCAAGAATGATAATGTCTGCACAGTGTGTGTGGAGGGGGCTTAGGTGGATATTTCATCATGCCATTGTGGAGTCAAGTATTTGATTTCACCAAGAAGCAGCTAGCTTTCCTGGACACAACTCAGCCTGGGGAGCACTAGAAGCAAATAGCCAGGAGCCTGTAAAGAGATTTTGTTGGATAAACTATCCCACCCCACCCGACCCACAGAGAGCCATGCCATTTAAGAGAGTAACACACCCAAGAGCCCTTCTTCCCGCTTGATGGGAGTAATCTGGTCAAATCCCTGCTCATGCCTGTTAGCTAGGAGGTCTGTAGCTCTTTACAGGAGGTCCATGAGAAGAACATAAGAACAGGACCCTGACACATACTTGATCTACTTCTGATCAGCCAAAACAAAAGAAAAAAACGAAAAACTTTGCTAAAAACCAACAGGTATACTGAAATCAATTACTCTGAATCTGAGGGGCTTGATCAGTCCAATGGGGCATAAGTGGAGTCAGAAATGAAACAGCATATTGGGGAGAGGAATAAATAAACCTGGCCACTTTTCTCTCTGGCCCATTTTAGTGGCTGTTACCTATGTGTGCTCACCAAACATTTCCATGTGTTTATATAAAATTTGGACTCATCTTTATTATGGTCAGAGGAATTTTGAATATGTTTAGAGATAATATTAGATCATAATACTTTTTAAAACTCTAGTATTAAATAGAACATGTGATAGGCATACAATTTCTCACAAAGTTACAGTAATACATACTCCATCAATAACAACAAAAGTCATCCATAGACCACCTTCCGAGAAAAACCCAAGATGGCCCCAGCTAGTAGATGGATCTTACTGGCCCATTAGCTAACTCCTAGTCTTGTTTGAATACTCATAGACCTTTACTGGTGCAGGTGAATGAATGTTCATTGTAGATTTAGATTTCTACAGTAAGGAATAAATGCTCAGTACAGAAAGTATTATTGTAATTTGGACTAGTATCATATTTTTCACCACCAGATTAAGGGATATATCTTTGTGACAGGTGAAAGGAGATGCTACAGGGAACCATGTCTGGCCACCAAAAAGGTCAAAAAAGGTCATGGAGTGATTTAAATCAGAACACATTCTCTCTCTCTCTCTCTCTCTCTCTCTCTCTCTCTCTCTCTCTCTCTCTCTCTCTCACACACACACACACACACACACACACACAACTATGACTCTGTACACACATAGAATGAAATGTAAAGGAACAGATCTTTTGTCTGTTAGAAGCAGAGCCTTCCTGGGTGCATTTTTATAATGGAGCCATCCAATTTTTAGGCACTGAAGCTGGATTTCATTACATATATGTTGATGGAAGAAAGTGAACATAGACAGGACAAATTATTTACACCATAGAATGAGTGAAGACTCAATGCCTCACAAAGAGGAATAATTTAATGAAATTCAATGAAAATGCTAGTTTTTAGTGTAACAAGATACATAATCTTCTCATGTCTTAGGCACAAATAGTGAGTGTGTGCATTCCTGAGAGGTTTATTATTATATTTCTTTAAGAGTTTTGAGTTTGATCTAATGTATTTTGGCCATATTCATCCCACAGCTCTTTGCAGATCTACTCAACTTATGTGTCTTTCTAATTTTAAGCTCTTCAAGGAGCATTTTGGATGTGTGGTCTTCCACTGAAGCTTGGTTTCCCAGGGCTATAACTACATTTGCTCCACAGCTGGGGGTGGGGACGTGTGCCCAATCCCCCTTCCAATGCTGGGCTTTGGTCTGGCTTGGGCTTGCATGACTTTCATGCATCTGTAATAACCACAGCAAACAATTCTTAAAAACTGAGTGATTTTTAAAAATCTGTTAAAAGATCCATCCAGTTTCCAAAATGAAATGTTTTAGTGTGGCACATAAGTAGCTCCCTAAGGCAAATTTTGTTTGTGATTTCTCGCAAGATAGTTTTTTAATTTTCAGCTTAATATAAACTAGGGTCATCAGAGAAGAGAGAAGCTCCAATTGGCCTGTAGGCAAATCTGTGTGGGCAATCTCCGCGCCCCGCCCCAGCTTGATTAATCATTGATGGGTGGGGGCACAGCCCACTCTGGGAGGCATCAGCCCTGGGCAGGTCATCATGGGAAAATAGGAAAAAGGATAGCTGAACACAAGTCTGGAAAGCAAGCCTGGAAGCAGCATTCCTCCATGGCTTCTGATTCATTTCCTGTCTCCAGTTCCTGTCCAACTTCTCTCCACCATACCCTGAAACCTGCTAGGTGACAGGAAGCCACACCTCCACAGGTTGCTTTTGTTCATGGTCTTTATCATGGCGAGAGAGAGGACACCAGGACAGATCCTGGAGCTTAGCTGATGACGGAGTGTGAGAACTGTTCTTAGTGGGCAGTGAATCGATCATTCTTCAAACATAGCTAGATCGTCCTAGTATAAGGCACTCAGAGAAGCTATCTTTTTTTTTTTTTTTTCTTTCTTGTTTTGTTTATAGAGACCAGTTCTCCTGTAGCTCAGGATAGTCTCAGATAGCAGGGAGTAGAGAATAACTTGAAGTCCTAAACTTCCTGCCCCCACCTTCCAAGTGCTGGGATTACAGGTGTGTGCCTCATACTCAGACAAACAGCATGCTTCAGTGCTAACATATGTTTTAAACAAAGTTGTAGGGAAATGTTTATTAGACATGCTGACTAGTGGGGATGATTATATTTGCCAACTTTTTAAAAAAAAGATGAGGCAAAAATTATTTTTTACTAATAAAATGTCTTGTTGACTACCTACACTATTTCTAAGCTCTTTATTTGACAATGGCAATATGTATGATGGTAGTGCACATCACACATGAGGATGATCAGGCCAAGAGGATGAGGCTTATATGTTTTTTTTCTACCCTAATTTCCTGCTCAGTGTCTCTCCTTTCTTATTTTTGGTTTTAAAATTTATTGTTATTATTTATTATTATTTGTATGTGTGCATTTATACATGTACATATCATGATGTGCATCCTGGGGACAAAGGACAATTCTAGAGAATCACATCTCTCTTTCCAACGTGGGTTCTGGGGTTGAAAGGCTGTTATGACTTACAAGGTAAGTGCTTTTACCTTCTGTCTTAGTCACTGTTCTACTGGTGTGAAGAGACACTATGACCAATGCAGCTCTTACAAAAGAAAACATTTAATTGGGGCTGGCTTATAGATTCAGAAGTTTGGTTCATTATTATCATGGCAGGGAGCATGACAGCACTCCTGGCACTGGAGCAGTAACTGAGTGCTACATGCTGTGTGTGTGTGTATGAGAGAGAGGGAGAGAGAGAGAGAGAGAGAGAGAGAGAGAGAGAGAGAGAGAGAGAGAGAGAGAGAGAGAGAGAGAGAGAGAGAGATTGAGTTCTGGTATGAGATTTTAAAACCATAGAGCTGACCACCCCCCCAGTGACACAGTTCCCCCAACCAACAAGGTCAGATCTTCTTGTCCTTCTCAAGTAGTGCCACTCTCTGATGACTAAGATCCAAATATACAAGTCTATGAAGTCATTCTCATTAAGACCACACACTCAAACTATCTCCCTTTTTTTTTTTTTGACAAAAGTTCTCTGTAGTGGGATTGTGCTCTGTTCCATTGTAAATAATTGTCTCACCTACTGGTTTAATTTTAAAAAAAAAACTCTGATTGGCTGAAGGCAGACAGGAAGTATAGGTGGGGCTACCAGACTAAGAAGACTCTGGGAACAGGAAGAGCAGAGATGCCACAGAGACACCAGAGAGACCAGTGGAGAAGCCAGCAGATGTAGAGAACAACTATGCTGCTCTGAGAAAAGGTACCGAGCTGCAAGGTTGGATAGATTAAGAATCATGGACTAGTTTAAGAGCAAGAGCTAGCAAGTTATATGCCCGGGCCTTAGGCTGATCGTCATAAAATTAATACAGGTGTCTGTGTGTCTCTGTGGGACTGCAGGTCTGTGGGTCTGGACCATAGGCTAGTCAGGCCAGAAACTTCCTATTACAGTTCTCATGTGTTCTGGGCTGGTCTCAAACTCAGTGTGAAGCTGAGGACGACCTTGAATTCCTGATCCTTCCTGGGTGCATTTCCATAACGGAATTTTGAAGTTCTTAGGTTCTGACATTGGATTTCATCTGGTACATGTTTCCTGGGGGTTTGACTCCTGCTAACTGGTAAGACAGTTTGGTGTTACAACAAGTACCCAAGTACCTCTGTGGTCATGACTCTGGAGATGTGTGCTGAGATCACCTCTGTCAGTCTGGGTTCCCGAATGATTGTGACAAACTGACCTGTGTTGAGCAGAAGAGGGAGAGAGAAGTGTATACTTGCTATCTAATCTACCAAGAGGGTAGGGGTTATTTGTTACATTTTCAACCTAGTTTATCATGATATGATCAATTTGTTTCTCATTCTTGGTAACATCTAGTCCAAAGCATATGACAGAGAAGTATAATTGAATGTAAATAAGGTTTCCAGCTAATCTGTGTGAAAATCTCAATGATTTGTAATCCAACGAATCAGATTTGTCTGATATGTGTTTCTCTCCACCTTCAAGCTGCTAGTCCAGGCCACTCTCAATCTGAATTGTCAAAATATTCTCCCTTCACTTTGCTTATAATCCGTTTTTCCATCCCATCCTTCCTGAATCCACTCTCAGAACACCTTTTAATAAAAGTCATGTTTTAGTTAACAATACATTTGGACTTTCTTTCCTTGTTAATAAATAGTTATTTTTCTTTTTTAGTAAAAATTTAAAAAATTTTTATTTATGTGTGTGCATATACGTGTACCTGTTTGCCTATATGTGCACCACATGTGAGCAGTGCCCACAGAGGCCAGAAGAGGGCATTTAGATCTCCCATAGCTAGACTTACAGATAATGGTGAGCCACCTAGTGTGGGTGCTGGGAACAGAACCAGGATCTTCTGCAAAATCAGCAAGTGTTTTTCTCTAGGCCCCGAACTTAGCTTTTTTTTTTTTTCTGAAGGATCAGCTATTACTTGGGAATTACTGCCAACCATTGGGCGAAGGTCCTCCTTCTGAGTGGGTAGGCCGTGGTGCTTTGCACTGAAGAGGAGGGGGAGGGGCAACAAGATACACAGAGAATGAGAACAAGGGATTACCCTGCAGGTAGCAGTGGAGCCCTGACAGACTGTCAAGTACGTCCTGACCTCTAACCCCATCCCTGGGCATACAGTACACCCGAAGCTTGCATAATCAGAAAGCCACTCTGGCTAATACGTTTCGTTGTTCACTAGTTTAATAGTAAGATTATAGGTGCATTCCTAAGAAGCCTTGGGCTATTAAAAGCCAAATTAAAAAATAATTGTTGGGATTGTTGAAAGAGTAGAAACACACACACACACATATACACCATTGCTACAGTTGTATCTGAAATGACCCTTGGAGGCTCATGGTCCCCAGTGTGAACACTGCTGGAAGATTTTAGAAACCTTAAAAGATGAGCCTTGGAGTCTTTGAGGCGTGTCCCTGAATAGGGTAGCATGCCTGGCTCTCTTTTCCCTTTTTACTTCCTGACCAATGAGGTGAGTGGCTTTGCCCTGCCACATTTCCATCATGCCTCAGCCTCACCTTGTGGCCAGAGCACTGTGGCCAATCACAGGCTAAAACTTCTTTTAAAAAATGGCAAAACCTTTTTTTTCCTTATGGTTGTTTGTTTTCAACGTTTGTTTAGTAATGGAAGGTTAATGGTTTATCTTGTAGCTATTTTCATAATAAAGACTATTTAGTAACAGAAGTGAGATATCAACCCTAAAATTATAGGTCTATGAAGCATAGAAAGTGAACAATGTAATTAATTTACCTGTGAATCAGGAAAACAAACTGTTGTATAGTCCAAGGCTGCTGATGGTAAGAAGAAAGGAAGGATGGTACCTGGGCAAGAGGCCGCTGAAGCCAAGTGTGCCTGCGAGTTTCTCTCTTCCTCTGGTGCCAATGCCTGGATGTGGTCCTTTGAAAACCAAGTATGACAAGTGTCTTGACGTGAATGCCTCAGCAGAATTTATGTGCTAGATGGAATCTCATCTCCAATAAAACCATGATGTGAAATGAAGCCTAATGGAAGGTCATGGGGCACCACTGTCATGAGTGCATTAGCGCTATTATTATGGAGTTGGGTTCTTTATAAAGGCCACCTTCAGGGCTGGAGAGCTCAGTAATTCAGACTGCTGTTCTTACAGAGGACTGGAGTTCAGTGTCCAGCATCCATGTTGGACAGCTCACAAATATTGTATTTCCAGCTCTAGGAGATCTGGTACTTCTAGTCTCCAATGGCACCCGTACATACCATAACCTGTACATACTTATAAGTCCATAACCCTTGATGAAGATTTATTGGCAGTTAATGGCTGCTGGAGAAGAGGGGGTTGTCTTTCTGATAAATAGCTTCATGCCCATGCCTAAGAAAGCAACCTAATTAAACTCAGGGACTATTAAAAACAAAAACAAAAATGGCATGGAAGTAGAAGAGAGACAGTGGGGAGAGAAGTGGTCAGTAGGAGTGTGTGATGATAATAGATGGTGCTGGGTAGAGATATAATCAAATGCACTAATAATAGATAAGGCTGTCTAAGAGTAGATACAAGTATTCCACTAAAACATAGGAGCCTGGCTGGGCATAGTGATCCAGGCCTCTAATCTCAGCACTCAGGAAGCAGAGAGAGGCAGATCTCCATGAGTTCAAAGTCAGCCTGGTCTACATAGTGAATTCCAGGCCAACCAGGGCTGCATTTGTGAGACCCCCATGTCAAACTATAAGAAAAATAAATAATAAATAAATACCCCAGTAATAAAATGTTAACAAAGCTTGAGTGAATAGGTGGAGGAAGAGGAGTGGTCTTCTTAGAGGGGACCAATCAACATGAGGATCGTTGGTTGCTCAATGGGTCCTGAGCTGCAGGTGGTGGGAGCAAAATGGGAGGGTGCTATGGATAGCAACTGTAGAAAGCATTGTAGAAAGTCTCTCAAAGAGGGAAAGGAAAGCATTTGGAATGGGTTTGACCATAAAGGAATGGGTCAAGGGCTGGTTTAGCAAGTGCAGAATGTGTGTTTGATCTCTAGCATCACAAAAAAGGAAAAAAGAAAGAAAGAAAGAAGAGAGAGGGAGAGAGAGAGAGAGAGAGAGAGAGAGAGAGAGAGAGAGAGAGAGAGAGAGAGAGAGAGAGAGAGGGAGGTGGGGGAGAGGAGAGGGAGAGAAAGGATGATTTTGAGGAGATAGATATGCCCATCCCAATTTAAACATCACAAAGTGTCTGCTTGTATCAAACATCATGTGGCATCTTATAAGTATGTATAGTTTTTATGTGTTAACAAATAAATTAAAAGTGAACATTTAACATTAAAGAAATGAAGCGAACAAAAGAACACACTTTTGGTCTTTCTGATGTGGAATGCCAGTCACCACTGCAAACAGGGCCCTTGGAAGAGCAAACTTCAAGGTAATCTAGACCGGGCATTGCAAAGACCGTCAAAAGCCATGGGCCTTGTCCAAAGGGAAAAGGTACCTGGCATTTGTTCGAACTGAGTACTCAAACACTGTGTGCCCATCCTGTTTGGAAGTGTTCCTAAAAGGACTCGTGAGCTATGTCACATCAAGTAGTTCATCTGAAGGTGAGGAGGTGGGGGCTGGAAATGAATATTGGGCAAGTGAGAGAGAGGAAAAAAAGGGAGATGGAGGAGGAAGGGAGGGAGAGAGGGACAGAGTGAAGAGGAAAGGGCAACAGGAGCGGGATAGAGGGAAAGAGAAAAGGAACAGAATGGAGCAGAATAATCCGTTCATATTCCCAAGCAGCAGCACTGCAAAGAATTCTAAGTTCCCATCTTCCTGTTGAGCAGTGTAGTTTAGAACCACAGATGGTTTGGTGTAGACAAAGTCATTCTAAAATGAGGAAGAAGGTCTCTTCCAACCAAAGCAAAAGGGGAAAAGTTGGCTTGTGTCAGAAGGGAGCTTGTTCCAGAGGGTGGATAACCCTTGTCCAGGGGAGTTTTAAGAATGCTCCAGTCTTCTGAGGGCTCTTGGGTTTACTGGTTGCCACGGGAACCATTAATCTCATTGCAGACCATCTAAGTGGGTTGTGATGGAGAATGCTCCTTGGAATACATCCTGCCCATGCTTCCTCCTACACAGGGCTCCGACCTCGCAGCTGGAATGCCTCCTGCTGCTGGGGGCCACAGGTGCTACACACTTCTGGCTATCCCACAAATTAATCCATGTGGTCAGGATTGTTGCTAGGGAGCTCTAGCAGGCAAGGAATGCCAGTGAGTCTGAGACAAGATGGTGTAAGTGTTGGCACCGCTCGGCTCACCTGTTGTGTGATTAAGTCATGTGTTGCTGCTTGTTGTTTTTGGGACGATGCCAGGCAGCATTTGTTCAAGGGAAGAACAAGGTTCTATGTGCTGTGTATCAATAGTCATGGGCAGACAGATTCCGGCAGAAGAAAAGAATACAAAGTGGGCGGTCGGGACAATGCAGCAGCTGTGTTGGAAGGTATCTCAGTCAAGAATGGGTGGCAAGAAACAAAACCTCCTTAGCCTGAGTGGAAGTGGCATCTGTTAATGGTGTTGGGGGACTCTCAGGAAATGCTGAAGGAAGGTGAGGCTGACGTCATGGGAACTGGAGGCCTCTTCAGGAGCTCCTCACTTCCTGACCCTGCTCTCTCACCTCATGGGTATGTCAGTCTCATTCTTGTCTCTTGGCAGGCTGCTTCTTTCCAAGGCCTCTCTTCTGTCACTAGGACCTGTATGCAGATTGGGGTTGCCATGGTGCCCAGGAGTCTTAAGATCTTAAGATACTCTCCAGCAATGGCCCCCAAATTCCCAGGAAGGCCTTTAATAGTCTCCAGCTAGGGCCCTAATTCTCTCCAGGGAAGTACTCAGTACTTGCTATCAAGATGGGTTCTTTCAGGAATTCTTCAAAATTGTATGTGTTCATGCGTGTGTGCGTAAGTGGAATGCCACTGGACAAATGTAGAGATCAGAAGACAACTTGAGGGGAACAAGAGAACACTCTTGTTCCACTGTGTGAGTCCTGGGAATTGAACTTCGGTCCTCAGACCTGGCAGCAAGCTCCTTTACCTTACTCATCTTGCTGGCTACCTTTCAGGAAATCTTAAAATGGCTGCCCATATGTTTCTAATTATCCAGAGACAGCAAATGTGGCCAGAGGGTGAGCTTCCCATCTCTGGCTCATCTCCTGGGGTAGGTTCTCTGAGAACAAGAAGGGTAGAAGGTAACATGGCAGATGGAGGGAAGGATAGACACTTGTAGTATGAAAGCTTTGTGTGAGCATTGATTGCTGGGTTGGAGTGGATGCTAGCGTAAACAAGGGCATCTGACTGACTCTGGATCCAGGGACACAGGATCCTGCAAAGGTCAGAATATGGCATCGGCTTGTAGTCATCATGGAATAGCTAGCAATGGGTTAAAAGGCTGACTGATATGTAAAATGGCTGACTAACTTAAAGGACAGGTGAGATCACATGCTTGGGGAAATTTTAGCCGGCAGATGCCTCTGTGGGGAGATGGTCTTAGGAAAGGTAGTGATTATATGGAATGGAACTGGGTAAGACTTGAGTGAGGTCTTCCTGTAGACATGCTGGAAGTGATGTAAGATACTTTGGTAAGTGTTATCTACATAGATGGCACTGAAGAGGGCCAGATAATAAACGGTTCCCAAGAAGTACTTATGTTCAAAGAAAAGGCCAACTATACCCATAATTGCCACTGGATGGTGGGAGAGAGAAAACCAGTGAAGGAGGATTGTGGAGACTGAGGCAAGGTCGGCGAGGGGTCTGTATCATGGAAAATGGACTATAGTATAGACAACAAGGAGGGTGGTGTTGTGGGATTCAGGTGTCAGCTGACAAGGTCAAGGGACATTTATACAGAGCACCGGGCCCCCCGACCTGAAGGGGGCGGGGGAAAAGCCCCATTAAAAAGGGTCTGCGGATACGACACACTCTCTTCCTGGTTCCGGGCTGCGAGAGGGGATTCCATCGTCCGTCCGTCTGCAGACTCCAGTTCCTGTTCAGGTGCTATTGTAATCTGTTGCTGGTACCGTGAGTTCTGGATTATATTTTAATAAATATTTTTCTAGTATTGGTGTTCTTGTGGGTAAACTCCGCCTACAGGGTGGGGTCTATCTGATGGTAGGTAATGAGGAAGATGGAGCTGGAGGAGGCAGTTCAAAGGGACGATGGACACAGGCAGTAGGGGTGAGATGGGACGTCCTGTGCCCTGTAAAAGATTACCGATAACTAATACCACAGAAGCACGGGTGGAGACAAAACAGAATCATGTCAATCCCCATGCACACACCAAACACATATTCACTTCTGCATCCAAGTTGGTATGTCTGAGGTGAGCTCAGGGATTCTGGAACAAGAAAGAGTATTATGTCTGATGTCAAAGGAGCCCTTAGCCAAGGAGCTCAGAGCCTGCCCACCCTGCACAAGAAGGTATGGAATCCTTTGGGGAGCTTGCATGTGCCTGGGCTCCGGGGCCTATTTTGGTTAGGACCTGCTTCTAGGCAACCTTGGAAGACAGTCAATTTCTGGCTTGCTTTTTTGTTTATGCCAAAATATTAAAGAATAAATTCTCCTCTGCTCTGACTAATTCCAAGGCTTAGCTAGACTTTTGAGAGCTGATCTTGTTAGGGGCTTGGCCTTAGTCAAGAAGGGCTTGTGGAAGCTTCGGTGAATTTTTTGAGAAGTGTAGTTGAAGGTTAGGAACTGATCTGTGCAGGGATGTTAAAGGGGATATGTCTTGTATTTCTATTGCTGTGATAAAACCTTGCCCAAAAGCAACTTGGGAAGAAAGGGGTTTATTTGGCTTATGTATTCTGAGGGAAGTCCACGGAGGGAAATCAAGACAGGAAGTCAAGGCAGAAACTGAAGCAGATCCCATGGAAGCATGCTGTTTACCGGCTCGCTCAGCCTGCTTTCTAACACACCCCAGGACCACTTGCCTCCCACTTTAGTATTTAATCAGGATAATGCTCTACAGACTTGCCTAAGCACCAGCCTTGTGGAGACATTTTCTCAATTGTGGTTCCACTTCAGGTGACTCTACCTTGTGTCAAGTTGATATAAAACCCAACCAGGACAAAGATAGCAGGATAAGCTGGTTCCTGGTGAAAGAAGGTTAAAAATGGTGTGTGCATGCATGAGTGAGCACAGGCTGACCCACGTTGTGCCTGAGATATAGATGAGCCCTAAGCTCAGAGTTTAGATGCTATCCTACTCTGTAAGGCTATCACTCGAGCAGTGCTGTTAAAAATCACACACACTATTTCCATACTATATTATAACAACATAAGATCTTTGAAACACCACTGGGATGTAAACTCCATTGGAAAGAAAGGCTATTTCTCCTGAATTTCCTAGTACTTAGATTACTGCATCTACTGCATATGACATAGGGGTCTGAGCGAATGTGTGTTGTTTGACACCAGTATGGCCATATCAGTACCAAAGTCCCTCCCCTCTCCCCACGAGACTCAGAGGGATGGCAAAGCACTCCTCATGTCTAACTGTGAATGTTGACCGTATGTGGCCTTCAGATTGCCCTCCTACAGAG
Source organism: Phyllotis vaccarum (assembly GCA_033318265.1). Classification (NCBI taxonomy): domain Eukaryota; kingdom Metazoa; phylum Chordata; class Mammalia; order Rodentia; family Cricetidae; genus Phyllotis; species Phyllotis vaccarum. Next base: position 41,525,155 of record JARWLC010000011.1, on the reverse strand, counting down.
AATGCTTCTATAGATATTAGCTAACTCTGTCTCCTTGTTCAGATGTATATAATAACCTTGCCTCCTATTTGTCTGTATGCAATAACTCCATTTTCCTGCTCAACTACATATAATGAACAAAGTGTACTTCTAGGGTGCTGTATCCCCCCTATCAGAGAGCTTAGCCCACCAGGTCCCAGTTTTTCTGTGTGTCCCTGTGTCTGAATTTTCTTCATTCTCTCTCCTCCCCAGTCATGTCAGGTTCCTGGAGCCGTGCACAAATGCAGCATCATGATAACCAGAAAACACTTATAATATGCAAGAACTGATGATAGGCTAAATATACTGTTAGGATGACTGTTTATCACACACACACACACACACACACACACACACACACACACACACACACACACACACAAAATGAGCAAGATGTGGTGGTACATGTTTGTAATTCTAATACTCAGGAAGCTGAGGCAGGAGGATTGTTGAGTTCCAGGACAGTCTGGGGAGAATCTGTCTCAATAGTGACTGAGTTACTCACTTACTCTAAGAAAACCAACAAAGCAAAACCTAAGACATAAAAAATCTGAACAAAGGACATGAACAGAATAGTCATGAGAGATTTATAAATGGCTAAAAAATGTTCCAGTTCACACAGACTCACAAAGAATGCAAAATCATTGGAATGCATTAATGCAAACATCTGTGCCATCTAAGGCTCAGGGGGATTAAGACAGGATAGTACTAACTCTGTGGAACTTCTGTAAGAGATCCCGAGTTTCAAATGGGAGCATGAAGTCAGAGCTTCCATAAAAAGCTATTTGTCAATACACATCAAAGCTTATAAAAATGAACACATTAGTTACTAATTTAAAATTCCATTTCTAATTTCATGACTAAACCATGAACTGACTATATGTTATTATCTTGAGTACTCCATGACAGTGAGGTATTTGTGAAGAGGTGGGAGCATACTTTTTGAGGGGTATTGGTTGTAGAAATAGTAAGTTAAAGTGTTATGATAGAAATTTTGTGTGTGTGCATGTGTGCTATGTGCATTTGTGCTCACACATCTTATGTACATGTGTGTGGTATATACATGTATGTGTGCAGACATGTAATCATGGACATGTAGGGGCCAGATGGTGGCATAAGATGCCCTTCTCTATCACTCATCACATTATTCCTAGTAGAGAGGGTCTCTCATTGAACCTAGGATAGTTGTGGTTTTCGACCAAGGTGGAGCCCACTGAGGATCCCCCTGCCTGTTCCTTCCTCTCAGGACTGGGGTTACAGGTAGCATGTGGCCACACCTGCCTTGTTTATTTCTTTTGTCTTGTTGAGACAAGGTCTCAACATATACATAGACCCAGCTGTCCTAGAATTCACTTTGTAGACCAAGCTGGTCTTGAACTCACAGAGTTCTGCTTGTCTTTGCCTCCCAAGTGCTGGGATCACCTGACTATTTAAAGTGTGTGTGCTAGACATCAAGGACCTCATGTTTGCATAACAAGCATTCTTGAATTAATGGACTCTTCTATACTTATAATCGTTACATACACCTAAGCACATGCTCTCATATACATGACCTACTGAATCCAGTTATGTCCCATACGCACATGTGTTTAAGACTGTCTGCTCAGAACTGAAACCTACTGGGGCTTGTCCATAGAGAAAGTGGGGTCTTCCTCTCTCGGCAGCCATTCACTGTTGGTAGTTTTTCATATAGGGATAGGGCCTTGTGAAACATTCCTGTCCGTGTTGGTGTGTCAACTGGTATGGTCCTGTTCAGGCAGCCATATTGTTGAGAGTTCACAGCAGTAGCCTCCCTTCAATGTCCTGTCTCCCAGCAGTCCTGGTCCTCTGGTCTTCTTCCATAATGTTCCCTGAGCCTCAGGATCAGGGGCTTTTTTTGTGGGTGTCTCAATTGCTCAAACTCCCCTCCTTCACCCCTTAAGGCTGAAGTTTCTATAATGAGTATTTTCTTCTCAAAAATTGATCTGTGAAGCAACAACTTTAGAAAGTGATCCAGACCATACAGTAGGTCTTATGGCTATTTTTATTCATTAATATCTTGACATCAAGCAACTAACCAAAAAGGCTGGTTGCTGAATTAAGTACACACAGAGCAAGTTATTCTTACCATATTTTGTAATATTTAATGGACTCACTCTTGTATGGCTCAAGTTTATTGTGTTTTTCAGTATGGGTATCTGGTTTATGCATGGAGTATGTTGTCTATAGGTGTGGAGACCAGAGGAGGGCATGGTGTCCTTCTGGATTACTCCCTGCCTTCTTTCTTTGAGGCAGGGTCTCTCATTGAATCTGAAGCTTTCAGCTTTTGGCTTGGCTGGCAGCCTTCAAAAAGAAATCAAGAAATAATCCTTATGTCTTCCCTCACTCAGTACTGGGTTACTGTTATACTAGGAACCATGTCTGGCTTGTTATGTAGATGTCAGGACCCAAACTCCCATCCTTAAACCTGCACAGTAAGTGCTCTTAACTGCTAAGTCACCTTCCTAGCCCAAGAGATAGTTTTGATTTTAAAACACTCTAGTGAGTATTTAGTTTGGTCTAACAATTCAGTCATATTAATAATTTATAGTCATTATAATGATTACTGAGCTTCAGTTACATTGTGATCTGACCAAGGTCCTTCACCAGTGCTTGACTTCTGGGTGGAAGCCCTGTGACTAAACTGTACTATTCTTTTCCATTCAACACCGACATGCTGCATGGTAGAGCGGTTTCTAAAACAGTAAGACCTACTGTCCATGTAACACTGATATGGAAGTCAACTCCCCTTTGGTTTCAGAGCTAAATGCAAAGAATAAATCTCTATTGTCCTCATAACCAAAGTCCTTACATATTTGATAAGACTTGTTCTTTCGTTCGGCTAATTTTCTTTTGATGGACAAGTAGGAATGTGTTCGGTGCCCCTTGTAAACAAACCTCCTGGTTGCAAATATCACACACCTGTCAGCCATGAATAGCTTTTTCTTCCGTGAGCAGTTGTGATGTCCTTGTGCTTCTACTTTGGGTTCTCTTGGCAGCACACTGTGAGTTCTCATCACAGCCAGACCTGACCCTCCCCATTCGCTCCATCAGCTAGTTCCCTGTGAGGAATTGTGGATAATGCTGTGAAAGTCAGAAAGGATTGTGATCCAGATAGCTGTTCCATAGGGTCCCTGTGGTGATTTGAAAGAAAATGGCCCCCAGAGGGAAGGAGGTGTGGCTTCGTTTGAGTAGGTGTGTTCTTTCTGGAGGAAGTGTGTCACTGTAGTGGAAGGCTTTGAGGTCTCAAATACTCCCAAACCACGCCCAGTGAGACTACCACTTTCTATTGCCTATGAGTCAAGAGATGAGAACTTGCAGCTCCTTCTCCAGCACCATGCTGCCAGCATACCTGCATGCTGTCATGCTTCCTGCCATCGATGATAATGAACTAAACCTCTGAACTGTAAGCCACCACAATTAAATGTTTTCCTTTATAAGAGTTGCCATAGTTATGGTGTCTCTTCATAGCAACAGAAACACTAAGACAGTCCCTCTTTCCAGATTTTCCTTTTCACCCTTCCTCACTTGTTATGGAGTAATCTTTTTGTACACTGTAATGATGCATCACTCTGATTGGTTTAATAAATGGCTGAATAACCAATAATTAGGCAGGATTTCCAGGCACAGAGGGTGCTGGGAAGAAGAAGGGTGGACTTTCCTCAAGAAAATGCAGGTGACTCATGACATGTAGGAGATGATAACAAGCCATGAGCCACGTGGCAGCATGTAAATTAATAAAAGTGGGTTAATTTAAATTATAAGAGCTAACAAGAAGCAAGCTGAAGTTATTGGCCCAGCTTTCGTAATAATTAACAATGTCTCCATTGTTAATTAGGAGGAACAAGCCTAAGCTATTGACTGTCCCACTAGCCAAGCTTTTATAATTAATAATAAGTTTTCATGTGATTATTTGGAAGCTGGCTAGTGGGACAGCGACAGACTTGCTGTACTCACTGCTTCCTATTCAGTCATCAGGGTCCCTTACAAAGCAATTTTTTTCTGTCCTATACCCATTTGCAACCAGACTGAGCCGTTTAGAATGTATGATTGTTCTTTGTCTGTCACATAGTATATGCCCAGTAAATGTTGGCAATAACAATGGGAGGAAGTGCCCAAATTGAGCAAAAACACCAAAATGTATCAGACCATGTATTTTAGGTAAGGAGAGTAGGTCAGGGTGACCGGCAATGTTGCCCATTTCAGGGGTGAAGAACCTGGAGAGGACAGAGTGCCTTGGGGCCAGTCTGTTTCTTGTTTCATTTCCTGGCTACTTTTGAAAGCCCCTCAGAAATTGTGCATTGTATGATTCTGTATATTCCATATCATTGCAGAAGTCACTGTAGTAATTCTCTACGGACCCATCTCAGAGAGGTCTTAGGAAAACCAGATACTTTTGCCAGCTGAGTCTGTCTGCTGTCTTGAACAGACAAATAGGTAAGTAACCCTAGTGCCCATTGCCCAGCTCCCTTTTCAGGAGGTTTGAGTTTCTTTCTTATTTATTTTCTTCTTTCCCTTCCTCTCTCTCTCTCTCTCTCTCTCTCTCTCTCTCTCTCTCTCTCTCTCTCTGTGTGTGTGTGTGTGTGTGTTTGAGATGGGGGGTTTCTCTGTGTAGCCCTGGCTGTCCTGGATCTTGTTCTGTAGACCAGCTGATCTTGAACTTAGAGATTTATCACCCTCTACCTACCAGTGGACACTATCACTGTATGTCTCCACCCCCTCCCCCCAGATCTCACAGTTCTGGATGCTTTTGCCTCACTGGAGATGAAGATAAAGTTTTCAAAGTACAGCAACCCACCATCACAATAGGCCTTTCAAGGACCAATGCCAAATCTTCATTAAGGAGTGTGACGTCAGGCTTAATTTCTGGAGCCATGCTTCAACAGTTTCTGCTGCTGTGTGCCTGGCATCTTGCTGGGGCCTGGTATCCGGTGATGGACCAAGGGTAAGACATAGATTTTTATTGGTGTGCTCAGAGTTCAATAGAGCTACACGTGAGGAGGTACTAGGTCCCTCTCTTCCCTAGCTGGTGTCTGGTGTTTGCTTGTTGTGGAACTCTGAGAGATGGAAAGTTACAGGTAGTGTGCTAGTGACCAAGCCCATGATCAGAGACGGGGCCAGTCTTGAGTCCAAAATTATTCATTAGATAAGGTTGTGTGTCATAAGCCAACAATACGGGGCATTTGGGATGGGGGTGGTGTGGGGGCAAACCCTGGCCTTGAAAGAGAGGACAGGGATGTCCTGCGATGGGCTGAGGGTAGGTAGGGGAGACTTTCAAAGCCAGTCTTATGCCAATCCGCATGCTATCTTTGTTCCTGTCCCGATGGTGTTCATTTTTCTAGAATGGTGTATTAAAATGCATCTCTTTCTCTAGTATTTTGAATGTGTTATTACATTATCCCCAGCACAGGGACACATGCTCTCTGACCCCAAGGCTCCCAGGCCTTGGGGGGGAGGCCAGAAGGTACCCACTGACCTCCTCCTAGCCAGGTGGCATGTTCTGCTCTGGGGCTGTGGAGATTGGACAGCAGGTGTATAAAGGAGGGATGGGAGAGGACAGGACAGGACTGTCTTCTCCCCACTCAGGCTGATGACTGAAGACAGACAGACTACAATGACAGAGACCACCGTCCTTGAAAGGAACTGGTGAATACTGAGGCAGGAATCAGTCTGGAGAAGAAAGCCTGTAGAATGTTCTATCCTCTGCCCACGTGGTGAGATGGATGTTGGGCTCAGCAAGCTTTGCTGTCTCATTTGTCTGGTTTGTTCCATTACTCTTCCTACGAGAGTTTGCCTTTTCTCTACATATCCGCAGGCATGTTGATACATGGATGAACAAGTGTGTGCTTGCACGAACACTCTCTCTCTCTCTCTCTCTCTCTCTCTCTCTCTCTCTCTCTCAGTCACAGCATGTCCCTTTTGAGAACAGGCTGTGACTGCATTTCCTCTCTCAGCTGTGACTTCTAAGTCAGCTACTCTGCTACTTCTGCCTTTTAAAACTTTGTCTCTATTCAAGTAAAAGCAGACTAGAAAGTGGAAAACAGAGTCCAAGCACCCAGAAGGAAGGAGAGAGCCCCTGTCTTCCTATGGTGCTGATGCACCAAAGCTATTTGCCGAGGTTGGCTGAGAAGCTGAGCTTGATGGCTGTGATCTATTTTTGGATGGGTCAAGCTGGTTATAAAAAGCATATGCCAACTTGAAGACGAAGATACAAGCTTTCTATGGAGAGAAATAAAACTCACTTGAATGAGTCTGGGAAAGAAACGTAATTCAGTTACAAAATACTGGAGAAGGCCAAGATATTTAGTAAAGTTTTTTTTTTCTTGTCAGAAAGGGAGGGTAAAGTACTAGAGGCAAAGGTTGGTTTTTCTTACTTCGTGGATTTCATGGCTCAGGCAGGAGAGGAACTAAACTGAGGTTGTGCCAGGAAGTAACAGAGCAAAAGTCACCCTGGTTATTTCTTGGAACAAGTTCTATGTAACCAGTTACCATTTCCCAAGTGTTCTGAAAGTGAGCCAAGAGCAGTCTGCAGAAGTGGCAGCCGGCTGGACTGCAGCACGGGCCGTTCTCATTGTGGACTGCTGAGCAGCCTTCACGGTTATCTCTTTAATTGGCATCTCATCTGCTTTTATTTTCAGCAGAGCCCCTTGGTGCGAAGTGCACCGAACTATCAGGGTGCTCATCCCATCAGACCACAGCAAAGTGACCCGGCTTCTGGAGGCATCGGATTCCATCCACGAAAGCAGAGACAATTAAGTCAGAGCTCTTTAACTGTCGTTCCTAATTCAAGCTGCTGTCTGTGCTCAAGATAAAGGATTGGCCAACTGCAGTTAAGAGGGGGCCAGTCCTGTCACAAACCATGACTTTTACAACTCTCAATGGTTGGAAATAAAATTTAAAAAATCAAGAACAAAATCTTATTTGTGATTTGTGAAAATGATCTGACTTCAAATTTCAGTGTCCACAAATAAAGTTTTATTGGAATACCAGTGTGCACATTCACTTGCATATTGTCGATGGCAGTCTTTCCAGTGAAGAGGGTTGCTGAGCAGTTGCAACAGTCCAGAACAGCCTACAACTCACTATCTGCTGCTTTAGAGAGAAAGTTGCTGATTTCTGGTGGCCCCGGCACAGCCTCTTACTTTCTGTGTCTTTGAGTACATTCTTACCTCACTGAACGAATGTCAAGAATAAAACAAGATAGAAGACATAAAAGCCCTGGATTTTAGAATTCAACTCAGGGCTTTGTGAGTTCTGTTCATGTTCTGGGCTTACATTTCCAACCATATAAAAAGATTTTGAGAAACTTAAAGGCACATGCACACATTTTTAATTCAATTGTATTGAGAAGGACTATCAAATGCATAAATACCAAGCCATTATGTTTTGGACAGAGAAAGAAAAAAAACCCCAAATCCTTCCTAATAATTTGTATAAAAATAAGCTTCATTTTTCTTCATCAGGAATGGAAATGGCTGCAGATGTGTGAAATCATATACATCTGGAAGGGAGAAAAATAGCAATATGTTTGCTCATGCCTTAAATATAAAACTACTTCTATAATTCTGCTTATATTTTAAAAGATTTAATTATTTTTATTTTATGTGAAAGGATGCATTGCTTGTGTGTATGTGCACCATAAACATGCAATACCCATGGAAACCAGTAGAGGGGGGTCATATCTCCTGGAATTGGAGATATTCATGGTTGTGAGCTGACATTGAGTGCTGGGACTCAGACCTAGGTCATCTGGAAGAGCATCTAGTGCTCTTAACTGCTGAGCCATTTCTCCAGCCTTGTGATTCTGTTTTAAAATAAGTAAGAACAAAGAGAACCCCCTTTAGTTTAGTGTTAATGTTTCAAAACTTTTACTTTTTCTTTCTTTTTTTAATTTCCAGAGTAAGTAAGTGTATGACTGTTTAGGGTATGAACTGGTTGTTTGTGTACATCATATTGAATCCCAATACCATGTTCCAAGCAATTGAGAGACTCAGAGCCAAGTACTAGAAACTAAATGGAAACCAGGCAGTGGTGGTACATGCCATTAATCCCAGCATTCAGGAGGCAGAGACAGGGGGATATCTGTGAGTTTGAGGTCAGCCAGGTCTACAGAGTGAATTCCAGAACAGCTAGGGCTACAGAGAGACTTTATCTCAGAATCAGAGAAAATATTTTAAAAGAAACTAAAAAAAATCCTATCTTAGAAAAATCATATTACTGTGGCTTTTATTTTCATGGCAATAAATATTTGAATAACTTGTGAATGCCTATTGGCTTATCTTATATGTATGTTTAATAAGGACAGCAAAATTCTTTGTTTTAAAATTTTAAGTTATTCAGAAAGTTAGAGGAGAGTATGAACCTTTCAAATGGAGTTTTAACAATTTCGCAGTGGCAAAGTACAACCTGGCTGGTTTACCATGACAGGCTCAGAGAATCCATGAGCCCAAGAATAATCTAGAAACACTGGACATATGGATTTTCCTTCTCATCATCCTCTCTCTATTTTTGAGACAGTGTCATCATGCAGTTCTGACTGACCTGAGACTCACTCTAGACCAGGTTGGCCTCAACTTACAGAGCTCTAGCTGCCTCTGTCTCCTGAGTGCTGGGATTAAATATATGCCTTACCATGACTGATCCAAAATTTGGACTTTGAGTTCAGTTTTCTAACCATGACTGTTTAAAAGTTCTATGATCAGATCAAGCCCAACTATTGTCCCTGGTGTACTGCTGGAAACAGTCATGGTCCTTACCTGTGTTAAGAGGCCAGCTGGTGGGTCCACCTGGTAGAGTTTGCCATGTAGACAGTTTCACTGTGAACTGTCTTCAAACTTCTTTAGAATGACAGAGATCCTGTAGTTCTCCTGAGGTACAGAACACCATGGGGGAGCATGTCTAGTCAGGCTGGTTATGGGGCTCCTGAGACAAGGTCCAAACCACTGCATCCTACTGCCCAGTAGCAAAAGAAGATGGTAACAGATCTTACAGCATCTGTGGACACTGCCTGAGACATTGCATGGAAAAGGCCAGCACAGTGCATGGTGTGAAGGACTTTGAATAAGTGCTAACTATCTTTATTGGCACAATCAGGTAGTCAAAAATTTAAAAACTAGTACATTTTTTTCAGTTCTGGGGTTGCTAGGCATGTAGTCCTAGCTCCACCCCAGCCCCCAAACACATTTCTTGATGGTAGAAGGAAGGTGAGCAATCACTGTCATTTTATTTTCTACAAAGCCTAAATCAAGGGGTGAGCATCAGATTCTCACTGGTTTGTGATAGATGGAAATGCCTGACAAAAAGAATAACCAATTATTAGTCATCATTGAAAACCGTAGACAGAGGTGGCCCTTTAGTCTTTGATGAGTTTTATTTTTACATTAATATCCATCCATCAAAATGATGAAGTACACATAGGTCGCTGATGTGTCAGGAGTGGCAATAAACTGTGATAAAGGATCTGTTGTCTCCTTGCAAGAAACAGTGGAACACTCCTCCCCTTCACCAAGGAGCTTGATAAACACTGTCTGGAGTCATCTTTCTCAAGAGGAGCTCATCACCGGTGTCTGCTGTCCTGCTACCACTCTCTTCTCTTTCCTCTTAGGTGTTTGAATCTGGGGAGGGAGCACAGATTTGCTGTGTATGAATGGTGAATAGATAAGAGAAAGAAGCTTTTGAGACTGAGTTGTGTTTAACAAATGAACACTGCCTCATGGTGCTTTTATGACAAATGCTAAAGAATGAAAGAAAGCTTTGGGTGTTCGACTTGTTTTTATTTTTTATTTTTTGAGACAGGTTTCTCTGTGTGTATCCTTGGCTGTCTTGGAACTCACCCTGTAGACCAGGCTGACCTCAAACTCACAGAGATCTGCCTGCCTCTGCCTCTGCCTCCTAGTGCTGGGACTAACGATGTATCTGGTTTGGACTGGCTTTTAATTTAACCTTACAGTGGACATAGAAGTCCACTGCTTTAACCCCTACGTGTAGATGAGTGTATGGCATGCTGAACTTCCATAATCTCGGTTCTGGGCCACAGACCCTCAAATGTATGCATTTCAATGTAAGTATCAAATCTTCTTAACCTGCCATGATCATCTCTATTGACCTTTCCCTTTTGCCTCAGTTCTTTTGGGCTGTGTAGCAAAAATATCATCGTCGTGACATAATTGCTCCTCAAAGTCAATTACATGCCTCATATGAGGCTTAGGATTTCAGTGGAGCAGTTCAGTGGATGACTCAGGCATTGCATTCCTATTGCTTGCTTTTTCCTACCTCTCTCTCAATCCACATTCTAGAAGTAACCTCACACGTCTACAGAAATCACGTATCTTATTGTCTCCAGACTACTATGACGGGTTCTGACCTTTTTCCCTATTACCTAGTAGGAGTCATGATGACATTGGAAAGTTAAAAGATGGCATTTGGATACTCACTAGTGAATATGGAGCAGGAGAGATGGCTCAATGGTTAAGGGCATTTGCTGCTCTTGAAGAGGACCTGGGTTCAGTTCGCAGCACCCTCAAATTGGCTCACAACTATCTGGTTCCAGAGGATTCAACATCTTCTTATGTTCTCCTTGTTTAATGATGCACATGGTATACAGACGTGTAAGCAGACAAAATACTCATATACATAGACTAATGAATATATGTAAAAAAAATCCTATAGAAAGGTAGATGAGTGATAGTCTGTGGCCAAGTTGTGATGTAGAGGAGGATGTGATCTACTGCAAGAGACAGTGGGCCTGTCCATGAGGGAGAGAGGCAGGGGAACTACAACTCCACAGGAGTGCTTTAGCCCACTGGAAACTTTGACTAAGTGTCTTCCCAGAGCTATAGAAACACATTCTTGTGCTTTGTCGGTGTGTGTACAGCCTTGAGCTCTCTTTCCAGAATATACATTGGTCACATCTATGCTGATGTGGGTGCCTAGTCCTGTAAGATGGTGATGGGGGGGGGGGGGGGGTTAAAGGAGCTAGTGGCTTTGGGATGAGTCAGTCACATGAGGATGTAAGTCATAGTCTCCACAAATTTAAATGCAGTTGATTGAATAAATGCTGATCAGGCCCTGTTGTGGTCTAGGTTATGTGCTCCAAATGTTCAGTTGTGAAAATTTACTTCCCAGCCCCACAATAATGATGTCTGTACTTGGAGGTGGGCTCTCTAGGAGGTGATTGGGATTAGATGAGGTCATAAAGGTAGAACTCATGATGGTTTTTCCTTTTGGAGACAAGGTCTCACTGTGTAGCCCTAACTGGTCTCGAATTAACAATGACATCAGGCTGGCCTCAAACTCACTCACAGAGATCCTTTGTCTCTACCTCTGAAGGCATGTGCCACACATCTAGCCTATGATGCCTTGGTAAATTAGAGAGGACAGATTTGAGATTGAACACTTTCTTCCACCATTGGAAGAAACAAACACCTTCAAAACACCTTCCTCCATGTTTTGATTCAGAAAAATGGCCCTCAGAAGGTGTGGAACAGCTGTTGACATTTACTCTTGGACATCTCAACCTCCATAATTATGAGCTGAATAGGACTTTATTATCAGTTATGGATAGAAAATGGACAGTAATGCGTGCCTGCTGTGAGCCAAATGGTAAGACCAGACAGACTAATAGGAAATAAACAAAATCTAGGGTCAAGTGGCCCAGACCCTGAGAGGAGAGCACAGTAGCACAGAAGATTGTGAGGAAGTGTTCAGAAGAAAGTGAAGACCGAGCGATGGTGTAATACACTTCTACCTAGGGGAGGAGCTGGTCATTGAATGAATACAAGATGGTTAGAGAGTGACCAGGTGGATAAAGTGGGGAAGAACAGACAAAAACATCTGATGCAAAAAAAAAAAAAAAAAAGAAGAAGAAGAAGAAGAAGAAGAAAAATACCAAGAGAAAAGTAAGGGCGTGTAATGTCAGGTCTTCTTAGCACAGACAGTTCTGTGTGGTTGAAGGAGTCTAAAGTATAGGGCTCACTAGAGGAGGAGGTGAGAGGAGACCCTGGAGGAACAGACTGTTGCATGTTGACTGAGTACACAGAATTTCTGTCTTGGTGAGCACAGAGCCAAAATGAGCATAGCCAAGACACAAAAAGGTGGAGAAAGATTTATTATCTGCAGCAGGTATGGAAAGCCTGGAAGTTATTTCCAGAGCAATGCCCTTCTCAAATGAGAGAAACATGGTGATTTTGTCTGGGAAAGCGTACTCGGACTGGGTACATTTCTAAGCATGCTCAGTTTAAGTCCATCATTGAAGAAGGAAAAAATGATTTTGAACGCATGCTTGAGAAACTAGAAAAGTGGACAGATACCTCTGCGTGTGTTCAGCTTCCATCCTAAAATTTTAGCTGACTATAAGGGACTCTTTAAAGGTGTCCCCTAAATGTGCCTGCTTTGCTTAGCAGAGAATAGTTATCCTCTTCTGATGCTGGGATGAAGCAGGAGCATGGTGTTTCAGAGCAATCCAGGCATTAAAAAAAAAAGTGTTTGTGTGTGTGTGTGTGTGTGTGTGTGTGTGTGTGTGTGTGTGTGTGTGTGTGTGTGTGTGTGTGTAAGACTGGGCAGAGGAGAAGTTGAGTCACATCCACCTCCTCCACCCAAGCTTCAGGCAGCATGATGGTAAACTTGGTCCTCCTCCTGGCTCAGTGACTGGAACAGTGCATCTACTAGCATATTGTGAATTCAGCCCCCTTCAGCACTCCAAGCTGCTCAGAGTTCTTAGAGGAACACTTTAGGGGTGGTGTCATCAACCAATGATGCATTTGCTATTATGAGGCCCTCTGTGAGAGTGAAAGTCATTCACACCTTGGTCAAACTCCAGCTGTGGCCAGATTCACCCTGTGAAATCTATGCATCAGCATATTATAGTTAAGTGATGCTTCATATACTGGCTGGAGGATGGGTTTTTCAAGAGGATGGCGGTGGCACTGCTTGCCCTGAGATTGGCTATGAACCTGACCCTGGGCACCTTACTCCCTCCCTAAGCCTTGCTCTCTTCAGAATCACTCACCAAGGTGAGATACTTGGCCTATCAGCGATTCATAAGGAAGCAACAGCAGGTCATAACCACACTCCAGCATGTGGTTTTGACTGTGAAGAAAAAAACCTTTGAGGATGGATATCTATTTATAATGTGGGTGTGCCCCAAGAAAGACAGGGTGAACAGAACAGAGTTGTGATTCCTCAGATGGATGCCTTGAGCCTGAAAATTTTCCCACAGGATTTTTTTTTTTTTTTTGAATGCATGTGATTCTTACAGTGCTATTTTGGGAGACTGTGAGACATCTAAGAAGTCAGCCCTGGCTGACAGAAGTAGGGCATTGGGGTGGACCTTGACTGAATACCTGAAGACTAAAGCACACAGAATAATGTCTAACACAACAAACACTCAGTATAATATTATTTCTTATAATGATTTTAAAACTAAACTTATCTAACCTTAGGGGCTGGAGAGATGGCTCTGTGGTTAAGAGCCCTGGCTGCTTTTTCAGAGGATCTGGGTTCCACTGATTCCCAGGACTCACATGTGTGCACTCACAATCATCTGAAACTCCAAGTCTAGGGCATCTGACATTCTCTTTGGCTTCTTTGGATACTGCTTGCATGGGATGCATAGACCTACATGTAGGTAAAAATGCCCATACACTTAAAAACTTAAAAAAAAAAAAAACCAACTAATCCTATTTAAGACTTTGGAGTCCTTTGAAAGAGAAGAGAAGTTATGACCAGATGGAAATAGATGTGACTTTTAATTTCTTAAAATTACATCTATTTGGTAATGTGTAGGAGGTATTGTGTAAATAAAGTAGACTAAATAAGGTCTAGTTTCTACTCTAGAGGACTCCGTGTTCAACTGGGGACACACAAATCTATGTATAGTGCCAGGGCACGGTGGCCTGCATGATATGTATTAGTCTCTAGTCCATGGCAGAAAAATTTCAAGACCCCAAGTGGATAACTGGATGCCAGAAACTGTGGATGGAACCAACTCCTCATGAATACGGGTTTTTACTAAAGCCTGACATAAATTAGTCACAAATAGAGAACAAGACGCAGAAGGCAAAACTGGGCATTAAGAGGCATTTGAAGCAAGTGCTGGCTGAAGATGTGTGTGTGGGGGGGAGGCAGTGTCTCAGGTGGAAGAGGAAGACGGCAGCTGGGGGAGGTGTGGTTGCTGGCAATAGAAATTGCCAATAGCCAAATATCCAGAATGAGGAGAAGTGATGGGTAGTTCTCCCAGACCAGTTTCCTGAAGCCTGCAATTGCCAACTGGGAATCTGAACCTCACCCTGACAGCGAAGGGTAGGGGTGAAGTGTAGGCGGAGCTTACCCACAAGGACACCAATACCAGATAGATATTTATTAGAATATAAACCAACACTCACGGTACAGGCAACAGAGTACAATAGCACCTGAACAGGGACCGAAGTTTGCAGACGGACGGACGACGTGAGCCTCCCTCCAGCAGCCAGGAACCAGGAAGAGAGCGTGTCGTATCCCGCAGACCCTTTTCAATGGGGCTTTTCCCCCGCCCCCTTCAGGTCGGGGGGGCCCGGTGCTCTGTATAAATGTCCCTTGACCTTGTCAGCTGACACCTGAATCCCACAACAGTGAAGTTTTACAAAGTGATCAGATTCTGTGTCTCAGTGTTCTAGTTGGAGGAGACTGTGGAATAAGGAGGAGAGGAGGGCCAGAGAGATTGTCCTGGGGGTGTTGTCTAGAGGTACACTGCTCTCCTCATCCCTTCGTTGGTGCTCAAAGAGAGGGCTGAGCCAGCAGAGCCACGCTACTCAGAAGCCTCCTAGGTCCATTCCCAGATCTACAAACGAGCAGTGTTCTAGCAGGACCACAGTGAAGAGGGAGCCCAGGAGCCTGCTGAAGCCTACATATTTAAGTTCTGAGCTGAGTTCTGGGGACCAGAGTGTTAGGAGTGTTGTGGTGAAGGATTGCTCAGGTGAAACAATGGCTGAGGGGCGATTGGCCTTGGAACATGGGGGCAGCTTATCATGGTGCGTTTGTACATATCGGGGCGCACAGACATACTTCAAGATGCTTCTGCCCACTTAAAATTCATATCAGAGTTCTATGTTCAGCCTCAGGCCACACCTCAAGTTAAACACTGCTCCAAAGGTTCTCTGTCCCGTTGGATTTCTTCTGCAGTTCTTCTGTAGTAAATGGTTCTGTTAACCTTGAGTTTTGTAACTTTCCTTGACTCTAGTGTACTAGATGTTTTTATACCTGCCTCGAGCTTTACTCTTTGTGGGGATGAGACAAGATCTTTTAAAAAATTTACTGTGCTACCACCCCTTCCATTTGGGAAAAATGTTTTCCTTTTCCAGGAAGTTAGCTGGAGAGAAACAGGACCATGGGCTCAATGAAAAGGAAAAGCCACAACCTGATGTCTGGATTCTGTGTTTCCCAGTTGAGACCCAAAGGCCAAGACATAGGACCCACCCAGCACATTTTTCCATATGAATGAGCCTAGTCCCCCCCCCCCTATAATTTGGATATATACCGCAGATACTCCCGTGCTGAAAACAAATCTCTAAATCGTAATACTGAAATTTGGGGAGCTAGGACCTTTGTGGGGTGATTAGTGTCAAATGAGGTCATGAAGGTAGGACCACATCGATTGCATTTGTGCCTTTAGAAAAGAGAAACTGAGATCTGAACCAGCAGCTTGCTCCATCTCTGAAGATGGGGCCTTTCTCAGATGATGGGCAGGCATCATCAGCACCATCTCCTTAGCCTTTCTAGCCTCTCGAAATCTAAAACCAAATCAGCTTCTGTTGTTAACTTGGTCTTTTAGTTTTGTTATAGCAACAGAAATAGACTGAGACAACATCAAAGATTGCAGCCCTGCCCTTACACTTTTCTCAACTGCTGTAGAATGGCATTGCATTTCACTGTATAGGAAAAGCCAGAAAATTGAGAACAATTTATTTTCTTTCTTTAATGTTATATGGTAATTCAAAAAATTGCTCCATAAAGCTCTCTGGGTGTATCAATCTTACAACTGGCAGCTTCCCACAGAACATTTAAGCTTGCCACTCTGTTCTCTTAGAATGAATGCTCTGCCAAGCAGTTAATCATCCCTTCATTGCAACTCGAGGAGAAGAAGAGATGAAGGAAAATGAGTGTGGGTGTGGGGAAGAGTTTCCCACCCTAATATGTCAAGGGTAAATCTGAAAGAAACACACAGGACTTAATCCAACAAAGATGTCTTGCCAAAGAGAAAGACACTGTAACAAGTAGGAAAGGGTTATACATAGCAAGTAGACCTGGCTGCTCACTTTGGTTCTGTTGACATTCGATGCTAATTCTCTGTCATACTATGTGTGGTAGAGATGGCACTGTAGGGTGCTTAGTGGTGTTCTTGGCCTTGAGTCTCAGTTATGAGAATGAGTTATCTCTAGTTATATCAGTGGCTCCCAGGAAGGGAACAAAGAGATCCCTGTGAAAAATTGTTGTATTGTTGAGTCTCCATTGTCAACTAGACACAATTTAGAGTCACCTAGGGAGCGGTATCACAGTTAAAGAGTTGCCTTGATCAGTTTGACCTGTGAGCGTGTCTGTGGTGGTTTGAATTTCTACTTGACTGGAATTAGGAGGTGTGGCCTGGTTGGAGGAAGTGTGTCACTGGGGGTTGGTTTGGGGGTTTCAGATGCTCAAGTCAGGTTTAGTGCTTGACTTAATCTCTTGCCTGCAGATCCAGGTGTAGAACTTAGTTACCTCTCCAGCATTGTGCCTGCCAATAATGGACTAAACCTCGAAAACTGTAAGCCAGCCCCAATTAAATGCTTTCTTTTATAAAGTTGCTGTGGTCTTGGCAGTTCTTCATAGCAGTAGAACACTGACTAAGACAATATCTTTGGATCATCATCCTAGTTAATGGCTGATACGGATGGATCTGGATGCATGGCCCTCTATGATCTTGGCCAATCTCTTAGTTTTTCTTGAGCTCAGTATCTTTGTGTGTAGAGACAGGTCATTACTGCTTGAATGTGTTTTGTGATTCCATTCCCCAGAGGCTATTATGTAGGAAACTTTCCATCCAGGGTTGGAGAATGGTGTGGACCTGTAAGAGGTGGGTGCACTTTGAATGTTGGAAGTATGTCATTTTTTTTTATTCTCCAGAGGCTCAGTTTACTACTTCTTAGAAGAGACTGGACTTTAGAACAGTGGTAGAACTGTGAAAAAACTACAAGACTTTTGAAGTTCATATGAATATGTTCTTCATCATAAGATGACTGTGCATCTATGGTAGCCAGAGGGAGAATGATGTGTCTAAAGGAGGAATGTTCCTTAAAGGCTCATGTATTAAAATTCTTGGTTAGTGGTGCCATTTTGGAAGGCTGTAAAACCTTTAGAAAACAGAATCTTGCAAGAGGAAGTAGGCCACTGAGGGTGGGCCTTGACCCCTTATAGTCTGACATCATTTCCTGATATTACTATTTGTTTCCAGACAGAAGTGCAAGGTGAACAGGTGTCTTATGTTTCTGCTCTGCCTGCCCTGCCACGATGGAGTGTTGCTTCTGGTATTTTGGGGTTTTGTTTTTGAGACAGGACCTCTCTACATAATCCTGGATATCCAGAACTCACTACATAGACCAGGCTGGACTCAAACCCATAGAGATCTGCCTATCTCTGCCTCCCAAGTGAGGGGATTAAAGGCAGACACTACTATGTTGGCTGAGTGTATCTTTTTTCAAAGCTTAGCCAAAATAAATCTTACCTTCTTTAAAAGAAAGAACGGAAGGAAGGAAGGGAGGGAGGGAGGGAGGGAGGGAGGAAAGGAGAGAGGGAAGAAAGGATGAAGAAAGAAAAAAGATGGAAGGAAGAAGGAAAGGAAGAGATAAGGCCTAGTAGGTCGTCCTTAGGCCATTGGTGGTTCATCCTTAGAAGGATAGTGGGCTCTTGTTTCTCATTGCTAGTATGAGATGTAATTACTCTTCCCGACATTGTCACCCAGGCTCACCTATCATCACAAGGTCCCTGTGAGAACTGAGCTGTTGTAGGCACCATGTCCTAGAACATACCAAACTGTGAGCTAAATAAACTTCTCCTCTTAGTAAGTAGGTTGTGTCAGGTGTTATAGTAATGAAAAGCTGACACAGGGATACATGACAAGATCAAGTCTTACAGTTCTGTTCCTAAGTATCAGCTAGTACATACTATTTTGGAGATGATAATGACATTTACCTGAAGTAAAATACCATGACCAATAAAGTGGATTAACTCCTTGATAAGAGATGAAAGGCCCAAGCCTCTTTGTTTGTTTGTTTATTTATTTGTTTGTTTTTGAGACAGGGTTTCTCTGAGTAATCCTGACTGTTCTGGAACTCACACTGTAGATCATGCTGGCCTTGAACTCACTGAGATCCACCTGTCTATGCCTTCTGAGTCTTGGAACTAAAGGAGTGTTCTACCACTACCCCGCTCCATTTCTCATGTTATGAGCCGAGAGAAACATTCTGCTATGCTGAACAAAAGCCTTGATGTGTCCTGCATCCGCAGTCAGCTAGAACAAAAGCCCTAGACACATTGGATTGTTCTCAGTGAAGCTCTAGAATTCTGAAGGCTTCACCCTTATAGTAGGGACACTGGATTGAACCTTGGAGGTCTGGAAAACCACAGGGCACAGTATAAACAGTAAAAAACATAATGGGGGGGGTCTCTGGAAATGCTGTGAAGTTAATAACCCTCCCCCCCCCCCATAAAAGCCCTCACTGTGTACCTTAAACACTGAACTTGGAAGATGTCCATAAGGTCTGGGACAACTGCAGACCATGATGTATGTCTTCTTATGCCACGCGAATAGATGCCAAAAACCATCTAAAAGAACTCTGGGCCCAGGCGGGGGGTGGGGTGGGGTGGGGGGGTGGGGCCAGGGCTGGGGGAGGGCTGTGGAATAGAGTCAGGTGACTCAGCCACCACTGGCTTTTTGATTGATTTTTATTATGGATACGTAAATCAAGAAAGATGTGAACTTTAAACTGATTGCAACACTCTGTGTTATCAGTGTGTTCTTGGATTATTCAATTTCTGGGCTGATCTTATCTCCTGTTTCCCAAGATGTGTCGGAAAGGTTCCGTGCCCATGGCTCCACAGTCCCTTCTTTTCCTCTGCCAGGTTCCATGTTCCCAGAGAGTGTGCAGATGCAGAAGGTTTTATATAGCACAAATTAGTACCTCTGGGGCCTCTCCCTTGCCTATAGCAAATTCTTCACGGTTTGGAAGAAAAAAAAAAAACCAACCCCATCGCGTTCCTCCTGGTGTTTGGATGTATTTTAATTACTGCGATCATCTATCTCGAGGCCTCAGCTTTATTTTTATGTGTTACTTATCTGCTTACTCATCTTATATTTTATCTGCTCCCGTAAGTCAGTCTTAAAATCTCAGTATCAGCCTCGGTGTCGACAGGGTTATTTTTCATCTTAAAGTCCCAGAAGCATCAGTATAGTTAAGCACCTGGCTCTAGTGTTTCTTTTTCTTTTTTCCCTTCTGACACTGCCACACCTCAGCTCTGGAGGAGGAAGATGGCTGAACCAAAATCAATGCTGACGAACATTAGTCAGAATTAAAGAATTCATCAGAGATGCTGAAGTACTTGGGACCAGAAACAGTGCCATGGTCTCCACCCTGAGGCCTGAAGGACTGTCAGGACTGTCAGAGTCTAAGAAATGAGCTATGCTAGGGAAACCTCCCACAGAGGGTGGCTTATGGGAGCCCAGCACCTGTAGACCTTAGGAGGATGGGAGGAGCTGAGGCAAAAAGTGCCCTCTTGGCTCTCCTGCCCTTTGATTTCCTAATGGTACCTCTAGTTAATCAGAATGGATGGTCCATTCCAGAGACTAGGATTTCTGGTCCAGGGAAGAGCTGAAAATGGATGTGGATAGAGACCTAGTTGAGGCACACACAGAATCTCTCCACCAGCTTCTTCACTTTGGGCTGTGGGATTTCTCACTAGATTGTCATTATATGGGCAGTTCTCTGTTGGTCTTCAGTTGTGACTGTATGCCAATTCTATTTTTATTATTTCACTTACATATACTTGTTATATATATTATATTATACGTACACAATTATCTTGACATTTTCATCTTGAAAAATACCTTCTTATTAATCACTCTGTACAGGGCAGATACCTACAGTATTAGTCAGATTTCTGTTGCTGTGACAACATGCCTGAGAACATAAAATTAAAAGTAAGAAAAGTTTATTTTGGCCCATCGTCCCAGAGGTTTCAGTCCATAGGCATTTGACTCCATCGCTTTGGATCTGTGGTAAGTCAAAGCCTTGTGGTGGGGAAGTATGAGGCCAAAAAAAGCTATTTATTCATGGCAGCCAAAGAAGGGGGAGGGGAGAAGGGAGAGAACAGGAAAACAGAGAGAGGTGAAAGGAGAGAGAGGGGTGGGGGGGGGGAGAGAGAGGCCAAGATCTCAATAACTCCTTTAAGCCCTATGACATAACTTTCTTCCACTGGACCCTACCTTTTAAAGGCTCCTTCATCTTTAAGTGGCATTATAGGCTTGGGACTAATCCTTTAGCACAATAGCTTTTAGGGGACATTTAAGACATAAACCATAAAAGTATCTATTTTATTAAGAGTTATTAAAAAGAAAAAATCTTTTCTTTTTAAGATTTATTTTACATGTTAAGTGCTCTATCTGCTTGTATGACTTTATGCTAGAAGAGGCATCAGATCTCACTATAGATGGGTGTGAGCCACCACGTGAGTGCTGGGAATTGAACTCAGGACCTCTGGAAGAGCAGCCAGAGCTTTTAACTGCTGACCCATCTTTCTGGTTCAACCTCCCCCCCCAAATTTTTTAAAAAAAGATCTATTTATTTACTTGTTGTATTTGAATCTTTTGACTGCATTCATGTGGAACAGGTGTGCACTATGTGCATGCCTGTTAGATACTCAGGAACTGTGGTTATGGGCAGTTCCTGATAGATAGTTGTAAACCAGCATGTAGATACTGAGAATATAATCCAGGTTCTCTGTCAGACCAACAAGTGCCATCTCTCCAGCATAAAGAATGTCTTAAAGGCTCTTATACTCTTGTAGAGGAATGACAATTCTCAGCTCCTGTTCCTGTCCCTCAGAACCAGGACCTGTGAGAAGGGACCACAGGTCTCCAGCAGCAGGTCTATGCACTCAGTTTGAGGTACACTGGGCTGGACACTGTGGAGAATGAAGCTGATGCTTCTTCTCTCAGGCCAGTGTTGCTGTGGAAACCAGCTGTGCACAAGTAGGGCCTGACTCAGCAGAGTCACTTCCCTCCTCCAGGTCCCTCCATTACACAGGTAGAGTGACTTAGAAACCTGCTGAGTCATTTCAGGCATGTGTAAACTTGGGGATGCTGGGGGGCTGATGAACAGCCTAGAGCTTTCCCGATCAAAGCAAGGTGGGAATCAATGGATAAATCACTTCCCCAGCGTATTGAGGTAGAGGTGCCCTCTAGATGATGGCCAGTGAGACTAAGCTCTAATCACTCAAACCACCCTGGAACTATACCTCTCTCTTCCAATCCCTTCATTTTGTTTCCTAGGATCACATCCCCAAGTAAGCTAAAATCTGCACAGCATAATAATACTTTGAACCATGATCGGTTATGTGTATGTACAATGTGTATGTACAATGGTGACTATAATGGGATTATAACATGACATCACAGTGTGACATGTTATTCTGTGTTCTTGGTGTGTTCTATGCTAATTGGCATACTGTGTTCCCAGTCACGGAACAGCATAGCTCCTGCAATTTCACACAGTACTTGTTACTTGACACTATTAAGAAACAGTATCCACGGTTTATGTATTGACTACTCAGTGTTTGTAGTCATTGTTTTATAACACAATTTTTTCACTTATTTAAAAAAAGTTGACTGTAATATAGTCTGACTTTGGGCTGTCTCACCCCCCCCCTCTCTCTCTCTCACACACACACACACAAACACACACACACACACACACACAAACACACACACACACACACACACACACACACACACACACACACACAAAATGTGGACCTGGATGAACATTCATACCTCACCCACCCAGTGTCTATAAGAATACTTTTTTAAAAAACCCTTTTTAGCAAGGGTTATGGACATTGCAAAGCATGATAAATATCTGTTGTATCACATAGTGTCAAAGTCATGCCTGAGTGGGGTTGAAAGTCCCATCCTAATATTGCCAACTCACCTGACTTGGAAACAATTGGCTGTGACCATTCTGCACAACCTAAGCCAACTTTAAGGGCATATGACATGGCATAGGAACTTGTGCACGAAGGGGCCTATCCTTTGGGTATGATGCTTGGGTCTTAACCATCTAGAGATTCTTCATAGTTTTATATGTGGAGAGTGATGTATACGAGCAGAGGGGATATACATAATGTCTCTTGCCCTTTCCCCTGCTACACGCTCACATGCAGTGTAAGATGCCCCAAGAGCACAGAATTCCAGGAGATCACCAGGAGTTAAAGGAGCACAGGCAACTACACCTGAAGTTCAGGGTTGAGTGGGGAGGAGGAGGAGAAGTAAGGGAGTAGCTGATGAGGAGGGGAGAATCCACACTTTCCACTCATTGAGGATTTGCATGGAGATGGTTAATATCTCCAGTTGACAGCATTTGGACTCACTTAGAAGATAAGCCAGGGGCAGACTGGAAAGAATTATCTAGAGTACATAAGCTTATGGCTTGCCCTTAAGGGATTGTCTAGACTAGGTTAATTGAGGTGAGAGAACCTATCCCATGGTTTGGTGTAGTATGAAGTTTGTGGCCTGAACTTTTGTACCCAGCCTCAAGGTTTGGACCCACAGACCCACAGTCCCACAGAGACACATAGATGTTTACAATAATTTTAGTCTGATCAGCCTAAGGCCCAGGCATATAACTTGCTAGCTCTCTACCCTTCATCTAACCCATGACTAATCCTGTTCAGTCATGTGGCTCGGTACCTTTTCTCAGAACAGCATAGTTGTCCTCTGCTTCTTCCGGCTTCTCTCTGGCATTCTGCTCTGTTCTTCCAGTTCCCAGAGTTCTCCTAGTCTGGTAGCCCCACCCACACTTCCTGACTGTCTTTGGCCAATCAGCGCTTTTTATTAAACCAGTGGGTGGGACAATTATTTACAAGGGAACAACATAATCCTCTACAGTTTGGTGTCCTGGACTAAATAAAAAGGAGAAAGTCAATGGAACATTCAGACTTCTCTGTTTCCTGACTACTGCTGCAGTGTGACTGCTTCAAGCCCTTGTCACCATGACGTCCCTTGTCCAGCTGCTT
Source organism: Phyllotis vaccarum (assembly GCA_033318265.1). Classification (NCBI taxonomy): domain Eukaryota; kingdom Metazoa; phylum Chordata; class Mammalia; order Rodentia; family Cricetidae; genus Phyllotis; species Phyllotis vaccarum. Next base: position 41,501,824 of record JARWLC010000011.1, on the reverse strand, counting down.
TTAGTAGTCATTTTGTCCCAGCAGTAAGGCAAGTAACCAATAATGTTTGAAATGCAGAAATCCACTGGGATTCTCTTACTAATTCTACCTGATCTTATAATAAAAACCTGGAGTCAGATATTGGGGAAAAGCTAGAAGATCAGAGTGACAAAGGAATAAGCCACAGACACTTGTGACCAAGTCAACTCCTAACAAATCCTCAGACTGAATGCCTCTGAGTCCTCAGCCAAAAGGGAAGGGGGTCACAGAGGAAGGGCTAAACTCCTGCCTCCTCTTTCTCCCCCAGCTATCTCACCTCCTCAGTCAACTTTCCTAGAGCTAGGATTAAAGGTGTGTGCCATCACCACTGGGCTCTGTTTGACCTTAAACTCACAGAGATCCAGATAGATCACTGCCTCCTGATGGAATTAAAGGCATGGGTCACCATTTCCTAAACCTTCATGGATAAATCTGTGGCTGAATCTGTCTTCTGCTTTTTTAGGAAAACTTTATTAGATACACAATATATCACCACAGAGTTCCGATAGATGTGGACAAGCTGCTTTGTGCTCTCTCTGTGTGCCAGCCAGTCACTTAGACGGCAAAGGATAAGGCAGGAAAGAGGAAGGAAAGGAGCACACATCTCGTTTTCCTTTCCACCTGTCTTCTCATTGATGGTGGGAGCTGTTGTGGAATGTGCCTATGCCGGGAGAGGAAATGCAAGAGAGCTTGCTGCTCTTCCAAAGGACCCAGGCTCAGTTTCCAGCACCAACATGGCAGCTCACAGACATGTAACTCCAGTTCCAGGGGATCTGGTACCCTTCTCTGTCTCCTAAGGTACCCACGTGCCTATGAACACACACACACACACACACACACACACACACACACACACACACACACACAATCTTAAAAGTACAGTAATAGTGTAGCTCATGTTGTGTTTGGGAAACTGTAAGATACATGATTTTATGTTCAAATATGCAGACTATGTGAGCTATAATTACCTAGCATATTGTTGCAGTGATTATGTGTTCCAGTTGAATGTTCCTATGTTAGATTTAAATTGTCATCATAAAATATAAGGATTATTGAGAATTGAAATATACTTGTGCTGCTTAATGTAATATCAACTTAAAACAAGCTAGAGTCATCAGAGAAGAAGGACCTTCAGTTGGAAAGAAAGTCTTCACAATATTGGGCTGTAGACAAGCTTGTAGAGCATTTTCTTAATTCATGATTGATGGGGAAGGGCCCTGTGGTGATATATTGTAAATTTAATAAAATCAGTCTAGAATATCAGAGGACTGAATTACCCACAGTCAAGCTATAAAAGCCAAAGAGTGGTGACCCACACCTTTAATTTCATCACTCAAGAGACAGAGATCTTTCTGTATTTCTTTGAGTTCAACACCTAACAGCCAAGCAGTGGTGGCTCACACATTTAATCCTAACTCTAGAATTATGATATAGAGTTGAACAAGGAAGTAAAACAACTCAGGTGGGAAAGATGTATAAGGCAGGAGAAGACAGAAATTGAGGATTCTGTAGAAGTGACCAGTCAGGCTGAGGACCTGTGAAGACAGCACTTACCCTGTTTGGCCTGAGAAGTTGGCTGGGTGAGAATTGACTGTGGTTTATTTCCTCTCTCAGATATTGCCAAGTTACCTCAGTATCTAGCTCTGGGTTTCCATCATATACCAACTAGAGTTTATGCATTAGGGCTCAACCTACTGAGGGTGGTGCCATCCCTGAGCTGATAGTCCTGGGTTCTATAAGAAAACAGGCTGAGTAAGCCAGGAGAAACAGTATTCTTCCATGGCCTCTGCATCAGCTCCTGCCTCCAGGTTCCTGTCCTGTGTGAGTTCTTGCCCTTCTGCTTTTGATGACGAAATGTTATATGGATCTGTGAGTGAAATAAATCCTTTCCTCCCCAAGTTTCTTTTAGTAATGGTGTTTCATCACAGCAATAAAAACTCTACTTAAGATTTCATACATGAAAATGCAACTTTAATAGTAAGTGAAAATGTTGGATGTAGTGGTACACACCTTTAATCCAACAAGTAGGAGGCAGAGACAGAGGCAGAGTTAGCAGGCAGCAGCAGCAGCCAGGTCTCTTTGACAATGTGGTCATACATATCAAGTTGTAGGATATCTAGGGCTATGTAAGAAGATAACTGTCTCAAAAAAAAGAAAGAAAAAGAAAGAAAGAAAAGGAAGAAAATGACTTAAAAAAAATGACCCAGTGGGAAAAGCTCTTGCTACACAAACCTGATTATCTGAGGTTGAGCCATAGAACCCACATGCTGTGAGATAATGCTCTTGTACATTGTTAAGATTTGTCACTCAAATTGTTTTAATAAAATGCTCCCTGGCCAGTAGCCATGTAGGAAGACTAGGTGGGCAACCAGACTAGGAGAATTCTGGAAAAAAAGAAGAGCTGAGCAAAGGGAGATACTGACCTGCTGCTAAGAAAGCAGGACATGTAAAAATGAAGTAACAAGCCATGAGCCATGTGGCAAAGCATAAAAAATAGATGGTTAATTTAAGTGTAAGAGTTAGCTAGGATCGAGCTTGAGCTACCAGCCAAACATTTATAAATAATATTAAGTCTCCAAATCAATTATTTGAGAATCAGCTGCTGAGTATTTGGGAGTTTCTGGCAGGACAAAAACTTCCAATTACATACGCCATCCACAGTCTGGTATGGATCCACATAGGACCTAAGCAAGCTAAAAAAAAAAAAAAAAAAGTGGGGGAGTTCTAAAGCACATACATGGAGCTAAAAACAGATTCCTAGTTGTGTCTCTCATGTGGGTAGTGGTACAGAGACACCGAGGTGTATGTACTTGAGCTACAGCATGGTGGATACTTTCCTCTGTATACAGAGTCACCTCCAAGCTACACAGCATGCTGCATGATAGATTTAGGTTTTGTTTACACAGACAAAAAAAGGCTAAAAGATACACAATGAAAAGAGGTACAGAGGGAAAGATTTCTAAACAGGTTCCAATGTGCTTTATAGTATGCATAGATTAAGAAACAAATAAAAAGGGTATGGACGGATATAGAAAGGAATAAATAGCTCATAAAAATAATATAACAAGGTGTTTAAGAAGAGAAGTAAAATAATAAAAAAATTTATTAAGCCAGGTAGAGAAGGGATTCAATATTCTGTATAGTATTGTGTTGATTTTGAGATTTTTAAATGCTGACAAACAACAGCTGCTGAGAGACATGGGACTGAAATACACCAGCCTAGATATTTTAAGAATGCCTTAACTTTAAAACAAAAGCCAAAAAATCTATTTGTAAAATGGAACTTAAAAGATACATTGCTTTGGAGAAGTGGTTTTGTTTTTGTTTCCATAGGAGATGAAAGGCTGTGGATTCAATATAGGTGAATATGGATCACATTTAATCAAGGTAGACCTCTTGAAACTTGACAGGTGATATCTATCAATGAAAGTTACTGCTGGTCTTCCCAGGACTTAGTTATCATCTCAAAATTTTCTCAGGGACCCCTGGAAATGCCTTTGCCAGAAGACAGAAGGAAAAAGTATGGATAAAACTATGCCCACATTTCCAAGAGTTGGGGGGTGGGATGGGTGATGTTCTATTATTTGGTTGATAATGGTTATTTGTTATTATTTTTGAGAATATAGTATATTGATATATACTTAAAGTTAATTTTGTTACACTATATGTATGTTTCTACTCTTGTTTATTGTGTCTATACAACTTAATTAAAAATGTAACATATAATAAAGAAATAGTCATCTGTAATAGCAAAATTATAGTAATGTTAGGTAGGTTTTCAAGGTCATACAGAGTTACATTTCAGATATATAGGTGATCTTCAAACACTTCAAAGACCTACAGAATACGGAATTTAAAATGTTTTAAGAACTTAGACTTCTCACAGCAGTGAAATGTCTGATCCTGGCCAGTTACTTCAAAGAGGATGATGGGCATCAAAGACACTTTTTATGGAGTTTGCTTTCAATGTGGCAAGTCTAGCTATTTGGTCAAGAAACTGCTCTTGCCTGAACTGTTTGACAGTATACTGTATAAAATTGACATGCAAGACCTACAAGAAAGTAACTGTTAAACTTTGCCAAAACAAGGTGGGATGGTTCTTCAGGTTTCTACATACAGAAGAAAATGCCAGACATTCTGTAGAACACAGAGGAATGAAAATGATAAATTTTGCCAGTATTGGTAGGACAGCCCTTCAAATTTCAAATACTCTAGTCCTATAGGTTGAAGATAGATGCCCCAATGTTACAGAAGAACTTTGAGTGACTGTCCAGTCAGCCAGATGTCTCTGTCATTTCAAGAGTTTTGGAAGTTGCTTGTAATGCACTTGCTATTTACTCAGGTAATAGTATATACTTCTGGAGTCTTTGATGGGGAAAAGATTAGATAGTTAAAATTATAGTTTTCTTTAGTTATAATAGAAAGTAAATTAGATACAAAACTTTAGGCTCACCAAGATAAGATAGATAATTAAATATTTTCTATAATTTTGTCAAATGCAAATAGATTGGTTATTGTTACTGTAATTCTTACTTAATGACTCTTTGTTGTGTGTAGTTTTATTATGTTAAGGTTAAAACCTTCCTTTTTAATTAGACAAAAAAGAGGAAATGTTGAGGGATAATACTCCTTTACACTAATGGTTTGTCACTTGAATTGGTTTAATACAACACTGCTTGGCCAGTAGGCAGGTAGGAAGCATAGGCAGGGCTATGAGACTAGGAGAATTCTGGAAAGAAAAACAGCAAGAGTCAAGGGAGACTCGAGCCAGCTTCTGAGCAAGCATGATATGTAAAAATGAGGTAACAAGCCATGAGCCATGTGGCAAAGCATGGATAGAAATATGGGTTCATTTACGTGTAAGAGTTGGTTAGGATAAAGCCTGAGATACCAGCCAAGCCTTTATATGTAAAACTAAACCTCCAAATCAATTATTTGGGAATCAGCTGCTGGGTATTTGGGAGTTGCTGGCGAGACAGAAACTTCTGATTACACCAACACAAACAGAGAAAGCATACAATCCCTCATTCCACTCAAAACAGCAATGAATACACAAATTTGAAATTAAAATGTGAAGCAATGCACTGAACATTTTGTAGTGAGGCAAGCATTGTGTGTATGATGGATATACACAATCATATATAGCTAGCTGATATAAAGTCCTAGAATAAGTAAGAAACACTGTAACCCAAGCTCCTTGTCTTTCCTTTTGAAATGTACCAGTCTTTGGAAAGACAAAGGGAAATCTATTATCCCTTCCCAAGGACTTTACAGATCAGTGGAAGATTCGTACCAGCCACAGGAAAGAGTATTGAGAACACAGGCTAGAATCCACATGGGCTATCTCTTTACTTGAACCAGAGGCATCCATGTAAATACCTCACCAGTGATCCTTCACTGTGGTCCTTGACATGAATCAGGATCTTGGTGATCAGAGCCATGGATCAGATAGCATGTGGGATGAGGTGGCCTCTGATCCAAAAGTTGATAGCGAGCTTTTCATACTCCATTACTCAATTAATTTCCAGACATAAAAATGAGGTGGTGAACACAAGGACTAGGTGACACACCTCTTCTGATGGCAGTATTCATTCCATGCTCACTGTAGTAAAGAGACACCAAAGCTTACTTTTGCCTTATATATTATTCTTGTTCATGGAGCTAATGTTTAATTTGCCACTACATAGTTCATAACTTAAAACTAGGAATGCTCCTAGATTCCCATCACAAGTGTATCACTGTCATTCTCTACATGCTACAAAGCCATCTATGCATCCCATTCTATCTCTGTATACTTCATATTTATTGTTCTTTCCTTTTAAATGTGATTTTAAAAAATTGTGTATATGTTGCAGGAATCCTAATTAGTCTAATAATAAAAACCAGGAGCCAGATGTTGGGGCAAATGCTAAAAGATCAGAGAGACAGAGGAACAAGCCACAGCCACTTCTCACCTCGCCAACTCCTCAGCTGAAAGAGGTAGATCCTGTGTCCATGAACCCTCAGCCTGAATAGAGGAAGTGAAGGCAAACGCAGGCCAAAATGGAGGGGTGCCAAACTTCTGCCTCCTCCCGCCTTATATTCCTTTCCCTGCCCAGCCATATCACTTCTTTTCTTAACTGTCATAGAGCTGGGATTAAAGGCATGTGTGCCTCCCAAGTACTGGAAGCAGGGCATGGGATCCCAAGTGCTTGGATTAAGGGTGTGTGCCACCACTGCTTGACTCTGTTTCTCTTTTGGACTGATTTAACCTCATGTAGCCCAGGCTGGCCTTGAACTCACAAAGATCTGGATCTCTGTCTCCCAAGTGGTAAGATAAAAGGTATGTGTCACCACTGCCTGGCTTCTGTGACTAATTCTGTGGCTGGCTCTGTCCTCTGATCTTTAGGCAAACTTTATTTGATATACAATATATAGGCAGCCCCTAGAGCTGGAGTTACAGGTCACTGTGAGCCACTTGCTGTGAATACTGGGAAAAGAGCTTTGTCCTCTGAAGGAGCAACAGTGTGTGCTCTTAACCACTAAATTCTCTCAAGCTTGAGCTTTATATTTCTTTGCCACAAGAACCTGGGAAACTCTCACTTATCCGACACATTTACCCACTTCTCTTGCCTTGTCTTGTGTTTTGTCTACTTGGTGTTATCAGTTTATTTGTGGCCACTTGCTATTTCTGTGTCTTCTCCGGGGCCCCTCATAGTGTCTGGGAGGAGCACAGTAAATAGGATTTGTTAAATGAATGAGCCAATACTATCTGTTATGGTTTGGAAATAGTTTGTGTGGCTTATAGTAGGTCCCCAAGAGTTCCTGTGTTAGTTGGGGTTGGAGAAATGGTTCATCAGCTAAAAAGACTGTCTACTTTTCCAAAGGACCCAGATTTGATTCTCAGCACCCACGTGGCTGCTCACAACCACCTATAACTCGAGTTCCATGGGCTCTAATGCCCTCTTCTGGCCTCCATGGGAAACAGACACACATGTGGTGCCCAGACAAACATGCACACATAAAATAATACATATATATTTTAAGAGCTTCTGTGTTATAGCCTGGTCCCCAGTCTGTTGATGCTGAGAGGTGGTTTGGAAGCTATGAGAGCTTGGTTGGTCCAAGGGCAAGGATCTCTAAGGGTACTATCAGGAGAAGAAGTTCAAATTGTTCTCAAGGGATCCTGGTTCTCACAACAGTTATTAGAAAAAAGCAAGATGGCCCTTCCCTATTCTCATGACTCCCGTCTCATTGAGATCTCTCTGTCTCACACACATTTGTGCAATGTGCCATGTTCATATACAGGCAGGCTCTCCACAGAGCCAGTAGTGTGCAGTTTTGACTTTTCTCTACAAAACTGTGAACTAAATACAACTCTTCTTTCCTAGCAAGTTTTTGGCCTTAGGCATTTACCGTAGCAACAGCAAGCAGATTAAGGTAACATCCAGTGGATCCCAAGCTTCTTCAGGACTCCACCTTCTTGTCATATCCATCACTCTTTTCCTGATATGTATTAATACAGACTCCCCTACACACACACACACACACACACACACACACACACACACACACTGACTATGCATTCACAGCAGAAACTGACTATGAGATTTAGTTGGGATGCTTCCACGCTTGCTGAAACAGTTCACCAAAAGCATTAAGGAATGATTGATGGCTTACTCCTGGCCCTGCTCATTTCAGCGTGTGCTATCTCCGGGCTGTGGGTGCTTTCTCAGCACACCTGTGGAGCAAGTGACAGCCCAGGCTCCTGCATGGGGATGGGAAAGCACTTATTCGTTATGAAGCTAAAATTGAACTACAAGTTTTTACATGTCTCTCCGAGGTGGCAGCTGAGGCCAATCTTTGTCAACTCAGAACTTTTCACACCCTGGGTTTCATCCACTGTAAGTGGATTACCATGGGGACAGATATCAGGTTTTTGGCACTGAAAACCGAATGAACTTGCTTGGGGAAACTGAAAGTTGTGTGTCCATCCCCCCCCCCCCCGCCCCCCTCCCGCCTTTGAGCTTAAAATATTTCAATTAAAAAAAATCAGAATCTCCTCCCCCTCTTTGCCTCTGAGTTTGCAGTGTTGCCAGAGTGTCTGGGTTGAAATGGAAAACACCATGCAGGAAGATGTATTTTTTTTTTCTCCTTGTAGGAGCTTCAGATGTGAATTTCATCAAGCCCTGTAAGTGGTACTCTGCAGCCTCCTGCCCACACAGCCTGCTTTCCCATGTCGTGGGTACTAGTATATCCCTTTGTCTTGTGGCTGTGTCACTCATTTCAAAAAAATTAATTTGGGAATTTAAAGGCAGATCTAAAGTACTTATTTGTTTTGAAGCTAGAATTAAACCATATAGTCCAGGCTGGGCTTGAACTCTTGATCCTGCTTCCTCTACCTCCCAAATGCTTGGATTACAGGGATGAGCCTCCATCATTGACCATCTTTGAAAGGATATCCTGTATAGAGCAAAAGATTCAAGATGAACTCACAAGAACTTCTGATTGTTTACAGCATGTCCTGACTAGTGCAACTTGAGTCTATTGGCAACAACTCCCATGCATGATGCTTCAGAGAATCTAGAAAAACACAGACACAGAAGCCAGAACTCTCGACACATGTTTCTCCGGAGGTGGCTGTGGGAGTCAGAAATAGGATGAGACCCAGATGAGAGTGTGTATCGTGAGCTTTGGGTTTCTTCCATGGATCAATTGGACCTGGCCTTTTATGGGGAAGCGGTTTGTTTACTCAGTTGGGAGGTTTCAAAATCTAAAGAGCATAGTTCAGGCTCTGGAGAAGATGTGGGCCTATGGCAGATAGCAAATGCCAGAAACATACATTAAAGCAAGTGTATGATTACACCTTTGGGCAGGAGTGGAGCAGGGAGAGAGTTGTGGGAGGAGGCAACCTCTTACTGACTCCACCTCTCCTAAAGGTTCTGGTGCTTATGCCAAGTCACCCTCCCACGCCAGCCATCACTCACTGGTGATTCTTGGAGAAAATACAAACCACTCTAAGCTATAGATTTAAAATGTTTAGGGTCTGGGGAAATGGTACAGCGGGTGAGGTGCTCACTGGGCAGGTGTGAAGACTTGAGTTTGGATCTCCAGAAACTCTATAAAGCTGGGCATGATAGTGCACATCTGTAATTCCTGTGCTCATGTTTCAGGACAGGAGGCAGACACAGGAGATTCCACAGGACTTTTGGGCCAGCTAGCATAGTCCTGCAGCAGTGAACAAGAGATCCCTGTTTCCAGCAAGGTGGAAGTTGAAGATCAGCATATCTGAGGTCCTCTGGCTCCATACATGAGCTGAGACACAGTGTGCCCCCTAATCACACACACACACACACACACACACACACACACACACACACACACACACACACACACACACACTAGGTAATACACACAGAGAAGAAGTTAAAAATTAATAAATAACAGGGACCATGGAGGAAGAGAGGCTAGAAATAGTCTAAAAGCCAGAGGTCAAGGGGACAGGACTAAAACAGTGTCTTCTGGACACAATCAAACTGCTGCTTTCATGACCTCACAGCAGCTGTGGCTGCCTACACAAGACCCACACAAGATCAAGCCACTCACCATTCCAGCACGGAGTGGGTGGGGGAGGCATAAGTCCCCACACTTGAGGATCTGTGGACAGTTGATTTTGCAAGAAAGTAATTTTTCTTTAAAGTTGTGCCTTTGGGTAGATCAACTATGTTCTATACATAAGAGTATAAGGTAGTAAAAACTGGACATTATTACTTATTTATATAAACCAAACCAAACCATACCACTAGGGTTGGAGAGTTGGCTCAGTGCTTAAGAGCACTCATTGCTCTTGTAAAGGACTTGGGTTTGAGACCCCAAACCTCCATTGTGACTCACAAAGGCCTGTATGTCCAGTTCTAGGGAATCCAAAACCCTCCTATGGCCCCCACAGGAATGAGGCACATACATGATACACATAATATACATGCAGGCAAACCACTCATACATATAAAATAACAAAATAAATAAATTTTAAAAATTAGAACACATAAAATTTGGGGAATATTTAGGTAGGGTAGATCTGTGAGAAGTTTGAGGTTGAATACAACCAAAATACTTTAAAAATATCAAAGAAGTAATAAAATATTTTTAAATAATAAGAAAAATAAAAATTCTTATCTCTAAAATTGAAGCTACAATGACTCTGGAGTCAAGGACTGGGTGAGCTCTATATAAAAGCTGCCAGTGATGTGGAATAAATGTTGTTATTACATGTGTGTGTTTTAATAATTGAGATATTTTAAACATTTTTTTGCATAAGGCCTTTCTATGTAGCCCTGATTGGCCTGGAACTTGCCATGTAGAAGAGGTTGTCTTCAAACTCAGAGATCTGCCTCCCTCTGTCTCCTAAGTGCTGGGATTAAAAGCATATGTTACCATACCAGGCCTTGTCTTAGATATGCTGCTTTTATAAAGCATTTTTTTTCTATTTATTTATTTATAAATTAGAACATTGGGGCTCTGCTTGTAGCAAGGATGACTACAGCTCTCTTGGGACCCCTGTAAGCTGATAGGGAAGAGGAGACCTGGCCCCACAGTCCCTCCCGCTTCCTGTGCTGTTCTATGATTCCTCAGCAGTGCTACGTGCCATGCTGTGACAAAGTGACAGCTAGACACTTTAATATTCCTCATAGGCTCTTATTTTAAGTGCTCACTCTCCAGCTGCTGGTGCTGTTTGGAGAGATGAGTCTTAGTGATAGAGGTCAATCATTATGTTATAGCCCAGCATCTGGTTCTGGCCTCGGTCTCTGCTTCCTTCATTACCAGACGTGAGGATCCTCTGCCACAATCACTCTACCATGTCTACCCATGGTGGTCTGAAAGAAAATGTCCTCCCAAGGGAGTGGCACTCTTGGGAGGTGTGGCTTTCTTGGAGTAAGTGTGACTTTGTTGGAGGAAGTATGTCACTGTCAGAGTGGGCGTTGAGGTCTCATATATGCTGAAGCTATACCCAGTATTTCAGTCACTTCCTGTTGCCTTTGAATCAAGATGAAAGGCCTCTCAGCTCCTGCTCCAGCGCCATGTCTGCCTGCATGCTCCCATGTTGCACCATGATGATAATGGACTGAACCTCAGAAACTGTCAGCCACCACCTCAATTAGATGTTTTTCCTCTATGAGAGTTGCTATGGTCATGGTGTCTCTTGACAGAAATAGAAGCCCTAACTAGGACACCGCATGTTCATAATGGACTGAAACCGTGGGCCAAGAAAACCCTTCTCCTTCCGATTGTTTCTGTCGGATATTTTGTCTCACTGATACAGAAATAATGCTTGCACATACTGGAAGATTACTGCAGTCGATGCTTGCACCATGTTCTTGAACCGTCAGGACTATGAACTAAATAAACTCAAAAAAAAAAAAAAAAAACTAAGTCTTTTGTTATAGCAACAGAAATGTGCTAATACAAAGAAGATGGAGCCAAGAATGATGGTGCCTTTCCAGCCCTGTCAGATCAGAAGGACTGGGCTGAGTGGAATACGCTTGTCAGCGAACACAGGTATTGTTCACCAAAGAAGATCTAGCACCAGCCTCTGATGCTGTCAAATGTATCCAGATGTCCTAAGTAGCCACAGTCACACTCCCAATGTGTTCCATCAGATGAGACAAGCACCATGAGCCCTCAGGTTCTTTCTCTTTGGTTTTGTGATCCAGACAAACTTTGGCTATAAATTTCATTGCTGCCTGGCAGGTGGAAGGGGGTAGTATGACCTGGATATTAGATACTGAGAACAATTAGAAGAATTTGTCCTTTGCTTCAGTGTCAGGGCCTTGGATAACTCAGATGAGTTAGGTTACCAGGAACCGATTCTCCAACACTAGCACCTTTTGGATACGCTGGCCACAGAGTTTCTGTAAGACTAAGCACTAAGCCCTCCAACCATTGCAAGCACAGCTGCCCAGGACTCTGGGGCTGGATCGACCTGTTTATCTTCCCAATGACTCAGTGTGAAAGTAAATGTGATCAGGTCACTCACCAGAGTGATGTCTTCCAGGGGCATGTTTCTCTGCAATGTCTACTTCCACTTCTTCCCCCTATAGAAGTCCTGCATCTAAGCCAGCACTGAGCTTTTGACCTCTCTGTTTGTTCCCTTTGGGATAATTCCAGTTGTTAGGATTTGCTTTATCTGATTCACTGACCTAAAATCTTTCTGTATTTAAGTTCATTTCTCTGTAGTTGCATAGGAAAAAGTCTATCTCCTTCACATGGAAATCCAAATATGACCATCGCTGTTATATACAATAGAGAGTCCCTTACAGGTTTCCCCTTTAACCATTTAAGGACTATTCTTTTTAAACAAGAATTTGGGCAAGTGGTTTTTGACTTCTAAGCAGAGGAACCAGATGAGAAACGAATATTTTCATCTTTCACTACATGGCAACTGCCAAGAACTGCCAAGGTTTGGAGATTTTTACTCTCTTCCAAGATTGATAACTTAGCCTGCTGCCATCCATGCGTGCTGGCTAGAGAGACCAGTTTCCCAGGATAGACAGGAAAGGCACTTTACTCACAGCAGCAGAGTACCATCACTTTTACATGGTGGCTCCTCGGGGTCATGTGACCCTTCATACATACAGAGTGAGGAGTCCCCAGGCTTTTATTATGGGCTTTAAGCAAACCTATACTCTTTCCCTGTGAGATGACATTGTTGTTATTAAACAGGGCAGTGAGCAAACCAAGTCTTTGCTCTAGAGAGATGGTTCTCAACCTTCCTAATACTGCAATCCTGTAATACTACAGTTCCTCAAAAAAAAAAAAAAAAAAAAAAAAAAACCAAAAAAACAAAAACAAAAAAACCACTACAGTTCTTCATAACGTGGTGACTTCCAACCAGAAAATTATTTTGCTACTTCATAGCTGTAGTTTTGCTACTGCTATGAATTGCAATGGAAATGTCTGATAGGCAGGCTATCTGTTGTGAAAAGGTCATTCGAACTCCCAAGTGGGTCAGGACCCACAGGTTGAGAATAGAGAAAGAGTCGCACTGTCTTCCTAAGGCTGCTCTCTTGCACGTCATCCAAGAAAGACAGGTAAGCTAAGATGGCCAGCGCCTCTGCTGGGAAGATGTGCCTTGAAGTCACCACCTCTGATTCTCTTCCAGCTTGTCTACGAGTACCCATCCACGTCACCAGAACAAGGCACTTGTGTCTCTCAACCTTTTGCACACTCAAACTTGATGCCACAAGATACACGGGACAGGAGGGTGGGTAGTGGCAGCATCAGCTCTTTATTTTCCTACGTGCATGTACAGTGTCCTCTAGTTCAATCTCTTCATTCACATCTATAAAACATCTTCCACTACAAATGTCACTGATTTTCCATTTCTAAGCAAGCAGGTATTGGGTAAAATGCCTAATGTATGATACATAAAAGGTAGAAGTTCTAGGTGGCAAATGACAAAAATTAGAACACCAGGAGAGAAGCTGGGCCCAGTGGCACATACCTGTGGTCCCAGCTACTTGGACACAGAGGCAGGAGGATCCTTTGTTCCTAGGAGTTCAAGGCCAACCTGGGAAATTCATCTCAACCCACCCCAACCCGTAAGGTAGGAAATCATGACCTGTCAAGTGAGAAGGGTCAAGGCCTACTGGTAGAGGTCATGCTGTCCACTCCCCAGCAGTGGTACTAGTTACTATTGTGACTAAAACAAAGGAGAGGAAGAAGCAGAAATACATGTTAAGAAGAATAGTCAGTAATCCTGTTTCTGGTAAGGAAATACTAAGATGGACCTTGGCTCACCGGGGCATTATGAGTCTAAAAGCAACCTGCCTGAGGAGACCCCTGGTGGTTCTTGAAGTGTGGTCCAACATCATTACCAACAAGAAACACATTAGATGTATAAAACTTAGGAGTGATCAGCACGCGTGGACTCAGCAGCTAGCACACCACGGAAGCAAGAGGCCTTTCAGGAAAGTTTCTGAGGTGCACTGAAATTTGACAAACGGAGGCCAGTGTCCCTCAAAGATGAGCACACACTCATCCCTGGGAAGCTGTCAAGCTACACAGTCTAGATGATCAGGAAGGAGGTGCAACCCAAGACTGAATCTCTTACAGGTTTCCAAGTGAGGTCAGTGCTTAACTTCTTAGATAGTTTGAGTAATTTGGAGGTGCGGGAAGGCTGAGTGAGCCTTCAGTGAGAAGAGCTTCATAAGGAAGTTATTAAAGAAATTCACACTCCATAGCAGGATTGTTTTATTGTCTCTGGTGTCTTGAAGGAAGTAAGAAGAATTGTGATTTCTCTGCCTGGCTTGTGGCTTTGTGTTCTCTGGATGTGTCCACTCAAATGTCTTTGCATGTCTATAACACAGTTGCTGAATTACCAAGTGCCAATCATGGCTCCTGATGCTTTGTGGCACATTCCTCTTCCTGGATGGAGAAGCTGAGGCTGGTCCACAGAGCTATTTGTGTCCCAAGGTCACAGGGACCTCAGATGGATTGGGCTGGCAAAGATCTCTTGAAACCTGGCCAGAGCTTTTTCCTCCGGGGGTGGGGGCAAGGCTGTCTTCCTCAACAGTGGGGAGTGACAGAGCTTGTAAGATTAGCACCACTGTGCCTCCCTTGTAAAAACAGGACCTGCTCAATCTCCAGGCCCAGTGGTGAATAATAGGAATCTTTATCATCCTTTCCAACAGAAAGCATTTATTTAAAACCCTTGGCTAACTCATGAGGTGAGCTGGCCTGTTACACACCATCACATGGCATGGAAACTGGCAATTAAATTTAGCAACCCACCTCGGTAAATTCAGACCAGGATGTTTACAGGCCAGTACAATGCAGGGGGAGCCAGGGGCTTTGTTTCCAAACCAAAAGGTCTCCAGAAAAAAATGAAGCGAGGCTCAAGAGAGTTATGCCGAGTTATGAGCATCTGTCCCCATCAGTAATGTGGCATCCTCTGACTGTAGAAGGCCAAGAATGCCCCTTCTGTAACACAGCCCAAAGGCCGGCTGTTGGCCTTATAGAGCCACTGCTCAGGAATGGGGAGGCAGTGGCTCCAAGGACAAGCTGTTTGTTTACTGGCTCTGGGGACCAGGACCAGAGAGACTGCATGAACCAAAGAGTCATTTCACTATAGGAAAGGACATTGCAGCTTCAATGTTTATATGTAGCCGTATGGGTGAGTGAGGGTGGAGGGTCATCCAGCCAGGAAGCAGGGATCTGGGTGTATGAGTGAAGACTCACTGATTTACAGGATGCAGTCAGAGGTGCAGGGAAGGTTCTTTTTGGCTTCCAGAGAGCTTTTATTTGTTATATAAATATATAAAGAAGATAACTTCTGTGACCCTTTTGGAATGAAATGTAAGCAAAATACAATTGCATGCATTTGCAGAATCTGCCTATGTGAGTTGGGATGCCCCGGCCAGAGAGGGGTTTCTTGTTTTAGACAACACAGTTCCTGTCCTACATGTACGTTAGTGTGACAGAGGGAATAGAGCACATTTTGCTCAGGCGAGACTTGGGCTGCATCTTCCCTAGCCTTGGATGTGCCTGGTAAAGGACAACTGTCTGTTTGCATAAGGGCTCAGATATTTGGCTGTGGGTAGGAAGAAGAGGATGCTATTTTGCTACCAGACCACCGTGGAGAACTCAGCTAAGCAAGTCTAGCATCCACACCACATCTCCCTCTGCCTTGTGGAACAGAACCAGAAGTGTCAGCCCTGAGGGAGGAAAAGGGAGGAGAATGAGCCTTCCTCCTGCTTTGCAGGGAAGGAGAGTAGCTTTTCTCACTTCTGAATGTTCAACTTCATGCATTTCCAGGGCTGGGGGATGCTGAGGAAAGGGCATTAGGGCCTTTCTGAGATGGTGAACCCCAACTGGCAAGGCTGGACTTCTAACGTTAAGGGCAGCAGGTTCCCCTCCCCCATGCCCACCATAGGTCCCTTCTTCATCTCTGACTCCCTTCCCTTCATTTCTTCTTATTAACCCTTTTCTAGACATAACAGCAATGCCGTAGGGATAGCCCTGGACTGCACTGTGGCTTTTGAGATGGATATCACCTTGAGCCACTGTGCTGTCTCCTGTCTGTGAGACAGTAATAACGGTCGGTCCTTCTCTTTCTCAATCTCAATGACCAAACAAGACCAGGACAGCCTGGCAGAAGAGGCAGGGTATAAATGTGGCTTTATCTTCAGTGTTCCCTGCCTCTTGTGGCTCTTTTCTGTGATCTGACTCCCGTCTGCCTCATCTGGTAATGAAGGTTATATGGAGGATTTATGATTGGCTCAGGCCTTGCAAGGTTGGATGCTTCAGCTGGATTTAAACAATGAGCAGCCTTCATTTCTAATCTATGGCCTGGCCCTGTGGACTCGAGTGACCTTGGGCCTCTGATCTCTTTCCCCACAGAGGTTGTAGAAGCCCATGGCCTAGTCTACTACCCAAACCTCCCTCCCTCCCTCCCTCCCTCCCTCCCTCCCTTCCTCCCTCCCTCCCTCTCTCACTCTGTGTTCTCTCACTGATCTGTGTTTGGCCTATAGCTGTTGGGTAGCACCTTTTTCCTCCACTAAAGCTTTCTATATTGGAAGAAAATTTTAAAGCAGGATGTTTACAAGGAGGTAAAATACTACAAGGGGAAGTAAACAACTCAAAGTAGCTTCAGGAAGTCCCTGAAACTGTCAAGATTCACCAGGCCCCTCCCTTCCCAGTAGGAAGTAAATGGTATGGACTGCTGAGAGCCACTCTCAGACAAGCCAAAAACCTGTCAGCTTGGGAGAAGCAGACCCCACCTGAGGAGACTCAGACTAACTGAGCCATCTGGGAAGGACACCTTCCGGCCTGCTGAGCTGCCGATAGGCTGTGCAGCCTGCTCTCCACCTCCAGCTTTTGTAAGATGTTACCTCTACTAGGGGTAGGCTATGGTGATGTAGCTTTGAGTCCTTTCCACTCCCATAAGTAACTCCTCACCTATTGTCTTAAGGATTTATTGCTGAGAAGAGACACCATGAACAAACAGCTCTTATAAAGGAAAACATTTAAATGGGGGTGGCTTACAGATTCCGTGGTTTAGGCTATTACCAACATGGCGGGAAACATGGCAGCATGCAGGCAGTTCTACATGGCAGCAAGAAGTGAACTGGCTTGAGCTTCTGAGATCTAGTGAAATACCTCCACCAAAAAAGCTACACCTACTCCAACAAGGCCACACCTCCTATTAATGCCACTCCCCGTGAGCTTATGTGTGCCATTTTGATTCAAACCACTGCATCTATATTCCTATAAACAACTCCAGTAAAACTCACTGGATACCAAGTTGGACTTTGGCAGTCTCCATACTGTGTTCCACTGTGGTTCTCTCTCTGGAGTGAGCAGATGCTTGTTTATATCTCCCCAGAAAAGGTTTGTCAACAACAGTATCTCACACATCCAGTGTGCCCATATTAGTAGAACACAGAAGTTTTCTGGGATAATTGAAATATCAGAATTAAATTCTGGGAACCCCATGTCTACGGAGCATGTAAAGCCAAATGGAAATTAGCAGAGACCACCCCCCCCAGCTGGGCTGTTACCAGATCTGGAGGTCACCACCTGTACCTCAAGTCAGGGCTGGCCACTCATTCTCAATAAACCTAAGTCAAGTAAAAGAGCTAAATTAATAGTGGAAAGCAGAAATAAAAAAAAATATATACATTCAGTATGGCCACATTGGGAAGAAGGAAGAAGAGAGGCAGCAAGCCCCCATCCCTAAGCGGTCCTCAGGGTCCTGAATGAGGGCGAGGTATAAATAGAGGGCCAAGGATGTACATATCTACAGAGCCCCGGTCAGGGTGTGACCTTGGCTGTCACTGTCCGGCTTCAGTCTCAGTCTGTGAGGTGGTCTGACCGAGTTGTTAGGACTGTGTGAAATCTCTCAGACAAGCCGCTCCTCTGGCTGGTGCCCTTTACTCTGCCCATCACAAGAACCCTGAGGATATCTCCCATTTTGAGGGCCCATTATCTCAGTAGTCTGATAGTCAGGCTGAGAGAGAGGACTGGGAGGTCTTTTTAGAATATCATCATTTCTGGCCAGGCCAATTACAGGGCCACCACAGCAGCTTACACCCTGGACTGGGGGACCCTTTGCCTGCGTGCCTGGCATACTCTGGATAGCTGATATGTGCCTCCTGCAAGCTGTATTCTCCCATGCTTCCTTGCCGCTGAATTTTGGCTGGTTCAGCCTGGAGTCAGTGGGAATGGATGAGCAGAGGGAGGGAGGCTAAAGAGAAGCAGGTGTCACTGTCCTCTGACTCCTCCCTGCCTCTCTGTGGTTGAATGGACCACTTTGAACTTGGGGACAAATGAAGTTTCTTTTCTCAGCCTGGAGGTAAGTGTTGGAAACTCTGCTATTTCTATTGGGCTCTCTCCCACTTCCACGGGCCTTGGCATCTGCCAACATCTTGGTCACTGTCTCTGTGACCCAATCCCTCTGCTGAATGAAGCTGGGCCTGTCTTTAAATTTGTCTGTGGGTATATATGGGGAATCTGGAGCCCACTGGAGCCCTGGGGAATGTGTGAGCAGTGACTAGATTTTATTGTGGGGATGAAACTTCGCAGACACCTGTGTCTCTATCCCATTGTTGAGCCAGAGCTCTTGGCACCAGAAGATCATCCCAGGCCACATTTTATTGGAAAGGAGGAGCTTTAAATAAACCGCAGAAGCCACAAAATTGATCCAAGTGAGCTGAGGAAGAAAAGCATTTCTTTTGCCTAAAAAGGAAAAGGAGAGAGAGAGAGAGAGAGAGAGAGAGAGAGAGAGAGAGAGAGAGAGAGAGAGAGAGAGAGAGAGAGTTGAGAGTGAGGATCCTGGGATCTTCATGAAAGACACAGAAGTCTATCTCAAATGCCTTGCTCTGACTCCTTACTGCTTACCAAGGAGAGCCTGGCACCATGACAGCCAGGTCCATGGTCTACTTGGCCAGCAGCCTGGTCCATGGGAATCTTGGGTTCTGCTTCTTTACCCAGTGCTCACCAGCCCTCACTGGCAGCAGCATGGATCCACTCACCCTCATAGGCCCCCTGGCCACACCCACTCTCTTGCAAGTTTAAGAAGCCCTAGAGGTTCAAGTTTCCAGAAATATTTGACACTGTTACTGCTTTTCTTTATCTTCCTTCCTTTCACCTTTCCTCCCTCCTTTGCTCCCTCCCTCCTTTGCTCCCTCCCTCTTTCCCTTGCCCCTCCCTTCCTCCCTCCCTCCCTCTTTCCCTCCCCCCTCCCTTCCTCCCTCCCTCCCTCTTTCCCTCCTTCCCTCTTTCCCTCCCTCCCTCTCTCCCTCCCTCTCCCCCTCTCTCCCCTTTCTACAAAGTCTCCTGTAGCTCAGGCTAGCCTTCAACTCATAGCTGAGGCTGGTCCTGAACTCCAGACCCTCTTGCCTCCACCTCCCAAATCTTGTGATGACAAGCCCGAGGGAGCAGAACATCCATTAACCTTTTGCTTTGACGTTAAGCTGTGTTTTTCCTGTGTAGTGAGCATTCCATCATATATAAGAAGTGCACCAGGAGACCCCAGGTTCCTTCTTTCAATCTAGCTCCTATTTCTTTCTCTGCAAGCAACAGTGACATCAAGGCCGCTGCCTGAGGCAGCGCCCACACAGATGCATTTACACAGCTTCTATACATCTACAAAGACTGCAGGGAAGTGAGCCCAGTGCTGCCACCCGCCTTGATGGCCTGAAACTCTGAGCCATCGCCCATCTCCCTCCCTTTTTCCATCAGTTATCATCACAGCAATGTCACCATAATCATTACAGTCAACAAGAGTGTTTCAGCTCTCCAAGGCGTCAAGATTTCAGAATTGCAGGTGAGAGATTTTTAGGTCTGTAATATTTAGAGCATATCAGCCTCTACAGCCCAGCCTTCTACATCTTTATTTTTTTTTTAAGATATATAAATGTATAGGAGTATGTTAAGCCATATAGTCTTTGTGTTTGGCACGTGTGTGTGTGTGTTTTTAAGTTGCAGCTTCTTGTTTAAAACAATAATAATAATAATGTTTAATATAAATATACTTTTAAAGTCTTCTTTTTGTTATTACTATTATTTATTTATTTCTCATGTTTGTGTCTATGTATGAAACGTGTATGGAGGTATCCTTTGAAACCTAAAGGAGTCACTGCGTAGAGCTGGGGTTACAAGCACTTGTGAGTCACCGGGCATGGGTGCTGGGAACAGAACTACATCCCTCTAGAAAAGCCACAGATGCTTGTAATAACTGAACCATCTCTCCAGTCCCATGACAGAAATCAGCACATAGCAAGCAGAACCAATGTACTAGTCTGAGCCTCCCTTCCTCTTCTTTAAAAGCCACCAATGCCATGTTGGGATCCCCACTTTTATGATTTCACATACTCTAACCACTTCTTAGCATCCCCACCTTCAGACACTGTGAGCTTATGAAACCGAGGCCTGAGTTTCTAGCCCATGAACTTTTGGGGAGTACATTCAACCATAGAGTGGCAAATTTTCACACAATAGGGAGGAATTTTCTGACTATTCAGTCAATATTAATGGTAGATGATCCAGATTTGGCATTCTGTAAGGACCCGTGGTTGTCCTGGGAGTGGAGAGGCTGCAAAACCAAGAAGAGCCTTCAAGTCCAAGATCCTGACCTCACTGGGCATTGATGTCTCCACCTGCATCCACACAGTTTGGGGCACAAATGAGTCACTGGCTTTGCTACATTTAACTAGAAAGTAAAAGCTAGAAACTCCTGCTCCTTTAACTGTGTGTGTGTGTCTGTGTCATTCTGTGTGTGTGTGTCTCTGTGTTTCTGTCTCTCTCTCTGTCTCTCCCTGTCTCTCCCTGTCTGTCTCTGTCTCTCTGTCTCTGTCTCTCTCTCTCTCTCTCTCTGTGTGTGTGTGTGTGTGTGTGTGTGAGAGAGAGAGAGAGAGAGAGAGAGAGAGAGAGAGAGAGAGAGAGAGAGAGAGAGTCTTTTCCCAGCATGAACTATCTCAGCAGAGCACTGGTTCAAAGAGCCATGACAGTGATGACCTCCAAGCCTAACCAGGCTTCAGGAAGAAAAGTCTGGAGTCTTTTGTTTCCCTCTGTGTGTGTGTGATGGTGCGGAGAGCAGATGGCAGGAGCTGAGCCTGGCTCTGTGAATGTTCTTCAGGCCATTGTCGTCATGTCGGCCCTTACCCAGGAAGCCTTGCAGGTAGTTGTTCTCTACCAACTCTAGTCAAGGTTAAGATTCAGCCTTATCATTTTATATCATGTTTTATACTATGGAAATGGGAGCACAGAGAGAGACCTAAAGACAGGATACACAAACAGGGCCCATGTGGCCCTGAGGAAGAGGACTGTTTGTGACTGGGTATGCCATAAGGCATACCCAGCTCACAAAGTCTGGGCATGAGTGATTCAAAGAGACTGCCCACTGTATTTGGATGTCCAGGGTGGTACCTTGTCACTCCTGTCCTCAGAGAGTAGGCTGATACTGGCCTTTGGCTGCTGCTATGTCCATGTAGTGTCCTGACTGACTAGAATAGTTTCATAAGGTGTATCCAGTGTTCGTAAGCTGCAGAGTTTCAGCCCATATCATCAAAGGTAACACTTCAATGCTGAACTTTGCTCTAAAATCATCCTGGTGACCCTAAAACTGTCCCATCCAATATCACTCCAGTTTTGCTGACATCTATATCTGTGGTCAGCACCCAGATCCTGACCATTCTGGAAGCTTCTCTGCATAAATGGGTAACATGTACTCCAGGAGGAAGAGAGGGAGAAGCTATGGTATCAGTGCTCATTTCTCTTCCTGGTTTTGAACTTACACGAGGTACTGAATGCATCTGAAGTCTTTCTCATGGTGGCAGAAAGCGGGCTAGACACTGCCACCCCCACAGTGTATGGTGACCTGCTGTGGTCAGATGTTGTGTACTACAAAAGGGGAAGAGTTCAGGGCTTCATTCATTGAGTCCCAAATCCGTGCAGACTCATCAGAAATGCTCAGGAGATGACAGCTGGGGCGTTCTGGGTTTGCTGGGGGTGGAAAGAGAAAAGGGTAAGTTCTAGAATTTCCTAAGATGCTGAGTCAGCTCGCAGCCTGACTGGGATGCAGCTTTCAGAGAAGGCTGGGTGATGAAGGAGGCCATCTGGCTGTCAGGCTAGCATAGGTGTGGGGTGGCCTTGGGCCTGCGTGTTGGCCAGCCTTGAGGGATAAGGAAAATGGAGAAAAGTGAGGATGAGGAGGATTGGGAGGCTGCAGAGTCATTGGCCAGTGATGTCCATGTGAGTGAAAAGGGGGGTTTAGGATTGGACTTGTCTGTCTTTGTGACAGCAGGGCTTGGACATTCCATAATGTCTGGACTCCCTTTGAATATTGGACTGTTTAGAGTGGATTCAAGGTGAGCAGCCAGCCGGCTTTGCTCCTTCTGTGGATGTATTTTAAGTTTTCAGAACACTGGCATTCTGTACCCATGTGGACTTACTGTCTGTGTGGGAGCCTAGGCTCCTCTGTGCTTCCCCACAAGGCAAGGTCACTCCAGGCTGGTGGTTTGTGCAATCCTGAAGTTTGACTGTGGGACAAAAGTCACAAGTCCTCTGGGTAGCTCTCTTGGTACCTGCTCTGAAAAGTCCCTAGCTGGTGGGAGCTGGCGCCATCCTGTCCTCAGCTGTCAGCCCAATGTAGAGGACACACACCCAGTACTGTCTGTCATATGGCCAGGCTGTGACCACAGCTGTGGTACTGGAGGGCTCCTGTGGTGAGGACCTGTACAGAGCTGCACCAAGCATCAGCTCAGATGTCCCAGAAGGCAGGCCCTCCTGGCGGGAGCCTGTGTCTCCATGCTCACTTGCACAACACTTCCTGTGTGTGTTTCCTCAGTCTCAGCAACGGTCAGGTCAGCAAGTGACCTTTAAAACCACTCAGGAGAAGCCACTTGTGGAGGCCAGGCTGTCAAGGAGCCACCCCTTCCTGCCAAGGCAGCTGCACACTCAGGGGCTGATGAAAGAAAAAAAAATTAAAGTTTTAGACCAAGCATGGGGATCCCAACCTATAATACCAGTATCAGGAGACAGGAAAAGGAATAGGCAGTCAAAGCCAGCCTGGGCTACATAGGAAACTGTCTTTAAAAAGCATGAGTGCATGTGTGCGTGTGTGTGTGCACGTGTGCGTGCGCGTGCGCGTGCATGTGTGCGTGTGTGTGTGTGTGTGTGTGTGTGTGTGTGGGTGGGTGCATGTGCGTGTGTATATGCACGTGCATGCGTGTGTGTGCATGTGTGCATGAGTGTGCGTGTGTGTGTGTGTGTACATGCATACTCAATTGCACATGCATTTGTATGATTGTACATATGAAACTCTGCATTCATGTCATGCCTTATGTCTCAAGAGTAGACATTCTTTGTGACTCCATTTATATACCTATGGGGAAATTTTCACCCATGCTGAGGGGAGACTTTCCAAAGATTATGGGTGCTTCAGAGAAGTCCTGTACAAAACCTCTCACTCTCTCTCCTATAAGTAAGTCCAATAAGCTTATTGATTCACCAAGTTAGACTGTGGAATTGTTACTTGGCCTATGGTTGGTGCTCTATCTGCAACAAGCAGAAGTTGGTTCACATCTCCCCAGGAAAAATGACCACAACAACCAGACACAGGAGGAAGGGTAGGGGAGGGTGAGCTCCTATCTCTGGTCCCCAGAATCATTGGTCCCCAACCCACTGTGCTCATGTTTTGTAGAGTGTACAGGTGCTGCACACATCCTGTGGTGACTTAAAACACCTACAGTGATGACAAGGAGAGACATCCCCACTTACTCGGTGCAGATGTGCTTTGTCTCTGAGCAGCTGTGAGCCATGTCTGGATGAATGCCTGGATGCGGAAGGTGAGGTACACTTCAAGCACAGGGAGCACATCCTAGGATTTCAGTCTTACCATATCCCCCAGGTCTTCTGGGGGAGGGGTTCTCTTAAAGACTGGGGAAGGGGTAATAATGGGGGAGAGCATCCAGATAAGGGAAAAGCAAGTAACCAGCTCTGGAGACTGGAGCAGGGCCGTGTGGATAGAGTGAAGGTCAGGAGAGAGGCCTGCAGATAAGGAGGACTTCCAGCAATCCAGACCCCGGCTGGGGCAGCTCTGGCCTTTGCTCTGACAGGCATAGGAGCTCTTTCAGAGTCTGGAGCAGGGAAGGCAGGGAGGGGACGGAGAAGGGGGCACAGGGGGTGTATGGGGCCTTGCAGTCTGAGCAGAGGAGTGTTGTCTTTGCAGATCGGTCTGGCTGTGGTCTGCCCTGCATGGGAAAGACAAGCTGGAGGGCAGCTGTATCAGCCAGTATACCCAGGGGCAGGTGCCTGAGAGGAAATTACAGATGAATGGGCTATGGCTAGAAGTCCCAGGCCAGGCTGTCTTCAGGATGTAGTGTCAGATGATGATGGTGTACCTATAGGCCTATGCACAAAGACGTGGGTAATGTCACTCTCAGCCTCAGGCATAAAGTCTGAGAATTTGGGAGACTATGGTGAAAGTTTGGGGGTCCA
Organism: Phyllotis vaccarum; assembly: GCA_033318265.1. Classification (NCBI taxonomy): domain Eukaryota; kingdom Metazoa; phylum Chordata; class Mammalia; order Rodentia; family Cricetidae; genus Phyllotis; species Phyllotis vaccarum. Next base: position 41,477,329 of record JARWLC010000011.1, on the reverse strand, counting down.
AAGTCACAGAGCCTGGAATCATCCCTCTGGGGCAGCAGATTGCAGACCCTGTCCAGCTGTCAGGGAGAGGCCAGCTCTCCTTTTGTCCTGTTGTAACCAGCACCAGCAGAGTGAGTCCACCCACGTGCGCATGCTGTCCTCTGGGAACAGCCTTGCTCTGAATGCTCCTTAATCCACTGAAGTTTATACCTGAAGTGAGTCATCCTAGCAGACAGTGGGTCATCCTGACCCCTATCTGAGGACATGGTGTGTTTAGCTTGTAGAAGCCCTTAGAGTGTGCTTTACCTTCTGAATGAGCAAATGATCCTCCCAGCAGAGCAGCCGGCTCTGGCACCCAAAGGTGTCACAAGTCCTCCCGTTGCCAAGAGGATCGCCTACAGCAAGTGTTGCTGAGAACCAGGTCCCTAGGGTTTGGTGTCCCTGTAGATGCAACATGCCTCTGAACTGGCTTCTCTTTTGGCCATAGAGCAGTGACTCCATGTCACACAGGGGGAGGGGCTGCAGGGGTACCTCACAAAGCATTGCTTGGACATACCCTGCATTGAGCCTGGATGGAAGACACAAAAGTGTAGTTGCAGGGTAGGCTGTGTGGCAGTGGGGGCTGAAAGGTTAGTTCTGGGGGGATTAAGAGTGACAGCTGTCATTATGGGATGGAACCTGAGCCCAGAGGGTAAAGGAAAGAGAAGTAAATTTGAAACTTGAAGGCTTTATGCCGAGGTCTGAAGATGGCCTTGGGGGAACTGTTTGTGGTTAGTAAGGGTTAACACACTGAGTTAGAAGAGGCGAAGCAGAGCAAGGCCACCGTGCTGAGCCCGATGGTCACCAGAGACACAATTTCAGACATAGGCCGCCAGGTATCAGAGGGAGAGTACAGTCTTCTTCTGACCTCAGAAAGTCAGTCAGGGAGGGCTGAAGAAGCACCCAGTGGTGTGGGGACACAGGGGTTGGGCTGTCCAGGTGCTCACTGCACACAGCTGATCTGAATCATGGGTCTGAGCAGTCACCAGGTGGAGTCACTCTGAATAACAGGCTGACTTGATGTCAGCTGCCTGCTAGAGCTCCTGATCACATCAGATGGTCGCCAGGCTCTTCTTTCAGTGTAGTGGAAGGCAGAAGGCAGCGGGAACGCCTGCTGTGCTCAGGACCGCCTCTACAGTGCATTTACAGAGCTCTGTTCTCTCTTGGACACCATGTGTTTGTACTGTTTACCCTTGCGGTGGAATCTGCCACAGGCATTCTGAGACACACATTTTTACCTCCTTAGTAGCAATAACCTATATTTTTAGCAGGCTTTTCTGGAGCAATGACTTCTTTTCCCAGCCTTTTGGAACTAGGTGTGGCTAGTGGTCTAAAATTGGAAGTATTATGCTCAATTTCTGGGAAGTAGTATTAAAGAAAAGAAATTCTTCTTCCTTTATGATGCAGGATGGACTATAAGTGTGATGACCAGAGCTCAGAAGCCAGTTTGGACCATGAGGCAGAAGTTTTGTGTTAATGGGGTGCTGTTGTTTGAATAATGATGGTCTCTGCAGGCTCATAATTTTAAATGCTTAGCCATCAGCGTGTGTCACTGCAGATGACTTTTGAAGTTTTAAAAAGCCTCCTCAGGCCTGGTGTTTCTCTCTCTCTCTCTCTCTCTCTCTCTCTCTCTCTCTCTCTCTCTCTCTCTCTCTCTCTCTCTCTCTCTCTCTCTGCCTGCAGATCAGGATGTAGTTCTTAGCAACTGCTCCAGTGCCATGCATGATACTGCTCCCCACCATGATGATAATGGACTAAACCTCTGTAACCAGAAGCAAGCAGCCAATCAAATACTTTCTTTTATAAGAGTTGCCTTGGTCAGAGTGTCTCTTCACAGCAATAACACACTAAGGCATGGAGTCTAATCACTGTTGAAATCATGAACTGCTGTTATTTTTCATTTATGTGAGCAAGTTATAGACTTGTGTTTTTGGCAAACTACACTAATTTTGGTTTCTAAAGTTTACAGATGAATTTACTTCTAACTAATGTCTAAAGTACATTAAACACACACAGAGACTCATGCGTGCATCAAACACCAACCCTGAATTCTACGTATGCGTGTACCTCACATATATAGAATGTACACACAGACACAGAAATGTAAATAAATGTTAAAAACCCATCACCACTATTCCCTGCAGTTAAGAGTGCATACTGTTCTTGCAGAAGACCAGTTTCCAGCACCTAGGTGGATCATAATTGCCTGTAGCTCCATCTTCAGGGGAGCTGACACCTTCTTCTGGCCTCACTGGGCTCCTGTGCTTATATTACAAACCTTAATGCCCATATATATTCCAAAATAAAAATATCTTAAAAACAATTGCTAAAAAGATCAGCATTGAGATGACAATTACTAAAAAGATCAGCATTGAGATAAGAGTGTGGACTGGAGTCAGGTTGCCTCACTCTGACCTTGGCTTCATGCTGGCTGTGCATCTTTACACTGTTGCTTTTGTTCTTTCTCTTTTGGAGGCCCGGTCACCCAGCTCCCCAATAAATCACACACAGAGGCTTATTCTTAATTATAAATGCTCGGCCTTAGCTTGGCTTGTTTCTAGAAAGCTTTTCTTAACTTAAATTATTCCACTTACCTTTACTTCTGGGCTTTTTCCTTTTCTTATATCTGAAACTCTTCCTCTTCCCTGACACTGGCTGTGTAGCTGGGTGGCTGACCTCTCATGTCGTTCTTCTCTGGTTACTTCTTCATTTTCTCCTTCTATATTTTCTCTCTGCCTATCAGCCCTGCCCATGCTTTCTCCTGCCTCGCTATTGGCCATTCAGCTCTTTATTAGCCCATCAGGTGTTTTAGACAGACAAAGTAACACAGCTTCACAGAGGTAAACAAGTGCAACATAAACAAAAGTAACACACCTTAAAATAACATTCTCCAACATGACAGCTTTCCTAACCCCTCTCTGCTTGTCAGTTTTCAAACTGATAATCAATAATACGGCTTTGATTCTGTCCCCCCGCCAAAGATTGCTTAGTTAGGGTTACTGTTACTGTGATGAAGCATCATGACCAAAAGATTGGGAAAATCTTGGTAGGAAAGATTGGGAAAGGGTTTATTTGACTGACATATAATAAATAATAGTCCATTCAAGGAAACAATGGCAGGAACTCAAACCATACAGGAACATGGAGGCAGGAACTGGTGCAAAGGCCACGAGGAAGTGCTCTTTACTAGCTTGTTCCTCACGGCTTGCTTGGGCTGCTTTCTTATAGAACCCAGGACCATCAGTCGGCCAGGGTAGCACCACTCACAATGGACTGGGCCCTGCCACATCATTTAATCACCAATTAAGAAAATGTCCTATAGGCTTGCTAATAGCTTTATCTTATAGAGGTGTTTTCTTCATTGAGGGTCCTCTCAGATGGGTATAGCTTGTGTCAATCACAGGGATTAAATGAAGGAATATAATTATTTAGAGACAGAATATGGGGTAGGGGGTCAGAACAAAGTGCAATGGCGCATGTGTAAGAAGATGCCACGTTGAAACTTGCTACTTTGTATGCTCATCTAAAAAACAACCAATTTAGAAAAGATGTGGAGTCATGGCTAACATGTAGTGAACATGAGGTAGATGCCAGCCATTGTTGCTGCTTTAGTCCATTGTCTGGCACTGTAACGAAATGCCCAGGGCACATCTTAGAGTAAGATATGTGACATATGAACACCCTTATCAAGGAAAAGGCTTGTTTTGGTTCACAGGTTCAGAGTTTTCAGCTGAGGGTTGTTTGGCCCATGGCCATGGGCCTGTAGTGGTGCTCTGTATGCCTGTGGATCTGTTTTCATGGTAGTGGGAGAGCAAAGAAAGAGATGGGCTGAGGCTGGGGATGTGCCTCAGTGGTGGGGCCTCCCCAACATTCTGGTTTCAACACCCAGTTCTCCTACAAATGCTCTTGATTCTTGCTCTGTAGATAATTTCTCCAGGCATGGCGGCACAGGTTTGCAATCCCCATGTGGGAGACTGAGGCATGTGCTAGCTTCGTTTTTATCACTGTGACAGGATACCGATACTAAAAGTAACTTCGATGACAAGAAGGCTTATTTCAGCTGATGAGTGAATTAAATGGTTAAATTCCACATTGTGGGGGAATCAAGGCAGGAACTTCAAACAGCTAGTCATAGCACATCTACAGTCAAGACAGAAATAAATGAATTCATGCATGCTCACTTGCTTGTTTGTGCTCAGATCCATTTCTCCACTCTTATATAATTAAGGCTCCCCAGCCTAGGGAATAATGACATCCACAGTGAGCTGGGACTTCCGAAATCAATGAATTTCAGACAATCCCTCCTAGACATGCCCATAAGCCAACCCAATGTAGACAATTCCCCCACTGAGGCTTTTTTCCCCAAGTTATTCTAGGTTATATTTCAGGAGTTGATCAAAAAGGTAAGGCAACTGGTGTGAGTTTGAGGTCAGCCTAGGGTGCATTTGCAAGACCCTGTCCCAACAAAACAAAAACCAAATGGGAGTTGGTGTTATAAGTAGGTTTTGTGGCTTTGGGTGTTAGAGGTCTAGACTTATAGACTTGTAGCCTTAGACTCTTCAGTAATCTGTCATTGTTTAGGCTTAAAAATGATTTAGACATTTATACTAAGTTTATGTTGTTTGGCCTATGGCTTACGCACATTGTTAGTTTTTATATTTTAATTTATTTTTATTAGTTTGTTTGTCATGTGGCCTGTGGCTTATTTGTGTTTTTATATATATATATATATATATATATATATATATATATATATATATATATATATATATATATATTGTGGTGGGGTAGAGGAAAGGTCAGTAGCATAGTCCTCTTCAAGGACACACTACCCAAGGCTTTACTTCCTTTCTTTAGGCCCTGCCTCCAAGAGGCTCCATCACTTTTGAGGGACCAAGCCTTCAGCACATGGACCCTTGGAGACCAAATCAGAGCAGAGGGCAGATTTTCTTGCAGGTGGAGACTAAAGTCCAAGGTTGGAGCTTGTGCTCTGCAAAGTTCCTCAAGATAGTGACATCTTGGTGGAAGGGCTCCCAGGAGGCTGGTGAGTTTCAGGGTATGCTCTTTCATAACATCAGTTTTGAAAGAACTAACTAGGGTCTCCCCTTAAGAATCCTACCATGGACACACTAAGGACCAAGCTTGGGAACCCACTCGTGCTACACAGTAGCCACGGCATTTTTTAGGAAACACTGTCTGTACCCCAGTGTGCCCACATGACTTCACCAACACTTCTGCTATTGCAGGCTGGTGCTTATTTTCTTGCTTCTTGGTGTTAACATCTCAGAAGCCAGAAAGAAATGTGTGAATAGCCAATGTGCAGTGTGTGTAGATGTGCAAGGTTTTCCTTAGATATAGGGTGGCACTATGTGGCAGAGGACCCGTCTTTAAGATTTACCAGGTGTCCTGAAACCGACAAGGTCACTCATCAGTCCTTAAAATGGATAGAACACACCCAGCTTTTCACTAAGCAGTGCTCAGGGGGAGCACACCTCATCCCTGCCTGGAGTGTCCGAGTTCCTTCAGAAACTTAAGCCATGTGTGGCCGTGATACCTGGAGTGAAGAGGGGAATGGGGTTGTGTAGTGAGAGTCTGTCTTAAAACCCACCAACAGCTCATAAGAGCAAAATAAAATCCTATATCTGAATGTATCCATAGGAATACATATGCAAAAAAAAAAAAAAATGAGGAGCCTTGTCCTAGGTTGTTGATGCAGATGACTGAACAGGAGCAGGTAATCTCCTCATTTCTCTGGACATGCCTTTTCTTATGTCTGATTCTTTGAGCTGTGGGTGTCAGAGGGTGAGTAAGAATTTGCCAGGAATAAAAGGTGGGGTGGCTCTTCTGGGAACTCATTCCCAGAGGTGTTTGCAATCTATGGTGGAAGAGTTAGATGCTTATCCAGTTGCTCACTGTAGCATCATCTGTAGACACATGACGCAGTCATGGAAACGATCTAAGGGCCCTTGTTAGGAAACTGGATAAACTGTGGACATCCTACAGTAAAATGATATATGACAGGGGGGGGGGGAATGGCAAGGTTGGTCTCTGTGCACATCCAGGAAAAGCTTCCAGAATGCACTGTTAAGCCAAAAGTTCCAGCAGCAATTTCCGTGTGTGGGGATGTGTAGAAAAGAGAGGATGGACATAATGCATATCCATCTTTACCTGTGTATTAATTATTTTTCTTGTTGCCAGAACAAAAGAGCTGACAGAAAAAAAAAAAAAAAAAAGGATTTAGGTCCATCAGAGCAGGGAAGGCACAGAAGGGCAGCTCCATGGTGGCAGTAACAGGTCATGGCTTGTCTATGTTACAGAACAGGAAATGAAGAGACCATGTTGGAATAACTTTCAAACTCCTATCCTTAGTAACCAGCTTCTTCCAGCCAGGCTTCACCCCCCGAAGGCTTCAGGACCTTTAAAACAGTGAGACAAGCTGGGGACCAAGTGTTCACACCATGAGTCTAAGGGGACACTGAAAATGGGGGGGGTATATTTTTAGAAAGGTGAGAATTATTATTAAGGAAGAAAGAAAAAGCCATTCTTCATCAGCAGGAAAAATGGAGGAGGTCAGTGGGGAACATGATGCCCAACTACTCCATATCACCAGGGGCAGGCTAGTTATGAAATGCCCCTCAAAGACCAAAATAAGAGTCAGTACACAGCACTGTTGGGAGGCAATTGGACCTGAAGGCTTTAATAGGTGGGGTCAATGGCTTGCCAGGACCCTTACCATGCCCTATTTCCTGGATACAAGTGTGCAGCAAAGAACACTTGTTCACTTCACCCCCAAAACTGTGGACTGAAACCATGAACCCAAAGGAGCCTTTTCTCTCTGTACATTGATTAACACAGGTGTTTTCTCACAGTGGCTGTGGGTGTACCTGCCTATGCCAGAGGCTGATGTCAAGAAGTTTTCCTCAACTGCTTGTCCACCCTGTGTTTCGAGACAGGGTCTTTCACTGAACCTGGGACTTGTATTTCAGTTAGATTTGCTGCCAGCAGCCTCGTGGATCTACCTGTCTCTGTAGCTCAGTGCTGGGATGACTTTCTCAGGAGCATGCCACCACTTCTTGCTTTGTATGTGAGGTGTAGAGATCTGAACTCAGGTCTTCATGCTTGCACAGCAGGTTCTTAATACTAAGCTATCTATCCAGTGCCTGTTTGTGAGGTTTTTGTTGTTGTTGTTGTTTTGGTTTTTTTTTTTTTAATTTATTTATTTATTTTTTTTTTGAGACAAGGTATCATCCTGTAAATCCAGGTTGGTTTTGAACTACTCCAGCTTATGAGTGCTGAAATTACATCCATGTACCACTCCTGGCTCATCTTGGTGTTTTTCATTTTTGAATATCTACTGGAAAACGAATTTCTTGAAAGTAGGGACCTGGCACAGTGTCTTTGGCATAGGCTTGCATGGACTTGATGCCAGCTGCCTCTTTTTGAGAGGCCTCTCACTCACACCCATGATACCTTCATGAAATGGTGAGCCCTTGTGCTTTCTATGACCTCTTTCTCTTCCGTGAAGGCTATCCCACATCTTCCTCCTGTTCAGGACTTCTTCCATTTCTCTTTAAGAAAATAAAACCAGGGGCTGGAGAAATGGCTAGGGGTTAAGAGCACTGGCTGCTCTAGGCAGGCAAATTTTCTCACTTCTCTGGACAGGCCAGTTCTTATGTGTGACCCTAGATTCAGTTCCCAGCAGCCAACAGCTGCTCACAACTGGGTACCAGGCATGTATGTGGTGCATATACTTATATGTAGACAAAACACTCAGAACACATAAAATAAACATTTTAAAGAAAACCACTACTGGCTAGGGATGTGGATCAGTGGTAGAGCTCCTGCTGACTATATACAAGCCTTGGCTCCATCACAAGTGCTGCTAAAATATATATAAGAAGCAAATAAATAAATAGGCTGGTTTGACATGGAAAAATTATATATTAAAATAAAAAGCATATAGCTCAGGATAAGATTGTGACTCATGAGTAGAAATCTGTGTTTTCACATGCACACAGAACCACACACATGCTTGTACTTACCCACCCACGCAGCAGGCTCTGTAAGCACACAGGAGAGTGTTCTTCCTGCTTCCTAAAGTGGGGTCATGTGACTGCTCTCCCTAAATCAGCATTCAGAATGTTAGGTTGCATGTCTCCTAAAAGAGACAGCTTAAGAAAACCTTCCTCATCACTTTTAAGTCGACATCTGAAATCTTTGTATATCCTAGCTTTAAACAGCTGCAGAGGATGGACATTTTGTCATGACAATAAAATGTTGACATTTTAAAGTAAAAACGTTTTAAATTTCAATCAAAGGGCATTGAAAGGCTGTGCTGACTTGAAACCCACCACACTTTAAATGACAGGAGCAGATCTTGTTGACACTCAGAAGTCTCTCGTGTTCTCTCTTCTTCTTCTTGGATTTCTATCCCCATTCCGTTTCCCCAAAGGTCTTTATCCTGATGGAATATACATGTTCATTCTTGAGAGCCTCGTGGATACGCTATTCATCTCTATTAAGCTGTGTGTGTAAAGGGCAATGTCATATTTACTTTCTTTGCTGTGACAAATTATTAAATGTTTTCTTAAAAGTGTGTTTCCTGAGTTGAATGAGCATTGCGGTGGTTGATATAAGAGTTATCCAAATCAGGGAATTCAGATCGGGTAAGGAGGTGCGTGTCTGGGACCCAGCATTAAACAAGCTGAGGCTGGAAGACTCTTGAGTTTGAAGTCAGCCTGCACTACATAAAGACACCTATGAAGTGAAGTGAAGACAGGATAAGATTGATGAAGTAAATCTTGTTTAAACTTTTCTAAATATTTTATGGAATGGAGAGCAACATATATCAAAATATTGGTTGAATAGACAGAAAAGTACCAAGCCTTAAAAATAGAAATCTAAAAATATTGGAGGCTAAATAAGAAAGATTCAATGCCTCTAATTAAGGTAATATCTTAATGGCATGTTTGTTAAATAAGGTATTGAGTTTCAAAGAAATCCCCACTATTGTGATTGTGGAATGTTAGCTACTATATTCTCAGAAAATGTCGGAAGCTACAGAAAGCTCTTGGGTCACAGGGAAGTTCGTAGGCAGACAGACATTTAAGGCTTGACCTACAAATGATTCATAGAGGGATGTGTGTTAAGAATTGATGGGGGGGATGGCTCTGGAAAAATGTCTCAGTGCTTAAAAGCCCTGGCTCTTTCACAGAACCTAGGTTCAGTTCACAGCATCCACATAGCAACTAATAACCGTATGTAACTCCTGTTCCAGTGGATCTGACACCATCTTCTGGTCTCTGGGCACTGTACATACATAATGCACAGACATATGCTCAAGCAAAAACCCCCATACATATAAAATTAAAATAAATCTTAAAAAAAATAATAGGAGGGGGTTGAAGTGTTGTTCATTTGACAGAGTGCTTGCCTAGCATGTACAAGCTGGGTTCAAACCCCAGCACTGAGCAAATGGGGTTTACATGTGTCTATAATACCAGCTCTCGGGAGGTGGGAACAGAAGGATCAGAAGTTCAAGGTCTCACAAACACTATTCCTCCTCATTTATGCTTAGCACCAGTTCTTAGGAGCAGTGACAACCTCCATTCTCTGTCCCAACTCTGCTCATGCTGAGCTGTTTCTACACTTGTCTACTTAACTGAGTAGACACATAGTTCTAGCTCTCAGGTTCCTTCTCCAGCAAATCAGTAAACGGGAACTTCCCCCGGCCATATGAGATGCCAGAGCCTTCCCTGCCCTTTTCTGTGCTGCTCCAGCCGTGAGCCTTCTTAACGGAGAATAAGGAGGCTCCCCACAAAGCATGGGAGAGTCAAAGGGGATGTTTGTCTTCTGCAGGGTCAGGGGAGGCTCTGATGAGCTCCAGGCTGCACCAGGAAAGAGGAAATGACACCCTAGAAGAAGTCAGTTCTGTTGAGCCCAAGTATCCCTGGAAAGACAAATAAAAGACAAATAAAACCATGATAAAAACCATGCCCAGAGAGTCAGGGGACTTTCCAGGTGACAAGGATAATGTGGAGTGCTTTTTTTTTTTTTTAATTTATTTTTATTTTTTTAATAAAGAAGAACATTTTACCATTACCCAAAGCTCTTTCTGCAGGGAATTGGTGACAACTGTCTGGCAAGCCTGGGAACTTGCTTTAGGGTTGTTTACCGAAAGGCTATTAACATGGCTTCATAGGTAGAGATCCTTCCTGGCCTATGTGTAGTTACCCAATGTACCCACTGTAAATTCAGCAGAGGCAGACGGATGCTGACAGTCGGAGGCTCGCTTGGGGTCCATAGTGAGATTGTCACAAAAAAACAACCAGGCACTAAGCCAACAAACAAAAGCCGTTTCCTTCTGTATGACTTCAGTGTTGTTTTCTACTGGCCACTGATGGCTTCATGGGGCCCGCAGTTCTTCCTGACATACCCCACTCTCCCTTAGGCTCTAGGGCTTTCTCATGGCATGATGGTGTCGGGCTTTCAAAAGCCAAATTTTTGTCATTTGCACTAGGTTGCGGCTACCAAATTCTACTTGTCCACTTGGATTTAAGAACAAAGGAATAGGCCCTGGGTTGGAATGGCCAGAGAGACAGTCATCTTCTTTCCATCTTTTCTTTTTGAGACAGAGTCTAAGGTGCCAAGGCTGGACTCAGAGTTGCCATATAGCCAAAGGTAACCTTGGATTCTCCTGCCTGTCCTTTCCAAGTGCTCACATTGCAGATCTCACTGTCATACTCTGTTTATGCAAAGCTGAAGATGAGCTTCACACAGGCTAAGCAAGTACTCCACCAACTGAGCTACATTCCCAAACTGAGACAGTGTCCTTGACATCTTAAACATGTTTAGACATAGAAGGGGGGCACAACACATCGGTGGGGAGGGAGCTGCTATAACCATGCTTGTTGCTAGGTGAGGCATCTAGGACCCAAGTAGCTATGGAAGCCTCGAGTTCAGAATATAGAAGCCACAACAGGGAAGACGCTCAGTCCCTGGCAACTTTGTGTAGCTTTCTTTTGAGCTGTCTACCCCAGTGTGATTTTATGTGTGAGGTCAGAAATTCCCGTTCAAACCACTGTTATACTGGACTTACTGTCACTTGCAACAACCCATCACTAACTTACTCACTTTCTAGCTTTTAGCCTCTCTTGATGCACAACTATGCTTTCTGGCATACAGCTCAACATTGCATTGAGCCTTCCACACTGTCAGGCTTACAGAGTGCCTTAGTTTTCTTTCTGGTTGCTGCAATCAAATATTGTGGGGGCGAGGAAAGGCAACTTGGGAGAGAAGCATTTATTTTTGATCACAATTCCAGGTTACAGCCCAGAAGAACAGGGAAGTCATAGCAGAAGGAGCTTAAGGGTTCCAAGGAGTTTAAGCTGGCTATATCACATCCATAATCATGAACAGAGAGCAAAGCCTGTGCTCAGAGTTTTCCACTCTATGCAGTTTAGAATCCCCTGCCTAGGGAATGGTGCCACCCAGAGTGGGTGGGGCTTCCCACCTCAACTAAAGCAATCACGATAATCCTCATAGACTTATTCAAAGGCAGACCTGATCTTGATAATCTTTCACTGAACCTTTTTTTCCCAGATGGTTCTAGATTATGCTGACTTGGCATCTAGAATTAAACATTACAGGAAGGAAGGCAGCAACCTACCAAATGGAGTAGGAACATCTCAATGCTTGTATGTGGGGGTGGGGTGGTGGTTTCCTGTCCTGATTGGCAAGAGGAAGAAGATGATCGAAGGGTGCTATCAAGAGACAAGGGAAAGGCAAGAATTATTCTGAACCTAAAACCATGCCTAGTCCACGAATCAATGTGATCTCAGCAGATAATGCAGGACAGAGCACAGAAACTACCATAGTGGGGCTGGGGATGGTCCAGGCATGCTTCAAAGGCCAAATTTGGTCCCCTTCCCAATTTGTGAATGAGCCATTCGTTTGGATGTGGTCAAAAGCAGGCCTGGACATAATTAATGAGAAGCTTATGTATCTTGAATCCTACTGGAAATCTTTTCTAGATTTACATGATAGAAAGATTGATATACTAGGGTTCTCTAGAGGAACAGAACTTAAAGAATGAATACACCCACACACATATACATATCTACAAGTGGAATTTATTGGAATGACTTACAGGTTGTGGACCAGCTAGCTCAACAGTGGCTGTCTACCAATGGAAGGTATGAAAAGTCCATAGTTGTTTAGTTTACAAGGCTGGATGTCTCAGCTGGTCTTCAGTGTGTGCCAGAATCCCAAAGAAGGAGATGCTAATGCCAACAGAGAGATGGGCTTGCCAGTGAGAACAAGAGCAATCGGGCAGAGAGAAGCTTCCTTCTTCCGTGTCATTTATATAGGCTGCCAGCAGAAGGTGTGGTCCAGATTAAAAGTGGATCCTCCCAAAAGATCTAGATTAAAAGTGGGTCTTTCCACTTCAAGTGATTCAGTTAAGCAATCATTCCTCACAGGTGTGCCCAGCTGCTTCATTTTAGCTAATTCTATATGTGATCAAACAGACAACCCAGGATGGCCATTACAGACGAGTTTGAACTCATACCTTTCAGTGCTCATCTGTTTGCATCCACCTGTGGTAGAGATGGCACCCGCTTCTCTCCTCCCCATCCCTTACTCCGGGTTTGTGTTTATACTTGGGCTTTATTTATGACATGTCATTTGTAGTAGTACCCAGAGGCCAAGTGGCATCAGATCATCTTTCATATTCCCTGTGCATAATTAGTTTAGGCTATTTTAAGTTTGTGGGGTTTTTTTCCCCTATGATATACTAGACCCAAAGTGTTATCTGGAAACAGGAGCAGCCTCCTGCTCCGGTCCTGCTTTCCTCTCCTCCTCACCTGCTTCCCTCCCACACTCCCTCCTGCTCCCATGGTGGGGAATCCATCACCCTGGATAAAAACAGAATTATCTACAGGTTTCAGTCACTTCGGAGGCCAAGAGACCTTGGTCACTTATCAGCCCCATCTCCTCCAAAGGGAATGGCTCACAAGCCACTTCTGGACCAGACACCAGAGTTGCAGGGATTTGCATTGTTAACATTAACCTTACATTGTTTTCATTTCTGAGTCTAGAGTTTTCTCCAGCTGGGAACTTGTCAGAGCTCTTCAACAACCTGTGTCCATTTGGAGCCATTTGAATGTGTGGCTGACTTTGAACGTTAGGACCTTCTGAAGTTTGAATTACTTTGTATCTCTATGGAGAACCTGTTGGTGAGGCCACATACTGCAACAAAATAACATGAGCACATTTACAGTATAGTTCAAAGAAAAGAACTTGAGGCAAGGCTTAGCTTAGTGGTAGAGCACTTGCCTAGAGACTTTGGGTTTGATCCCTAGCACCCAGACCCACCCAAAAAGGAAAAAAATACATAAGGGTGTATTTTCCTCTTTTGAAGCTGGAGGAAAATTTGCATATGTTTTCACAAAGTTGCATATACCTGGCACATATTTGCATCTAGGTTCATAAGATTCTACTTCCAAATAAGGCTAAGTGATAACTCCCATATGTATTATTATTATTCATACTGTTCCTTTTGGACTCATGTCATTAGCTTGTGATACTGATGTACTGTTTCACAAGCTTGCCTTCCATTTCCCAGAAAAGCTTACTAAAAGTCACGAAGGTTGTGAAATTCAGGCCTGAAGGACATCGAAAGGCTTCTTGTGAACTGGCAGCTACTGTTAAGTATTGTCTGGCGACATCGGGGTCCCTGAGGATCTGTCACAGAGCCCTCTGAGACACTACTGGTTACTACATCAGGCCTCTAACTGTATTCATATCAAGGACTTTGCTCATATTTACAGAAAAAAGATCATATCTAAAAGTTGTACTTTTAAAGAAAAGGTTTTATCTGAGGTATTGGAATGTGCAGTTATCCCCCAGTGTAGTGCTAGGGATTCGTTAGGGCTTAAGGATGATGTTATCAAGCCTACCAACATAATTATGTGGAGATGTGGGCAAGTTGGGTCTCCTCCATCAGCCTCAGTTTTCTTTAGGAAGAGGGTCATTAAGCCGAATACCAGTGCTTCCCCACCCAGGCATCTGGCATTACCATTTTCATATTTACCACAGCCTCCCTTTGTCTATATTGTTCTCTTTACTTTCCAGCAGAAGTGGTGTTACCTGCCTTAGCCTAACCCTGGACAAAGTCTCCATGAATCACATTTGATGTGATTTTTGCTGGCACATCAAGAATTGCCACAGTCTTCTTAAACAGTTTTATTTTAAAATATTTTATTTGTGTGTGTGTGTGTGTGTGTGTGTGTGTGAGAGAGAGAGAGAGAGAGAGAGAGAGAGAGACCATGAAGGACAAAAGAGGGGGTTGAATCCCTTGGATATATAGTTACTGGCAGCTGTGAGCAACCTAATCTGGGTGCTGGGAAGTAAACTTGGTCCTCTGAGAGATCAGTATATATATTACTAATTTCTGAACCATTGTTCTAGTCCTGCTTCCTTAAGCACTTTTAAAATGGTTCTTCGGGATTCTCTTAAAGTTTTCTCAAGTATTGTTTCTTTCTGAGAATGTGGTAAATCCATCAACATTCATAAAGCACCTGGTAGAAGGCCATCTACGATGGTCATGACAGCAGCTGCAGCAGAATATTGCCGTTTTCACATTCCCCCTTCTTCACAGTAACAGATGAAGGGTCTTCACCAGGTACGCAACTAAAAAAATGCCATTTCCCAGCATCCCTTGTACCTGGAGAGAACCAGTTAGCCACATTTATTTTTATCTTTGCGTGTATATTGGTGTTTTACCTGTGTGTTTGTCTCTGTTCTGTGTTTATGTGTTGCCTGTGGAGGCCAGAAAAGAGCACTGGGTCCCCTAAAACTGGGTCCCCTAAAACTAAGGTTACAGATAGCTGCTGGCCACTATGTGGGTGCTGGAATGAAACATGGGTCCTTTGGAAGATCGGCCAGTGTTCTTAGACACTGAACCATCTCTTTAGTCTGATTATTATGTTTGTTTTGAACTATATTTGTTATTGAACAAACTAAATATTTGGTGAGATTTCTAAGAAGCCCAGGTTTGGCTTGAATGTGCTTCCTGACATTCATTTGACATTGTTATGCTATTGTGACATTGTCAAGAGGTGACAAGGCCATGAGGGTTCTTTCCTCGTGAGTGGATCTATTCTGTCCCCACAGGAGTGGGTGAGTCCCTGATAAAAGAATTTTCTTCTGCCCTGCATGTGCTTGCTCGTCCTTTAGCCTTGGTAAAGGCTGCACGAGGTCTGTGGCATGTGTCAGCACCATGCTCTTGTACTGCCCAGACTCCAGGGCCAGGAGCCAAATCAATCTCTGTTCTTTACAAACTCCCAAGCCTTTATACTAACACTTCAGAATCTGAAGATGAGGGCTGCCATCTCTAGGAAGAGATGGCAGGGCCAGGCTCTAGAAGGATGGCAAAGTTCGGTAACTACTGGATGATCACAGTAGTACTGAACTTGCATGTGTGGATTTCTTTTCACCTAGAGATAAGTGAACTATGCTGCCAAGCCTCCACACTCTATGATATTCTGTCACTTTAAAAGCTGATGGTACCATCTTGTACAGATGGGTGTTTAAGTCGTTGGCACCGGGGGTCTTCATGGGGATGAGAGCTGACTGAGTTCTCAAAATTTCTGTTTGCAGGCAAATGTTCTTATACTACGGAAGTTAGAAAATTTTGCACGAACAGTGGACTTTTACTTATCCTGAGATATGGAATCACTGGTCATGTGCTATTCACTTACACATCTCTGATGAGATTGGAAGACTCTATCCACTGAAGGCTGATGATAGAACAGGAGTTTAGCCTCTTCATCTGCTCTCAGTCTATGCAAACTCCATGGTCTGGCTGTATTATTACCCCAGCTTCCTTATTAGCTAGCTGTGAATTTATTTCTAGCACTGGGGAACAAGTTCTGGTCTTGAATTTCTCTTGCCATAAAGGATAATAGCTAGAAAAGGAGCAGAGCATCTGACTTTGAAGCCCACACACATATGATTAACCTAGTAATCAGGTTATTTTTTTAGTTTTTTGAGACAGGGTGTCTGTGTAACAGTCCTGGCTATCCTGAAACTCACTCTGTACACCAGGCTGGCCTTGAGCTCACATAGATCACCTGTCTCTGCCTCCAGAGTTCTGGGATTAAAGACATACACCACTATTGCCCAGCTAGTTTTTCTTCTTTTTGAAAGGTGGAAGCAATTGATGGGACGGCAAACATGTGCACATTTAGATTTTACTGTTATACAGTAGTGAGCGACAGTCCACAAGCTGTGTATTCATTAAACACAAGTGCGACCCCTTCACATGAATGAAGCTATTGAATTGAACTCTTTAAGAGTTCAATCTTTATTATTTTCCTTAATTTTTTTTTTTATTAGGAGGTGTGCATTGGTCTCTTTTCTTTACCTAATAGCTACAGATCACAGACAGGGTAACTAAGCAATGTTGGTTTATTTTGGTGCCTCTTCAGGAAGTTGAGGGCCAAGATGTCACATTTGATGTTGGTCTTCCTGTTGGCAGAGTTCTGAGGCAGCACATGATACCACGTGGCAAGAAACAGGGAATGTGTGTATATACACCGGTGTTACCTCTTCCTTTAAAGCCACAGGGTTCAATTGTGGGGCTAAATTCTTATGACTCTGTCTAGTACCAATTGCTTCCCACAG
The DNA here is from genome assembly GCA_033318265.1 of Phyllotis vaccarum. NCBI lineage: Eukaryota > Metazoa > Chordata > Mammalia > Rodentia > Cricetidae > Phyllotis > Phyllotis vaccarum. Next base: position 41,460,625 of record JARWLC010000011.1, on the reverse strand, counting down.
GCCTCAGCTCTAATTGCCATAATCAGATTAAGTTTCTGGTTTTCTTAGGACATCACCATAGGAACTGAATTTCAACCTATAAGACTTTAGGTTTTCATCAGCTTTTTGTAACGTGATGATAGTATCGGATAATCAGCTTAGAGAGAGCAAATGCTTGTTTGGGCTCACATCTTAAAGGTTTCTGTCTATGGAGGTTGTTCTCATGGTCTTTGGTTCTCTGGTGAGGCAGAATTTCATGTTGGGAGCACGTGGAAGGGCAAAGGTGCATTACATATGACAGCTGGGGAGCAAAAAGAAAGACAGAAGTGTTGTATGAATAAAGGAAACTCGGGGCCAGATCTCTGGGAAAAGCGGAGATATTAGAGAGAATAAACACCACAGGCAGATCTCACCCAGCTGTCTTCCAGCTTCCTCAGCCTCACTCCTCCTGGCTTCTTTTGCTTGCTCCGTCTTTCTATGCCTGCCTTAAATATTTTCTCTGCTCAGTTAAGGCGTGGCACCACCACTGCCTGCCTAGGAGCCTGGAACTCCTTCTGTAAACTAAGATGACCTCGAACTCAGATTGGATTAAGGGCATAGGTCACCACTCCTGGGATATTCTCTGTGCTGGGATTAAAGGTGTGAGTTACCACTGTGTGATCCTCCTAGACTGACTGTGGGTAGATCCCTCTGATATCTCCGACTGTTTTTATTATATTTAAAAATATCCCCACACAGAAGAGTCTCTGGTTCCAATATACCCTCCAAGGATACAAGTAACCATCAAGATAATCTCCACCAAGTGTGTCCACAGGTTAATTTGATTGAAGAAATCCCTCAATTGAGGCTCCATTTTTAGACGACTCAAGGCTGTGTCAGGAAGGCTGTTAAAGCTAATACAGGGCAGGGACATTTGGCTATGTCTTCTAGCACCCAATGGTTGCCAGAGACTGGCTGCTTGACCACCTTTCTCACAGATCACAGAACAGCCTCCCTACCACAGAAACAACCATTCATCTCTTTGGTTCAGTGAAGCTTTGTGGCTGCCATGGTTTTCTTCAGGGACAGAGAAGACTCCCTGGCATTCCCAGGCCTCCTGAAATAAAGTGTTTTCCAATGGCTCCAATATTCCTCTTAACAAGAAAATCTCTTTATACTGTAGCATGAAAAGAATTCCAAACCCATTCACAGATTGCCATGGTATGGACATCTTGTAGAAGCTAGAAAGATGAAGGGACATGACTCAGGATTACGTGGATAAGAGTTTAAAAAGCCTCAATGTTTCTGAGGCCTCACTGCATATCTGGCCCTGAAGTGAACACATCATGCACGTCCCTGATGCCAGCAGGCGGCTGTCCAAAGTTCTCTAGCCTGTCACAGGTCAAAATCAACTTTGATATGCATATAGTAATTGCTGAAGCTTGGCTCCTTGGTCCGCAAGAGCTTGCACATGACCTTAGATGCAGGCCCTGCCCCCAACTCACATGTAATATTGGCTTGGAGCGCCATATTTTCTGCTTGCTTTTCTTTTGATAACTTCATTGAGATCTAAGTTTCAGACTGTCCATATGACTCACCAATTAAATGTTCATGGCATGGTGGGTGTTAGCACACTCCCAGAAATGGGAGACCAGTGCCATCATCAATTTTAGAATGTTCTTTATCACCTTCCAAAGAAATCCTAGAGTGATTCTAAGCATATTTTCTGGAAAAGACGAAAGGACAGAGGTAGTAAGGAAACTGGTGGGTACCAAAAGACAGGCGAGGGAGAGATGAATGGACAAAGCATATAGAACATTTACTCCAAATGACACCATACTAGGGGACTCATGCTACTTTACATGTGTCTAAACCCATAGAATTTACAGCACCAAGAGTGAACTATAATGTGATCTGTGCACTCTAGGTGATCGGTCAGTCAGTGCAGAGTCACCAGTGGTAGTAAGTGGACCAGTCTGCTGGTGTCAGTAAGGGGAAGCTATAGGGTTTCTCTGTGTAGCTTTGGAGCCTGTCTTGGAACTCACTCTGTAGATGAGGCTGGCTTTGAGCTCACAGAGATCTGCCTGCCTCTGCCTCCTGAGTGCTTCGATTAAAGGAACGCACCACCAACCGCCCAGCCTATGTTTTCCTTTTAAAGAGAGGGTCATGATTTTGTATTTCCATAGCTGCCAGCATTTCTGGCATGATGGTCTTCCCCAATGGGCTCCTGAACTCATGAATAGGCTCATATTGAGGATGTTCTTCCCATAAAGATCTTATGCAGGGGAAGAGTAGTCAAGATAGAACAACACACTGATAATCTTAGAGTCAGCCAGCTCCAGTGAGATCCAAGGCTCAGCTCTTTAAAGCTCAAGGCCTGGAATGTTAAGGCAAGGATCAAGGTGCCATGGGGTGGGAGCTGGAATGCCCTCATTGTCTGGTTGTCTCCCCGAGGCTTCTGCTTCCTCTCCCTGTCAATGTGAGCTTTCTAGAGTTAGCAGCCCTGGTGGTAGTGAAGCTTCTCTGGAACTGTGAGTAACAGCTGACTCTGGGGCAGGGGTGACTTGCATCCGGAGACCAGTGAGCAGAAGTAAGAGTCCCTATTCCTCAGTGTCTAAGACTCTGACTGTTGTCAGGAGGAGGGCTCCTTTTTAACACAACACATAAGAAACTGTGAGAAATGTAGAGGTCTTCTTGAGTTCCTCTTGGGGCCACCAATCCCATGGCAACTCTGAATAGATCCCCAGCAACCTTGTGCAGGGAAGGGTATTAGAGCCAGGATAGGATTTGCCAAGGAGAGAGCTTGAGGGTGAAGGTCTGGACTTCGGAGTAGATGAGAGAGGGCCAGTGTGAGCTCAGACTGAGCTGGGGAATGTACCTGATCTCACTAATTTTCTTTCCTAGAGTTCTGTCTTCAGAAGGATGTATGGGGCCTGGTCTCTGAAGCCAAAAGCTACTCAAATTCATGTGTTGAAATCCCACCCACAGTGCCTCAGAAGTTGAGATAAGGCTTTTGACTTATAATTTTTTTAGTTAACACATTTATTTTATGTTTTTCTGTATGTGTATCTGTGGCACCACATGCATGCCTGGTACACATGAATCTGAAGTTACAGATGCTGTGTGGGTGCTAATAATTAAACCAGGGTTTTCTGGAAGAGCAACCAGTGCTCTTAACTAGGAGCCATCTTTTCAGCTCTGAGATAGGCCTTTTGAAGAGATTAAGTTAAAATAAAATCGTTAGGTTGGGTCACATTTTAGTTTGCTTCTCTAGTGTTTTGAAAAAAATTACAGACACAAGCCAAGTTAGGGGAGAAAAGCGTTTATTTAGCTTATAACTTCCAGGTTCATCACTAAGGGAAGAAATCAGAGCATGAACTCAAAGCAGAAGCCTGGTGATAGAAACCACGGAGTGACGCTTACTTGCTTACTCTTTATAGCTTGCTTATCTACCTTTCTTATATTACCCAGGACCATCTGCCCAGGCATGGTACTGTCCACAGTGACTGGATCCTTACATATCAATCATTAATCAAGAAAATGCCTCTACAGACTTGTCCATGGGCCAGTCTGCCGGAGGCGAGTTCCTTTTCCCTGAAGGGTCAAGTTGACAACCACCAACAGCCATCACTAGGCATGACTGAATATGACATGTCTTCTTGTGAGATGGGCAGAGTGAGAGACAGAAGAGCAACCATCCTCAGACACAGAGAGGAGGCAGACAGGCGGTGGAGAGCAGCTACACAACACTGTAGACTTCCCTGCCATGGTCTTAGTCCTGCTATAAGAATCGAAAGCTCTGGAACAGAAGGCCAAATTTTCTTGCTTTGTCTGCGTCTTATCTGTCGGTGTGAACTTTTCAGGATTCTGTCTGAGCAGTTCTGCTGTGGACAAGAACTTCTGTAGGCAGGCTGTTTGCTAGAACTGTGTTTTCCACTTACTATTGTGAAAAATGTGACTTTGTGGGATTTTGTTTCGAGGTAATACATTTATCCTCTCTTATTTGATTTACTTGTTTAAAAATATTAATTTTTAATTTTATTTGTATAGATGTCTTATCTGTGTGATCTGTCTGGGACCTTTGGAGGCCAAAAGAGGTCACTGTATACCCTAAGACTGGGATTATAGAGGTTCTGAACTGCTGTGTAGATGCTCCAAATTGAACCTGGGTCCTCTGGAAGAGCAGCAAAAGCTCTTAACAGCTGAGCCATCTCTCCAGCTTGATTTTTCCTTTTGTGACAGAATTATTTCATTCCACATTTATTTATTTGTTTGTTTGTTTGTTTAGGAGCTGGTGTAGCTGACCTTGGACTTGGGTTCCTCAGCCTCCCGAGTGCTAAGATGACAGGTGTGTGCCCCACCCCCCAGCCCTCACCCCCTTCGCCCCCCTCAGCCCCCCACCCCCCTCATCCCCCACCCCCTCACCTCCCCACCCCCCCAACCCCCAGCCCTCACCCCCTTTCCCTCCCACCCCCCTCACCCCCTCACCCCCCACGCCCCCCACCCCTGCCTCCTGCCTCGTTCACTTTACTTCTTTGTCAAGCTTGCCCTCTGTACTGAATGAATGACCCCTGAGTTACTAGTCTCACAAATCCCAAAGCTGAGGAGCTGAGGCCAGTGGACAGCTCTGCGACTTGTATTTGTCTTGTTCCATCGTTAATGTTTCTTAATATCTCCGTAACCTTTTCTACAGTGGGAGCCTCTGAGGGCAGGTTAGAACACATGACAGAAGAAACGGATTGGTGAAGGATGAATGAAGCAGACTTCTAATTCTGGAACTTTTCGAGGCTGTGCCTGAATGCCTTGGGACTGTGCAAGCCCGTGCACTCTGCTCCTCCTTGGCTGATTGTGAAAGAGACAGTGGCCATCTAGCTTGGAAGGGACTTGGGTCACTTTTAGTGGAACAGACAGTATATAGTGAGGCTAAGATCAAAGGTTCATGCAAATGAGCATAAGTCAAAAACAGGGTGGGAGTCACGTGTTATGTGAGTGATCAACTAGCTCAGCCCTTGGGACAGGGTTAGGATACATCATATTTAGAAGAAAGGAAAGCTGAGAATGGAAGAAAGAAGGAGAGAGAGAGAAAGTGGAGGACAAAGAGGAAATGGATGAATATTCTCGAAGGCTTCGCCAGCTACAAACTACTCAGAGGAGCAGCCTCCAAGAGTTGGAGTTGACTTAACAGCAGCGTCCTTGTGCTTGAGTCCAAGGGCTCCGAAGTGGGCTGCTGAGGCAAAGCTAGGCAGGAGGGAGACCCCTGTACCTCCAGGACTGACAGGCTTGATAAGGAACAGGGCTCAGACCTGTGGCCTCTTGTAGCCTCTAGCAGAGGAAGTTTCTGGGAAGAGGAAGTATGATTTCAACCTAGAGACTGGTGATTGCACTGGGCAGAGACCGAGTTTTGACCAAGCTGGACCCCCTTGCTCACTGCAGAGGATGGAGCAAAAAGAAGAGACGTAACCCAAAATTGTGCTGTGAGTGACAGCCCCTGAGCTGGGCTTGGCAAGCAGTCTGTACCCGCTCTCCTGAAGGGTCACAGATCTCCTGCTTCTCTGCCTTGCTCAGTGGAATGGAGCTGGCTTCCTATGTGATAGAGTTTGGGTTTCAAATGTTACTGAACAACTTGGCTTAGTCTGCGGTGGGTGTTTAGTGACATATTTACTTTGAGAAGTCAAAGTACTACAAGTTTATGGCATTTGCTTCCTGTACATCCTGTGAGACCACGGCTATGTGAACATTTCTAGAAAATTAAACTCTTACGACTTCTTCAATTTCTTTTTTAAAAGCTCATTTTCCAATTTCTAAAAAAAAAAAAAAAATGTCTGTCAATGTTGACAGGCTTTTATGTAGAGATGGCAATTTTTTAATGGAATGATTTAAAGAGAATGAAAGGACATCACAAATGAATTATTTATACGGATGTCTATTCAGCTTTCCAGGACAGAGCCAGTGACAGGTCTTCAGGAAAGCAAATGTTGAGAGAACAAACAAGGATTTTGTTCCTTAGAGACTCTTCCAGCTGGCATGTGATAAGTCTTTTTCTTCTAACATGGCCACCTCCCTCTACACCTGAAGAATGCTTTACCCAAACTGAGATACACTGTTATTCTAAGGAGCATGCTAGAATCCAGAGATTCAGTGCAAAAATGAAGCTGAGCTCTGGAGGGATGGTTGAGCCGTTATGGCACCATAGTGTCCTTGAATAGAACAGTGTAGTGTTCTCAACAGCCATGGCAGGCAGTTCACAACAGCAGCTTACAATTCAAGATCCAGGGGGTTGGGTGTTCTCTTCTGGAATCTACAGGCACCTGCACTCATGTGCACAACTCCACACACAGGCACACACACACACACAGGCACACACACACACACACACACACACACACCACACACGGGGGGGGGGGGTGGAGAATTTAAAAATTATAATAAATCCTTCTTAAAAGAAAAAAGAAACTGGAAGCTTCTAATAACTTTGGAACATTTACTATATATGTTCAAATGATGATGTTTATGTTATCTTGTGTAAATAAAATGTATTTCTAAAATTGATTTCATTTGTTACTTTTTACTTTTAAGGTGGCTACAAGTAAATTTAAACTCAATCACAAACACATATGTCTCATACAGTCGGCTCTCTAATCTGTGGGCATCTATGGATTCCACCACTTACAGATAAAAAAATTCAAGAAAACAAAATTATCTAAACAGACCATACCCATATTTTTTGTGTGTCTCTGTTTCCTCAACACCACAGTGCATCAACTATTTACATGTTACATTTGACACTGGAAGACATGTAGGAACAGTTTAATGTTTAGAGGAGACTGTGTATAGCTTAAATGAAAATATTGCCTTTTGAAAATGAAAATACAAGAAACAATTCCCTTCACCATGTGAAAGATAACTATAATTGATTTCCACCAGGCTGGACTGAACCTCAGCATACATTCCCACCAGTGTGGAAACTTTTGAGATACAGGCCTTTTATATATTCACTGTGTCAGCTGCTGTAGCTGAGGACACTTTAAATAATTTCTCAATTTATGGATTTCTCTGAAAAATTTAGAACTTCTCTCCCAGTTTGAGCTTTTTATGTTTTGTTTTGTTTATTTATTTATTTGTTTGTTTGTTTGTTTTTGTTTTTGTTTTAGTTTTGGGACAAGAGCTTGCAATGTAGCCGAGTCTGGCTAAGAACTCTGACACCTCAACTTCCCAAGTCCTTGGATTACTGGCAGCCCTCACCACACATGTCTCCAAAAGTAGCTGTTTAACTAAGGGACACATCTGTGTGAAGACTGAATATAGAAGATAGTGGGTTGTAGGTCAGATTTCCCCAAAGCAGAAGTAGAAAGATGCCCATTGTCTGCAGAAAGGGACTCTACAAAAACCCGTTTTAGCTCCTGTCTGCCGCTTAAAAGAAGAGCTGAGAAAAAAGTGCTCTCACCTGCCATGTCTGAAGGACTGGTCTCCAAGGTCTAAGAAACCCTACAATCCCAGATACTCAAGTTCACTGCACAAAATCCAAGTCTGCTGTATAAAGCTCCAAGGCAGATGAGTATGAGTATATTTTAATTCAGATTCAAAATTAAAACTAGAATTTTGTGAATATAATGTTTCTCAAGATCCTAAGAGCCAGGAGCTCATGATAGTTCAGGAAGTAAAAAATAAGACTACTCTGTTCCAGCACTGATTAAATATCAAGATGGTGGTAGCCTATCGGTTTCATGGTGGTCAGCTTCCCAGGAGTGCAGAGTGAGATAGCCCTCGAGCCCTATTCAGGAGGTGAGGCACATAATTGAAAGTGATTCAATACACAGGCTGGGAGGGTCCCTAGACCCAGATCTAGGGCGTCTCTCGGGGAAACAGTTCCTTTCCTGTGGTTCATTTTGCCAGACAGCAAATTATTTAAGCACATTCAACAATCGTGATCCGCTTTGACATCTGAAATGAGGAAAATCTTGAAATGAGGAAGTCCTCAGTGGGGATAGAAACTGCAGGTCAAGCTTTAACTCTGTGTAACCTTCAAGGGACTTTCATCCCATCAAGTCTAAGTTAAGATCCTAGCTTAGGACTTCCCTTCTGTAATGGTGTGAAGTCTGTTGCTGTGCCTACGCTGTAACCATTATAATACAAGGCAATTCTCTTTTGCATATATGATATCTAGCAAGGAGAATTCTCAGCACACTTTCTCCCTGTTCTTCATTCACTGCAAAGCTGTTCAGAAACTGCATTGCAACTCTAAGTTCCAGTGTATCTAGATCCTGCTTTACCTTGGGTAGTAGACACTTAGGTTAATTTGCTATAGGTTCTTGTCTATTACACTTCAACTATAATATTAAAGATAATTTAGGCAAATTAGCTACTCTTTTTGTGAAAATTTTTATTAGTTCTTTGGAAATTTTGAGTTTCCTACAATGTGTTTTGATCATATTTATCCTCTCGTTCTTTCCAGGTCCACCGCTCTTTGCTATCTACCCAATTTTGTGTCTTTAAAAAAAAATAAAGACTAAAATTGTGCTTCCCAAAATATTCTTTGGTGTATGATCTTCCACTGGAGTGCGGTTGACTTACCAGGGGCTATCTTAGAGAAAACCTTCTCTCCCTCTCCCTGATATTAAAAAAAAAAAAAAAAAAAAAAAAAAAAAAAAAAAAAAAAAAAAAAAAAAAAAAAAAGCGCTTCAGTAAGGATTCTGTTAGTAGGATGGGATGGGTAAATGGGCAGTGATAGAGGGAGTAAGATACTGAGAAATCATATATTTCACCTAGGATCTGCATTTAGAACACATGAAGAAGAATTTCTCAAAACTTAGCAGACAAAAAAGAAAGTTCAGTTGGAAAATCAGCAATGATCTCTGAGCCTTTGATGGGGGTGTGGCACATATATTTCCTTTAGGACTGAACATCCTGAAGTTTTTTTATTCTGGATATCCTGACCAGTTGTGGTTCACTGTGCTAATTATCATCTGTTGCAACAGAAGCCTCTCAGATGAGGGTTGAGAGATGCATTGATTTATGGATGTAATCTTAAGTCACTATGAGTCAATTTAATACCGTGTCCACTTAGGGCATTGTTGTAGTAGGATTTTTCTTAGGACCTATGACTTCTCTAACCACAGCTCTTGGCCTAGGTGTGGGCTTCATCTTGTGGAATGGGCCTTAAGTGAGGACAGAGAGTGATTGGTTACTCCTGTGATGTTCATGCCACTATTGCACTATGCGTTGCTAGGGCCAGTCAGTCATTCTTGTAGTTGCTACATAAGTTTGAACAGAACAACACCACGAGTGTTAGGTTACTGGGTGAGAGAGAAAGAAAAGATTTTTTTTTTTTTAAAGAGAGGGATTTAAAAGCCAAAATATGGAGTCTCTAGCAACAAGAGTGTTGTGATAGCTTTCACAATAAGTGGATGAACAGTAGAAATTCATTGTTTAAGATGCTGAAGGCAAGGCACCAGAAGATTTGACAGTGGTGATGGTTTGTTTCTTGTGGATGGCTGTTTCTACGTGTTCTTCAATGAGGGAGGGCCAAACAGGCTTCTTGAGTCTATTTATTTATTGTGTATGCATTTTGAGAGCTTTAAAAACAAACAAACAAACAAAAAAAACCAGGGCCTTTTTAGCCGAGTTGACCTCAACCTTACTATATAGCCAGGACGATCTTTAGCTTCTGACCTTCCTGCCTCTACCTCTTGAGTGCTGGGATTACATGTCATCATCTCCTGTGTTTTAGAATGTTTTTGTTTGTACGTGTGTGTATGTGTGTGTGTGTGTGTTCAATCTTTTGACATAATCTTTATGTACACAGCTGGCATCAAACAGTTCATCTTCTTGCCTTTGTTCCCTACTTGCTGGGATTACATGTCATCATCTCCTGTGTTTTAGAATGTTTTTGTTTGTACGTGTGTGTATGTGTGTGTGTATGTTCAATCTTTTGACAAAATCTTTATGTGCACAGCTGGCATCAAACAGTTCATCTTCTTGCCTTTGTTCCCTACATGCTGAGATTACAGGTATTTGCTACTATGTCTGTCAAAGCTGTCTTTAAAAATTGAAACGGAAATTATTTATGTATACGCATATGTGCACATGCACACTTTTTTGTAGTACTGGAGGCTTAATTCAGGGTCTCCCTCAAACTGGACATGCGGTGCACCCCGCCCCCCTTTTGTTCTAAGACTATGATTGATCTTCAGAAGTCGATCTGTGCCCTGTGCTTCCACTGGGTCTGGTAATGGCTGTAGGCATATCTGCTGAATGTTTGGATGCTCAGCTGTGCTCCCTAGTTCTTAGTCTTTTCTCTAGCTGTCCCTCATAAGATACCGTAATCAGACCAGGCAAACTTATCCCTCACAACAATTCTCTCCATAGTCCAGGCAATGGAGTCAGATGGTTGGGCCAAGGATCACCTGGGGCTATGTAGCTTTAAACCAGTCTTCCTAAAGCTCATCTATTTAAGCATCAAAATGTGGTACTAGTTCCCAGGGCTGGGTGAAGATTGAAAATGATTATTCAACACAACACCCTTAGCCCAGGGCTGGGCATTCTATAAATCATGGCTAAATTTATTCTTTCTCTTCTGCAAATCTTTCGTGGTTTCATATGGAACAGTACTCCTGAATAGTGATCCCGGATGGCTCTGAATCCCTGGGAGCTGATAAGGAACATAGATTTTCCTCATCTCAGCCCTACAGAGTTTGACTCCCTGGGCATGGGATCCAGTAAGCTCTGGGTATCCCTGTGCCAGAGGCCTGGGCTCCTGATCCCAGTTCCCTCCCACCCCTGAGATTTTCAGGCACACACCTAGCCCTCTGCTCCTGCTGCCCCACCTCATTCCTGGGAACAGTTTCTTTGAGGTGTGGGAAGAGGCTGAGGTAGATTCTGGGTAAGGGCTGTTGACTCAGTACTTCCGGGTGGATAGACCCAGGGTGTGGAGGGTAAGGGCCCATCCCTGTCTATAGCAAAGCCAACAGAAAGAGGAGCTGAAAGGAATTTCTGAGTATGCTTTGAAGGAAGCCAAAGAGAATTTTTTTTGCAGGCATTTGGTTAAAGATAAGGGGCAAGCCTGAGTTCCAAATAAAAGTGGGATGTCTCTACTCTCAGAATATAAATTCAGTAGCCAGAGTGCCCCACCAGACTGCCTCTCTCTCAACAACTCTTGCCCATCAGTTGTCTGAGAGCCTCTGCAAGTCCCAACTGCAGTACCCGGCTTCCTCCAGGGCTCTGCCAGGAAAATACTCCCTTCACACCAGTCCTCCTGGAAACACTCATTGTAGTCACAGGTAAAGGAGCTGTGTCTTTGCCTCCCCTGGAAGCTGTGAGCCTCATCCGTTGCTTACCAAGTGTCCACTGTGGGGGTGGGGGTGGGGCACTTTGCTTAGGGTTTGGGAACAGAGGTTCAGGAGGCAGACAGGACCATAACTAGCAGCCTGCCACTCTGACAATGGACTTCCAGCTGTTTTCCTTTCTTATACCCTCCCTCTTCCGGGTCTGTTTATTAGAATTTCTCCAGAGAGCAGTAAAAATTACAGCTTCCTTAAAAAAAAATCTCCACTCCCGATTTCCCCTACTGCTTGGCATGTTTAGAATATAATCCACATCCCTTTCCAAGACATGTGAACCCCTGTCCCTACACCGTGCACAACCCAAGGGTCCTTGTGCTTTGACCTTTTCTCTGTCCCACAAGTTCCTGAAACTGTTTGTATTAGGATCCTCCTCATGGATGCTCTTCCCAGCTCCCTAAGAACACAGCACCATCTATGTCTCATCCCTCACTTGGCTCACTTTAGTTGTATTTATTATTTTCTAAAATAATATTCCATTAAATGGCAAACGTTTCTGTTGACTTCTAGGATTTAGAAGCTCCATGGTCACAAGGACTTGATTGAGTCCATCATTCCTGGTCATCTAGATTGTGGCTCTCATGAGAAACTCAGGCATTGGTTGAACATTGACCAGACACACTAGAATTTAGAGTTTATAGACTCTTACGAGATTCTGGTTCTGTGATCAAAACATTCTTCTCTTGCTCCTAAATAAAGATAGAAGCTTGTGAAATGCTAGACACTCCATAGATGTGGCTCAGTCACAAGGACCCTGTAAGATGTCAATGGCTGAGCCCTAATGAGATTTGCCAAGTGCCAGAGAAGTTCTTCAAGCTATCAGGAAAGAGCTCAACATAAATATGAGGACAATTTACTTTTGAACTTAGCCTAAGGGTGATAAACACTCACTGGTAATTTTCCTAGGGTTCAGATGCTGCTTTTAGGTTTACAGCGTAGTACACATAACAGAGTCATTTCAAGTCTCCAGAAAGTGCTTTCCACTGTGCAGAACTATGGAGAAAAGCAGAGTTTGGGCAGAGACACTTCCTGTATATCTTCATAATCCTAAAACTGTAGCATAAATGCAAAACCCACCCTAGTCCCCATTTTTTTTTCCAGGTTTTTGAGAGAATTTCACTGTGTGTCTAAGCCATCTTGACAGTCAAGATGGCTTCAAATTAATAATTCTCCTGCCTCAGCCTTTCACATGCTAGGATTACAGGCATGTGCGTGGCAGAAGACTTCTCAAAGAGTACTGTGTTCTAGCCAAGCACTGGGCCAAGCTCTGGGAGTCTAGTTAAAGAGAGGGAGGAGGGATTATCTGAGCAAGGTGGGGTCAAGATTATGATGGGGAACCCACAGAGACAGCTAACCCAAGCTTGTGGGATTTCACAAACTCTGGACCCACAGCTACAGAGCCTACATGGGACTGACCTAGGCCCTCTGTATGTGAGTGACAGTTGTGTAGCTTGCTCTGTTTGTGGGACTCATAGCAATGAGACCAGGATCTGTCCCAGGTGAGATGCCTTTTGAAACCTATTCCCTATGGTAGATGCCTCCCTCAGTCTTGATGCAGGGGATGGAGCTTGGTCCAACCTCAACCTGATATGCCATTCTTTGTTAACTTCCATGGGAGGGAGTTATCCCCTTACCCTTTCCAAGGATGTAAGAAGGAGAGGGGGAGGGGGAAACTCTATATGTAAAATAAACTTTAAAAGAGAGTACTGTGTTTATAGGCACCTGCCCCTTGGCTAACTCTCCTTGAGGGAGTTCTGGCTAAAATCAGAGTAGAATTCTTATTTCCAAGGGTCTTGTGTCTAATTATGACTTGGATTAAACTTGCTTTTGAGATCCTTTTTTCACCGTTTTCTCTTCCTTCATGTTACTCTTCCTCACCTGGGCCATAAAAAGGTATTTCTCACCTCCTGCTGCTCTGTGGTCTCATGGGAAAGTACACACTTGTATCTAATTTACACATTTTGGGCCTGACAGAAATTTGCTTAAGTAACCAAATATTTCTTGGGCCCATGGGGTTGGAATCTGACTTCCCAGTTCTGACCTTAGTGTCCACTCTTGAAAGGACTCTTGAGAGGAAGGGTAAGGGTGAGCTTTTCTGTCCTGAAGGAGCTGGCTATCTGACGTACTGAGTCGACTTTTGTGAGAAATGGAGATTCTGAACTGAAGGAGAAAGGAGAGCCATTGAAACCACGAACTCTCTGTGAGGACACAAAAGCACATCTAGAGTGACCTCCATCTCAGTGGGTTCGGCCTGCACTGGAGACCCAACTATGCCTTCAGAAGCTGTCAGCTTGGGCTACAACTCATCTGGAGGACAGATGTGAAAAATGTCCAGTGGAGGGTCTGTTGATGGACACTTGTGTTCATATACTTTTGACTTAGTGATAGAATCCCAAGGTCCAGGGCAGAGCTTGGGATATAGAAGATGCTTGAGAATAAGCAGACTTCTAGTTTTAAAGATCCTGTTTTTAGTGGAAAAGAATATGACAGGATAGAAATATGTCACTTGGGTTCAAACAGTTCGGGCAAGTGGGTTTATCATCTTTGTGGTTTTCTTTATTTCTTCAAAGCTCCATTCACAGTACATACTTGAAATACTATCTTAAATGAACTCACCACTCATTGACTCAGGAAGATCATATTCAAGAGCAGAAGGGGGCAACATTTTCTGTAAAGGACCTTTGAATGTATTTTTGGTTTTGTAGTCTAGAAACTACCCTGAGTCGGCCCTTGTTACATGAAGGTCGCCACAGACATTACTACAGAAATCAACAGGCATGGCTCTATTCTGATAAAAATTTATTTACAAAGCCAGGTGAGGGCTGGTCCTTTAAGGGTGACACAGCACCTTGATTGTTACTCTTCAGACCTTGGTTTTTCTAGGTCTAATAGGGGAGTTTAGGTGAAATTGAAGAGCTTTCCTCCAGTTGTATACTCTGAAATCAGAAACACATAACAAGATTAAACAGAGTCCCAATCCTACACAAACATGTACTAAGGAGAATGTTACTTTTCAAAGCTAAGTTTGGAAACAATTAATAAGGCGGCAGCAGCCAGCAGTTATGCCCATGTAAGACAGCTGGTACCAGAAGTGATCCCAACAACAGGAATCTTTGGCTTGCTTAACAAGGAGCTGGCAGCCAAGTGTGACCTTCCCAGTGGCACAAAGTCTCACAGAGAAATGCCTGTAACCTTTGGTGTGTTGGGATCGGGTTCGGGGTACACTGGAAACTAGGGCAGGAGCCATACCAATATTCCTTTATCTTTTTTGTGTGGATATACAATCACAGGAGCATGGCCTAACAAATAATCTCATTGTATCCAAAACCATGGTGGGAGACAAAAGAGACCACCATCAACATTTGCCTGGTTCAGCTACAGGATTGAACAGTGAGGCAAAATGGCTGGTACATACAACAAAACTGCCTTTCTTGTAACCAGAAGTTTCCTCTTTTCCCCCAACACAGCTGTCTGGTAAGGTTTAATGATTTTTTCCTTTTTTACTTCCTGTTTAAGAGTTGTTTTATGAGCCGCTCTGAACTACACCTTGTTATAAGAATTCACTGCTGCCTCTTCTACTAAATACATAGACCGCCTTACTGTATAGTCTGCAAAGCACTGTTGTATCTCTGCTAAGATACATCCGGTCTAAATACCTTAGAGTATTGTCTCAGGCTGGTTTTGATCTCACTGTGTAGTAGAGAATGACCTTGAACTTCTGATCCACCCAACTTACATCCTGAGTGCTGGGATCACAGGTGTGCCCAACCATGCCCGATTTATGCAGTGCTGGGGATCGAACCCATGGCCTCTTGAACGCTAGGCAAGCAGCCTACCAACTAAAGTACAGTGTCAACCCCTAGACTCATTATTTATGATAAACCTTGTCTTTCTGTCTGTTTTCGGTCATGACTTCTCATCCCAATACAATTCTCCCCAACTTCTCAAGAACTGTTTGTTACATAATATAAAACAAAAACCGATTTGACACAGGATGTTATTAGACAGCCTTGATATTTCCATCTTCCTGACTCAGCTTCTCAAGTGATGGAATCATAGATATGAATAAATGTTTGTTTACAATGTACCACCATGGTCAGATTGTATTATAGCCAAGAAGCAAGTAGGTGGGAATATTTAATTATTGAGACAGCATTCTTTGACTGACCAAAGAAAACATCCTACTTGCCACTTTCAAAAACTTTCTATATTTTCCAGATTGAATGTCTGGGAGTCTGGGTGTCACTCCTTATCCTTATAAAGCAGGCTAAGAGTTCTTGCTTTCTCTGTGCTGGAGGGAGCAGACTTGTTAGAAGGACTTTGTACCCAGCACAGTGATAATTCCTTCAGTTACAAAATCTAAATCTAACAAGGAAATCAAAAGAAGGGATTTGCTGGCTGAGGTAAGCAAGCGGCACACATAACTTTATTCTAAAATTATGTAGCTCAGACCCAGAAGTTTCTCCTAATGCCTGTCTGCTACAAAGCAAGCCCTCCCTTTGCAAGATAACAGGAATAATCTCAAGGTGAGGGGCTTCCTAGTTCTGCGGAGGAGGAAAATGAGGGAGGAGGAGAAGGAAGAGGCTGTTTGGTTCAGAATCTCCAGGCAAAGCCTTACTGCATTTTACCAACTTTAGTGGATCAAGAGCCTGTTCACAGCCAGAAGCTTATGAGCCGCAGATTGGTTTACATCTGGGTCACGTGCTTTCTGATTGGGTGTCAGGTCACCCTCCTCAAAGCAGATCAGCCACTCTGGGGACTTGGGTATTCTATGTCCTTTCTGTGGATAGTTAGACAACAGAAAGACATTGGTTAGAGTGGCTGAAGCTCTCTGATGCCACTCTCCAGTGTTTCCACAGAGAAGCCTGGTGAGAAGAAACAGTAGATGTGAAAACTAAGAGACCTTACAGATATGCCCACGGCCTTTAGGGGTCCCTCTAGGAAGAAGCAGATGTTCCTAATTGGCAGATCATCAGAATCACATGTGTGTTCAATGGGTTTAGGAGAGGGGACCCAGTGAGTGAGTGATCTGTTTTTAAGATTCACCCCATGCTAAGTCGGAAGGTCAAATGGAACTGCATATCCTCTGGGGTTCCGACTATAGCAGAAGGGTCAGGCCCACCTGTCTGTTTCGGAAGCTCCTTCTCTATTGCCTACAGGACAAAGGCCAGACCACCTGTCATCTGCAATCACCTTTCCAGCTTTGCTGTCACCTCCCTTCTGCACACACTTCCCATTGGTCTGTCTGACAGTTGTTTACTCTAAACTTCTGGCCCATTTCTGTCCCTGCTCATGTCCTCTGCAGAAAGGCCTCATCGCCTGCCTGTCTCTGCTTCCCAAGGATTGAAGCAGGCCTCACTCTACCTGTCCCCTCTTTGAAGCCTTTCCTAATTTTCTTCCTTCTCTGCCCTTTGCATACTTGGCCTTATGCTTCAGGCCTTCTCTGCGGCCTAGGGCCTAGCTTTTCCTCTTAATAACACCCACTTGTCCTTGGGTATCAGGGACAGTGCAGCCTTGCATTTGGCTTCTCCTGGCCTCTATCCCTTCCCCTGGCTTATGTAAAGGAGGGGGCTTAATTCACACATTGAGTACATGGGTTATTTCCCACCCCTCTCCTTCCCCCTCTTCCTTCTCCCCCTCCCCTCCCCCTTGTCTTATCCCTTCTGCCTCTTGTCTTTTTTGCCTTCTCTCCTTTCCCAGATGTCCATCCATCCTTGGGAAGTTCTCATGGAGGCCAGCCCAGTTTCCTGACATGGCCTTGAAGCGTCACTTCTGCAGCTTGCTGACATTTTAAGAGGGGCTGCTGGAAGACGTGCCATTTTCAAGTTCCTACAGGAGCGGAAGCAGAAGAAAGGATGTAGAGAGAGATTTAGAGGACTCTCTTTCTGAGCACTCCTTGCTTTTCTGATTTGGCTCCACCTCAAAGGGAGGAGAGAAGCAAATGGCAATAATAAAGAGAGTAGAGTAAGGGTTAGGATGGGTGGAGACTTGTTTTTAAATCAGACAGAAAGTAGAAAATGTTATTCCAAACCTCAAAATATATGATTATCAAATAGCTATAGGAGAAATATATTTTGATAGATAGCAGGGGAAAGTGGATATGTGTATAACCCCACGAGTAAATAAATGGTCATAACTTGATAGGGCTAACACCTATCTCAATGAAGGTGGATAATTTACAGACAAGGAAGAACCAATGGCTAGAGGTATGTGATGACATTGGTCCTTCATCCCCTGGCAGTCAGAAGAGCAATAGCAAAATTAATCAGGGATTCAGATTTTAGTGAATCAGTTTTCAAAATTCAAGACAACCCATAGTATCCGGAGCTGGGAGGCAAGGGAGATGGGCATCTCAGGTGATAAATTTGGAAACAGCTATAAAATTACATTATATTCTTTACTCAAAGTATTAAATCTATTTCTAGGAATCTAGGCTATAGTTTGCAAGATAAACACAGCACAGGTACACGGACTGTAGGTTTGTTTGAGGCTGGTGGCAGGGTGAAAGCACTATGGAATCCTAAGGGAATCTGCATTGATATCATGAGCTCAGAAAGAGAAGGGCTGCAGCCAACATTATTCTGCATGGACAATGTCAGGGGGAAAGAAAAAAGACCCATCCCACACGTGTGAACTATTCTATAGTTTATAAACATGGAGACAGGTGTGAAGGTTGCCGTTATTGTCACACAGGGAAATGAGATTTCAGGGAGAGAGGTGGCCTGCTCTTGATTTGTCACACAGGGAAATGAGATTTCAGGGAGAGAGGTGGCCTGCTCTTGATAACTGTTGTCTCCAGGCTCAGAGTGGCCCTGTCACTTAGGCCTGCTTCTCTAGGTCCCTGTGCACCTACAGACGTCATGCTCACACATCAGCTGCCCTTGAGACCTCTGCTCCTCCTTTTCCCTAGGCCATAGGGTCTGAGGGAGCACTCTGCCTGGAGAGGTGTCCTTAAAAAGGACAGATTCAGACAGATGCCCACTTTGACCTTGGAAGAGAGCTAGAAGCCACTGGGACATGGAATTTGTCATGCTGGCGACTTGGAATGTGGCCTAGAATGAGAGTTACAGAGTCTAGTGGGCTCCTGAAGGGCCTAAGGGGTCTGTCTAACATAGGGTAGTCACTGAGGTCTAGGTGGGGTGCAGAGGAGTGGGGAACGTGTCTAATTAGCTTCATACTTCTCAATATCATTTGACTCCACAAGCAGCCAAAAAATTTAGATAGTTTAAACTGAAAACTGAAATGTAATAGGAAAAGCTCCTCAGACAAATTAATCTCAAATGGAAAATACAGGCATTCTAGCAAGCACACAGTAGGAGAAGGGGAAAGAGCTAGTCAGTCACTACATCCTCAAGTCACCTCCCACTCCCACCCGGAACTGCTCCTGTTTTCTGGAAATGAGGGGCAATCCAGGTGTGTGGTCAAATGCACATATTTGCATTACCCCCTCCCGCCCCCGCCCCGGGTGGTGGCGGCGGGGTAGTTGTTAGGTCCAGTGGCTTTAAACAGTCCTTATGAGTCAGCACTATGCCAGATGATAAAAGCTATAAAGAATAATGCAGCAATGTTCTTTCCTCTCACGGAGACAGACATTAAACAAAAGACGTGAAGCTGTGATAGAAAGCACTAAAAACAAAGCCAGGAAGGAGGGAAAGCCCTTGTCTGCAGGGGTACCAGGAAGGTCCTAAAGGGATGATGTCTGAATCCACGGAGGAAATGATGGGGTCTAGCTTGAACTGAGGAAGAAAATTAGAAGAAGGGACAGATCAGGGCTGCTCACCTACCCTACTGCCAACTGACTGAAAAGCACACGAGAATTTGGAAGAATTGTAAATACAGAGATGAATTTGAAAAAGCAAACCAAAACAAAACCACACGCATACTAAATTATCCGAAGTAAATGACATTTTAGGAAAGAGGGAAAGATCAGTGCTTACCTGGGATGACAGGGATGGAGAGATGTATGGGCTGTCTTGGGCACACCCTCTATGTAACGCTACAATGGTAGACACCTGTCACCATACACTTGTCCAAACACAGAGTGTACAAAATAAGAATGAGCCCTGATGTTTACAGTGGATTTGGGTGACAGTGATGTGTCTAGAACAGGCTGCCTATTGGTGATGTGCCTAGAGCAGGCTGCCTGTTGTAGCAAATGTACCACTCTGGTGAAGACTGTAGACCAGAAATACGCCTGCGCACACATGGCAGAAGAAGGTCCATGGGAGCTGTGTGTGCTTCCGTTTCACTAGGTTAAGTGTCTACTGAGTGAAACAGTAGACAGGCATGATGACACATGCCAATAAGCTCAACACTTCAGAGACCAAGGCAGGAGGGTGTTGAGTTCAAGGTCAGCCTGGGATACACAGTGTAAGGGCTCCCTGAGCTGCACAGCGAGGCTCCACCTCAATAAGTAGTACAAATAAAAATAAAAAACTCTCATGTTTACCATTACAGTTTTATACACATATTGGAGTTAGTATCCCACATTTTCTTTTAAAAACCTACTAGTTGACAGAGGAAAAAGCTAGACCCAAAGTAATGGACAGCATAGCACTCGACAGTGAGGAGCAAGCCTACCACCCAAATCCTGGCTTCTCCCATCAAAAGATCTGGGACCATGAGAGAAGATAAGACAAGGAACAGACAAGAAAGGCCTGAGATATCCATGATGCCTCCCACCCCACCCTACTGGTATTGTCAAGGGTACTAATGGAAAGACTGGGCAATGATGAACCAATTTGAATAAAATAAAACAGTAATAAACCACAGTCCAAAGCCCAGACTCAATATCCTGATTTTGAAAATGTCCAAGCAAATGAACAATAGGAGATATTGACAAATCTTGCATGCGTGAGAATTCCAGATGATTCAGGTCACACAGGAAGATGGAGTCTACCTCCCACTTCCCAAGTGTGGGCTGCAAGTGGTAACTTCCAGGAAAGATGTGGCGAAAGGGATAGAGGAGGAGCCTTGCCATGAAGATGCCTTTCTAGACAGCAGAGAGCATCAGGAGGGAGAGTCGTGTTGACAGCCCAGAATTGAGAGTGGTACTTCACCTCAGTGGTCCCCACGGAAGCACCACAACCCAGACACCTTAACATGAGAAGAGCATTAGCCAAACCTGATTACGGAACATTCTACAAAATTCCTAATGCTCCTTAGAACCATCAAGGTCATCAAAAATAAAGAGTGTTGTCTAAAAAGCTGTCACATCCAGGAGGAGGCCACAAATCACTCAATGTAATGTGGCATCCAGAAAGAAAAGTGACTGAAAAAAAAAAAAGACAAATAAATAAGCAAACAAACAATAAAAATAAAACTAAGATAGAAACTTGGGGGCTAAATAAAACATTTATTAAGAAAAACATACCAATACTGGCTCAGGAATTATAACTAATGAAATATTCTAGTTTAAGACATTAGTAAAACAGAGTCATCTGGTATCTGGTATCAGGGTCTGCAGAAACTAAGTACTATCCTCAACTTTCCTATAAGTCTAAAACTTCTGAGAAATATTTTATTAATAAAATGTGCATTCATCTAGTCTATATAGTAATATAACAAAATACCCAAGCTTTACAATGAAAATTTTCTTATCTTCCTGTTTGAAGATCAGAAGTCCAGGATTGGAAGATACCATGGATCTGCCTCTGGAGAGGGCTTCCTAGATATATTATGTCACGATAGATGGCATCATGGCAGGAGGGAAGGGGTCAGGTGTGAGATGGGAAATGAGAAAGTGTAGAGTCCCAGCCCTGTTTTTTTTTTTCCTTTCTTTATTTCTTCTTTCTTTCTTTCTTTTCTTTCTTTCTTTTCTTTCTTCTTCTTCTTCTTCTTCTTCTTCTTTTTTTTTTTTTTTTTTTTTAACAATTTACATTCTCAATAGTAAACTTCCCAGAAGTACATCCCTTCCTAGGACATTCCCAATGATCTAATTATGTTATTCTAATTGCTATCTCTCAAAGGTCCCAGCATTGCTGAAGACTAATTCACCAAACACACACCTTTTAGTCAAACCAAATCAACTTGTACTTTTTTTGTCTTCCTCCCTCCCTCCCTCCCTCCCTCCCCCCTCCCTCTCCCCCTCCCTCCCTCCCTCCCTCCCTCCCCCCCTCCCTCCCTCCCTCCCTCCCTCCTTCCCTCCTCTCTCTCTCCCTAAGGATGTCACCATCTGTAAATAAGAAATAATTCTTGTCATCTAGAACCACTTTGGTGCCTCCATATTCTGAGAAAACTGTCTCCAGCTTTCACCAACTAGTTGATCTATGCATCCTCTCCTTTCGCACCTGATCCACAGCTACTACTGTTGCTTACAGCTTCTCGCCTTGGGACTTGTCTGGAAGCATAATGCCACCTTTGGTTACAGTTTTGACTGCCCTCCCTTCAACCAATATCCCGTCAAACAGCAGAAGAAACTTTCTAAGAGCCTGTCTAGCCATTCAGAAGCTTAGTCATTATCATCACAGCAGAAAGTGAGTGCACCGAGCAGGCGTGATGCTGGAGATACGTGTGAGAGGTACATCCTGATCCACAAGCAGAGAGAGAAAGTTCGATATATTATTAAATCATGTTTCCACTTTGATATTTGATATTTTCAAGTGAGATTTTTACCAACAATCATACTAGAAAGAAATCAGTATGACCACTGATCCTTGGGGTGCGGTGTGAGTTATCTCAGAGATAATGCTGGGAAACCACTCCTTAGCATTCTAACTTTCCATAACAAGCTGCCTTTCTCTTCTTCAAGATAAAGTCTCACTATGCGACACAGGCTAGCCTCAAACTTAATATTCTTCTGCCTCAGCCTTTTGACTGCTAGGATTCCTGGCTATATTGAACTCAGATTTATTTATTTATTCATTTAATCATTAATTAATTAATTTACTTTTGAGACAGGGTTTCTCTATGAAACGGTCCTGGCTGTCCTAGAATTCACTTTGTACACCAGGCTGGCCTTGAACTTACTGAGATCCTCCTGCCTCTGCCTCTCAAGTGCTGGGATTAAAGGTCTGCACCACCGCCACCCGACTATTGAACTCACATTTATTGAGGAAGTTCATGTGCTGCCTTCTGGAAACTTCTTCTATCTATAGGAGTAGATAGACAGTATCCACGGTGCAGAGAGCTACCTGGAAATGTTGAAAATATGGAAAGTTCTGTCTCCCTTTCTTAGTCATGTTAGAGGCAGCTTGGTATCACAAAGAATTTCAAGGACTCTGGGTAACTGCAGTTTCTGCATCCTGGGGACAGATGGAGGTGGGAGGAAAGGCAACCAGGAGAATTAACATTCTAGAATAATCGTTCGTTATGCAGAATGAGGGTAGCATTGTTGGACACCAGCCCTTTCTAAAGGCAGTTCTTAAAGGAACTGGACCTTTTTTGCTTTAAAACAATGAACTGAAAACATAGGTAGCATTTTATGTGACCCCTATGACCCTGGTGTGTTTGTAAATATCTTAGCAGGGGAACTTAAATCAGAAGCCCGAAGAGTCTGTTTCTCCAATACATCCTGCTAGTGGTTAAATTGTGTGTATAGAGCATGTTGGTTTCCGGTGCCACTGGAGGTGTGACTTTTAGATCTTCATCACCTTGGAGGGGAGGTCAGGAGAACAGGAAATTCTGAAGAATGTTCTTCTACCCTGAGTACAAATAAAGCCCCTCGCCTCATAGGACCACTTCCTCTACACAGATCCTTCCTTCCCAGATCTCAACATTTTCCCTACCAACTCCCCTCATCCACTTCATCCATACCATCTCAGGCGATGGCATCCCAGACCATGGTATCCTAGACCATGGCACCCCAGACCATGGCATCCTAGGCCCTAGCATCCCGAGCCATAGCATCCCAGGCCATGCCATCCCACCCATTCATCCCATCCCATCCCATCCCATCCATCATAATATTTGGCCATTTTTAAACTCTCATTCTGGAGCCTTCTCAGCTGACAAATTGCGATGTGAGTGGACGACTCCCCCAGTGGGTCATGCGGCTCTATTTTTCTTTCTCACTGTTCACTTAAGGCTGGCTTTATATAATGGTTTGGATCCACGGTATATTTGATATTCATACTGTTTCTTTTCTTCCCCTTCCTCTTCCTGATTTTTTTAAAAAAAATTTATCTCCAAATCCAATGGGTGGATGGTTATGAAAGCTGTCATTTTGTGGGGTGGAGACTAGGGTGTGGGGTGGTGTTCCAGGAGGACACAGAGAAGACTCCCTCCAAGGTTGGCAGATCTGGGCTAACAACCAGGAACAGATGAGTTGGTCTCGAAGGCCCTCCTCGCTCCACACCTGTCTTTGCCCAAGTACTAACATGTTTCATGTCAAAGTGTGAGTTAGGTGAAGCTGTGGTTTGCTCTAATTCCCCCCTGCAATTTCCAGACATCATGGTCCTTCTCCTGGCTGGCTGACTTAAGTTCCCTTGTGATATCTCTAGATTAAACTAATTCCCACTTTGAAAGGGGATATTAAAAAGGAAGAAAGGAAAACAGAAACATATAAAAAAATCTGCACATGAATATCAAGTCCGTGTGGGAGTTAGAGAGTGAACAAGGACCAAGTCCTTCCCTCATCACCTTCCTTCAATATCTTACCCTCTCCCTGCTGCCTCCCTCCCTCCCTCCCTCCCTCCCTCCCTCCCTCCCTCCCTCCCTCCTTCCCTCTCAGTTGAAAGAATTGCATATTTGTTCATCCTGGCAAACTGACTTCCGAGGAAAAGCCTGGCACAAAGAATCTAAGATGTCTGGGATCGGCAAGAATCTGGACACGCATCCATCCAACCTTCAAATGGGATGAGGAAGAAGCCTTTCCCTGCTCCCAGCCAGTGCCTGAGGTCTAGGAGGATGGGGGTCCCTCCCTGCCTCTGTCTGGCTCTTGGCCGTCTGGAATCTGTTGTGTCTGCCACAGCACCTGGCAGCTGGCATGAGCATGCTGTCTGCAGCAGGCACACAGGCCACACTGTTGGGGATTAGATGGAACATATGCCTGTAAGATGCTTATGGCCTTTTCCAAGCACAGGACCACTCCAGCTCAAGAACAGGGCAATTAGATGAAGTCTTACCCTGGGAGGAAAGCTGGGTCCTGGCTGAAGCGTGTAATCTCATCTTCACTGAAGCCTTGCTTCTGCTCTGGGTTTTCCATTTCCCTCCTTTACCTTTTACTTTATTTTTTCCTTCTTTTTTCCTTTCTTTATAGTGTATGCGTGTACACATTCTTGTGTGTGTATGCATGCATCGGTGCATGTGAAGGACCAACACTGGATGTTTTTCTCAACCACTTTTCTATCTTATTATTGGTTCCTTCTCTATTTTTTCATGTATGCCTATGGTGTACTTGTGTGTATGTATTTTTTGTATAGATGTGCGTGTGTGGGGGTTCATATGCACATGTGCATGTACATACATATGAAAGCCCGGTGTTGAAGTTGTGAATCATTCTCTATGACCTCTCTACTTTATCCATTGAGGCAGGGGCACTCAATCAAATGCAGAGCTTATTAATATGGCTAGCAGCTTGCTCTAAGGACCCCTGGCTCTTCCTTCAGAGACTAGAATATGGGAGTCTTGAGATCTGAATCACGTTCCTCATGCTTATGTTTCAAGGTTTTAAACACTGAGATACCTCTCTAGCCTTCCACTTTATTTTACTTATTATTTTGAGATGAGGTCTCCCTAGGTAGGCTTGGCCAGCCTGGTACTCACTCTATAAGCCAGGCTGGCCTCAAACTTAGAGATCCATCTGCCTCTGTTTCCTTAGTGCTGGGATCAAAGCATGTACTGCCATGCTTTCACCTTAGTTTTTGAGAAAGGGTCTCCTATTGAACCTGGAGCTGGGCTGTGTGGATCAGAACTCAGGTCCTCGGGCCTGCGTGATAAGCACATAGTGACTGAGCCTGTCTCCCCAGCCTCTGTTTGTTTATCTCCCATTCGTCTGCTTTCTGAACACCTGCTCTCCATTTACCTCCGCCTTGACTTGTTCATTTTTCTGACCATCTCTGTGCCTGCTTTTCTTTCCTTGCACTTTGCACTGACTGCAATTGTGTTCATTGTGGGTCAGGTGAAGCAGCCTGCAACTCCCATGGAGGGAAGAAGAATATGCACATGGACAGGCAGGGCAGTAACTCAGAAAGCTGTGGGCACTGCCATTGGTTCAGTACTGCCATCAATTCAGACATTATGTTGGTGTGCCCAATCGCTATCTAATTCCAGTGGGTTCCTTGCTTTTTATATGTTCTAGGGTGGTGAATAAAGTGTGTGGGTTTGGGGTGAAAAAGTATTCCTGGTTTGATTCAAACATCTACAGCAAAGGCTCCTCCAGTACCGGCCCCAGCTCCATCAGAATTGCCAATGCAGTTGGGGTGGGGCCTGAGAGTGTATAAGTCTGGCAGGTTCCCAGGTAAAGCTGATGCTAATGGCCTGGCATTGACCTTGAAGTTAGGAGCTAGTCTGA
This sequence comes from Phyllotis vaccarum, assembly GCA_033318265.1. NCBI lineage: Eukaryota > Metazoa > Chordata > Mammalia > Rodentia > Cricetidae > Phyllotis > Phyllotis vaccarum. The sequence goes on along the minus strand of JARWLC010000011.1, from coordinate 41,434,879 downwards.
ACTCAACCCCAAATGGCAGCAAACATCTTCTAGACCTTGGCAATGTGTGCAGGGTGGGTGTATATGGGAGCTCTCAGGTAGCTAAACCCTGACTCATTTCACAAAAGGATTCGCATTTATCTGTAAAACTGTCTGCCATGCAAAGTGACATGGTCCAAAAGGAATCAAGCTAAGGGAAAGTAAAAATGGATTTTGGCTTGAATCATAGGATTGTAGGAAGGATAGTTTGCTGTCTACAGAATTGTATCAGCTGCTCTTTCATTTACTGGCTGATTACATCTTCTTGGCATTTTGAGTAAAGAACGTCTGAATTTTATCACTTGAATAAAAATTCACCTTTTGACAAACTTTCTCACCTGAGAAATTTAGTAGATCTCCTAAAAGATTCACCTATAAGGTTTGTCAGCATAGTAACTGTACAGTGTAGTGTGCATTGTTTGAGAAAGAAATAATTAAAATCATATCCTTTAATAGAATCTAAAGATTCTAAGTACAACAATCTGTAGAGAGGTCAAAAGATGTTTGTAATTTTAGTCTTTTTGTGTATAGGCACATAAGAGTGAAATTTAATTTAATAAAAAGAAAAAATAGACAAATTTGTTTTGCCACAATTCAGACATGAAAGTGTAGATCTGTGTAAGTAAAAACTGTGGCAAAGTCACTGAATGTACATCTGGCTGGCAAAGGAGGAAATACATTTGCCGGCAGCAAACCTAGGCCAAGTTATAAACTTGTCACTACTGCTAAGTGGCCTTGTAAAGATCGTTAACTCCTTTGAGCCTTGCTCTCTGCAAAAATAAGATAATTTCCAGTCTCTATCCATAATAACTGAGCTTCCTGAAGGACACCCGAAGCCAGGGTGTATAGGTGGAGGGTTGGCTCAGCAGTTAGGAACACTTTTTGTTCTAGCAGAGGACCCAGGTTCGATTCTCAGAACTTACATGTCGGCCCCCAACCATATGTAACTCCAGTTCTAGGATATTTGACACCTTCTTTTGGTTTTAGTAGATATCACTCACACATGGGGTATAAAGATGATACATATTCAGGCGAAATGGCTGCATCCGTATCTGAATACCATGTCTGTACAAAGTAGAATAAATAAATATAAAAAAATAAGACTATAGGCAAGATTGGGGAGAAAGATTGACATAAGACCGTGGCTTCTGGTTTGTCTGTGTGGCTAGGATATTCAGGAAATTGCCTCCTCTGCCCAGAGGTCTAGAAATGATGTCCTAGACTGTGGTCCAGGGCAATACAAGGCTTTTGCTACAGATATTTTCACCTGTGAACACAGAAGAGGTGTCTGATGCTCCTGCTAGAGCAGCAGTTCTCATCCTGTAGGCTGTGAGATATTTATATTACAATTCATAACAGTAGCAACTGTTGAAGCAGCAATGAAATAATTTAATGGTTGGGGTCACCACACATGAGGGACTGTATTAAACTGTCACAGCATTAGTAGGGCTGAGAGCCACTGGACTAGGGGGAGGTTGGGTTGCAGCAGCATTCTGCCTTGTGGCTCCCCCGAAGCTTTCTTAGGGAGGGGGGAACTAAATGCAATTGTTAGGAAGGTGGCTGAGGAAGTGAGGTTCCGAGCTTCTCTACCCCTGAGATCTTGGGTAGAAGCACAGATCCTGGGGAGAGGTGGAGGTAAATATCAGTCAATGAGCTTCAGCACTGAGGAAAATCATGATGGACATTGTGGTCTGCAGTTCCCTTAGCCAGATGTAAAATCAGTTTAAAAAACTATGGATGGCCAATGTTTTTTAAATAAATAAAATAGAAAAATAGTAATGCTTTGCGTAAAGCAAGTGTCATTTTGTAAAACTTATTTTGGTATTATGGTTGAGAAAGAAAGAGATATAGAGCAGGGATTGAAAGCCCTAGGATAATAACAGGTGAATTGAATACTTTGTTGGTTTTGTGAGTTGGAGAGGGCAAAGCAAGCACTGTGAGTTATTAACTCACTTGGCTTTTTGGAACCACATGTCACCCCAAGTTCAGCACTACATCTCTGTCTGGTCCAATGCACCTAGCTAGACCATGCACATGCACTCAAGATTCTCCCACCCTTACGGTGTTGCTGGTGGTGAGGGCTGTGCCGTTCTTGAAGATGCTGTGCACTCAGAGATGACTGTGTGCTTAGCGTTTTCAGGTTTTTGTGGGCATCAAAGAACACAGACCAGAAAGAAAGCCAGGAGTCAGGAGGAAGTTTGTTACTGAGCAAAGGTCCACATTTAAGGATGAGTTTGGGGTTCTTTGGAGAAAGAGGAATCACTGAGTTTTTGATAGTTTGCTTGATAGACAAACTTAATGTAATGGGGTAGTGGGAAGGTAGGATATCGGTGTAGCTGTTTCCTCTGAAGCTCAACATTTGTTCCTGAGGGAGGAAAGAGACTGGCTCATAAAGCTAAAAAGGCTCATGAACCTACAAGCCTCTGTGAACCCAGAGTTAGAGGACTCACATGGTTTCTCCTTAAGGTCAAAGCAGTAAATTTCTGGGGGAGAGGAGACTGTCTTCAGTGGAGCTGCCTGCAAGTTGTCTAGGGAGCTCTGGGCATGAGGCTTAGTTGTCAATCATGCTAGGGTGGGCTTTTTAAGGTACAGGCTGCCTTTGAGTTATTTATGCCTCCTGTAGTAAGCCCTGACTAGTAAGCACAATAAATCCCTTGGGTCGCCAAGTTAGACTGTGGTGAGATCGTTTCTTTGGTCTGCCATGGGTGCCTATGTGGGATGAGGAGATGTTTGTTCACATCTCTCCAGAAAATGTCAGGCAGCATGAGGAATTCCAAACATAAGGCTTTCTAGGACTTAATTCTCTTTGTGTCCTTAGATGGCATCAGGCACGTGACAGGAGCAGGAAGCTTTGCTAGACAAACAGTATGGGGAACCCTTATTATGAAGTGAAGGATGGTTGGGGGTGGTCTTGTGGGCCATGGTGGGGTGATGTGATACTGTTCCTGGTTGCAGTCTGTCACCACCTTGCAGTGGAAACTCTTATCCCTTTATCTATCTAGATACTTGAATAGATACCCAGAAAATAAAATCAGGACAGAAAATAGAGGAAACAAGCAAGCAGCAAGCTAACCTGGGTTTTCACTCTCTTTTAGACTGGGCCCAGCTTGCCTGGCTCATTAAAGATATGCTTAGGTCAGCGAAACAGCGACTGCCATTTAGCTGCAGGAAACAAAGGCTGGACAGTGCGCGTGAAATTTCTTTTAGAGGGGACACTGAACACTTGACTCGTCACAGCAGGGTCCATTTCCAGATGAACCCATGCTGTCCTTGGGCTGACGTGTTGCTTGGGCTTTCCCGATACCACCATCTGAATGCTCAGTGATACACTCTAAGGCTAGCTCTGAACCACCCAGAAAGCCTACTTTGAAGTTTCACTTACTGAAGGGCCACCATGGTCCTTTTATTTTGGTGGACGCGTTATTTCAAGGCTTTTCACATCTGTTGGAATGGGTTGGATTTCACTTTCTGAGGGATAAATGAAATTTTAAACTGGGTACAAATTTAATCCCCCCCCCCATTGAAATTCCTCTTATTCCCCCTCTCGTTTTTTTTTCCTCTTTTTATCTTTCCTTTCTTGTAAGAGGCTGTCCATGATAGAATAACTGGTTTTTCCTGGAATGGCTAATACATAATAAAAAAAAGCGCCATTGACTAATAACAATTTGCTGATTGTTCCCTGAACCCCTGGGAGGTGTGTGGAGACTGTGATTCCTGGCTGTACCAAAGAGAGGGTCAAGGCCAAATAGGAATTCAAAACTGAGCCATGTTGATCCTATAGAAAGCATGTTCTGCCCCCCCTCCAACGCAGGTGACATAAGAGTCTATCAGCAGGACCCTCCTTATCAAAATGTTCTACCCTACTGTGTCGCCAGGCACCGGGGGGGCCAGGAAATGGGGACAGCTCTGCTGGATACCCAGGAGAGCCAAGGACTTATTAAGCAAGGGGTGGGGATTGGGGTAGTCAGTGGGGAAGATATGATGTGTGCTGACTGGGAGCAATTAGGAAAATGAACCCAGCAAGCACAAAGAATAATTAAGGAAACTTCTTAACAGTGGGGTGGGATTAGAGAATGTACCAGGGAAAGGAGACTTGATCTCAGAGTATCCTGTGTTTAAGAGGCTTTCGGGGTTGTTTGAGAATGAATTGAAGGCATTTGATTATTAGGGAATGGCACCAAATCAGGTTGTCCCAAAGAGCTGTCTTTTGAAATGAGAGTTGAATAAAAAGGTCAGTTGACAGCGTGTCGGGGACACTGGCAGCTTCTGGCCACTGACAACACAGCACACCACGGTGGAAGCAAGAGTCTCATCTCATGGCCCAGAAGCAGAAGAGTCTGAGGAGGAATGAGGTCCCACAGTACCAGTCAATGTCACATCCTAATGACCTAAAGACCTCCTTATGGTGTGGATGTGAAATGCCCCCCACAGGTTCCCGTGTTTGAAAAGTGGGTCCCCAGATGGCGGCTCTGTTTGAGGATGTTGTGGAACCTATTGGAAATGGAGCCACTGGGAGAGAGCACTCTAGTTTGTTTCTCTGTTGCCATGACAAAACACTGACCAAAACCAACTCTGTTAAAAAAAAAAAAAAAAAAAAAAAAAAAAAAAAAAAAAAAAAAAAAAAAAAAAAAAGTGGTTTTTTTTGTTGTTGTTTTTTGTTTTGTTTTGTTTTTTCAAGCTTCTAGGGTATAGCTCATTAACAAGAAAAATCCAAGCCAGGAACCTTGAGGTAAGAGCCGAAGCTTGCTTTCTAAAGCAACCAAGACCTCAAAGTCAAACAGTAGGTGTGGCCCTGGGAACTGGGTGGGGAACATCAAAGGTCATTTTATTTCCACCCAAAAGGCAACTCACCAAGCAGACCCCCATGTCACCCAGAAGTGGATTCATTGAGGATACAATGGATTGCCAGTGGCCAAAAGCACAAGCTGATTTTCCCATCACATGGGGAGAGGGTCAGCTGTGGAATAGGTATTTATTAAAAGGATACTTGGAATTACAGGACTGAAGGAGGCAGACCTCAGGCAAGCTTGGGCAATCCAGGCAGAAGGAAACTAATTCTCTAGAACTTCTCTATAGAAGTGAATCAGCTTGAGTGTATTTATTTATATTTATTTATTTTTCCCCTCAGATAGTTGTAGGGAATTGAATTAGGTCTACTTCTTAGTTTGGGTCCCCCTGTGCTTGTAAGTCTGGGCAGAATACCATCTTGCTTGCTTCCTTTATTTGGCATTCCCACCTCTTTCCTCTCCTCCCCAAAGACAGCCACTTAAAATGAACTTGATTATGCCCTTGATTTAAATTCATAACCACAGATGGAAAGCATGTGTGTGCATTTAATATTTACACAATTCTTTTCAGACTATCAGATGTGTCTGAAGGTCCCTCTGTGGTGCTGTGTGGACTCCTAATTCAGTGGTTATGAGCTACCACATGGTGTTTATACCTTTGCATGCAATTATCCACAGGAGTCTTTAGACTCACTTCCCTGGACGACGGGTCACCTTGTCCTGCCTTTAGTTCTGGCTATGCGGGTCACTGTAATAACACAGCCTCCCATGCTTTTCTGTTGTTCTGAGTGAGAAGTTTCCCATAACAGAAGTCTTGTACCATCACTCTAAGGATGGGGAGGGAAGAGAAAGGAGAGCTGCTTATTAGGCATGCATACCCCAGGGCCCTTCTGCTGATTCTAATACATTAGATAGAAGACCTGGGATCAGTAGGTTGAATGTGATCATTCTTACGATCAAGTGTATCTGTGGAAAATTTACCTCCAGCGTTCACACCAGAATCAGATGCTGGGTTAAGGATGGGTTTTGTGGTACTAAACAAACACCAAGAGTTACTTTCTGAGGATGGCTTCAGCTAGCTCTTCTCACTTTTTCTTTTCTGCCCTGTGCTCCTGGGGTCAGAGCCCGAGAGCCTCCTGCTAAGCAAGTGGTATGTCACCAATTCCCATCTCTAGTCCTTCGTCTCTTAATTCTATCCACCAACTCTTTGTTCTTACTTCCCAATGTCAAATTGGTTTTCACCGATGATGACCTGCTCTTTGTAAGCAAACTTTCCTTTTTTTTTTTTCTTTTTAAGGTAAAACATGGCAGTTATTTTTAAGTTCTTGTTCCCTTTTTTTTTATTATCTCAACACATCCACCCCTCTGTTTGTTCTCTTCTTATTCTAGTTAGGATTTCCATTGCTGCTATGGAAGGCTTTATTTGGCTCACACTTGTAGATCACTGATGCAGAGGCCATGGAGGGGAGCCCTTGGCTTGCTCAGGCTACTTTCTTATAGAACCCAGGACCAGCCCAGGATGGCACCACCCACCATGGGCTAGCCCCTCCCCTCTTGATCAGTAACTGAGAGAAAATGCCTTACAGCAATCTCATGGAGGCTTTTCCTCTGCTGAGGCTCCTTCCTCTGAGGACTCTAGCTTGTGTCAAGTCGACACACAAAACCATCCAGTACAGGCCTATTTATTTCCCACTCTTTGTTTATATTCTCTTAGACTATCAAGTACTGAAGTTATATCTGAGCCTCCACAGAGGCGCTCAGTCTCTAAACTGTGCCATCCCCAGAGAGCAAAACTAAGTAGGGGGCTTGAAGGAGAAGAAGAAATAACTGGATGGAGCAGGGGGACCCCCCCCCCAGGACAGGGAGAGCCCCAGACAGCAGCTCCCTATTGTCTTGCCCAGGAGGTCTGTTTTTTGTCTCCCTGGGTTATGATAGCCTGATGCTTAAAATGGGATTCAGGGGTGTTGAAAGGCTGACACCCAGGGAATGGGAGTTTATCTGTCCTCTCTGAATGCTTTGGGACCCCAACGGGGTTCTGGCGGTACTCCGAATGTAGCCAATCTGTTTATTTGGGCTTCGTATCCTGGGAAGGGGTGGTTTGTGTGCAGCGATGCGTCTGGTGATGGAGAGAAGAAGATTTAAACAAGACATTCCGGCTCCCGAAACTCCTCCCCTTCTTCCTCCTTTAAATTTACAAATTTAAGTGGTATGATGTGACTGGGGATAAATACATGCATTTAACAGTGATCAAGCCAGGGTAAATAACAGATTGATCACCGTGAGCATTTACCATCTCCGGTGAGGCTTCCTTCTTTCGGTTACTTTGCATTATGCAATGAATTCTTACTGATGATAGTCATGTTCCTGCCTTGGGTGTCTGTCTACCTATGCCCTCTGGGTCCCTTCCTGGTTCCTCAGAGTTCCTTCCTGCTTCTTAGCACTTTCAGGCTGCTGTGGGATCTCCCGGATGAGCCCCAAGGGGAAGGCAGAGAGCACATGACTTGGCTTCAACCCCCATGGTTTTCTGTGCTTCACTGCTGGTCCTTATCTCAAGAGGGAGATTTTTACTGTTTGAGATTGGATCATGTGACCACTCCTTTATCGAGGTTAGAGAGTAGGAAGAACAGTAAAACAATGAGCTGATGGTTTAGGCTTATTATCCCAACTCCTTGTGAAGCCCAGAAGAGGGCTGAAGGTTCCCACAGAGTGAAGTCATAGCCAGCAGGGGCAACTTGAATTTTGGTTTGTTGTTTTTGTTTTCTGAGACAGGCTTCCTCTGTGTATCCCTGGCTGGCCTGAAACTCATAGACCTGTGTTGTGATTAAAGGCATGTGCCACCACCATTAAAGGCTGGCAACTTAAAATTTAAAACCCGAGAAGGGGCCAGGCAGTGGTGGTACACTCCTTTAACCCCAGAACTCAGGAGGCAGAGGCAGGAGGATCTCTGAGTTCAAGACCAGCCTGATCTACAAAGAGAGCTTCAGGACAGCCAGGGCTGTTACACAGAGAAACCCTATCTTGAAAAAGATCTAAAAGAATAAATAAAACTCCTAAAGGTAGTTCAGTGGTAAAGGAAGCTTTCATCTTCCAGAACTGCAAAACAAACAAACAAATAAAATAAGAACAAAGAACCTACCCAACTGATGGCTGGGTAGGACAGTGCACAGCTGTAGTTTTCTTATGGCTCAATTGTGGTCCCACCTCTTGCCCTGGTGCAGCCAGGAACACGAGAAGGGCTTCCAGCCTTGAGCCTTCTCTGAATGACTTGATTTTTCCATGCCCTCACCTTTTAAAAATGGCTAACCACTCCATCACCTGTTCCATCCCAGGGAGCTGCCGCAGCACAAATGCTGAAGAGCAAAGGCGCAGTACACGTACAGAGGGACAGTCTGAAACTCACTTCTGTGGCCAGCTGGAGCCTCCTGACTTCCAGTTTGGCTCCTCCCAGAGGGTCTGGCTCCCTTTCTGCATAGATATGAGACACTTCTTGAAGAACGCCCTGATTTCAACTTCAGCTAGAGTGAGCAGCAGCCAGTATAACCATCAGCTCACATGTAATCCTACGACATATAAATAGTATCTTAAAGACCTTTGCTGTGCCAAGTCTGGGGCAATGATATTTTATTTTAGATTTGTTCATCTCTTCCCTGAGAGGTGCATCAGCCTAGGAACAAAGTGATTTCTGCTCTCTGTAAGAAAAACCAGAGCCTTCTTTGGAGGAATTCCCATATTTTGTGCTCTTTGGGTTTTGGAAGAAAAGCCTCTTCACATCCTGAGATCTCACAGAAAAGCCAGAAGCTGTGTTTCTAGATAGCTGTAGTTTGTGTGCCTGGGGTCATGAATGTCACCTGGGTAAGAGGACTGTCAGTTTGATTAGGTCTCTCTTGGCCAAAATCTTGAGGCCTGGAGCAGATACTTGACCTCTTGGGATAGGGTCATATGGCTGGCTCCACTTGGGGTCTGTGGGAAGACAGCTGCAGGGGACACCTTTGCAGCTGCCCAGGTGATAAGGCATAAACAATGCCGAGAGCCCCTTGACAGAAGCACTGAGCAATGAAAAGGAAATAGAGGCATCCCTCCAGATTCATTCCACTGAATGAAAAGGGAAGAGATGTGGCTGGTCCGAGTGATGGTGGGGGAGAAGGTTTACTGTCGATATGCGGGAGAGCATAATCAGACACAGACATCTGGGAGAGTCCAGAGTGAACATGACCCTGAGCCATGTGGAAAGAGGGTATGGGGGAAAGGGAAGAGCCAGACCAAGAGGCCAGGAGAGAAAAGGGTAGCTGGAAGGCCAGGTAGCCAAAATGATTGGATTATATAGGGAGGGGAAGCTGGAGGAAGGGCAGTCTAGCGGGAGTTGGGGGTGTGCCGGTCTCTGTAACAGGTAGGGGCTGAGGGATGCTGGGAGAATCTGGTGGCTAAGTCTGATTTGATACATCAAATAGGTGCCTCAGCCATTTGTCCTGGAGTTGAGACCTAACATCCACTTCTAAGGATTTTTATCTCCTACGGTTCAATCAAGCACAGATTGAAAATATGTTTTTAAAAATTGTATCTGTATCAATTGTATATAGACTTTTTTTTTTTTTTATTCTCTGAGTACTGCAGCTTAACTTGTTATATAGCACTACCTTGTACCTGTAAGTCATGCAGAGATGCATTAAAGGGTACAGGAGGATGTGCGTCAGTTCTCTGCAAATGCTATCCCATCTGATATGAGGGCCATGAGCATTCACTGATATGGGTACTCTCTTCCAAGCAATGTCTGCACTTGGAAACTCCTGTGATAGCCTTGTGCTCTGGGCTGTGAATATTGTCTAACAGTGGTTGTCTTAATCATCCTTGTTAAGTTGGGGCTAGAATTAGGATTGAAGCTAGAAAATCAAGTGAGATGCTTGTTAGACCTCCAGTTTCAGGAAGAAGAATTCATACCATCTAGAGGTGGCATTAAAGATACAAAAGGATGTGTGGCAGTTCTCTGCAAACATCCTCCCATATTATATATTTTTGAATATATATAAACATTCCACCCAAATGTATATTTAGAAAAATGTCAGGTTCAAAAGGAAATACTCCCTATGGAGGTATTGTGCTCAGAAGTAATCAATTCTGAGGATATTGTATGTTGAAAATATGTATTTTTCTCCTCTGATACAGAAAAGAAAAGAAAGCAAGAGAAATAGAATTAAGTAAAGCTGTATTGGTACTTACTGAACAGAAGGACAGTGGTACTAGACTGGACAGAAGGACAGATTAGATGAAAAATGCCCCCAGTAAAATGATGCTAGAACATTCACTGAACAGACAGAAAGACTGGAGAAGAAGGTTGGAAACTTGAGTTTACCTAAAGTCAAGCTCAGTTTAGGGGGACATAACATTCACTTGCTACCTCAGTCCCCCTGGATACTGTGATGGTGGCACAATGATGTCATAGTCAGCTTCAGCCATCACAAATCTAGAGTCACCTAGGAAAAGGGAACCTCAACTGAAGAACTGAAGAGATCAGATTGGCAGATGACCAGTCTCTGAGGCATTTTCTTGATTGCTAATTGATCTAGGAGAGTTTAGCCCACTGTGGGTGGCGTCATCCCTAAGCAAGTGGGCCTGGACTGTATAAGAAATGTATCTGAACAATCTAGATAAAACAAGGCAGTAAGCAGAGTTGTCTGTGGTCTCCATTTTAGTTCTTGCCTCCAGGATCCTACCTCCAGGTTCTTTGCCTTGGCCTCTCTCACTGATGAACTATAACCTACCTGTGAGCTAGCATAAACTCCTCTTTAGTTTGATCTTGGTCAGTATTTTATCACACAAACAAAAATTAAACCAGACAGGTAGAACCCCTCTGATGCTGTGTTTTGCTGTTTGTGTCATACGTTATGACTGAATGCCCATCATATTGGCCTGTGTGTCTTTGCTTAGTCTGGAACATGGAGCAGCAGACACCTGACTTCATGGCTACTCTACTAGAAGGAGTGGGGCTGACAAAAAATGGCAGATTCCTCACATATGGCAAAGGAGTTCAAAGTCTGCATCATCAAAAGCCTTCCTCATAATGCCATCTTGATCTGTAGCATCTACAATGAAAAATGGCCAACACTGATGTCCTTATGACTCTGTTGAGAACATCCATGTCCAGGGTATTTCAAAGTTTTTCTCCTTTTCCTGATATTAATCACACAGTGCCCCCAAATCTGGAATATTCAGCTCTGTTGCTGTTTCTCCCTCTCTTTTAAATTTCAAAGTATTGTATTCAATCTATTAGATGACCCTTAAACACCACTGAACCAGTATTGCATGTGATGTTTGTTTATGTGTGTACGTGCATTCCTGTGTTTGCATGCAGTGACCTAGAGGTCGGTGTTAGTCTCCTGAGCCCTCGTCTTTTAGAAGCAATTGTCTTTTAGAAGACTAAATGTGTGGACATCTTAAGCTAAGTGATCTGAGCTAGCCCACAGTTAATGTACAATCCACTAATCTCAGCACTTGGGAGGCTGGGGAAGGAGAACTGAAGAGGTTCAAGCCAACTAGGACCATGAAACGAAATTTCAACCAGCCTTGGCAGCATAGTAAGACCTTCTTCCCCACACCTACTTTTGTTCCATAAGGCCCAGCTCATCTGCTTATTCGCTGTGTAGTCATTATTTATTACATGCTGTGGCTTAGTCTTATCATCTGTAAGATGGGATGACACTTATCTTCCAGGATTATCATAAGGATCAAATGAGTTAACACGTGTGTGTCACTGGTGACATTGGCTGCCTCGTAGGACATACTTAGTGATTGCTTTTTCTATCGACTATTACCATGTTTCTAGTTTCTGTCCCCTCTTGGTTCTATGTGCTGGAAAGCTCGGGATCACACTTGAGTACATTTCTCTCTTCCAGAGTCTGTTGATCCAGTTTCTTACTTTTTTCAGTCCCCTCTCTCCAGACTTATGCCATGGTTTTAGTTTTGGCCCCATCATCCCTCACGTGTGTGGCAGAAGCCACCCTCTAAATGGTTTATCGGCTTCCACATACATCTGGGTAATGAAAGGCTATGAAGCTATCTTCTGCGATCATCAAGCAGCTAACAGTCAAGTCTCCAATGGTAAGCTAGGAGATGCTCTAATAACTTTGCATCCTTTTCTGATGAACTGTCACACCCACCTCCCAATAGATGCTATTATCTTCTCCTTTTGCAGATGAGGAACGCAAGACACAGAGTTCTCACGTGACTAGTCTAGCAATAAGTGGCCTAGGGAAGATTCAAATCAAGGCTCCCTGAAGCACACATCTGTTTATGGTGCCAACTCTATACATGTGGTTATTGGAACAGCTAGCTGCCCAGTCTCCAAAATGGAAAAGCTTAGAATTTCAACTTTAGTGTATTTTCTGTTTGGTGCTGAGAAGGCCACCTAAGGTCTCACATATGCTATGCATGTATACTGGGCCATAGTCTCAGCCTCTGTAGCTTTAAAAACTAAAAGTGTGACGTGGATTGAGCTTGAATGCCATAAAACAGATGGATTAATGTTGTCGTCTGATTTTTTTGAAGATTATTTTATTGTATGCATATGAGTGTTTTGTTTGCATGCATGTATGCCACATGCAAGTCTGGTGCCTGTGGAGGCTAGAGGTTTGTGGAAGTGGAGTTACATATGGTTGTGAGCTGCCATGTGGGTGCTAGGAACAAAGCCTGGGTCCCCTGCAAGAGCAGCAAGTGCCCTTAAGCATTGCACCATCTTTCCAGGCCCAAAACATTTTTTTTTTTCTTGAAGTGTTGGAAGTCACTTAATACTGTAAATACTATGTTTGTATAATGCTTTTATTCTGTTTAAAATATTTAAAATTTCCCAGTTGTTCACATTTGATAGCTTCTGGCATAAATAGGATTTCTATAGCTAAATGCAAATATATACATATGTAAGATGTTTGTTTATGCTTATGTAAATGGTATATGTTTAAATATGTATTTGGTTTTTTCTCACTCTAACACACATTTCAGATCCATCTCTTTTTGTATCATTGCTTTTAACTAGCCTGTTTTCTTACTGGATTAATATTAGTAGTAGTAGTACTTGAGACAGGATCTTGCTATGTAATTCAAGCTGGCCTTGAACTTGAACTCCTCCTGCCTCAGCCTTTCCAGTCCTAGCCTACAGTGTCTATCACTACACCCAGCTCTGTTTTTCCTTTTCCAACTTCCCAGCCTTTCTTTTAGGTCCCTTTTCCCAGGTAGATTCACCCACGTGGCAGACTTACCCACCATGCAGTTCGTGTTCATTTCCAAGTTACCTCCTGGTGGGGAACGCTGTTTATAGTGTGCCTCTCTGATTCTGTGCTGCTGTCTTGCTGGCCCACTGGCTGCCAACCTTTCTCTCTTCACTTTTCCCTCTCTCTCTCATCCATCCCCCCCCACTTCCTCCTCGAGCACTATCCATTCTCCACAAAGAATCTGTGGGGAGCAGAGTCTGGGGTCCATTTGCTTTTGCTTTGCTTTGGGAACAGAAATACGGTGCTGTGAAGGGTGAGGCCACACAGTGCATTCTGCTCCTCAGGAGCAGCTATGAAGCAGGGCTGCGAGAGAGGGCATTTTGGGGGGGAGGGCTCTGAGATTTCTCATCTCAAGTCTCCACTTACCTCTTCCTGAGAACTGACAGCTACTTTCAGGGAACATTGGAGAAAAAATTTAAGTGCCAGGTTATGTAAGGGCTGGTGGCTGCCTAGTGGGAGGTAGACTGTGGAGGGTTTTTGAACAGTCCAGGAGAACTACATATAACGCACCCCTGTCATACTTGCTCCCCATTCCTCCCAGGTCCACCCTCCCACCCTTGTGCCTGCCCCCCAATATATATATATATATCAAGTATATATATATCAAGTCCAATCTGTGTTTCACATATACTCACTAGAGCATGGTCAAACTCCCAGCAACCATTCCCTTAAAGACAACAGAGTTCTTTCTCATCCCCAATCCTGGCCAGAAGCCATCAACTGTGAAGAGCTACACATTAGCATCTTATTCACAATTTTTAAGGATGATCTTCAATAGCTTTCTGTCTGGACTGTTTCGGGGGGGGGGGGGGGAGTGTCATCAAAGGGGCCTTCAATGTCTCTCTCAGCCATGAACCTGAAGTTATCAATATCACTGCAAAAGAAGCTTCCCTGCCCATAGCAGCCAGCAGCAGCAATGGATCATGGACATCAACATAGACCCTGGTGGCAGCCCTAACCATGAGCATCAATATGGCTTCAGACAGCAACATAGAGCATGGAGGTCTTTCCAGGAGGCTTAATCCAGAAAATGACCATTTCTTCACCTCGGCCATCTTTGCTATCTCCCCAATCAGGGTGATCATGCAGTTGAGCAGCACACGTGCCCTCAGGGACAGAGCCTGTGAGAACTTCAGGTCGCTGCTGACGCTGTCCCTATTCCACAATGACATGCTCCATTGTCTGCCACACACAGCCCTGTACTTGTTGCTGCTATTTGTCCCTAGAACCGCTTTCCTTGTCAAGCATGCACCACTCTCTCTGCCATCTTTCCCATCTCCCTATTCCGTATTCATTCATTAAAATGGCATTGCAAACTGCTATGTATCATACTCTACTTTCTTTGCTTAAACAGCTTTACATGCAAATACTTACTGCAATGAGTCGTCGGTCTGGCTCAAAGTTTCTGAAGTACCATAAATACTGGACACATCTCAGTTATCCTGTTGTCCAGGGTGATCTTGTGGCTGGGCAGTATGCTCAGGGACAGGATAGGAGTGAGCTCCAGGCCACCTCACACCTTGCTGCTCTAGGCCCCAGCATCCCCACTGGCTCCCCGGGGCTTTTCCCCCAGCAAGAATAAGGCTCCATCCTGAGAGCCAGGTCTGCAAGCTGACTGGCGACACAAGCCTAGTGGGTAGTGACAGGGCAAGGTGAGCACAGGGATGGTGCAAGCCTCCCTGCAGGCATCAGTGACATACTCCTTTTTTCGTTGCTGCCAGGGTCCCATACCATTCCCCCCTCTGTGTCTCTAGTTCTTCTTCTCCCCACTTGATGGGGGGCTCTATTCTGCCATGTGGTGATATTTTGTTTGTGTTCTAATAAAGCTTGCCTGAAGATCAGATGGCAGAGCTAGCCACTGGTTAACCATAGAGGTCTGGAGGTCTGTACAGACAGGAGACAGGACATGATATGGTTTGTGCAGAAGAGAGGAATATAGAGCAGGGGGAGGCAGGCGCTTCTCCCTTTCTGGTCTGAGGAGTCTAGAGGAAGTGACTGTGGCTAGCTCCTTAGCTTCTCTGATCTCTCAGCATTACACCAAAAATTAAATTAATTAAATAAATTCAAGTGACAGGTTACTTAAGAGCTAGTGACTGCCTAATGGTGGCACCTCCTAGACTGTGGAGGGTATTTGAACAGTCCAGAGAGGGTACTTTGCAGGCAAGGTGTGAGTGGAGCCACTTTTAACAGAAAGGTGACTTGTTAAGCTATGGTGGTAGGGGGATGGCAGAAATCACTGTAAGCTCTGCCAAAATGCTTCATTTCCTGACCACTCAACCCTTTGAAGAATGCATGCCCCTCCCCCGTCACAGTTCTAAAGAGTGAGGCTCTGGGGCCAGCACCTTTCCAGGCACATCTGACACCTGACAGTCTAGCTCTGTCCCCAGGAGGTGACTTCCTGTATCTTGTGCTCATCCACAGCCTGTATTGGGTTCTGTGGCCAGGAGAGACTGTCGTGTGTGTGTGTGTGTGTGTGTGTGTGTGTGTGTGTGTGTGTGTGTGTGTGTGTGTGTGTGTTACAAGGGTCCACTGTTATCAAGGATGGAGGCTGATCTCGGGGGGGGGGTACATGGAGAAGGTAGGATGTTTGAAAGTTGCATCCTTGTATGGTTGCCATCTCAGTCTCAGGAACACTACTAAACGTCGGATTCACTGGCTCTTTCAATGCACACCTGCTTGGCAATCTGATTTTCCTGGGGCGGAGTAGCTTCAGGGATGTTCCGCTTTGTCTCAACTGTTAACAGTCCGAAGCTCTTCCTAGAATCAGCATGCTTTCCCATGAGCACCAAGGGTAGCAACAGAAGGCCAGTTTCCAGGAAGGCAGCCACTTGATCCAGTCTAGTGAAACCCATTCGCCTCCCAGCCTCTGCACTCAACAGTCAGCCACATGACAGCCCTCCTCCTCCCCTGCAGCAGGGTGATAGTTTGCAAAGAGGCAGGATTGCCTAGAGCCTTTGAACATCCCCAGGCTTCCAACCCTGAGTTGGTTAAGATCAGCAAAGGAGCGGAGCGGCTTGTGAGGCCTGGGCTTGCTGGGTGGGCCAAGGAAAGGCCCCTTCCTTCAGGGGGGGTTCTTCCCTCTCTGCTAAGCTCCAAGTCCTGTGAAACCAGTAGGAAACAATGACTATGAGGTTGGCAGGTAGTTGTCAGGTACTTCCTACCCTGGCTGCGGCCTTTGATTAGATGGGGGTGGGGGCAGATTGCATTCTTTGGAGACTCATGAATATGCTGGGTGAGTGGCTTGTGATTCGATGAGGCTCTTTTATAACCATAACTGCCTCCCCAGGAGAACCAATAAATAATGTGGCCATTCCAGCAGGGCCCTCTTTCCATAGCTGCCCCAGAAGTTTCTGGCCCCCACTGGTGGCGTCTCCGGTTTCAATTTCCATGTCCTCTTGCTTTTTGTAACTCAAGGAGCTCCTGAGCTCAGGAACAGCTGACACCCAGACAGATCCTAGTGGTGGCACCTGGAGAAGGGGTGGATGGGCAATGACTTGCCAGCTTGCTCTGGGGCACCCTGTCCCTCACTGCTATGAGTCATTTGAAGGGTTAGCAAGAGTGTACCATGGGTGAGCACTTGGGAGGGAGTATCTTTGGTGCCAAACTCAGGGAATGTGGCAAAGCCCTGTGTGTGAGGATGGGCGCGGATGAGCCCTGCTCAATGAAGAGTTACAGACAGCCCTGGAGTCTTTACAGATCATTACCTCCGGAGGGTGCTGGCCTTGTCTCCAGGGACTTGTCACCCTGAAATCAGCAGGCATTTCAAATGTGGTTAGGAGATAGGGCTTTGCATCCAGGAGCACTGTATTGTTTCAGAGGGTGCTGTGTTGAAGTTGGATATTTCATTTAATTGCAGGCAGCATGTGTTGCATTGCATTCAGAGTGTTTCATTGCATTCAGGGGGCATTGCATACTGCATTTAGGCATACACATGGCTAGATTGTGAATTTGTGGAACCTTTGAATACCTACTAAGCCCAAACTCTATTTAACAGACGAGGGACCTAAAGCCAGAGAAGAATCGGAAGTGAAGGTTGAGATAGCCTCCTTGCATATTCTCAGGTTCCTTAGCCTCACACCCCTGCAGCTCCACATTGCACCTGCAACAAGAGTGGGTAGTGTGAGCATGAGCCGGGACAGGGCATGAGGGGATGAAAGACAGCAGAGTCCAGGAACGTTACCTCTGACTTTGGCTCTGTCCCTTCCATCCCCTCGTTCTGCCATGTGCACACACATCTCCTTCCAACACTATTGGCTTTTTCCTTCCTGGCCAATACAAAACCTTCACTGACTTTACCCTGGGGGAAAGGGATTAGGCTTGTCCAAGTTTGTGGCTGGAAAGAGCACTACAGCCATCTTCCTGCATCCAGCTGTCTTTTTATTACTGTGTGCTTGGAATGAAGGAGCCAAACATGTCACCAGGGAGTGCCTGGCAGTGCAGACACTCATGGCAGAGTGTTACTGTAGCCAAGAAGTCTTCAAGCTCTGATTTATCCTATGGCCGAGAGCCGGGTGGAAAGTTCTGAGAACACTGCTAGGGATGAAACAGGCACAAAAGCAGTTCCCTGGCTCGGAGGGGCGACTTCCCTCAGAGCTCTGGAATGCCACGCATCTGTTTATCTCTTGCCCTGTCTGCCCACCAATGTTACGTGCCTCTGCTACCCCTGTGGACTCAATGTGCCATGGCATTTAATAAATGTTAAAAAATAGTAACATCAGAGCCTGTGGCACTGGGTTCCTTCTACTGTCACAAAGGTTCCTTCTTGGTGAGGCCTGATTGACTGAGTCAGGGAATTCTAGAGAGAAGCCAAAGCCAGAGATGAGTTTGTCCCTCACCTGGCTCATTTGCTGAGGTCACAGTGAAATGAACAAGGCCGGGGTGTTTGGACTGACATGTCTAGGATGCTTGCCTTATTTATTTATTTTTAACACGAGAGTGACTTCGGCTGCTCCATTTTCTTCTCTCATGAGCAGGCACATTCTACTCAGTCTAGGCATAGACATGTCCGTCCTCTGGAGGATGAGGGCTGTGGGGCGTATGTGGGTGGGTGGAGTTCTGTAACCCTCCCTTGCCTGCCCTTTGCGGGATGAGTTTGACCATTGTTCAACCGACTTCCCAGACTGCTGGCCATTGTGCAGGGACTGGGGTTTTCCTGCCTGTCTGTGCTGTGGGCTCTCTTCTCTTCCTTCTTAGTGGTGATGTGTGTGTGTGTGGGGGGGTGGGGGTGGGACACAGCCTTGTCTTTATCCACAGGCCTGTGTGGAAGGCTTCAGCAAAGTGCCTCTGCAGCCATCCTTCCCCTTGACCAGTCTCCTCATGTTCTTATAGTTAGGGATGGAACACAAGTTTCTTGTGATGACTCATTTTACCTACTTCTGCAGGCAGTTCTGCTTTGGAAAGGACCAGGAAGCAGACCTGATCAGTGGCTATAGGGTTACAAGACTTGGCATTTCCAGGCCTCAATGTTGACTCCCACAGAGAGCTCACCTTGAGAGACAGGTGCCCTGGGAGACGCCCAGCACCTTCTAGACCTTTCTGTCTCTATCAGAGCCCCGTGAGAAGCTTGCTTTACCAGAGAAGAAATGGAGACCCAGGAAACTTTCCCTCACATGGTCATCAGCAATAGATTATTTTCTGAGGACCCTGGGTACTATAGATCTTGAATTGTTAGAGTAACCGACCAAGGCCCTCAGCTTTGGCTAGACAGGAAGGCAGGCAACGCTTCCAAATGCTCCTCCCTCCCTTCTGCTTCCTTCCTTCACCATTGTGTATCTACTGCCTTTGATCTTCACAGCAGCACACTGTTACTTGAGTCATGTTCCTGGGAAAGGCAGACAGAGATCTGGGGATCAAGAAGAGATGAGAAGTCATGGGGTTGTCAGGGGGACAGGCTTTGAACACAGCCTTGGGAGACCATAATGTGCACTTCCTGATAGCTCTTGTGGTCTATCAATGGGGGGCATGAAGGAGGAAACCTGGATAACTGTAGAATTGGCAATCCAGTGTGCTGAAATATGGTACCTGAGAGGGCTGCTCCTACATAATCGTTTCAGGACACCATTCCCACCTGCTTCTGCAGCCTAGTGGCTGTGACCAGGAGGTAGGGAAGAAGGCACTGGTACAAGAGGGCTAGTGTTTGGCTAAATAAGGCTGAGTGCAGCTCACATTTGTCCTCATCTTGGTGAACGTGTTGATCAGCTTTCCATCACTGTAACAGACACCTGGAGAAGTCAGTTTATAGGAGAGAAAGGTTTCTGTCACTGCTTGGAGGTTTCAGTTCATGATCATTTGGGTCATTGCTTTGGGACCTGTGGTAAGGCAAATAGACCATGAAGGAAGTATATAACAGAGGAGACTACCTACTTCATAGCAGCCAAACACACACATACACACACACTCACACAAACACACTTACACTCATATACACACTCACACACACAAACATGTGCACTCACACACACTCATACACACATACTCACACTCACATGTACAGTCACACATGCACACTCACACACACTATACTCACACACTCACACATGTACACTCACACACATGCACTCATACACTGACACATGCACACTCCCACACTCATACACACACACTCACAATGTACTCTCTCACACACACACGCGTGCACACACATATGGACATACGCACGCTCACACACGCAAACTCACACATACATACACATACACTCACATTCACATACACTCACACTCATACACACACTCATAGTGCATACTCGCACACACTCACAAATGCGCACGCGCGCACACACACACACACACACACACACACACACACACACACACACACACACGGGGGCTGGGGGTTGTTTAAGGAAAAGGAGGAAGTAGAGTAGGGAAGAAGGAAGGACTGGAATCTCTATCCCCTTTCACGGCCCTTCCTCCAATGACCTACCTTCCACCTACCAGGCTCCATGTCCAAAGCATCTTGGGGACCAGTGAACCAGTTATTCACATATGTGCCCTTGGGGTATAGGAAGGCCATAAACCATACAGCCAAACTCTAGAGCCCCAAGCTCAATTGTGAGCCAGGAGGGGGGGTGTTTCTGGTGGGGTGAGGTGAGGGCAGAGGGCAGGACTGTGAAGTGTGCAGGGGTTTCCAGCCCGACTTTATAAGAATGTCTCCAGAGTATTGAAGATTCTTGTGCGCACGGAACTCCTTTGTGTGTTCGTGTTCATACACATCTGCAAGCCTCCTCCAGTTCTATGAGAGTGTGGTCTCCTCTTCAGCTTCATTCTCGTGGGCTCCATTTTACAAACGAGGCCAGTAAGGAACAGAGGGGCAAGGCCGCATAGCTGGGAAATATGCAGCTGTGATGCTAACTTGTCTTGTAGTTTAGGGAGGTTAAAGCAGTTATCCTTTAGCTTCCTACCCACTTCTCCCTCCTCCCTCTCTCTCCCTCTCTCTCCCTCTCTCCCTCTCTCTCGTCTTTTAAATATGTGCCTTTCCTTTAACTTCAAGGCCAAATCAGGGAGTCTAGGGGGATGGAATCAACATAAAATTCCCAGGAGTGTGTGAGCATCTTGGTGTGGTGTGTGTGTATGATGTATGTGGTCTGTAGTGCCATATGTATGTATGTGTGTGCGGTGAAGTATGTGCAATGTTGTGTGGTATGTGTGTGTGCATGGTGTGTGGTATGAGGTATGTGTGTGTGCATGTATACGATGTGTGTATGCATATGAATAATGCATATATATGTGTGTGGTATGGGTCTTGTGTAGTGTATGTGCATGTATTGAGATGAAAATTGCCCCAGGATAGTGTCTAGATCCTGGACCTTAAAGGTCACCTTTCTCCACCCTCTTTTATTCATTCTCAAATCCTCCGTGGTTAGGTTCCTTGTTATGAGTGTGGAGAAACTGCCAAGCCTGAGCTCACCTGAGGCATTGTGCCAACTTGCTGTTGAAGAAGCAGCTTTGTGCATCCCTTACACCTGTGCCTGATGGGAACTGGGGGTAGGAGGAGCAGAACAGAGAAGAGCTGGTGTTGGGTGTGGGTTCCACGGCCCTGGGCATGCTCTACGTGCCCCACCCTCTTGACAAAGGGGAGCCCCGTGTGAGTCAGACTCAAGCCTGCCTCACCTGCCCAGCTCTTTTTCTATCTGTTCTTGCCACCTCTTTCTCATCCTATTTATCACTCATTTGTGTCAGGGTGAATCTGTACCGTATGCTGGACCATATTGGGTTTCTCTTGTGACGAGCTCCATTGCAAACTGTGGAATCACAAGTGGCCTCCATAGCAGTGGCTTGAACAATATACGTCAGCAGCACATCCAAGGGTGATGGTCAGATGCTGTGCACTGGGTCTTGTCTTAGATTCTACCAACTGCACATGGAAATATTCAGAATAGAGTCTAGGTTTGCCCTGGTCAGGCATAGACTTCTCCTCTTGCTATTATTTCCTGAATGATATACCAGAACAAAAATCACATAACGTTTCCCCGTGTTATTTATTATGAGCCATCTAGAGGTGGTTTAAAGTATTCTTGAGAATGTGCATAGCTTATATGCAAATAACGTATGTTTACAGAAGACACTGTAACACAGATCTTGGTGACTGTGTGGGTGCAGGGACCTAAAGACCCCTAAAGACACCAAGGGACAAAAGAATATGTGACTTAGGGTTGATTGTAGATACAGTAACTCTAATGCAGAAATTAATCTTTAATTTCTTGAGATTTGGCATCACCGCATAGCTTCTGCTGGCCTCGACACACATGGCTTTTGTATTTCCATAAAAATCTTCCTGCCACTGGTTCCTAGTGCTGAGGTTACAGGCATGTGAAGAAATCAATCTTTTCAGCCACAAGCAAGTGTTCAAGAAAAAGTCGGTTAATACAGAAAAACTGTTTTATGTCTGAACATCAAGCAGTTAGTTGCAGATTGAGAACCTGAGAGTCCTCTGTAATCAAGATATCAATGCTGGTATTTGCCAAACCAGGCTAGCTTGAAAGGTGGGGCAGTTTGCAAAGCAGAATAAATCACTAAACTAGGACGATGGAAAAATCAGCAACAAGACACTGACTGAGATCTATCCCTTTGCAGCGGCTGGTTGAAGGAGTAGCTGTTGTAGACTGGATATACTGCACAGCTCCAGATGTGCACAGCTCCAGATGTGCACAGCTCCAGATGTGCTCTTTGTAGCGACAATGTGCTGGGTAACTCTGGAGCAGCAGTTCTCAACCTGTGGGTCTCAACTCCTTGACAAACCTCGACCTCCAAAAATACAGTTCCTAACAGTGGGCATGTATAATAGTAAAGTCATAGCTGTGAAGTAGCAACAAAATAATTCATGCTCAGGGTAATATCTTGCAGAATTAGAATAATGCCACACTTGGTCACTGGCATTGGTGCTTTTCACCAGATCTCAGATCTCACACTTGGACTTGCACTTATCTTTATGTGTATAAGTGTTCCTCAAATGGTGATGGGTTGATGCACAGATGAACCATGAGTTCTAGATGTTGAAATTTTGAAAATGTCTCCAGCCACCTTACCTAGTGTGTTGCTTCTCATGATTGCATCTAGATGTTGCATCCCATTGCCATTGCCCGGCAGATAGGGTGGTCGAGAATCAGCTTCACATTGCTTCACGTGGTGGTTTCACAGGTTTCATGGAAACCTTGACCTCGATGCTTTGAACCTGTAGTGAGGTGGCAACTTGTTCACTTCCTGGTCCCCAGAAAACAAGAAGAGGGTCAGGAAGGGTGCAAGTCCCAGTATCCTTCAAGGGCACACCCCCCAACGACCTCCCCATCCCTAGATAAACCTGGGGAACAACCAATCTGTCCTCAAGTCCTATAATTTGTCACTTTGAAAGTGTTGTATAGATGGAAATTTATTCTTTTGTAAATGACCAGTCAAATCTGTAGAGTGTAATCCCCATTGTTCTTCCTATTTAAGAAGAGGTTAGACTTTCATTTTTCAGTCACTAGAAATCAGCTCCCTACAGGGTCTTTGACACCCAGGGGTCGGTCTAAATTGGGGTTAGGGGTTCTGCCCGTTGTTTTTTTATGAGGTCATTCCTGGTCACCTTCCTGCAAGTGGCAGAAATGCTGTGGTGCAGAGAGGCATCCAAGACATCCGATTCTAAAATATTCCTCATGGAATATTATGATGAGCCTTTAACAGCCTTATGCTTGGGCAAGCACAGTTGCAGCTCAGATAGCTGTTTGGCTGCCTGAGGCTACAACCCTTTTGCCCGATCATTGTTCCTTCTTTATTTTTAAAGCAAGGACCTTAGATATCTTTCAATCATTCCTGTGTGGGCCAGGCATCCAGGGTGGTATTTTATAAGACTCTTGTGTTCTAGGTATTCTGTTAAGGCCTCATGGAGCCAAACTATATATATATATATGCTGTCTTTGGAATCCCTTCTTTTCTGGGGTTCTCCCTCACTGTCACCCATATATACTGTATTCTCTGCATGTTCCCACCAGGTGACCAGTCCCCGGGACCAGGAGCATCATCTTGTTACAGAGAGCCACACATGACCCAGAGGTCTACCCACTAAGTTGCTTTGATTGTCCCCCTATGCTTGGGCATAGTGTAAACTATGGCTGTTTATGGTCCATTTTAGATTCCTTTCTGCTACAGTTTGAATGGTGAGCGACCTCAGTAGCCCAAGTGTTAAGGCTCAGTTCTCTGGGTAATCCCAGTGGGGAACGGTGGGCTCTTTAAAAGTTTGTACCAACTCAAAAGCAAGCAAACAAAATTGGGTGAGGAGGCAGAAGTGGAAGTGTGTCAAGTCTGAGGCTAGCCTGAACTACATAGTAAGACTTTGTCTCAAAACAAAACCACAAAAATAACAACAGGAGGTAGTGTCCAGTGGAAAGATGTTAAGTTATTGGGATCACACCTTTAAACCAGATATTGGGACCCTGGGCCCCCTCTTCTTCTTCTGCTTCTGCTTACCTAGCAGAAGACAAGCAGCTTTGCCCTCCATGTGCTGATGTCATAATGCACTGCCTCACCACAGGCCCCAAAGCCTCCCAAATTATCTTTATAATTTGATGGTTTCAAGTTCGTTACTGTAACTAGAAGATGACCAGCACAGCCTGCATATGTTCTTTGTATTTTCCTTGATGCCCACCCTTTACTACAAGCAAGTGCTACCTGGGTTACTGGATGCAAGTTGCCTTCATGATTGGAATCTCCTTGCCTAGCAACCACAGCCACCTTGGGTATTCACTGTGGAAGACTTGGAGAGAAATACACACAATAATAATCAGCACCTTAGCATTTTCAGGACTTACAGATGAATGGAGAGGAACTCATTGTCCTAAATCTCCAGCTGAGTATGAGGTTCAGGAAATTCCCCTTTGAGATGAATAGGCTCAATGATCTGGTGAGATTAGGTTTCGGGTGACATAATATAATTGGCCTATTATCTGAGAAGTCTGGACCAAATAGCCATGACCCGGTGCTGAAGGGCTCCAACACAGACATGGATGATTCAGGCACCAGTGAGCTGTTAAGTCTGCAGGAAAACACTCAGGAATATGATCAGTCTGATGAGTGAGGCTCCATGCCACCTATGGTGTTAGAGCTGTGTCAGTATGCCTGTGGCCTAGTGTGGAGAAGTGACAAACTTGGTTTCAACTTGGCTTCCATACTAATGAATAAGACACAGCTATTTTATATGCAAAATTCTCCAGTATTAGATTAGAATAGTATACTAGATTGGATAGTTACAAGTCAGTCCCACGGTGGGGGTGTGTGGCTAATATTGTGGCCAAGTATACCATATCCTGTCACTTGGATACTTTACTCATTAAGGCAAATGATAATGGTGTTATGAGAATGTCACTAAAATTGTGCTGGCCCCTTGAAAATTGGAAGACAAGAGTCTGCATTTGACTTTTTAAGAAAAGGTTAGACCAGAACTCAAACACAGAAGTCAGAGAAGAGAAACCTGCCACTGTGCCAATGCCACTGGATGGAAGCCATGCGACTGACTGAACTTGAATTCACACAGGCCAGCAGGCTTTTCAGTGATTTAGGGAAATTTATTAGTTACCAATGCAGTGAGTCTTTGTCCTTCTATAGTCTACTTTGGAAACTCCCTCTTTCAGGCCAGTGGGGTAAAAGATGAAGTAGTGCATCCTTCATGGGAAAATACCGATTCCTCTAATGGTGAATTCCAAATTCAAGCAGACCAGGTTATTGCCATATTCAGGGAACCTCGGCCTTAACTCACACTGGGAAATATATTGTTTAAGGTAAACACACCGAAGCTCTTGGGTCTATTAGAGAGACTGAGCTCAGTGTTTTTCCCAAGTAGCAAATGTCCCCACTAGAAGCCCAGCAAAGGCTTGCATGATTCATACCACAGCCCAGATACCTATAAGACTCTAAAATGAATTAGGTTCTAGAGACCATGATGTGAGCAAAGCCTGACTTAAAATGCCTGCAAACTTCTATAGATTTGTATTTTCTCCTTATTATAGATACTGACATTTCACTGTGGAAATATTTACCTGTGGGCTTGGGGAGGGAATTACCCAGTCGTATGATATATACACAATCATCTTTCTTTAAAAGGCAGGATTTGCTGATTAATACACTTCTGAGAGTTTGGAGAAAAGATTGTGAACCTGGGACACATTTAGCACATATTTTTTCCCTATTGCATAAACGTGATGTTTTGGAGGAGGGGTGGGGCGAAGGGTGGATTATGGAGGATGACTTGCGACCAGATGGCTCAGCTTGTCAAGTCGTCTCAGTCCTTTACAACTGAAAAAGTTCAAGGTGCAATGCAGTGTTCATACCTATAAACCCAGCACTGAAAAAGCCGTGGCAGGATTGTGAGTTCAAGGCCAGCTTGAGCTACATAATGAAAGCCTATCCAAATAAACAGACAGACACAGAGCCTTAAAGTAAATAGCCCATGTTGAAACCCAGAGTTCCATGTTTCTTCTGTCTGTTCTATGTCAGAGCCAGAACATCAGTAACATATGTTTTTACATAGTCTGGACCCAGAGGTAACTGTCCTGATGTCCTTTCCTGACTTGTCTATGCATATCTGGCCACACTGGAGAGGGAGAGGGTGGCAAGTGCTTAGCTTATTGTGGGAAGGTTTCTAAAGGAGTGTGTGAGGGCTTATGGAAAATCTAGAGTCTCAAGTTCATGTTCACTGCTTAATTTATAGTATATTCATTTGCCCAGTTAACACTATTATGCACCTTTTGCAATAAAGAAAGAAATCTGAACTCTGTTTTTTAGACAATGTTTCAAAGAATCTAAGATATATGAGTGGATTTTAGAGGAAGATTTCCATGATTGTCAGTCTAGAAAATGAAGTATTAGATAGAGCTGAACAGGCTTCACTACCATAGCCTTTTCTGAGTTCTTAATGGTTGTACACAATAAGTATCTAGAGGACCATTAGCAAGAGGCCCAGTGTGCTCAGCAATCTTTCTCAGAACAGATGACTTTCTCTGAGGCTGTAATGATGGAGGAGGTACAGAGCTCAATGACACTACATAGCCTTGGGGAAATTCTCCATCATGCTCAGGCTCAGTGCATACAGGGACTCCAATCTCTTGCTGACTTCTCTGATCATACCATGCATGGGTGGAGTGGGGAGGGGGAGTATGTGAGGCCACGTGGGATCATAGCAAAAAGAGTGTGATTTGGGGGTGGGTCACCTAATCTCAAATAGAGACAGCCCTTAGGAACAATCTCCACTGAACCTTTGAGGTCTCTCGGCAGGCTGCTTGCTGGGATCAGGCTGCACGAAGTAGAGAATATCACTGCTCTCTGACCTACTGGAGTTTTGAAAGCCTTGAGTTCTTCTGACCCAAGAATACACACAGAGAGAGGAGTCCTTACTTATCTTACATTTCACTAAGGTTGCTTCCAGAAAAATCATCAACCACCCTCCAATGTCTTATTTTAAATCACTGCTCTCCAATGTTATAGTGTTAATTTCTCCATGTAGATCCAGCCCTTGTACGTAACTCTTCACAGGACAGCTTTGTGCACAACCATATGAAGGTAGGCTCTAGATCCTTCTGTGATTTTTTTTTTACGTGTGACGTTAAGTTTTGGCTGTACCATGTTTTGCTGTCCCATTGTTTGGAGCTCTGGAGGTGATCACCCCTACTATCACTGACTGGCTCTCACATGGGAATTCTGTCCTATATCTCTGACTTTGCTGTGCCCTCATCTCCTCAGAGGATGATGGAGACTTATGAATATTGATGGAGAAATAAATACCTGTCATAGTGGAAATATTCCTGGCATGAAAATGGTAGTACTTGTGACATAACTATTTCCCCAGCTGTCACTCAAGTAAATAGTGTGTGTGCGTGTGTGTACTTATGTGTGCGAGTGTGTGTGAGTGAATGTGAGTGCATATGTGTGTGTGTGTGTGTGTGCACGTGTGTGTCTAATATATTGTCAAGCAGAGAATAATTTCTAGAGTGGAAACCTCTTTGGTCTACTATGCTTCTGGCAGTTGGGGACCTCACCAGAAGGGCACAGTGCTTGCAGAATGCATTTATGGCCTCTGAGAAGGAAGGAACCAGGTGGGAGAGAACGGAGGATGGGAAAGACTTTGAATTGGCAGGACAGAGAGTCACTTCTGTTCTTTCCTTACCATAGAGGCCAAGAGACCTGACAAATGGTTTCCTACTCCATTCTTTTCAAGTACGGTAGGTTCTGTGTACCCATGGGTTCTGCATCCTTGAACTCAACTAAGTACAGATCAGAAACATTGAAAAAGAAAATTGCATCAAGACTGAACAGGATCAGGCTTGTTCTCATAGTTTCCTACACAGTGCAGTGTCAAATGCTTTAAACGTCATTTCTAGTAGGTATTTTGAGAAATCTAGAGCTGATTTGAAATAGGTAAAGGCATGTGAGCAAGTTCTACATAAATACTCATTCTATACAAGGTCTTCAGCATCTGTAGATTTGGGTATTTGTGGGATTCTAGAAGCAAATATTCACAGATATATGGGGATTTTCTCCCTTCCCCATTCCCTAAGGCTATCTCTCCCCTCCTTCTCCCCTCTCTCCCTCCCTCCCTCTCTCCCTCCCTCCCTCCCTCCTTCCCTCTCTCCCTCCCTCCCTCCTTCCCTCCCTTCCTCTTTCTTGTCTGTGTGAATGAATCAGATGATTGTTCAGAATTTTTGGAACATGTCTGGTGATGTAGTTTGGATATGGATCACTCACCAGTGACACTATAGGGAGGTGGTGGGAACTGTAGGAGGAAGGACCACGTGTGATGACTTGGGCCCCCAGAGGAGTGCCCTTGAGTAGGCCTGTGCTGTGGGTGGGTTTCTCCTCTCCCTGCACCCTCAGCTTGCTGCTTCACCAAATGCTCCCTGATACTATGAGTGACTTCAACGCAGGCCCAAAAGCAAAGGGGTCAACTTTCCAGGGAATGTGAGGCAAATGAACCTTTCAACTCCTTCCAAGCTGTTTATCTCAGGCATTTGTTATGGTAACAGAAAGCTAGCATGTTAGTGTGGACAAACATAGTTCACTATCTTCCCTTCCTTCCTTCCTTCCTTCCTTCCTTCCTTCCTTCCTTCCTTCCTTCCTTCCTTCCTTCCTTCCTTCCTTCCTTCTTTCCTTCCTTCCTTCCTTCCTCTCTCTTTTTTCTTTCTTTCTTTTTAAACAAGAACTATTCTCTTTTTGATTTTTAAAAGAGACCTTCTATTTTTATTTATGCTTATGTGTATGCGCACATGCGCATGTGTGAGGGTGCCTGTGGAGGTCAGAAGAGGGTGTCAGATCTCCCGGAGTTATAGTTATGGGCCATCATGAGCCCTTGAAGTAGGTGCTGGGAACCGAACTCTGGTCACCAGCAAAGGCAGCAAGTGCTCTTTAACTACGGAGCCATCTTTTTTGCCCTCACCACGATTCCCCCCACCCCCTGTGATTCTTTATAACTCATAAACCTGTGTCCTTTAGGAGTGAGATATTCCCATAATTGGGCCTGGGCGCACCTGGTTAGATCTGTATGCTACTGATAGTGAAGTCTCCTGACGCTTTCAAGACAGTCCACAAAACCTCAAGTTCCTCTCCCTGTGAGTTTCCTCTGTTCCTGGGCCTTATCCTCCCACTTCCTGCATTTCCTCCCACCCCCAGGGGCCATGACATATGGGGGAAGAGGACCATAGTCCAGAGTAAAGAGCATGGGGCTTGCAACCAGGAGATAAGGTTTACATCCCAGCATAGACGCTCATTATCATGTGGTCTTGGGCAAATTGCCTGGCTTTGCAGTTTTAAAGGGCCCCAGAACCATTAATGCTTTCTTCCTGGTAGGGATTCCCATGTGAATCTCAGGGCAGGAAGCTCAGCACTGCATCTAAACTGTGACCACACAGCCCCTCTTCTAGAGGTTCGCAATCTGGTAAGGCCAGGGATGCTTTGGCAGGTGGACAGAGCCAGCCAATGCTCACATCATATTTCACCAACGCCACAATAATGATGACAATCACCATCCTTATGCTCTTTAGCACCTTTTAATCAATGTATCAATTAAAAGAAACCCACAGACTCATTACACCATTAGCCAAGGGTCTGGGTTTGAGATTTGACAAGAAGCTGAAGTTTTGCCTCAGTTTTCCCCTCATGGAAGAGGGTGGCACATGCCTCTACAACAGGAAGGCCTTTCAGGTTCTCTGGGTCGGGTACTAATTTTGTAGCAAAAGAAGCTAAAGTTTGCAGTCGAACTCTGGATCAGACCCAAGTCAAACGACATCAAAGCCCAAGTGGGTGAGTCATCTAGGAAGCCTCCCTTGACTTAGTGGCCTGCAGATCAGAGAAGCAGGACAGGAGATAGCCACTCCCTTGGCACTCAGCCTCAGGGGGTACATGAGCAAATCAAACCTGCCTAAGTGACTTACGGTCTTGGATTGACCAATCAGGTAGCTGAGGCCTTATCATGGGATGCTCTTGTTCTGCTGTGGATCCAGCTACCTGGCTTATCATGTGCCAGTTACAGAAGTCCCTACATATGAATGACAGCCCTCTGTTTTATCTTTAATTCCTGAGCATAGGAATGAATGTATTGGAAAAAGAAAGAACAGCAAAAAAGACTACAGATTTTATGAATATTTTCTTAGGGATGATCCAACAGTGGAGAGAAAGATGGCCCATGAGGCTGAGAATGTCTAGGCTTTTAAAACACAGACACATAGACAACCATCCCTGATGACTGTTGAGAAGAGAATTAATCCTTGGAAGTCCTGGGCATGCCATGGTTTTTCACGATGTGCTGAGCTCTTGTTAATGAGTGCGTGGTACATCCGAGGGTGGATTCTGGCTCAAAGGAAGAAATGGTGATGGCCAAGAGGGTGTGTCTTACACAGCAACAACTGAGCCATTGTCCTGCCCCCTCCCCCAGCACACCCCCTTCCCCCTGTCACTGGATCCCACGGCTTAGCAGTCAGTGTGATAAGGTTGCACAGCTTTCTTCTTCAGGCTAGAAATGCGTCTTCTGCCTCTCTACCCCCTCCGGCCCCTCCTCTCCACTTCCTTTTTCCTTCTCTTCCTCAACTCCCTCTCCTTCTTTCTCTCCTTTTCCACCTCCCCTCTCCTTTCCAGTTCCTCCTCTGCAGTCTTCATAAGTCCTACATAGAACCCAATCCTCTCTCCGCTTTGGAAGACACCATTTCAAAAAGCAACCCTGGCTGAAGCAGTCTCAAGACGGAAGGAGTCCAGAAGGACAGGAGTCATTTCCAGGGAGGAGCAGACTAAGAAAAGGCTTACTTTGACCTCACCTGTCCCTCTGGCCGCAAAGGACCATTTAACTGGAACATTCTAGACCACACCCAGCCTCCAAACCACAGGGCTCCCTCCTTGTCTTCCTCCTGGCCCAGATCATTTTTTAGGGGGTTGATTGTGGGTTTTGTTTCCAAAGCAAAGTATCTCTTTCTTAACATTCTACCTTCCTGTGGCAAGAAAGACTGAATCACAATGGTGTGATTTATATTATTCCCCATTGAGTCATTGGGAGCTTCTGGGTAGAAACAAAGAGAGCTTGAGTTTACAGTGGCCAGGTCAGGTCTCTGATTGGCAGAGAACAGTGCCTGGAGATCCATGCTCGACATCTGGATTAGCATCTTCTTTCTGCTGTAAACTGAGTCCCCCAACCTCACTCAGAGGTTACTCCCTGTGGCCACAACTGTGCCAGGTTTCCAGCATCACCTACATCTGGATCAAGAGGAGCCCAGGAACTTACTCCCACACAGCTTCAGTGTGGCCACCTTTACTTTTTCCCAGGTTCAGTTCAGGTCACAGAATGCGGGACAGACCCTAACAGCATGCCAGAGAGTTGGATTAAAACCATTGTTTCCACTGTGACTTCTGTGCTTCCTCCTGAGGACACGGGGCTCCTCATTCTCATACTTCCACTTCCTCTCTCTTGCCACTTCCGGCCATGAAGTGTGGCTCTGCTCGGCTTGCGCTCCTTCCATGATGAACTGATTTTAGGCAAAAACCTTCAGAATCATGAGCCAAAGAACCTTTTCTCTTTATAAGTTGGTGGCCTCGGGTATTTGTTCTAGCGACAGACTGCTGACTAATATATCCCTTAAGATAAAGCCTGTCGATTCATTTTTGTCATTTTGACACAAACTAGAGTCACTTTGGAAGAGGGACCCTCAGCTGAGGAATTGCCTCCATCAGATTGGCCTGTAGGCAAGACTGTAGGATATTTTCTTGATTAATGATTGATATAGAAGGGCAGAGCCCACGGTGGGCGGTGCCATCCCTGGGCAGGAGGTCCTAGGTTGTATAAGAAATCAGACTGAGTAAGCCATGGAGCATAATGCTATAAAGTGTGTCCCTCCATGTTTTCTGTCTACTTCAGTTTCTGCCTTCAGGTTCCTGCCTTCAGTTCCCGCTCTGGGTTCCCTTCATGATGGCCTGTAATGTGAAATAAACCCTTTTCTTTCCGTGTTGTTCATTATTAAGAACATAACTTAAGAAACCATTCTGTGTAACTCAAAAATCATGGTGTAACCTAAACACCCTTTTATGTAATTTGAAATTATATGAAGCCTGAGCTTGCCACTGCGTGAGCCAATAAGAGCTGGTCCTCAAGCTAGACCACCCAACAGCTCAAGTTAACCTAGTTCAGGGTAAGCCTTGATATGCTTGTGAACCAGCTCCAAGCTGTGAACCCTGATCAGTCAAAGCTAACACCCAATGAAATGATGTGGAAATTGAAATTTTGGGAATGGTCAGCTAGCCTCTGTGTTGATAACCATCAGTGAGAAGCCTGGCTCTGGCCTCAGTGACTAGTGAACTTCTGACACTGTGGCTGTGGCTGGGCTCACACAGGTCTGCTTGTTAGTAATAGCTGCTGGACAGCACTGTCAAGGACTTCCTGGATATCCATTGGTGCCACCATCCCAGCCTGCCACAGCTAAAGGACTTCACAGCAAATGTGGCCTGAGTCTTCAAGCTTCTAAAGTGTCCTCACTGGAGATTTCCCAGAAGGAGATTCCCCTTTATCTGCATTCTGTGCAGACAGCTGTTCCCTGCTAAATGAGGTATCTTTTAACTTTTATATTAGCAGGGCATTATGAAGGTTTTTGTGAGTAGACCAAGCTTGTTTGAAAGACAGATTTTATGTGGACTGTCCTAATTGCCAAGTGCCTCATAGCCCATAGACCACTCTCTCTGCAGTTATGGTGTTTATTATAGCAAGAGAAACGAAACCTGGGCATATTCAATGTCCCCTCCCCAGGAATTCAGCTGCATCTAGACAGGTAGAAAAATATCCTGGGTTGTTGGGTTTTGTTTGTTTGTTTGTTTTTAATATAATGCTTACTGGATTACTGGAAATCAGCACCCAACAGACAGACCAGACCAGGGGCTGTGGCATTCCAAGGAGACAGACTTGGCCAGGGGCTGATGGGATTCCATATAGTGGCATCCCTTAACAGTTGAGAGAGAATAAGTAAGTACTTGTGGGTCACTTTGTCTCTGGTATAAAGCTATATATTGCTTCCATGCTGAGAAAGCTCTTTTTAATAAAACAGAGCAAAATGATTTTTGTAGCTTAACCTCTCAGTTAGGGACGTGGAAAAGTTTGATGGCAAGAGTCCTGGAGATACTCTGAAGTGGCGCAGATCTGTGAACCCAGAAACAAAAGCACACTCCTGGCTTTCATCTCTGTGGATTTCAGAACCCTTGATGTGAATGCTTCAACTAACACAGGCACATCCTCCCAAAGCTCTCAGGGCTGTTGGAATTTGAAAATATTTTCGATATTTTAATAAAACTAGCTTTGCTTCAGTTTCCCCTTTAAAAACAGATCAACATGAGTTAGAGTCTTTGAATAAGATCTGCTCAAAAGTGTATATTAGTCAGACGGGGCTGGGTATGCTGTGGTAAACAAACATCTCCATAAACAGCCTAATGCTCAAAGGCTTATAGTAGATCTCACATCTGCAGAATCTGCATTCTTAAGGCTCCAGCACTTTTAGAAACTCTAGAGAGCACGTGTTACGGCATAGATGTGAAGCGGCCTCTGCATGCTCAAGTGTGTGAACACTTGGCCTAGCGTGGGGTGCTATTTTGGAAGGTTGTGGACTTCTGGGAGGTAGGGCCCATCTAGAAGAAGTGGATCTCTGAGGGGCAGGCCTTCAGGTTATTGTCTGTCTCATCTCTGCTTCCTGCTTGGCTCAAGGAAGAGCAAACACGTAGCTTCCCTCTTGCTCCCGCCACCACAGTGGAGTTGGTTTTGCTATTACGTCATCTATAACCATAGACTACCTTCTACAGCAATGAGCCAAAATAAGTGCATCTTCCTTTAAGTTGGTTCTTGTCAAGTATTAGTTACAAGAAAGTAAGTAATGGACTACTGAACCCTAGGTGCACTATATGTTTCCCTATACATCCTAAAGTTTGCTACACAGTACCAAAGTCATCTGTGCCCCCGTGTCTTCTTGGCACCACTGTGCTTTGGGCCTGTTGCTAAAAAAAAAAAAAATAAAAATAAAAAAAAATTTAAAAATAACAGCTCAAACACTGTGAAATCATGACCACCTACTTGATAATCAAGATGGCTAATGACTAATGGGAGGGTAGCGAATCCAGCATGGATCCACCAAGCAAAAGGATGATTTATATCCCAGGCTAGATGAATGATGCAAGATGCTACACTACTCAGGATGATAACCAATTTAGGATTTACAAGTTGTTTATTTTTCTGGAAATCTTCATTTAATATTTTGGACTGCAATCGATTACAACTAACCCAAAACTGGAAGAGTACATGGAGTAAACAGAATTAAAGGAGACCAGTGGCCTACCAGTTTTCACTGTGACCATATGGATGGGCTGGTACCCTTCTCTACGCTAATCTCATCCTAGGAGCAGGCTGAACAGGCACCATTCCCAGCTCTGCTCATCCCACGATGGAGAGCCTAGGAAGAGATTTGATGACTTCCAAATTGCACAGTCTGGGATGGGTGGGGAGAGAGAATGATGGTGCAATTTGGTTGAATGGCCTGGAGGCCACTGAAGGTTTTCTCTTGTTTGCACTTGCCCGTAGGTGCATCATCTGACCTACTCCAGATTCTCTTCCTTTTTTCCGTAGCTGGAAGTTCGCGAGGCAGGGGCGGTGAGTGGAGGGATAATTATGCCCCTTAGACTTTCCTGGGAAGAATGCTGTATGGATCCATACACAGCCAAGCCAGTGAAATGTGAACGAAAGGGACAAGAAGTATTTTAATGACAGGGTAGACAGTGCTCTGGGGAATTTCAGCCAAGAGATTTATATCTGCAGTAGGATAAGGCTTCAGGTAAGATAGCCCCAAAGGGCAGCAGCTTTAACTCAACAGCATGTGTTGCTCTCATGGAAAAAAAGCCGCAGTAGAGTCAGGAGTACAGTCTCTGGGATTCCTTCAGTTCTCCATATGTCTCCCTGTTTTAGGGTTCTTGAAACATCAGAGCTCTGGAAGCTAGTGGGAGGAGCAGGGGTGCAGGATAAAAGGGGCGATTACTGGGCTAGCCCCAGCTTCTCACAAGTAAAGCTAATTGCTTTGTTTCATGTGGTACCACCAGGAAAACCCCTAGGGCTTGCCACAGAGGTACACAGAAGGAGGAGAATCTGTCTGCCTGGTCAAGTCTCCCTCTGGTTGACTTTATGATGGGCAGGACCTGCATGCATACTTAGTCTGCTGTCTCCTCAGAGCGGAGGCCAGACAAGGAAATAGAGGCATCTACTCCGCCACCCACGAAGCAGCCAGCCTTCTTCTCCTACCCACCTGCCCACGGCTCCTCACATCTGATCTGAACTCAGTGTGCCTGCCTAGGCAGTGGGTCCCATGATGCCTTGGTCTTCTACAACAACAGGGAAGCCCTGGGGCAGGCGGGTGAGAGGCCAGTGATGCAAGGCACAGAGCAAAGCGCTGCTGCGGGCTGTGCCTGCAAGCAACTGGAAGCAGGAACATCAGCACAATGGGGCCCGCCTAGCCAAGCGGGTAAAATGTCAGGGCACTGTAACCTCTGTATGAAAGTCAGTGAGACGCATTTCAATTAGATTGGAGTCCTTCCCTGACCAAAGACTATGGCTGTGGTCAAATGATTCTCTCAAAGATTCATTAGTGGCTTGACTAGCTGCTAGGCTATGCGAAATGCCTCTGACATATATTTCATGGGCCAAAGCGATTGCACAAACCCCAGCCATTATGCCCACATTCCTGCTCACGACAGCAGCAACAACAAAATGGCAGAAAGGAAAGGCCCTTCTCCTCCACTTCCGGTCAGTTCTCAGAAGCTGCACATAACACACCTGACTTTTCACTTTATTCCGGGTGGCTTTGTGCTCAGCCAATGAAGCATCAGAAAGGCAGATCGGGATGTCGGGGTAAACAGCTTGCCCTGCAGCAGCCAGGGTGGGGAGCCCTGAGCCAGCTGCAGAGTGTGCTCAACCAGGAGTGTGTCCCTATGTTACATCAGGATGCAGGAGACAAGAAAGGAGAGGGGGAAGAACACATAGCAGAGGGATGCGAAGAAGCCAGGGTGCAGGGTAGCAAGATAGGGGATGGACGCAACCCTAGAAGGAGGGGCCGGAGACTGTTCCACCTGTGGATTGGGCTCATCAAAACTTCCCACCCTCGAATGGGCAACTGATGGGGGTGAGTGGGAGGGTGATTCTTGCCAGCAGCCTCTATTAGCCAGGGCTGACCTCATGCTCTCCTCAACCTCAGCATGCCCTCCCACCCAGCCAGCACACATTCCACACTCGATCATCTTCTGCCTTCTCTGGCTCCCACGTGCTCCGGGTGGGGGTGGGGGATGGAGTTCTATGGTCTGGGTGCATCCAGTCAGCCAGGCTCCCCTCAGGATGATGGGTAGCTTCCAGCACACTGACTCTGCCTTATTTACTCTAGAAAGGCTTCTGGGGAACTAGAAATAGAGTTAAAAACCTCTCCAGTCTGCAGGAGTATTCATGCTCTGAGGATTGTCTCTACCCCTGCAGGAAGCTTCTCATGTGACCATGTGACGATATGTACCAGGGACGGGAGAAGACAGGAAAAGAGTCTCCCTTCCCACCTAGTGGTGGTCTGAAATGAACTGAAACTAGCCTGTTTCCCCACATCTGTGAGAGCCCAAACCACCAGCTGCCAGGGCATCGCTCCTCAAGGGGGGAATAAGCTCAACTGTCAAGTTCTGTGACAGAACATTTGTCAACCGAGACAAGTCACAGGAAGTGTTACTCATTGGGAAAGGACCTATTGTAGCTAGGTGTTCCTCCCCCAAGGTAGGGGGTGTTAGAAAAGGAAGGGGCTGACTGAATGCACATACTGAATCCCAGTAGAGCCACCCAAGGATTTCTCTGGAGGAAAGGGTGGGTAAGGTAGGGAAGGGTCCTGGGTTCAAATGTTGCCATCCTCAGAACTGCAACCCAGGGTAAGGCAGCTTTCCTCGTTCTAGGTGTTCAGAACTGGAAAAAGCTGCCAAGCTGTAGCCCTGACCTGGTTATAGGGAGGATGAGCAGGTCATGCTTGAAAGGCACCCTGCTTTTCAGGAGTCCTGCGGCTTTCCCCCACCTAACTCATGGTTTTCCCCAGCTCCTGGAGGACTAAGCAGCTTGCTCCTCCTCCTCTGTAGTGAGCAGCCCCTGGCAGCTGTCTCCCTCTACTGTTTAACCACAACAGTAAAGCAAAGATTCCTCTGCAGTGAAGGTCATCTGCCCTAGTGGGCCATAGGGCTCCTGCAGGGCTCAGGGAGCAAGGACATTTTCGAAGGACATCTTTCACATGCCTCTTCTCTCTCTCTCTCTCTCTCTCTCTCTCTCTCTCTCTCTCTCTCTCTCTCTCAGACACACACGTACACACATTTAAAGATAGACTTTTTTTTTTTTTTTTGCTGCATTTCCCAGGCTTACCCCGAACCCCGAACTCTGAATATTAAATTCACTCCTCACCCTCTTCCTGTCTCAGACTACCAAGCAGCTAAAATGGCAGACACTCACCACCGTCCATGTCAGGTGCTCCTCGTTTTTAGAAGTCTCCAGTAGTTTGACAGCAGATGTAGCAATGGGGTCAGGCTTCTTTCCAGTTCCCTCCCTACCCTTCCCTGTGTCTTCCATGGAGCCTGGGGTTCTGGGTTCCTCTTCCTCTCCCTGTATCTTATAAAGGAAAACATTTAATTGTGGTTGCTTACAGTTTCTGAAATTTAGTCCATTATCATCATGGAGAGACATAGCAGCCTGCAGGCAAACATGGTGTGGGAGAAGAAGCTGAGAGATCTCCATCTTGATCCATAGGCAACAGGAAGTAAACTGTGTTACTGGGCACAGCTTGAGCATAGGAGACCTCAAAGCCTATCTCCACAGTGACATACTTCTTCTAACAAAGCCACACTTCCTAATAGTGCCATTTCTGCTGGGGGGCAATTTATTTCAAACTACCCCAACCACCAAGAGTATACTACATCCTGCATCTTCCTCCCCTTGGCTTAGCTGAGGTAATCATTTCATAGTATAGAATCTGTTGGATGGCAAAGACAGTGCCTATAAAATCCACCTCACTGAGCACCATGCCAGATCCAGGGGCTGTGTTTCATGCTTGGCTCCCTGAGGCTTGTGCTAGAAATTTTACTGATGCTTTTTTTCATGACAGCAAGGTATAATCATCTGAGATAAGAAATACCAGAAATCTTCTGATAGACACATGTGGCTGTCTTGACCATGAGCAGAGTGGAAGACATAGGTCTGTCTCTGACACTTTTTTTTTTAAGTCAAAGAGGAGACATCCACATTTTAGCTGTAATACTTGAAAGTATTCTTAAACCTAAAATGGTTAAAAATTAAACACAACGTCTCAAAAGTAGGCATTTTGACCCTGTTTTGTGCCTATTTTTCTATACAGGAATGTGGAGCTCTACACAGTCTGCTTTCTTTTTATTTTTAGTACTTTAGATTTTCTCCAGTCTATGTCATTTCTAGCGGGTATCTAGTTGGGGCTGTGTGATGGCCCATCTTGGTTGTCAACTGAATACGTTCGGCAATTGCTTCTATCAGACTGGCCTGTGGACAAATGTCTGGGACATTGTTGAATGCTAATTGATATAAAAGGGAAACCCACTATGGGTGGTACCATCCCCTAGGTAAGTGGGCCTATTATAAACAACATTCCTCTATGGTTTGTGCTTCATTTCCGGCCTCCAGTTTTTTGCTTTGAGTTTCTGCCTTGGCTTCCCTTGATGATAGACAGTGAGCTCTAAGCCAAATAAATCCTCTCCCCGAAGTTGTTTTGGTAAGTGTTTTTACCACAACAACAGAGAAAGTAAACTAGAACAGTCTGAAATAATTTTCGAAAGGTATGTTTTGTATTTTCTAATACATATTATATCAGGAATATATATGACTTGATTTGAAATTGGTAGATTAAGTTTAAAGTCCCCATTTTCTATTCTCTGGCAGATTTCTTTGACTATATCTTCTAAATGTTTATTAAAATTGTAACAATTCTGTTCATTATTTTGGAATGTATCCATTTTTAAAACATTTTGTTTTATTCTGGTTTTACATATTCACTCTCTCAGGAGTTGGTATTGAGTTTCTTAACTTTTATCTGGGTTCCTATTTTGGTATTTCTTTCTGTGTTTTGGTCTTGGAATCTTAATAGTGAATGTCTGGAGATGCAGAGATAGAGATGGTTGGTAGGTCTGTGTGTCAGAGGGTGGCCTTTTTAAGTGCTTGGCATCTAAAGTTGGGTGAGTAAGGAACTGGACATTTTTCTCAGAGCTAATTCTCATCTTTTGACATCTAAACTATTTAAACATCCATATTTTTGCTGGTTAGTAAAATGCTTGTGGCAGGTTGAGAGACCGGAGCACAGATGTATACATGACTTTCTGTTCTGTGTGTACCTGTCCCTGTTCCCATCTTTTATTTACCTTTTCTGTGAACTGTGACTGTCTGTTTGCTCCCGTGTCTAGAGAATCTGGGTTAATGTTCCCCAGAGCATCACCCTTGGCCTCTGACTCTGATGGTCCACGTGCTGTGTTTACTTAGAAGTCTCAAAGGCCATGCTGTGAGCGGTTGGGCAATCCTGCTTTCTGTGAGACAACTTTGGTATCTGCTGGAAGAGATTTTTACCCAGCAGTGATGATAACGTCAACTCCATCTTCCTGTCACTAAAGCTAGCCATAAACACTCTTTCCCTTTTCTTCTATATCCAGCTTCCTCTCAGCCTTCTGGAAAAAGTCTTCATGCTGTTCTTTACTGCTGGGTCTGCATTATCCACCCTGGAAAAAACTTCCCCCAACCCTGCTATGTCCAGTTAGTGATTTTCCTTCTACTCTTTCTCACTGGCTTCTTGGTTCCAGCTGCCTTCACTGTGGTCGGTATTGAGCTGCTCCTGTTACAACATCCTTATCATCATAGTCTTGAATAAAATCTTCTTAACACTGCAGTCTGAGGAATCACATAATCACGTATGCAAACAACACACGCAATGTGATCAGTGGCTGCCGTGAGTAGGGAGCTGGCCTTGGCCTTCAGGCAGCTGTCCAGGGAGTGCCCACCTCCTGGTCATCACGTGGTGAGGCCTTCTTCTATCATGCAGTGCCAGCATGATGTGCTGCCCTTTTCCAGGCCACAGGGTTGAGTCACCAAGGACTATAACTCCCCAAACCATGAGTGAGAATAAACCTATCATCCTCTTATATTGTCCTAGATGTTCTGCAATAGTGATGGAAAACTAACATACTAAATTATCCTAACATCCAATAACTGAAACAGTAGAATTAAAAAATATCAATGCTGGGTAACACTGAAGTGGATTCGGACCAGCCTATTCAATGGGCAGATGCTGTTACAGCATCATTGCATCAGAGGAACAGATGTGGCAAAAGTCAATTTCTATCCACTAAGTCCCTATACACCCAAGTCTCCATCTATTTTACCATAACTTTGTCAGCGTCTCCTTAGGCAAAAGCATTTTCTTTTTCTTGTCTGAGAAAGCAAGGACACGTTAGGTTAGAATTTCCCTTTTCAAGTGAGGGGTGGATACACACATGTGTTGGTTACTATTATGAAACAGCAAGCAGACCAAAAGTAAGAACCAAAGGGACAGAGTGTTTCTGCTTGGAAAAGAGCTAAGGCTTTGTGAATCATTTGTGTTCTTACATCCTTGGCTCTTGGCAACTCTGGATGGGGGTGTTAGGATCAAAGGGTGACCAAGAAGGAACAGTAAAGGGTTAGTGCAAGCGTTAGTAGTTAGACCAAAACATAAGGAAAACTAATTCTAGAGGTGACCCCATAGGAGAGTGGTAAGAACGCAATAGACATTTGAATGGCTCCTGTGGCTGGTGCATCAACTATGTCTTCTCTGCCTTTGAAGTAATCTGGCTACACTTCAGGGTCCTTGCCATTGTATTTTGTAGAGGAAGACAAACTCATTCACAGAATATCTGTAGTGGATTTATGTGCCATTGCAAATAATTGTCCCGCCTATGAGTTTAATAAAAAGTGCTGATTGGTCAAAGGCAGACAGGAAGTGTGGGCAGGGCTAACAGACTAAGAAAACTCTGGGAACAGGAAGAACAGAGCAGAATGCCAGAGAGAAGCCAGAGGAAGCAGAGGACAACTATGCTGCTCTGAGAAAAAGTACCAAGCCCCATGGCTGAACAGGATAAGAGTCACGGGTTAATTTAAGGGTAAAGAGTTAGCAAGTTATATGTCTGGGCCTTAGGCCAATCAGCCTAAAATTAATATAAGCGCCTGTGTTTCTGCAGATCTGTGGGTCTAAACCTTGAGGCTGGGTCCGAAAGTCTGGGCCAGAAACCTCCTACTACAAGTACTCTTTTGGGAAGACATAAAAATGAAACAGGTCCTTTGCAGAATGGCTGAGCCCCACCTTGGAGGAAGCAAACTTGGAGACTTTACAGGAATGGACTGGGCTTTGGGGTTGGAACAAATGGAGATTCATAGCCAGCTGCTCTGTTGCTGAGAAGTGCGTCCAGCTCTGGAACTGAGTCAAGAGAGCTAAGTTTTGTTGTGATTTTCCTCAATTTAATGCAACTTTGGATTAATGACAACTAGTCACTTGGTGAACACTTAGCTGGACACCATGGCATACGCCTGTGTTCCCAGCACTCAGAAGGCAGAAAGCTGGTGAATCAGGAGTTCACGGACAGCTTTTGCTACATGAGTCCCTGTCTTCAGTCAATCAATCAGATTGATTTTCCTTCAACTCTTTCTCACTGGCTTCTTGGTTCCAGCTGTCTTCACTGTGGTCGGTATTGAGCTGCTCCTGTTACAAAATCCCTATCATCATAGTCTTGAATAAAATCTTCTTAACACTGCAGTCTGAGGAAGCACATAATCAATCATGTGTGCAAACAATGCACGCAATGTGATCAATCAGATCTATGATAGAAAGCATGTAAAGATTACAAATTCAACTTTTACTTGAAGACAATAGCAAACTGGAAAAAAATATTACCCCGTGGAACAGAAGTTTTAGTGTCGTCACTCTAGTGAATGTCTGCTAGATATCAGAATGCTTCTTGTTTCTTACCTAGTCAGGCTCCTCTGTCCTTCCTCTTTCCTTTTCTTCAGCTGATGAGAGTTTGAACATCAAGAAAGCCTGGAAGTAACTTTCCTTTGAACTCTGTCTGGCTAAGATGTTAATATTCACAGAGAACACTGACACCCAGCAGAGGACAATCATTTACAGAAGTGCTGATACTCTTTTGTGAACTTGTTACTGTTTATATTTCAGCATTTTATTTATCTTGTGCTAAAGGCTTCTCAGGGAGAAAAGCTTGCGTCCTGGTCCAGAGGTCTTCAGGAGAAGCAGAAAAGGTTCAGTTGTGCAGCAATGGGCCGGGCTCGCTCAGGAATGAGAGAGAGGTGATGCTCTTCTGGTCAGCAGACAATTGTTTATGTTCTATAACCAGGCTTTAGTCAAACACTCCACATGCATCCTGTAATTTCATCTCTGCAGTAGGAGCCAGGTGTCTTTGATGCCCCTTTTTGCAGGTAGAGAAACTGAGGTACTTGTTTAGGTGAGGGCTAGTTGTAAATGTGACCTCCAACATGACTTGTCAGAATTTTGAGTGCTCCCAGAAGCTTGCTAGTTGTAAGCTGCTCTCCAGGGATTTCTTTTTGGTTTTTCTTACTTGTTTTGTGAGATTGAATGGAGAGAGCCGTACATGGGCAAGAACCATGCCTTTGAGCTCCGTGTCCCTGGAACTTCTTCCTTTCACTAATGTATTCATTGTTATTGTTGCTGGTGTGTGTGTGTATGTGTGTGTGTGTAGGTGTGTATGTGTGTATATAGGTATGTGTGTGTGCAGGTGTGTGTGTGTAGTTATGTGTGTGTGTGGGTGTGTATGTGTGTGTAGGTATGTAGGTGTAGGTGTGTATGTGTGTGTAGGCATGTGTGTAGGTGTGTGTAGTTGTGTGTGTATAGGTGTGTGTGTATAGGTGTGTGTGTAGGTGTGTGTGTATAGCTCTGTGTGTGTGTGTGTGTGTGTGTGTGTGTGTATGTATGTGTAGGTCAGAGTTCATTCTTTCCTACTCCCTTTAAGGAAGTTCTGGG
The DNA here is from genome assembly GCA_033318265.1 of Phyllotis vaccarum. NCBI lineage: Eukaryota > Metazoa > Chordata > Mammalia > Rodentia > Cricetidae > Phyllotis > Phyllotis vaccarum. Next base: position 41,391,758 of record JARWLC010000011.1, on the reverse strand, counting down.
GATAGAAGTCAGGTTGCCAGACCTGTGTGGCAAAAGCCTTTTTTCATTCAGACATTTCAAAGGCCCTTGAAATTTCTGGGTACCAAAAATATAACTAAAAGAAGGTGTGTGTGTGTATAAAATATACAGAGTAATACAAAATGGAGTTATAAGGCAGAATAAAAGAACAGCAGCAGAATGGTACAGACTGGAATAAATGTCGCCCCAGCAGAACAATCCCCAAAGCAGGACCAGTCACTGAAACAGCTTGTTATGAGGAAAAAGCAGACAGGCAGAGCGAAGTAGCTAATTGGTTAAGGTTGGGTTACTGCTCACTACTTCTTGGCTAGGATAAAAGCAGAGATCAGTCACTAGATTGATGGAAGCTAGCTGCTTGAGGAGTGTCTTCCTAGCCTGTAGCAGGCCAGTGGGGTTGAGGGAGAAGTTTTAAAGTTCACATATGTAAGAAACCAGTGACAAAATTCTGCCCGCTAAGGCTATGCGTAACAGAGCATCCAGCAAAAAAGTGTCCTATGCTAATAATCTAATCTACCCAACGAAGGCATCGCTAAGTGTGGCTCTCTGGTCCACTTCCCATCCTACAAGTGTCTAATTTTTAAATAAATTGTCTCCACACGTCCCTGGTCCAGTGCCTAGTTTCTGGTGTGAAACTGGGCATCCCAGAGGGTACCTCCAGACTCCAAAACCCAACTGCAACCATTTCCGCTGCTTTTCAAAGGCCGAATGAATAACAACCTGGTTTTAACTTGGTCAGCTGAGACTTCATTTCGAAAGACTTCACTGCTTTTAGACTGCTTTTGGAGGCTGGTGTGGGATTTTAGCACAGAATAATGACCTATAATTTCTATTGAACAACATAATCTACTATAACGTTTCTGATTTCCGTGCTGGTTGCATAGGGAATCCTATTTTGTCATTGAATTGGACAGTGCAACTTCGCACATGCTCATGCTGCTTCAAGAGACAGGGAAGGAGAACTGAAACCACATCAGGGCAGCTAGATTCCATGACAGTTGTTCTTTTTCTAGATTTTTTTTTAAGGTCCGTGATTGCTCACTGGTCAGCCGCTGTGGTGTTCTGAAGCAAAGAAGAAGTGAAATGATCCTTCCTGATGTGGGGCTCTTGGGGCGAAGCTGGAAGGCCATCTGCTTGTAAAGCTGTGCTTGGCATCTTAGACTCTCAAGCTCACTAGAATGAAGGGGCGTTGGACTTAAATGGTTCTGTAGCCAAGCTAAGACAGCAGCTCATGCCCATGTCACACGCAGCAAAAGGTGGTACACATTGGCTACTCTGTTTACTGGTAAAAAGGGAACTCTTAAATGGGAAGAGTAAGACCTTCAAACAGCTTTATACTCTTGTCAGGAGAAATTTCCAAATCTAGCCTCTTGGAGGGTTCTGTTTCCCTTTGTTAGAAGAATAAGAATTGTTCTCTTAAAAGAGGTCAGTGTGGCTTGAATCAAAACCTGTAGTTCCTGGCCACCTTTTTAACCTATGGATTTTATTTCTGGAGTCAGTACAGGCTTCCAGCACTGGGAGTGCCCAGTGGCTGCTGCCATTAGAGACTGACTGACCTGTAGTAAATGTCTCTGTTAAACATTCTCACCAGCTCCCTTTGGAAAGGTTTGCTTTGTTGAGTTGAATCGCTGTGAAATTAATCTCTCACAAACTCATACATACTTCTGCAGGAGGGAAATGGGGAGCTGTTTGCTGGTAATGGATGGGTACCACACAAAACAAAGAAAGTGGTGGGGGCAGGAGCCCAGGAGACAGGAGCAGGGAGAGTTTGTTGAAAAGAGAGGAGGGTCCCTCAATTATATATGAAAAAAAAAAAATCTGAAGAATCTGTCAATTCAGCATGTATTCTGCATCTGCTGTGTGGGGCAGAGATTCCAAACTTCCAGCTAATTAGGAGCTGAAAGGATGTTTGTTTAATGATATGAGTCTTCTCCTTCCCTCTCCTTAGAACTAATGCATGCATTAAAATGATAGTCAAGGGAATTTAAATGTGCATAACTTTAAAATACTTCACAAATTCAAAGTTTATTCATCCTTAAATAACCATAGTTCTCTCTAGGGAGGTTTAAAGAGGGTGGCTTGCCTTCAGAGTTTCACCATGACCTGGTGACTCAGCACTGGCTACCATCCCAGGAGTCTATTCCCCATTTATGGGGAGTCCCGAGGAGACACCTTCTGATTCCTCAAATGGTACATGTACAACACACACACACACACACACACACACACACACACACACACACACACACACACACACACACACACACACACTCCACTACTGTAATTCTCAATCCTGAGCTCTCCGACATTATAGAAGATAATAACGTTCAACTTTTTCCTAGACGGCCTTTGCTTGCTCATAATCTAAACTGCAGAGGACTTAGAGTTCCTGCTTGTTGTTAGTAGAATCAGAACAGTATTCAGTATCAGGTATTCTTATGGATTTTTTTTAAAGAGGGAATGGTTAAGAGATGGCCTTGTGGTTCAGGGAGCACTTATTCCTGCAGAGAACCTAGATTTCATCCATGGGACATATAGGGCAGGATGCAACTTTCTTTAATTCTAGTTCTGAAAGAGCCAGTGTCCCCTTCTGGCTTGCTTGGGCACCAGGCAAACACGTAGTGCGTACGTGCAGGTGAAGACTTATACACACAAAATAAAACTAAATACATAAAGATTTGCATTTTTGAGATAACCTGAAGTGACTTAAACATTTGAGCTGATGACAGGTGACATTCTTTGACAAAGTGTCACCAAAATGCTTCACAGAGGTCAACTTAATTCCTAAAAACCTGAAAAAGAACAGTCTTGCTTAGAGATGGTGCAGGTTGAACTTGTTAGTTGAGTGTTGTCCCGCGTCTTCCTAAAGAACCTGTTTTTGTACAGTGCAGCGAGTGGTTGTTGGGACGATGTAACAGTCAGACCTGGGTGGTCTGGATGACTGCCTGCTGGTGGGTGTATACTGTAAACTTCCTCATGGAGCCAAGCAGGGTGGCCTGGGCTGCTGCCGCCTTTTCCTTGTCATGTGACAACCCACTGTCCAAATGACTGACTTTGGACCTGGCTGTACGTCTCCCAACTTCTTACTTCTTCCTTGTCTGAGGTCAAGGGTAAAGATCAACACCCAGTTCAGATTCCCAGGGTCACCAAAATGCAACTGTTTCCTGAGGTGTCAGCCCTGAGCACAAGACCCTCGGTACTCATTTGTTCAGGGCCAGTGTTGGCTGTATGGACTCTGGAAGTGATTCTGGAAGTAATGGAGTATAGAAAGGGGAGGAGGGTCATGATGATTCCAGGGTTGACTCCAGAGCTAACCATAGCCCTGACTCTTTCTTCACTGGGTGCGTCCATCTGCTCCCTCCCACTACCTTTTTTTCGCCTAGTCATCTTTGGGCATTTTAGAGTTGATGGGCTGTTCAAGTAATAACTGTTATCAGAATGTATCCCATTTATGGTAGACCACGGGGTGAAAGGGCTTTGTGGGGCAGGGCACTGTGTATAATACATGTCTCCAAAGTTATTTATTATTGGCATGGGGTACAACAAGAAGAACCCTGGCTACCACCATGTGGGTAACGTGACTTTAAGAAGGCCAAACTTCCTACCCATGGGATACAACACTAAGGACCTAGTGTCATTGTGAGGTGTCCTTGCCAAAAGGTTTAATCTGAGTCTGATAAGGCCTCTCAAGTTAAACTAGACACAAGTTAAATAGTGGTTAGAAGAAATGGTCTGACAAATGCAGAATATGGGAAATTTGTCCCTCTGTCCCAAACTGCCCTGGATTCTTGAAAAATATAACAGCAGGAATAGAAATGTGGACTGTGTGGAGAGATGGTTCTTTATTAAAGATTGGAAGCTAAAGAGGCTCAGCAATCAAATCTGGTGTGTGTGTGTGTGTCTCGATTAGAGCCTGGTTTAAGCTACACTAGCTAGAGATGACGGAGGAGGGAGAGAGGCAGGAGAAGGCTAACACAGCGAGATGATGGACAGTTCAAATAGAGACTGGATAGCAGGTGGTGACCATGACTTCTCTTCTTGGTTTGTTTGTGTGTTGTTGTGTCTGTGTGTACACAAATGCCTGGGGCATGTTTGTGTGTTGTTGTGTCTGTGTGTACACATGAATGCTTGGGGCATGTTTGTGTGTTGTTGTGTCTGTGTGTACATAAATGCCCGGGGCATGATTGTGTGTTGTTGTGTCTGTGTGTACACAAATGCCTGGGACATGTTTGTGTGTTGTTGTGTCTGTGTGTACATAAATGCCTGGGGCATGTTTGTGTGTTGTTGTGTCTGTGTGTACACATAAATGCCCGGGGCATGTTTGTGTGTTGTTGGGTGTGTGTACACAAATGTGTAGCTTCAGAATGAGTAAGAAGAGGTGACCCAGAAAAAGGAGCACCATGGGTAAGGAATGTGCTTCTCACTGGTCATGTGAAAAACATAGTTTGAGGTGAGCCCAAGATGAAGAGTCCTGGGTGAATATGAAGTTAAGAATTAATAGGAACCAAGTTAATCCAGGAAGAAAGCGAACAATGAGAAAGCTAAGCTAGCCAGAGACCTGAGACTCGTTCAGGATGACTGCTCTGAGTGTGGAACAGACTCCCACAAGTTGTTCTCCAATTTCCAAACATGCCCCCAGACATTCCTGTGCACATAGACGCAACACACAACATGCCCCAGACATTCCTGTGCATACAAACACAACACACAAACATGCCCCAGACATTCCTGTGCATACAAACACAACACACAAACATGCCCCAGGCATTCATGTGTACACAGAGACACAACGACACACAAACATGCTCCGGGCATTTGTGTACACACAGACACAACAACACACAAACATGCCCCGGGCATTTGTGTACACACAGACACAACAACACACAAACAAACCAAGAAGAGAAGTCATGGTCACCATCTGCTATCCAGTCTCTATTTGAACTGTCCATCATCTCGCTGTGTTAGCCTTCTCCTGCCTCTCTCCCTCCTCCGTCATCTCTAGCTAGTGTAGCTTAAACCAGGCTCTAATCGAGACACACACACACACCAGATTTGATTGCTGAGCCTCTTTAGCTTCCAATCTTTAATAAAGAACCATCTCTCCACACAGTCCACTTTTCTATTCCTGCTGCTATTTTCAAGAGTCCTGTCTCCAAAGGATATGGACAGCATTCTTGAAGTTGTCACCCGAGATTGTTGATGGCCTCTACATGCATGTAGACCCATGTGGTGTACCAGCACATACATGAATATGCACACATATTCACATACACATGCATTGGTAGATCTCTAGACATTGTAAAACAAAACAAACAAACAAACAAACAAAACCCAGAATCCCACAGATGTACCTGGTCACCCACAGTTGTATGGCAGACCTTCCAGCTGCTGGGCAGACCCTGAAGATTCGTATGAACCAGACCGAGGGCCATCTCTGAGAGAGGAGAGCAAGGCTGAGTCCCAGGTCAAAGCAATCTATTATGAAACTTCAGCCCACTGTGAGACTTCAGTATAGAATCCTTATTCTTCAGAATGACAGTCTGTGTTCATCTCTTTCTTTTAATTATATTTATCTTACATTGGTATTTTTGCCTGTGTAAGGGTGTCTTGCCCCCTGGAACTGCAGTTACAGACAGTTGTGAGCTACCATGTAGGTGCTGGGAATTGAACTCAGGTCCTCTGGGAGAACAACCAGTGCTCTTAACTACTGACCCATTTCTTCAGCCTATGGTCATCTCTTATCCTAGTCTGTATTCTACTCATGTGATAATCACTATGACCAAAAGCAACTTGGGGAGGGAAGGGTTTGTTTGGCTTATATGTTCTGTGTCACAGAGCTCTGGGCCTATTGAGGGAAGCCAAGGTAGGAACCAGGAGGTAGGAACTAAAGCAGAGCCATAAAGGAACTCTGTTTCCTGGCTTGTCCCTGTAGGTTGCTTTCTGATAGCACCTAGGACCATCTGGCCCACAGTAATCTGGCCCCTCCCACATTAATCATTAATCAAGAAAATACACCATAGACGTGCCCACAGGCCAATCTGATAGAGAAATTTTCTCAGCTGAGCTTCCCTATTTGCACCTGACTCTAGCTTGCATCAAATTGATATAAAAAGAAAAACCTAGCCAGCATACCTCATCTGCCTTTGCCCAAACAGCCCGTATCATTTTCAACTGCAGCTTCTTACTTGCTCTGGCATGTGTGCATGCATGTGTGTGTATGTGGCAGGAGGTAGGATGTGAAAAATGTATGGTTGTAGCTTCAGGAACAGAGGGCCAAATAAAGACGTTGAGAATATATTCCCCAGGTTTTACCAAACAGAAATAAAAGACTGCCCTCACTGGAAAGAACTAGAGGGTTCTGGAGAGAGGAAAGGTCTCACGGAGGAGGCAGAAAGGCTCCCTGGTGGTGCTGTTGGAACTGGGGAACCAGGGGTCAATGATTTAAAACAGTTGAAGGAAACCCATTTCCTCCTAGCGGATCTGCCCCTGAGCTTAAGGGTGGGTGGTGAAGAGCAAGAGCTTCTAGATACAGCAGGCTCAGACACTGCGTGGGGAGCTAGTGAAGAAGTCGCTAGAGGGTGAGGGTCTCCTCAGCAAAGGAGTAAAGAAAGGGGGACACCAAACATAAGCAAGCTGTAGGGAATTCCCACAGTAACCTCCTCCTCATGGCCACAAAGGGCAGTGGATCCTGCGTTAAGCTATCACAAGCCTCCAGAAGAGTTTAAGATGAAATCGATGTAACTGAAAGTATTGGGCAGTTTAGAAAGTTGTTTGAGAGTTTGGAATTTGAATTATTCTAAGTACTCTGAAGAAATGAGCAAAAGAAACATTAGCTTCTGGGGAAATGTGGTTGATTAGGAGACAAGGTTTTCAAACCATCCTCTGTGGCTCAGCTGTGAATGGGATTTTCACAGTTATGATGGTACAGGCAGTGAGTGATGGTTTAAATAAGTAATAATTACTGTGTGTGTGTTTGTGTCTGTGAGTGTATTGGTGTGTATCTTCCTATGTGTGTATCTGTGTGAGAGTCTGTGTGTGACTATCTCTCTGTCTGTCTGTCTTTCTACGGTTGTATTTGTGTGAGTGTCTCTCTGTGTATGTGTCTTTCTCTGTGCGCATATCTGAATGTATATCTGTCTCTGTGTGAGTATCTTTGGTTCTGTGTGTGTGTGTGTCAAGGATATCAAATGAAGGGGAGCCAGCCACATGGGCATTTTCCAGAGTGAGAGATCTATCTATAGGTGTCATTAAAGACACAAAACCTTCAGGAAATTGTAATGTGAAAATGTTGCTTAGGGAAACACTGATAAATACTTGAGGACTCCATTGAAAGATTTGCCTGGGTACTCTAGGGATGGATGACAATGGCCACTAAGGGGTAGAAACAAGTCTGGGAATGGTACCTGTCTTCACTGTGTTCACTTTGTTATAGGACCTCACATTTTCTGACAGTGATCACAAAATGGTAGTCAACGATGGGCATTTGCATGGATTCCATAGTTAAGTCTTTCATGACAAAACGTTTGATTGATGGCCAGCCCTACATCTTGAAAATGTATATTAAGAGTCTAGAATTTTACTTTCTACGGAAAGCACAAAACACATCACAACAGACGCTGGAAAGAAACAGTGACTGACTGAAGGAAAAAAGTAGTGTCCTCAGCAGGCCTGTGCTCCCCAGCCAGCCAAAGTGCTCCCGGGGTTCTAACCTTTCACCATGGTTACCTGGTTACCTGACTGTCTGATGCTCTTTGTAAACTACTTATCAAAATGTTTCCCTTTCATAAGTACTCTAAGGAAAGCTTTCCCCCCCTTTTCCATATTCTTCAGTTTCTTTACTTTTTCTCATAATAGATCTCATGCAATCCATTATGGATTGAGTAGTACTATTCATATGTTCTCTGTTCCTGTAGCAAAATAGCCAAGGCTCTGTCTTTTTAAAAGTTTATTTTAGCTTGTGATGCTGGTCCAGCATCAGGAGGCTACGTTTACAATGGCCTTCTTACTGCAGTGCATCACAGCAGGGGATGGAGAACATGTAACTAGTCTCTTCTCAGAAGAGCCGGGTTCAATCATGGGGGCTCTTAGAAGACCTCTTATAAGAAGGTTGGGGTCAATCATGGGGGCTCCCCATTGATGCCTTGTCTGATCTCAATGCTCTCTCTTGCACAACTCTTCCCTTAGATACCACAATTGAATCACTTTACAATGGGGGCTAAATTCCACACAGGAACCCCTGGGGAACACTCTCAAACTAAAACCAGAGCATCACCTGTAGTAGGTTCATCATTGTGCTGAGAAGGGCCCAGCTACTGGTCCACTTTCTCCCCAGGTCTCTGACCTAGGAGTCAGCAGCTTTTTTCCTGGTCTGCAGGTTTCAGATGAGCAGAATAGGGACACAATGGCTGCCCCAAAGATAACTGGGAAAACCCACGTGAAAGGGGAGCAAAACTCATAGAGATCTGCTTGGCGTGCCTTCAAACAAACCCAGATCCCACATTTTCTCCTCTGTGTAGGGGATAGGTAGGGCTCTGGTCACCTGAATGGTGGTGGCATGTGGCCCTCTGGTGCAGTGGCTCCTCTTGTACAGTGTTGTCTAGTTGATTCCAGGTATGGTGGCACATACCCTAATCCAAAGCACCCAAGAGCCTGAGGCAGGAGGATTGTGATTATAAAGGCCAGCCCAGATTGTCACAAACAAATGCTACCTTTAAAGGTGCCTGAACTCTGTTCTCTTTAATTGATTAATCTTCACAACATTTGCATGCCTGTCGAACTTCTGTGAAAACATTTTGATGGACTTAAAAGTATTCCCCTACTCACAGAGGTACTAGAGTTTAGTGAAAAATGATTCTTGGTAGGGAGACTTCGGCATTAATTCTGGCAGAAGGAATTTAGAAAGACTCAAGCTTTTCATCTGTGTTTCTGCATTCTAGGCTATGTACGCGGTCATTGTCAGGATTTGCTCTGGAAAGTTCTTTCTCAGAATAGTACCTACAGTTTCCTTCATGAATGGTGGGTGAGAAGACTTGCTTTGTGTACTTTCTTGCTTCACAGAAGTTTAGAACTGAAACGTTTTTAAACCCCCAGAGGGAAATAGAGGACAGCATATTCTTAGAAAAGTTAACTGGGCAGAAGGTTGCCCTTCGTGCCAGGCTCTGCTGTGAGACCACTGGAAAAGAATTTAACAGAAGAAAGATCTGAGAACCCGATAACCAATTCAAAGTCCTGCTGCTTGTTAGTTACCAGGCAAAGAAGGCAAGCAGGAAAGGAAACGTCCTTCAGAGAAACCCTGGAAGCAGAGGGGAGCTGACGTGGGACATCTTTGTATGCTGTGAATACTAGTCGATAATAAAGGGATCGTTTTGGTCTATGGCAGAGCAGCATAGAAGCAGGCAGGAAATCCAAGCATAGATACAGGGGAAGGAGGGCGGAGTCAAGAGAGAAGGGACCCAGCCACATAAGAAGTAAGATGTAAAGAAACAGGCAAGCCACGAGCCATGTGGCAAGACATAGACAAATAGAAATGGAGCTAGCAAGCAATATGCCTGAGACATAGGTCAAACAGCATGTAATGAATATAAACCATTGTGTGATTATTTGGGACCAGTGGGGATATGAACCTCGCTGCAGGCAGAAGAGATTCATTGGATTGCAGGGCTAGCAAGATCAGAAATTTGTTACAACAGGGTACACTTTAAGACACTAACCTAGAAGCCTTTCGCTTTGCTGTCTCCCTTGCTGCCATACTTGTCACTGCACAGGGTGGGGGGGGGGGACACATTAGCCTTGTCTATGTATCTTATTGGAGACCCAGTGAGTTTCAGCCATGGACGTATACTTTCGGAATGTGTTTCAAATGGACATTATTCTTGATGTTTGTGCTGTTTCCCCAGAAAAACTAAAGCCCTGCTCTTGGGGAGTTTACCATCTAGTTAAGGGTGATGGAGACACGGAGCTGGGACAGTCAGTAAATGATAGCTGCATGTAATATCACAGTACTTCAGATGATAAGAGGAGGTGACAGATGCTCACAGCAAAAGGAAAAACACAGACATAGTGGACAGCAAAGGGCTAGGGATGGAGAAGCTACCTCATTTCCCACTGCTGGGTTATCCATCTGTTGTTGCTGGCTCACCCACCCCTGCATCTTGCTAGCAGCGTTTGGGAACTTTGTTGCCCAGGGTAATCACTTCTGAGGGGGAGGCTTATGACTAATGTCTGCCTAACCTGAGGATACAGAATTCTGCCACTTTCTGTAGTGGATTTATGATGTTACATTGTAAATAATTGTCCCGCCTATGAGTTTAATAAAAAGCGCTGATTGGTCAAAGGCAGACAGGAAGTGTGGGCAGGGCTACCAGACTAAGAAAACTCTGGGAACAGGAAGAACAGAGCAGAATGCCAGAGAGAGTAAACACCACAGTCAGATCTCACCCAGCTGTCTTCCAGCTTCCTCAGCCTCGCTCCTCCTAGCTTCTTCTGCCTGCTCAGTCTTTCTATGCCTGCCTTAAATACTTTCTTTGCTCAGTTAAGGTGTGGCACCACCATTGCCTGCCTGGGAGCCTGGAACTCCTTCTGTAAACTAAGATGACCTCGAACTCAGATTGGATTAAGGGTGTAGGTCACCACACCGGGATATTCCCTGTGCTGGGATTAAAGGTGTGAGTTACCTCTGTCTGATCCTCCTAGACTGACTGTGGGTAGATCCCTCTGATATCTCCGACTGTTTTTATTATATTTGAAAATATCCCCACAACTTTCTCTATAATTTGGGGCATCCTGATAGCATCTCAGCCTTAGGACTCACCATAAGTGGCTGAGGCCTCAGTGGCAATAAACCACTTTTTTTTTTTTTCTGCCTGCAACCCTGAGCTGACTCCTAGATTGTCCTACAGGCCTCTCTCTGTCTCATAGTCTTAGTCTAGGGAATTCAATCTATGACTGGAGCAAGAAACCTAGGAACTGGAGGACAAAGGGATCTTCACCGTACATGTGTGGCCAATGCCAGCTCCATCAGGAAGATGCCTTCTGAGTAAAAGTTGAGGTCAGAAGAACAATTTTCTATGAATGGACACAAGGCAAATGTTCCACTGTGTGTCCTAGCTAGGGCTTCTATTGCTGTGACAAAAGGTCATGATCAAAAACAAGTTGGGGAGGAAAGAGTTTATTTGGCTTACACTTCTACGTCATAGTCCATCATTGAAGGAATTCAGAACAGGAATCAAGCAGGGCAGGAGCTGATGCAGGGGCTGTAGAGGGTGCTGATTACTGGCTTGCTCGTCATGCCTTACTCAGCCTGCTTTTCCACAGAACCCAGGACCACCAACCCAGGGATGGCACCACCCACCATGGCTGGGCCCTCTCCTGTCAATCACTAATTTAAAAAATGCCTTACAGGTGGATCTTATGGAAGCATTTTCTCAATCGAGGGTCCCCCTTTTAAGATAACTCTAGCTTGTGCCAAGTTGACATAAGACTAGTCAACACACTTGTGTTTTCTTAAAGAAGACTTTGAAGCCTCACAAGGTAACTGGCCCTGCATCATGGTTACTAATTTCCCCATACTCTTCTAGAGATAAAGGGGTGGGGACTGCAGAGAAGGAAGGTATAAGACTGAGGGAGGTGACCCCCAGACATCTGGTAAGAGATCTGAATCTAGTGCCAACACATGGCAGCAATTTCCAAAACCAGATGTCTGCTATGCCATTTAGTGTTTCCTTCCCCAAGAAAGAGGTGGAAAGAGGCATTTTATTGACAGAAGTCTTAGATTCCTGAACACCACAGACTATCTAAATTATCCGAGACCCGAAGACACCCCTTTCTCATCCTTACCATTGGAGGCACTCTTCTGAAATCGTGACTGTTCAGGATGTGGCACACCAAAAAAGGTAATAACCTAGAACATTTGGGTAGCAAAGGAAGCATGTACCTGTAGGAATGGTTTCTATTTGAAGTTATGAAACCTTTCTAGTAACTACAGATTAGCATATATAAGCAATAGCAAACAGCAATGATTTAAAGTGTTAAGTACACTTTTATTGGGTGATAGGGTGAGAACTTTCCACCTTTCATTTCAAAATGCAAACACATTCAAGCGAAAGCTCTTTAGTCATGAAAATCTTCACACAGAAGTTGGATTTTACAGTGCACATCTCAGACAAACCTTCTTTTAAACCACCTGCCTGTTGGGCAATCCTGTTCTTGAGGGAAGAGGAAGCTCCTTTCAGAGGTCTGCCAAGGACATCAGCCCAGGTCCTGGGGCAGAGGTCTGGAGCCCAGGCCTGTCCTGAGAGGAGAGGAGAGGAGATAGAGGAAGAGAATATTGAGCAAAGGGAACCAAAGGGCTGGCCCTGTCTGATTCAAGTCTGATTTAGGATTTTCTTGGCTGGCTTTGCTGGTGTTCAGAGAAGCAAGCAGGAGGTCCTATGTCTTTCTCAAATGGTCTCATTCTTTAAAAACACACTTTCAAAATTAAACCCCCTTCAGGACAAATGTGGGTAGGCACAGGGTTTTGTAGAGCTTTCTCCAAAGCTTCTGCTCTTACTTGTGTTTAAACAAATACAACATGAAGTTGACTGATTCCACCATTATTAAATACACATTGAATGGCATTAAGCAATTCACACCTTAAGTCACCATCGTGCCCACCCACCTCCAGAATTTCCACCTCACAAAACTCAGAGTGTATACCTATTCAATGTGAGTTAAAGTGAACCCCAATCCTCCTCCATTCCCAACAACTGAAGCCATTCTGTTTCAATCTCTGTGAATTTGACTCCTTAGGTACTTATAAACAGAATCATACAGTATTTGATCTTTAGCAATTAGTTTTTTATAGAATGTTCTCAAAGTGAATTCCACTGTGATCTGAGTCAGACCTTCCTTTAAAAGGAATGCTATCCCGTGAGTGCATATGTCAGTGTTCATCTATTTGTATGCCTATGGGCCCCTGGGCTGCTCCTTCCTTGGGCCAGCCTGTGGAGAGCTGCTGGGAAGGTGGAGTGCAAATCTCGGTAACAGCCTCACTTAATACTTTCTCCATCAAACAAAGGACCTGTAGGGTTTGTGCCGGTCCAACTTCTTAAGAGCAAGTCTAGTTAGGTTTCTTCATTTGAAGGTGGCCTTTTACATTGGCGTTCGGTGCATTTCTGGGTGAATAACTCTCACATTTTCAAATCTCTGGTAGTTGTGAACTTAGGTTCATAGCCAGAGAGAGGATCATGAGAAAGGGGATGGCTTGACCTCCACCACTCAGGTACGGGCTGTCCCTGATTGGCAAGTCAAGAAAGGAGGAGTTATAACTCGGTGGTGAGTGTGCAAAGCACAGTCATGTGGCTGTGGGACCGTGAGTGAGGCCTGCAATTCCAGCTTTGTTGTCTTGAGTATCTCAGTGTGTGGGTGTTGAGTGGGTGAGGAGACTGTCAGTGAGCTGAGGTGTTAGAAGAATCAGCTTGGCTTTTGTCTCTCTTTCATGGTGCATAGTGACGCAGCTCTGATGGGAATGTGAAGCATCATGTAGGCTCCATGATGCTTCTGGCAATGTCCATCTTCGCAGTACAGTCTGCCTGTTGGCCCAATCAGTATCACACATGCTCACGTCTCTTACAGTGGAGGAGATCTGGAACCCAGTCCTAGGACCTGGATCAACTTGATATTGAGGCAACTGTCCTTTTCTTCTGCTGCCCTGTGTGGCTTTCTATGTTGCTGTCCCTTAAGTATCTGCTCTTGCTTTTTATCCAACTCATTTTTTAAAAATTTACTTTGAGTACAGCTCAGTAGTGTCACAAACCTTAACCAAAGACTACCGAGCTCATTATCATTGGCCAATTATATCTCCACCTCTCAGTTCAATATGATGGAGATGTGTTGGCTGACAGGTTTTATTAGTTTGTTTTAGACAGACGCTTGATAGGTAACTCAAGCTGGCTTTGAACTTGTCGTGCTCCTGCCTTGGTCTCACAATGCTGCGAATGCAGCCACACTTCATTAAGCCTGGCTTCTGGAAAGCTTGTGAACTTATTGCCCAATCTGAGTCATCTTGCTCCATGAGTGTGGCTGGGCGATTAGCAGGAAAGGTGGGAGGTGCTGGTGAGAGTCTTATGGGATGTTGGGTTCTCTTTTCTGCAGACCTCAGCGGGCAGCCAATAAAGCAAGGCTGGAACACCAACTGGAGGAAGGAGCCAATGGGCTGGGACGGGAAGAGAGCAGTCTCCTCTACCAGCTCACACCCTGGGCACCCCTCCTTGTGCAATCAGTGGCCCTCTAGACGTGACTCACTCAATGGGGAGACCGTAAAACCGCCACAGAAGGACAGCTTTGTGAGTGTGTTGTTCTTTTATGGAAGGGCCTTGGTTATATTGATTAATTAGCCAGCTAATTAACTCATCAACCTCCATATGTTTACTGAGCGCTGACTGTGTGCCAAGAGCCCTGCTTTGTCCCTTCATCGCGGTGTAGAGAGGCTGTTAGAGTTCATGGACATGTAACTGTGTAAGTTGGGAACTCAGATGAGAGACTCTATGTGAAGAGAATTTCAATGCATTAACAGCCCTGAATGTAGGAACCATAATTTTCCCATTGTAGGGTTAGATAGAAGGCTCAGGAGGGTAGACAGCTCGCCTATCCAGTAAGCAGAATGGCCAGGAAGGATGCTCTCCCAGATGCTTATTAGTAAATCATGTGATTTTTGTGCACCCTAAGCTCTTAAATGGAAGCATTAACTCTTCCCAGAGTCAATTCCTACACAGCCCTTTTCAAAGCTCTGCATAGAGGCAGGCACACAGGCAAGCACTGGAAGAAACCAGAAACCCAGTGTAGATAGATCTAACCTGGAAGGCAGTGTGACCCAGATGTGCCGACAATGAGCTAAGAAGAAAGAACACTGTACTGCTCTAATAATTAACCTTTGAAATATTTTTCCCATTTTCTTCACTTTGTAAATAAAATCAATTTTAATTATTGAGTAGAAAAAAGTAAAAACATGCAAATGTGCCTGAAAAATACAAACAGTAGCTATCTTAAAATAATTAGAGAAATTGGGGCACATTTTAAACAAAGTCACACTAATTTAAGCATTTGAGAATTTTTGGGATTGGCCACAGATGGACACTGCTAATTTCATTTGGTTTTATAATTGAAGTTATCATTAGTATCTATTGGTTCTTCAAGGAAATTTCAATCTTCCTAGTTTCGTCTCTGAATTTTGCTGTGGTTCCAGTTTCTATCCATTTTCATGCACCTTCACAATCTTACATAAAGACCCAGAAGATGTCGAAATAATCTGGGCTGGTTTTGTGTGTGTGTGTGTGTGTGTGTGTGTGTGTGTGTGTGTGTGTGTGTGTTTGTTTAATTTTCAAATCTAAAGGTAAGTTAGAATACCTAAAGGACATTGTTACATCGGTATTTCACTTCTATCATTCAGACACACCCAAGATATTGCTTAATGCCAACTGGTATATGGCCGTCTGGGAATTTCAATGTCCTGGCTGCAATGGACTTCTCAGTGTGAACTGCTCTGGGGGAGGAAGCTGGTCCTCAGCGCCTCCACAAAGATCCCGTTGTATTCAGCACCTGGGTCAGCATGAAGGACTGGGTCAACTGTAGACAATGACATTAATTGTTTCTTTCCGTCTCCTTAATGTCAGAGTTAACCCCTCATTTTAAAAGACACATTATAAATACTAGTTGAGAGAAGAAGCAAATGCCTTTTAGTAGGAGATAAGAGGGAGGCCCACAATTTCTCCTGCGTGAGAAGATCCCCTGCCCTGTAGCCATTCACCTTGGACTATCCAAGGCCCTGTCCAAGGCCGTTTCTCACTTCTCAGTCTATCACAGAAATGGTTGGCACACTAATATAGGGCCAGCAGACTATGGCTTCTGGGCAGAGCTGGTCCGCTGCTCCTGCCTTTTCACGACCCATGAACTGTGAACAGTGTCTCCACTTTTACATGCCTGAAGAAAAAAATTAAAAGAAGAATGTTTACAAACACAAAAAACTGACATGAAATTAAAATGGTGCCCATAAATAAAGCTGTTTGGCACATAGGGCGATGTGGCCAGGACCAGGAAGACTCCCTGCTGGTGAGCTTGTCACATGACAGCAGGAACATCCAAGTGATCAGGAATAAACCCCTGTCTTTCCTCAGCCCTTCAAATGTTTCTGGCCACCAGCATCTGGCCTGGGTCTTCCTGACTTTCTCTTCTGTTACTTTGGGTGACATTTCCTTTCTCCCTCAGAAGGTCGGTTCCCCACCTTCTCTAGATCACCCCCTTTTAGATTCTCTGCCACTACTTTTTTTTTAACTCTCTCCTCCGTCATATTATAAAAATTCTTTTCTCCTTTATCAATCCAGTCAGTTTTTCAAAGGAGTTTATCAGACAGTCAGATAATAAACACCCCAGACAACAAAAAGAAGGAAGGTTTATTTTTGGCTCACAGCTGCAGAGATTTTGGTCCATAGCTGCTTGGCCCTGTGGCTTTGGGTCTGTTTGAGGCTGCACATGCTGGAGAGCCTGGTGGAAGGGGATCTCTTACTATATCCTCTGTAAACACAAAGGAAAGCAGCCTGATTGGAGCCCCACCATCCTCTTCCATGATGCTCTACAAATAACCTAAAAACTTCCCCAGACAGCACCAAGGCCGGTGACCAGTTCTTTAAGAGGATAAGATCCAGCTCACAACAAACAAGACCATAAAACCATTTTCCCAGAGAGTCTTCACTTGGCCCAGTTGAGCCAATTACAGCTCATATCTTAGCTCTCCTCCCAAGGGCATTTACCAGGGGTGTGGTATCATCCACCCTTACTTCCTTCTTTGCCTTATCACTTCACTAGGCCTAGTCTCAGATGGTTAAGTACTGGTCACCTTGTGGCCAAAATTGGTAGTGATCTCCCTTTGCCTTTCAGAGACTTTGTCTTAAGCCTAGGGTTGGTGCATTCTATGCCCTTAGCTTACCTTCTGTTTCAGTGTCTCTTCCTGAACCTGCCCTTGAATGCTGTCCTGAGGTGCCTTTCTCCTCTCTCTGTGGTTTCTCTAGATCAGTGGTTCTCAACCTTCCTAATGCAACAACCCTTTAGTACAACACTTCCACGTTGTGGTGGCCCCAACCATAAAATTGTTGTGACTTCATAACTGTAATTTTGCTGTTATTATTAATCATAATGTAAATATCTGATATGTGACTGATATGTGACTCCCAAAGGGGTCAGGTTAAGAACCACTGTTCTAGATTATTCCCTCCCTTTAAACGCATTGCTGTCATTTGAATGTGTTCCCTAGAACTTACATGTTGGGAGCTAATATCCCACGTATGCATTGAGATATAGGACTTTTTTTTTCCTTTACATTTAAAAAATCTATTATCTCTGTGTGCACGTATGCATGTGAAATGCATGAATGCACAGGATGTGGAGGTCAGAGAGGTCAAAAGTTAATTCTCCCATTCTACCATGTGGGTTCTAGGGATCTAACTCGGGTTATAAGGTTTGGTAGCAAGAGCCCTTACTCAGGGAGTCATCTTGCCAGCCTGTGATACTGGACTTAAGAGGCCATTATCTTGCAGTGACTTGCCCTTATGAATGGATGACTGCTGTTATGGAGGGAGGTTCCTAAGCATTGCTCTTTCGCCCTCTACCTCAGAGTGGTGAAGCAGGTGGCTCTTATCAGGTGGGGTCCTCTCCATGTTGGACTTCCCAGCCTCTAGAGACATAAAAAGCAACTCAATTACCCGATCTCTGATATTTGTTACAGCGGGGTGAAATGAAATATAACGATTTCTCCCTGAGATCTGGACTCCAGAGCTGCAAACCTGACATTCCTCTCACTCACCAAGCCAGGGTCTCTCACTGAAACTGGAGCCACGCTGGTGGCCAGTAAGGCCCAGCAATCCTCCTGTGTGCCTGGCATATCCCTGGGGTCACAGCACATAGCCACATCTAGCTTTACGTTGGTGCTGAGAATTTGAACTCAGATCCTCAATGCTTTTGCAGCAAAATGTTCTCAGCCCTTGAGCCATCTCCCTAGTCCCTACTACTTTAAACTGCTAACTTTAATACTGATTTTTAGTTTCAAAACTGTTATGTGCACATGTACTCTCCCACTCACTCCACTCCTGTATCTTCTGGGGAAGAAATCGAGGATTTCTTACATACTAGACAACACCAGGGATCTATGTCCCCAGCTCATTTTCTTTATCTATTCATATATGTTCACATGTAATGGTTTTACCACTTTGCCCATTCAACAAAAGCAAGTATTTTTACTTATTATTTAATCATATTCAGAAACATCGTTATAATGGTTGCATAATACTACATTCCATGGTTGTTTACCCCAGTGTAATTTGATATTTAGGTCATATCAAATTTTTCACAGTAATGAGCAATGTGTGTGTGTGTGTGTGTGTGTGTGTGTGTGTGTGTGTGTGTGTGTTGCCCTGTTTTATCTGGTCACTGGAGATGAATCCATGGAGACCCATGACCTGGTAGCAGCCTCTCCCAGAGCAGCACACCTGGTCTGGCTTGAAACTAAGCTGGGAGTCTGGAGTGCAATTAGCATCTGAATTATCGACATGAGGATAAACAGGTGATTATCCCACTTAACAGCTGTTGGATGGTGTTAAATAGACACTGTCTGACAGCTTGAGCTTCAGATGGAGGGTTTATTAACAAATTATATTTTTTTAAAAAAAGAATTGCTTGTTTTTAAAAAAAATAAATGAAAGCAGGATTTAAGAGCTAAGTCCTTTCAAGCTGCTTTTGACCAAACTAAACTGATTCCAACTCCTGAATCAGGCTGCTTGTTCATGAAGTGAATTGCACGAATAATCTCATTTCATACTTCCCTGCCCTTTGTCTGAACAGCTCTGTGTGATTTACAGAAGCACTTGCAGCACCCCTAGGTTGAGGCAAGGAACACTTACTTGACAGTACAGACTCAGCAGCTACATTTTGTCCACGGAGAAACTAAAGATCCCGTGTACTTTGACGGGGTCAGGTAGAGGAAATTTGAACTCACAGCCCCAGCTTCTCACATAACGTCCCTTGTTTTCTTGGAGAAAAATTTATTGACATTTTTAGAGTTAGTATCAGGTGGGAATGTTTTGATTGTACATGATGCTTACCTTGACAATTTTCCTTTAATTACTTGCCTTTCATTAGAGCTGTGAGAACCCTTGCACAGTAAGTGTGTGTGGGGGGGGGGGGGGCTGTTGTAGTGGGGTTTCTTGGTCCCTGGCGGCCAGAGGCCCAGACCCACAGACCTGCCGCGCCAGACTGCTTAGCTGCCGCTCAGGACCCCAGAAATGACTCAGACACTTATATTAACTTCATGCTGTTTGGCCTATGGCTCAGGCACATTGCTAGCTTGCTCTTACATCTTAACTCAACCCATTCTCATTAATCTGTCTGCCACGTGGCCTGAGGCTCACCTGTGTTCCTTACATGTTGCCTGACTCCACCCTGCTTCTCCTACCTATGCTCTGACTTCTCCTCCTACTTTTTCTATGGTGCCCGTCATGGTCCAAAACAGCTCCTTTATTTAGAGATTGATATTCACAGCATACAGAAAGGCATTCCCACATCAGGGGAGGGCTTGGGATGGGCAGGAGTAAGGAGGTTGATGGGATGGATTATTGCTGCTTTTTGCCTTATTCCCATGTTCCTCCAAACTTCATTTCTTTTTTCCTATCTAGGCACTGAAGACTGATCCCAAGCATTGCATGCTAAGTACATGCTCTAGCACTGAGATGTGCTCCTAGTCCATTTTTGATTTATTTGCCTTAATTGTGTGCATTTAGGGTCAAAACAGATGCAGCGTTGCAACAGATCCTGCACTGCAGCCAGGAATTAAGTTTTGTAGAAATTTTCACAGTTCTTACCAAGTCAGTCTTCTTGTTCTTGGTGAAGAAGCAGGCAAGGTTTCTTAGGATAAGGAAGGGAGGGCAGGCCTGACGAAGCAGAAGCAAAAATGATCATGAGTTTGAGGGTGACCTGGATTACATAGTGAATTTAAAGGTTAGTCTGGAGTACATAGTGAGATCCTTTCTCTATCTCTCAGAAACACATAAAACAAAATGAAATAAAAATAAACTTGAAGAAAAGGGGAAGGTAGGTTGGAGTGATAGCTCAGTGGTGGAGAGCATTTGCTGCTCTTCAGAGGACCTAAATTCAGTTTCCTGCATCTACGCTAGGCAACTGACAACCTCCTATAGATCCAGCTTCAGGGATCAGACGCCCTCTTCTGGCCTTTATAGTACCTGTACTCAGATGCACATAACCACACACAGATATACAAAAAAAATAAAATAAAATAATAACATCTTTTAAAAAGAAAAAGAAGGTAGAGAAGGTTTGGGAGGAGTGTAGCTTTGGAAGGGGCTAATGCCAATCTCTACATCTTCTGAACATGTATGTTTGGATGTCACATAGAACCAGAAGGACATAGATACCATGCCAGCTCTTCAGGGTTCTGTGCTCTACCTCAGACTTTCCCAATCCAATGCTTAGAAGGTTATTTGTTCCTTACCCTATGCCCATAAAAAATATTTTTTTCTGTCAAGTAAAATCTGTTATCTTTTAGAAAAGATGGTTTTTAAATTATTAATGAAAAAGTATGACTGATCTGTCACAAAATGTAGTATTAAATACTTTTAATCAACTTATGTGGAATTTGCAAGGATCTGAAAGATTAGTAACTTTTCTGTGACAAGGTTTGTGATTTGTATATATGCAAATCATCTTGTTCATAGTCAATATAGTGTCAGAACTAAGATACCCGGAAAGGTAATCTGTGTTTTCCTGGACTGGAACAAAGACCTCATCTGTTGAGGTCCTGACATTTGGTGGTTGTAAGGAAGAAAGCTAGACTAGAGTTTAGTAAGTTAGTCTTGGCACATAGATGTAACAAATATTATATAAGATGCATACAAAAATGCACTCATTGTGTTTAATGGATATGCTTGGCCTAAATCTGATTCCATTCTTAAATGATAAAATTTGGCCTGATGTGGTCTCCATATAGGGTGAACTGGAACCTAGGTTGATGTCAAAGTAAGTTATAATGTAACTGAGAGTGTTTTCTGTTAACCCAGTAAAGGAGTCTAGCCAACCAGAGGCTACAAGCTACCAAATACAACCAATGGAGATCGATGCTGACTTCAGCTAAGCAGGTTGTTTCTGGAGGTCACTTCCTTTTCTCTGGCTATTAATACAGTCTGTGCAAACCCTGTTGGGGGCATTTTTGAATCAATTTCCCAGCAGAGATCTGCCTGTAGCTACAACCTTCTTTCTGTCCAGATAAACTATCCATATGAACTCAGCTCAGATTTTCCTTTATCAGTTGTCTCTGAAAACCAAATTTAGTCGAATCCTCTCTGCTAAGTCTGGTCAATTAAACAAATGAGTGCTAAAAACTGTTTTGCTGGGTGGGCACCTGGGACTTTCTTCCCTAGTATGTTCTGAACTGACACAGGTGGTTAAGGTTAGACCTTGACACTATTTGTAGTTCCAATGGTGTGCTGCCCCTGTCTCTATGGAAAAAAAAAAAAAAAAAAAAAAAAAGACAGCAGTAATTGGATTTCTAGCCTCTGGTTCTCAGTTAATGCATAATTGCTTGCCAGAGAGTTCACTCACAGGTGTTTTCTGACTGTTAAGGCAAAGGGCAGGAGGAGAAGGAGGGAAAGGGGGGGAGGGAGGGAGGGGGCAGGAGGAGGGAGGGAAGGAGAGGGAGGGAGGGAGGAAGGAAGGAGGGGAGAAAGAAATCTGGGGAATGCAGGGATGAGGCCTTCTTGGTCCCACCAGCTGTTCTGGAATGATCTGTCTGTGGGGAAGAAATGTGGCAGTAATTGGTGACGTTTCAGACCCAGCATGATGCTCGGGCTGGTAGAAAGCTTTTCCTTGTGTTTCCTCCGGGGTGTTTGGGCTTTTGTTTTCTGCTGCACTTTGTATGGAAGCTGGAAAGCTGCCTCCTCAAAAGTGGATTTCCTCCCCTTTTATAAACTGACCCCTGGTGGTTACTATAGCAAGTGCAAAGAGTCTGATAGTCACCTAAACAAAGCTAGACTTCAGAAAAGATGGGCCAGAGAAGCGGGTCCTAGGAAGATCTGAAGACACTGTAAAGCACTGCCCAGCTCTTCCCTTCTCCCCCATCTTTTGTATTCGCATCAGCCCTAGGATGAAGGCAGAGGGTCTAGAGAGCAGCACGCAGGGGCCTGCCTTTGATACTGTGGAACTGAACACCAGATGATTGAAAATGAAATTTAAACATTTGCTCAGAGCTTTAGGCTAGAAATATGCCAAGCCGACCTGGAAAAACAAATAACCCGAGTGGCTGCCACACCTGCTACAGGCTATAGGCTGAGATGTTTTGCAGCCAGAGAACTGGGCCTCTTAACCCTCAGCTACTCTTTCTTGCCTCCATAATTTAGATTAAGCTGGAGACAAAGGTTGAAGATTTCTGAGATCTGCAATACTTGCAGTATGGCTACTGACTGGAGAAAACTCTCCTAAGATTACACACACACATACATAAACACACATACACACACATACACACACACACACACACACACACACACACACACACACACACACACACACACACACACACACGGGCATGCACACACACATACGCACATACACACACACATACACAAACATACATACACACATACACAAACATACATACACACACACACACACACACACACACACACACACACGCACATACATGTACACACACACTTTCTTCTCCAGGAACTTGGCTTCTGTGTGCAGGAACTTTCTGCATACAACCAGACACCCAGAGATCCTAGTGTTCTCTTCAGGATTGTTTTCTTCTGTGTCCTTAGTTAACTCTCCCCCACCGTGGTTAGCCTTTTTTCCTTTAAGTGTTTGTAAATGAATTATAAACTGTGTGATACATATTACACCACGACTTTTCAAATCAGTCTCCTGAAGCAATGGTGAAGGTCAGTTGAAGAATCCAGGGAAAGCTTGCATTTCCTCTGTCCAGCACAGAGCCTCCTTTCAGTAGTGGAAACCGGTGTTGCCTCATTTACTCTGAGGAAATCTAGCAATAATCCACATTATCCACAGGTGCTCATTTTAAAATTTACTGAACTGTTAACAGCAACAACAATAAAATTCTCATCTGTACTAATTACATGATGACATCGGGAGGGACATTAGTCCAAAGTAATCAACTATGTACATGGTACTTATACTGTGTTAAATGTTTTAAGTTATACCAAAAAGGAGGTGAGGGATGGGACTATGCTATATGTAAATATCATATTCCTTTATATAAGAGATATTCCATGGGGTCAGGGTTTTCTGGGCCCAATTGTCATAGATAACAAAGGCTGCTATATGCTTATAATGCTCATTATTATTATTCTTAGCTTTTTGAAATGTTCACACATCTATTGTTTCAGAAGGTGCTTCAACAACCTCAAAGGCTTGTATAGCAATTAAATCTTCCAGTGAACCCCTCAGATGCAGGAACTGGCAAAGGGGAGATTAGCTAACTTTATTATAGGGAAATTAATGGCTGGAAAGTTTGGGTTAAAAGGAAATTATTGAGTCATTCTTATTTCTAAGATACAGAATCCTCCATATTACACATCCAAATTACAATGAACACTTCTATAAACTATATTACACAGAACCATGGTGAATATTTTCTGAGTGTCTTCTGGGATCTATTTTTAAAATTTGATTCCGAATTCTTAGGACAGTTTCCTTTGGGATGGAGCATTAAGACATCACCATTGTTTTCCTTTCAAGGCCCATCTGTATTTCTCCTCTTCTTCCTCCTTAGCCTGACTCAAGATTCAGTCCTGTGTGGGCTATGTTGGAACTATAGCTGAATGGTCAAGAAGTTGTTCAAGGTCCCAGGTTCTATCCCAGGTCCCACTAAATAAACAGATGAAACAAGATAATAAAGTCACAGGCATGGCCTTGTAGGCTTTCAGTAATTGGAAGCTTTAGCCTTTCTGTGAAGGCGTTCTGTAACAGTTTTCTCCTGCTTAGAGGGAATCTCAGTAAGACACGGGATGTTAAACCAGAGGTAAGACAAAGGGTCATTTAAGGGGTGGACGGAGCATGCTATCCTGTAGGAAAACTCTTTGAACCTAAGAAGATAAGCAACTCAACAACTTCAGGAAGTACCTGAAATGAGATTCACTACTGAGGGACACTCTCAGGCAAACTGAGCCACCTGCATGAAGCAGAGACCTGGAGAGCTGTCTGGAAGCAACTTTACTACCTGGAAAGCAAATTCTCCAACCTGTTGAGATGCCTGCAGGCCACTCTGTGTGCTCCATCCAGGTTTCTAACTTTTGTGAACTGCCACTCATTCTGGGGTGGGCTTTCATTTCAGGTCCTGCAAGGAACCCCTCACCCATACTCCTGTGAGTAATTGCAATAAAACTCATTGGTTCACCACGTTAGATTTTGGTGGTATATCCATACTTTAGACTGTTGTCTCTCTGCCTGGACCAGTGATGCTGATCTGTTGGGGAAGACAGGGCAATTTATGAAAGGTGGTAATACTTATGAGCCAGCCCTTCTTATAATTACTTAGAGATGACTGCCTGATGTGGGAATGCCTTTCTGTATGCTGTGAATATCAATCTTTATATAAAGGAGCTGTTTTGGGCCATGACAGGCACCATAGAAAAAGTAGGAGGAGAAGTCAGAGCATAGGTAGGAGAAGCAGGGCGGAGTCAGGCAGATTGAGCAAGCTACCCAAGGAGCAACATGTAAGGAACACAGGTGAGCCACGGGCCATGTGGCAGACAGATTAATAGAAATGGGTTGATTTAAGATATAAGAGCTAGCTAACAATGTGCCTGAGCCATAGGCCAAAAAGCATGAAGTTAATATAAGCACATGATTCATTTCTGGGGGCCTGAGCAGCAGCGGTGGGCGGCTAAGGTTTGGGGCTGCAGGTCTGTGGGTCTGGGCCTCTGGCTGCCCAAGAAACCACACTACATCAACTGCCCTATTCAACCTAATTGCAACTTTTCAGACTCTTAGGATGTTAGTATCAGACAAGGTGGGGTGGGATAAGGTTGGAGAATTCAAATAATACATGCAATCCCATGGAGGATATTCAAGTCTCCAATCCAAAGAGCAAGGAGGGATATTTTGATGATCCCCAGGCTCTCTTGGAAAGAATGGTTTTATTCTCTCATGTCCTTGGAAGGTATAAGTAGAGTGCTGAAGTTTCTAGGGGCCCATGTTTTCTACTCCCCATCTCTAGAGTTTGTTGTGATGATGAGTTTTAAATGTCTACATGCCACAACCTAGAAGCACTGAAGAAAGCCTCACTTGAGAGAGTAGCTGCAGACATGCCTCCAA
Source organism: Phyllotis vaccarum (assembly GCA_033318265.1). Lineage (NCBI taxonomy): Eukaryota > Metazoa > Chordata > Mammalia > Rodentia > Cricetidae > Phyllotis > Phyllotis vaccarum. Next base: position 41,366,375 of record JARWLC010000011.1, on the reverse strand, counting down.
AGGAAATGAAAGCTGGGGCCAGAACAGATGTGTACACACTCATACTCACAGCAGCACATAGACTATGAGGTGCCAAGAGGTAAAGGAAACCCACAGTCAATAGCAGAGGAATGGATAAATAACGTGCGATCTGTACATATATAAAAGGATTACTGAGCCTTAAAAACAAGGACATTCTGACCCAGCTTGGATGAATTTGACATTGTGCTAAGAGAAATAAGCTGCTCACAAGAGAACAGATTTTTTTATTATTCTATTTGTGTTAGGCACTAGCATACTTAAGTTCATAGAGACACATAGCAGAATGGCAGCTGCCAAGGGGTGGGGGTGAAATGGGTAGATGCTGGGCTGGGATATATAGCTCAGTTGGTAGAATGCTTGCTTAGCATGAATAAGGCCGTGGATTCCTTCCCCAGCAGCACATAAACGAAGCATAGTAGTGAATTCTTATAATGTTCTTACTTCGGTAGTAGAGGAATCAGAAGTTTAAGGTAATCCTTAGATAGCTACATGGTAAGTTTCAGATCAGTCTGGGTTAAGTAAGACACTGTCTCAAAATTAAAAAAGAAAAAAGTGTGTGTGTGCGTGCGTGTGTGTGTGTGTGTGTGTGCGCGACTTGCTGCTTATTTGGATATAGAGATTTGATTTTAGAAGTTCTGTGGCTGGATGGTCTGGATGGTGGTGATAACAGTGTAGCACTGGGTGTGCCCCAAGCAACACTGCCCTGTATTCTTGAAGACGGTAAGCTCAGGGACTGGAGAGATGGCTCGGTGGTGAAGAGCACGGACTGATGTTGAAGAAGTTTTGAGTTCAGTTTTCAGTACCCTGTCAGATGGCTTACAGCCACCTCTAACTCCATAACCGGGTCCTCTTTCCTCTTCCACAGCTGCCTGCCCTCACATACACACACCCCTCCTCCCAACTGAAACAAAAATAAATACTTAAAAAGATGATATGCTTATGACATATGTATTTTGCCACAATAAGAGAGGGCACTTTAAACAATATATTTAACCACTAAAAGAAGAATATGCCAGTGGGGGCATATAATCAATGATACACAAATTGTTCAGAAGCTACTTTACATTCTTTATTTCACATTTTCTTCAGAAGCCTGTGACATTTTTTACATTTTAGCACATCCAATGGCCATGTGGTAAGTGATTTCCAGCCACATGTTGCTTTTGGCTCCTATACTAGACATATTTTTGTAGGTAATGTTTGATGGGATATGGCTCCAAGGTCCCCTGACAGATGGTTCTTAGGCACAGGTCTCTACAGACCACCAGCTGCGTGACTGAGAGATAGGACTTGCCAGTCCTGCCTTCCTCCCCTGGGCCTCACAACACAGGCTTCTTTGTGACCAGATGCAGTTTCCCCACATTCATCAATTCCCCTTTGACCAGCTGGCTGTCCCCCAATGTAATTCAGTTCTGATACCATCCACCTGGAGATAGAATCAGATGCTACAGAACTTAGCTTTGCCAGGTGGGATGATGCATACCTGTGTTCTAAGCACTTGGGAACTAGAGTAAAGGGTGTCATGAGTTCAAGGTCAACCTTGGCTACAAAGCCAGCCTAGACTACTTGAGACTATCTCAAAAAAGACAGTATATATGTACACACACACACACACACACACACACACACAATATAAGCGAACAAACCCAAGAACAATCTCAAAGTTTTGCAAGACTGCCTTATTCTTTAGATTCAGGTAAAAGGACTATGTTTCCAGGCCACTGTACCCTCTGTCTGATTTGGCTGCGAATCCAAAGCTCTCACAATTCTTTTGGGATCCATCTCTTGCTAGAACTCATCACAGAGGTCATTGAAATACTTCACTGACTTGCCCACTTATTACAAGGGATACAACTCAGGAAGAGCCAAACTGAAGAATGGCATAAGGCAAGATGTGAAGGAGGGTGTGCGGAGGTTTCAGGACCCATTGGGTACAGTGCCCTCCCAGAATGCATAGGTGCCCTTGTTCATCACCATGGATGCACCTCAAGCCCCATAGTTGAGGGGTTTTTTTGCTTTATAGAGGCTCTGTCCTGCAGATATGGTCAATTGTTAGGCCAGTTTCTAGTCCCCCTCACTTGCCAGAGGATGTAGGGTAAAGGTGAACGTTCTCCGCTGATGACCAGCCCCACCAGAAGTTGGTCCTTAGGACAAAAGATGCTTTTATCACCCAGGATCGAAGTTGAAATTTATGAGTTCCATGCTATAAATTGGGTCAAAGGTGACATGTTAGGGCACAAGATGCTTCTCTATTGTTCTGGAAATTATGAGTTTAGGAATTCCGTGCCAGGAATTGAGAACAAAGACTTGCATATCTACTTAGTATTAGTTATGGCATCAGTGCTGTGTCTGCTGCAAAGAGAGGAGGCTATCTAACTGAAGTCCAAGTGCCCTTCAAGCGGCAGATGTTCAGAAGCCACCGCTGGTGACTGAGTTGACTCCAGCACATCCATCCTTGGGTATGGCATAGTGCTGGGGTAGGACCTAGAACAACCCTCCTTGTTCTAAGGCTCATGGATCTTTGAGCAGAAAAAGTGATGTCCTTGAGAACTGGTAAATATGGAAGACAAAACGACCAATTTGAGGATGAATGGGAACTTCAAGTCAAAGTCCTAAGTAAGTTGGCATTCTTATCAGAGCTGATTATTGACAAATGACTCTTATTTCCTTCCTTCCTTCCTCTCTCCCTCCCTTCTTCCCTCCCACCACCTTACCACCCTCCTTCTCCCCTCTTGATTCCTGTTGTATAGAATGCCTGTTTCTTGTGTAAGGTCTATTGTGACTTGGACAGTCTCTGGTACTGCACTGGAGAAACATATCCCTTTACTCCAGCACTTGCAATGGGGGGGGGGGGGGCACTAGCTGGTGAATTTCTGCAAGAATCTTACTTGGAATCTCTAACATTCTCCCAGACCTCTGATGCTCCTCTGGGGAGGGGTTTGAGGGTCTGAGCTCTAGTTAAAGTCACTGCTGAGAATTCCTCCACCTCTCAAACCACTCTCACCCACCCAAACCCCATCTTATCAGCCCCTGAGAAAGAAGAGCGAAATGAAGTGTTGTTTGGCTCCAGTTGGAAAGACTTTGACTTTGTGAGACTGTCTCTCTTAGGAAGGGGAGCACTAGATTGTTTAAATGTAGGCTTTCTGGATCACACCCTGTCCACAGCTAGCCGTGTTGTATACAGAACAGTTATCAGCTCTTAGCAGGGACTCAGCCATGACTGTCCTCTCTCTGTGTCTGCAGTGTGTGCATGATTGAGTGTGTGTGACGGCATACAAACAGGAAAGAGGGTAAGGGAGGAGGGGTCCCTTTCAGTTTCTATCATGGTTTTACAGCCCCAGGGTCAGCTTCCTCTCTGGAAGCCAGTGAGCATCTGTCACCAGCAGTCACAGCTCTGTTATCTCTGAGGGCAGGAGGCTTTGTCAAGGACAGATGCCAGGCTAGTTTCTCCACACAGGGAAGAAAGGATGTCGCTATTGCCCATCTAACCACTTTTTCTAAGACTCTGCCGCCCTCCAACCCCCACACAGGGGCTCCCTGAAATTGTGGGACTTATCCTATTAGGCTTTGGTCTCTCTAGTGCCCTCTTTACACTTTGCTTCAGAAAGAATGCTGGCTGGGGTGATTCTCACTTTCAAAGTCACTGATTTGGCTACATGGGCTGTGGAGATTCCCAAGACTGGGTGAAATTGGTGACTATTGTACCAATGGACCCCATTCCAGGCCCAGAAGGGGAAGCTGGCTTTGTGAGGCATCCAGATACTCTGCCAAGATTCAGCCTCACCCACAGCATGCTTCAGGCTTCCTCCTTGGAGGCTTCCTCCTCTGAGAGGTTCAGGGTTTTCTGCCTGCCTGTCGCTTGTCTCACCTTCATCTCAGGGCCTTGTGATACTGGAGGCCCAGGAGCCAAGGCTAGCAAGGACATTGGCATAGCTGCACAGCTTTGTTTGCTTTGGGGACTCACACCCCACAAATAAACATCCAACAAAGCCCAGATTCATAGAAACGCTTAGGGCATGGACCAGGAGCCACACGGGGGCCAGAGGACAGCCTGAGACTAGAGATGTGGGCAGGAAGCTGACTCCTGAGGAGGGAAGGACATAGAAGGCTGCTTTTCTGGAGGACTCCAAGACTGCTGTGCCTGTGCTGTGGGTCCAGGGGGTGTTACCAAGAAAAACTTGGGTTCCCTCTTTGGGAATCCTCATTTAAAAATGAACTCAGAATGAAGCTTGAGGACAATTTAATTAAAATTTAAAGTAAAACAACAGGCAGGGAAGGCAAAAATTCCAGCAATTGTCAGGATGAGAGGAAATGGAAAAGAAAAAACAAAAAGACAGAGTGTCAGGAGCTGTCTCAGATCTGAGCTAAAAGGGCACTAGATTTCAGACTCCCGTGTCTTAGGGATTAGGACCGTGGAAGAATGCTTGGTAGAACCAGAAATAGAGGCAGCTAATTAAAAAAAGAAAAGCATTCCCCTGGGTGCGAGGAAAGTGTCCCCTAGGTGCTGGCTCCTGTGGCTTACACAGCACTCACTTGTCCTATCGCAGACATGCTCTGTGTAGTAGAAGAAGTCTAGATCAGGAAGGACTTCCAGCCCTCCTCTGCAACTGGCTCTTGTCATATGTCAATCTTGATGTTTCAGCTTGACCCCTGTTCTCCTGCTGCAGTGGGAAAAGCATCAGTACTGCAAAGGAGGTCCCCTCCTGCACACAGCAGTCACCAACGTGCTACACCAGCACGTGCCATTGCCTTTGCTCCCAGGCTGCAGCCTCTCATTCCCAAAAACATTCTGCAGAAATGACTGGAGAGATCAGTGGTTAAGGGAACTTAACACCTTTCTGGAGGATCTGGGTTTGATTCCCAGCACCGACATGGTGGCTAACAACTGTCTGTAATTCTAGTTCTAGGGAATCTGATGCCCTCTTTTGGCCCCTCTGTATCAGACGCACACTGTATACAAATATGCAGGCAAAGCACCTATACACATAAAATAAAAATAAATCTAAATAATATAATTTTAAAGAAAGAAAAATGCATTTTAAAACAAGGGGCTGAGCATTTTTTATTCTAACATAGCTGTTTTGGAAAGGCCATCTTACCCAAGTGATTAAACCATGGTGTTATTAGCTCCACCTTCCCAAATATGAAAATTGCACACAGGCCAGGGAAGACAGTCTCATGAGCCAGTGAGGACAGAGGACAGAGACAGTGCCTCTCAGCTTCCTTCACAGTTGTAGGTATGTAGGGCCACAGCACACCCCAGCTTCAGGCTACTGAGGCCTTTGGGTACAGATTTTGAGGCACCCTTCCTGCTTGCTAATTCCAAGGTATCAGTGGAGGGAGTCAGGGAGCCTGCTGTAAACATCAGCAGGGGCAGTTACACTCACTTCCTCTTTCTGTAAAGACTGTCCGGGAAAGACAGCAGCAGGGGAACAGGCTACAGCAACAGAGGGGCAATGACCAACCTGGAGGAAAAATTCCAGCTGGGCTTTCAGGCCTGAGGCTCCCAGGCTGGGGATGTGAAAGGTCTATCCTGGGAGGGGTTTGGCTTCCTTACAAAGGGCCTGTGTTACCTGAGGGTGGTTCTGTGAAGTCCTGGCTAGGCTATGGTTTCTTTGTGCAGTGTGGTCTCCCTAGGCCAGGATTGTAGGGTGGTACTCCAGCACCCAGCTAGGCAGTTCCCTGGAGGCCACTCCCAGGAAAAGGGGCTGGAGGTTCAGGCATTGAGAAAAGATGGCTGGCTGCCCAGGAACTGGTAAGACGGGTTTGTAGCCTGGCAGCTGCGAAAAGATGCCAGGAGGCCATGGTTAGAAGAAACACTCAGGGTGGGTAGAAGTCAGTGTCTGGAACTGTACCTGGAGTTCCCAACTCTACTTTGGGTCATCTTCCTTAGACATTCTGTCTCCAGGATGCAGGCTTTAAAGTGGACATCGCTGTTCTGACTGGAAATCAGTTGTACCCAGATAAAATCCAAACTTCTGGGACCCTCTCAGGGCCCAGTTCTGCTATAAATATTTGATACCATCTGGGAAAAAGTTGGGACCCAATATATTTTCAAGCCAGGAGTGTGGCTTGATGGATGTATGTGTTTGTTGTCATTGTTTATGAAGGAAATATCATCCTGTTGTTACTTGAGTGGAGACTGGAGGTATAGTTACCATATCACTATCTACAAATGCTCTCCTTGGAAGTGGCTGCTACAGTTCTTAGAAACCATGCTACGCTTTAGGATGTCATAATGCTTAACATTATTGCCTGTCCCAGAGCACTTGATAATTGATTCTATTTGTTCTAAAATAATTCTTTGAAGAGACATGAGGATTACTTCTCAGCCTGCACTATTTATGGATCCTGCAGCTGAAGAGATACTCATTTTAGAATTTTTGTCTCACTTAAACCAGTCAATAAGCTGGTTGTGGTGGCACATGCCTGTAGTCCCAGCACTTGGGAGACTGGGGCCCGAGGATGGAGACTGGAGGCCAGCCTGGGCTACAGAACAAGAGAAAACAAAGACATGTGGTTCTGGGAAAAATGGTTGTGAGAGAAGTACACCAGCTAACTGCCTTAGCAAGAATCTCCCAGCCAGCTGCTCTGTCCTGATGCCTCCTTAGCATGATTTTCCAGATCCTCTGGAGGAGAGAGCTGAGGCAGCTTGCTTGGAGTATCTTTCTCCTGATGCCTTCTTCCTCTACAGAGTTTAGCCGAGCTTCACCAGACAGAACATTATTCTCTCTTCCCTAGCTGGAGGAAAGTCCCTATGGCCCATTTTCTGAACAGCGCTTCCCCACTCTTTCGTAATCTGTCACTGTGACCTTGAGAAGCAGGGAGAGAAGGCTTTGGCAGGGTCTGCTGTATGTGCAGCCAGAGCCCTGGTATCTGTGCCTTGGTGTCATACTGTGGCTGTGGTCAACATCCTACATCCTTCTGTGCTGGCACCTGCATCCGGGTGTGAGCAGTCGTGTGTGTGTGTGTGTGTGTGTGTGTGTGTGTGTGTGTGTGTTGCATTGTTTTAAAACAGTATTGGAAGGAAAGACAGAGGAAAGAGAGCACTTAGAATCAGTGACTTTTCTAGGCCTGCCTACTCGACCTGCTCCTCACCAAAGTCAGCAATAAACATGGGACACCCCATGCACAGAAGTCCATTCTTACAGGAAGAGGATGCTGCCAAGAGGGGCAGCAAGAAACGGAAGGAAACATTGCTTCTTGGAGGAGAGAGAGCAGAAATGAGGAGACAGAGGCAGGGAGTGTGCCCCACGGCCAGGGCAGGAGAGCTGGGCTTCGGTGGGGGCCTGCTTCCCCTCCCCTCTCTTTAGCTTTTTCTGTCCTCACCCTGGTCAGGGTGGCAGAGATTTTGCCAGCGTAGCTCATCGGATGAACTGAAGGGGAAATCTGATTTGCCTCTAATTGGACTCACTGCAGGCAATTAGGGTTAAGCTGGCATGAGGGGCTGTCTGTCACACAAGGGGATTTTCAGGGCTTTTTACCACAGTCCTGGGAAATTCTGCCAGAACTCAAGTAGTTGTAAATCAGGACATCAACCTACAGCATCAATATTTTAAATTAGAACATTTTGCCTGAAAGTAACCAGTGTATAAACTGACATATTATGTACATATATATGTATACCACATACATTGATTTATATACTAGATAGATGCCACATGTTATATAGAATGTGCTGTATATCTATCTTCTAACTGTACACTATTGTTTGCCTATGTGGAGAGTGAGATACACATGCATATATATATAATATATGTCACATATATTACAGATAGGAGTGGAGCAATAGCTCAGTATAGAGTGCTTTATTAGCATGTGAAAGGTCTTGACTTCAGGACCAAGTGTTGAAAAAAAATAAAAAAAAAAAGATCCCATGTACCTATATGTACACACACACACACACACACACACACACACACATACACACACACACACACACACACGTTATACATATGGTGTGTATACTAGATATAGTATATGTAGTATATGGCATAAAGCATTTTTTATGATAGGGTCTCCTATTAAACCTGGAGATTACTGATTTATCTGGGTTGGCAGGCCATTAAGCTCCAGGATATTCCTGTCTTCACACTACCACTGGGGTTACAGATATGTCTCCTATGCTTGGCTTTCCATACACGTACTTGGGATGGACTCAGATCTGCATAACAGTCACTTTACAGAATGAGCCATCTACCCAGTCCCAGGACCACTACCTTCATTGGGTCTTATTTGCTTGTTATAGGGTCAGTAGTATAGATGCTACAAATTGTGTGTGTGTGTGTGTGTGTGTGTGTGTGTGTATGTGTGTAAGTATGTGTCTGTGGTGTATGTATGTGTGTATGTGTGTGTGTATATGTGTATGTCTGTGTGTGTGTGTGTATATGCGTATGTCTGTGTGTGTGTGTGTATGTATGTGTGTAAGTATGTGTCTGTGGTGTATGTATGTGTGTATGTGTGTGTATATGCGTATGTGTGTGTGTGTTTATATGTGTGTGTGTGTATGTATGTGTGTGTGTGTCTGTGGTGTGTGTATGTGTGTATGTGTGTGTATATGCGTATGTCTGTGTGTGTGTTTATATGTGTGTGTGTGTGGTATAACACCAGCAGCTCATAGTGTTGTCATTTTCAGGCCACATAGATCTTCCCCTCCCCCTAGACAGAGCCTGGCACCTGCTTTCGTTACAGCAACTGCCATTTCTGTTTCCATTTGTGGTGCCCAGTGACCTCGAAGGGAGCTGCTGAGGAGAAGCACACAGACACGTGGTCTTTATCAGCTGGTGGAAAGCTGCTCAGACACAATGTGGCCCCAGTATTTCTGGTAACAAGTGCAGTCTCCACAGTGATTGCCGTTCCCTCTTGATGGGTTAAAATCATATTTTCTACCCTAAACCGTTTTCTGCCCTCACTGACTCCAGCAGAGGCTCTGTATTGAGGCCTGTTATTCTGCTTTCCCAAGGTGAGGCTTTTATTGCTATTACCTCTCAATAGACTGACTAACTGCTGTGACTCCAAGGTGTGCAGACCCTCCCAAAGGATCCAGAGACATGGGGAACGGGGCATAGCAAGGCAGCCTCAACTCCATCAGTTCTGATCTGGACTGCTACCCAGAACCTGGTCGCCTTTGTTCTGTTATGGGGCAGGTAGGTGATTCTTTCCAACAGGTCCCTGCGAACCTGTGCAGGGAGGTGTTGGGTGAGCCCGTCTGGACAAGAGCTGATAGGTTCAGGTGACCATCGATGCATGAGCACCTTCTATGTAAGGGCCAGAATTTATAACTCCTGAGGGTGGTAATAAAGAAAACCAGCCTCCCTTGACGCCCCCCCCCCCCCAGCTCTGCTCTGCCTGGGCCATGAGGGTTTTTGATATGGGCAAAACCGACCATGAAGACATAATATCTGTCCTCAGGGCACCTTTAGCCTAGTGGGGGAGTTCCCAACTTTCTTCTCACCAATCCTCAAGGAGCAGAGAGCCACACGTGTTCTGTGCCCATGACCCTAGAGTCAGGTGAAGGAGAGAGGAACCGAGGCTTTTGGTGTCTATCTAGCTGTTAGTTTGTGATATTATAATCTAGATTTGAAGATGTTTGCCTATGTTTCGTTATAATAGCAGAATAACTCAGAAGGCTAGGGAAAAATTTATTTATAGCTCTGGAGGCTTAGGAAGTTCAAGGTCAGAGGGCATGCATTTGATAAGAGGTTTTATACTGCTTTTTCCTGTGGTGGGAAGCATGAGGTAAAAGCAAGAGACAGGAGCATTCCCTTCCAGACTGAGTGCTTAGCCCTAGGCAGGGCATATTTATTGATTCCCCCTTTGTCAAGACTCAGGGAACATTTGGAACAGGATCCAGGATGAATGTTAAGAGTCGGAAGATAATAAGGAGTATCATGGAATACTGTCTTCTGAACTTCTGGACTTCTGGGTATAACTGACACTTCATACACTCACAGAAGCCATGATTACCCCCAAAGAACTACAAAAGAGCAATCCAGCCAAAAGTCTAGCATGGGGGGAGGGGGTGTGCTCTCCAAGCCTCACCCCTTACCAAGGAACAGTTGGTATCTGCTAAAGGAGGGTGGTTCCTCTTTTGAGGATGTGGCTACTGGCAGGTCTTCCATGTTTCTGTGGATGGCTCCACACCTGTGCACATATGATCAGCACATATGGGTTGTCAAAAAAAAAAAAAAAAAAAAAGAGGAGGAAGACTTGTAGAGAGGATGTGGGGGAAGGAGGCAAAGAAGGGAAATAGGGGTGGGTGTGGTCATATTTCATTGGACACATGTATAAAATTCTTAAGAATAAGGGAAAGCCATATGTGTGTATATGTAATAGATCCAACCATGAATTAGAAAAATGAGAATTGTGTTCTAACAATTAGTCCATACTCCTAATAGCTACCCCTTCCCCACAGCAATGAACTACACTTCTCTTACTAGGTTCCATTTTCCAGTCTCTACTGAAATGGTTTCCAGTACATGACCTTGGGGACACATTCAAATTGTGGCTACATCATCTTGTTCTTCCACCCATCAGTTTGTGCAACCAAGATTATCTAGCAAAGTGATCTCTCCTAGTCTTTTGCTCTCTCCCAGACTGCATTGCAGCACCAGTGAGACCTTTGCTCAGTGAACAGTAATCTGCTGTCTGCTTCCCACCTGTGTTCACTCATTCCCAAACCTAGTCTATGGGGATTGAGCAAAATCACTCTTCGTTTTTTTTTTTGTTTTTTTTTTTTTTTTTGCTGGATTGTTAATACATAGTCACCCCCCTGTTTTCACAGGGAACTGGTTCCCGAACCCTTGGGGATACAGAAACCTATAGGGGCTCAAGCACTATGTATAAGGAAAGGGTACTTGCACAGACTCTATTACTCCCCCCACACTTAGGCAGTCTTTACATTATATATAATATCTGTCACAATGTGAATGGGTGTTGTTTGGGAAATAGTGACAAGGAAAAGGACATTACATGTTCGGTATACACACATTTTTTTTTTTCAGTATTTTCTATCATGAGGTTAGCTAAATTCACAGATAGCAAACCCACATGAAGAGCTAACTCTCTGTCTCTGTCCCCCCACCCCCGCTTCGTGTGTGTGTGTGTGTGTGTGTGTGTGTGTGTGTGTGTGTGTGTGTGTGTGTGTGTGTCCATCTAGTAGTTGCCAACCTGGTTAGCAGTAGGAAGTGGATTGGCATGCATGTGCAGAGAGGATCACATAGGTAGTGCATGTAATTGATGCTCGGCTCAATCATGTATAAGTACCTACTGTATTTTTTTACAGGAGATGAACGTGGCTTTAAAGGAAAGGCAATGCCCCCGAGAACTGAGGATTGGGACTTTGATCCCAGGGACCCATATGGTGGAAAGAGAAAACTGCCTGGAGGAATGGATGCAAGCTGATTTCTCTGACAGGTCCTGTTCCTGTCTTACAGATAGTCAAGTCAATGCCTTGTAGTGTCCCCCTCTTTATGTTCTGTCCCTCTTGTTCCCATCAAATATTTCTCCAAATTTCTATAGCCCGCCTCTCTGTGTGCATCCTTCTAAGGTCTGAAGATTTCTGGACTGTAAATGATGGCTTATAGTTTGTGAGGTTGCTTCCCTTTCTTTGTGGCTCACTAAAGGATGGTCCTGGGGTGGGAGACCATGTCAGCAAGAAGTGACACATGAGGTCCCCAGGGAAAACCACAGATATATCTCAGTAGCTAAGTCACCCAGTGGCCAGAATTCCCTTTTGTGGTTAAAAAATTCCCTGAAGCTACAGTTAGGTTCTTTCTGCCATGCTGGAAGCTAAGACACCAGAGAACCCTCCCTGCTGCCAGACATTAGCACTAAGAAAGGATGTGCATTCATGAAAGACCCCAGCTTCATTGTAATATCATGTTATAATGAGGTTTCTTTGACGCCCATCTCCTTGTGGGAATTTCAAAAGGATTATGGTAAGAAATGCCTTTAAGGGGAGATCTGATCCACTGTGATCTGGGGGGGGGGTGTCACCTCAGGATATGTGACCTACCTCCCAACACAAAATCTAGTAAAGGGCTATTCCCTGCTCCCCTTTCCAATGCTTCTTTGCAGTATAAATGGCTTTCCTAGATAAGCTCCTGGTGAACTGTCTCTGGCTCTTGGATGATTCTTTCCTTTGAGGAGATGAGGTTCAAAGAGAACCCTCTGCTTGGTAACAGGCGGTGTTTAGGTTTTTTGGCAGTTGACTGTGGGATCCTCAGGATTGCTGCAATAGGACAGTGGCTTTAGTGACTCTCCCCTTGACAAGGAGAGGACACGGGCTCTTTTTCTGTAATTTGAAGCATATTTCAGGGCACTGCCATCTCCTACTCCAAACCCACTTGCCTCTATCTGGGTGGCTCCAACCCAGCTCTTTCCAGCCCCAGATTTCTGCCTGGATTTTTGGATTGACTCCTGTGGGGTTTTCTGCCTCCTGAACCCCCAGCTTCACCTCTGGTTTTCGCTACGCCCATCCCACTACCTCTTGACTCATTGCTCTATAATCATGTGCCCAGGGGCATTCAGAGAGTCTCCCAGACCCTATCCTGTGGATCCAGTGTCTGATTGCTGAGAGGAGAGGGCTTCTGAAGGGAGACACAGATCAGCCTTTTGGTTCTGTACCATCAACTCCCAGTGGAGGCTCCCTAAAAGTTGCACAATCCATCCAAAACAACGGAGTTTCATTGTTTCTATCAACACAATGTATAGAGATACTGAATATTAGCATGTCATACTTTTTTTTTTTTTCCTTTGTGGCTAGGAAGAGCAGTAGTGTCATGCTCACCAGACAGGGCAGCTGGTCTCGAGAGCTGGTTGTGATTCTTTTGGAATCTTGGCTTTCCCCTTGTTTTCTGCCCATTTGGCAGGGCTGGCGTGTGGTTAACATCACCTAGGCGTGTGTGGGGTAAGGGAGAGCTCACACATCTTATCTTTCTCTTTTTGTGTAGCCCCATACCTGGCTGAGTCTTGAAATTTCCAGTTTACCTGGGACAGGTCCAGGTGAATGACAGACCTTTGAGTTAGAGCCAGGTCAGACTCTAAGCCTTTGCCTTCTGGATCCCTCCCCTGTGAACTGAATATCTCTTTACTGGAGCACAGGTAAAGGGGCTTTAAGGAACTAGGTCTCAGCCATCAGCAAGTACTTCTCAGCCCCTGCACAGTACACCAAAGGCCAGACAGAGCAGATAACAACCTTACACAATACACCAGTTTGTTGGCGGTGATTACAGTTACTGAATGCCCATGCTTACCCCGATTTTGGTGTACCTCTTCAAATTCCTTTTGTTGAAAAGTATGCTAGTATTTTTCTTTGTTTTTGTCTGTAATTGAGGACTGTGGTAGGAACTTATATTTAACAAAAAATATGAAAGGTATTTCACAGTGACATACATAGTTTACTTGTGTGTGTTTCTTGAGGGATTTTTAAAAAAAAATTTTTTTGAATTGAATCTGATGCACGTGCTAGGCAAGTGCTGCATCACTAAGTTGCAGTCCAAGAAATTTGCTAGTTGACCTGCCATGGTAGAAGTATTTACACCAGGGAAATTGGCAAATGGTACTGTCAGAAGCAGAACAGGTCGTGAATGTAACTGTAAGGATTGGGTCAAGTGAGTGAGTGTATATTGTTGACATGAGCCTAGTCATGTCAAGAACCCCAATGCATCAGACCCGTGGGATCTGGGAAAGTCTTTCTCTGGTCCTTATGTAAATAATGACAGAGTGTACAGAAAGCATGAAGGGCAGCTTTCCTCTCCCAGATGTTTACAGCCTGAGACTTTGTCCTAAGAAAACCTTCTGTCTTGCTGTACATAATAAACATACTGCATTTCCAGGTTGTGAGCTGGTTCAACTCAGAGGCAGCATCCCAGCTTTTCTGTTCCTGTGTCTCTTTATCTGTCCTTTATTTTTTTCTTGCCACAGTCAAGTTTCCAGGACACAGTGGGTCAGGATGTGGTACATGCCTCTCCCCTCCTCCTTTTCTAGATCCAGCTTACCAGTGCACCATTATGGTTGGCTCAGAATGGAGCAGCCCAGGAAGGATCTCTGCTGGTTATCTCCCTGGATATTTTTTAAACTCTCGTATTTCATCAATGAATAATTCATACTGGAACAAGAAGAGACAGCGATATTAAAATTGAAGTAGTTCTTCATAAAGTGAAAATTTTTGCGAGAGAAGCCCTGTCTGGAGGTGCGAGCCTATAATCCAAGATATCTGTGTGGCTGAGACAGAAGGATTTCAGGGCGAAGAACTAAGATTTAGTGAGCTGAAGCCTCGCCCAGGCGACTTAGTGAGACCATGCCTTAAAACAGCAGTAAAAAGAGGGCCGGAGCTATGGCTCGGAGGTAGACAGTTTACCTGGGTTCCATCCTCAATACGATAAAAGAGCCATGTGAGGGGAGTTCTACCGGCTTTAGAAAGGAGACATCAGTACCCAGGCACTGTGAAGATTCTGTTGGTGTTTGGCCGGGATGCAGCAAATGAGAAACAACAGATAAGAAACAGCAATTCCACCACACTGCTCTTAATGCTCCGTTAAGAACCATCCCCTCTAGCTTTCTTCAGACTCAGCCGTATTGGAAGGAGGCTTGCCTGGCCTAGGATAGTTACCGCTGTGTTCTCTTTCCCATCCCAGGACACAAATGCCACTACCTTGCCTTATGGTGAAGTACCTGTGGAAGAATGACAAGTGGCTGGTGTTTAAGCCTCTTCGTCTTGCGGGTTTTGTTGCTTAAAGGCCCTTATGCAAAGTCGAGACCAAGACAAACAACCGTAGGGAAATGGGAATATTGGAGATTCTTTCCCCTTGAATGGCACAAAATTGTAATCAGCTCATTGCACAAAGGGTGCTGATGTGGAAAGAGACCCCCACCTCCACCTCCACCACATTTTCTCAGGAAGAAGTGAGGCATCCTCATAGCATCTCAGCGGCCATTCACACTTCATGCTCCTTGCTGGAGCCTCTGGAGCCTCTTCTTATGAAGATGGAGGGAGAGGTTCTGAGACCTGCAAGGAGAAGAGGCCAAGAAGACGTCTGGGTTAAGTCTAAAGGGCTGAGAGGAACAAGCTTTACAAAATCTGAAAGGAAGAGAAGACGGAGTTACACCCTCTCTGCCTCCTTAGCAGGAACGGAAGGACACACAGTGGAACAATGCCCAGAAAGGCCAAACAGCCACCAGAGTGGCCATCAGCTCAGAGACTCTGGTCAGCCAGGACAGAAATACTGTTTTGTAATGAACAGAGATGCCTTGGGTCCCTCACTTCAGTGAAGCAACCAACAATCAAAATGGTCTTCTAGGGGACTCCTCAGACATCCCAATGCACAAATATTTTTATTTTATAAACAATCCCAGGTAGGTGCGTTGACACCTATGATCCAAGTACTCAGAAGGCTGGGGTAAGAAAATCCTGAATCTGAGGCCAACCTGGGCTACATAGTGAGTTCCAGGCTTACCTGGGCTATGCAGATTGGGACCTTGTCTCAAGAAATCAATCAACCAACCAACCAACCAACCAACCAACCAACCAACCAAACAAACAAACAAACAAACAAACAAAAACTGAGTTTTCATCAATACATAAATGGATAAAGAAAATACATTCATAATCAAACATCAGCCATTTAAGTGAATAGAATTGGAGGATGCCACGTTTGATGAGATAAGACAGGCATAAAATAAACAATGCAAGGTTTCATTACTTTGTGAAACTCTAAAAAGTTGATTCAGGGCTAGTGAGATGGCTCGGCAGCTTAATACACTTTCCACCAAACCTGAAGACCTGAGTTTCATCTTCGGGGGACCTTACATGGCAGAAAGAGAGAAATGACCCCCACAAGTTATGCTATAATCACATAGTGCTTTAGCAGATGAGGACCACACACACACACACACACACACACACACACACACACACACACACACACAGGGCTGATTCATGGAAGTACGATAGTGATGTGACATCTACGGAAGGGGAAGGGAAAGCGGACAACAGATCACAAGAGAGTAAGTCCTAAAGCACTCTAACAGTGATGCACAACTTATTACTTGTTTTTTAAAATGATTTTATTTATTTATTATGTATGTGGTATTTATTCTACCCTTATGTATGTATACATGGCAGAAGAGGGCACCAAATCACATCCTAGATGGTTGTGAGCCACCATACAGGTACTGGGAATTGAACTCAGGACCTCTGGAAGAGCAGCCAGTGCTCTTAACCTCTGAGCCATCTCTTATGTCCCCTTATTACTTATTTTTAAGGAACTAAAAATTGGGTGTGAGGATTTATGTCTGCAGTCCCAGCTCTCAGGAGGCAGAGGTTACAGCCGATAGAGAGTAGCTGGAATATGTAGCAAGTTCCAGGCCTGCCAGGGATTGTCTGTCAAAACAGTAAAATCAAGGAGAAAGAGGGGTTCAAAGCTTCCCAATGCAAAGACTGATAACTGTACATGGAGAGGGACAGTAGTCACTCGGGTTAGAAACTATGGGATGTGTCAGATTAGCACACTGGATCTCGTAAAATTGGCAAGAACTGTATCTCAAGCTTAGAAAGAAAAACCACAACCAACCAACCCAAATTGTTCAATAATAAATATGAGCTCTCAAGGTGGTGGGTTCGGTAATGTCCCAGGTATATCCTTTATAGTTAAAGCAAGATACCATACCACCTCCCTTCCAACCCACACATCCATACCTCTCACAGGCAAATTCCATGCATAGACTCAAAACCAGAATCTCAGAGTTACAAGTTCACATCAGTTTCAAATGGCACCTGGGCATTTTCTATCTGGGTATGAAGGTCTGAGGTGGCAGTGGAGAGCCTTGGGTATGAAGATCATGTTGAGGATAAAGGGAGCAGGCTTTTTTTTTTTTTTTTTTTTTTTTTTACTTCCTGGACTGTTTTATAGAAAATGCAAAACATCTAGACTGTATTATGGGGCACCCATCCTTCAACCTAGAGCCTTCAGCTCAGTTGGTTTAATGGATGTACATGGGAAGAGAGTGTCTGAAGTGTTCCCTGCAATCGGGGATCGGCTTTTTCTCCTCCAGATTAATTTTAATCTTCTCTTGCATCCAAATTACTCTTGGAATGGCTCTTGGCATGTGACACTTGTATCTCAGAGAGAGTGGGCTATGAAGAGGGGAAGAAAGAGAGGAATGCGGGGAGTAAGGGAGAGAGGGAGGGAGGGAGGGAGGGAGGGAGGGGGAAGGAAGGGAGGGAGGAAGGGAGGAGGGAGGAAGGGAGGAGGGAGGAAGGGAGGGAGGAAGGGAGGGAGGAGGGAGGAAGGGAGGGAGGAAGGGAGGAGGGAGGGAGGGAGGGAGGAAGGGAGGGGGGAGGAAGGGAGGGAGGAAGGGAGGGGGGAGGAAGGGAGGGAGGGAGGAAGGGAGGGAGGGAGGAAGGGAGGAGGGAGGAAGGGAGGAGGGAGGAAGGGAGGAGGGAGGAAGGGAGGGAGGAAGGGAGGGAGGAAGGGAGGGAGGGAGGGAGGAAAGAAGGGAGGAGGGAGGAAGGGAGGAGGGAGGAAGGGAGGGAGGAAGGGAGGGAGGAAGGGAGGGAGGGAGGGAGGAAAGAAGGGAGAGAGAGAGGGAGGGAGGAAGGGAGGAGGGAGGAAGGGAGGGAGGGAGGAACGGAGGGAGGAAGGGAGGGAGGGAGGGAGGGAGGGAGGAAGGGAGGGAGGGAGGGAGGGAGGGAGGAAAGAAGGGAGGGAGAGAGGGAGGGAGGGAGAGCGAGAGGGAGAGAGGGAGGGAGGGAGGAAGAGAGGGAGGGAGGGGGAAGGGAAAAAGGGAGGGGGAAGGGAGTAAGGGAGGGAGGAAGGGAGGAGGGAGGAAGGAAGGGAGGGAGAGAGGGAGGGAGGAAGAGAGGGAGGGAGGAAGAGCGGGAGGGAGGAAGAGAGGGTGGGAAGGAGGAAGAGAGGGAGGAAGAAGTCATGTGGGAATATCTTTCGGAATGCTGTGAATATCAATCTTTAAATAAAGGACTATTTTGGCCATGGCAGACACTGTAGAGATAGGCCGAGGAATCGGAGCATAGGTACGAGAAAGAGGGTAGAGTCAGAAACAGATCGAGCCAGGTGCTCAAAGGAGCAACCTGTAAGGAACACAGATGAGCCACGGGCCATGTGGCAGACAGATAAATGGAAATAGGTTGAGTTAAGATAAGAGAGCTAGCTAGCAATGTGCCTAAGTTATAGGCCAAACAGCATGTTGTTAATAGAAGCACCTGAGTCATTTTGGGGAACCTATGCAGCAGCTGCAGGTGGCTAGCCACACTAGGATGGCAGGCCTCTGGGTCTGGACCTCTGACCGGAAAGGGCCGGAAATCTCATTGCAACAGAGAAGGACTTCAGATATAAAACAAGTTCTGGTCTGTCAGAGAAAAGGGAGCTAAGTGATCTCTTGAGAGTGGAGGCCAGAGGTCATTCCCTGAAGAGCCTTGGATGCCATTTCAATGACTGTCGCTGCTGGTCAGGTGGCAGTGGAGAGCCTTAAGGAATTCTGTATTGGAGAACAACATAATCACGTTTAACATTTTGAAATGTCTCCAGTCAGGGGAAGCGAAGAAAGGGAAGTCAGCTTGCAGCTGTGGAGCACATGACTTCAAGGGCAGTGGCTTTCCCAACAGGGCATTTTGGAGGGCAGATTCCCAGGACCACACATCTGAGAGGTATACCCCCTGAGGCCTCTGTGAAGATCTTGGCAAGGGATCTTTGAAATGGCTGAGGCCATTTCTAAGTGGCTTACTCTTGTAGTGTCCAAGTAAGGAACTGCTGTCCAGCACAAGTGACCACTTCCTAAATATAACACCAGCAGCACAGACACTAAGAACAACAATCAATAAGTGGGACCTCCTGAAAATGAGAAGCTTCTGTAAGGCAAAGGACACAGTCAATAAGACAGAATAAGAGCCTACAGAATGGGAAAAGATCTTCACCAACCCTACATCTGACAGAGGACTGATCTCTAAAATACAGAGAGAACTTAAGAAACTATAGCCCCCAAACACAAATAACCCAATTAAAAAATGGGGTTCAGAGCTAAAAAAAAGAATTCTCAACAGAAGAATTACAAATGGCCAAAAGGCACTTTAAAAATTGCTCAACATTTTTAGCCATCAGAGAAATGCAAATCAAAACAACTTTGAGATACTACCTTATACCTGTCAGAATGGCTAAGATCAAAAACACAAATGACAGCCTATGCTGGAGAGGATGCAGAGCAAGGGGAACACTCCTCCATTGTTGGTGGGAGTGTAAACTTGTACAGCTACTCTGGAATACAGTATGGAAGGTCCTCAGAAAACTGGGAATCAATCTCCCCAAGGATACAGCAACACCACTATTGGGCATATACCCAAAAGATGCACAGTCTTACTCCAAAGGCATTAGCTCAACTATATTCATAGCAGCATTATTCATAATAGTAAGAACCTGGAAACAACCTAGATGCCCCTCAGCTGAATAATGGATTAACAAACTGTGGTACATCTACACAATGGAGTACTACTCAGCAGTTAAAAAAATGACATCCTAAAATTTTCAGGCAAATGGATGGGTTTAGAGAATATCCACCTGAGTGAGGTATCACAAACCCAGAAAGATAAGTTTGGGGTGTACTCACTCACAAGTGGATTTTAGACAAAAAGCAAAGAGTACCCAAGCTGCAAACCACAACCCCTGAACAGCTTTGGATCAGAAGGAACTTAAGAGAGAGATCCAGAGATTCCACTAGGAATAAAAACTCAGCACAAGGAAAAAAAAAAAGACATCCTAAAATTTGCAGACAAATGGATGGATTTGGAGAATATATTCCTGAGTAAGGTAACATAAGCCCAGAAAGATAGGTATGGGATGTACCCACTCATAAGTGAAATTTAAACAAAAACCAAAAAGCAAAGATTACTCAAGCTGCAAACCACAATCCCTGAACAGCTTTGGATCAGAAGGAACTTAAGAGAGTCATCCAGAGATTCCTCTAAGAAGAGAAAATAGAGATCACCTTAGCAAATTGGGATCATAACTGGTTGCAACCAAGAAGAGGTGGGAACAAATCATGAGAGAAGGAGGTGGTTGAGTGAGAGGAACAACAAAGAGAGAGAAAAAGAGATGGATATCTTGATAGAGGAAGCCAATGTTGGGTTGGAAAGAGACCAGATGCTGGGGAAACCTCTAAGAACTCACAGGATGTCCCTGGCTAGGTCTCTAACCAATAGTGGAAGGGGTGCCTAAACAGGACTTCCCTTATAATCAAATGAATATCCACCCTAAGTGTCATCACGGAACCTACATCCAACAATGAATAGAGGTGGAGGCAGAGATCCATGGCTGAGCACTGGGCTGAGCTCCTGGTCCAGCTGAGCACAGGGGAGAAGAGTCTATATGAACAAGGGGATAGGGATTATAAGGAGGAGTCCCACAGAGATGGCTGGCTGGAGCTCTGGGGAGCTCACTGAAACAAGTACAGCCTCTGGGAAACTAATGGAAAATGGAGCTAGACCTTCCAGGAGTAGGCAACTGATTGGCATGGGCGTATGTGGAGCCTAGAGGGGGTGAGATCAGACTGTGCTCCCGTGCATGGGCTGGCACCTTGGAACCTATCCCCTGCAGAGGAACACCTAACCCACTATTGCTATTGGGATGAGGAAATTGAACTTGTCTGGAATGGATGTGGCACGCCGAGCTGACCCACCTTGGGACTTCTTGCCCTATTTTGGCAAGGGGGATGGATAGAGAGGGGAGAGGCTGAAGGCTGACTGGGAGAGATTGGGAGGAAGGAAGAGAGGGGGAGCAAATACATGGATAAACAGATATTTTTAAATAAAAAATAATAAAATAAAGATATAAAAAAAAAGAAAAAAGAAAAAAAAAGAAACTGTTGCTAAGTGCTCAGTAGCTCCTTTGATTGGGGCTCATCTATAGTCAGTCTCTCAACCCCCTGGCTAGTACTTTCAGGGGCAGTTATCCATGCTTTTATGGGCAAAGCCACTCCTTTTAAGGGACTGTATCCTTTAAATGACTGTAAACACTCTTTTAAAGCTAGGGTTTGTTTGTTCAGGTAAGGCCCTGTAGAGACACGAGGAACCAGAGTCACCCTTATTTCCTCTTCTTAGGTGACCTATAAAAATCTGTGCTGATTATCACAGTAAATTCTCCATGCACAGTCTTGTATCAGTGGTGACACACACCTTTGATCCCAGAACTCAGGAAAAAGAGGCAGGTGGATGGATCTCTGTCAGTTCGAGGCTAGCTTGGTCTACATAGTAAGTTCTAGGCCAGCTAATGATACAAACCTAGGCCTTGGGTTTTTTGTTTGTTTGTTTGTTTGTTTGTTTGTTTTTAAAGCAATATATAAAGACATGAGCTGAATAGAGCATGCTTAGGAATGTGCCTGCCTCTCCATGTGAAGACCACCAGTCTCTGTCTTTTCCTGTGTGAGCAGACATAAATATCCCCAGCAAAAGTCCCTTGCTTTTTGTTTAAGGAGGCATTACTTTCGAAGTATAAACTCTGAGGCTAGGCACAGTGTCCAATGCCTTTACTCCAGTGGTTCTCAACCTTCCCAATGCTGCAACCCTTTAATATAGTTCCTCATGTTGTGATGACCCTCAACCATAAAATTATTTTTATTTCTACTTATACTGTAATTTTGCTACTGCTATGAATTATAATGTGAATATCTGTGTTTTCCACTGTTCTTAGATGACCCCAAGATTCAGTTGTGGGCACTTGCTAATGCTTCTGGATAAGGTCCAAGGCTTGTACAATAGGTGATCTTGTCTTTTGTAGTATTGTTTTGTGATTACTGCATGTGATAACCTCTGGCAGATGGATTGATTGGTTGCAGATTCTGTGGCTTCCCTTTCATACCTCAGTTACACCTTCTGAAAACTAGGCATAGGACTACCCACCTCAAATAGATACAGGACCAAATGGCATAATGGTTCCACGTACTTTTCACAGCTCATAGAATTCAATAAGCACTCAATGAGAGATGGTTATTAACGTTAGCATGTAATCCCCTTGACTAGAATTTAGGGTGTGGACAGAGAGTGGTAAAATGAGTTTAGTGAATAGGCTTTGAAGACTTTGAAGGACTTTGAGCTCGAAAGGCTTAGCGCCTATTTAGAGAATCCTAATGAACAAGTATATTGGAGGCTTGTGAAGACCCAATGGTTCTGACTTTCCCCAGAGGGCTATGGTGCCATGCTTTATTTGGACATTGGCTTTCCTTTCTGTGCATCTTGAAGCCAGTGTGCTTTCGGGAGAAAGGGATGCAGTAGCCACTGTTTCCCTCAGTGGGTCTGGCCAACGCCATAGGCAATGAACAATCTATGGATAAGAGAGCTGATGGTCTCTCTGTAGGGGAGCCTTCTCAAAGGGGCCTGTTTCTGATTGTTCCAATCCTTTCTTCCAGCTGCCAGTGAGACCTTCTAGGAGAGATACAGATGTCTAAATTGGCTCTATCACATCCACCTCACTCAGAGGAAATGATGGTAGTAACAGTCTGTAGGTGAGACAGGCTGACAATGAGCTAAGCCTAATAAGATGAACCTCCTTAGGTACCTTCTGATCTTTGAGTAGAAAGTTAAGCAGTGATGTGTGTATATTTTCCTGATAATAACTTTCAGGCTTGATACTCCTTGCTATGGGAAATGAGTAATCACCTGTGCATTGCAACCTATCTGATTACTCTCAGCAATGCCATCTTGCCAAGAGACTACAAGTTCCAGCATCCTTTGCACATGGTCCTCAGGGTACAGCTTCTGTTGAGAGAGAAACCCCAGAGGCTCTCCTTGCCTCTCCTAGAAAGGAGCCTCCTTAACTTCTGGCAAATGAAGGTGACCACCCAACCTGATCCTCAGGAACATTCTCGGTTTAGTAGTTAGTGGAGACCTTTTTATTCTGGTGACTTCTTTATAGCCTGATGAGACAGGACAATGAAGACCTCTGGCAGAGTGTGGCTCATTGCCCACTCATTCAGCCAGGGACCAGAACTCTGGCAGGATTGAAGTTTTTGTCAGATGGGAGCCATGGAGTGAATTTTAAAAAGTGAAAACAGATGTTCTTCCCTCCAGTTGCTTCAAATACGTGCAGAGACTCGGGGGAGGAGGCTGTAAAAATGTCACAGTTCTTGAATCCCGAGGCCCAGATTTATGCACCCAGTAACCCCGTGCTGTAAATCCACCACCCTTGAGGGAATGTCAGCTTCCGAAGGGGCAGGCTCAGCCGTGGTGTTGACCCAAGGAAGCTGACAAGAATGAAGCTGGGGGGATGTGGGTAGGAAGCATGTAAGTGGGGAGCTTGGCTGGAAATGGAGATTGCTTTTCAAGAATTTTAAAGTGGGCAAAAGAGTTTATAAGGTTGGCCAGGACACTGGCCTTCTGAGAAGATAAGCCAAACTCTTACATTTTTGTGGGGGAAGAAGAGAGAGACAAATGAGAGCTTCCTGGGAACAGAACTCACACGCACAGCATTTTGGTTGACGTGCTGGAAGGAGAAGGGTGGGCCAGACCTCAGAAGCCAGGGAGGCCTGGGTGCAGCTTGAGTGCCATGGAAACATCATACTTAAGTTAAAGTGGTTATTCTGTTGGTCATGGAGGGGAGGGAGGCCAGAGATACTGCTGAGAATGGAAGCAAGGAGATAATTCAGAAGTTACGATACAGTCCAAACTTCTAATGACAAAGGCATGCGCGTGGTAGATGTTGGAACATGGGGCACAGTTGCTCAGTGGTTAGGCTACTTCTGGGGGTTCTGACATGAGCAATGAAGCAGATAAGGGTGCCATAAAGGCAGAAAATTCTAGAGAAGGATGGAATTTGTTGGAAAATAAATAAATAAAGAGTTTGGTCCTGGACACACTGGGTTAGAAATCCTTACAGACATTCACGTGGACATTATAAACAAAGAGATGGAAGAGCAGCTTGAAGGCAAAGAGAGAGGTCAGGGCTGTAATACAAATTGGTGAGTCCCTGTTACAGAAAATGAAAATGCAATTATATTATTGACTGAAAAACTAGAAGCAGAACTTTCTGATGAGTTGTACAGTTCTCTGCTTTCGATACAGTCTGTGGTCGGTCACCTCTGCCTCTACATGCCACTCTCTCAGGGCACCAGTAAAGATCCATGGGCTATTCCCATTCTCCATCTGTGTCCTGCCTCAGTTTCCTACATCCTTAATCTTTGTAGTTGGGCTGCCTACTACACGGCCACAAGTCCCTCAACCCTAGCAGGCAGAACTCTCTTAGGGTTTTTGTTTTGTCTTGTTTTTTCATCGTCTGGTTCAGATTTTCTGCTCTCTTAACGTTCTCCCAGCTGCTTAACTGTTTATATATATATATATATATATATATATATATATATATATATATATATATATATATATAGTAGGGACAATCTTATTATTTGATTATTATTCACTACGTGTGAATAGTTGGCTTTCTCCTCTCATCCATATCACCTGAAGTGTCACATGAGTTTCTAGTATATTCTAGGAACTAGATCTGATTGTTGACTTTGCAAAATGTGTCTAGCCAGCTGATGATCAGAAATTACTAGTCACAGTGGCAATGCTTATATTATCGCTTTCCACGCCCATGGACAAAGACACAGGTTGTGATCTCCCATCCTGTTCATGCTCCTGCCTCATGAAATTTCCATTTTATGCAGCAACTATGTTTTCCATTTGTTTTAATTAAATACTGGCAAACATTCAGTTCTGCCAAATCTTTATATAAAATGACTCAAGAAGCCTCCTCCTTCCCACAAGTGAAGCTGAAAACAGATGCATGATCATATTATAGAGCTAAATAGTACACTTGTGTGCCTGAAGCCAGGACAGATGCACTGCGACAGCTGGACATCATCCTGGCTGTGGGGTGGGGGTAGGGTGACAGTGGTCTAAGGGGAGTCCTGCTTGGCTTACTCTGTTTGATCCTAGGATGACATCATTTGTGTTCCACTGGTGATCCCCCATTCCCTCCCGAGGCCACAAATCCCTTATAAGATGGAGCCTACAGCAAAGGGTGGGGCACATCTGTAGCCTCTATTGCTATATTGCCTGGATTTTGCAGATTATCTGGATTATTCCCAAGACTGAATTTCCTCTCTACTTCGGGAGCCTTTTCCCAAATGACTTGGAGACAACTTAAGAGCCACAGGATCCCTGCCCTTACTTAGCTCTTTATTTTGAAGCAATAGTTTGCTAAGTTGCCCATGCTGGCCTTGAACTCACTTTGTAGTCCAAGCAGGTCTTGAACTCAAGAATCTGCCTCTTCCTCAAGGTGCACTGAGTGGAGGTGAAGTCTAGTTAAAGCTCTAGAGGCAAAGCTGTGGAATATTTCCCAGCACTCATCCCAGCCTTGATCAACTTTCCCCCACGATCTCATATCCCAAAGTAGGTGACTCCATCCCTTCCTAAACTAATTACTAGACAAGGAGAATAAAAGTAACAGAATTGCATTAGGCCAATGAAGACTTGTTTACTGGTATTGAGGACAAGGTGGATCTTTCTTCATAATATGATGTTGCAACAAAATGCAGGAATTTTAAGTAAAATGGGTTTGTATCACAAATAAAAAAAATAAATGTGTGGGGATGGGGAGAAAGGCTAATTGGCAGAGTGCTTGCTGTACACACATGAGGAATAGCACCAATGGAAAAGTCATGACTAAGCCCTAACCCTAGCACTAATGGCAGGGGTGTCAACCCCAGAGCTCACTAGCCAGTCAGTCTAAGCCAAGTGGTGTGCTCTGGGCCTAGTGAGTGACATCATCTTAAAAAATAATGCGAACAGTTAAGGAGGGGATTTAATGTCAACCTCTGACCTCCAGGCGCATTTGTACATATTGTATATGCATCTACACATGCACGTGAATACACACATATAACCACACAATATAACACACACACACAAATTAAAATAAATTACAATGATGATGCCAGCAAGATGGTTCACAGGTAAAGGCACTTCCTGGTATTCCTGGGTCTACATGGTAGAAGAATGTAACTCCTACAAGTTGCCCTCTGACGTCTACACATGCACCCTGGTCCATGTATAAACACACACATACACACATACATGCTAAGCATAATAAATGTGATTGACAGGCAATTGAAACTGTTTGCTATAGTGATTGTAACTTTCATTATATGGGGCTGATGCTCTGTCCTCTAAAAACCAGTGAAGTCTTACCTATCGATGCTCTGGCTTATAGGTTTCTGTCAGGTTATCATTTTCATGATAAGTGTGAGGGGACAGGGGCAAATGCACATGTTCCGTCTCTTCCAGATGTTTATCTGAAGGCCCCTTAGCCACTGTTTTTCTTTTCTGTTCTTGCTGAGACAAAGCATCTCATTGTAGCCTGGGCTGGCCTGGAATTCCCAACTTAGCCCAGCTAATCCTTGATCTCAGCTGGTATTTGTTGTGGACAGTAAGAGTAGCTGTTATACAAGACATGTGCTCCGGTTGTGTGTGTATATTTTGTACTGGTGCCACCCCACAGTGTGGCTTTTGCTATGAGCTACACTTAAAAGTTTGGGGTTTAGGGTCTGGAGAAATGCCTCAGTAATTAAAGCTCCTTCCTTCCCTCCTTTCTGGTTTTGTTTGTTTGTTTGTTTTACAAGGTCTTACCATGTAGTCCTTGTTTGCTTGGTACTTGCTACGTAGACCAGTTCAAGTGGCCTTGAGCTCAATCTATGAGTTCTGGGGTTAAAATAAATTTTAAGTGCTAGAATTAATAGAAATCACTTTTGGCCCTTAAGTTTGGATTTTCAGAACCCATTGAAAAATGGGGAGCTGTGGCAGCCTCTCTCTAATTTCACTGCTCAAAGGGTGGGGAGGGGGTCCCTGAAGCAAACTGACAAATCAGACTAGCTTCATCAGCAAGCTCTGAGTTCAGCTGAGAGACTTAGCCTCAATAAACAAGGTGAAAAGTACTGGAACAGACACTATTGCCAACCTCAAACTCCACACATATGGACACACGCATGTACCTAGTAAACATCTATGCCTACACACATGCAAACAAGCATAAACACACATGTGAACGTGTATTGCACACATACATGCACACTATATGCCTGTGCGTATGCATGAGGAAATGATATTTGGGCAGCATTACTTCAAAGAAATAGTCTCTATAATTTTAACTTATTTTTGTTGGTTTCATGGGAGTCTGAAGCTGCATAATGATTCCAGTAGAATACTAGAAGCACAAACCACTTTAATGAATATAAAATGATATAGTTGATATGTGCGAGAAGGGCTCACCTCTCCCATAGAGCAGCTCAAAAACTTCAGAGGAATAAATGATTGCTATTAGCACCTTTGCTGGTTACGCTCTGTCAATGTGACATTAGCCATAGTCATCTGGGAAGAAGGAACTTCAACTGAGGAACTGCCTCTATCAGTTTGACCCCTCAGCAAGTCTGTGAGGACATTGTCTTGACAAATGGTTTTCATTGGAGGACCCAGTCCACTGTGGGTGGTACAAACCCTGGGCAGGTGGCCCTGACAGGTATAAGAAATGTAGTTGAACTTGAGTGTGGAGAACAAGCCAGTAAGCAGCATTCCACCAGGGCCTCTGCTTCAGTTCCTGCCTCCAGATTTCTTCCTGAGAGTTCCTGCCCTGACTTCCCTGATGATGGGGTATGACAATGGAAACCAACTAAAACAGCATCGAATTCATTGTTTTCCAAAAGAAGAGACTCTGAGCTAGCGTCACATCAATGTCCACCTACCCTTCTCCCAAGGTTAAACAGGTGGCTCACTCCAGGATTTATATCATCAAATAAGCTGCTGCTGGCTCTTTGTGCCTCAGAGTCACCTATCTTGACACTGAATTTGGAACTTGCTTAAGATCTGCTTCTGATGTCGGCATTGGTATCTTGGTGTCCTATTGCCATAACTGAAGGCTAAAGACCAGGCAATTCATACAAAAGAAGGCTATATTTAGCTCTCAATTCTGAAAGCTGAGGCTTGCAATATCCAGGGACTAGGTGGTGGTCTTCTATATGCCTCATTGTAACAATGAAATGCATCACAGGGGCTGCACAGCAAGTGTGCTAGCTCTCTTTCCCCACGCCCACCCCAGATCTATAGCCTAGGCTGCCCTGGAACTTGCTATGTTGCTGATGACAGCGCTTAATTCCTCATCTCCTTCCTGTCTCCATTTCCCAAGTGTGCAGGGATTAGCCTGTGTATCCAACACCGTCTCTACTCTCTATCTTATAAAACTATGATTTCCCCCTTGGAGCTTCCCCTTCATGATGTCCTCACTTCTCATCTTTCAAAGGACTCACCTCCAAAAGCTTCTCAAATACATGAGCTTCTTGGGGACACATCCTAGATGCAAGTTGGTGTAGTGGGATTTAGGCGTTCATAGACTGTGTAAAGCTTTTGTGTTCAGGAGCACCTATGCACACTAGCACAAGGATGCCTTTCCCACATGTTAAGAGTCTCAGATGAGAAGATGCTGGGCTTCTGTTGGGGATCAAGCAGCGGGGCTGGAGCTTCAAAGTGCAGCAGGATCCTAGCTTACCACTGCAACTTGTTTTAGGTGTATGTATCATGCCTTGAAAGGCAGGTATGCTGAGCAAAGCCTGGTATGTATCTTTCCTGTGCCTGGAGGTTTTCACGACGTAAAAACATTCTTCTGTAAAAATGTGTTGAGAGTCAAAATGTGTCTTGATTGGAAAGGTCTGCCCTGTCTGCATGAGGTCACTTTCAGCTGCCTCGGTGAACATGCCTGAATCCCATAGGGTAGAATGCCACTGTCTTTCTTTCTTGCCATCGACTTAGACATCGATTCTTTTGTAAATCCCTATCTGTTTCCTCTAAGATTTTCTCCCTCTCTATAAAAATATTTATTTTTATGTGTATAGGTATTTTTGCCTCCTTGTCTATCTGTGTATTGTTCATATGCCTGATGCCCTTAGATCCTCCAAGACTGGGCTTGCAAATGATTGTGAGCCTTTATATAGTGCTGGGAATTGAACCTGAGTCCTCTGGAAGAGTAGGCAGTGCTTTTAGCTGCTGGGTCATCTCTCCAGCCTCCTCCAACTTTTGGACCTACAAATTATGTCTTGATTCTCCCCCTTCCTACTGCCTCTGTTTTGTTCATTTTCTTTTTGGTCTACCTTCGACTTATCAGCCCCATCCCCACCCAGGGCAGATATCTCTGTCTCTTTTTATGAAAAGGCTTCACTGTCTTCACAGACTCTCTTGCTAAGACCAAGATGAGGTAGAAGAGTCAGTGGCTGGTTGGTTGAAGCAGCCTGGGGGGAGGGGGTTACTTCCAGAAAGGGATGGCGGGCTTCCTGGCCCTGTTTTGTCTAATACTTTCATCATATGTCCTCAACATTAAGTCATAAAGGTCATACTTTCCCAAGTTTCTTGCTTGCTCAATAACGCAAGACAACCACACATTTAGGGTGCCAGAAGCAGAATCCAAAAGCATCTTGGAAGGCAAGAAAATGGGCTTACTCTTCGCCTAAGTGGGAAAATGAATTGCACAAGTTCAGAACAGGGCAGGTACAGCTGAGCAGTGAGGAAAAAAAAATCTTTGAATTGCTTTAGCTAAAAGTG
Source organism: Phyllotis vaccarum (assembly GCA_033318265.1). Classification (NCBI taxonomy): domain Eukaryota; kingdom Metazoa; phylum Chordata; class Mammalia; order Rodentia; family Cricetidae; genus Phyllotis; species Phyllotis vaccarum. The sequence goes on along the minus strand of JARWLC010000011.1, from coordinate 41,336,770 downwards.
TGGGGGGGGGAAATCTGTAGTTAGAGCCCCAGCCCCTTTCTCAAAGCATATCGAGATGGAACAGTCGCAGTGGGTGGGGAGAGCTAGGCATGCTAGTGTGGTTAGCAAAAGGACGGACCACTCTTGTAAGCATTGTAGAAGAGAAGGCAGACCCTCGGCTCCAATATCTTTGACTTCACTCCTACTGAAAAGATGTACTTGGCAAAAGGCAAAGTTATCTAAAGATGAGCAGGGTGCTTCCCGAAGAAATATGTACCTTTTGTTAGAAAAAGAAATGAGGAATTGGTGCAGTTTTTCAAAATGAATCTAATATTGGTAGGTAGTTGAAGATGTTAGTAATTCTCTGTGTGTGAGTGTGTGTGTGTGTGTGTGTGTGTGTGTGTGTGTGTGTGTGTGAGTGTGTGTGTACTTGTAAAGGGAAACAGGCATGTTTGCTGACCAAAGATGAAAGTCAAGGTCATAGGCTTTCTCCAGTCACTGTCATCCTTATTCTATTGTATGCTGCATGTTTTGAACCCTATTTTTTTTATTAATCCAAATTATCCTTATGTGTTTGAGATATGATTTCATTATGTAGCTCAGTCTAGCCTTAAACTCACTGACTTCACCTCTTTTTTTTTTTTTTTTTTTTTTTTTTTTTTTTTTTTTTTTTTTTTTTTTTAGTTAAGCATATATGTGTGTATCTGAGTATGGCTTTGCACATGCTGAGCGCAGGGCTGGAGGGGGTCATGAAGAGCTTTGGATCCTTGGAACTGGCATTACACGCAATTGGAATCCTCCTACATGGGTGCGGAGAGCTGAATTTCCATTGTCTGGAAGGGAACTACCACCTTTAACAGCTGAGCCATCTCTCCAGCCCTTCTTTATTCCTTGAGACTGTTTCTCACTGAACTTGAAACTCACTGATTCAGTTAGAAGGGTTGATCAGAAAGCTCCGGGGATCTGACTGTCTAGCCCTTCCCATACTGAGATGACAGGTGCACAACACCCTAGCTTTTATGTGAGTACCTGAGATCCACACTCAGGACTTCATGCTTGCACAGCAAGCTGTTTATCAGCGGAGTTCTCTCCCCTAAGTCCTTACAGTTAATATAGGAGGAAACAATGGTATTGCTCAGAAGAAGACCATCTTCTGAGTACAGTATTCACTCCTAAGATAGCCCTGCCTGGTGACTATTAAGTATTAAATAGTCACCACACATTTACTGTTAGCTGAGGACATGGTACTCAGTGTTTTAGCTGCCTTATCTTACTTAATCCCTACAGTAACATGCCAAGCTTGTTGCTATGATTACTACCATCTGAGAAATGAGGAAGGCAGTTCAGGGAAGTGAAGAATGATCTCCAAATACTACATAAAGAATAAAGCCTCTGTGGTGGATGGAATCAAACACCCAGGAGTGCAGAGACTCCATCACAGTTGTTTGATATGAATTGTGGAGGCTACAGAGGAGGCAGATAGCTCCTCTTCATTTACAGCAGTACACTACATGAAGGGCTGTCTTTATCCAGGTGGAGTAAGTTTACAAAACAAAGAAACAAGCACACAAATCCTATAAGTATTTGTTCAATGGAATTTTTGTCCAAAGCTTCAAGCATCGGTTTGAGTTTTTAAATACAGCAGCAGTGAGCTAGGCAATAAGAGGGAGCCTGAGACCACCACCATTTTGAGTGCCACCAGCCAATGTTATGGCTCAGTTTTTAACATGTAGGAAGAACTGGATCCCTTTTGTATTTTGCATAATCTTTAATGGTGGTCTGTGAGAAATTTAGTCTGATGCTAAAGGGAATTAGAAACCCTCCCAACAACAGCAAAATCCTCCGTTCAGTTCCAGGGCATTGAATTTTTATTGTGAGAGATTGGCTTATCTATGCTCAGTTTAGAGGCTCCTGGAGCTTTTTGACTTATGTCATGAAAGTCAAGGCTCAGAGGAACGACTGAGAGGCAGAATCAGGCTCAGAAGATTTGGACCTGGTGGGACTCCTGGGGGTGGGGGTGGGAGGGTTAGGGAGGAGGGTGGATAGAGGGAGTGTGGGTAAGGGGGTGACAATGTAGTAATTGAGACTCAACAATCACTTGACCAAGAAACAGGAGTGGAGACAGATTCAAGCATGGGTGTGGGAACTAGATGAAGTCTTAGGTAACCTGTTGTGTTCAAGGCCAAGGCAGAAAAATCACTCTTCAACAGGGTGTAAATGAGACCCAGTGCTGGGAAGGAGGAGAACACAGAACCAGAACTGAGCCTATGTTTGTTGGCTGGGGGAGAGCTCAGTGCTGGGATTGGGTAACCAGTCACCTTCAGCTTGACACTTTAATCTGCCCAGGCCTTTTGGACCAGAGCCTGTTGTGTGAAGGTCTTCCAATCAGGTGACTGTGAATCAGGGTTGTCCCCCAGGGGCTTGGGAAAAGAAATGAGTAACCAGATTGCACCAGACCCTTGCTTGCTGTCTCCCGGTGACCTGCACCCAGGCCAGGCCCATCCCCAACACAGGCTCTAGTTAGAGCCGGAGCCTCCTCCAGGTAGAACCCTTGGTAAAAGATAAAGAGGATCCTGGGCAGGAGGAGATGCAGAGGGACGTTTACAGCTGCCCCTGGGGCCTTTAGAGTGTGCAGCTGCTGCAGTATGGAACACACCAGTGGCAGCTTTTGTTTGTCTGGGTGGAAGGATGCCACGTTCTTACCTCAGAGGCCTGGGGGTGCTAGCAAGGAGTGTGATATAGTGTGATCAGAGCCAAGCGACTGGTCTCAGAACTGGGTCACTTCACAGACTGTGTCCCTTTTGCTGGGATCAGGTTTCGTTCTTCCCTGTCAAACCTAGTGGTGCCCCCAGGCTGCTGGCAGCTCCCAGGCTCTCCTTTGTCCTACAGTTCCAAGAGGCCAAGAAGCGAGGTGACACAGAGGGCCAAATGCCCAAGCTCCCCACATGCTCTCTGCACAGCGTTGCTGGCTCTCCCAGGGTCCTGGGCCCAAGGCGGTCCGAGGCAGTAGGGGTGAGACCCACACAGCCACCTCCAACCTTGCTAAGAGCTTCGGTGGGGATTGGAGGGTGCCTTCCTTTTCACCATCTTGGGTTTTTCCAACTTGTATTTTTGCTGGAGCCCTGGTGTTTTGTCCTTAGAGATACCCTGTGATTGGAAGGAGAGAGAGAGAGAGAGAGAGAGAGAGAGAGAGAGAGAGAGAGAGAGAGAGAGAGAGAGAGAGAGAGTCCCTTGCTGCCTGGACTGCCAGGCAGACACTTGCTGCCCTCTAATGGTTCCTGCCTGTGAGTTCCCAGACTGGGCTGGCACTAGGCACTGGCCTTCCTTCCTGCAGGGTCTGCGGTGGGGGCTTCCTTCCTCTGGTTAGCAGGCCCTTTTCCCTACAACTGCTGAACGAGCCAGCCGTTTCTCATCACAAGGAAAAGATGCCAAAAGTCAAGCAGTTGTGGTGTGGCTGGCTCAAAGTTTCATTGCTGGACCCGAAATAATCCACAGTAGCATTTGTGTGGCCTCAGCGACCCTGCTGTCTTCGAAAGGGATCTCTCTCTCTCTCTCTCTCTCTCTCTCTCTCTCTCTCTCTCTCTCTCTCTCTCTCTCTCTCTCTCTCTCTCCCTGCTCTTTTGCAGTTTCTAGCAGCTTCGTATGAGAGAAAAAGAGAAGCGAGAAGCACAATGCTCTGGCAGGGCCCAGCAGTGGTGATCAAGTTCGCAAGCACAAAGGGGCTTCCTTTTCCTGCCTTGATGGGCGTGGGGGTGGGGCGGGAGCTGTGAACCGGCTCCCTCCTCCGACCTTTTTGGGGGAACCTCAAGAGCCAACTCCCAAGGCAAACATGGACCTCTGGACAAAACATCTGCTGAATGAATATTTGAAGACCTGGAGGCACGGGTTGGACAGCATCCAGTTCTGTGTAGAGAGGAGCCAAGCATTTAATCAAAGGGACAGAGGTCAGAGGTATGGGAGGAAAACCTGGGACCCACTTCTGTTTTGGAAGCTGGGAAGCTTGGCCCCAGATGAGATGAAAACAACCTGAAAGAGGATTCATCCATCACGGGGGAAGGTGCTGTGAACACACTCTGACAGGCTGGGCAGAATGTAGGGTGCAAAAAAAAATAGAGTCCTTGAGTTTAGAACACAGAGTGAGGCTTCTTGGGGCAAAGCATCACCTCGAGACACGGTGTGGAGTAGATTTTCTTCAGCTTTTGTGGAACTGGGGGTTGGTCACTGAGATGAGCAAGGGAATTCTGTGAGGAGTTCTGGGTGGGGCTGGCAAACTATGTTCTCTGTCTTTAGGACCGAAGAGAGAGGGCAGGAAGTAGAGCTGCTGAGATGGAGCCTGAACTCATGAGCATCAGTTTCACAGGGGGTTAGTAACATATCCCTTCTGATTTTCTCTTCGTGGAAAAGAAAAAGAAGCATCTACCTTTTATCATTATATTTAAAAATCTGGAGCTTGGGTGGCAAACATTTGCCATTGGGAAATGAGTATTTCTTTGACCACTCAATTCTATAGAATCCCCTCCCCTTCCCCCACCCCACAGACCCTCACACATAGACTTTTCTGGTAATCCTGAACGAGTCTGAAAAATTAAATTAAGGACTGCTGATGGTCGTTGTGTACACCTTTACCCCCAAAAGTTGGGAGGCAGAGGTAGACAGATCTCAGTGACTTTAAGACTAGCATGGTCTACATAGTGAGTTCTAGGACAGCCAGAGCAAACAGCGAGACCCTGTCTCAAAACAAACAAACAAACGAACCCAAAATAAAAGAAATGAAACATTTAAGTTAAATTTAAAAATTTTAAAGGTTTCTTCTCCCCTCCCCTTTCTTCTTCTTGGCAGAACTGACCTGAAATTCTGGTTTCTGGTTGCCTAAAGGTGTTTTTGTGTCAGGAGCCTTGGAAGCAGTTAAGAGGCTGGAGTACATCTACATGTGCCTAACAGGGCCCAATGGAGTCTTGCTTCTCAGCTATGAGTGGTTGGTAAGTCAAGGGCATAGACAGCTTTCAGTGTTTGTTTTCTCAAGGGTATAGAGTGGAGATAAATGCTAAGTACAATATCCACCTTAAGATTTGGGTTTTTATGATCACCCCCTGTCCCCAAGCCCAACTTGGAACGTGGGGTTCTAGGAGATGTTTCCCATCTTGTTCAGCCAAGAGCTCCTTTGTCTCCCCAGCACTTTGCACAAAGCAGATTCAACCCTGGAGATGTAAATGTGTCCCCAAAGCTACGTGTGCTGAGGGACACTCACTGCTCTCTTTGGGGGGGGGGGTGAGTGAGGCGGTGTGTGCTTTTATTTTGTTTACTGTAAAGCAAAGATCGATGGTGAGACGTAGACTTCTACATTACAAAGAGTATAACCCAAAGACACCAAAAGGTTCCTTTATTTCATTACTATTTATTCCATAGAGCACTAAGATGGAATTGAGGGAGAGCCTTGGGCATGCTAGGCAAGTCCTGTCACCCCTGCAGCGCTGTACCTTTAAATCTCTTGACATTTCAGGATTCTTGGTTGGATGTTCTGTGGCTAGAAATGGCCAACAAGATGGAAACACTGTATGTTCTTGGGACAATGGCACCTCACAGAGGCTCCACTTCAGTAGCACGCATGAGCCTCCAGGGATATCTGGTACAATGGAGACCATGACATACTGCCCATGACATTGTTTGTGTTTGAACATAGTCCTACTATGCTGCCCAGGCTGACTTGCATGTGTCCAGCTCTAAACCCTTGTATCTTAGCATTTTCAAAGTGCAGGGTAGGCATGGGAGTGAATGTATGTATGTTGGTGATTAAAGTCAGGACCTCACTCACCAAACGTGAAATGGCCCTCGCAGACTCACATATGTGAACACGTGGTCCCTAGGTGGCGGTGCAGCTTTGAGAGGCTATGACACCTTTAGGTAGGGTCTAGTTTGATTGAGTCAGGTAAGGTATTTGAGGTCCTCTTTAGTGTGTTCAGTGTCAGCCAGATTCTGCAAGCTGCCACCATCAAGAAGCAGTTAGTTGCCCTGAGTAGATGGACTGGAGTCAATTTTTCCTTCCCTAAGTTACTTCCCTCAGATGTCCGATCACTGTACCGAGGACAGTGAGCAACACAGCACACAAAGCCCTTGACCCCTGAGCCAAGCCCCCAAGTCACTGGCTGCTGTTTGTTTTTACGTATGTATCTGGGAATGGTTCCTATGAGGTCATTTATTCTAGACAAGCACTCTTCTGTTGAGCTTTCGTTTGAAATTTGTGTTTTGTGGGGTGGATGTATGTGTGAACACAAGGGCCCTTGCTCATGCTAAAGCCATGTTACTTCCTTAGCAACCCTTCTTCCCTTTATCCTTCGTGCAGAGCTGGGGATGGAACCCATGGACTTATTCTTGCTAGTAATACTTTGCTACTGAGTCACACCCTCAGCTTGACACATCACTTTATTTTTTAATATTTTATGAAGATTTATTATAATTTGTAATTGTGTGTAGAAAAAAAAAGAGGTACATATCTGCATGTTGATATGCGCACATGTATGTAGGAGTCCTTGGAGGTCAGAGGCATCGGATGTCCTAGAGCTGAAGTTACAGACTATGGCCACTTGATTTGAGTGCTGAAAACCCGAACTTGGATCCCCTGGGAATTGAACTTGGAGTGCTCTCAAGTGCCAAGTCATCCCTCAAGCCCTATTTTGAAATATGCTTTTGGCTGGGTGGGTACATATATGAATGCATGCATACTAGGGATGAAAGTTGGGCTATTTCCGTAGGAAGTTAACTATTTACAGACCTTTGTCTCTTTCCTGGTAAAGTGAGGATTCTGTGTCAGTGTGTGGATGCAGGACTTAGTGTTTCTACTTCGAAGAAGTCAGCATAGCTGTTTTCCCATCACTTTCTTTTTTTTGGTGGTGATGGAGAGGGATCCTGAGTCCTCATGCATGCTAGCCGAGGGCCCACCTCAGAGCTCCTCCTCCACTCTCAATTTTTGTATATAAAGGCTGAAGGGTGCTGAAATGTAAAGTGTCTTCAGTGAGCTCTTGGCCCAGGGAGAAGAAGAATTTGGGCTCAAAGGAGAAAGGGAAGTTTTGGAAGAAAGTTGTGAGGAAGGAGAGAGAGGTCCCTTCGAAGAGAAAGCAGCTCAGATCACAGTAGGGCTGTGTGAAAAGGGTGGCTTGCCCTGGTAGTGGGTACAAAGGAGGGGGGCAAACTCGTATGCCAGCTCTGTGTGGGGTGTCTGCCTGAGGAATACATGCCCACAGAACCCAGGCACATGATGGAGGAACCTGCATAGGGAACTTTTGGCTGTGAGTGGAAAAAGGGGCCAGCAGAGGCCCCAAACTGGGAACTAGTCCAAAGCCACCAGTCTGCCAGGGAAAGAGGGAACTTGGAATAACAGCCAGGTAAGCTCCTGATTAATGGATAAGCTGGGGGCTGGTTCAGGTAAAGGTGCACCTGTGAATTACCTAATCCCTACAAAGCTGCACCCTGGGATCCCTCTCCTAACTGTGGAAGAAAGCCTGGATTGTGCTGAATGGCCTTGGGAGGAGGGACTCTCAGAGGGAAGTTTAAAAAAAAAAAAGTCTGATTTGGAGTTGGGGTAGGGCGTGGGGGCTGTTCTTGCTCATGAGCAGAAGTGCCTATGAAAACAAGAATCGGAGTTATTTTCTAAACTTGGACACCAAATATGGGCAGAAGTTAACTGTCTGTTGTATATACTTACAGACAAAATTATCTTCCAGCTTTGTGGACTTAATTTTTGTTCCCATTTTTGTTGATAACAGTTTCTCAAACTTTTAAAGTGTGATATGCATTCAGAAGAATGCCGGAATCCTAACCATTTAGCCTGCTAAAAGTTTGCAAATGCTCACTCCAGCTAGTGTTCTGAATAACATTGCTTCCAACAGGAGCCCACCATACTCATGCCTTACCTAGCTCGAGCTCTTGGCCTACACCACAGCCAAGTTGGCGGGATTATTTCTCTTGTTCCTTCTCATTTCCTGCCCCCAACCCACCTGCTCTGTCCTGAGATCCAGCCCAGTACCTTGCACATACTATACCAATGCCCTGACTCTGAGTTACAGCTCCTGCCTGAGAGGAAAAAAAAAATTAAATTGTGGTATCAGACACCACAATTTACCATAAAGCTTACTCTTTTAACCTATTTAAACACTGCAAGTGTATGGTATTATGGCAGAAGTAATTTTCCATTGACCATCACCACCATCCATCTCCCCAACTCTGTACCCACAAACACTAATTTCTGGTCCATCTTGCTCCCAGCTTACAGCCGCCACCATTCTGTTTCCTGTCTCCAGGGACCTCATTTTGCTGAAGGTCAGAGGACAGCTTGCAGGAACTGGTTCTTTCCTTCCAATCTATGGGTCCCAGGGATGGAACTCATGTCACCAGGCTCAGTGACAAGCATCTCTATCCACTGAACCATTTTCTACTTCTGGAGGAACCACCATGCTGCTGCTTCCTTGCATCTATCTTTCCTTGTTCTTCATAATCATGAAACTGTTCACTCCATACCCTTGGCTTTGGCTTCAGCATCAACTTTTCACTTTATAAATTTAGTTTATAAAATTTAGTTTTTGTTGGTATATTAATGTACTCTATCTTATATTAATGTACCCCCTCCCGTGTGTGTGTGTTTGTGTGCATGTGTGTGCATGTGTGTGTGTTCCTGTGTGTGTGTATGTGTGTGCCTGTGTGTGTTTGTGTGCATGTGTGTGTGTTCCTGTATGTGTGTGTATGTGTTTGTGTGTGTGTACGTGTGTGTGTGTGTGTGTGTGTGTGTGTGTGTGTGTGTGTGTGTGTGTGTGTATGCTATAATGCTAATGATATTTCCAGGGCGTTGTACATGCTGGGCAAATACTCCTTGTGAGGGACCTATTCTGTACATTTATAAAGAGAACTTTGATCTATTCAGTTATCCAGCTGATAAACACCTCGACTGATAAGATAAAGCATTTCCACATCTTTGAACTCACTTGTCTTGGGAATCCGCCATCCACAACAATCCACTTAAAACCAAAATACAGTTGGAATCACCCTTATCATCACAGCCCCGGAGTTCCCTGTGGGTTATATTGAATACTTTTTAAAAACCATATTTTCAGATTCCCGAGAAAGACAAATAACATGTAAAGCAGATGATCTTGTTAAGTCCTAGCAGGGTCCCAATGTGGTCTGTGGATGAAGCTAACTGCTGAGGACAGCCAGCACTTCCTCAGAGGACAGAGATTAGGACCAGAATGACTCTGCGATGTCCAGTTTGAATGTGGGCAACAAGAGAACAATACGTGTGTAGGAGGAGCAGAGTCCTGGGTTTGGGCCTCTCCTCTGACTCTGGTACAACATTTGATTTCTCTGTTGTGGAAATGACTTACCTGAAATCTGAAAGAAAAAAACCAAACCAAAACAAAACCCCCAAAACAGTTTTAACAAATATTCAGTGTAAGTCACAGGGGACTCAGGGATCCTGGTTGGTGATATTTTCTTTTCTAGGCAGATGGATGTGGGTGGAGCATTGATTAGAGAAGTGAGTCCAGAGGTGTAGAGATGTGTTATCTTAAACTTCAGTTAGGCCTGTGGCTCAAGCTTGAAACCCAGCTACTCCTGAGGCTGAGGGCAGGGGCCTGGAAGATGAATGCTCTACAGAGATACAAACTTCTCTCTGTTATCATTTGTAAAATAGTATTTACTTCCAGAAAGCCACCAGACCTTTGGGTCCCCATCTTTCTGGGAAATTTGTGGTACAGGCCTGAGAGAGAGCAGGTTTTGCCTAAATCCAAACTCAACCCCTGTGGGTTTTGTTTGGAAACCTTAAGCCATTTAGGAGCTTGGGGCTCAAGAATGATGCTCCTGTGTGTGTGTGTCTGTGTGTGTGTGTGTGTGTGTGTCTGTGTGTGTGTGTGTGTCTGTGTCTGTGTCTGTGTGTGAAAGGAGGCAATTGAGGTTAGTGCTTTTTTAAAATTTTTTTTTTTAAGTTTTTTTTTATTTTTAAGGAAAGAGAAGCTTGAAAGTAGAGGCCAGTAGAAGGGCTTTCCTGTGGTTGGGAAAGAGTAAGTAGGTTGGTGTTAACTCAGCTTTGTGTGTTACTATAACAAATACCCAAGATCAATCAATCTAAGGAGAGGAGAGTAACTGGGCTCATGTTTCCAGATGTTTCACAATGTTGCCCCATTGCTTTAGGTCTATAATGAGGCAGATGGGTCAGTGTTTCCAGGCAGGGAGCATGGTGGCACACAGCCACTCAGCTTATGGGGGCTGTAAAGGAAAGAGGTTGGAAGAAGGAAGAAGGGGATGACGGAAGTGGGGCAAGGCCCCAATATCTTTCCCAGGAGTATGTGCCAATGACCACAATCCACTCACCAGGCCCCACAGCCTCGTGTGTTCATAGGCTGACAGATCTGCCTTTAGTATGCAGTTTTAGGGTACACTTACCAAATTACAACAGATGGGAAATCTGGGGATCTGAGACTCATGCTGTAACTCCCCGAGAGTAGTCAGAACATGGAAGGTAGTGTCTGCTCCAAGATTCCTGTGATACACATGCAGACTTTTCCTAGGGTAGCTGCAGTCTAAGCTGACCCATGAGATGGTAAGACATGGAGAGGACTGCCTTGGGACTACCTTTGCTTTTTTTTTGATGTTGGTATGTTAAAATCAAGTTTGGACCTGGCGAGAAACAACACAGTAGCAAGACAGGCAGAGGAGGAAGATCTTTTATGTCATTGCTGTTTTACTATGGCCAAGGCTGGACTTGAACTATGTCTTCATGAGTCTCAATTTTTTTCCTGTGTCTCTGTCTTTCTCTCTGGCAGGGTCTCTCTATATAGCCCTTGCTGGCCTGGAATTCCCTATGAACACTTGGCTGGCCTTGAACCTACAGAAATCCACCTATTTCTGCCCCCAAATGGAGACTTACAGACATATATCACTGTTCAACTTTTTAAGTTTGAAAGGATTCATGTAGCCCAGGCTGGCTTTGAACTTGTTATGCAACCAAGGATGGTCTTGAACTCCTGTTTTCCTGTCTATATGTAGCTCTTGAGTGCTGGTATTAAAACTGTGCACTACCATACTCAGCTCCTGAAGTTGAGTTTCTTATGTAATGTTTGAATGGGGACAGTTTCTTTGGACCTAAATTTCTGGGGGCAAAATTCCTATTGGTCTTGGATAAAATGGAGATTGCCTGGTGCGGTGCTCTGTGGCTATAGGAAGAAAAAAGATGAGTGAGGTGTGTGAGAAGCACTTAGCAAGTAACCCATGCAGTCCTGCTGGGATAGCACTCCTGTTACACGGCTTTCCAGGGCCCTGCCAAGTGGTGGGTTTCCTACAGCATCAGGAGACTGCCAAGGCAGGATGTTGACGGTGAAGCTGCTTCCTCCATGGGACAAGGCAGGGCGTCTGCTCTGGATGCTGTTGCTGCTGTCCACTCAGTTTTGTTTTGTTTTTGTTTTTTTTGTTTTTTTTTTTATAGAGGAGAAGGGATTTGGACACTTCTAGGGAGAGTGTCATTGTTTGCTGACAAGCTTCAGTGCCTGCTCCACCATGCTGGGGCTGACTGCAGAGCTTGTTGGAAAGTGTCTTTTGCATGAGGATGTTAGTCACAGGAGGAGTGAACTGGCTGAGCAGAGAGGGACTGTAGTCTAGCCCCATGGTGACCAGTGGAAATTAAAGGTGGCTCAGTGTGAACAATGTCTTACTTCAAGTTTCTCAGTATCTACATGAAGAAGGAGGAGGACTAGAAGAAGAAAAGGTAAAATAAATTATAAGTATTTTAGTTTGCCTAATAAGTTAAAAATTATTGTAATATAAACAACATCAAGTATAAATATGCAGAAATATGTTAGTATAATTCATGATAATTTACACGGCTTGTTTTTTTTTATTTAAATGTTGCAACTCAAAGTAAATTTATAGTGATGCCCTATCTCAATTTGAACGGGCTGCATGCAAAATGACCACATGTGGCTTATAGCTTAGACATTGCAGGTTTACACTGAGATTTCAACCGAGGACAATATCTCATACCCATGGGATGTGTGGCAACATCTAAGACATTTTTGTTACAAATGGAAAGGGTTCTGGCAGCTAGTAGGTAGAGGTCAGGAATGTAACTGAATGTCATGTAACACATAAGACAACCTTCCCATCACAGAATGATATGTCCTGAGATACTGACAGCTGCCAGTTTGAAAAGTACTGTTTTAGACTGAGATGGATTTTACTCTCTCACCTGGTACTGTGGTTAAGATAAACGTTACACACATCCCTCATGTTAATGATGTGGCCCCTAGCATATGGCTCAATGGAAAGGTGTTAGAATGTTAGAGTCTTTAACTATTAATACACTTTTGGGATTCCTTAGATTTCCCTACAAACAAGCCAGATCAATGGATACCCCAGTTCACTAAATGGCAATTGGGGTTACCACTCCAGGCAGAACTAAGGAGAATAAGAGATAGAAAATGAATAAGAAGCTCATGGCAGGGGCCTCAAAGAAGCAATGACCTATGAGATGATAAGAAACAGGGAGAAGACTGCCTTGAGTACTACCTTTGCTTTTGATGTTGGTATGTTAAAATCAAGTTTGGACCTGGTGAGAAACAACACAGTAGCAAGACAGGCAGAGGAGGAAGATCTTTTATGTTGGTTCTGTCTTGGCTGGTGGTTAGAATGCCGCAGTGCTTGGGGTCTGGTTTCTAAATGAACTTAGGGCTACCTTTTCCAAGGCAGGGGATATTACAAATAAAGAATGGAACCTATCCCTGGGTAGAGCCACGCCATTGTCTCTTCCCTTAAGAGTAAATCCATCTGAGGCTTTCAGTCTCAGGCCAAAGGACCACTGCTCAGGAAGGCAGGTTCCTATGAAGCCATGCAGAGAAGATAGGGGGAATAATTATGCCTTTAATGAGATGAAGTGTTTGCCTTCTTGGAATATATGACCTCTTTATATGCCCTTACGACTTCAGAAAAACATAGCCCTTCTTTCCATCTCTGAGTGTGCTTTCTTTAACATGTTGGGTACCACTTTCTCTAAAGCACCCCTCCCTACCACATGGCTGCTTGTCTACCGTGTGTCTGAACTCTGTGCGAGCTTAACTCAGATGGCTTGGCTTTCTCTCTTGTCTCTGTCTCCCTTCTCCAGGAAGCTGCAGAGATCGACAGCTCGCCTGCTCTGGAGTTTTTCTGTTAAACTCCAATATAATTGTCCTTGGACTTAAGGGAAAAAAAAATAGCCAAGCACTTTTTCTGCTCACGAATGTCTCAAAGGAGATCATTGGGGACCAGCATGATGTAAACAGCCATCATGCTTTGCTTCAGCACAGGCCCAACCGGACAGTCATGGATAAGGCTCCAAAACTGTGAGCCCAAATAAACCTTTTCTCTTTGTAACTGGATTGTGTGAGGTGTTGGTTACAGTATTGAAAAACAGCTCAATTCACCTTCCCTCAGAGATAGAAACAAGGCACCAAGAGTTGGTCAGTAGCAGGATAGCTGTTGACACCCACATCTCCAGAGTTGAGCAGGGGGTATCAGAGGGAGGCATCCTATGATAAGAATGATGTTCTTGCTTATTTACAAGAGGACCCAAATAGTTTTCCAAATGCCTTATTTAAGTGTTATTCTCATCTGTCAGTGGAAGGTACCTTGCAATGAGATGAGAGGAAGCTACATTTTAATTTGGTGAGGACCAATTGTGCTGCCATTTGCTTAGATCTCCTTAGAGGTTCTCTTTCCTCCCGTTGTTACAGAATTAGAGACTTCTGCAGAAAGTGCAGGGATGAGTGATGAATAACTTGAGATGTGACCACGTTTCTTCTTGGTTTATAGTTAAACCACCCAGCTTTCCGCAGGTGCCCTTAACGAGCCTTTGGCCTCACTAATATTACTGTCTCTCTCTTCTCTCGTCTCCTTCCTGTCTGGGCCCCATTCTGTATTCCAGCATTTGTTTGTGGGTAGACTGGCCCTACACTGAGAATGTCTGGGCCGTCACTCTGGAAGCCTTCCTCTAGCCATGGGTCTGGCTTGGGATCTGTGTTCCGTTCTCCTGAGGAAGTTCAGACCTCACTTCCTATATCTGTGACCTCACTAAGGAAAGAGCCCATTTTATGTTCTTGCTTATCTCAAGTTCTTCAGCCTATGTGCAGGCAGGCTCCACATCCATGAGTGTGCTTATTGATTGGGAAACTATAGGCATCTGTTCAATCAGTTCACATTTTATTGAGAGACAGACCGGGCCTTGTCTTTGCACTTCTTCATGGGCTTCCCTGCTTGTTAACTCACTCAGGGACAAGGAAACAGGATCACTCTATCCTGTTATTAGTGTGTGTTAAGAAAAGTTGGGAAGGAAGCAGAAACTGTTGGAAACTAAGATTGGAAGAGAAGTTGGGTAATTCTCACACTGGCTCAGACTCCAGGCCCATCTGTGTAATCATGGGTTAACAGTCCAAACATGCACACATCTCAAGAGTGGAGAAATTGTTGGCAGCTCCCAACATTCGGGCCCACAGTTGCAGCCTTTCTGTTTTCTTGCCATGTACCCTCCATTTTCTCAGACTTCAGTATGAGACAGATTTTTCTTCCTCTACTCAATGTGTTATGTGTCAGCTCTTTGGATTTCTGAACAATAGTCTCAGCCCTGGAGAGTGGAAAATGTGGGGTTATAAACCAAGAACTAAAAGATTGTCTAGGATTGGAGAGCGTTTGTGTGTAGTTATACACAGCTGAACAGATCTCCACATGTCCTCCAGCTGTAGGCCCAAACCCTTGCTTCCTTTGGGGGATAGAGATGAAGCCATGACTACAGCACTGGCACCCAGAATCTTTGGTATCAGCCGTCATGTTAGCAGAGACAGGTGCAAGACCCTCTGTCCACCACCAACATGAATTAAGTCTTCTGCAGATTCAGGCAGCTCATTTCCTTGGGGAGTTAAGAATGGCTTTAGAAAAAGACTTTCTTTCTTCCTGTCTTTGATATTTCATTCACTTTAAACAATGTATTCAAAAGTGAGTTGAAGCCCAGAATCCAGGGATCTGTTTAAAAACACAGTTGTCTTCTCCCGATCTCAGGGCATAGCTGCTGAATAGTGTGGAATGTTTCAGTCTTCTGGATCCTCAGCAGGAGACAGGGTGTGTGTGTGTGTGTGTGTGTGTGTGTGTGTGTGTGTGTGTGTGTGTGTGTGTGTGTGTGTGTGTGTGTATGTATGTGTGTGTGTGTGTGTGTGTGTGTTACAGTTCTTAGATGTAAGACTGTTTGCTGACCATCTTTCCATGTAGGCAACTCCTAAAACTGAACGCCAGTGAGTGCTTCTGTGTATCATGGCCTTTTGATGCAATTAGATGTCAGGACACTGTAGACTCTGCAGTTCAAGGGTCAGAGTTCACAGGGGAAAGTGTTCCTCCTCTCTCTAGCACCCGATTTTGGCAGTTACATTTCCTAATCTAGCACATCCTTTAGCTGATCTAAATATGAACGAGAGATAGGAAAGATGAATTCTGTGAATGCTTTCATGAAATGTTTTCAGACCATCATGACCCGGGTTTTTCCATGCTTCTATGGTGGATGTAGAAGGGCTCTGTTCTGACTTCCACAGCAGAAGTAGAACTGAGGCTGTAAACATCCCAGGATACCACGGCTCACTTTCCCCCATTTCATCTGCTGCTTCTGCTGCCTTTGTTTATATTTTAAAAGACAATACCACATATTGGCAGAAGGTGCATGCCTGGGGAGGGTGGCATCGTTAGTGGAAACAAAGAAAATCTGATGTTCTAACCTCATTTGTTTTTCTGGGCTTTTTCCTATTGCTGCTTAAGAAGTTGGAAGTGCAGAAACCCTTAGAAAGCCAAATCTGGGTGCTTTAACGGCACACAAGTGGATCTTAAAGTCATCCATCCTCCAACCTGTCTGTGTTTGAGAACTGTGAAGCCAAGCAGAGCTATAAAAAAACATTTTGTGCAGTGATCCACCACAGGCAGCCAGCACCCCCTCCCGCCCTTCGGAAGAGTGTGTTGAGTCCTGGCTGCTGGGTTCCTGCAAGTCATCACTGCTCACTTTTGCATGACTCGAAGCATCTCCCCCAAAAGAAAACACACTTAAGACTCTGGGCCTGGCCTCTGTCTTCTAAGGCAGTTTCCAGCCTCTTCTTGGCCTGCCCTCTTCCTTGGGTATCTACCCCAGCCTGCTGGTGTGGGCAGTGGGTGGCCAAGCATGCTTAAGCACCAGTGGGGAGGGCTGGGTGGCTGTAGTATCTTCTCTGTCACCTTACCCTGTTTTTGCTCCTATCTTGCCTTCTAGGCATTTATCTCATTTCCTAACAGATTTCCACACTGAGAGTAATTCAAGAGAGCAACCTTGAACGGGGGATTGGGTGGGTGTCTGTGTGTTCAGAACGTATGCTAATGAGATGGGGCTCCAGTTCCCAACAGATTCTCTCTGTGGATCTTGGCTGGCTCCTAAGAAGGCCTCCCCACTTCTCACTGGGCCCAGGGCCTCACAGAGGCCTGCCCCTTCCTCATCTCCACCCTATTGGGAAAGCATCCTGTTTGCTTTGCTCTTTCAACATGGACACCTTTGTCACGAAACCAGAGGAGTTCAAATGTCAGATACTTGTCAACTTTCCTGGGGTTAGTGGGACTCCAGTGCCCCCCAGAGGAGAGTTAAAGTGCAGGTGCATGGGGCTGGCACATCTAGTTTATAGGCATTTTCGTTGGGGTCCAAAAGTCACAGGTAGATAAACCCTCACTGTGGGAACAAGGAGACTGATGGCAAAGCACACAATGTGTCTGTGGGTCTGTCAGTGTGTCTGTGGGTCTGCCAGCGTGTCTGTAGGTCTGCCAGCATGTCTGTGGATCTGCCAGCGTGTCTGTGGGTCTGCCAGTGTGTCTGTGGGTCTGCCAGTGTGTCTGTAGGGCTGTCAGCGTGTCTGTGGGTCTGTCAGCATGTCTGTAGGTCTGCCAGCATGTCTGTGGGTCTGCCAGTGTGTCTGTGGGTCTGCCAGCATGTCTGTGGGTCTGCCAGTGTGTCTGTGGGTCTGTTACCATGTCTGTGGGTCTGCCAGTGTGTCTGTGGGTCTGTCAGCGTGTCTGTGGGTCTGTCAGCGTGTCTGTGGATCTGCCACTGTGTCTGTGTGTCCGTCAGTGTGTTTGTGGGTCTGTCAGCATGTCTGTGGGTCTACCAGTGTGTTTGTGGGAGCGCAAACTTGATGGGCACTTGGGAGAAGCTTCCTGCTCACTTGTCTTCAGACCTTCCTTGATGACTGACCACAAAAAGGAGAAAGGACAGAAAGACACGGAAATGAATGACATGGGAACCGAAAGGGGAGCTTCACCCCAGTCTCTTTCCAGAACAGTTGTGAGGGCCGCCTACAAAGAGATAATGTTGCCTTTATGTACGTTACATATGTTTCAAAGGAGACTGTTAAAATAGCCATAAATCATGCTTAAGGGCCATGTATATTGACCTCCAGTATAGGTCTACTGTTTTCTTAATTGCAAACCAGTAGTTTTCTAGGACTTTTTCAAGATACCTCATTTACAACAGAAGATGTGTCTTTACTCTCTTGTGCAGCCTTAGTGCCCCATAACTTGCCTTATTGGACAGCAACCCTATCCCAGGCAACTCCAGAACCACTCTGTAATTTCATTATCTATAAGTGGGGAAAAGAAGATAAGACAATCCCTTTTGTGATGATTTGAAAGAAAATGGAGTAGGTGTAGTCTTGTTGGAAGAAGTGTGTCACTGTGGAGGTGAGCTTTAAGGTTTCATATACTTTCATGATACCGCCCAGTGTCAGAGACCATTTCCTGTTGCCTGCACAAGATGCAGGACTCTCAACTACTTCTCCAGCACATATCTGCCTGCATGCCACCATGTCAAATCATGGTGATGATGAACCAAACCTCTTAAACTGTAAGCCAGCTCCAATTAAATATTTCTCTTTGTAAGAGTTGCCATGGTCATGGTGTCTCTTCACAGCAATTGAAATCCTAAGACAACATAAAACTGTCAAAAATTCTCCCAATAACGAGACTATGAAAAGGTTTTGTGATGATTCAGCCAGTGTGGCCCAGACAAAATATCTCATGATTTTTAAAAAGCCAAGTGGTATTTGGATGCTCTTAATGAAGTCTTTCAAAGAATTCAGATAGATCCTAAGGGTTGTGGAATAAATCCTTCTGGGGGAAAATTTAGAATCCGTTAACACCGACTCCTTTGGTCAAGTGTGTGAGGGCATAAGCAACAGAGATGAACCCAATTCTAACTGCTGATGGAATAGAAGGCACTGAGAAGGAAGACTCCATCATGGCTCTTGAAGACTGTTGTTGTCTGTTTGGTACTGAAGCTGTAAGATAATAGACTGGGTAGATAGAGCAATAGAGCAATGACATGGAAGGACCGGCATCTCTTGAGAACCTTCTTGCTACATCATACATAACAGGGCAGGAGAAAAGTAGCCAAACTCATCCTGCATTCCTGAGATAAATAACACACTCCCCTGATGTCAACACTGACCTACTCATGAGGTAGAATTCTCATGAATCAAACACCTCAATTCTTAATATTGTTACCATGGCAGTTGAGTTCCACAGACGTGATGGAGGAGATGTTCAAACCATATCCATTACTAATTTTGCCAATGGCTTATGGAAAGAAAGTAGGGATATTATCTAAAACTATAATGTCTGCTTTTACAGGGTACACAAGTAGGAACATGAAGACTTCATTGCAGAATGGGCCAAGTCAATATAGTACAAGCGAATGACTTGTAGAACATAGCTAAGTACAGGCCAGCAAACCAGGACAGTCTGTTCCTTTGAGAACCTCCTGACCTAAGGAATACTAGGAGATGTTGTAAATAAAAAGAATGTTAACCTTAATACATAAATGCAGAAAAAGTCCATTAAGTCTATCTTCCCTGTGACTTTGTTGAAGGGGCCATTCCTCTTACACCCACAGTAATGTAACCAGCTTCACCTGCAGGTGCCCCCTTCACTTCCTGGTGTACCAAAGGTAAGACAGCCCATTGTTATCACCTTTTATTTCTTGTCACTCTCCCTAGGGATGTACAAGCCATATCTAAGGTGAAGAAATTGGTAGTTAATTATGCAAAGCTTATGTCTGAAACGTTTTCTTTCTTATGATAACCCCATGCTATGCAGCATAGCCTTGTGTTTTGTTCAACTAGGTGAACTTCTGGAAAGTGTGCTCTCCAACTGAACTGTCAGTGTTTGTTGTGTCCCTGAAGGGCACTTTCTTGATGTCCCTGGCTTCTCACCTTGAATATTTATTCTTCTCTAATTGTCATTGATCACCTAATGGTCCTCACTCTCCTAAAAATCTCCAATGTAGTAAACTGGAGGAAAAGTTTCTGCCCCAGCCTAGCCCTGAGGTCTGGACCAGCAGTCCCAAAGCCCAAAGAAACACAGCAGCTTACATTAATTACGTGTTGTTTGGCCTATGACTCATACTTATTGCTAGCTAGCTCTCTCATCTTAGCCCATTTCTATTAATCTATGTCTTGCCACATGGCTAGTGGCTTTACCTGTGCTCCATTAGATCTTGCTCTCTTGGGCATCAACTCAGCTCTTTTGGCTCTGCCTTTCTTCTCCTTTACCTATGCTCAGATTTCCCACCTGCTTCTAAAATGCCTGCCATAGGCCAAAAACAGTTTCTTTATTATCCAATGATAATACACAGCATATAGAAAGGCATATCACATCAGTAAACTTTCTCATTGGGGACTTTTTTTGGAGTTCTAGTTCCCAAATAATGACATGGAAACTTATTATTAATTATGAAGGCTTGGCCATAGCTTAGACTTATTCCTAAATAGTTGTTATAACTTAATTTAACCTTATTTTATTAATCTACATTCTGCCATGTATCTTTTTATCTTTCTTCCATTCTATATGTTTGACTTCCTATGTGTCTTGCTAGGTTCATCTCTCATTCCCCATTCCTCTCTCTCCTAACCTCTTTTTGACTAGCTATGGGCCACTCAGCTCT
Source organism: Phyllotis vaccarum (assembly GCA_033318265.1). Lineage (NCBI taxonomy): Eukaryota > Metazoa > Chordata > Mammalia > Rodentia > Cricetidae > Phyllotis > Phyllotis vaccarum. Next base: position 41,316,792 of record JARWLC010000011.1, on the reverse strand, counting down.
TTATTAAACCAACCAGAAGGTGCCTTGACAAAGATACATTTTCACAGTATCCAAAATGATAATATCGTACAATATTACAAAACCCCTTTTACCTGTCAAGTGCAAACTATGCGAGCTAACGTACCTGATTCTACCCTTTTTGCCTGTCGAGGGCAAACTATGTGATCTGACTCCCATTTGGTTCTTTGCTCCCTCAAGAGGCCAAATCTGAGAGTCTGAACTTCTTTAAGTAGAGATAGAACCTTCTCTGCTGTTTTCTGTATTATCAAGTGAAGCAAGTCTGTTGTCACCATATTCTTCTAGCCTTCTTTGACAAGGAACTCTGAGTGCCCATGTCTCTTCCTGTAATATTCTGGGTACCATATGGTCCAAGGTTTGTAAGCAGTAAGCAAAACATTCAATCTTGTGATTCTTCTGCCTTTCTTAGGACCCATAACCATCCAGCCATCATCTCCCTAAAGCTAATCACCTCACAGTCATAAGTTTAGAATTTTTTAAGTCTCCTCATTATATCCTTTGCCTTTGCATGAAACTGACAACTTATATTTGGAGAGTCCTGCTTCAGGACTGAAGTCTGTATTTATTTCTCTAGGTCCCCAGATGTTCAAGATACCCGAGTTGGAAGAATCCTACCCAAAAAGCTCACAGTGCTGAGACTGAAAATCTCTTATCTAGACAACAATGCTAATTCCAAGTCATTCTCTGGTTTGGAAACCAAATGAACATATGGATTTCATTTTCCTGACGGGGACTGCCTCATACAGTAGTGGTTGCTGTGGGATAATCCTCTTGTACACTGTAAAAATTTGTCACTGGTACTGGCTTAATAAAATGCTGATTGGCCAGTAGTCAGGCAGGAAGTATAGGTGGGGCAACCAGACTAGGAGAATTATGGGGAGAGGAAAGGCAGAGACACAGTCGCAAGCCAGACACAGAGGAAGCAAGATGAGGATGCTGAACTGAGAAAAGGTACCAAGTCACTTGGCTTAATAAAGAAACGAGTTATGGGTTAATTTAAGTGTAAGAGCTAGTCAGTAATATTCTTGAGCTACTGGCCCAGCAGTTACTATAATATTAAGCCTCCAAGTCAATTATTTGGGAAGCAGCTTCTGGGTATTTGGAAGTTATTGGAAGGACAGAAACTTCTGACTACAAGTGGTCTACTTTTAAATATTATACAATCAGAAAATGAAGACAGAATAGTTATCTGGTATGGTTGCTGGCTAAGAATTAGTCTATTGGTTGTGGAAATATAAATTAGCTTAGTGACTATGGATATTAGTATAAATCTCAAAAAATGAAAAATAGAGCTACCAAATGATTAAGCTGCATAACTCCTGGACTTGACCTAGAGGAATCTGAATTATGACATATACCCATGCTTATTGTGGCACTATTCATAATAGCCGAATTATAGATTTAACCTAGTGCCTATCAATGGATAAAGGAAATTTAAAATATATGTATATACACAGACAGGCTTTAATTGAGCCATAAAGAATGAAATTGTAACATCTGTAGGTGGGCTTGAAAATCATTGTGTTAAATGAAATTCAATAGACTCAGAAAGCCCAATGCTGCATGATTTCTCTCGTATGAAGAACACACTTGTAAAAAGGAAGACATGGAAGAAGAGGGTGACTATATTAGTGACTTTTAATCACAGTGACAAAATGGGATGAGATAACTTTAGAGGAAGATTTGTTTGATTTATGGATTCTTAAGTGTCTCTCTGTCATAACAGGGAAGGCATGGAGTGACTTGGTCTGCAGTGGTAGAAGTACTTGGCAGGGATCACTCATGTAGAGGTGGGCTTGGAAGCAGCGATAGTGTAACAGAGCCAGAGGTGCATATAACCTTCAAAGGCCTAGAGCCAGGGATCTACTTCTGCCAGCTAGACCCCATTTCCAAAGCCTCCCACACATAACAGGGACTATTTGAATAGAGGAAAGGGGCCAATGGGTGAAGGATGGGAGATAAAGGACTAGTTGGGTTGTAAACTATAATCTAAGTTCACTATGAATGTATGATAATCTCATAATAAAATCCATTATTTTGTACAAACAGTATACATTAATTTAAAAGTCTTAAAATATTTGGTCTTGTCACATCATGATGGATGACTCTGGACAATAAGGCAGTGCTGCTAAAACGGACTAAGCACATACATTGTGAGGCCTGGATCTTCTTCACTGGCTCAAACAGAACTTAATTCTAGAGCTGACCCACTCATGAATCAGTTTGGAGACTCACAGAATTAGGATATAGGAAGAAGAAAACACTACAGTTCTCTCTTCCTCTGCTCGCTGAAGGCGTCTCCACCCCAGCATGTGCTGACCATGTGACCCACTTCCTCTCCCCTGCATGGGCTGGAAAGCCAGTGCTTGGGAAAGGAGGAGGTCTGGCAGGCAGCAAGGCCAGCCAGGGGTGAGGCTCTGGGTGTGTAAGGATGGGCTGGCAAAGGGAGTTCTTTGGCATCTGTTTTCAAAATGAGGGCCGGGGATGAGCAGTGACTCAGTCGGCACCCTGTACCCACAGGCTCCACATTTGCACACCCATCCAACTGTGGACTAAAAGTAATCAGAAAAAAAAAAAATGCCTGTATATTAAACATACAATTTTCTTTCACCATCATCCATTAAGTAATATAGATCTGATACAAATTAAGAAGCCATGCTAGGCCATCGGAGGCTACAATGCCACAAATCAGAATGTTTATGTAATTCATTTATGCATTGCCTGTGGGGCCAGAAGAGGGTGCTGGATTTGAATTGGAGTTACAGCCCCTTAATAGCAGCCATTTGGGTGTTGGGAATCTAAGCAGAGTCCCCTGGAAGAGCAGCCAGTGCTCCAACCACTGAGACATCTTTCTAGCCCCCAGTCACTGAAGCTCTAATGAATCATCCTTTGCGAAATGTGCAGTACAAGTATGGGTTCTTTCTGGGAACCTTGGCTCATAGTGATATGGCACATTCTTTTTCTCTATTTGCCTTTATGTCTTTTATATTGTTTTTTGTTTGAGATAAGGTTTCCCCCAGTGTAGCTCAGGCTGATCTTGAACTTGTACTTGTCCTCTCAAGTCCTGGGATTATAGGTGTCTATCATTGTGTCCTGCTGTGCTGTGCATCTGACAAAAATGGATGGGTGTGCTGGGAGCCATGGAGGTAGCCGTAATAACACTTGGGGACTCAGCAGCAGCAGACTAAAGGGGACGAGTTGGAATTAGGATCCATGATCAGAGTCCACAGAGAACCATTCTGAACAACAACCAAGCCAAGATATTTTCCCACCTAAAGAGGCTGTGTTTTCATGCACTGCCTCATCAGGTAACCATTTCTCTTCTAAGAGCCACTTATAACCTGAGAAAAGAAAGGGAGAGAGAGAGAGAGAGAGAGAGAGAGAGAGAGAGAGAGAGAGAGAGAGAAGAAAGGAGCAGTCCTGTCATATCTAGGCCAAAGTTAATTCCAGAGTTTCACTATTTCTGTCTTAATTCTTCATGGAGTCATGGAGTCAACTTCAAGGTCACTTTGTTTAAGTACAATGACCTGGCAATGTGACCTCAGAAGCCATTGGCTTTGCTGTAGCCAGCAAATCCACACAGGGAGTTCTATCAGCCTGTAAACTTGCCTTCCCTAGCCTTGTAAGCGCCCACCTACGCCGGCATTGCTTTGACACCATGCATAGTACAAAGGTCTCTGTGAGTACTGCTCAGAATGATTTTTCAGACCCTAAGCCATCCCTTCAAAGATCACAGGAACAGTCTGGTTACAACCCTACGCATAGCCTAAGATGGCCACTGGTGTCACAGCTAAGAATATTTATAGGAAACAAACACGTCTGGAAAATGCTAACACTCCAATTTGATAACACTGCTATCAACATTCGTAAGTGGCTGCAATTCTCAGAATCACAGAAGTGCATGGTTGCAAGTGCCTGACAGAAGCTCCCCGGCCTAGTCCTTCTGTGGAGGCAGAAACAGGTGTGATTTGCTCACCATCGAACAGTTACTGTGGACCTGGGATTAGATGTCCTGACTTTTTGCCCAGTGCCCTCTCGACCTACCAACGCCTATTCATCCCAAATTATTGCAGGTCCTCTGGCCGCGAGGGGCCTTTTCATTGGTTCATATTCACAGGACACTCTCTTGAGGATAAGATTACACTTTTATTTTCCCTCATTTACTTCCCACTCCTCCCTGACCCACAAAGCCTCAAGACTGTCAGTCACAGCCACTGAAACTCTGGCTGAAACCGGTCAGAAAGGCTTCCTGCCAAGTGACTTTTGGCCGGGCAGTGTGATGGGCTGAGTGCAAAGGAGAGCCTCCCTGGTTTCCTTGAGTATGTTCCACATCAGCCTTGAGCTAATTTGATCCAGCTCAAAAATGTGCCCCAATTATTCCACAAATGCTTAGAAAGAAGGGCTGAATGTCACGTCTGGAAAAGGCAGTAGAGAAAATTTAGTCCAAAGCTCTCCAGAAGCTTCCTCAGGAAAGTGTCTTTACATTTAGCTCCTAAGCATAGCTGGGAGCCTGAGCAGACATGGGCCTAGACTTTGCACAGTTCTTTTCTTTAACTGGGGCTCTATGTCAGAGGATAGAAAATGATTGACAGCTGGAGTTGTAACCCAGAGCTTGAAGGGTGTGGAAATAGTTCAGGCTGAGGGGACAGTGATCACCCTGTGGGCAGGGTACACCTTTAGCTTGGGACTGGAAGTCAGCTGTAGGAACTGTATCCCCCTCACTGCTTTGTGGGGATAGCCTGGTCCCTCTGAGAACCTGTGCTTTGGGCTCCTCTGAGACTTGAGCTTCAGGAAACATGATGGAGGCTGCTGGCCTGGCAAAGGGAAGGGACAGAGTCAACACCTACGGAGTGACTACTGAACCATTTCCACAGAAAATATCTGCACTCACTCAGGGCAGGTTTTTCAGTTTCAAGAGTTTCAGTGACTTTTGTTTTTGTTAAGTGGGGGGGGGGGGGAGGACTTTTAAAAATAATTTATTTTTTTATTTTATTTTATTTTACGTGCCTTGATGTTTTGACTGTACGTGTAAGGGTGTCAGAAGCCCTGGAACTGGAGTTAGAGACAGGTTTGAGCTGCCATGTGGGTGTTGGGAATTGAGCCCAGGTCTTCTGGAAGCACAGCTTTTACCAGTACGCTTAACCTCTGAGCCATCACTTCAGCCCAGTTTGAAGAGTTTCAAATGAAGTGGAGTTTTGTTTGTTTGTTTGACCAGGGGCCTGAAGAAGTCCTACTAAGCTTCAAAGAGGAGATGTGACTGACAGCGCAAATATAGCTCTAGGAAGCGTGCCCACCTCCTTGCTGATACCCTTTAACTCTGCTATGGGAAGCACCATTTTGCGACATAATAGTTTGATTTTTCTTGAAGGCCCAGGAAGTCAGCAGCTGCATATAAACTGTGTAAGGAGTTGACACTCAGTTAAAACAAAAACAGAACTTGAGATTCTCTGCTCGGAAAATGGCTGGGACCCTGCTGAGCCTGTTCTCTTGGGGACATAGTCTTTGTTAGGTATCCATGTCTTCCTGTGCAGGCTGTTGTGGTTCATGGCTTGCAACGTTAGCCCTGTCTTTTGCTTGAAGTGGAAAATCCTATTCATCTTGTCGCTCAGCTGCTGGGTGGATCCTGGAGCAGCTGTCCCTCGGGGACATGGGTGAGGCAGAGTGCTATGCCTGTGAATGCCAGTGATGGAGAGATAGCAAATGTGTCACAGAGAGAGAAACCATCACAGATATTAGAACACAGTCCCTCATGGGATAAGTCATTTTTCAGTTGCCTTTATATTTTGAAGAACCCTGCATCTCTAGAGAGTAACAGAAGTTTTGAAGCAATTTGGGTTTTTTTTTGTTTTTTGTTTTTTTTTTTAAAATCATATGCTGGGGATTTTCCTAAGAACTGCTCAGCTGTTACTTATCTAAATCTTCTTCCTCAAAACAAGGAGTCATTTTGAACAAACTGGACCAATGTAGATGCTAAAAAGCATGTACTCATGAGATGAGACCACTAGGCTAAACAGGAGATTACTGTCAACTCTTGCTAGGACCCGAGACATGTCATTTAGGGTGTGTTCCAGTTGCTGGATTGCACAGAGGGAAATATGGTACCTGCTATTTTTTTGAACATTTGCGTTTCAGCCTTAGGACCTGCATCTGTCTCTCTTGCATCTCTTACATCTCTCAAAGATGGTGGTAGTAAAGTTCATTGATGATTTTAGCTTGATCATGTAAGCTGAATACTAAAGTCTATTCTCAAGGCTTTTTCAGTTGTAGTTAGCTTTAAAGATAAACACAGTAACCATCCTTCAATGTTAAAACTAAACCCAAACTCTTCTGAAAACATATGAATCTAAATAGTAAAGTGAAGAAATTGTTTCAACAGGAACAAAAGTATATATATATATATTTTTTAAAAACACAAAAGTGCTAAATTAAAGGCACATCATCATTTGGCACCTTCCTCATTGAGTTATTACTTATGGTATATTTAAATCTGCTTTAAAGGGGTAATTCTCTATATTTTATTTTTAATTTCAATTTATTTTTAGAAAGAGATCTGCTGTGTAGTACAGATTCCCCAGGGCTTGCTATGGAAACCAGACTGGCTTTGAACTTCTAGAATTCTGTGATCTCTGCCTCTCTGGTGCTGAGATTAAAGGTGTGCATCACCATCCCCAACCTCTATATTAATTTTATTTATTAATTTTTGTATCACTTTGGAAGAAGAGCAAAACACCCTTTTCTCAAGCATCTGAACCTAAAGTACTTTTATTTTTTCCAAATTTACAGCACCTTAGCAAAAATAAAGCAATGACCAACAAAGACTCTCTGGGAGGGAGATCTTCTCTCATCTGAGCTCAAGAAGACTGTGGGCATTTGCTCTGGGGCAGGGTCCTGAGGGCTTTTCTTAGTTGGCATGCACTGTTAGAGGGGCAGAGGGAAAGCTGCACTGCATTTTGATGGCTATTACATCCTCACTGCCTTAAGAGCTCCTACATAATGGAAGATTCCAAGGAGCATCTTGGAGCAGACAGAGCAGATTGTCTACCCTGAGGGAGAGATGTTAGTTGAGAATGTTACTATTCACGGACCACTCCTGATATTCTTCTTCTCTCTGTAGTTGGAGCAAACCAAAACAAATGATCCAGGGGTGAAGCATGCTTTCATGGTGTGCCACACACCCGGGAAGCGTTTTCTTTGTTTGCTTTAGAAGAGATTCAATCTCTGTCCTCTGGTGATGTGATCCCTGCTCCCTCCCTCCCTCTGTCTTGCTTTCATTTCCTCTGGGAGAGCCATTTTAGATCACAGGATGGGGACTGTCGAAAAGAACATACCAGAGCATCAGGAATAGGCCTGGAACTTCAGGGACAGCATTCTTCATGCTCTCTTAAGAGCTTAGAGGTTTGGAGCTGGTGGCAACTGGTAGTTTTCAGTGTTTGGTAAACAGCCAGTATCCGGAGCCCTGGGAACAGTCTTGCTTAGCTCTTTGTTTAAGTTTTGGGCTAGAGGCTTCGAGAAGTTGGTACAGGGAAGAGAAATTAACAACCACTACTCATTCACAGCTGGGCAGCCAAGTGGACAGCCCTGAAAGACCCAAGCAGACAGCAGAGAGAGAGGCCCCTGACCTGTCTTGGACCAACAGCTTTTAGAGGAGGGCTCGCCCTCACCCCACCCCCCACTGCTCTGCATCTGCCTGGCCTCTGGCCAAAGATCTGTGCACACTGCAGCGTTGGTATGCTTTGGGTGAGGCTCGTGGCCATGGCAACAGGATGGGAGAGACCCAATTCCTGGGAGTAAGAACTGTGGCCAAGATACAGATTGGGCAGGCAAGGGGTAGGGAGGAGAGGTCAAGGTTGGCTTTGCTTTAAAGAATGGAGCCCTTTTTGTTGTGGACCGAGCTACTAGTGGACAGTCTCAAGCCCCTCCTTTCTCCAAGTAGGTGTGGCTGGAGCCAAGAGTTTGTTACACTCTAGTGAATGTAATCAACCCACTGACCTGCTGATTTCTGCGGGAATTAACCACTGCTCAACATTTAACTTAACTTAATTCTTTATTCAAGGCATTTCTTCGATGTGGGGAAAAGAGATGCTCTGTGCATGTGTGGCCTGTGAGTGAAGTCCCCGGCTCACATTTGAGGAGCCGAGTTCTAATCCTAGCATTGACTCTTCCCCTTTCATACTTGATTTCTCTGCACCTTAATTTCCTCTTCTACGAAATGAAGGCATTTGGTGTTGAGGTAAAAAGCAGAGGAACCAGCCCCAGGTCTGAACTTCTGTGTCTACTATAGACTGTGAAATAGAGGATCAGGAGATACTTCTGCTGTGGAGTTTTCCATGCTTCTTACTTTATTTCTTTGTCATCACTGGGTACAGCTAAAGGTAAGTCAATAGATTTCCTTTTCAACATCTTCTTTTCCTTGAATTCTTTACTCCTTTTAGAGCAGTGATAAGCTCATACACAATCGAAAGGGTAATGCACAGAGGTTTCCCACATAGCCCTCAGGAAACCCTTCCCCACCACTGCACCATTGCTGCCTTAACAGAGCGGAGCGGTCAATTTGTCACAACTGATAAATACGGTGACAGATGGTGATCATGCGAAGGCCATTGTGGTGATATATATTTGGTAAAGTTAGTCTGGAATATCAGAGAGTCAACCACAGAGCCAAGCCGTGAAGGTCAGGAATGGTAACCCACACTTTTAATATATATCACCACAGGCCATAGTTCACAGCAGGGCTCCATCATGGTGTTATTGATTATTTGCAAAGAATGAATTACACTATGTATCTACCAAGGCTTAGTGGATAAGAGTACCTGCAGCATAAGCATGAGGCTCTGAGTTCAAATCTCCAGAACCTAGTAAAAATCTGGGTGTGGCCACATGCACGTCTAGAGCTCTGGTGTGGTGAGGAAGGGGCTTGCTGGCCATCAGCTTAACTCCAGGTGCAGTGAGTGGACCTGACTCAAATGAATAAGGGCATAGAAAAATTGTTGAATATCCAACATCATCCCCTGTATAGGACTACAGGAGCACACAGAGAAACATAGACATACATAAACAACACACACACACAACACACACCACACACACACCAGAAAAAAAAAACTAAAAGAAAAAAAAAAAGATATGTATGAACCACCATTAAATTCCTGCCTTCCCTTCCCTCCCTCTCCCTAAGCCTCTGGCAATCACAGATCTTTCCCGTCTTCATGGTTTTGCCTTTTCCAGAACATCATTAGTTGGAATCATACTGTGTAGCCTTTGCAGATTGGTTTCAGATAACTTTCTATTTTGTTGTTATTGTGTTGCAGTGCGGTTTCTTGGTCTTGGGCGGCCAGAGGCCCGGACCCACAGACCTGCCGCCCGAGACCCCTTAGTAGCCCGCCGCCGCTCAGGCCCCCAGAAATGACTCAGACACTTATATTAACTTTATGCTGTTTGGCCTATGGCTCAGGCACATTGCTAGCTAGCTCTTACATCTTAAATCAACTCATTTCTATTAATCTGTCTGCCAGTGGCCCATGGCTCACCTGTGTTCCTTATATGTTGCTCCTTGGGCGGCTTGCTCCATCTGCCTGTGACTCTGCCCTTCTCCTACCTATGCTCTGATTTCTCCTCCTACTTCTTCTATGGTGCCTGTCATGGCCCAAAACAGCTCCTTTATTTAGAGATTGATATTCACAGCATACAGAAAGGCATTCCCACATCATTTGCTTGTTTTGACATAGAGTCTCACTGATCTGGAGCTCACTATGGAGCCCAGGCTGCCTTTGAACTCAGCAATCCTCCTGCTTCAGCCTCCAAGTGCTGAGACAGAAGCATGACCCAACATGCTCAGCTCACATAGTTTTCTGTTTTCTTCTTCTTACTCTATTTCTCTTCCGACTCTTCCAAGTGTCACCTGCTATCACAACTCTGGTGGCCTTGCTTTGATGCCAGCAATAGCAATTTACACTTCTCCTGTCTTTCTCATCTGCTCCCCCCCCCCCCCAATGTCCCAGACTCCTTAAAGCCAATCTCTCTCTCTGGCTCAAATTTCCTTTCCACACTAGTCACTCATAAGAGCTAAGCAGCCAGGCCCCACATCTTCTCCCTCAGTGATTATCACCACAGGCCCAGTTGTTACCTATCACTTAAAGTTTTCATTTCAACCCCAGCTGTGCCAGAAGAATCAGGCAGGGAATTTAAACAGAAGAAATAGCAAAATCAAGAAAATGATTTATGCCTGCAATTCTGATTGAAGGGTCTTTGGTTGGACCTAGATGTTGGTTCTTTTTAGTTCCTTAGATAATCGAATGTGGAATCACTTGGAAAGGAATGTCCTCACCTTGTGACAGTGGAGGCCATGTTCTTCTGCGCTGTTGCGGTTGCCCTACTGAGGTGTGGCCCTAGCTGTGAGATCACTCCCTAAAGTAAGAAAGAGGACTTGAAGATGCTTCTGTGAGCCCAATTCCTGGTATTTAGGATTTTGTATAATCTCCTCCCCTTAAGCCTGGGCTGTATCTAATGACTCACATCTAACCAGGAGCACATGTCACAACTGATGGGAAGTTACTTTCAAGATTTTATGTTTTGTGCCTCTTGCTTGGCTCCGGGGCCCCTTCCCCAGCTCTGAGGGACCAAAGCTAACAGTTATGAACAGCTCTGAGGTAGGGAAAGTGAGGTTGTGATGTCCTGAAGCCCGCTGACTCCTGGGTGAGTGAGCTGGAATTCACATGAGATGCCTCTGGTCCAGCCCTGTCATGACTACAGCTCCAGCTTAGGCAGATTACAGCCCATGTAAGAGTTCTCCAGCTGAACCACACCTAGATTCCTGACTCCAGAAGCCATAAGATGATAAATGTTTCTGATGCTGAAGAACTCAGAGTTGGGGGTTATTGTCTGTCTGTAATGTTCCCCACAGGCTCCTATGTTTGAATACTTGGTCCTGGCTGTTTGGTGGAAAACCTAGCTGTTGGGTGGGCAGGCCTTGATAACTGTATCAATTCTGTCTCAGGCCCATCCATCTCTGTGTCCTATCCAAGATGAGATGACCTGCCACCTTGAGCTCCTAATGCTGTGACAAGCTGGACTGTCCTCTGAGGTAGAACCTAAATAAACCTCTTTTTCTTTTAGGTGCCTCTGTCCCATGCTTTGTCACGGCCACAAGAAAAAGTAACTAAAGTTACAGTAAAGGAAACTACTAGACTTCTTGAGGAAAAAAAAAAAAAAAAACCTAACTTTTTAAAAAGCTAGCACCTTCCTCCTGGAAGTGATGGACTAAACGCTGAGTTTGAGCCATGGTGGGTCTGAGAGAAATGTTCCTAGAACTGGCAGCTCTAGAGGCAGGGAAAAGGCAGGTGACCAGTAAACAACATCTTGCTGCCCTGACCATTGCTTCTCCAAAGTAGATTTGTATAGAGAAGTCCCAAGGTGGAGTGTGGGGTGGGGTGGGGTGGGGTGGTGGCAGCCTTGTCAGGATGCTCTTAATTCTAAACAGAAGCCTCTGTAAGTAATGAATGTGTATGTGTGTGTGTGTGGGGGGGGTCGTATTCTACAAGCTTTGGTTGATTTTACCATTGCTCCTAAGGGAAGTGTGGGTGACAGGCTGAGGAGCTAAGCTATTGTATTCTTGTTTATCCCTGTGAATGTTTCCCTTTAAATGTTTTTGCTGGAATACTGAGGGTGCGGCCTCTGGAACATAGCCTTTGCCTTTGAGGAGTTTAAGAAATGGAACAGCACCCTCTTGAGGCCACACGGTGGGAATGCTGGGGAGGAGGCGAGCTGAATCAGCTAGTCACTTAACAAGGCTTCCCCAACTAGTTTTCTCGCGTTCCCTTCAGCATAGGAGAATCTCGGGAAACAGGCTTAGAAAAATATTTGTTTATTTGTTTTTTTTTTTTGTCTATATTACCATATAAATCTAATTTTCTCCCTAAACCTGCCCCACGAGATGCAATGGGTCCAAGCAGAATGTTCTTGGGAAAATGCCCCTGCTGGCTAGATGGAGACTACCTGCACATCCTGTCTCTCAACTCCCCCTTGCCTCTCCATCTTCCTTGGCTTCTCTGTCTCGACTTTCCTCATAACCTGGCAGACCTGCCTTCACTTTATGCTCAGGGTGGTCCAAGGTCAAGCATGTTGAATGAAACAACCCAGACCTCCATCCTTGCCACTCTGTTGGGTCTGTCCTCTTTTGCAGACCCTATCATCCTGGAAATAGAGTTCCAATCCTACCCACTATTTTGGTCCAGTTCTATCTTCTTGGCTAGACTTCACCCCTACACTAGACAACCCCCTCCCCATCTAGGCCAATCCCTTTCCAGACCTCACCCTTCTGAAAGGGAAGCTTTCTTCCTTCTGACTCATTGACTCAATTCCATCCTCCTGGCTAGGCCACACTCTATTTGGTAGGCTCTGCTGCCTTAGCTAGATCTCTCCTTCCAGGATATACCTCACCTTCCTGGGCAGACCTGGCTACACACATTCCTCTTGGATGGACACACAGACATACAAATATATCTCACTTCTGCTTCCCCCCCCCCCCACCTAACAGCTTCCTGGTGGAGAAAAGGATTCAAAGTGATCCCCTCCGGGTCATGTTTTTCCAGTTATTTGTGGGTCTCCTTGAACACAACAGTTCTCACACCCATGAATTCTCTGAAGAGCCTGACAAGGAGCGTCCTCTGAATCCCTCTGGATGACACAGATTTAGGTCCACCCCAGTTTTGCAGAATGCATGTCTCCCCGGAGGAGTTTGGGAATCTGCTCTGCTGCACTGTTAGCCATTCCGTTCACAGGGAGGCTTGAGAAGTACAGCTGTGGCTGGCCCAGGACCCAGCTCAGACCCCAGTGGCCATTAGGGACTTCTCCAGTGCCGTCTCCCATCATCGCCCAGGCTAACTTTCTCACTTAGAAGATTGAGGCCATCTGTTATGAGCTTCTTGTATTTCCTGCCCCCATCCTTAACATTCTCCACATTTCTCAGTCTGCCTCCTTTTCTTAGAAAATAAACATCTTCCCATGCTGGATTTCTCCCCTCCTTGACCATCTCCTCTGGAACGATGACTCTCTTGATCCCCCTCTGTTCATTTTGGTCTTTTTCTCACCAATGGATTTTTCTTTGTCTTTTTCCTATTATTATTATTGGATTGGCTTTTCCCTGGAGCTCCCAGCTCGCCCCCCTTCCTCCTTGCCCCACGCATCTCTCTGTGTGGATCTCAGTTTAGCCCTTTGCCTTTCTAATCTCTCAGGCTGTCCCATACAATGCTCTACAAACTTCTGCAATGAGCCCAGTACAGTGCTCTGCAGCTAGAAGTCATGTTCACAGAGACAAACACTAGGTTCTGGATTTGCCCACAGACTAGGTACCACAGGGACTTTGCTGTCATAGACACTGCTGCTCAGATCCAAGGCTTTATCTTTAGAGCCTCTTTACAAGTATCTGCCACCTATCACCATGTGTGTATCTGTCAGCTTTCTATACTATCACAAAATACCAAGCCAGTGAATCTATAAGGAACAAATGTTTGTTTTGGTTCATGATTTCAGCTCATGATCACTTGGTCCTGCTGCCCTGTACAGCAAAGCAGCACACTGTAGCTAGGACATGTAGGGACCAGGAAGCCAGAAAAGTATAGAAGGACAGAGAATAAGATCCTAATGTCCCCTTCAAAGACACCTTGCCCTACCTGCTGACTTAACTTCCTCTCACCAGGCTTTACCTCTTGAATACTACCAGGAGTCAGGGACCAGGCCTTCACTATGCCAGCCTTTTGAGTGCCGCAGATTTAAACCACAGAAATGTGAGTAACTAGAGAAAGCCTAAAGAGATTGGAAAAGTGACTTTTCACATGTGTGTGAAAGCTGCTGAACTTTACAAGTGAGTTTCTTTGCACGCACTTTGGTGTAAGAAGGACTATCAGGAGCTGCAGGACTCCTAAACCGATTCCATTCCAGCCTGGATCCAAGGCCGCACCCTCCACCTCCACCCACCACCCACTCCCCCCAGCCTCCCACCCCTCCCCCCACCCCCTGCCAGCCTTATCAGCCCCACCCCCCTCCACTGAGTCTTGGCTGGCCTGGATCCACCAGCCTCCCAACGCTAGGGTTAAAGGTGGGTGCCACCACACCCAGCTTAATGATCAGCATTTCTAGGAGGGAAGATGGGCTCTCTGTGCCTCTCACCCGCCCGTCCTGCAGCCTAGCCTCCCCTCCCCCGTTAGGCCTGATGGTGAGCATCTGTGAAGCTTGTACAACACAGAATAAGAAAGGAACCAGGAAATACATGTTAATGAAGACTCCCTGCTTATTCTGACCAGGACGACAAGTAAATGCCAGGAAGACCCATGCCTTGATCTTTCCCCGATGTGTCATGCTGTGTCATGCTGTCTTCCAGAGGACCTTCTTCTGTTGTCTCTCATGGTGATCAACAGGGTGCAGTTAGGAGAATTCTTTGATGAAGACCCTTTAATTGAAGCCAGATTCTAGAATTCGAGCAAGCAGAAAGAAAGGAGGCTGTCTGGTAATTCCATTATAATTTGGTGGGTGCTGAGTAAACTGTTGGGATGGGCAGACTCAGGAGCCCCTCATGTCACTCCACAGGCGTTGTTTGGAATTCTGGTTAGTGAAGAACCAATCAAAGAGAAGCTTAAGGGAAGAGGAAACTTGGCTGAGGAATCTCAACAGATTAGCACCTCGAAAGAGTTATGGTTCTCCTGGTTGCCTTTACCATGACATCACTTGGGAAACACAGCACAGGATCATCAGATATGTTCCTACCACCCCATCTTGCATCTCTGTGCATTCAGTGTACTTTATGGATTTTTCTTCTTAATGTCTGTGGTGTCTATCACGATACTTACTCATATTCAAATATGACTGATGTCACTGACTACGTCAGGGAAGCTATTTTTGTGGATCTTTTGTCTAACGAAAAGGATGTGAGTTTTAAAAATGCATGGAAAAAATTGACAGTCTGTGTGGTGATATATTGTATATTTAATAAAAGTCAATTTAATAAAATTTGTCTGGAATATCAAAGAACAGAATCACCCACAGCCAAGAAGTGATAACCCACACCTTTAATCCCATCACTTAGGAGACTGATCTGTCTGCATCTCTGTGAGTTCGAGGCCAGCCTGATCTACAGAGTGAGTTCTAGGAGGGCCAGGACCATAATACAGAAAACCCTGTCTTGAAAAAACAGAAACAAAAATCAAAAGGCTGGTCCTCTGATATTCCAGACTAATTTCATTAAATATATATATCACCACAGTGTGGAATGCGCAGCGACTGATTGACTTAAAGTTATGAGTGGACAAGTACTGGGTAATGCATTTTCTGGGGAGACTCAAGCAAATGTCTATTTACCCCAAGACAGATGCAAAGATGTGTTGCATTCTTTTATGCTACATTTGTTTAGCTCCATGAAGCTGTGTTGCATCTCTAAAACACCTGATGGTCTAATAAAGAATGGAATGGCCAATAGCAGGCAGGAGAGAGAAATAGGCAAGGCCGCCAAGCAGAGAGCATGAATAAGAGAAGAAAAGGAGAAGAGAAAACCAGGGGCCAGCCACCCAGCTATCCAGACAGTCATGGAGGAAGAAGTGAAGAAAGGCAAAAGCCCAGGGGAAATTTAAGTTAAGAAAAGCTGGTTAGAAACAAGCCAAGCTAAGGCTGAGCATTCATAAGTACAAATAAGTTTTCATATATGTATTTATTTGGGGGGCGAGTGGCAGGTCTCCAAAGAGCATAAAGTTGTTGTTTAAAAACAACAACTATATTTTGGCACTCAACATGGGCTCAAACCCATGACTCTGAGAGTTAGAGTCACATGTGACTAATATGTACTAATTTGTACTATTTTGACATATTGAGGTATTCCCAAAGATTTCTACTGGGTATCTTTTACTATGATAGATCTTATATCATGGCCCATGGACTTGATACTGAAACCTACCAATACTGAGTATGCTAATTACAGTTATGTACTTAGGGCCCAGGTTTGTCTACTACATCCTACTGGATCTAATAGGAGCATTATGAGCAGGACATTAGCATGATTCTATCTAGTGCCTGGCTCTGGATATTCACTCTAATGTGGGGGCTGGGAGCCATAATGACACTTAAGATCTTCATGTGTTGATGTTAACTAAGACTGACCACTAGTTTGGAGACTGGGTCTTCTCCTTTCCTGGTGACCATTTGCACGAGGACTATTGTGGGTTGACTTTTGTTCCCAGTCAAGATCCATTAAGTCCTAGTACCCAGGACCGTTGAATAGAACTTCACTTGAAAACAGTCTTTGAAATTGTAACTAAATGAAGACAAGGACATGGGGTGAATCTTGTTTCAGTTTATCTTGTGTCCTTGCAAAATGGTGAAATATGGGCTGTTACCATAGCGGAAGCCGTGTGGGCTGCACAGGCAAGTCCTGACCGGGCGCGTACTGAGAATGGAAACATGGGGCACTTTTCTTTCTAGGGCCAAACCACAAATGTACCTTGACCCCCTCCCCCAGGGCTTTTGGACTTGGAAACATTTTTAGTACAGTACAGAGCTGGTGGTTTTCCAAATGAAATGGTACTTTTCACGCAGAAGCGAGGTCTCCTGTCTGACCCCATCTCCCCCTCCAAACAAACAAACAAAACCTCCAAACCAAAAAGCAAGCAATCAAACAATACACCAAAAAAACTTTGTTGGGAATCCTAAGGTATTTCCAGCGCTTAACTGCCAGTTATGTTTAATGAGTATATTCCATGACCTCCAGGTATTCTTTTAGGATTTATTATCCAGATAGTGCGTCACAAAACTCTTGGGCCCATTGGGAAGACATTCCTTTCCTTGGGTTCTTCGCCAGTTTTGGAGCAGAGGCTTTGGTAATCATGGTAACGAGAGCAAGAAGTTGGATGTGCACGTGTAGAAATAGAGCGGATAGGGAGGTGGGTGGGCCCGAAGGGTCTGTGGGACAAGGAAAAAGAAATGTGCCCTCCAAGGGTCCTAGTTCCATGGGTCATGGATCTGGTCCAGGAGGTAAAGGCTATGACATTTGTGCCATGGCATTTAAACCTTTTAGCTTTAGCAGAGAAAGGCTGACGGAATATTTTTTCTGTGCCTCCCCCCCTCACTAGCGACATCTCTGGGGTCTACACTGACACTCATGAACGTACAGGTGAACACATTTACATCAGCATTTGCAATAGTATTCATACAAGTGGGATTGTGAAGGGGATAGAAATTTCTAGAATCCGTAAAGCTCCAGGCTACTCAGTGAATTAGTCTCTGTGCTGATAAACAAGGTCTGATAAAGACACTATCTCATTGTCATAGTTAAGATTTTCCTACCTTCTTTTTTCCCTCCCTCCCTCCCTCTTTTTTCTTCCCTCCCTCCCCCTCCCCTGTTCTTCTCTCTCTCCCTCCCCCTTTCCCTCTCACCCCTCCTCCCTCTTCCTTTTCACTCCTTCTTCATTTTGGAGATAGTCTCACTGGCCTCCAGGTTTTGTTCTGCCTTAGCTGGGTGCAGCAGTCCAGCAAAGACATCACTAGCAGTGACGTCACTAACAGTGATGACTCTTGGAATTTGAAGATAATATTGGTGGTTAATTTATATTTTTTTATACTGAGAAGGTTTTCCCAGACCCTCTGCATTTCATCTGCAATGGCTCACTCCCTAGAAATGTGCTCAAGTGAAGCAGGAAAAAGATACAGAAGTGATACAGTATGCCTGGCATTCACAGCAGGATGATTCTTAGAGGTTCCGACATTATACAGTGCTGGAAAGGCAGGAACTGTCATAAAAGTGGATTGACTTCTCAAATGGTCCCGTGACTAGGACAGTACAGTCTTCTTAAGTGGTCCCCATGATGGGTACAGTACTATCTTCTCAAATGGTCCTCATGACTAGCACAATTGCGCAGAATATCTATATCCCTTATGCTTCACAGTGTCCTTGAATCTGTCTTTGGGCCTGTAGCTGTGGAAAGAAAAGATGGTTTCTGCTTTATCAAAGAGCCTATCTGGACACAGAACAGGGTCCCCTCAGATGCTTTCAGAAACAGCTTCTCAGTGGTTCAAATAGCCTATGGCATTTAAACAACATAATGCGTCTTATGTGTTGGAATCTGGGTCCCTTGTATCGCTCTGCCACATCTTCTGGCTTCACCTCAGAATCTCGCAAAAGATAGCAGCAGCTTCACTCTGGGGTCAGAGACTCCCGGAATTCCATCTACATTCACTGTTCACTTCTAGCACGATCACGTCTCTCTTTACCCACAATTCCTTCTTTAGATTACTCGTCTCAAAACAAAACAAACAAAACAAGCCTCACATGGATTTGCCATTTGGAGCCAAGAAGGGAACATACTCTACTGTTTGCTTTCTGTGCATGAACTGAACCAGCTGATTGGCCATCAACAGACTTTGAAGGAAGTGTGCGTGCTGTAGTTGGTCACTGATGGTGGTTCACACCTATGGTTTATGTACTAATTTATGGGCTAAGTTGTGTAGCAGAATTTGTAACTGCTCATGACTAGTGTGAATTCCCGTATGGCCTCTCATTGGTGCCCAGGTGCTCAGCTTTCTACTGTCTCAACGTGGCCTGTCCTTCGTAAATAAGCAAAATAAGCACCCCTGGTGTTCCCGCCCCAATTTCCTCTTTCTAGCAGATTGCCACTCAAGACTGGCTCAGAGATCACCTTTGTGACATCATTTTAACATAATTATCCCTTCCATGGCACAGAGACAGTCACACTCTGAGGTTCTGGGAGAGGGAATGTTAAGATTTCTATTGATGTGAAGATACATCATGACCACAGAAACTCTTATAAAGAAAACATTTAATTGGGGTGACTTTTTCAGAGGTTCCAATCATTATCATCCTGATGGGGAGCATGGTGGAGTTCAGGCGGATATGGTACTGGGGGAGTAGCTGAGAGTCCTACATCTTACAGGTAACAGGAAGTTGACTGAGACTCTAACATAGGAAACCTAAAAGCCCACCCCCACAGTGACACACTTTCTCCATCAAAGCCACCTAATAGTGCCACTCCCTATTATGGGGGACAAGTACATTCACACTACCACAGAATCTACATAATGAATGTTGAGGGTGACACAGGTTAGGCCCTAACTCAGTGTGGAGACATGGCACACACATTTCAAGATGAATTATAATTTTACACGTGTGGAAGAAAGGGTAAATATGGACAGCAGAATTAAGAAATTCAGGGACCTGCAGGATCCGTTAAAGTCACTTGATTCTGGTATTTTTCACCCATTATCTGAGGCCTAGATTACCAACGCTTGGGAGGCTGATGCAGGGGACTGAAATAATTCAAGACCAAGCTGGTTTACTTTGTGATTTTTAGGCCACCCAAGTCTATCAAATGAGATTCTGCCCCCCTTCCCACCCAAAAGGTTGTGTCTATGGATCATACTTGATGTGAACATTGAAGTGGCTGGAAAATTGGAAGTAAGAAATAGATGTGCCATTTTTGTAAAGTGTAGATAAATATAAGGAGTAAAATAAGATTTTGTTTGGGGTTTCTAAACATGTGTACTGAGTCCCAACCACAACAGCCAGAAGTTGAAACTCTTGGTTTCTTTCGAAAGACAAATTTAAAAAGGGCTCCTTAATTACCGCTTGCAAAATAGTCTTCCCAGTGGGGAACTGGCTTCCTTTAATGATGTTCTGACCCTGTGGGCTGTTTGGGGATTAGTGTCCACACTCCACTTACAGGATTCTCCCGGGGATGCACATAAAACAAATACTGACAGCGGATAGTATGGGAACAAAAGGAAATCACCAGAAAGATGACCCAGGGATTGTATCCTGGATAGAGGTTTGATGGCCTGTTGTGTTAATCAGATTTCTATCACTGTGACACATTCCTTCATAAACAGCTTTTCTGTTTTGCTATGTCAGTACTCTGGGCTTTATGCACTATACCCTGGATTTTTTTAATTTATTATTTTATTTATTTTTATTTTAGAGACAAAGTCTCATTTAGTTGTCCAAGCTGGCCTTGAACCCACTTTGTAGCCTAGTCCTCCTTGAAGTTCTCTCTGCCTCAGGCTTCCTAAGCAGCTGGGACCTGCCTCGGCTGAGATAAGCACCTTTAAGGCCGCTGTTTGTTTTGGCTCAGAGGTCACAGTCTGTGGTCCCCAGGCTTCATTGTTTGTAAGTCTGTGGAAGGTCGTGATAAGGAGGCCATTCAACGCCAGGCAGCCAAGTAAGGAAAGAAGGGGAGGGGAGAGAGGAGAGAAGGAGGAGGGAGTGGAGAAAGCCTTAGAGATCCCAGTAGCCCTTGAGGGCACATTCCCAAACCTAACTTCTAGTCTACCTTTCAAAAATGTAAAAAAAAAAAAATTTCTACAGCCTTTCAAAAAGGACTTAGATTGCAAATGGAACCTTTAACATAGAGGACCCTGGGAGACATTTAAGATCTAAACTCTATTGTCTGCCTTGTATTGTCTCAGATTCACATGTTATCTAAGTCACAGGTTCAGCTGAGAGCACCTCTCTGAGCCACATTTACTAACCTACTGACGCCCTTCTTACCCCAGGAGGAAAGCCTAAGAGAGCCCACTTCCTCATCCCTGACCCGGAAGACAAAATGGTCTGGAGACAGCAGCCAAGGGATGCTGGTGATGCTAAGGTGCATTTGGTAGGTTGCTTTCAACTCCCCGATGTCCCCAGACTTTCTTCAGTGGCCAGTGCAACAAGACACCTATGCCTTTGCTTCTTTTTTGACTTTTGCTTACTGCAGTGCCTTTCTGAATTGACTATCTGTGTGCTCTGGGCAAATCCTGTCTTAGGCAGACCACATAGGCTTGAGTCCTGGGTCTGGTGCCGTAAAGGGGAGAAAGATGTAATGGGATATTGGGAGGGCACCGAAAAAGATGAAGATGCTCTAAAAGGAAAGGATGCAGCAGCCACAGCTTGATTTAAAAATAGCACGGGGAAGGGAGGGGGAAGAGAATGGCCCACTATATTTAAAACAGCTGAGAGCAGCGGTGGAAACCCGTCTCCCAGGAATATGGTTTGCTAAAGGGTGGGGCTGGGAGTTTGCCCACAATTATGCCCTAGTGGTCCTTGGTACTCCCTCTGCATTCCACCCATCCGTGCATGCAAAAGAGCTGCCAGCCCCACATTCTTAGTTCTACAACATCCTTGTAAAGAAGGGAAACCTGTAGCTCTCATTACAGAGATGGACAATCAAGGCAAAATGATTGGTCCATCTGCCAAGGCCATAAGAGAAAATCTTGCTGAATTTGGGATTACACTTTGGCCTTCCCACCTTCTGTGGCTGAGGCTGTGGCCTGGCCCCACCTTTTACTGGGTCTGACTCCAGGGCAGATGGTTTGTTTGCTAGGTTCCTGGAAGGCAGAGGTTTGCATTTGTATGCCTTGCAGTGAACTGGGACATTTCACAAGACAGGAGGAGAAAGCTGCAGTTGGCATGTTTGAGAAAGGGAGGGGAGAGGAACTATGGGGTGTGGTGGGTCGGGTGCCTATCTTCTCTCTTCCCATGACTGGACTTGCCTCTGCCACAGAAGAGCCTGCGACTCCATCAACAGCGTAGGGCAGGGCTCAGTCTTGTCCAAATACTGTTCTTCAAAATACCACTGTTCACAGTCAACTGCAGCAGATAATGCGGATAACAATACTAAAATTCTCCCTTTATTAAGCTGCTGTTTTCTTTACATATTAGGGAAAAAGAGAATCTATCACGTCAATTCGTACCCTCTCACCTGTGAGGCCCAGGCAAGCTTCAGCTAATGCTTCCCATTAGGTTCTTGTTTCTTCCAGTGCTCAGGGTGATGCCTGGCATTGCATTTTGAGTGTGGGAAAAGTGGAGGGATCACGGTGTCCATGGCATGTATCAGTGATGTTTACATGCATTTCTAACCCCTTCTGACAGTCCTGTGAGACGTGCTGGAGTCATCCATCCTCTACAGATGAGCAAACAGGAGTTCAGCGAGGCGAGGTGAGCTGGGTGTCACTGGGCAGCCCCACCCTAGCCTGTGCTATTTCCACCCCCATGGAGGAGCCTCCTGCTGCTTAGCTTCTGGCATGGCTGATTCACCCTGCCAGTGGTACCCTGGATAGTCTTAGGCATGATAACTCTGAAATTGTGGGTTTGTCTCTCATGCTCTCCACCTTTTATTATTGATGACAGGGTTCCCTCCCTTCCTAGAATTTATCTTTGGGTAACTGTCAATACACTTGGTTGGAGAAGAGTGGAGACAAAGGGAAGAAATTTGTTGAACACAGTCAGTATGGAAAAGAATCCATATTGCTTTCAGCCTGACATTCTATGTGATGTAGCTTTAGCTGCTACTGGCCCTCCTCCCATCCTTCCTCCACCTTAGGCTGGGAATCAAACCTAGATCACCAAGCTTGGGAGAAGCAACTTTATCTGCTGAGCCATCTCACCATGGTCTCCAATATGTTAAGAGGAGAATTCTCAGCACTAAGGGATCTGTGTGGTACCCTGGCTCTGTATCTGCATTGTTTGCTTCTTTTCACCTTCAGGAAATAACAGCAGCTTAGAGAGGCGGAGTTTGGGATTCCATGGACTGTGGTTGGATTTATGCTTTATGTTTCAATGGTTATCAATCTGTTTCTAATGTATTAGTGGAAAAATGTGGGAACCATCTTGCCATTAAGCTATTTTTGAAATCTTGTGGAAAACTGCCAATGTTTGCAAGCTAGCTAAGAAACGCTCTTGCATGTGAAAGGGAATTGTCAGGTTATGTCCCTTTGTTAAAGCCTTTGCTAAACTACCATTATTCTGGAGTCAAAATAAGCACACAAATAGGTAAATACATAGAAAGGCATTAGTAAACACTAAAATGTCCCTATTGCAAATGCACAATATAAAGAATGACATCGGAGTTGTTTTTTTTTTTTTTTTGCTTTGCAGGACAGACTAGCCTGGAACTCAGTTCATGATCCTCCTGCATCAGCCTCCTGAGTGCAGGGGTGAAAGACTTACATCACCATACAGGGCTAGGGATGAGCTTTCTAAGTGTACCTGGTCCATTTGCTCACACGTTGAGGACTTGTGGTTGGGAATCCATACTCCCTTAGTTCTCTTCATTTGTCCTTTATCTTTACATAATGTGTTCATTTTATCACTGAAGCTCCAGATGTATGCGTGTGCACTATTTAGAAAAACACTATTAGATCTTAACAGTATCTCCGCCTGGAGTTTCTTCCCATAAACCTCAGTTGCCATGAAGCTTAAGTCAAAGCCTAAAGAAACCTCAGTACCTACTGGCCTTATGAACTTAGGTCACATTCCAGAGAACAGCAAATGTTCCCCATTTGATTTGTGCCATTGTTTTGGTGTAGCCACCGCCTGTCTCTGCTGTCTCTTACTAGAGGCATTGTCTGGGCTTTGAGGAAACCCATGTTCAAGAAAGTGGCGTGCAGAGATCTACCAGTTTCTGGGAAATGGCATTAAAGCAGATTCCTCCCTAAAAGGTGCTTTTAGCCCTGGGATTTGGCACCTGTGGGTTTCTTGTTCAAGCAACCTCTCTCCTGTTCCCTGTGATGTTTTGTTTCTCCCTGATGAAGCCATGAACTTCAGGGGGCATCTCTACAGTGCTGGGGTCTTACACCCTTCCTCCCATCAAGTCTCTCTGTTTTCCTGATGCCTCTATAAATAAATAGCTTCAAAGCCCCAGTCTCGCTGTCTCTGTTGCATGCCTTGAAGAGGAAAAAACTTCAACCAATCATATATATATATATATTTCTGGCCTGGTGGCTCCATACTTTAGAATATTATTCAGCTACAAAAGAAGAATAAAATTACATTATTTTCAAGAAAATGGATGTAAGTGGAGATCAAAAAGTGGCACAAACTAAATTATTCTCAGAAAGACAAATATTACAGGCTTTCTCATTTGTGAATCCCAGATTTTATACCAATATACACAACCGTGAATGTATACATTACATCAACCGTGAATGCCTACACTACATCAACTGTGAATGCCTACATTACAGGAAGTAAGAGCAAAACTGACCAGGGCCAGGAAGGGGTCAATGGGAGGAGGAGAGAGGAAGAAGACGACAAAGCAGGACATGGGGAACATGATCAAAGTCCATTACATACGTCTATGGCCATGTCCCTGTGAAACCAGAACCCTTTACCCAGCACCCATGATCCTCAGCGTCAGCTTGAGCTTCTTTGTGTCTTCCATCTCCCCCTTCGGTTGTGTAGCCACCCTGCATGTGGATCAGTTTCCTCAAATGCACAAAGCTTTCCTGCTAGCCCAGGAACTCTTTCCCTTGGCTTTTGAGGGGGCCCTGGGAACACACCCACTCTGAGCCTCATTGTTCTAAGAACACACATTCCATACCTACTTCAGAGTGCGAGGTGATAAGGCCAGATCTGCGCATGTGTTATGAAAGGAATCCAGTTTGCCTCTGGACAGCTGGGCCTTTCAAAACTTTAGAGGTTTCACAGAGATGGTGCAGCTGGTCTGTTCCTGTTTCATGGAGTCTGGGAAGGCATTGGTTGCAGGGCTGGGTGAAGGCAGACGCACTCTGACCTGACTTTGGGTAACAAATACAAGTTCCCATGAGACTTCAAGGTAAGTAAGAACCAGGCCATCCCACTTCAGGGCTTGTTGAGTGACACACACAGTTCACTTGCAAATGACACCCAGGACTGATTCAAGGTCATTCCCCTGGGTAATAGGTGTGAAATTGGTGTCTGTCACCAGTGGTTTTTCACTTTGTGGCTTCCGTGAGTTCTCACCTTCTTCCTGACCTGGGCAGGGCTCCCTTCCTGCTTGCCAGTGGAAATGTTGTTTTAACCTGTTCCTGATGCCCTGGGAGCCAACATTTCTTAGTGATGCCTATCCAAGTCAGCAGGTGACCTTTTCTGATTACAACAAAGGAAAAGGTTTGTTCAGGGGGAGCCTGGAATTGGCCACCCCCCCCCCAAGCTGAAGCTAAACTCCAGGGGTGCTCTGATGCATTTTCATGCACAGAAAGAAGGATCTCAGAAATTCTTGGCTGAAGCAAAGAAGCTTTAGCAAGACTTTGCAAAGGTGTGTGGAAGAATGGCAGACAGGTTCCAGAATGAAATGGCAGTCTATTATGGGCTAGTGGAGGGATGCTGCCCTGTGTACATGTGCATTTGTTTGTCTCTGTGCTGTGCACTGTGCACATGCGTGTGTGTATGTTTGTGTGTGTGTGTGTGTGTGTGTGTGTGTGTGTGTGTGTGTGTGTGTGTGGGCTGTAGTATTAGTGTTGATGGTATAGATTTAGAGCTTAAATGATTACCCACTGAGTTTTCGAACCAGCATTATAATTTGGATAATCTCTCAATTTCCTACAAGAACTATTAAGACATGAAATAAAACATTTTGTAAAACAATAAAAGCACAAAATGGAAGTAAGTGTTAAAGATTCCGGGAAGTCCGATATTCACCTATTTTATAAAAAAATCAGTCCAAGATGTAGCTTGATGATAGCCCAGTTACCTAGCCTGTGCAAAGCCTGGGCCCAATTCTTGCCCCCCACCCCGAGCTCCCTTATGAATACCATATCCCAGAACCAATATAATGTACTTTTCAAGTACAAATCTTGATTACAGGTTTTTCTTTTTTAATGCAATTTAGTGAATACCATGATAGTAACTGTTTTAGGTGGAGATTATGAATATGCTAAAAATCAGAGCGTAGATGTATGCTGAGGATCAAGATAGTTACACACTTTGTAACATTATATCCAAGGACCATGCTGGGCACCATCCTAAACAAGCAACCAAAGAGATCCCTAGTAAAGCACAATCCAACAGCAGGAGCCCTCTGATAGAATGTTCTGGAACCTCACTCCTTTGGGACTCCAGGCAAAGTAGACTGATTTGAATTTGCTCAAGAGGAAGCTTCGGACACATGGAACTAAGACATAGTTTACAAAAAGACTGGTCACAGTTTTCAGAAGTGTCAAAGTCATAAGCAGAAGGGGCCCAGCAACATTCAAATTCAAGAGGATTTGAGAGATCCAGACAATAGATTCACCCTGAGCCAGAAAAGGACACTCAGTAATAATCTGAATGAAGTCTGAATGTTAGGTAATAGTCCTATATTAATGTTAATTTTTATCTTGATCATTGCGCCATGCTTTTGCTGTAACTTAATGTTTGGAGGACCCATAAAAGGTATATTATATAGGGATTCTTTGTATCATTACTGACAATTTTTTTTCCAAGTTGATTTTTGAAATAACAATTATCTATCTTCTGCTTCTATCTGACTTGAACATCATTTCGTGGCCGGTATGCTCTGCTCCTGACAGTTTGCCAGTCAGGACTGCCATTCTAATTAACACACAAGGAAATGGAGTTTCCAGAGCGTTCACTGCTTTCCCAAATCCCCAAGCCAAGGCCCTCTGGTGCTCCAGCTGCTTCCTTCCTGCGGTGGAGGGAGGAGGCTGAGTACAGTCTAACTTTCCTCAGCAATCGCCATGATACACTATCATAGGCTCTGCAGGAACCTATGCTGAGGCTTACGGTTAAATCAAATCGTACTTGACTTTTCATGGTCACTTCTAAGTGAAGTTAATTTGATCATGTGACACTTCCCAACCCTCGTGTGCTCTTAACCTTGAGTAAGGTCTGGACACCTCCCTATGGCTTCTCCAAACCTTCCCTGTTTGCGTTGCCCCGCAGCTGTTCTGCAATGTTTCAGTTTGTTATAACCATTTAATTTCCATCTCTCGGGAAGGACGCTATGAGACCTGTGTTTGCGTGCCCCGTCCTGCGTACACAGGACAGCTGGGGGCTGCATCTGGACAAGTACGTGGGTTGCACGGCTCAGGTCTTGGGAAAGTCGCCCTCACAGACTTGGTTATTCACTGCAGCATCCTTCCACACACTCGGCTTCCCGGAGTTGGGATCTGTGTAGTGGCTGGATGGGGCTGCCCCTAGACACACCTTCCCACCAGTCCAGAGGAAGTCCACCGTCTTTGCTCACTTTGCTTCCTGGAACAGACTTGTAGCTGCTGGGAAAATACTTGACAAGCCGTGGCTGGGAGGGTTCGACAGCTGGAAAGGCACAAACATCCTTGATCTGAAGGGTGAGGTTAGTTTCTGTTTGGGCTTGTGCTTTTGAAAGGAGGAAATAGTTTTCGTAAGCATCAGATTAGATGCAGGAAATGTCCACAGGACAATGAGAAACTGAGGAGGCCGAGCAATAGGATTTTGTCGCTGGTTTCTACCGCCATCTGCTGTCCAAATTTGAGAACTACAGGGCATCGCGGGTTAATTGAGAAAGTTTGCTTTCCTCAAGTTCTTAGGGACACAAAAAGGAAATGACAACAATTATCTTTCAGGTGGAGTATTTATCGGCACCGTTCACCTATCCATGAATGATAAACATAAGAATAAAGATTGAAATTACAGTGGGCTTACCTGAAGCATTAGAGGAAAGAATTCACCAGGGCAGCTTATTACACCTCTATGTTAGTTACTGCCATGACAAAATACCTGTCAAAAGCCAACTTAGGGAAGGAAGGCTTTATCTTCATTCATCCTGAGGGAATAGTAAGGTGGTCATAACAACAACCGTTTGAAATAGGTGTGGTTGCTGTTTCCTGGAACAGGCAATACAGAACTATATGTAGTTAAGATTACAGGTGGGGTATAGCCCAATCCTTGAGAAACATATTTAATCATAAACAGGAATGGCTTTCAAGCTCAAGGTGAGGCTGGCTTATCAGGACTTGCCCCTTTTATCATTGGTATTAGTTTTATACATTGGCACATACTTCCATCCAGGAAGGTGAAATCTGCTAAAGGCTCAGTAGAGCAGACAGCTCCAGCATCACCCTTGCAGACATGAAAGGGCCTTTCTAGGTATTTGTGTTTTGTCTGGGGGGAAGAACTCATGTTTAATGGTGGAAGGGCTGCAATGCTTAGAAGAATTTCTGAATTGTTAGGAATATGGATACGGCTCTTTGGTCTGACTCTTCCTCACTTCCAACAGACCTCAGGTTCCTCTCACGAGGGCCGCTGTGGAGTGATGAGGTTCACAGAAGAGAGACATAAAGGTCTGACTTGTGTAAGCCAGAGTGGAAGTTTCTATCTATCTATCTATCTATCTATCTATCTGTCTGTCTGTCTGTCTGTCTGTCTGTCTGTCTGTCTGTCCGTCCGTCCGTCCGTCCGTCCATCCATCCATCCATCCATCCATCCATCCATCCATCCATCCATCTATCTATCTATCTATCTATCTATCTATCTATCTATCTATCTATCTATCTATTACAATAGCAATCTCTCCTTAATGGAGGAAAAAAAAGTTGCTTAGCCTAGGCTAGACCTAAAAGAAATAAGAAAAAAGAAAAAAGAGGTCAGTTACCCAGAACAATCTGTCCTCCCTGACAGAAGGACACAGCTCCTAGTCAGACTTCAGAGGAGGCCTAGGAGAAAACGGCCCCAACCTCCACCTCAGCATGGCTGAGGATTTTGGCCCTGCAGGTTTAAGAGAGAGGAATAAAGTGGGGGAAGCTTGATTCTAACTGTCTGTCAAGACTGGAGAGAATCAGCTTTCCCTAAACCAATCCTTCTTGAAACTCCCGGAGTTTGGGAACATGATAAACACGGCCCTTTGTGTGGCTTGTAGGTCACCAAGCCTTGCTCTGTTTTCCGGGCCTGTGGTACAGGGAGGGGGATTTTCTGAAAGAATATGCTTATTATTTGTGATGACTTTTAAAACATGGATTTACCCATCAAAGCATTTGGGTTGGGCTAGGGGTGCATATCAGTGGCAGAGTGCTTACCCAGTATGCACGAAAACCCCGAAAAAGCAAAATTAAGTCAAGATGAAACCTCATATAATTATTGCTCATGATACGTTCAGCCAATATATGTGTTTTGGTTGGTTACCATCCTGGAGGAGTGAGAAGCTGTGTGAGCCAGGAGTCTGAAGACTCTGGCCTGGCCCTGTATCTTCCTTTCTTCTGTCACCTTAGGTGGGTTGTCAGTCTGTGAGACTGTTTCCTCATCTAGAGTATGAATTTTAGAATAGTCCCCAGGGTGGGGGGTTTGCTATGGAGATTAGGTCTGATGAGCACACAGAGCCTTGAGCGGTCAGTACAGCAGGAGGCAGGCTGTAAGCACACAGCAACACTGTAAGCCTGTAGTAATGATTAGCTGTGACTGGTGTTATTTATAGGAATGCTTACCCTCCAGCCATGTGCCACCCAAAGAGGTGTCAACTGCTAGCTTCCTGTGGCCACTGGATAGGTGAGATCTCGGCATTAGAAAGTGGAACCAGGATATTTTTATTTTGTGTGTATGATTGTTTGCCTGTTTGTATATATGTGTTCTCTCTCTCTCTCTCTCTCTCTCTCTCTCTCTCTCTCTCTCTCTCTCTGTGTGTGTGTGTGTATGTGTGTGCGCGTGTAGCTAGCAGAGGCCAAAAGAGACCATTAAATCCCCTGGAACTGATGTTACAGACAGCTGTAAGCTGCATGTGGGTATTGTGAACTGAGCCTGGTTCCTGTATGTGAGCATCCAGTACTCTTCAAGTGCTGAGCCATGTCTGTAGTTTGAAGTCTTAGTACAAAAACAAGAATGTGGAATAGCTTGTTGAGACTTAGAAAACTATTGATTGCATACTGTAAAAGATTATGCTCTGTCTGAATAACTGGGCTAAATAAATGTATTTTGACATTTGTCATACTAAATTGTTCATATTCATGGGACATGTGTGGGAGATTGTGTTGTTTCATTGTAAATAATTGTCCCGCCCACTGGTTTAATAAAAAGCGCTGATTGGCCAAAGGCAGGCAGGAAGTGTGGGCGGGGCTACCAGACTAAGAAAACTCTGAGAACAGGAAGCACAGAGCAGAATGCCAGAGAGAAGCCAGAAGAAGCAGAGGACAACCATGCTGCTTTGAGAAAAGGTACTGAGCCCTGTTGTAGTGAGGTTTCTTGGTCCCAGGTGGCTAGAGGCCCAGACCCTGCCACACCAGACCCCTTAACCACCCACAGCTGCTGCTCAGGCCCCTAGAAATGACTCAGGCGCTTATATTAACTTTATGCTGTTTGGCCTATGGCTTAGGTACATTGCTAGCTTGCTCTTACATCTTAAATCAACCCATTTCTATTAATCTGTCTGCCACGTGGCCCGTGGCTCACCTGTGTTCCTTACATGTTGCTCCTTTGGGCTTCAGCTCCTTCTGTCTGACTCCGCCCCACTTCTCCTACCTATGCTCTGATTTCTCTTCCTACTTTTTCTATGGTGCCTGTCATAGGCCAAAACAGCTCCTTTATGTAAAAATTGATATTCACAGCATACAGAAAGGCATTTCCACATCAGAGCCCCATGGCTAAACAGGTTAAGAGTCATGGGTTAGATTAAGGGTGCAGAGTTAGCAAGTTATATGCCTGGGCCTTAGGTCGATCAACCTAAAACTAATTGTAAACATCTGTGTGTCTCTATGCGTCTGGGAGTCTGTGGGCCTAGACCTTGAGGCTAGGCTGGAAAGTTCAAGCCAGAAACCTCCTACTACAGACATGTCAATACATGTGCTCAGAGTGTGATGCCATGTCCATCACCACAGAGAGTTATTATTTCACTGGGTTGAGAATATTCCTTCCATTTTATAATGTTCATTGTCTTCTCATCTATAGTTAACCTATTGTGCTATTCCTAGTATATCATTAACATTAATTCTACCCATTTCTACTTGTAAAAGTAGCTACCAGGAAATTACAACTTCAGTGCCTTGTGTTTGTTATCAGTGTTGTTGGAAAAGCACTGGGCCAGGTTGATAGATTAGAGGTGATGGGGAGGCATGGGAAGGCTGATTATGGTGAGCCAGGAAATCACTGTCCATTTTATCGGTATCCTGTGGTTATCATGGAATCAGACAAAGGAGACAGCATCTGTTTCCCAAGACAGTTGTGGATGCTGATACAATGCAACCCCTTAGGTATTGCCTGAAGTTACTGTGTGGCCACTTTGGAGAGTGCTGCTTAATTCCAGGAGTTTAAAGACATATGGAAGAGTTGATAGTTCAGACAGAGGTGCAGGGTCCAAGGTGGGGTCTTAGATGCATAGTGGGCATATTGTTAACCAGGAGCCATAGCAGTCTGTTATCTGAGGAGACCTGTGTTTAGGGGCAGGACGTTTGCTTCCCCCTGCACTACTGGTACTCAGACTCTATTCTGCAGGTATCAGTTGCCAACCTAGCATATACTAGCTCCTCTATTAGAAGCTGGAGAAAACATAGTGTCTGCTTTCATGGTGCTCACTGGCTAGTGGCAAAGGGACTAAACAGTTGCACACAATGACCATGGGCTAGAATAGAATGTGGCAGGAACTGTTGGCTGGAAAAAGAAATCCACTGATAGGGGTAAAGAACAGCTTCCTAGAGAGGACAAGGTCTTTCCTGAGACTTCTGGGATGGTAGCCAGGGAGAGAAGGGAAAAGCTCCTCCTTGGTAAGGGAGCCACTAGTGCTGGGGGCTACACATGGCTCAGCGATACTGCTGTGATCAAGAGTAGTGGTCGGAAGCGGGAAAGAAAAGGAGATATGTCAAACATGGAGTGTCTAGGGGCACAGGGAAGGAGGTGCTTTATAGACCTTAAGCATAGAAATGATATGACTCTGAAAGTCTTCTCTAATTGGATTTCAGGGTTCTGGTGAAGTCAGTCATGTGTCTGCTCCTGAAATGGTTAGCAAATCTGGGAAGAATTGAAGCCAATCAGCCATATGAGGGCTCTGGGAAGTGAATGTAGCAGATGGTCTGGGAAGAAATGATTTGAAATATTGGAGAACCACCAGTGTGTCTCCATTTCGTTCCCCTCTAGGACTTTTTCTGGGTTTAATTAGAGCCTCAGCGCAGGAGGAACATCTGGGGAGAATCCGAACCAGAAGTGTGGTGAATGGGGAAGGTGTTTCTAATATTAAAAAGACTTGCAATCCTGTCCTGAAGAAATGCTGAGGTGGCAGTGGGGACAGTGATGACAATGGGGGCTTATAGAAGCCCAAAGTCCCAAGGAAGACAAGAGGGGGAGCTGTGGTCCCCAGTGCATGGGAGGAACCCTCATTACTATAAAAAGTTCTGACGTTATTTGGCTTCAGGTATGCCCTTGCATGCAGCAAACATGCGCTGAAATGAGGTAATTATGGTCCTGCATTTCCATCTGGAGACTGAAAACAGTGAACCCCAGGGGACTCCCACTGTGGCTGGGAAGAGGGGTGGAGCATCACTGGAAACCAGCCTCATAAAGCTGGGTATGAACTCTTCAGTTCCTCACGCCTGGTGTTGACGCAAACTCCTGCAGACACAAACTGTGGTCTAGGCCAAGTCTGAGACCCATACTCACTGCTGAGTGACTGGGGCATGTGCAAATACTTTAGGCATTGATCTCTCACTGAAATCCCTTGTAAACGGCATTGACATTGCAATCACATCTGTGGAAGGCTGGCCAGAACTTACAGCCTAGATCCAGCACTGCCTGCCTAACAAAACAGTCTGCCTAATGTGGTGGCTTGGGGAAAAAAAAAAATGGCCCCTAAAAGGAGTGGCACTTTGGTAGGTCTGGCCTTTTGGAGTTGGTGTAGTCTTATTGGAGTAAGTGTGTCCCTGTGGAGATGGGCTTTGAGGTCTGATTTATGTTCAAGCCACACCAGCGTTTCACACCACTTCCTGTTGCCTGCAAGGTCTGCTGCATGCTTCCGTGTCTCACCATGATGATAATGGACTAAACCTCTGAACAGCAGGCCAGCCCCAATTAGATGTTTTCCTTTATAAGAGTTATCACAGTCATGGTGTCTCTTCACAACATGAGAAACCTAAGATACCTGTCTAAGTGAAAGCATCATGCTCCAGGAGTTTAAAGTTATATCTAGAGTCCTGTGGCATAATATCCAAAATAGTGATCATCCAGTATTTGTTAACACACAACTTTCCTGCAGGGTGGGGGTGGGGCACTTGCAAGAAATGCTCAAGCAAAGATGTCACGGGGTTGGAATTAACCAACAAGTGTTTGCCAGTTGTGATTAGAAAAAGGCTATCAGCAGTAAGGGTAAGCCTTCCTGAAATGAATGGAAAGAGAGTCTCAATGAACAGAGAAGAAACTAAAGGTAAAAAGAGCCAAGTGGCCATTTTAGGAGTGCAAAAAAAAAAAAAATGCTCAATAGATTCCATATATGCAGAAGAAAGATCTTGAAGCAGAAGAAGACACACACACACACACACACACACACACACACACACACACACACACACACCCAAAATGAAAATCCCAACTCAGTCGTCACCTGATGCTATGAAGTACATATCATGCAGTGTGTGCTTTGGTATAAGAAGATGTTGATCTAGGCCATGTAACTTGCTGTCGGACTGAAGAGGAAAAATGTAGCCCATTCACACGGGGAGACAATGGGCGGTTTATTGGGAAAGAAGAGGCAGGAAATCCTATTGGGAGAAAGGTGGTTGTAGTTTTCTGTTTCTGTGCTTTAGAGGTGGAGAATGGTAGCAGAGAGAGGAGGGTCACGGCTGGCTTCTGGTGGCAGAGAGCAGATTTTGCGGCCAGCTTTCATCAGTTTTTAGGGTGTTGAAACTTTAGGAACTTGATGAGGTGATCATTAAATAGTAGTTTTGGATTGGGCACTGTGGAATATCTGAAGAGACTATTGTTAGATTACCAGTACAGCAACGGAGTATGCTAAAAAGTACACAAGACTATGCCGCCATGTTTGCTGCTTCTAACACTGGACACTGTGGTGTACAAGGATTTATGCCAGTGTGAGCCAAAATGATGGGATGCCACAGTTGAATAGAAAGTGAGCCTTCATTTTTATAATGTGCATGATTCTGTGTGTGTGTGTGTATGTGTGTGTGTATGTGTGTATATGTGTGTGTATGTGTGTGTATATATGTGTGTGTATGTGTGTGTGTGTGTATGTGTGTGCGCATATGTGTGTGTGTATGTGTAGGGCCCACAGGGTACGTGTGCCACAGTGGGTGTGTGAAGGCCAGAGGATAACTTGTAGAAATAATTTCTTTTCTTCAGCAATGTGAGTCCCAGGGATTGAACTCAGGATGCTAGGCTTTCCAGCCCTGAGAATGAGTCTTTTTCTTGAATTTTTAATTTACTTATTTTTACTGTGCACGAGTCCTCTTGTCACTTTCAAGATGCTCCTTTTTTTCTCATGTGGTGTAAATATTGACTGAAGGAAATGAAATGAAGAACAGAGCCTGCCATGGAGCAAATGGATGGTCAGATGAAGGGATCTGCTACAGAGTTTGGTGCAGTCAGAAGTTTCTGGGTCCTACCTGGCCAGTCCCACAGCTGACCAGTTCCAAATAAACACACAGAGGCTTATATTCAGTACAAGCTGTTTGGCCTATGGCTCAGGATTATTATTTGTTAACTCTTGGTCTTAAACTAACCCGTGATACTATTTATATTTAGCCTCGACATGGCTTGATACCTTTTCTCATTGCAGCCTTCTCAACTTGCTCCCTCTGTGTCTGCTGGCGTCTTTCTATTTCTTCTCTTCTGCTTCCCAGAATTCTCCTAGTCCTGCCTATACTTCCCGTCTAGCTACTTGACCAATCAGCACTTTATTAAACCAATATTTACAGTGACAAATATTGACAGTATACAAGAACACAGTCCACAACAGCCTGGGCAGAAGAATAGCCTGTTACTCAGAGTTCTATAGACCAGCAAGAACTAAGAGAGGCTGTGTAAACTTTTGTTCACACAAACTCATGACACTCATCTCCCCCAACTCAGTAGGAGACCATTTCTTCACTGTGAAGAAATGGTCATAGGTTTGTGAATCTCAGACTTCATCCCTCAACTGACAGATCCAATAGGCAAGGCAAAGTTAACTCTATCTTACTGCCAGATAGACTAAGCCAAGTCCATATTCTTCAGTTTATACTAGGTAGCCATAAGAGATGTATACTAGATACCATCTTGTCAGAGGTGGCTGTGGGCCAACGGAACATAACACATAATTTCCCTCTAGATGAACTCCAGGAAGGCTATTACAGTTACTGCATCTAACTGAGGTGGAAAAGTAGACTGAATTGGTTACACAAACTGTCCTCCCCTTAGAAACTCATGGAGGGAATCAGAGGGAAATCCAAATCTTGTAGACCCCATCTGACAGAGTATAAATTTGCGACCTAGAAACACTCATATCATAAATGAACAGTGTAAATTTTGTTAACAGATGTATTTAAATCATGAGCCATGCCCCTCCAACAGTAAAGAATTCTTTGTGCATTGGAGTTTGACCTCAGTTTTATTCAGCAAATAAGAAAGGTCTGGAGCTTATGCATTTGAGAAGTCAAGAGACTAAAAGCCTGAGTCTCCAGTTCCTTTCCATGAGGTGAAACTCTGCTTTGGGAATGATGCATCTAGAAACTAAAATTTTACACTTTTCCATGAAACAGCCAAGACTATAGGAAGTGAGCTGCCCAAACTCAGCTGGTGTTTATCTATCTATCTATCTATCTATCTATCTATCTATCTATCTATCTATCTATCTATCTATCTCCATCAATCCAGCCAACCATCTGTCCATCCATTCATCTGTCAATCCATCCATCCATCTTTCTATCTTTTTTTTTTTTTTCAAGACAGAGTTTCTCTGTGCAGTCTTGTCTGCTCTGGAACTTTCTCTGTAGACCAGGCTGGCCTCGAATTCACAGAGATCTACCTGTCTCTGCTTCCTGAGCATTGGGATTAAAGGTATGTGCCACCACTACCCTAGTGTGATTTAATCCCCAAATCAGACCAAGTTAGTTTAACATACCAACTAGGTTATCATGTCCAAGGCAAGGTTGAGGCTTAAACTTTGCCTCTCCAATTCCCATTTTATACAAGGACTTGGAGTTTCAGCCCCTGCCCACCTTTGCCAGACTTCACGTGAGAAACCATCTCACTGCTGGAATGCTGAGAAATGATCATGGAGTCAGGACTTCCATTACTTCTGCATAGCAAATAGAACTATCCCTGCTGGTATGCTTTTCAGAGACACAAATTTTGAGGTCCCCCCCCCCAATTAAGCTCCATTGGGGGAAACAGTCTGCTATATCTGTACTTGGGTTAAATAAATGCTGGCTTGGGGCTGGAGAGATTTCTCAATGGTTATCAATACTTGTTGTTATTCAGAAGACCCAGGTTCAGTTCCCAACACCTGTGTGGCTGTTTACAACCATATGTAGCTCCACTTCTAGGGAATCTGATGCCCTCTTCTGGTCTCTGTAGGCACCGTGTATGTGTGTGTGTGTGTGTGTGTGTGTGTGTGTGTGTGTGTGTGTGTGTGTGTAGGCAAACATACACATAAAATTAATCTTAAGATCTTTTTTTAAATACTAACTTAAGGTGGATTGTTTTTTAGTTAAAAGCTAGGCCTTGGTGCTGTACTCTAGATAAGTCAGAAAAGATGAAACAAACATATGTGTCCTTTTTCTGTTTGACTTATTTCTCTGGAAATATTGTCTTCAAGATTTATAGGGTAAGAATGCACCAAAATTTCCCTCCTTTTTAAGGCTGAATAACTGCCCATTGAATACAGAAATCACCCTATTTATTTTCACCACCATTGGTGACTGCCTCTACCTTTGGTTATAATGCTGTAATGAACATGGGTCAACAATGGCCGTTGATGTCCCCAATTTCACTTTAATGCAGAGGTAGGTAAATTCCCAGGAATGAAACTTCACAAAGATTTTTACACTTACTTCACCATGTCAGACAAATCCATTATTTCTCTGTACTGGACTAGACATAGTCAAGCTTACTTGGGATTACTCTTACTTGACAGCAACAATATTAAGGATTTTAATTGGATTACTGAATATTTTCTTTAAAAAAAAATTTAGGCAGAGTCTTCGAAGAGCTTAGTCCTTCCTCTGGCCTGAATCTGCCAGTATGGATTGGTGAAGAAACAGAATGGCTTCCCAAATGTCCACACTCCCTTTTCCTGGTGCCTGCTACTTACATAGCACTGAGACTTTGGATGTGTGACTAACGTTGGGACTTTGGGATGTGCAGAGACTTCTGGGTTACCCAGATGTGGGCATGAGAGATGGGAACAATCAAGGGAATTGACTGTGGCAAGAAGGCACAAAGAGCTGGAACACTCTGAAGGTAAGAAATAGTCCACAAGCCAAAAGAAATATAGGTGGCCTTTAAGCAGCTGGCAAGGGCCATTGCTTCCAGAGGGAAGTCAATCCTACTTCAGAGTTGATTTTCATCCACTGAAACCTGACTTGACCTTTTGATATCTAGAACAAAAAGATGTTAAATTTGTGTTGAATAAATCATTATTGTGGTACTTTCTTACAGTGGAGGCCGGGTCCCTGGCTTCTTCTCAGTGCATATCTGATTCATAACATGTAGATCATGAAAGCAGTGTAATGGAACAGCATTGAGGAGATCGGAGTGCTTGGTTACACTGTGTGTCGGAAAAGGGGCTGATGGTAAAGCAGCCTGGCCATTCAGAGCACACTGCCTTCCAAACACACAAGTTAGGCTCTACTCTTAGGGCCAGAATAACAACTGCAAAGTGCAAGTATCTCTCTAC
This sequence comes from Phyllotis vaccarum, assembly GCA_033318265.1. NCBI lineage: Eukaryota > Metazoa > Chordata > Mammalia > Rodentia > Cricetidae > Phyllotis > Phyllotis vaccarum. Next base: position 41,279,209 of record JARWLC010000011.1, on the reverse strand, counting down.
ACAGGCATACCTGGTCTCTATGCTTTATCAAAAACCTGTTTTCTGTGAGGAGAGTACTGTGTGCGTACGTGCGTGTGTTTGTGTGTGTGTGCGTTTGTGTGTGTGTGTGTGTGTGTGTGTGGTATGTGTGTGTGTGCATCCACCAGATTCTAACTTCAGTCCTAGTTAGTAATAATTTACTTAACCTCTTTCAACCTTACTTCTAGAGCAGGCTTCTTCCTTCCTTCCTCCTTCCTTCCTTCCTCCTTCCTTCCTTCTTCCTTCCTTCCTTCCTCCTTCCTTCCTTCCTTCCTCCCACCAAGCATAGAAAGTTTGGGGCACAATGATGCTCTGAGTAGTTGACTAAACAAATATTCATAATAAATATTGTCTACAATGTCCTCTACAAACTCCATTCTTGGACTGGAAAGATGGTTCTGTGGTTAAGAGCACCAGCTGCTCTTCCAGAGGATCAGGGTTCAATTCCCAGCACTCATACTGTAGTTCGTAGCTGTCTGAAACTTCAGTGAAACTCTAGATCCAACACACACCAATGCACATAAAATAAAAATAAATAAAGTGCCAGATTTTGTTCTTGTCATATCCTTACAATGGCAAATTATTCCAAATTTGTAAAAAAAAATTTCCACCTCACAGATCGGAGGTAAATGACAGACTAGAGGACCTGGGGTGTGGCTCTGGCTCAGAGTAATGAGGCTTAATGTCAGGAGAGGGAGGAAGGGACTCTAATAGGAGTTTGTCTGACTTGAAGCAGAGGGAAGCACAGCACCATGGGAACACTGCAGGTTTCGAGTGGACTTCCAGATGACAGTAGGAGAGAGAAGGAGGAGCTGGTGGGGGTGTGGAGCACACAGGGAGGAAATGGGATCCTCATTCTGATGGGCATCCCAGTGGAGTGGGTGGGAATCCTGCTCACCGAGGATGCTGGGATTTTGGATGTGCTTGCTGTCTAAGGTTGCCGTGAAGATTCTTGAACAAAGGTGACCTTTTAACTGTTTGATGGCCCACCTGTGCATCATAGAATGTCTTCACTCTCTGCCTTTGCTTTTCCTAGCAGCCTCATATCATTGTGATAGTGATTCTTTCTTATTCTGCTGCTCTTCCCCAGGCTGTTGTTGTTCAAGGTCTTGAAGCTCCTTGAAGGTCATGTCTCATTGCCGGTGTCTTTATTAGGAGCAACATGACACCCATGCTCAGGCCTGGCCTTCCCCTTTTCTTCTTTGTGTGGCCCTCACCCCCAGGTTCATGGAACATGCATCACCCACCTGTCAGCGGGTCCCCCACAGGATGTTGCATGTGTTTTAGCACCTCTCCAAGTCAACCAGGAAGGCCCACGTTTTGATGTTAAGTCTCCTACAGTAGGGGTGATGCAGTAGTTGGTATGACTCTGACAGCTGCAGAAGTATGAGGCTGCTTATTCACATCCAGGTAGTTCAGGAAGCACAAATAAAAAGTAGGGGCAGCCTCTAACCTCAAGGCCCACCTACCCGTGACCTAATTCCCTCAAGTGTGCTCTACTTCTTAAAAATTTCGGATTTCCAAAACATTTTTATCAGCTAGAGATCATGTGTCTAAGCACACGAGGCTGGGTTGATATATAAATATTTTTCCTCAAGAGCAAAAAGACCAAGATACCGGAGTAAAAAACTTATTCACTTGTCACCCAACCAATCAGATTATAAAGAGAAAAAGGTTATTTGGGGCTCAGTTTTGGAGTTCTAGTCCATGATGGGTGGGTTGAATTGCTTTGGACCTTTGATGAGCAGCAATTTATGGTGGGTGTACATGATAAAATAAATCCACTGATTTAATTAGCAATGAAGCAAAAGGGAATAAAGAGCCTTAGAGTCCACAGTCTCCCATGACCTGTTCCCGGTGACCTTAAAGCCCCTTACTAGGCTTTGCCTCGTAAAGTTGCTCCCATACCTCTCAAAAGCATCAAAAGCATAAAAGGACCTGGGGTCCAGGCCTTTAACACGTGGGTTTTAGGGAGACACACAGGTACAAACCGAAGCACATATTAAGGGACAGCTATATTAAAAAGGAGAAAAGAATTACATAGTTACATTTGAAAGTGGTGGAAGGCTTCTTTTAGTTCCAAGCTGAACAATTACAGTTACATGTAGGCTAGAGGAAAAAAATTACCTCCTTTTCAACTCCCGTAATGTCCTGCCTGCACAAAGCAGTGATGGAAAGAGTATACTGAGGCACTGGCCTTGCTGACTTGGAAACATCCAGTTAGTTTACATCTGAGCCTCCCAGATGACAGGCAGTCGGTGTCCTAATGAGGCTAAGAACCTTTCCCAGCTCTCAGAAGCTATTTCTGGCTGTTAAGTAATTGTTAAACTGACAGTTGCTACATTTGGTTCTTCACATCTTTAAAGTGTGTCTTTATTTGCAGGGAACAAGTGGAATTAAAATATTCATACACTTTCTTCCAAAGCTCCTTTTGACCTGGTTATGGTATTTCCCTTTAAGGGGAAACTTCAAGCTATCTCCTGGGGAAAAACATTTTTCTTAATATTTTGACCTATCCTATAACTCATGAAATATGCCACCAACCTTGATCTAAGAAAGATAGCCATAGCATGCTTAGATAAAAATAGTGATATATTTGTGTGCCAAGCAGACAAGGAGTCAGTTGTACTGATCTTTTTATCACTTTGACATAAACTATAATCATCTGGGAAGCAGGAACCTCAACTGAGAAAATACCTTAACAGCAGAGGATTGGCCTGTAAGTAAATCTGTAGGGGAATTTTCTTTATTACTTATCGGTGAAGGTGGGCATAGAATACTATGGGAAGTGCCACCCTTGGGTAGACAGTCCTTGTAAGTATTCCTGGCACGTAGCAACTATGTGGTAAATGTGATGGTCCAATAACCCAACATGGCACTGGGTGAGATAAAAATTCCTGGCATATAGCGGCATGTGGTAAACCCAACATGGCCTGCAGAACACACTGCATACAGGGGTCATGCCCCTAGGCGTGGCTAAGTAAATCTGTGCCCACCCATGCTCTTAAAAGGAGCTGCCATGTGAAGGACTTTTTCTATTCTGCTCTCTGCCTTTGTACTTGCCCTGTGACTCCCCTGAATAAACTCTAGTGTGGCGCTGGTAGTGTGTATCTGATTTCATGCGTGAAACCAACAGTCCTGGGTTGGATGAAAAAGCACTTCAAGGAAGCAGTGTTCTTCTTTGGTCTCTTCTGACTTCCCTTAGTGATGATCTGTGATCTGAAGTGTAACCAACGAGCCCTTTCTTTTCCAGGTTGCTTTAGGTCAGTGTTTGGTCATAGTAACAGAAAGCCAATAGGATGGGTACAGCTCCTGAAATATGCCTAACACAATAGGAGAGGGTCTTCTACTGCTGTGGGATATCTGATCACACTTTGTGAAGATGTGTTTCTATCCTCCTTTGCTTTGATTGGTCTAATAAAGAGCTGAATGGCCAATGGCTAGGCAGGAGAAACTAGGTGAGACTTCCAGGGAGAAAGATGAACTGGGGTGGGGGAAGGTAGGGGAGAAATGAGGGGTGGGGAATTTGCCAGCAAGACTCTGAACTCAGAGGAGTCAGATGTGCAATGCTGAGGAGAGGTAATGAGCCATGTGGAAGAACACAGATTAGTATAAATGGGTTAGTTTAAGTTTTAAGAGGTAGTTGGGAACAAACCTTAGCTGAGGCTAAGCTCCCATACTTAATAAGAAGTCTTCGTGGCATAAGTCTGACTACAGTCTACCATTGTTTGGTGCCATCATGAAGGACAGGAGAGATAAGACAGGAAGGTGATAGGGGCATATGAAGCATTACCTCCCACAAGGAGAGCCATCCTGACCCAATGACCAATTTGCCTGGCACTCCAAGCACTGTTCTATGCTGTACATGCACCATCATTTTAATTTTAGATATCTCCCAAATGGTCATGTGTTAAAGTCTTGGGCCCAAGAACAGTGCTGTTGGTAGGGTCATGTCCAGAAGTGGAGCCTAGTGGGGAAAGGCAGGCCTCTGAGGCTTTCTGTTGAGGAAGACAAGGATCTGGTCCCTTCCTACCTTTTTCCTGCTTCCTAGCTGCTATGAGGTGAGCAATGTTTTTGGTCATGAACCTCCTGAGCAGTGCATTGGGTCACCACAGAACCAGAGCATCAGGACCAAGTGACTGTGAGCTGAAAGTCTCCAAACTGAGAAGCAAAAGGAGCATTTTCATTATTAGGTCCATTTCCTTAGGCAGTTTGCTGTCAGTGACACAAAGTGGGCATGTATTTATCATGACTATACTTAAAAGATGCAGGCAGAGGCTTAGTGTGAAGACAGATCATCTGCTCCATGAGCAGCAGAGGAAGAAACATCCATGATCGTAGAAACTGCTGAAATCTCACAACTTCTAACATCTTTTAACTTATCCCTTCACATACTTCTTATCCCCCTCAGACATGTTTTATGTACAGCTGTGGTTCCCATTTGAACTAGTTGTAATTCTGAAGTAAGTGCTGGTCATGTGACATAAGCCAGTTCAATCAGAACAAAGAACAGTCTTCAAGGCAAACCAGCTCTAAGCCAGTTGTAGTGCTGGGCCAGTTTGGTGTGTGAGGTATCCAGTTGCTGAAACGATGTACCACCTGAGAAAGACACCCATGCTCACCCATGCTCAGGGAGGCTTGGAGGGAAGCACTGAAGAGACGGGTGAAGGGCTGACTAACAGCCAAATGCCTGGGGCATCAGTAGTCACAGGGAATAGCCAGGTCCCTCTACATTTTAGACACAGTGAAAGACTGTTCCTGGAAGGGGATCACACTGTTCCAAGAGACTATTGGGTATTTTACCCAGACCTTAGCACACTAAATTCCATTAAAAGATGCAGAGGGTTGAAATTTCCCTCAAAATATAAAGAAAGGCTGGCAGGGACGATAGCAATGGCTGGAGATTCCCAATTTGATTCTGGTGACCAGTGTAATCCTCTCTAAATTGGTTTTCTTTTTCGTTTCAGAAGTCAGACAAATTCCTGGAGTTTTCCATGGTGATTTTGAAACAGTAGTAAGACTTTTTGAAGAAGTAAACTAAAATTATTTGATAGGCAATCCTGGTCCATTCCATGCCCTCTGCCCTTCCTTACCACATCAGATTTCTGGCTCTGGGTACCCACTTAAAAAACAACTTCTTTATTTAATTAAAATACAATCGAACTATTTCTCTCTAGCCTCCTTCTCTTCACTAACTACAATTGTCATTGTATTGTTATGTATGTATGCATATATAACAATATATACATGTTACATATGTATGCATATATAACAATATATAAATGTTACATATGTATGCATATATAACAATATATAAATGTTACATATGTATGCATATATAACAATATATACATGTTACATATGTATGCATATATTACAATATATAAATGTTACATATGTATGCATATATAACAATATATACATGTTACATATGTATGCATATATAACAATATATAAATGTTACATATGTATGCATATATAACAATATATAAATATGTAAACATATATAACAAATATATAAATGGCACCTGCTGAATCTTTTTAGTGTTGCTTATTTGTATCTATTTTGGGGACTGACTGCCTGGGATGGTATAACCATTTCAGGGGATCATCCCTGGGGAAGATTAATTTTCTCTCTCAGCAGTTTTTAACTCTTTGCCTAGGGTCCCATGAGAATTTTCCATCACTGTTAGCATGTCAACTGGTATTGTCATTGTTTGAGACTTGATTAAGCAGCTGTAATGTTGACATTTTGTGGGTATACCTTTTCTGTCATATCTATAAAACAGTCTTGCAGAAGGATTCCTGGTCCTCTGGCTCTTACAGTTTTTCTGCCCTGTGCTCTGCAATGTTCCCTGTGCCTTAGATGCAGGGGTTGTGTTGTATATGAATCCTTTCCTTAAAAAGAAAAGGGCATGACTGGTCCTGGGTTTTGGGACCAGATGAATGGGAAAAAAGTAATAAAAAGAGGAAAAGATATGACTGCTCCGAGGTATGGGGGAGGAGAAAGTTTACTGTGAATAAAAGAGAGAGCATAGCCAGAGGCAGGGACATCTGGGGGAGTCCAGAGTGGACATGACCAGACTGACCACGGAGGTGAAGGATAGACCGAAAGGAGGGCAGATAACCAACATGGTTGAATTATATAGGGAAGGACATCTGGGAGAGGGCAGCTAGGCCCTGGGCTGGAGAAGTTTAGGATAGGGACCATACCCTGTACCAGGCAAGGATTTAGGATGCAGGAGAAGCTGTGGCTCACATTGATATGTTACTGGGCCCCTCAGTGGTTGCTCTAGGTTTGAGACCTAGCATCATCAGCTGGGCTGGGGCACTACAGGCAGTGCTGTGGGGCAGGGCCCTGGAGCTGCTGTGGCTTTCTGTCACAGGCTCTGTGTGCTGCAGAAAGACGCCTTTTCATGAGGAGGGAGACTGTTTTCCACCACACTGGGTCTGGCTGTCTCTCCTACCAGCTCTAACTGCAGTTTGTAAGAGACTCCTAAATTCTGGAGTGTTTCTCAACATGCAGAAATGGAAGTCATTGTAAAAGCAAAGACTTAGGCTAAGGCATTAGGAAAATATTTATGTGGGGGACAGAGAAATATTTTCTCAAAAATCATGGTCTTAGTGAAACTGTATTAATGTCTTTTCACAGCTATGCCAGGGGTCAGCTCTATAAACGACAGTCCTTATTTAACTCAAAGATATAGCATCTAAATAAATCTTTCTCTCTCTCTCTCTCCCCCCCCCCTCTCTCACACACACACACCCAATAGAAGATTTCAGGTTTAGGAAGGGCAAAAAGGAAAAGAATGGTGGCTGGGATCCACTCATGCCTTTAGGAGGCCATGACAGCTGTCCTGACTTGGTGGGATGTGTGAGTGAGAACACACAGTCTCTTGAAGTGGTTTATTATTATTATTTTTTAATTAGTCACAGAAACACAGGGATGTACTGAGAAAGGAATGGGGTACATGCCCAGATGGATGGGTCAGAATGGATGTATAATTAGAGGCTTGTGCCTAGGCCTGGCATGACTGTGTTTTTCTTGGGAGCACTATGGGACCACACATATCATTTTTGTCTGTTTTCACTCAGGAAACTGAATGCTACTTTTAAAGATCTGCCTAACTATGCATGTATGTCTGGCCATCCTTGCTGGGTTAGTGCTGTGATTCACTGGTCTGGCCGGCTGACCATTCTCAGAGATTTAATTATACACCTACAGGAATTCAAAGCAATGACTAGGAAACTTTTTTCCTCTTCTAATCTGACACAAAGGCACTTCTATAGATGTTAAGAATGGGCAGATGATAATTCAGCCCCTCCCTTTACTATATATAAACCTTGTAGCAGGAGTTACTGCTGAGAAAGGCCAGAGAAAATAAGGAAGCAGCTGCAGAGCCTGAAAGCCATTTGCACAAGCAGGAAATGGGCAGCTGTGGCTTCTGGGAAGCAGAAGCACGATGGTTACTGACTTACTTACTTAGGTACTGAAGGAGAGACATGTGGGTGACATGAGTGAATGTACCTACAACTAGACACAAAGCTTCTGAGAAGTTCAGGGGACTGATAATTCTGAGGAGGTAGAGGTGATGTCTTTTGTTTCTAACTGTTTCCTAAGACCATAGTATCTAATATACAAAGTGTTCAGCAGTAATTGCCTGAATGAATGAATGAATGAATGAATGAATGAATGAATGAATTCAAGAATAAGTACCAATATGTATTGAGGGCAGGCACAGTCAGACTTTGGGGAGGCCAAGTTTGAATCTTGACTGTCTGGGAAAACTTGGTCCCTGGGGACGTGCTATTTAGAATTAATGCAATCTTGAAGAAATGGGGTCTACTAGGAGGTCTTCAGGTTATTGGAGTTACTGTCTTGAAGGGGATTGTGGGATCCTGTCCCCCTTTACCTTGTCACATGCTCTTGCTATAAGGTGACACGCTATCACAGGTTAAAGCATAAGGACCACAGCTAGCTGCTGAAAATTCCAGCGCTATGAGCCAAGCATCCATTTTCCTTTCCTTAAATTAGTTATCATCAGGATTTGTTACGAGATGGAGGGATGACGAAGAGGATGAAGGTAAAGAGTATGCGGACAAGTGGGAGAATGATGTCATCCCTGGTGGGGTTTCATCAACATCTTCCTGTCACGGTCTTAGGATCCAGGAGCCAGAGTGACACATTATCTTTGAGCTCTGATATTAGGCAGCTCATCATTCTTTTGGTGTTCTGGGAGCTGCTTGTGCTGCACCTACTGGCCAACACTTTTATCTGAAGAAAGCATCTTTAACCACAGACTGCACTAACTGTCACTGAGCTGAGCGAGCCACAATGAACAGGGTGGGTCAGCTTTTTTTTTTTTTTTTTTTTTTAATCCCAGGCAACTGTAAGGAAGTGTCCCTAAGGAACAGATAAGGAGGTATGTTTGATGAGATGTAATTATATGAGGAAAGCCGTTACAAATGGGGCCTCATGACTACTCAGTATCCTCAGAAACATCATCTTTGAGGCTTTATTACATCTGTAGCATATGGGAGCATCTGTCCCTGGGTCTAGGATTGGCAGAGGGACCCATGATGAATTTTTCTGTAGAGCTTCTCTTGATCATCAATGGTCCTTCGGACCTTGGGGTTCCCAGAGGCTGAGCTTGCTGTGCATTTTCTGGAAAGTCATGGTCAGGAGCAGATGACCGTAGCATTGGCACAAGCCACAGTCGCATGGTTTTCATTATACAGTTCCAGCAAAATCTGGTATTCGCCCTGCATGGGATACAGGTAAAGCATATGATCCACAATACAATCAATAAATACAGCCAGTTTCTTCTCTAAGGACTGTTAAGCTCTTCTGGATAGTCCAGTATAATGATCAGCATAGAGATTACATGATATCAAGTATTATAAGCCACCTAGAAATGTTTAAAGTGAACCCAAGAATAAGCATAGATTATATTGCAAAGACTATAGTGTTTTAAATAAAGATTTGAACATCTCGTATTAAATACTTTTTATTTACATCTATCTCTCCCTCCTCTATTTGTGTGTATGTGTATCTGTGTGTATGTGTGTGTATTGGTGTTGGAGTGTTCATGTCACAGCATATGGTTGTATATGTCAGGGGATGTCAAAGGACAACTTGTGGTTATTGGTTCTTTCCTTCCACCATGTGAGACTGACCCCAGGATAAAACTCAGACCAGCAAGTACCTTTACCTGCTAATCCATCTTTCTGGGAAGATCTATGGATTTTGGAGTTTGAGAGGGTCCTGGAACCCATCCCCATGAGTACTAGAGAACAGTTGTATTTATTAAGAACTTTATGTGTGCCAGGCATGGTTCCAGACTCTGCAGATAAACTAGAACAACACAAACCAACTCTCTGATTTGTATAGTTTGCATTTCACTGGAGAAATGAAAATTTCCCAGGGTAAGAAACAGAACAGATGCAGATGCTATGGAGAAATTCATATAGGAAGAGGGTGGGAAGGACAACTGTGTTCAGCGGGACAGCTGCTTTCTGTGAAACTGATGTTAGCTTGCAACTCTCAGCAGAGTGATCAAAGGGAGGCCTTGGAGAAAGACCTGAAGGGTATGCAAGAGAGTGCCAGGATACTGTGGGCTGATGTCTCCATGTTTGAGAAATAGACAAGAGGCCAATGGGACTGCAAGACAGAAGGAGAGAAACGGGGATTGGAAGCCCATAGGAGGCCAGAGTCTCAAGATTTGGCAGACACCATGGAATATTTGCTTCAAGTATGAAAGGAACTCAGGTGTGACAGTTTTCTCAGGTACGTTAGGGAGATCTTCCTGGCTGCTGTGTTTAAAAAAGACTGTACCATTAGCCTAAAAGAAGCTACAACATTTCAAAAAAGAACTCTAGATTATGAATGACAAGATACACTTGCTTTTATATAAAAGGTGAGCTTATTCACGGAACTCAGCCTTTCTGGAGGCAGATGGAGGCTTCCACTACAAGTTAGGAGGCCAGGGTAGAGGCAAAAGACCTAGAGCAATCTGTTTCTGTGGCTGAGGAGGGCACTGAAATCGAGGGATAGAAGTATGTATCCATGTCCTTATCAATTTATGGTTTAAGTTATACCAAGATAGTGTCCATATTTACAAGACCAAAGGATCTTTCTGTGGGATTATGCTCTTGTACATTGTAAAAATTTGTCCCTCCTATTGGTTTAATAAATACTGATTTTCCAAGAGGCAGACAGGAAGTATGGGCAGGGCTACTAGACTAAGGAAAATCTGGGAAGTGGGAGAGCAGAGCAGAGATGCCAGGCAGATGTGGAGGAAAGAAGAAAAAATGCTCTGAGAAATGGTACTAAGCCACTTGGCTAATCATGGATTAGTTTAAGAGTTAGCAAGTAATATGCCTGAGCCCTAGGCCAAACATCGTGAAATTAATATAAGACTTTGTGTGATTACTTGGGAATGCTTGTCAGGCCACAAACATCATACTATAAGTGGTGCCCCAATGTGGTGTACTTACATCCAGGTAAAGCCTGAGAAAGTTTAAAAAGTGTTCTAGAGTACAGAAATGGAGCCAAAATAGCTTCCAAGTTGTGTCTCTCATGTGGGCTGTGGTGCAGATACACCCTGGCGTGGTGTGCAAACGTGAGCTACAAAGTTGGGCTTGAGGCATGCTGCTTCAGCTACAGGAAGGCTGGTTCCTAAAGTCTCATAGGAGCCTTGATGTAAGCACAAACTGCAGATGATGGATTTAAGGTTTCTGTCCATACAGACCAAAGGAAACAGAGTCCAAGGTGGCTTCTTAGTAGCCGCATTTTCTTGAGTTAGCTCTATTTGCTGACAGTGAGCAGAGGCTCCTTTAAGTGAGGCTTCCTGACTCAGCCTTAGCAGCAAAACTGTGTGGCTCTTTTAAGAGGCCCTGATACCAAATCATAAATGGAGTTTATGAGCAATGGGCTGTGGTGGTGCTCTATTTGGTGCCAATTCCCCAGAATTGGGGTGGTAAATGTGGCTCCTGACAGTACTTTTGCTATGAAGTTAAACTCTCTGTGAAGCTAGACTAAGGAGTTGGGTAGAGTCACCCAAGCCAAGCCTTTAATCCTAGTGATGTTTAGCATATTAACTGTGTGGTCAGAAAAAAAAGATAAACAATAAAGGCCCACACAGGCAAAAACAAACAAACAAATAAGAAAAACCTCTAAATGGTCTACAGTGTGTTTAAAAATATACGTAGGCTTGGGGGAAAAAAGAAAAAGAAAAAAGGATAAAGTCCTTTAAAAAAGAAATTAAGTAATATATATATATATGCAATTATTATATAATATACATATATATGCCACATAATGATGAAAAATACAGAGAGTCTAGATACTGTATATTATTGTCTTGTCTAAGATTTTTGACTGCAAAGGAAGTAGTAAGAGCTGCTAAAAGACATTTGGTTATAAATGCTGCTGGATTAACCCAGCCTATATATTTTGTAAATGTCATGACTTCAAAATTGAAGTCAAAGATATGTTATTTTGAAAAAAAGGTTTTATTTATATTTCCACAGAAAATGAAAGATTATGGATTCATTCTGGGTTAAGAAAAATAAGGTTTGATCAAGGAAGATCCTTGAAATATCTCTTACAGGAAGAGATGGCCACATCAGCTTCAAGCCTACCAACTAAGATGATCCAGCTCAGGACCCCCATAAAATTGCCAGTGGCCCTCAATCACCAGTAAGTAATAATGGAAAGCTATGCCCAAATTCTCAAAATATTTATAAATGTTTGTTTTAGTTATAAATGGTTAATGGTCATAGTCAATCTCTTTCTAGGGGAAAAGGGAGATATGAAATAGACGTGATTTTAAAAGATTATTGAATCTACTTTGAGTCAAAAAAACAACTGTTAATCTCAAAATACTTTATAGTGATATGGATTTTAGTTTATTGATAAAAGTTTAAGGTGTTAGTTACACTGTATGTATATTCCTACTTTTGTTTAAGGTATTACATTTGTGTAATTCATTTAAAATTGTAATATATAAGTAAGGAATACAGATTAGCAGCTAAATATCTATGATAATCAAACTTACAGTCAAGTTAGTTAGTTTTTTGTTTTAGATATATAAAGATGTACTTCAATGAGATAGGTAATCTTCAAACACTTCAAAGGCCTACAGTATATGGCATTTAAAATATTTTTTAAAACTTAAACTTTTCTGGACAATAAAATATGTACAGCACAAATTTACTTCAAGAGGATGATGGGCGTTGAAGATACTTCATATGGAACTCACTTATTTTTTTGTGGCAAAAGTTAGCCACTAGGCAAGAGATTGTTCTTGCCTTGATAGTTGACAATATGCTATATAAACTGGACATATAGGACCCAAAGAAAAGTGACCTCTGGAGCTCTGACAGAACAAGCAGAGACAGTTCTTCAGGTTCCTGATTTGCAAAAGAGACTGCCAGACATTCTGTAGGACACAACGGAGAAGCAACTGATAAACTATACCAGAGTGGGCAGAGCAGTCCTTCTAACTTTCAGCTTCACTGAAAAGTATGGCAGAGACTCTAGGCCTGTAGTTGAAGATGGATGCTCCCCCAAACATTACAAAAAAACTTTGGATAACTGTTCAGGTAGCCAGATGTCTTTGTCATTTCTAGAATTTGGAATTTGCTTATAATGCCCTTCCTTACTTGGATAGTGTTATATTCTTCTGTGGTCTTTGATGGAGTTGAAGATTATATAGTTATAAGTGTATATTTCCTTAGTTACAATAAAAGGTAAATTAGATATGAAACTTTGGACTTGCCAGGATAAAGTAGATGATAGGATATTTTCTTTCCTTTTGCCAAATACAAATAGATTAGATATTGTAACTGTAATTCTTACTTGATAGCTGTTTTGTTATGTTTAATTGTGCTATGTTGAAATTGAAACCTTCCTTTATGATTAGACAGAAAAGGGGAAGTGATGTATGTGGGATGTCTTTCTGTATGCTGTGAAATACCATTAGATAATAAAGGGCTGTTTTGTCCTATTGTAAGCCAGTTTATAGGCAGGTGGGAAATCCAAGCTTAGATAAAGGGGAAGGAGGGCAGAGTCACACAGAAACACGAGAGCAAGATGTAAAAGTACAAATAAGCCACAGCCATGTGGCAAAACATAGATGAATAGAAATAGGCTGAGTTTAGATGCAAAAGCTCACTAGCAATAAGCCTGAGCCATAGGCCAAACAGCTTGTAATTAAAATAAGACTTCTTATAGTTATTTTGGGCTAAAAAGCTTTGGAACTATAGGTTTGAGCCTTGGACCAGACAGGTCAGAAATCTCTGACTACAGAATCTCCCAATTTTAATTCAGAAAAAGAGCATACACAGAAAAATACAAGACTATATGCAGGACTTTAATTTGAGTTAAAGAATTGTTGTGTTAAAAGGAAAATAAACTGGTGGAGAAGGCTTTATATAAATAAGCTGATGTTATAATTTCTCAGCACAAGGAAATGATAGCAATGGCTATGTCAATTGTCCTTATCTGGTTAATATATACTTTGCATTCATCTTGAGATGTTATATTGAACTCTATAAGCACACACAATTATTATTTATATTAAAAGATAAGTTTTATGCTAGGGATGTAGCATAGTAGGTATAAAATCAGGTGTGCAGGCATAAGAAGCAGAATTTGTATCTCCAGAATATCTGAAAAAAAGAGAGAAAAAACATAGGTAGCAGTGTGTTCCTAAAACTCTGTGTGCTCTGATGTGGGATGTCTTTATGCTTTGAATATCATTGGTTAATAATGGGACTGTTTTGGCCTATGGAAAGGCATTTTAGAAGCAGGAGGGAAATCTAGGCATAGATAGTTAGAGAGAGATGAGATCCAGCTACCCAAGAAGCAAGATGTAAAGAAATAGATAAGCCATGGGCCACATGGCAAGACAGATTAATAGAAATGGGTTAAGTTAGATGTCAGAGCTAGCTAGCAACAAGCCTGTGACATAGGCCAAGTAGTACATAATTAATATAAGCCTCTGAATCATTATTTGGGGCCAACAGGCAGCAGGGCTGTGGGTGAATGTAGAACCTCAGGGCTATGTTGGAACAGACAGGTCCCAAAGTTATTACTACAGTACACTTAAAACTGGAGCAAGGGGGAGGGGGTGGAGGGTGGAAATGGCATAATAGATTTTTTTTGGTCTGCCTTCCAGTTCCCAAATAACAACACAGAGATTTATTATTGATTATAAATGCTTAGATGATAGCTCAGACTTGTTGCTAACTATTTCTTACATTTTAAATTAATCCATATTTCTTATCTACACTCAGCCTCATGGTGATACCTTTTTTCAATACAGCAAGTTCATCTCCTTGACTCCTGAGACGACTCCTTTCTTCTTCAAGTTTTCTTTGTCTGCAAGTTCTGCCTAACCTCTGCTGCTCACATTGGCCAGTCCACACTTACTAACCAACGAGAATAATTCATATTTATACTGTACAAAGATTGTTCCACAGTAAGAAGTGGAGCCCTGAAACTCATTGACCAGCCAGTCTAGCTGAATTGATGCACATAAAGCTCAGTGTGAGACCTCTCAAAAAATAAAGGGGCATGGACAGCAAGATGGCTCAGGGGTAAAGGTACTTGTCCCTAAGTCTGACAATTTGAGTTTGATTTTTCACAATTCACATAGTGGAAGGTGAGAATTGACTCCTGAAAGTTGTCCCTTGAATTCTACACATGGAATGTGACATGTGCATAACACACACACACACACACACACACACACACACACACACACACACCCTTTTACACATTCACCTACATGCACATGTGTACCCACCCACCTACACTAACAAGCACATAGCATAAGCATACACATATAACTAAAAAAAAAAATAAAATAAAATAAAAAAAGAGGAAAATAACCAAGATACTGAAAAGTAAGTACTAAGTGGAAAGAATTTTGGCCAAAGAGGAACTTCCATTAGTTCAGAACCCATCTCTAGGGGTCTAGGTGAAGGAGGGTCTATGAATAGGCCCTTCATTAAAATGTTCTCAACTAATTGCCCTTAGGAAAGTCCAGGCTCTCTGTGTGTCAGCTGGTTGTGAGCTTGAGGCCCCGGGCACATGATGGCTGTTTGTGGCTAGTGTGGATAGTTCCTTTTGGGATCAAGGTCCCAATTGTTCTGCTGCATAGGCCTGTGTGGAATGTGTCCCAGGTTGCAGTGTCCTCTTTTGTGTTTGAAGGCTGGAGACGGATAAGAAGCTTGCCAGGTTTCTGCTTTCTAGGTACAGGTCCCAGAAGAGGAGAACCTTGTAGTGAGATGCTGGTGTCAGCTGTCAAAACTTGGAGGCATGTCTCTTGAGTACTCGGAGCCTGAATGGGGCGTGGCCAGACCCCATTGAAACACGCCTTCCTGTTTTCTCTGCATTCTCAGGGAGTGGATCAGACCATCTATCATGGGACATTTTCACTCTCCAAGAATTGTCTTAAGGTTCAAATTGGATAAGTGAGCTTTTATATAACTCCTTGATAAATATTAATCCTTTATATGATATATTGCTAGTAAATTTTCCTTGATAACTGATGCTCAACTTGGGTTTATTCTACATGCTAGTTAGGCCATGAGCCATAGGCCAGAGCCCTGTGGGTCCGGTCCAGCAAGCCTGAGCTTTCAGTTCCAGCTAAAATGTGGCGTGCTGTTTAAAAAGGTGCCTTCTTCCCCACTTCCCCAGCTACTCGCTCTGGCCCCATGGCTTTCAGTTCTTTAGTGGATTGCTAGGCAAACAGCAGTGACACCACCCTGCAGCTTCTACAGTTTTGTAGTTTCCACTCAGGGCTGCTACCTCCAGCACACGTCACCTCCCGCACTGTGCACCTGGAGCTGCACTATGCACCTGGAGCAGCATGCACTTGGGACTGGGGATGATTGTTAAATGGTGGATATCACTGCATTTTAACACTGGTTCTGTTATCTCATTCTGATTTTGTGAGAGGTTGCCTTTTGTAATGTTATTTGGTCTGGTTTGCGGGCTTGGCAACGTGGTCATAAGACGGGAACCTTCCTGGTCCCACTGCACTCCAGAAAGTGAGACATTGAACATGACTGTGACACATGGTGGCCAAACATCACCATTACATCTGGTTTTAGGTAACTGAATACATAGCATCCTCCCCCCCCCCCCAATGGCAGACAATTCAACTTCAAGAATTTTAGGAACTTTTTTAACTGTTATGATTGAGAATTTCTTGCATGTGCATGTTTTTGAGAGCTTCAATCCCTCAGTCCTGTTACTTTTTGGCTTGATTCTATATTTTATATTAAAAAAAACCTGACTTGATACCCATTCTAAATATGAGACTATGGTTAGCATGATGGATGATTTAAAGTCTAGGAATGAGCAATTTCTGTTTAAAGTGTGCAATATAGAAATTACAATTAATAAATTGTCTGGGAAAGTTAATTTTCTGGAAATTGGTTATAAAAAACTTTCAGATAGAACTTCTTCTTCAGACATAACTATTAAGAACATACAAGAGAAGTGCAGACTTTATGTTAATGATGAGAATAAGACACTTATTAATTAAATTAATTATGTTAATAAGAAAATTATTAATTCTCTAGAATTGTATGTTAATGATGAGAATAGGAAAACTGATGATTCTATGAGGTCATTAGAAAGATTAGATATTCAAGAAACTCACACCCTAGAAAAAATAATAGTCCCTAATCTTCAGGAATGAGAGAAGCATGTTTCAATACTCAAGCAGGATATTAAGACACTATCTACCCAGAACAATTCAGGATAACCTCCTATGAAATATTATGATAATGTAAAGGTTCTGCCTAAGGTAGTGAACATGAAAGAGATACCCTATTCCTCACAGGTATTGTTTCCAGTTATTATTCAGACGAACAACACGGATAGGAGCCCTCAGAATTCATAGAGTACAAATATGAGCCAATTCATACGAGAGAGAGAAATAAAGGACATCATGGAAGTCATATTACTCCATGGAATCCACTCCACTTATGTAAAACTAATTCCAAATGCATGGTCAACAAAAAGTAGAATAACGCCTAATGATTGGATACAGTAAACAGTTGCTGTATTTATAGCAAACATTTACAATGGAGGAATTGGCTTAAGGAAGAGGCTAGGGCCGTAGAGCTTCAACGCAAAATTAGGAGCTTTTTTATTTCTCAAGACCAAATTCTTGGTGAAGGCTCATTTGCTGATGTGAAGGTTCAGCCTACTTACAATGAACATACATTGTTGCTGTGCCATACTGCTGCATTGAACGCTTGGGAAAAGATTTTAGTCCCAGGACAGAAAATTGAGTCATCTCCCAAGGTCAGACAAGGCTTAAAAGAACCTTATATTGACTTTCTGCAGAGGCCAACCAAAGCTGTACCACATAGAGCAGTATCAGATCCAGACGTTAGGAAGAAGTTAATACTTTCTTCGGCCTTTGACCATGCTAACCTGGAATGTAAGAGAATTCTTACACCACTAAAGATCAGATCTTCACTCATATAGGAATGGATTCAGTATGTAATAAATGCTGAATCTCTCCATGGCAATGAAGAGAACTGTGTAGGCCTAGCCACTGGCAATGTTAGGGTGAGGAAATCAAGGTATCAATTGCTTTAACTGTGGTAAATTAGGCCATATAAAAAAGGAATTGTACGCAAGCTATTTCTGGGAACAATGTCCCTCTTAGGAATGATTCTAACAGAAGGTCACTGCCTTCTGGGTTATGGAGAAGATGTGGCAAAGGCCGAAATTGGACTAATGAGTGTAGATCTACAAGAGACAAGGCAACCATTTACTATTGGGAGGGAAGTCCCCTCAAATCAGATCTCAAGGCCAAAGAAGTTTCAATCATGTTCAGTCACAGTGGAGGAACAGCCTCCTTAGGACAAGTAGAAAATCCAATGCCTAATGTAGAGGACCATACAGTATTAGATAATAGAAAAACTTTAAGGGGGTAATTGACAATTCCAAGAAAAACCACAAAAATGAATGAATATTCTGGAAGACTTCCATAAATGAACAAAAACCAAGATTGAAATTACAGATAGATAATATTTATATCCAAGGCTTTGCCAATAAGGAGCTGACATTTTGATCATAACCCCACAATCATGGCAACCAAGATGGCCTCTAAAGGAGGTGGCTATTCAATATCTAGGTATTGGAACAGTATCTCAGGTGAAACAGAGTGTGAGATGGCTTGAATGCATAGGACTAGAAGGAAAGAAAGGAAGGTTGAAGCCATATATGGCTAACCTAGCAGTGAATCTATGGGATCCTTCTACAACAATGAAATACCCAGATTAAAATCCCTCCAGGCTCAGATATCAATCAGAGACTCAATTATATTTCTGAAAACAATATTTTTAAGGTGATATGTAAAACAATCACCAGCCATTAAAGTTGTGCAAAAGCATGACTCACTAGCTGTGGAACCCATAAAGACACTCACAGCACTACCTTCGAAATGGTTGACAGAAAAGCCTAGTTGGGTTCATCAATGGCCCGTAACAAAAGAGAAACTATAGGCTCTAAACAGGTGGTACAGGAGCAATTACAAGCTCAGCATATTGAAGAATCAACCAGTCCATGGAATTCTCCTGTATTTGTTGTCAAGAAGCAATCTGGAAAGTGGAGAATGGTGACAGATCTAAGAGAAATAAATAAGGTGATTCAACCAATAGGTTCCTTATAATCTGGTATTCATTCCCCTGCCTTCCCTGTTACCTCAGGGATGGCCTATTATCGCTATTGATTTGAAGGATTGTTTCTTTACCATACCTCTACAAGAACAAAACAAAGAAAAAATTGCCTTCACAGTGCCCACATTTAATAATTCACATCCGGTAAAGATGTACCAATGGAGGGTCCCACCTTATGCCAATATTTTGTACAACAGCCACTAGAAGTGATAAGCAAACAATTCCTACAATCTATCAGTTACCATTATATGCATGATATCTTGTTGGCAGATCCAAACATAGATACATTAGAAAGAATGTTTGAAGAAATGAAGAAAATATTGCCTGATTTGGGACTACAAATTGCCCCTCAAAAAAAATACAAAGAAGAGATTCTATCAATTATTTAGGATATAAAATAGGACTATAGAAAATTAGACCCTCAAAGGTGCAACTCAGGAGAGATAGATTGAGTTCTCTTAATGATTTCCAAAACTACTAGGAGATGTTGTTCATATACAATCCATTATTGATATAAAAACCATGAACTAGTTAATTTATTCAAAACTTCAGATGGTGATAAGGACTTAAATAGTCCCAGAGAATTTTCTGATGAAGCTGAGAGAGAATTAGCTTTGGTGGAAAAGAAATTACAAGAAGCATATGCAGATCATGTGGATTCAGACCTTTTGACTGCATTTTAGTTATTTTACCCTCTATACATTCTCCTATAGGAGTTATAATGCAAAGATAAAATATTATATGAGAATGAATATTTTTGCCACATAGGTCAAGTAAAAAGTTGAAAGCATATATCAGAAAGATTTCTTATTTGATTTTTAAAGGAAAATTGAGACTTTGTCAGTTGACTGGAAAGGACCCAGCAGAAATTGTTGTACTTTTAACTAATAAAAAAATCGATCAATTATGGGCAGACAGTGAACCTTGGCAAAAAAACCTGTAGATTTTGGAAGAGATTAATAACAAATATCCATGAAGCAAAAGAATTCGATTTATAAAGGAAACTAACTGGATCCTCCCTCATGTGGTACAGGATAAACCTATTTCTGGAGCACCTACATTTTATACTGATGCAAACAAATCAGGAAAAGCTGGTTACAAATCAGGAAATTTAAGTAAAGTGGCTCATAACACCTATAATTCTGCTCAGAAGTCAGAACTAGAAACTATTATTATAGTATTATTGGATTTTACAGAGCCTCTGACCAGTAACTGACTCTCAGTACTAAGAAGGAGTTGTTTTTATATATTTGAGACTGCTGATTTCATTCCTGATTTTACAGAATTAACCTCATTGTTTATACAACTACAGGATATCATTATAAATAGAATTCACATATCAGATCTCACATGGGAGTGTCCTTGGTCCTCTGACACAAAGTAATGATGGAAGTGACTGGTTATTAATAGGAAATGTGCTGGAGACCTCATAATTTCATAAGAGACATCATGTTAATAGCAAAGGATTAAAAAAGCTTTCCCATCACTTGGTATCAGGCCAAGGAAATTCTGCAGAATTGTACTACTTGCTCCTTCTATAACCAACCATCTTTACCTGTTGGAAGCAATTCTAAAGGTACACAGAGAAATGAGATCTGTCAGATAGATGTGTTTCACATTGCAGACTTTGGAAAGATGAAATGTGTACTTCATACCATCGGCACTCAGGAATGCAATGGGCGATTGCCTACTGTACTTATTCACCTTTTGGAAGTCATGGCCACAATGGGAATTTCTGTTCAAATTAAGACTGACAATGCTTTAGTAGATGTTTCCCAGAAAATGAAACAGACTTTTAGATATTATAATAAAAAGTTTAACAGAGATACTGCACAATCCTACAGGACAAGCAGTTGTGGAGAGATCTCATTGCACCTTAAAAGAGATGCTTCATAAACAGAAAGAAATTAAAAAACACAAGGAGAGATTGCATAATGTTTTACTGACTTTGAATTTTCTTAATGCTGATGGAAAAGGAACAACAGCCGCAGAGACATTGGGTAACAGCAAAAACTTCTGAGATAAACCAACCTGTCTACTTCAGGGATGTACTGACTTCAGAATGAAAGCTTGGATATGTGCTTTGGTGGGGAAGGGGTTTTGCTTTTTTTTCCACAGGAGAAGAAAAGATATGGGTACCAAAAAAATTAATAAAGATCCAATTCGAAAAGGAGACCCCTCCTGAGGAGGAGAAGTAATGTCTCATCCATTGATGTGACAATTGGATACATGGTCAGGAAAACTCATTTAACAAGGCTGGGCAGGGGCTCATTTTTGTCTTTACAGAAGAATGGATACTACCATCTTCAAGACATTGAAAGGATGCTGAACACTTAGATGCCTAAAGCTGAAGGGAGATCACTTATGAAATGGTTACAAACAAAGAAATATAAGGACAACTTCTAGCAATAAGCACTGTTGGGTAATTTCTCAATTCTCACTGCTTTACATCTATATCTCTGTAAAAAAAAATGTGGTCCTGGTTTGAGTATAAATAGAGCTGGCTTTGGAGTTGGAGAAAGTGACTTTCTCCCTCTCTAAACCCAAGCACATTGGTAAAGAAAACTTGAGAGATTCTGTCTCATATCAGAAAGGCTACCTGGCATGGGACAGAAGACAGCCAGAATATATAGGGACCAATATCATTGTAATTTTATCTGTAATCCTATTTCTCTGTGTATTTCCTCCTTCTTAACCTCTGAATACAATTTTCTCCTGAAGACATAAAATCTTTATTTGATATTAATAATGTTTAGGATTTCCACTGTAAACAACAATTTCTCCAACCAGCAATCCTTAAAACATTGGGAAAGAAGATGGGGCCCCCATTGCAACGATTCTATCTGGTAAAAAACAAAACAAACAAAAAAAAAAACAAAAAAAAAACGGGGAGGGGAGAGACAGAGACAGAGAGAGTGAGAGACCTGGTATACATCACTCAATGATTTCTTTTGAAATATAGACTATTTGGGACAGTTGTAAGATAGCCTTCTATCCTTCATGTCACATCTTTAGAGTTCCAAATGGACTTTCAGAGTACTCTGAGAATGATTATAGATGTTCATAGTCAGTCCATTAGGATCCCCCAGAGATGCCTCCCCAACCCCCCAGGTCAGCAGGAAGCAACCTTATGAAAAACTACACCCCTCTCCTAATAAGTTTTGTCCTCTGAGGGTCATGGATAATTATCATTCTGATAGGGTAGTTATATGTTAAAATTGGGTTGAGGGTAGAACAATAATATAGACTCAGGGATCCCTTTTAAAGAAGAGAATGGGGAATAGATAGGATAGACATAGATAGATTGTTGTATCTACTTGTAAACAATTATTAGACAAATAGAAGCCAAAGACAATTTGAACTGGTGTAGATGTTTGTATATTGATACAGATGTGAAATCGTTTTATATGCTTGATTGAGATAGTTTGTATGTTGATACAAATTTAAATCTGAAAGTATTTTATATATCTAAGGTAATTTGTATATTGATACAAAATTGAATCTGTAATTACCATATTTTGCACATGCTTCTACCTCTTTCTAAAATATTTTGCACATTGATGCGTATCATGCATATTATTGTCATATGCAATTTCTACCTCTGTTTAATTATACTAGTCAGTAATATATAATTATATTAGTCACAATATATACATAAGATGTTTTGTATACTTCTGTTTAGATATTTTGTATATAATATATATTAAAGATACTGTTGCCATTTTGCATGGTACATGTACCTCTGGCTAATGTTTATATGATCATTGTACTGGAAGTCACCATTCAGAGACTGTTTATTCATTTATAGATTGCCTAATTTTATAATGTAACCTTCAATCTTTAGGATGATAAGAACTGCAGATCACCATGACTTAGATTTGCCATGTAATAGTCATGCTGTTCAGGCTTCCCAGATACACACTAGAATACATCAGATAGACAGGAACTTTCAGTTACTTCATAGACCCGGAGAATATGGCATTTAATGTTTTGTTATTCAGAATTTGGCCATGAGAGACACAACAACTCCTGTTATGACTTTTCCTTTCCTGAGATGGTGTTGAGCATCAAGGACACTCCACAAGGAGTTTTTGTCTTCCTTCGCGGACAATGGCCTGTTGGGCAAAGAACTGACATTTCCCCGATTACTGTCCGTATGCACACTGTCCAATCCAGATGAGCAGGACGAAGGACAGAGACTGATGAAACCTGCCTAAACAGGATAAGATAGTTTCTCCAAAAATGTCCTGCTTCTGAAGAGATCTGTCAGATATCATAGCCCTGTAGCCAGAATGGTGGATGCTCCAACTGTGCAGAAAAGCCGTGGGTGACTGTCCAGGTATCTGACTGTCACTGTCCTCTCCTAAATTTTGGAAGCTACTCTCTTGTGCTTCCAACCTTCAGGTAACATATTTTCCTTCTCAGGTCTTAATGGGGTTGAAGATTAGACAGTTAAGGTTACCACCCTCTCATCTCTTGGCAAAAAGCATTCATGTGTTGAATTTTTATTATTCAAGATAAATAACTTTGAAGCAATTCCTGTACCTCACCACTTACCAATACTCTAGAAATTAGGATATATGTGTTGTTTTTTAGTTGTAGTTTGACCTTGCTTATGGTTTGTCTTTTCCTCCCCAAACATTACCTTATAATGATTCCTATTGTATATAGTCTTATACTTAGTTTAGAACTTTCTTGGTTAGACAAAAGGGGGAGATGTAGTGGGATTCAGGTGTTGGCTCACAAAGTGTGGAGGCATGTCTCTGGAGTGCCAGGAGTCCAAATGGGGCATGGCCAGGCCCCATTGAGACACAGGGACATTGACCTTCCTTCCTGTTTGTTCCTGGTGGGGGGCAGGGTGGGGGAGTGGACTGAACCATCCATCAGGACATTTCCACTCTCCAAGAATCACAGATGACTACAATATGGTACCTGCTTACAATGTCTCGACTTACAATGGTGGGAAATAAAAATGCGCTCAGTAGGGCCTATACCTTGAATTTTGAATTTTCATTTTTCCAGGCCTGTGTTACTCAGTTCAAATCTCCTTCTATGCTGAGCAGTGTCCGAAAGTCACAGGGCCCAGCCGTGAGAATACACGAGCAAATGACCAGCTCTCTTCTGTGAACCATACGGTGAAGTGATGAATTGATGTTCTTTCTGTAGGCTGGGTGAAGCCAATGCATTTTCAACTTATGCTATCTCCAACTTATGAAGAGGTTATGGGATGTAACCCTGAATTAAGATGAGAAACATCTATAAATCTCTTTACCTCTTAGAGGGTAAATTTCCTTTCTAAGAGTCTCTATGACTTTAAGGCCCCCCCTCCTTGTTTTATAGTAATTGCTGAGGGTAACTGATTTTAAAAAGCCAGCAAAGCAAAATGAAATTCAGTTGTTAGCAATTATTACATCAGTCTCTAGTGAGGTATCAGAAGAAAAATGAGGAAAGAAAAAGCATTCAAGTAGCAATAATTTGAAGAAAAGCTCCCTGGGAGAGCTCAGGCCCTGCATGCTAGCGGTGAGGAGACTGTTTCCCCTCTTGGCAGAGTTATGCATTTCACAGAAAGGCCTGAGAGGATGGCTGGAGACTCCAGCTGTGAGGATTCCTATGGAAACCCAAGAGGGCCTGTTCAAGCCTCTGACTTAGGCATGCTCACAGTATGAAACAGAAGGGGAAAAAACTCAGAGCTGAACCAAAGAGGAAGAGATTTCTCATGGAACAGACTCGATATCTTACTCAGGTTTCAGATGATGGAAAGGGAGAAGCTGAAAGCAAGATGTTTAAATAATTACATTTTATAGTGTTCTATACCTACCATTTCTTCAATAGCAGGAGGGGATGCATGGCAATGTCTGAGAGGCTTAAATTCACATGCTTTTGAAATAATGTTATTTTGAATAAAAAAGACTTCATGGGAAATCCCAGTCTTAGCTTTGAGTCTTGCTGGTGAACGGTCTACTTTATTCACTTGGGACAGGCCACTTTATTTACTTGGTGACATCTTGCTATAGTTTGACTGTCCTCACTAAAAGTCTGTTGAAACTTAATCCTCAGCTTGAAGTCAGAAGACCTGGGACCTGGTGAGACCTTTAAGAGGGATCTGCCCTTGTGAGAAGATTCATTCATTCACGAACTGATCAGTTAAAGAGCCAATGGGCTTTCTCAGGAGTGGGTGTGTTATAAAATCCACTTGGATTTTTTATTTTCTCCTCTAATTTCCTGTGCTGAGTTAGGATGCTACAAAGTCCTCAACAGCAAGGTGACTGGCACCAGATATCGCCCCTTTACCCTGGATGTACCATGCTCTGGAGTGGTAGGCTGGGTACACCTTTATTCTTTAGTGTACGTGTATGTATGTGGTCATGTTTGTGTGTGCAGATGTATGTGTATGTTAAATATATAATTACATGTGTACGTTCATGTGGAGGCCAAGGACAATCTTGGGTGTCATTCTTCATGTGTCTTCTACCTGCTTCCTTTTTTTTTTTTTTTTTTTTTTTTTTTTTGAGTCAGGATCTCTCACTGACCTGAAACTTGCTAGGCTGGCTAATCAGCAATCCCCAGGCATCTGCCTGTTTCTACTTTTCCAGCATTTGGATTATAAGCATGTGCCACCTCATCTGGCTTTTTAAATGTGGGCTCTGCAGATCAAACTCAGGTCCTTAGGTTTGCACGTGTGCACTTTCCCAGCTGGGTATCTCCCTGTTCTTCATACATCACACAGTTAACAGACGCAGACAAAAATCCCAGAAGACATAGTAAAAGATGGTAACAGGAGACACATCGAAGCCTTGTGGTTTTGTAAACTGTCCCTTCTGCCAGAAGCTAGCTGCCTCCTACACATCCCCAGCAACTCCGGCCATCTGGAGTCCCCACAGACACACCGCCAGTCCTGTGGACATGATGCCAGTGTTTCAGCTCTCAGTTGGGTTTGTGCTGGTTCCACCCAAAGCCTTCAACAGAGCATCAATATGAAGCATCAAAGGGCAAAGCCAGCATCTTAAGCCTGCTTCCTAATGATGGCATGTGCTGAAACTTTCAACTATTTAAGTCTTTTCCTCCTCCTCACCTTCATTTTTCTCTTCCTCCTTCTCCGCTGAGAGTTGAAGATCCACTCTTTGCCACAATAATTATATAACAGCCCCAAGCATAAACCAGAACCTTACCTGTGGAACATTGAATCCGAGATTATTGACAGGACCAGCATAGTATATCTGTTCTGGAAAATACATAAAGCATAGATAATATCATTCATTCAAGTCAAAATAAGGTGCTCATATCATTTGGGGCCATAAAGATGTAGATCAAGTCCGGGTAATGAAACAAGAGAAGCCACTGACATAAAAGCTTTAGTTTTCTGACTCCAAATGGATCTTCATTTACTTATGAACAATAGTCTTTGTCCACATGTTGCTTGTCTTCCCATGCCGTGGCTGACGTACAGAAAGCTCTGCACGGAGCGCTCCCTAGATAGTGAAAAGTAGTGAAAGGAAGCATGAAGATCATGGGAAGGCTCTGCCTGACTGACTGGTCAAGAACTGGAGCTGGGCTGCAGGGGAAGAAACACAGGTGAAACTCTGAAGCCACCTGCACCAATGGCCTGGCCAGCCATTTGCTCTTTACACTCAGTTGCCTTGTTCCTAAAAGTGGGCTTATAATTTAAAAACCATGCATACTTCCTAGGCCTGAAGGAATCAGAGTTAATATACGTACAGCCCAAAGAGGAGCCTGTGGTAAACTTTTGCTCATCTGGGAGGAGGGGGTTGCTGAGTTTTACATGGTGGTTGGTCAGAGGAGGTATCACCATGGTGGTAACAATTGACTAAAAACAAGAAAGAGACATTTAAAGCAACAGCACAATGACGAAGAGAGGTATTGTGTGGAAAGCCCTTGAGAAAGTGTAAGGACAGAGACAGAAGTGGTTTGAGCATCCGGGAAGATTAGAGGGCTATTCATTAAGATGGGGAGTCCGAGGAAAATGTGTGGATGAAAGGGCTTCATTTCTTCTTTATTTCATCTTTAATTTTTAAAAATTTAATAGTTCTTTTTTTTTTAACATACCAACCACAGATTTTCTTCTCTCCCCTCTTCCCACTCAGCCCCCAGCTCTCCCTCATCCTCCCCCACCCACTCCCCAAAGAGGATGAGGCCTCTCATGGGGAGTCTAAAAAGCCAGCATATCAAGTTGAGGCAGTATCAAGCCCCCCCCCCCCCCCCATACCAAGGCTGAGCAAGGTGTCCCTCTATAGGGAATGGCTTCAAAATGCCAGTTCATGCACTAGGGATAAATCCTGGTCCCACTGCCAGGGGCCCCACAAACTGGAAAGGACTTGATTTCTAAAATGCCGGATAAAGGGTCTTCGATAGCTCTTGATATACACATCTGAAATTAGGGGTGCAGCTACAAATACCCGAGTCATTAACTTGAAGCTAGCTAGGAAGTCATGAGACATGATGAAGCCTCAGGGAGTCAGAATTAGCAGACAGAGGAGGGAAGGCCAGAAGAACTCAGAGGTCTGCCAGCCTTCAGAAGTTGGAGAAGGACCGTCAGTCAAGAGAACGACTGAATTGCCCTGAGAAATGGAGTGAGGAGGTTAAGGAGTTGGGAGGGAAGGGATTTGGCCTGCAGGAAGCACAAACATAGCTCTTTAAATGAGGAGAACAGAATCAGATGGAGTTCAGTGTGGGCTGATCTGTAATTGGCCGGAAGACGGAGGCAGAGTGCCTGAACGGTTTGGTTTTCTCACTGAAGTTCACAGGCAGAACATGAAGGCCTAGGGTAGTGAGAAGCAAAGGAATGTCACAATGTTCCTTATGAGCACCGGGGAAGGAAATTCCTTGAGAAGCAGCAGGATTCCCAGGATGTACTGGAGGCTTTGTTTTGAGGTTCATGGCGCATCAGTCCCCAGAGAAGCTTTCAACAGACCGGCTGTAAGCAAGAGCTGGAAGAGTCACACTGTGTCACTTCTATTGTGTCCATTAGAAAGAAATCTAGCCACATTCAGGAGAGGTGACTTACCAGCTGTCATCTTTTGAAGCAAGAACAGCAAAGAACAGGGGTGGCCGTCTTGCTGAGTTAAGAACAGTGAGTATTTTCACTGTGATAAACGACCCACCTTTCCTCTGCCCCTCTTCATGGGCTCCTATCTCAGTTATATGAGGAGCCAGATTTTTTAAAATCTATTTTTAAAACAGACCAACTGCTTGTTTTTAATTAGAATACAAAACAATGGGTTCCACAGTGACATTTTTTTCTTTTTCTGTTTGTTTGAGACAAGGTCTCATATAAACCTGGCTGGCCTTGAGTTTCCTAAGAGGATGAGGAAGATCTTGAATTTCTGGTCCTTCTGCCTTGGTCCTCTAAGTACAGATAGGTGCACCATCCCCAGATGGCGTGCCTGTATTCACACTTGCGTGTTGTGGTAGGAGAATAAGATGGGGGGGGGGAGATAAGATTACCCTGGGAAAGAACAACTAACAAGCCATTAGCAGGAAGACTAGGGACTGGCTCTCACCAGGGCTACATGGAAGGGACAGAGCATGTGTGAGAACACACTTCCAAAAGCCAGGATGGTAGATACTGTGTGAATGACTGTAAATTCAGAGCCTACAGGCCTGGGGCTAAGTCCAGGGTGTCTGTCTATTTCTGTCTCTGTCTCTCTCCTTCACTCTCTCATATTGAAATCGAATTGATATCTCTCTCTCTCTCTCTCTCTCTCTCTCTGTGTGTGTGTGTGTGTGTGTGTGTGTTTGTGTGTGTGTGTTTTCCAGTGTGACCATTGAGGTTAGAAGCAGGTATCTAATCCTTGGAACTGGAGTTATAGGCATCTGTATGATGCTCAATGAACTGGGAACCGCACTCTGTTCTTCTGATAGAAGGAAGTGCCCCTAATCACCAAGCCATCTCCCCCAGCCTGACTTTCTTGTTCATCAGCTAGCTCCATTTTTTAAAAAATCCAACTTTATTTTATGTGCATTGGTATGAAGGTGTCAGATCCCCTGGAACTGGAGTTATAGACAGTTGTGAGCTGCCATGTGCGTGCTGGGAAGAGCATCCATATTCCTAAACACTGAGCCATCTCTCCAGTCCAGCTTTCTCCATTTCTAAAACTATCAATGTCCCTGGTCCAATTTTTTGTTCCTGGATACAGGAATCTTGAAATCTCAGCAGGTGCCCTCTAGAATTGGTTCCAAATCTACAACATACATTATGGAACTTGCTTCTATTAACTCCCAAATTTCTTCTCTTCTCACCCGCTCTCCTGGAGGACCCTCCTACCCTCAAACCATCCCCTTACACCTTTTCTCTGTGTGGTTGGATTCTTTTGGCATGCTGAATGCCCATTTCATTGCTCTTGGGTGGCTCAGGGCAGATGGCTTGAGGTAGGAAGGCAGAGACAGGTGGAAGGGGCCAGCTCTCTTGGCCACCAGCAAAGTGACAGTGCACTATCCTAGTGCTCAGCTTCTGGACTCACAAAACAAGAAAAACTTCCGGCAGGGTGGTGGTGGGGAGCTAGAGGTCTTGTCTGCCCCCTCACTGGGCAGTATGCAGTCCCCAGAAGTCACCTCGGAGAAGTTTCGTTTGGTGGGTTCTGACAGGTCAACGGCACTCAGTTTGGGAAAGTCTTGTATAGAAGCATCCGTTTCCTCTTTTACATTTTCAGTTTCAAAGACGGACTGTGCAGCTGTGTGAAGAACACTGTTCAGATGATACTTGCCTCTTTTTTGATGCTCACGCAGGGCCTCAGGGTTTGCTCATTTGTGCTCTTCACCCTTAACAGGTCCTTCTCCGGGGAGAATTTTTCTTCATTAAATTGGTTTTCTATGCTTCACACTTTCAACTGGAGCTCTTTTTGGGGGCTCATGAAGTTCCTGAGAAACTCGGGGAAGTGGCTTTTTGTTGTTAGCTCCACAAAGCAACACCTAAAATTAAATTCTCGTTCCTTCCCTTCTCTGGCCCTCTTCGTTTCTGAGACTCCTTTAATTAACATTCTCACACTCTATACTATAAAAAGATCCCCAGGATGCTCGCACCCATTCTTTCCTTTCCCTCATTGAAATACTTATTTGTTTTTAATGTGCAGAGAATTGAAGAAATTCACTTCCTTGATCCTAAAACTATCTCTAAAACTCGACCTTCCCCCTTTATTAAAGAGAGTAAATTAATTTTAGTTCGATTGAATTTAATTTGATTGTCTTTCTGTTGGGCCAGAGTTAGACATCGTGCCAACTATGCAGGCTCTGGACCACTGAGCCCCATTCCTATCCCAGAAACTGACTTCTCCGGCATGGATGTGAAGGCCCCCACAGGGTCTGGAAGGCGAAAGCTTGGGTGAAGGCCTTGCTTCCTCCTTTTACTGTGGCCGGCACTGGTCCCAGCCTCTCTGCGCATGGTCTGTCCAGCCCTGATCCTGCCTCCACAGTTCTCTTCCCAGTAATGACAGCATGAGGAAGTATAAGCTCTTGTTAGATGAGACCCTCTGGCCACAGGGAGAACCTGGGGTACTGGGGCTACTGTTCTATTTCAGGTTTTTTAGCTCTTCTGGCGGCCCTAGTCTGGTCTTTGGTAGGTTCAGTAAATGGTTTTATTCTGCTTCTGTGTGGGAGGGACACTTCCTCGGCAGGTTCCACTGAGCTTGGCCAATTGTTCTGTCTTTTTGTTCTCAGAAACCAGGCAGATGCTGGAGTGCAGATGCTCCTATGGTGGAGGTGCTCCCAGAGTATAGGTGCTCCCAGAGTATAGATGCTCCCAGAGTATAGGTGCTCCCATAGTGGAGGTGCTCCCATAGTGGGGGTGCTCCCATAGTGGGGGTGCTCCCGGAGTGGTGAACTCTATTGGCAGCATCTGCACCCTTCCTCGGCCCTTGCTGGAACCTCATTGGAATTTCTTTCACTTTCCAAACAACTAAGCATCATCATAGTGTTTTAACAATATGAAAATACATAGACTAACAATTATAATGCCAAGTCTATTAGTTTATGTAGAAGGAGAGCTTTATTTGAAAAGATTATTATTTTTATGTGCTATGCTCGGGATTGAACCTAGAGCTTTACCCAAGTCAAAGAAAGGCTTGATGAATGAGCTGTCTTCTCGGGGCTTATTTATTTGTTTACTCAGCCTTTTTCTCTGGTGTTGAAACCAGAGCATTCACTTTATGGCTGACCACTGAAATCCTCAAGATGAATTAGATGTGCAATAGCTGCCTTCTTGGGTGTAGTTGCTGTTCCTGCATGGAATCCATGTCACCCGGCCCTGGGAGTATTCCCTTTCTGCTTTGGCTAGCCAGTGACACTTTCTCTTGCTTTGGCAGGGCAGCTGTTTGCCACAGGTGGCCTTCCGAAGCTAGAACAGCGAGTCTGAGAAAGCGGTCTATGGATGTGAAGACACCTGGACCGGGTGTTTCACCAACTCTATGCAATCTAGAGTCATATGGGAAGAAGAAAGCACGTTTGAAGCCTTGCCTTCATCAGTGTTCCTTCCATGGTCTTTGCTTCAGTTCCTACCTCCAGGTTCATGCCCTGACATCCGTGATGGATAGGAATCTGTAAGACAAAATAAACCCTTTCCTCCCCAAGCTGCTTTTGGTCCTGGAGCTTATGACAGTAACAGAAAGCGAACCAGGACAGCATGTATCATTCCTTTCTTTTCTTTTGAGAAGCCCACATTCATTTGAGAAGAACTATGTCCTTCCTGGTGCCTCTTTTCAATACCAGTCCTTAAATCTCCAGTGTGTGCTACCTCTGCTTAATAAACTTGCTAACTTTTATTTACTCTAAACTTTTCTGAAATTCTTTTCTGTGGTATAGTCAAAGACCTCGCTTAAGGATGTGGATATGCATATAGAGGTCATATGAGTCAGGCTATAGGTATCAGTGCTGGTCTGTTGCCCTACAATTGCTGACATTTTGAAGCCCTTTCCTTATGGCTGGGCCAATAGGGCAAAATAGTTCTCCCGAGCCATAAAAAGTCATTAACAAAGCATATATGAAAGACACTTGAGGCCAACCAATGTAGCCACACTCTCCCAGTATCAACCCCTCCCCCCCAGAATAAGAACACCTAAGATCTGCCCTGTCAGCAAATTTCCAGTAAATAACACAGGGCTGTGAAGCCTAGTTTCCACACTGTACATCAGATCTCAAGAATGGGTTGATATTACAACTGGAAATCTGTGCCTGTGTTGGTTAAGGCTATCAACCAGACAGGGTCTAGGATTGGCTGGCTAGAAGAGTGGCTTCTGGGCATGTCTATGAGGGAGTTTCTACACTGAGTTAACCAAGGTGGCCACTCTAAATGTGGGTGCATTATTCAATAGTCTGGAATCTCAGGCTGGAAAAGACAGTGAAAGCTTTCAGAGCACCAGCATAACCTTGGTCTGCTTCTTGGCTGTGGATGTGATGTGGCCAGACACCTTTCCTTCCCTCCCATGATAAACTATGTCTCCTTTAAGTTGCTTTTGTTGACCACAGCAGTGAGAAAAGCTAACTTTAACAGTATAGTACCCTTGGGCTAATGCCATGCCTTCACTTCTTATTTCTTAGCTGGTCATTATTCTATTTTTTGTGAGTGGATGAATTTAAACTTAAAACAAAACAAAAGACCTTTAGTTTCCATATATAAAGGGAACCATGCCTTATCTGTCCTTTCTCTGGCTTATTTCACTTAGCTCATTGTCCTCTAGTCTTATCCATGGTGTTAGGAAATGATAGGATTTCCTTTGTTAAGGTAGACTAGCACTCTACCGTGTAGTTATATCACAATGGCTTTATTCACCCATTAATGTTTCTACTTCTCGTCTACTTGAACATTGTTTTGAAGAAACAAAACCCTTGCACACTCTGGTGGGAATAATAGTACAACTATAGAGAAAAAAAGAATGGAGATGCCTTCAGAACCAGGATCCAACAGAGCTCTTTGCATGGGGGGCGGGAGTGGATTTGGGAGACACAGGCTTTGCTCTGCAGGGGCACAGTGGGATGGAACCCAACAAAAATTAAGGTAGAAAAACCAACAAAGAAGTGAAGGTCAGTGGAGCATATTGGCTCTCTCGGGAGGAGAGGCAGGGAGTGTCTTCATTCTAGTGAGCTGTGAATAAAACCTTTTCCTCCTTCATACCTCTGGGTATTTCCTGAGCCAAAGCTAGATCAAGGCTAAGCACAGCTTCTCTGGCATATTTCTTCGTGCCTGCAAGCCTGCCAGGCCCTCTCTTCCACTCCCCTCCCCTCCCCTCCCCTCCCCTCCCCTCCCCACCCCTCCCCACCCCTCCCCACCTCTTCCCAGTACTCCTTTCCCCTTCCCCCTCTCCTACCCTGCCCTGCCCTCATTTCCCATCTGCACCCCTTCCCTTCTTTCCTCTCCTCTTCCTGTCTCTCCTCCATTCTCTTCCCTTTCATTCTCTCTCTCTCTGTATGTACTTGTGTATGTTCCCACATGTGTGCATGCTAGATATTAGACCAGGGCCTTGCATATTTCTGGGCGATTTTACTCTTGTCTCGTAGAGTTCCTGAGTTGTTTTGTTTCACTTCTGAGAATTTTTATTTTGCATATATATGGATGTTTCACCTTCACACAGATCTGTGCACCTCTGTGCTTAGTGCTTTGAGGCTAGCTTGGGAGTGGGGTGCATTAGATTCTCCAGTAACTGGAGGTACAGAAGGTTGTGATTCCCCATATGGATGCTGGGAACTGAATCCAGGCCCTGTGGAAGAGCTTTCCTCTTGAGCCATCACTCCAGCCCATTCTTATTTGTTGTAAAGGGCACCCTGGGAGTTTCTGCTTCACATCTCCTTCAAGTCTTGGATGGGCCTTCAGGGCCCTTACCACATGCTGGCACAGAGTATATGGTGAAGGATGAGAGAAGCTGAAATGTACAGGCTGCAGTGGCCCTGAGGTGTGATTCCAGGTCAAGGAATTACCACCTGGACCTAGGATTCTGCATTAGAGATGACAAGGAAAAAAGCCAGGAAGTCTGATGTTAAACTCCAGCGGATGCCCTTCATCTAGGAGCCTCCTGGCTTTGAGAAGGACAATTCTGAAAGAGTGACTGTAACTTCCCCTAATTGGTGATCCGATCCATGATAGAGTGATGGCCTTTCCTTCTCCTCCCCTTCTCTCCTGCTCAGTGTTAGGTTTCCGAGTCCCTCATTTCTGTACTTCCACAGGGAGGATCCTGAATGCAGAATACACCTTGGTGTAAAGTACCTGCAATGGTTTGAATACAGTTTGCCTCCATCCAAACCCATGGGATGTCATGGTATTGAGAGGGAGCAGGATCTTTGAGATGCATTTGATCCTGGGATAACACCCTCATAGAGAGATTGGTGCTTTGGCTTTGTAGGAACTGGTTATCATAAGAGCAGCTTTGCGGCTAAAGGGACCAGGGCCAGTTGTTTTTTTCCCAGGGTCCAGTTAAGACCTCCATATTTCCCCACCATCCAATGTTGACTCATGTTAGGCTTCAACCAGAACCTCAGGAAGTATGTCCAGTCTGGTAGCCAATCAGGGTCCTACCCAGCTACAAGCAGGATCTGTTCTTGCTATTTTTAGTCAGACAGACCCCTGACACAGCAACCACAGTTGCTGACCAGATGTCATGAACCAATCATAAAATGATTCCTGTACCAATAAAAGTCTATCCCCAATCACTTCAAAGTACAATTAACCATAGCTGGAATTCTCCTAAGAAGGCTTAAAAGGGGCTGCCTTACCCTGCCCTGGGGTTGTAGCCTTTTGGGGTGGGCATCAGCATGCCTGTTTTTCTTGAGAATAAAGTTGCTTTCTGCAATTGCACATTGATTGTCTTCTGCTCATTTAGAGTGATCTAACACCCTACACAGTAAAGCAAAGTGGTACCTTATATCTCCTTGCTCCTAAGTCACATTAGGAAGTAGCACGAAGCCCTCATCAGGTGTGGGTATCCTGTCTTGGACCCCCAGAACCACTGATCTAAACAAACTCTTTTCTTTTATGAAGTACCCAGGCCCAAGGGTTCTGTATTAGAACTAGAAAACAGGCCATGCGAGTGCCCTCTTTTTCTTGTGTACCCTGTCTTAGGGTTTCAGTTGCTATGACGAAACACCGTGACTGAAAGCAAGTGATCGAGAAATGGGTTTGTTTCATCTGATACTTCTAGGTCATGGTCCATCACTGAGGGAGTCAGGACAGGAACTTGACCAGGCCATACTAACGAGAGGCCATGGAATAGTTCTGTTTACTGGATTGCTCTCCACAGCTGTCTCAGCCTGCTCTTTTGCATAACCAGAGATTATCTGCCTATGGGTGGTACAGCCCACAGTGGATTGGGCCTGCTCATATCAACCATTAGTCAAGAAAATATCCCACAGGCTTGCCTACAGGTGGCTCTTAGGGAGGCATTTTCTCAGTTGAATTTGTCTTCTCTCAGGTGTGAAGTAGATTTAAAAATTAGCCATCCCACATACCAAGGCTACACTTGAGCTAGTGCTGGCCCAAGAAACTTAGCTGTTGATTCTTTTGGAACTGGTTCTGATGACAGGCCACTCAGTCTACAGATTATGTTGGAATGATAGGAAGTGGTTTGCTGGCTTTTAAGCCAAAATCAGAAAGGAGAATTTCCATGTCCTGAATTGTGCCTGTGGATTCTTTGAACCTCACAGTTTGGGAGGAGATGGTGGCTGAAAGAAAGGGGCACACAAGTAAAGGTGACATCTCTGCATAGGAGGGAAAGAGTTGTGTGGTGGTGGTATGGAAGCACAAAGCATAAGAAACTGGAACAATGGGGCACTGCTGGCTTCTATGTGTTCTTCATTCTTTTGGAATTTTCACCGCTGAATAGCAACTTGCAGCCAACAAATAACGGGCCATCTAACAAGCTGGATTTAACTACCAAGGACAATATTTGAAACTTTTCTGGAGAGGATTGTTTTTCTTAATAATAACAGAAATGATTTGTCAATAATAAGAACACATTCAGCTTTACTTCTAAGTTCTTTTTTGGTGACACCCAAATCTTTTATTTTTTTAACATAGT
The DNA here is from genome assembly GCA_033318265.1 of Phyllotis vaccarum. Taxonomy (NCBI): domain Eukaryota; kingdom Metazoa; phylum Chordata; class Mammalia; order Rodentia; family Cricetidae; genus Phyllotis; species Phyllotis vaccarum. Next base: position 41,243,465 of record JARWLC010000011.1, on the reverse strand, counting down.
ATGGTGGTCTGAAAGAAAATGGCCCCCAAAGGGAGTAGCCCTGTCAGGAGGTGTGGCCTTGTTAGAGAAAGTGTGTCACTGTGGGGGTGGGTTTTGGGGTCTCTTTTCTTAAGCTTCCCTCAGAGTGATAGTCAGTTGACTTTCTGTTGCCTCTGAGTCAAGATGTAGGACTCTCAGCTACACCTCCAGTAACACATCTGCCTGTATGCTGCCATGCTCCTCATCCTGATGGTAATGGACTGAACCTCTGAAACTGTAAGCAAGCTACCTCAATTAAATGTTTTTATTTAAAAGAGCTTCCATGATCATGGTGTCTCTTTATAGCAATTTAAAAATCCCTAACTAAGACAGAAAAGGTCTTACATATCTCAGGATGTTCTTGAATTCACTTTGTGGCTAAGAGTGACCGTGGACTCCTGATCCCATGTGCTGGGGTTTGGGGTATGTGCTACCAACCTGACTTACATCATTCCAGGGATCCATCCTAGGCCTTCATATATGCAAGGTATGCATGCCATCAGATGAGGTATATTCCCAGCTAATACCCAGAGTTTTTTTCTGATCCCATTGGCTGTGTGTAGGGTCAAGTGCTCTGGGAATACTTATTGTCTTCCTTTGTGAAACCACAGTCCTACTTTAGAATGCCCAGATGTATAGCAACAGCGGTTACTTTTCCTCTATATAAATTATTTTCATTTTGGCTTAGTATCTTTCCCTACACATGTAACCAGACTTCTGACCCCCTTAGAAAACTGCACTATGTAGAGAAATCAAATGTTATTGGCTACTCAAAAACATTTATTTGGACTTGCAACGATCATTACAAAATTACCAAATAAGATTTCTCCAGGGTTGAATCACTTATGGCCTTCTATTATACCTCTCAAGTGATTTAGAGACAAGTTCACCATTAATCTTCCTTTTAGATACCACGCTGGCTTTAAACTAGGAATGCTTTCAACAAATGAGTTATATCATTGACTTCAGGCCAAATTATTTCCCTTCTGAGTAAAGGATATGGCAAGTAGGGGTGGTTATGGAGCTGAGAAAAGATGACAGTAATACCCCAGTGAGGTAAGGTTTTGATATGAAGCAATGACCTGATTTCTAACAGAAAACTTCCTATCATGCCCTGGGCATGTGGGCAAGTGTGTGGTCTGGGGACTTCTCAGTTGTTGGGTTTTCACAAAGTCATTTTAATCAAAAACACATGGAGCTTGAGATTTTCTTAAATTATACACATCTACTTGGGCTCTTGACATGGCAAGCAGAGGTCAGAAAAAGTGCTGTATTTCTTGGTAAGGTTGCATAGGCAGCAGCAGTTCCTAGATGTCTACATCCTGGTCTCCAGAGACTGTGACTATGCAACGTGGTCAAAGGGACTTGGCAGATGTAATTTAATTAGAACGTTGAGACCGAGAGATGATTGTGGGTTGCAACTAGGAGATGAGGGGGGGAGGATGGGAAAAGAAAGAGGAGAGGGGTCTTGTGGAGATGGAAGCAGAGCGGGGAATTGTGGCTGCAAGCCAGGAAATGCAACATTGAGAGGGGCTAGAAAGATACTTCCCTAAGCTTCCAGGGGCAGGCAAACAGCTCAATCAATGCTTTGGATTTAGATTTGTGGCATCTATACTTCAAGAGAACTATCAATGCTATGAATTACCTGTTCTGTGTCAACTTGTTACAGCAGCAGTTTGAAGCAAATACAGTGTCATCACATTAAGAGAGGAGGACCCAGGTGGCCAGTCTGAGATGTGACTATAAGTGGTAGTTTCTTTTCATTTTTGCTTCCCTAAAATAGGGTACTTTAGACCCATGATAGAAACATATTCTAGGCTTTGAGAAAATATTAGGGTTTGAACTGGGCTGAGGCGTGGAGATATTTTCAAATATAATAAAAACAGTCAGAGTTATCAGAGGGACCTACCCACAGTCAGCCGAGGATCAGACAGACAATGGTAACTCACACCTTTAATCCCAGCATAGGGAATATTCAGGGAGTGGTGACCTACCCCCTTAATCCAATCTGAGTTTGAGGTCATCTTAGTTTACAGAAGGAGTTTCAGGCTCCCAGGCAGGCAGTGGTGGTGCCACACCTTAACTGAGCAAAGAAAGTATTTAGAGCAGGCATAGAAAGACAGAGCAGGCTGAAGAAGGTTTTAAAAAAGCCTGTTGAGAGAGAACACAAAGATGTTCAAATTCAAACAGAGGAATTTGAAGAACCAATTTCAGCAAGGTTATCTAAAACTAGACAAAACCAGGAAACATTAATATACCCAGTAACCTTTAAAAAAATGAAGAATGACAAAGATGATACAGAAGCTAGTTGGGCTCCAGTACAAATGCTAGAATTAAGGAGAGTAAAAAGAAGCAATAAGTAACATATGGGATGCATTCACCATTTGCAAAACAAATGTTGAACAGCTAGTCATGCCATAACCAGGTCACCCCTAAAGATTGGTTAATATGGTTACAGCTGTGTTAGAGGCAGAGTAACTTACACAGTGGAAAACATGGTGGAGGGAGGAGGCTAAAACAATAGAACGAAGAAGCAGGGCCAGAGGCATAGAAGTCTCCCAAGACCAACTTCTTGGGGAGGGAGTTATGCTGATATTGAAAAGCAGTCTTCATACAATGAACATACTATGGATTTGTGTTGCATAGCAGCTTTAAATGTTTGGAACTGAATCATTCACAAAAGTAATTCAAAGCTCCGAAGAAACTTTTACAGACTTTTTGCATAGATTAACTGCAGCAGTAAACAGATTAGTGCTGGACTCAGAAGCCAGGCGAATAATAATTGAATCACTGGCTTTTGAGAATGCTAATACACAATGTGGAAAACTAATTAGACCCTTAAAAGCAAGGTCAGCACCCTTGGAGGATTGGATTTGTGAGACAATTAATCTAGAGTCTTATGACAGTGATGATAACTGGGTAGGAGAGCTTATTTCTAGAGGTATAAGGAAAAGTCAAAATGTTAAATGTGACAATTGTGGAAGGCAAGGTCACATAAAAAGAGATTGTAAACAAGGCTTTTGTTAGGAATAATCTCAAGAGAACGCCCCTCCCTTCTGGAGTATGCAGAAGGTGTGGAAAAGGAAGACATTGGACTAATGAGTGCAAATCAGCAAGGGACAGACAAAGTAACTTTCTGCCCCTGGGAAACACTCCAAAGGGGGATTTCAAAAGCCCCCATATTAGGTAACTTTCTGCCCTTGGGAAATGCCCCAAGGGAGTTTTCAAAAGCCCCCATATCAAATCCAATCCAATCTTACCCTGCCATTGTGGAGGAAACAACTTCCCAGAACAATTAAAACAATTAAAACCCATTTTAAAAAGACACACTACACTGAATGATAGAAAATATACAGAAAAAAGAAAAAAATCAGGAAAAATTATGAAGCAAGTATTTTGGCAAGCTTCTATCAATAAACAAAGACCAAAATTAAAAGTACAAATAAATGATGTTATTATTGAAGGCTTATTGGACACAGGTGTGGATATGTCAATAATTTCACCAGAGTCATGGCATCCAAGTTGGCCCCTTCAGGAGGTATATGTTCAGTTTTGGGGTATTGGGTCAATATCCTAGATAAAACAGGGTGCAAGATGGTTTGAGTGTATACGACCAGAAGGACAGAGAGGAATAATAAAGCCATATGTGGCTGACATTGCTATAAATTTATGGGGACGAGATTTACTACAACAATGAAACACCTAGATTAATATTCCTCTAAACACAGTAATAAGCCAAAAACTAGCACATGGTTCTGAAAAAAACATTAGAAGGTATTATGAGAAACAGTCACAGACCATTCATGTTATAGAGAAACAAGGCAAAATAGCTACTGATCTTCAAAAACACCCACAGCACTACCTCTAAAATGGCTAACAGAGAAACCTATATGGGTTCATCAATGGCCTCTAACAAAAGAAAAATTTCAGGCCTTAGAGCAGCTGGTATAGAAGCAGTTAAATGCTTAGCATATAGAAGAATCAACCAGCCCTTGGAATTCTTCTGTATTTGTTATTAAAAAGAAATCTGGAAACTGTAGAATGGTAACAGACCTAAGAGCGATAAACAAGGTGATCCAGTCAATGGGCTCTCTACAGTCTGGGATTCCTTTGCCTTCTCTGTTACTTAAAGAATGACCTATTATAGTTATTGATTTTAAAGACTTTCTTTACAATACCTTTACAAGAACAAGACAAAGAAAAATTTGCCTTTTCAGTGCCCACTTATAATAATTTTCAGCCTATAAAGAGATACCAGTGGAGGGTCCTCCCTCAAGAAATGCTGAATGTTCCCACTCTGTGCCAGTATTTTGTACAAAAGCCAGTAGAACAAGTATGTAACAAATTTCCACAATCTATAGTTTATCATTATATGGATGACATCTTGTTGGCTGATTCAAATATTGATACCTTAGAAAAACATTTTTGAAGAAGTGAAAAAATTTTTGCTTGCTTGGGGATTACAAATTGCCCCAGAAAAAAATACAAAGAGGGGATTCCATTAATTATTTAGGCTACAAAATAGGCCAACAAAAAATCAGACCCCAAAAGGTACAAATCAGGAGAGACAGATTGAAGACAATGATTTTCAAAGACTACTTAGGAGACATTGCCAATTTATGACCCACTATTCGAATTAAAAATGATGAACTGGATAATTTGTTCAAAACCTTAAATGGTAACAAGGACTTAAGTAGTCTGAGAGAATTGTCACCTGAAGCTGAGAAAGAATTGGCTTTGGTGGAAAAGAAATTACAGGATGCACGTGTGGATCATGTGGATCCAGACCTTAATTGCATTCTAGTTATCTTGCCCTCTAAGCATCCTCCTACAGGAATTTTAATACAAAGGAAAATGTTATATTGGAATGGATATTTCTTCTGCATAAACCAAGTAAGAAATTAAAGACATATATGGAAAAGATTTCTAAACTTAATTTTTAAAGGAAAATAAAGACTTCGTCAATTGTCAGGAATGGACCCAGCAGAAATTGTTGTACCTTTAACTAATGAAGAAATTGACCAATTATGGATAGAAAGTGAACCTTGGCAAAGAGCCTGCAGTAATTTTTTGGGAGATACTAACAACAAATATCCTTAGAGCAAAAGAATTGAATTTCTAAAGAAAACTAATTGGATTTTTCTTTGTATTGTACGAGATAAACCAATTTCTTGAGCCCCCACATTTTATACCGAGGCCAACAAATCAGGAAAGGCAGGTTACAAATCAGAACACATAAGTAAAGTGGCTCAAAGCCATTATAATTCTGTCCAAAAGTCAAAATTATATGCTATCGTGATGGTATTAATGGATTTTACTGAACCTCTTAACACAGTCACTGACTCTCAGTATGCAGAAAGAGTTGTTCTACACATTGAAATGGCTGATTTTTATTAATGATGAGACAGAACTAACTTCATTATTGACTCTTTTGCAAGAAATAATCAGGACTAGAAATCATCCCTTTTATATAACCGATCCCATATGGATCTGCTAGTCCTTTAGCATAAGGTAATGGTAAAATTGATAAATTATTGATAGGAAATGTATTGGAGGCCTCAGAATTTCATAAAAAGCATCACATCAATAGCAAAGAATTAAAAAAAAGATGTCTCTCTATCACTTGGCAACAAGCCAAAGAAATTGTAAAATGGTGTCCCACCTGTTCCTTCTGTAACCAAACTCCATTGCCAACAGGAAGTAATCCTAAAGGTATACATAGAAATGAAATCTGGCAGATGGATGTATTTCATTTTATAGAATTTGAAAAATTAAGATATGTCTATCATACAATAGATATGTTTTCAGTATTTCAATGGGCAACTGTTTTGAGTTTGGAAAAGGCTTATTCTGAAATCACACATTTGCTAAAAGTTATGACCATCATAGGAATACCTGTACAAATTAAGACTGACAATGCTCTGGCATGTGTCTCTAGTAAAATGAAATAATTTTTTGCTTATTATAATGTAAAGCATATTCAGGAATACCACACAATCCTACAGGGCAAGCAGTCAGAGAGAGATCAAATTGAGCTCTAAAGCTAAATAAACAGAAAGGAATAACAAAGACCCCTAGATATACATGAGATAATGATTTATTAACCTTGAATTTTCTCAATGCTAATGAGAAAGGAACAACAGCTGTTGAAAGGTATTGGACTATAGAAAAAACAGCTGAACTAAATCAGCCTGTTTACTTCAAAGATGTACTAACCTCTGAATGGAAGCCAGGATATATCCTACATTGGGGAAGGGGTTTTGCTTTTGTTTCCACAGGTGAAGAAAAGTTATGGATACCATCAAAATTAATAAAGACTCGATTTGAACCAGAGAAACTTCATGAAAATAAGAATTGATAGCTCATCTACCCACACTACAATTCTTTAAGTTGTAAGAAAAAACAAAGGGTTGGGGTTGGTTTTTGTTTTTGTCTTTACAGAAAACTGGGAATACCCATCTTCAAGAAGTGAAAAGACCTTGAACATCTAGACTTCTAAAGCAGAAGGGAGGCTATCCAGAAAAAGTTACAAGCAAAGAATATCGTAACTATTGGTACCAGTATACTCTTTAGGGTTAAAGTTCATTGCTTAGTTTTTTTGTAAGTTGAAGTCCCAGTTTAATTATAATTTAAAGCTGGCTTTAGAGTTGGAGTGTGGCTCTCTCCTTCTCTAAACTCAAGCATACTTGTTAAAGGAAAATAAAAGATCTCTGTATCATATCAGAAGAGCCACCTGATATGGGTCAGAAGAATAACAAAAAATAAGGTACTATTCTATTGTTACTAATCCTACGCTGAAAAAAATACTTATATATTTAGCTTCCTGTACATTGTGTTGGGTTTTAGTCTCTTATCAGTTTTCTGCAGTGACTCATGACAATGCTTAATTGCAAATTTGAAGTATCCAAAAGGAAGATGGAACCCCACGATGATGATTTCACATGGACTCTGACAAAGCCACTAGGCTGACAAACACCAACCAAAGATCAGATTTGGACTACAAACAGCTCAGGACAATTTTGAGGCAGCTTCACAGACTGCTATAGCCAGGACTTGAGACAAACCATGCACTTTCCTGTTATGCAGAGACTGGACTGCACAACAAATGACACATCTACTTATTTCAGGACTTGACAATTAACAGAACTTTTCTTCTCAGGATCTACTAATGAGGCTGTTGCCCCTAGACAGTAGGAAGTAAACTTAAGAACACAGTGCCCACATTCCCAAGAGGTGGGGTGGGTTGTTTTTGGTCATTCAATGGGTTATGGATGATTGTCATTGTTTAGGTTAATTGGTTAAAAATTGTTAATAGTTATGGTCAGAAAAAAGTTAAACAAGAACAATTAGATTCAAGATTTGTGTTAAAAATAGGAAGAAGGAGATACAGATATATAGGATATAAAGATAGACTGTTGAATCTTCTTTTAAAAGGATTTACTAGCTTTAAATATGCTTTCAAGATCAAACAAATATATTTTAGATGAACAGGTCTTCTTCAAACACTTCAGAGATCCATAGAATATGGCATTTAAAATATTTTAAGAACTTAGACTTTTCTGGACTGTGAGACAGATCTGCTCCTGGAAGCACTAATCTACTTTAAGAGAAAAATGAGCATTGAAGAAACTCCATATGGAGTCTACTTTCTTTGTGGCAATGGTTAGCTGAGATGGTCCTTCAGGTTCCTGCTTTTCAGAGAAAACTGTCAGATATTCTTCAGGACACAAGGAGAAGCAACTGAAGAACTATACCAGAATGGGCAGAGTAGATTTCCTGCTTCACTGAAATGAAAAGGGACTCTGGGCCTGTAGGCTGAAGATGGATACCCCAGCTTTATAAAGGAACTTTGGGTGACTGTCCAAGCAGATAGGTGTCATCTCTGTCATTTCTAGATTTTGGAAGTTACTTACACTTCCTATTTACTTGGGTAAATATTATTTCCTTCTTGGGTCTCTGAGGTAGTTGATAATGAGATAGTTATAGTTATATTTTTCTAGTGACAGTTTTAGAAAAGAAACTGTGAAGTTAAAGTGTATAAGTTTAAGAGACATCAAAATAATAGTTTTTAGTTAGTAATACAAGTTAGAAAGAAAGTGAATTAGGTATAATCCTTTGAACTCATCAAAATAGGATAATTAATGAAATATTTTCTTTGAATTGTCAATTGTTAATGGACTGGACATTACTCATTTATTGTTTTATGTATTATATATAATTATTGTACTATTGTATATGGTTTTTCTTATGTTAGCTATAACCTTCTTTTTTTAAATTTGACACAAAAGGGGATATGTGGGGATATTTTCAAATATAATACTGAGGAGTGAAATTTTTCGTGCAAACTTATGTCAGTGAGTTCAGGACAGACAATTCTAAGCAATACAGAGCGATCTGAAGCAGGGGGTCAGATCTTCCCAAAAGAACATTCTGTAAAGATTCTATCAAATGTGGCTGCCCCACCAGTCTCCTATGGCTATAAGGCCAGGCCAACAGAGAAGTTGACTTTTTAACTTACTTGACTAGAATTTAATTTACTTAAATAGAAACAATCTTGAAAAGCCATATATGACGTGTGGTTATTTTGCTGGGCAGTGAATTCCAGGTCAATACTAAGAGAAATCACATGGGCTATTTAGCTTTTCTAATGGCCATATTTAAAGAAGGAAAAGAGAACAAGAAAGATTAATGGAATATGTCTCACCAAGTCACCTAAAATATCAGCATCTTTAGCATGTAATCAATATAAAAATGAGGTATTTATGTTAATTCTATTTTGCACAAAGTTTTTAAAATCTAGTATGTGCTCTACACTTAACAGCATGTCTCACTTTGGACTGGTCAAGATTCAAGGACTTCACAGACCTAGTGGCTGATGGCTACAGCACTGGATGAAGAGGGTCCTGTGAAGTAGTAAGACTGCAACTTCCTCCTTCCTGCCAGGCCTGTTTTCCTTTGCTGTTCAAGTTCCACATGAGAAATACACACCTCTGGGAAGCACAGAATAGAGACTTCAACGTGTTCATCATTTGTCCTGTCTTACCAACCTATTCCTGGATTTCTGTAGAATCTAAACACCACACTCCAGTACTCACTTTCAATTGGTGGAGTTACTAAATTTCCAGGTCAAGAGAGAAGAACCTGGGGGAAAAAAGAAAGGTGTTTGATCTGCAGAAACCTGGGCAGGTCTGGCAATAACATCGGACTGTGATGCATTGAGGAGGCGTTTGTGTCTTGGCCTGGGAAACTCTGGGGCCCTGCATAGAGCAGAGCCCAGGGAATATTTAGTTAGTTAAAATGCAAATACCAGCAGCCTTAGGGCCAGCCTGGGATAGAATGGAGGAAGGGAGCGTTGTCCTTTAAAATTAGCTTCCTAAATGATTATTGCGTGAAAGTGTGTGAGTCACTCAGTTAGATTTATAAAATTTCATAACTGGCTAAGGACTCAAAAGGAAACTAAGCATTGTCTTAGAAAATTAAAATTGCTTCTGGTCCATCATTAATTAGCCTTACTATATTGGGCTCAAACTAAACCAATTGGCCGATGGTAATGGCTGATCCCACAACTGGATCATTTACAGCAGTACTTGAATTTGAGGATGGAGACAAAACAACACTATTCCTTAATGACAAGGGGCTCTCTTTTCACTTTGCTTAACAGAGAGAAGTCTCCTTTGGCTTAGTCATTGCTCACATCCACTCTCTTCATCATGGACATTATTCTTCGGTATGTGTTCTGCAGTTCAAGGGTAAAGTCATTCTACTCATCCAAGGGAGGCTATTGTTTTTGATTCTCTGTGAACTTGAAGCTGTAGTGGCTGCCCAGGACCCCCAAGCTCCTTACAGCCCACAGACAAGAAATAAAACATGAAGAAAGAGTTGAGAGCCAGGCCACAGAAATGCAAATGGCACTCTACCCGCAGGTACAGGAAGGCCTGGGAGAGCTCTGCTGCTCTCTGGGGTGTGTGCAGGCCTGGACCAAAGGCATTTTCCCTGCTACCTGTGAGGAAAAATAGCTTTAGCTTCTAAGCCTCAAGGCCTTTAGAGCCTCACCAAAGGTGCACGTTTCCACTCTGAGGCGATGATCTCCAAGGGATTTTGAGTCATGGCTTGAGAATCTGTCCTTAGCTGCTTCTCATAGCTGCTATGGGCGATATTTTGAATGCCTACTGTAGAAGCAAGGCTTCACACACATCAGCCCACATTTTGCTTTATCATCCAATGGGTTCAATCATATTTTCTCCATTATACAGATGAAGAAATTGAGGCTTGGAAAGTAAGTGGCTTGTCCAAGGTTACATAATTGATTAGTAGTTAAAGCTGTAGTTCTGGCTCCAGACCTTCTAAGTGTCCACCAGGGTAGTGGTTCTCTGGGTGAGGTCCCTAGACCAGCACCATCAGTTTCAGTGGAGAGCTCTGCAAAGGCATTATTGAGTCATTCCTGCACCTGAGATTAGCCTTTCACCTATAGTTCTGTAAGTAACCCCCTAAAACTTATTTGTTCACTAAGATGGACTTTGAGGGTATTCTCTTCTTGGTCTGTCATGGGTTCCCTGTCTGAGGTGAGTACTCATCTGTTGAGACACAGTGTTACACTCAGTGTGCACATTCTCAGACTTCTCTTCATGAGCTTGATGCTTCAGGATGGTCCATCCATCTACATGCAGAGGATGTGATGACTTGTTCAGTGATGAGAGCTGCTGGTTCAACAGAGCCCTCACTCTATCCTAGGGAGCCAGACCGTGATGAGGCAGGGAGCAGGACATTGTCCGGAATCATACTGCTTTTGGTGACATGCTGCCTGCAGTTACAATATGACAATGAGAATGGGGATGGTAGGAGAGTATCCAGTCTTCTAGGTAGGTTCATCTGTGAAAGAGGAATGAAGACATCTTGTCACTTAGGCTGCTGCGATGAGGGTCAGGACTAGAAGCTGGCCTGAAGAGAGGTTGAGAATAAAGGTGGGGACCATGAGAGTGTACCGCCTGCATCAGCAGAGCTTGCAGAAGCAGGTGGTCTCAAATGGTCCCAGAAGCCAGATGAGTAAACATATAGAACAAGGTGACACACTTCATAATTGAGGCTTCAAATGGAGCTGCTTAGTCTCCTGTTGTGGAAACAGTCAGTGACCAAATTCTCCAGGCTTGCATTTGTTAAACAGGTGAATAATGAGGCTTGTGGGTGTGCTGTGTCTCCAGCATGCTTTATGGATGTTGTCAGGTTGTCATCATAGATTAATGCTCTTCAATGTCCTGCCCGGAAGGTGGTTTGGAGTCTTGTCTTCTACTACAGCAGTGCAGGTGGAAAGTATTTTACAGAAAGTACGTAATGGGAATTTTCCAAATGTAGGCAATAAAAAGATTGCATTCTTATTGCTCACTCCCTCTTTTGCAGACCCAGGGAAGCAGTATTGCTGAAACAGAAGTAACGAAGGCACAGGAGAAGCAAATGGATTTAGGTAGAAGTGTTAAGGTGAACTTTGGGTAGGTAGAGACAGTGGAGCATCTTAGAAGTTAATGGTGTTCTAATGATCATCAGGTGCAGATGCTCAGTGAGAACCAGGACAGCAGGAAATGCCTCCAGGATCGAAAGAAAGAAGAAGAAGTACTCATAAGAGAGCACCTAGTATGCTTCCACTTCGGACTTACTTGCATATGTAAAATAAGTAAGCACCATAAGTCCAAGCCCCTAGCTGCTGTCAGGCCTAATATCTGCTCCAAGGGCAATATCATGCTTATATATAACTCTCAGTGGACCTACTAGATATTGAAATTTTTCTAATTATGATGTATTCACCACATTGGACAAACAATTAAAATAGAAAACTTGATTTATGCAGAAGATGAGCCAGAGAGCAATTATTTTCTAGACTGAAGAACTATATAGGGACTTGGGATTTGGCTCAGGGATTCTGGATTTGTGGAGCATGCACAAGGCTCTGGGTTTGATCTGTGTCTGGGCATGGTGACACATGCCTGTAATCCCAGCATTCAGGGGACAGGAGCAGGAGAATAAAAGTAGAGTCATCCTCAGCTGTGGAGTGAGTCTGAGGCCATCTTGAAATACTTGAGAATTCACCTCAAATATATAAAAAAAAACCAACCACTTAAACAAACAGTCTAAAAACAACCAAAAGCCCAAGAATTCTTTACCTTGCAAGAAATGTCACTGTGTAATTTCTTTCAATCCTAAGAGTTTAAAATTATTGAGTTTAATATCCAAACTCGATTCTGTCCTATAGTTTACATAGTGCACAAAGTGACATATGATCACATCTGTTGTATTTTGGAGTAGCTTCCAGCTCTATGTTTTTGATGAAAAGTGTCTTAGACAGGGACAAAGAGCCCATGAACCATCAGTTCTTGTGGGTGAGCGCTATCTCCTGCAGCTCTCTAGGATTCTAACGAGAGAGTGACAGTATTAAGTGCTTTCCGTACCCATTGTGTTGTGCTGTGTCTGTTAGAGATGTCTCAAAGGTCTCACCTGTGTGTTTGCAGACATGCCTAATGCCTTTATAAATCTCATTCTTGTCTCTCCCAGTTTTTAAACTTTAATTTTAGTTGGTTTGGGGGAATAGGTTGGTGCTTTAGTATTTTATTCATTATAGCAAATATCTGATGTAATCCTCTAAAAATGAGAAGATATTTATTCTAGCTCAGGGTTTTAGAGGCTTATGTCCATTATCTGGTGGTTCTATTACTTTGGGCCCGTGAGAACCGAACAGGAACATGTTCAGAGCAAATCCATTTCCTATAGCTAGGAAACCAGAGAAAAAAGAAGATAACCGGGACTCCACACCTCCAATGACCTAAGCTCCTCCCGTTAGACTCCACATCCTAATGATTCTATCATGAAGCAAGAGCACCACCCAAAAGACAGATCCTTTAAAGTAGGGGATCCTCAGAGACATTTAAAGCAAAGTGTTAAAATTGGGTATGACAGACACCATTAAACAGTGAGCTATTTCTAAAGCCAACTATTTACTTGGTGCTATGAGATCAATGCCAATCTTGACCGCTCTAGCTAGAATTCACCGAGGTTTAGCCAGAACCAAATTATCATCAGGAGTGGAGAAACCACATACTCATTGTTTACTTCATGACGTTGGTCTGGGCCTTGGCTCAAACTTCTCTGTTCATTCCCAGCAGAGAAACTCATTGCTATACGGTCCTATATAAACAACATGCGTTATCACACTCCTTTGACTGGTTTTTCCCAGTTTTTTGAGTGGTGTGTGATGTGGAGGAGGCCTCTTCCTACCTCCAAGCTAATTTAGTTACATGGTCGGTACACCCCGTAATTAATCTTGGCTTTATTTAACATGACACTCTCACCATCTTGAGATGGGTTATTCTAAGAAACTCACTGGACAGTATTAACTCCACTGAGAGGAGACGTGGAAAAAGCACACACACACACACACACACACACACACACACACACACACACACACAGAGAGAGAGAGAGAGAGAGAGAGAGAGAGAGAGAGAGAGACAGAGAGAGAGAGAGAGAGAGAGAGAGAGAGAGAGAGAGAGACAGAGAGAGAGAGAGAGAGAGAGAGAGAGAGAGAGAGAGAGAGAGAGAGAGAGAGAGAGAGAGTTAGGCTGTTTAAGAGGGCTCTACATTGTGGTGTGAATTAGGAGTTAAAAAGCTATACTTGGGGGAGATTTTCTGTCAGATGGCTAAGGGGTTACCTTGCTGGGGCTCTCTGAAACCCTACCTCATCTGTTAGACTAAAGCTAGGAAAACCAACAGCAGAAACAACGAAGCATTTTTTCCTCTTATGTTCTCAAAATTTTATACTTCTGGCTGCTAAACAGTTTCAGATGGACATCCTACATTTAAGTTCAGTCTTGATACTAATCAGTTAGTACTGACCCCGTAAGCTAAGGGCTTGATCCCACAAATCTCCCCTTTATTTCAGATGGCAACCGTAGCAGTAAGTAAACTCTCACAGTATTCACACTTTTGCTTTGAAATTGTGGCTGCAAAGAAAGGATTCACCTGAGCTCTTTGTTTTGCTTGATAATTTGCAAAGACAGCTTGCTGTACCCAGGAAAATACGTGCTAGCATTTCTCAGTTGGTTCTGAAAGGTATTCCTGAGGATCCAAGTGAACACACAAGGCAAGTTATGTGGAAAGCTGTACACAGCTTCCATGTCCATTCCAGGCACACTGCCCTCCAGGGACTTGGACCCTTCCTTTAGGGATCACTTCGGAGCTGTTGCCCCTATATGGATACAATAAAGTATTAACTCAGTCCCCTGTACCTTATCAGAAGATAGAAATGGGCAGGGCTGCAGGTTCCTGGCTTGTCATGTGATTTTTGCACTTCTGATCAGCTGCAGAGCCAACCAAGACTGACATCAGTAGGACAAAGATACGCATCGCCCAGCAACATCCAAGGGGCCTAGTAGCTCTGTCTATGACTAACATGAGAACAGAGGGTTTTCCCAGTAGCTCGGTGGCTCAGGAAGTTACAAAGGAGAAGCTGCTAGAGATCAGGGACAGAGAATATGTACTGTAAGACACAGTGTCCCAGAAGCAATAACAAGGCTCCTACACTTCATGAGGCCCACAGAAGCAGTACATTGGTTAATACACGTGACATTCTGGCACAGGTGCCTAGTGCAGTCAATACGCTGTGATAATGCCGACTGCTATCTGTGATGACTTCCTGAAGTAAACAGAGTGCTTTTCAGCTATGGTGGGGATTGGATTAACCTGGCTTAGTTCTGACTACAGGGAATTTTATTTAATTGGCTTGGGATACAATCTATGTGTTGGGATCCTCGCCATTTTGATGGGATATATATAATATAATATGTTATAATATAATATATAACTAGTAATATATATACTAGTTAATACATAGGATAACATTGTCCATTATGATATATAATACCAGTATATACAATGTTATACTATACAGTATAAATACATATTTTATGAGTATATTATGCGTCATATTAATGCTATATGTCATATTGTGTTACTTTTATTACAGTTCTACTGGACAATGTTATGATATATTACTACATCTAACAATGTTATATAATGCATAAAATAATGTATGTGACATGAATAATACATAGCCCCAATCAGTAGAATTTTAATGGATATCATGTGCGTATAATTTTTGAACATGTTTACATTGATTGTATGTGTGTCTACACATGTGTGGGTGTGCAGAGGCCACAGCACACTTGTGGACATCAGAGGGATAAGCTTCAGGAGTCAGTTTTTGCCTTCTACTGTGTGGGTTCCAGGAGCTGAACTCAAGTTATCAGGCTCAACAGCAAGTACCTGTATCCACTGAATTATCTCCCTAACCCTTAATTTTGTTTTTGAGAAGTCACCTTTGAAAAACTACGAGTATTT
This sequence comes from Phyllotis vaccarum, assembly GCA_033318265.1. Taxonomy (NCBI): domain Eukaryota; kingdom Metazoa; phylum Chordata; class Mammalia; order Rodentia; family Cricetidae; genus Phyllotis; species Phyllotis vaccarum. The sequence continues at coordinate 41,228,066 of JARWLC010000011.1, read as the reverse complement.
TTCACAATAAGCTAACATACCTTAATTAATAAAGTATATTGAGATATTTTACTTCTCAGTCTTATGATTTAAATCTTAAATACTCCCCAAAGGCCCATGAATCGAAGGTTTCCAGCCTGTGATGCTATTGGAAGGCAATGGAACTTTTAGAAGATAAAACCAATGGAGGAAAATAGGCCATTGGAGGTGTGTCTTTCAAGGGGATACTGGGACTACAGCCTTTTCTTGTCTTTTGTTTTTTGGTCACCATGAGGTAAGGAGCTTTGCTCCATCGCACACTCTCAGCCCCCAAACAATGAACCCCACCACCATGGACCGCTGCCTCAGAAACTGTGAGCCTCAATCAACGCTTTCTCTTTGCAAGCTGATTATCTCAAGTACTGTGATACAGTAACAGAAAATGACCAACACTCTATGTTCCAAACATTATTTCAGCACTGCTGTGGTTTGAATACGTCTTTCAAGTTTTATGTGCTGGGAATTAAATCTCTGAAGTAGTTTAAAAATGGCATTTGGATGTGGGAGTCTTTGGGAGGCAATTTGGATTGGGTGACATCATATAAGTAGAGCTTTCATAACACAGTCAGCGGTTTTAGAAACCCAGGTTAGCTGCTTCCTCTTTTGTTCCATGTGATGCTTTCTTCTGTGTTCTGATGTAGCAAGAAAGCTCTGGCCAGATGCTGAACAGTGCAAATTGGGTTTTAAGCCTCTAGACTCATGAGTCAAATAAGCCTCCAGGTCATGGCACCACTAAGTTGTATAGCACTCGCATAGCACTTTGTTCCGTTTCAGCTGGGCAAGACCAACAGACGAACTTCAGTTCTTCAAAAACAACCAGGTCTCAGGTTTAATGTTATAGCAACAGAAAATGAAGACAAACATCTATCAATGGTGGTGATGTAATATGCTTCTCTGTCATATTGCCTTTAAGGATTGGGCCTGTACTTTAGAGTTATGGTATACTGCAGCTCAGACTGGTGTAATTTCAGAGGCTCTATAACTACATGCGGCTTATGATCCCTTCACAGCACAGCAATGATCTAACTGAAATATGACTAAAATTAATATATGCTAAGGTAATCATGATGAGTGGCTATGGATTAGAGCAAAACTAAACTACTCAGTGACAGGACGCTCTTCCTGTGTGACAGTCCCTGAGTGTGGTGGGAACTTTTCTAGATTATCTCCTTAAGGTTCTTAATTAGGTATGGTCATTAAGAGAATACTGTCAACCCCACTTTAGTCTTAAATATTGACATTACACACAGTCAGCTTGTCTCAAAGCACTGAAAGCAAATGAATCTGTGTTATCCAAGCTATAGTAGCTTACTCTCTCTATATAAAAGATGCTTTGAGCCTTGTCTCTGTCTCTCTCTAAGCTCAGAGCCAGGATGAAGAGGCTCAGAGGTCTCAGGGAAAGAGGGAAGAGGAACTGGCAATGGATGATCCCCTGATGGTCTATTCAATTTGGATTCAGAACTTCCTACAGATGTTCTTGGAAACAGCTGGTTTGACTGTAGCATTTGGATACACATGAATGTTACATTTATATTGTGCTGTGGTTTGTTCAATGTGCAACAGCCTGCGTCTACATAAAAGATTCATCTACTTTAGTTTAAAAATACCTATTGCCAAAAAAATGTGTGAAATATGGATACAAAGTGAGCACATGGTGATGGAGAAATCACACCAAGAGACTGGCTGGTCAAAGGCTATCATGTCTTCAATTTGTTAAACACAGTTTCTGCCAAGTGCCATGAAATGAGATAGGGTAAAATGAGGTGTGTCTGTGTTCATTTCCACACACCACTGAATATGAACTAGACTACGTTTCTTTTTTAATTCTCATACATTTCTGTATGGCAGGAGAATTTGTCCCCACCCTCCACCCCCTATGCATGAACAACGGGCAATCCTTTGGTTCAAGGGTTGCCACTCAGTTTTTTACTCCAAAGTGCCTCTTGCCTTAGTTGCTGAGGTACAGCAGAGGTGAAGAACGCTACATTTTATTCATTCATTTTTGCACAACCTGACCCATTTGGTAGCTTTTTCTGGCTTGGAGATCAGCCACAGGGATCCAGTTTGCAGAAGAGTGTGTGGTAAGCACCACTGATCATTTGACTTGCAGATGGCAGCACGCTGTGTCACCCATGGTGGATTACAAGTTTTCCTCCCTCTCTGCTAAGAAGAACTGCAAAGCCCCTGGAACTCTTTCTCATGCCTGACACAGAAACAGCAGCTTCTGCTTGGGTTTGAGGACTCTGGTTCTCCCGGGTGTCATTTTCTGTTTCCTGCCCTTTCTGCAGTAGGTTAAAAAACACCATGACCCAAGAGGCCTCTGAATTTTAAGCTCTCACTTTTCTGGCTTATTTAATTTTCATAATAATTTACTCAGCATTTGGACATCCCTTATTTGGTTGTTTTATACTAAATAAAACTTCCTGGCAATTCCCCAAATGTGAGCCCCTCTGCCTGCCTCTGTGGTTATTGTCCCCATAGCAATAAGGAAAGTAAATGACTGTGGCTGCCTGCCCAGCATTCAGATAAGACCAAGGCAAGCTTTCTGAGCTGCTAAACAGATCGAGACTCCTTAAACTGTTTGAGGGAACAGTATTTCTCCTGTTTTATTAATTCCATTAAAACCATACACAGGATAAATAGTAAGGCCTTCTTGATTGGAGGGCCAAGACGATTTCCTCCATGTGAGGATTTGATGAGCCTTCTGTGTCTAGTAATGCAGAACAACCTTTATGCACTCTCATGTGATGCGACCTGGTGTCCTCTCATATATATATATATGGTCTGTCATCTGCCTGCCCACACCAAAGACAGCAGCACAAGTGTTCACTATCTCCTTACTGTGATACAGCTCTATCTGCCATGCCCACAGAGACAAGAAGTGGCAATATTCATGCCTTCAAGGAGTCCAGTCTCATCACACACACACACACACACACACACCTGAAGCTGAGATATGGGCTATAGCAGAAGTAGAAATATGAATTGTTGCCAATCACAAAACATTCAGTAATTTTTCCTATCCAACTGCACCCCCGTAATGGTTAATCAGCATCTCTGCCATCTGCTCCCCCATAAAATTTCCTGGCTCTGGCAATGACTGAAGCAATACATCTGATTGGGTTTGGAGGAAGGATTATTGGGTTAAATCTGTACTGAAGACAAATAGGAACAGCTGTTACAGGACAAAGGGACCACCCCAACAAATCACCCATGGACACACAGACTGTGATCAGAAAGCGGTCACTTTTCACTGAGAGGCTAAAGGTACCTATGGGGGATGAGACAGGATGTAACTAAAGTAGGTAGGATGGTGAAGGTTATGATGCACATTGCTAATTACAGAGTATAAACTTTGGAATCACTCATGTTTCTACCAACAGATGAATGGATAAAGAGAATATGATCCATACACAAAGGAATATTACTCAAACATAAATACATATAGCTAAATACCTTGTAATAGGATTCAGATAATTTTAGGGCAGCTAAGATAACTGAAATGCAACATATCATATAGTGAACCCAAAGATAGAAATAACGCAGGTATATCAATAGACACAGAAAAGGCTTTTTGACAAAATCCAACATCCTTTCATGATAAAAGTCCTGGAAAAACTTGGAACAGATGGGGCCTATTTCAAAGCAAGAAAGGCTACATATGACACACCAACAGTCAACATTATAAATCAGAAAACCTCGAAGCATTTTTATTAAAATCAGGCATAAGATTTAGGTACTCACTTTCACACTTTTACAATATAACATCAGGAGTGTTGGCTAGAGAAACAACACAAGAGGCACTAATAAAATAAACAGTTAGAAAGGACAGGAGTCACTGCTGTGGGATGATCCTTCTATATGCTGTAGATATGTATGACTATCATTGGTTAACAATAAAGCTGTTTGGCCAATGGCAAGTCAGGATAATCATTGTTAGGTGGAACAATCAAACTGAAGGTTTGAACGAAGAAAGGCAGAGTTGAGGGAGATGTGAGTGAGCACCCAAAAAGCAAAATGTTGGAGGACTGGTAAAGCTATGGGCGTGTGGCAACATAAAGATTAATAGAAATGGGCTCATTTAAATGTAAGAGCTAGTTAGAAATGAGCCTAGGAAATTGGCCAAGCATTCTGTAATCAATATAAGCTTTTGAGTGTTTGTTTGGGATTGGGCAGCCAGAACAGAAAACTCCACCTACGTTTATAGTCAAACTATCTTTATTTGCAGATGAGATGATTCTACTCATGAAATCTCAAAGACTCTACCAGAAAGCTCTTAACACAGTAAAGTGTCAAGATATAAAATTATCGTACAAAAAGCTGCTGCCATCCTGTCTACCAAGGCCAAACATGCTGAAGGAGAAACGATGGAAGCATATTCCCATTTACAATAGCCATCATGGATGTGAAATATCTGAGAATAAACCCAGTGAAGGAAGCAATGACCTCTGTAACGAAGACTTCAACACATCCAAAAGGGGCCCAGTTCTTGAGAGAGATTGAGAAAGACACTGAAAGATAGAAAAGCTTCTCTTGCTTGTGTGTTTGGAGAATCAATATGGTGAAAATGCCATCTCATTAGAGACAGTCTAAAGACTCAATTACGTCTCCATCAAAATGCCAACATCATTTTTTTCCCAGACCCTGAAAAAAAAATTTAAAAATTCATTTAGAAATGTAAAATTCTTAGATAGCCAAGGCAATCTTGAGCAAAGAGCAATGCTGGAAAAAACCCAATTAAAAAATGGGGCACAGTACTTAACTAAGAATTCTCAGAAGACAAAACACAAATGGCCGAGAAACACTTAAAAGAAATGCTCAATATCCCTAGTCAGCAAGGAAATGTAAATCAAAACTACTTTGAGATTTTATCTCACGTCAGTCAGAATGGCCAAGGTCAATAAAATAAATGACAGCTCATGCTGGTGAGGATGTGGGAAAGGAAAAAACTCATCCATTGCTGGCAGAGTGCCAAACTTGGACAAACACTATGAAAATCAGTGTGACAGTTCCTCTGGAAGCTGGAAATATATCTACCTCAAGAGCCAGCTATACCATGCTTATGCATATACACAAAGGACTCTAAATACAACTACAGAGACACTTGTTCCTTCCATGTTCATTGCTGCCCTATTCATAATAGCCAGAAACTGGAAACAGCCTAGATGTCTATCAACAGATGAATGGAGAATGGAAATGTGATACATTTACACAATGGAATACTATTTAGCTGTTAAAAATAAAACAATGAAATTAGTAGATAAATAAATGCTGGGTGAGGTAACCCAGACCCCCAAAAGACAAATATTGTATGTATTTTCTCATATGTAGATGTTAGCTGTTAAATCTTTGATAAGCAAACTACAATTTGTATAATCAAAGAGAATAGTTGTAGCATAAGAGACTGGGGGTGGGGATTTCCCTAGGAATGGGAGACAGGGGAAGACTGGAACAAGAGAATTAAATGGCGAAGGGCAGGAGGAAAGAGGGACTGAGAGAGGAAATATAGAGAGGGACAACCAACACTAAGGGGTGCTTGAGGAGTCATACGGAAACCTACTATTGTAGAAGCTTTTAAAAATATATACCCATATCAAAGAAATCTAAGTGGAGTCACCAAGTAATGGGGGAGACAAAGACCCAGCTAGAACTCTTTTGCTTCCTGTACCTCTAATTGAGTTTTTGGCAAAAGGGGATCCATGGAAACCTCCCCCCCCCAATAATCTAGGCTATTGCCAAGGCTATTGGCTACTCTCCACTGATAGCAGGGTCCTATTGGTGAAGACAGCACTTACATACCTCATTGAGCATGGAGAAGTCAAGCTGATGCCTAACTGGAGCCTTCATCCCTACTGACTAGTGTTCATGGTACTGAAAGACACTCTGCATGCAGCCAAAGGAGAAAGGTAAACACCAGCTCAGCTACAAACCCTGAAATCTACAATGTTAACCTTTCTGCAAGATACCATGGTGCAATAGTAGCACAATGTAGGAGTAACCAAGGCCACTCAATGCAGTGGACCCCATTTGGATGGAACCCTGACACTGCTCAGGTGGCCAAGAGCCTGAGACTAAACAGGCCATAGGCAGAGGGGGCTAAACAAATACCATTGTTATGCTAAAGAACAGAGCAATAAAAATCCCTCCTAACAACATTCTGCTACACCCACAGATCAGAGACTTGCTCAGACATCATCCGAGAAGTTTCCACTTGCAATAAATAGGAACCGATACAGAGCCCCACAACCGGGGACAATGTGTGGAGACCGAGAGACTTTGGAACATCTATTCCTAGATGGGATGTCTTTATCAAACCACTTCCCTTAGGGCTCCGGGAGCTGTGTGGAAAGCCGTAAAAGCTAGAAAAGATGGAGGATGCTAAGGAAAGAGCATCTTCCAGACACAGCAGGACTGACAGAAACATCTTAGGGCCTAGAAGCAGAAAGCAAGGGAAAAGAAGAGGTGGGGACGGGCGGGTGGGCTTGCCTGTGCTCCTGAGGGCCATGCATAACAGAGGGTCAAAACTTAGTAAACCGGAAGAAAGGGAGCCTATCCAATGTGGTTTCTGCTTCTGTACTTGGAATGTAGTACCTGATTCCGCTGCCCTCCGGGAACAACAGTGACTTTTAGCAAGCCTTGTTCTGTTTTTTTTCTGTGTTGCTGCTGTATGGGTGGAGATTATTAGAGGCAACCTGGGAATACTCTGACCTCTTGTGGGTTTTTTTTTTTTTTTTTTTTTTTTTTTTTTTTTTTTTTTGGAAACTATTGGCCCTTTCTGCTGCCAATCTTTCGAGTATGATGCTGTTAGATGTGTAGGAAAAGCCTTGATTAGAACCATCTTCTATGCACCTTTCATTTCAATGCTCCCAACATCTGTCTGAGGGAGGCCCTACACACACAATTGCCTGGTATTTATATGCAACGGTGCTGATGAGTGGGGCGCGGGTTATCCAAAGGTGATCTGGAAGAGCAAGGGCTCTGTCCACCAGGACCATAGTGTCAGGTGCAAGCAGTCAACAAGGCAGGTGGCTTACCTCCTTTTCTTCTCCCACAGAAGGAGAACTTGGGCAGGTCCTCCTCACAGATGGGATAGGAGTAGTTCAGAATAGAAGAGCCTCTCGAGATAAGGGCTATGTCCAGGAACAGCTTTCTGATGTCCTCCCCTACAGAGAAGCACAACTTCAGCGCTGTGTGTCTCCCCTGCAAGATCACTCAAAGCTCTCAACAGCACTGTCTAGATGACCTTCACAGTCTCAGCCAGATGCATGTGTGGGGGGGGAAGGGCATGGTCTCTTCTTGTCAGAGCAGCATTTCCAGTTTAAGCTTTACCTGTTCTGGGTAAGGTAGATTGTTGGTTCTCCCCCTCCTGCTCTGATGCTCAGTGCTGCATCTGTCAATGGAATGTCTAGAGCACCTTAATTCTATAACGTTATTTATCCCCCGTGATGGTAGCAGGGTAGGACTGAGTCTGCATATTCCCTCTGTTGGTGCTTGACGGATACTGTACATGGCTTCCTAGAGAATTTCAGCGAGCTCTGCTGTCAGCTTCCATCTCTGTCTGGCCCCTTCCCACTCCTGTCTTTTGTGTTTCAACCATTTTCTCCCCTTTTGGTTTCCCTGCCCATAACATTTCTCTATGTGCTGTGAGACCAGACATTGTTCAGAGTTCTAGAAAGACCCAGTCACGTGAGAGCTCTTGGTCTTTGAGAATGATTCCAGATGCTTGTTTACTGAATGCTTCTGCTCTCTACATACTAGTGTACTATAATGGTATGGCCAACCAAGCAACGACCAGGGAGTGTGTGGTCTCACAGCCACAGTGGGAAGAAAGATTTGCCCCCTACTTTTTTTTTTTTTTTGACAAATTGTAAGAACTTCTGTTATTGTTTGGGATGCAAAATAATATAACATTATGCTGAATGGGCTTTGTTTGTGGCAAAAGTAATATACAAACCTCTTGTCTGTGTAACCACAAGACAATCACTTCCTTTTTTGCTGCTTATGGTGACCAGGGGCTGACAGGATTGAAATGAGCATCTGGAGTCTCTTTAATACAGAAGCACAACATCCTGTGACCACAAGGGAGTAACTAGGGATGGGATGTGAGTGGGATGGAGGTGGGATAGAGATGCAGCCTGCTGTGCTAGTCATTGTGAGTCATTGTGTGCACAGAGGAGGAGGCTCTGCTGTGCCTATGTAGAGGTAATCGAGTCTACTTACTCAGAATGATGCCAAATCTAATGTTGAGGTATGGCTGGATCTGCTTGGAACATTGGTCAATGGAAAGACCGAAATCCTGTAGGGGATCTGCAAAAGAGACACCGAGAGATTAGTCACGAGTCTATTGCAAACTCATCTGAGAAGCTGCAGTAATGATTTTTACAGGACTCACTGAAGTGCCCCACGCTTAAAAATGCCTGGAACATTTGAGCAGTCCCTCCTAGCCTGCCCACAGTCACTGTTACATTCACTCTGATGACATGCCTCACTCCATAGATGACAACTTTATTACTTACATTTTCTTCATTATTACTTAAATTCTTTTAGTCCCCAACATTTATCTTGCTGTCAGAAGGAAATGTATGTAGATACTTAGCTAATATTTACCTTTTCAGTTCTGTTTTATCTCATGATATCCTATTCCATTCAATGGAACTCTTTCCCCCAACATTCTGCTCTGTGCAAGGCATTAAGTCAGGGGATAAAGATAATGTATTGTACATGTAATTTTTGCTTACAAACAGTTCCTTATGGATTAGAATAAAGAGCAAAAAACTCTTCTGCCCTCTACTCCAAGCCATCCTGATTTTATTTTGTGGACTTGAGGCCAGGTGGCAACACAGGAACACACCCACAGAGACACGTACACCACATACACACACACACACACACACACACACACACACACACACACACATACACAGTCACACACATACAGAAACACATAGTCAGACACACACACAGTCACACACAGACACCCACAGTCACACATAGCACATGCACACAGACACACAGACACAGACAGACAGACAGACAGATACACAGACAGACACACAGACACACACACAGCCCAAATCTCCAGCCCTCTAATTTACTTGTATACTTTCTCTCATTTCAAAAGCTTCTTACTAATTCTCGCCTTTTGTGAATGCTTCTGGATAGTCTTGAAAGTAATCCTTTGTGTCTCTGAATTCATAAACCTTGTGGTGTCTGACACACTCTTCAAACTATATAAATATTAGTCATCCTTCAATATCCATTTCCAGAACTGCTCCCCATGGATAACAAAATCCACAGACGCTCAAGCTCTTGATATAAAATTTAATATTTTCATAGATCCTATGCAATTCTCCTAAGTATATATTTATTTTCTTAAGTGTATGTGTGAGTGCCTATATGTATACATGTTTACTACATGGGTATCTATGGAGGACAGAAAAAGGAGTTGGAGTCTCTGGGACTGGAGTTTACAGACAGTTGTGAGCTGCCATGTGAGTGCTGGGAATCAAAAATGGGTTCTGTGCAAACCCTTTCAAATGATGGGTCATGTCTTCAGTTTTCCCATTCCCAGACATTTTAAATCACTTCTCGGAGACTTGCAGTAGTTCTAAGTGTGATACAGTTGTGTGGTACAAGGCAAATGCAGTGTCAATTATCGCTATTACTGTTCTGTTAAAGAACCACAGGAAGAACTCTGCACATGCTCAGCATGATCATATTCAAGTACATTAGATCTGTTGTTGGTTGAACCTGAGAACATGGCAACTGTGGCCATAGAAACCCAACTGAATCACTTGGTAATTCACTCTGCGCCTTAACCCTGCAGCACCTGATGTAAACGTAGACCCCTTTAAGGCAGGAGCTATTTTTGTGGTTGTTTAATTTTCCCTTTCCTAATCTGTTTCTCACTGGGCCTAAGGGAGGAAAGCCACCTTGAGCTGAGAACTTTATAAGAATTTTCAATCTATGTCTCCAGACCCTCCATTACTCAGCTCATCCAGCAGATAGGCACCTCCCAAATGCACATAATGAATGAGTGTGGGTCACCTACTAGGCTGTTCACATCTCAGCTCCAAATTCAGCAAACCTTGTGAGGCTGCTCTACAGTCACTCTTCTGCTGTATGCAGCCAGGGCACCAGAGTGAAACGGAGGCTGAGCCAGGGGCTGGGCTTGCTTTTCATCGGTTTTCAGTGGTCCTTGGTTCCAATATATGCATGTCTTGCACCTTCCTGGAACCAGATAGACTCAACTTTGTGTGTTCCCAGACTCCTGAAAAATAGTGCCTGAGAAGTGGTTATCTATTCCCCTGCCTCAGACCATAGGTCTGTCTTCCAAGCATTTAGATTTTTATCCCAACAGCTTTTGCTGTTTGCTCTTTCAGCCATCAAAAAGGCAACTCTTCTTCACCATCGTTCTGGTGTTTTGGTTTGTCTAAATTTTTAATTCAGTTAGCAAATTTCCTATATTAAATTAGTTACATTAAAATTAATTGATTAGCTACTACTTCCTGTATAGGATCCAGACTAGTAGAAGAGGAACAATCTGAGAAACAGGTGTGGCTTTACTGTTTAACAGATTGCTTATGGGCTGTTTATAGAAATGTTGTATTAACTTTACTAGATCCCAACATAGAAAGTGCCTGAGACAAGATGGAAACTCAGCATTAAGAGAAGCACAAACAAAACCACATTTTTATATTGAGCACTGTAATCGATAAGTAAACCCTAGGAAATGTAGCCAGAAGTTTTCTGACCTGCCCTAGCTTTGAGGTCTGGACCTGCAGCCCCACAGCCACTTAGTACTAAATAATCACATAAAGGCTTATATTAGTTACAGGCTGTTTGGCCTGTGGCTCAGGCTTATTACTATCTAACGCATACTTTAAGTTAACCCATATTTCTTGTTTGTGTGTAGCCTCGTGGCTTGATACCTTTTCTTAGAGCAGCATTCCCATCTTCCTTTCTCTGTGTCTTCTGGCATCTCTCCCTGACTCTGCCCTCCTTCATTTTTATCTCTGTTGAACTGCCTGTCTGCCTCTAAGTTGCCTCCCCATAGGCCAAAACAGTTTCTTTATTAATCAATGGTAATAAAACATATTCACAACATACATAAAGACATCCCACATCAAGAAAATGCATTTTAATTTTATTTTTAGGATTGCCTGGGATATTTTCTGTGCAGGTATATGCCATTAAGTGTAGTGGATTTATGATGTTACATTGTAAATAATTGTCCTGTCTATGAGTTTAATAAGAAGCGCTGATTGGCCAAAGGCAGACAGGAAGTATGGGCGGGGCTACCAGACTAAGAAAACTCTGGGAACAGGAAGAACAGAGCAGAAATGCCACAGAGACTCCAGATTGACAAGCCAGAAGATCCAGAGGACAACTATACTGCTCTAAGAAAAGGTACCAAGCCCCATGACTAAACAGGATAAGAGTCATGGGTTAGATTAAGGGTAAAGAATTGGAAAGTTATATGCCTGGGCCTTAGGCTGATCAGCCTAAAGTTAATGTAAGCATCTGTGTGTCTCTGCGGGTCTGTGGGTCTGTGGGTCTAAACCTTGAGGCGAGGCCTGAAAGTCTGGGCCAGAAATCTCTTACTACAATTAAGTAATTCAGTTTCATACCCATTTTCTGTCGTGAGTTTCTAGGTAATGATGTACAAAGTGTTATTAATACCCACATACTGACCTGAGAAATGCAAGACTGTCTCTGATGTGTGTGATGGAAATGGACCCTATGCAATTCCAGCCTGGCAAACCTAACACAAGTGTCCTCCTGATCAAACTCCTTTTGGTTTACTCTCTAATTTTCCGAGGGAAAACGTTCTTCTTTTCTCATGCTCACTTGACTTCTTCCCAAACATTTTCGTGCTGTCTCAGGACTTTTTCTGATTGGAAAACAATGGTAGGGTGGGAAGAGGAGACTGCTCCTGACACACATTTAGCACTCAATATGGAAGGAAACAGAGGCTATCTAAACAGCAGGTGCTTAGGAAGGCACACGCTCAAATCTGTGCATTAATTTAAATTGCCAGCCCAGATAAAATTAAAAAAAGGTATATGTATTGTTCAGTTAGCAGTCACGGAATTCCAGGGAGTACTTATCAATATTTTAAAGCCATACATAGGATAAATTAAAAGGAAGAGAAAGAAATAAAGCCTTTTCCTGCTATTAAAAAAAGGATTTTAATAAAGAAAGTCACAAAAGGATCAGTAAGTTATTTGTCTCCTCTCTCTAAGGAAATGTATATGGAAACAAAGGGATTATTTTTAAAGTACTCAGGGATTTTCTGAGCTTCCCTGCTAATTTTTTCAAGTTTATATGCAAGAGTGATGTCTTTGGGTATAAGTATGCAGTCTACAAACCTCTAGGAAAAAGTAATATCCTTTCCTTCAGTCCTATCCTTATGTTAATACCCTGTATTTCTTACGTTTCCACTTGGGCGCACAGCATCCTCTGTATTGTGACTGTTACAACTGGCATGGGATCCCAGAACCAGGAATGTCGAGTCATTTTATACTAGCTCCTCAGTAAATGTTAGAAGAGAAAATATTCAAGGTTATCTGAAATAATCTCATTGACAATGTTAAAGCAAAAATAACTTAGCCTCATGATTATTGTCATTTAGTCTCATATAATCTTTTGTGTATCACAAGATGGCAATCAACATCTCCAGTTGCTGTCCATGTGAGAAAGCTTGTGACAATCCGTAAGTGACAGAAACTGCTACCCCCCCCCCCAAGTCACAAGGTACTAACTTACTCCTAGTGAAGTATCAGTGACTTAAAGAATCACTTTCTAGTAGAAAGAGACCTTTTCAGGCAAGTTGAGGGAGAGGGAAAGATTATGGATGAAACAGAAGAGGTGAGATGGAGTCCTAGGGGCAGGAATACTTAAGCAGGGAAAGATGTGGGTGCACGGGGGTGGGGGCAGACCAGTGGAGAAAGGGAGGTACTAACCCAAAGGAGGGGGTGTGGAAAGCCATGTAGAAGCTTACTATCTTAAAAAATTAAGTGGAGGGAGGGTAAAAACATCTGAAGAGGGGGCGTCCTGAAGGTTAAAGCATGAAGTAGGGAGGGAGGGATGGGGGTAAGAAAGAGAAGGGTCAGTGGTTAGGTTAACCGAGCCAAACCAAACCAAGCAACAACCACCCCCCTCCCAAACAAACCTAAGGATATATGAATAAGCCCCATAGAAAGCAGTAGTTAGTAAAATAATTTCCAAATACAACTTAACAATGAAAGTTCAAGCAAAACTGCCCCGCCTTGGTGGACAGTGCTCCTCCAGAAAAGTATAAATTTCAGTATAAGGTATGGAAAAACCTTCTTATGAATGACTGATTAGGGAAGCCCTAGAGGCCAGGCTGCACAGGCTATTGCCACTGCCCTTAGTTGTCCAACTACACAGTAGGTCCCTAGTGCTAGTGATATCACACACTCTGGCTTCAGGACATAGAGAAATCAGACCCCAAACTGACCAGGAAGCATACTTCCTGCTGGCTAGCTTTCTTAGTCCTGGAACATACTAGGGAGGCTGGTGGAGAGAGAAGACATTAGTATCTCATCCAATGCTAGAATCTATACGGCACCACTGATTGGTCAGGTAAGATATGCCCATTGGTGTACTAGTGACATGACTCCTATAGAGTAAGTAACCACTTCCTGGTTGAATTTGAAGGCCACTCCACTGGGGAGAGTTTTATGCTTGGTGTTGTTTTCTTTGTCAAAGCCTGTGGCCAGGGGACCACGGACCACGGGCCTTGGTTTAGAGCCAGTTCTCAGTATTTTACACCCATAGACCTAGGCTGCTCTCAATACAGAGATGTTTGTTTTATAGTGACACTGCATAGATATGTTTCCCATGCTCCAGGGCTTGGCCCACATAGCACATGTTTGGCTCATGAAGGCCAATGATACCGTATCCAGATGTCTTGGGTGTTCTGGCATATTTGTGAAACAGAGCTATAGAAACCAGTGGGGTTCAGAGAGAGCAAGGTCTCAATGAATACCAGTTTCAAAGCCTTTCTCATGGCATAGTCTCTGTTAGTTGCCTGGAATCTCCTGGGCTGGATTCACTAGGGTGATGGTCCAGAAGCCAACATATTTGCCTTGGTATTTTGTTGTGTGTTTTGGGGAGATGGAGCTTTCAGCTGGAATCAGTGGGAAGAAATTAAAAATTACTCTTAAAATGCAGTTCTTTAGCTGAGGATAGTGGTATAGAGGTACCCCCGCCCTGGGCCTCTAGTTGGCTCTGTCTCAGACAGTGCAATGGATGTGTGATATCAAGTCCTAGATTCTGAGGAGTCCATGAAGCCTCTGTGTTTCCTGCTGGGTAACTTGAGTCTACAGAACTCACTCAAATTTCTCCAATTTTCTAGTTTCAGACTGTCATTATGCTAAAGACTCTGACCAAAAGCAATGTGGGAGAGAAAGGGGGTTTATTTGGCTCACAGTTCCAGATTCCAGTTGATCACTGATGGGAAGTCAAGGCAGACATAGAGCAGCATGTCACATCACGTCTTTAGTCAAGAGCAGAGAGGACAAAATGGATCCTCACATGCTTACTTCATGCAAAACTAGCTTTCTTAACTTTATATAGTTCAGGGTTTCGCTTAGGAGAGAGATGAATCAGTTGACAACTGTCTCAGTCAGGGTTACTACTGCTGTCATGAAACACCATGACCAAAGAAAGCCACTTGGGGCGGAAAGAGTTTATTCGACTTACACTTCCATATCACAGTTCATCATCAAAGGAAGTCAGGAGGAACTCAAACAGGGCAGGAACCTCGAAGCGGAGCGGATGCAGAGACCATGGACGGGTGCTGCTTACTGACTTACTCCTGACGGTGCTTACTCAGCCACTTTCCTACAGAACCCAGGACCACCTGCCCAGGGGTGAGCTGGGCCCTTCCCCTTCAATCACTAATTAAGGAAATGCTCTGTGCCTGCCTATAGACTTATCTTATTGAGGAATTTTCTCAATTAAGACCCCTTCCTCTTCAGTGACTCTAGTTTCTGTCAAGCTGACATAAATTTAGTCAGCATAGCAACCAAGGCAATCTCTTACAGACCTGTCCACAGGCCAGCCTAATCTAGTCTATTCCTCAATAGAGACTTTTTCCCCTAGGTGAATTAAGTTTTTTGTTTTCTGTTTGTGTGTGTGTGTGTGTGCGCGTGTGTGTGTTGATGTGACCTGTCTTACCTCTAGTTCTATAGCTTGGGTTTAAAAACCTGTTGGAAATTGGCCGATTTTCTCTCCTGAGGGAGAAACTCTCATTCAAAAGTCACAGAGAAACTCTGTGTGGGAAAAGGAAGGAGCGGTGAACTCCTCCTGAGCCACTCCAGCCTCCATCAACTTTCCTTATGCTTGTGTCTAAAGCCAGCTTCGGGCGTCTCTCCTTCCTGCTCTGGGAAGGCAGTTGCTCACTCCCGTCTTTCTCCCCTCTCTTTCTGCCTTTTCCTACTCTGCTCCCTGCCCTCCTTCACCTGCCTTTTCTCTAGTTCATTCTCTCTTTGCCCACGTGCCCTCCCTCTCCAGGGCTCATGGCTAACTGCACTTGGAGGCCTGCAAAACCAACTTTCTCCTAATGGATTTAACCTCCGTGTTCATTCTCACCTCACCTTAAGATCTGGTTTTGCTTCCTGCATGCACTGTTAGCAGAAAACAGGCTGACCCAGGAGAATGCTAATGTGAAGGCCAGGGTTGCTAATGTGCTTGGCTAATTTCCAATAAAATAAATTTGTAAAAGGTTTATATGCTACACAGTAAAGCTTCAATTATCTCTCTCCTGTGCTCTGCATCGTCATACCTGGCTCAACTGCCCTCCTCCAAGATGCCCTCAGGGTTCCTACTTTGCCCTTCCTGACTTCCCACAGCCTGATGGATATCAATATCATATCTGCAGCATCCCTCATCAGTATAGAAGTTAAGGCTATACTCATCTTCCTCGTGGCACAGGACAGCTATAGAAGTTGTTCAATAAAAACTCATATGTTTATTTAAGCAGTATGAGATTTTTTAATGTATTTTTTAGTAACTAAATTGTGTCATTCTCAAACATGAATTTTGTTGTGTCCAAAAATTGGACACATCTGTTCCCAGGGTATAAGCTGTGACAGGTCAGGAGCTGTGTTTTACGAATTAATATTGAGATAACTAGTGTCTATATTAGTAGTCATGCTCAAGAATATCAGTTGGTTGGATCTGTAGATAAAAAGAAAGTCAGGTAATTTGAAAAGAGCAGAAGGTGTTGGACAATGGAGTTTTATTCCCAGCCTTGACTTTGAGAAGTGCTTGTGGTTATAGAGAGGCCCGATTGTGAAGCCATTGATACACATCTCTTTTGTAAGTTTGGCTATCCAGGAAGTTTTGAGAACTTTTCTTGAGAACAATGAGAATATTTACTTTGGGCTTGAGATGGACTTTCTGCATGTGCTTGAACAGCCAGAAGTCCAAGGTCAGATGTAGCAAACTTTCTTCTACATCTTTGAGCATTCTTTCCCCAGATAATAACAGACTTTATTTAGACATTGTCCTTCAGGCTGGCTGGCTACCAATTCTGCAAGTTTGTGTTTCTGTTTATGATTAATATATAGTGTGTGTTGATACCTCCCTTTCTAGTGTGATGGTTTTGATCAGGGGTCTTAATCCTCTTGTACCATTTCATAAAGTATCATTTGAGGGTCGTTCCAGGGTCTGTCAGGGATGATGATAGCATATGGGCCAGACAGCATTGCTAAAATTCATCCACAGCAACTCAAAGCTAACTTTCATCTTTTCTGTTTGTAAAGTTATAGCCTTGTCTGCACCCCTCTCCCCCTCCAGTACACCATAGGATAAGAAGCAAGCATAGTGTGGGTGGATGAGTTCTAGCTGTGTTTTTCTGATCTTTCTCTTTTCCCACTTGCCAAATCTCATTATTAGAGACTAGCACAGCAGTGCCCCGGTGGCTCACTCTCAAATAATAGTAGTTCGATTGCCACTCAAGTCTCTTTTCCCACTGTCTCACGGGGAATTTACTCATTCGGAGCTGTATATCCAATGCAGTTGCTTGTGTTTTCAATGAGATATGCAGATGTTTAGATAAGAGTCTTTGCATCCAATGAAATAAAAACATCATTAATGCCATCAGAGTGTACTGTAAGTGAATCGAGGGTTGGAGAACCCCAACGCTGTCGAAGCTGTTTGGTAATGCTGTCTAGTGTCCCTTTGGGTATCAAGGTGTGTTTGGGTTGCTGATGGAGAATTCTGGAATCTTTGCTAGTTTCCTTTCAATTGAAAAATAAATAGAATTTATTAGTAATAACCTTTAAATGGCAGAATACATCTAACCCTTTGGCCCTAGAACCTACTGCCTCAGAACACCTGAAGTTTGACTTTGTCCAGCAGGGGGGAGAATGGCTGTATTATAATATAGTGGTTTCTCTTTCCTGTAGCGTTGTTTTTAGTGGTTGTCATTACTTATGATTAATTACTATTTAAAATGTCCCAGAGTGAACAATAGGTAATTTCAGATTGGTGCCATCCTGGGTTCCATGATGGAATCTCAATGCATTCCCTTTGAGAGGTGAATTGGCTTTACAACACACCACTTATCAGCTATCTTAGTTATAAAAACTACTATCAAGTATTTCTATGCGAAAAGATGAGCATTCTTAATGCAGAAAACAAATCACTTACTGAGGTGACTAAAATCTATGTAAGAATGAAATATGTATGCACAGAATTCAGCATTCTCCATTGCTTTACATCAAGTGGAGGGTTCTAGAACACGTTCCTTAGTAAGAGGGAACTACATAGGACTGCATTGGTCATGTCTCTAGCTCAGAATGCTCTCTCCCACCAAATATGGCTACCAAGTGAGCATCACTGTGAATATGCCAATGTCTGACCCTCAGCCTTTCTGACTTGATGTGTCTGGGTGTTGCTTCAGCACTGAGATTTCTAACAGAGCCAGGTGATCCAATTACCTGTTTCATTTGTAAACCGCTGTTTTAAGCCAGATGGGTCTTTGCTAATCTCCTTGGTGTACAGTCATGTAGACAAGTCTTAAGATCTAATATGTTTCACTGCAGATACAAAGTTTAACCCTATTTCCTAATGCATTTCTTGGCAAACCATATCCCATGATTTGTAGAATTTATGAGGATTTGAGGAGCTTCATGTGGGAATTACTCCCACCCAGACCACTGATTGTTTGTACCTGGATCCCTCTCTCCCTCTTTGTTCATTTTACTGATTTCTGTCTCTAGAGAAACAGTGTTTTCTCTAGCTTCAGTGTCTAGGAGCACATGTGAGATGCAAGCCACTGGGCCCCCAACAATTGCCCAAGTGGCTTCTCCAGAATTCCTCAAAGGCACAGCCTCTGCCTAAGTGAAATTCTTATAAAACATAACATTTTTCTTTCTTCTTCTTTCTGAACATCCACTCTCTACCGGTGTTACACTAGCCATGGAAAGGCCTAACAAGGGAGGTCCAGGGAGGGAGAAGACAGAATTAAAAAGCAAAATAATGAGACTCAATGGAGGGGATGGGGGATGAAGCATGGGATGCACCTGTAAGAACTCTCCAGCACAGAGAAGGTGAAGCAGTAGTGGAATTTTAGACAATCAGAGTTGCCTAAATTTTAGGAGGCTTGGGGTCCGGAAGAGCCAAAGTAGGAGGTCTAGGTTGTCTTCAAGCTTCCTGAGATATTTTTCACAGCTCATCAGGGTCTCTGAGTACAGAGAAACAACTTGTAGGCAGTGTTTGTTTGGACACTGTTTTAGTTGGGGTTCTCTAGAGTGACAGAACTTTCAGAATGAATTTATCTTTCTCTACATAAAAGGGATTTGTTGGAATGACTCACAGCCTGCAGTCCAGCCATTTCAACAATGGCTGGCTGTGAATAGAAAGTTCAAGAATCCAGTAGTTGCTCAGTCCAACTGGATGTCCCAGCGGGTCTTCAGGATATGCTGAAACCCTGAAGAAGTGGGCTCCGATGCCAGTGAAAGCAGGCCAAGAGCAAAAGCTTCCTTTTTTTTTATATCTCCTCATACAGACTTGCAGCAGAAGGTGTGGCCCAAATTAAAAATGTGTCTTCCTACCCCAAGATCCAGATCAAACGTGTGTATCTTTCTACCTCAAAGGACTGGAAGTGGTTTCATCTACTTCAAACCAAGACAAAAAAAATAACTCTTAGGAGTGCTATCCATTTCTAAATTGTAGTTTATTTCAAGTGTAGTTAAGTTTACATCCAATAACAGCTACCATAACATTCACTGTTGTGTGAACATAGGCTAGGCAGGGCACCAATGACATACTACTTGCATGATTTCACCAAAGCTCCACTTAATGAACTAATTACTCTATTGAGCATACACACAGAATGTGTAACCCTTACTCACAAAAGCATAGGTGACTCCAAAGCAACCCCATTACCAAAAAGTCTCACTTCAGCATAGAAGATGACTTCTTCATAGCAGCATGGATGGAGTCCCACCTTCAGATAGCCTTTCACACTGTATATTCTATCACCTTCCAAGACCATGAAGTACCCTGCAGCTTAGGCAGGAAAATGTGCCATTAGGAAAGAAGTGAAGGAAAGTGATGTCTCGTATCTCAGGTGAGGGTATACTGATACTCCTCAACCTCTCCTACCGTGAAAGAATGTCAATATGATTGATCTTGAGTGTTTCTTGCAAGAGCTGCTTTGATGAAGAAGATTATGGCTGTTATGCTTGGAGGACAATGATCTACAACACACAGGGACCATAATCTTCGCAGAATTGCCTCCAGAAGAGTTCTGAAGGCTAAGACATTTGACCACTTCTTGTCTATCCTAATAAACCCACCATCAACCCACATACTGGTTTTTGTATTGTGGTTTTCATTTCTCTGGAATACATGCTCATGAGCAGGATTTCCGGGTCATTTGACAGGTATGTGTTCAGCTCTTTAGAAACTGCCCAGCTACTTTACACAGTGGCAGCGCATTTGAAGCTCTCTTTCCAGTGATACCCCTCAGGCATCGTCCACTTAAAGAAACTCTTGCTAGAGAAGTGAGATCCCAAGGGAAAATTTACAGGAGGCTTGTAGTCCAAGTTTTACTTGAAAACTTCCGTGCCCACTCAGCTCTTGGAGAGCCAGCACAAAACTGCCTCTGGGAAACCACTGCCACAGGAGTGGAGCTGTTCACTGCAGGGCACAGAACAAGGATGCTCATCACAGCTGGCATCCATATTAGCCACCTCCAGTCTTCCCAAGGCTCTATTCAGGGCCTTGACATGCTTTTGGCCTCACTATGAAGAGGTCTAAAGCCTCAGTGTTAATTATTAAATTGTGCTTCCAAGATGCTTCTGATCATGGGACCAGCCTGATGTGTTTTCTCTTCTTTCTGTATGTCCGGTAATGAATTTTGCACTGCTGTTTCCAACCCCCTAGCTGACCCATAGGAGAAGAAAAGATCAATTTACACCTTTTCCAGGAAGCAGTCCTGTTGATGGAGATGACTCATAGCGAGAGGCTCCTTTTCTGTGTTAGCATGTCTCAGAGGGCCAGTGAGGATGCTGCTTTCAAGCATGGCTCCTCTGATTTAAGAGAAGAGTGTCTCTACCAAGCAACACTGGATTCAGGGAAAATCATGGCAGCAGATATTGATAACTGATAAAAGGCTTGTATCTCCCAGGTGTAGACTTGTAGGCTTTCTACAGCTATCATGCAGCTTTTCCAGAGGAGTTAAAGATGTTCACTGGGAATGCCTCACAGGATATTGTGAAGTGAAATCAGGGGAAATGAGTTTTTTTTCCTGCATGTCTTACTGCAATAAAAACAAGTCAGTCTGAATGCATCAGATGCCTGACTCAGCCAGAGAGCTGTCTTCCTTCCAGGGAGGAGAGGTGCTTCTCTGGGAAATGGTCCTTGTTAATTGCATCTTATCATTGGTAGAGCAAATTATATGGAGGACAGGGTCCTAAGGGGAAGGGTTTATACAGGATTGCAAATTCCTATAAGTCCATGCTGGATGAAGAAAAAAAAAAATTGCTGGAGGGCATGCTGCTCGCTCCTCCCCCAACAAATTCTTGACCAAGTAGAAGACTCATTTCTCTGTTTCCCCAAATAACAAATCCTATCATTTATTCACTTTCTTCCTCTTTAGAAGATATAAATTGGTTTGGATACACATGAATGTGTATGTAGGGTTACATAGAAAGACAGAGAGATGCCATAGAAAGAAAGCTGGGAAACTGAGTCTCAGATGAACCATGCCCCGTTGAATGACTCAGATTCTAGCCCCACCTTTTTGGACACCCTACGGAGTTAACCCCGCAGTATGGTTGGAGATGAATTTTGCTTCACAGCTATGTTGTAAGAAGCTGGACAACATTCTGTTGTTACCTCACTTCTGTAACTGTTTGGATATTGTTCAGCCTGCTCACCATCTGCTCATTTGTTTTCAGGGCACAACTTAGGAACTGTTAGTATGTGTAGAAAATAACTAGACAAGTCTTATGTCATTATAGTTAAATACCTTTGTCCCAGCTTCTGCTTCAAAGAAATGGAGAAAGCTAATTCCTGGGTCAGTAAGTATTTTCTGATCTAACAGACATAAATAGCGTGTTCGCACCACGTGTGGGAGATAGAGACAGAACAGAGAAGCAAAGTGTGAAGAGAGCCCAGGCTATGTGGAAAGTCCCATGGACCTCGAAACAGACCACAGAAGACCGACTCAAACTAAAACAAGAATTTCAAAAAGAAAACAAAACATTGATGTTCACAACAGTCTATAAGGACAACAGCATGGGTAATCTAAATGTACAACCAAGAGAAAAAGTTCAGTTGTAGTCAGTACACATAATGTCACATCCCACAGCTGAGAAAGAACTACTTGGGTGGCACATGTTCAGTGTTCTCTGGAAAAGTGTGATAAGTCTCCAAGGTTCACTTCAGGGCTCTCACTCATTGCTGATTTGTTAACCAGATTTTTCCATGTGGGCAGTCATGTTGGATGCACAGTCTAAAATTTTTGCATGCTCTGTTTACCTCTCAAACCCATAAACATATTTCATCTCTGTGTTCTCGTAGGGCCTTTGCTGGGATGTTGGACAGAAGAGATGGTAGACATTTTTGCCTTTTAAAAAAAATTTTAACCCCAAAACTTTTTGTGTTCTGCCTTTAAATACAATGCCCACTGTGGAGTGGAAGTTTAGATTTCTTTAGAAGACAGATAACTCATTTTAACAGGGCAACCAGGTACTCTTGGATAGTTTTTTAAAAATCTGATTAGTTTGATCAATTTTTATTGATCAGGGCCCATCCTCCCCTCAGAACTGACTTCTAGAATCATTGCTGGAGATGTGCTCTGGATCTTCTTTGTCCAAAAGATCTTTGATTCTCTCTCATTGCTGATGAGCATTTGTACATATGAAATTAAGGCTGGAGGTGCTTTTCTTTCTTCTCTGAGGATGCTGATAAGTCTGTTCTTGGCCTAATTGTGGTTTATTGTTAGGTAATTTATTTCTCTTTGGCAGACTATGGAGTCCCCCTTGTGAATATATGTAGGGATTGCTGTGTGTGCTGAACCTGAAAATGCATACCTTTCAGAGTTCTAGAAAAGGAATCAAGTTTTTGCCTACCAATTTTCTTTTTCTTAGTTTCATTTGGGGGAGCTCGTTTTTTCCATCTCTTCATTCCTCCGTGACGTACATCCAGTAACACACCTCTCACCTAGTCTGATAATGTCTCTCCAGCTATTGCTAAAACTCCATTTTAACTTAGCTATTATTCTTTACTTCATCTCCCTGATATTTACTGATATTATATTTTCTTCCCTCGTATTTGAAATTCCCACTTCTAAATTTTTAATCAATTATGTTATTATTTATATGATGTCTCTGTATTTCCAAATTCTAATACTTCTCAAGATCTGTCTCTTGCATTTGAATTTTCTGCCAACTATAATTTATTTCCTTCTGTTTTTAGATTTTGGATTCCAAGCTCAAGGAATCTTTAGCATGCCAGTGAAAACATAAACTGAGGGTTTCTGTTTCTCTGCCAATACACTCCAGATGTTCCCAATCAAAAACCACTTTAACTTCTGGACCTGGGATTTCCTGAACCACAAAGCTCATACATTTACATTTGGGCCCAAGCCTGTGCATTATCATATCTGGAACTGTTCATGCTCACAGATACGTATTTTCCCCAGCTACCCAGAAGAGTTAAACATATTTCTTTGTCTAGTGGTACTTTGTTTTTAGTCATTAAAAAGTAAATTTGTGGCTACTATACTTCGAAGGTCATACTTCCTTAAGGGTCAGTTTTCTGTCTTACATGGTCACTGTTGCAAACTACCACACTGTAGGGGGATTAACACCAATGAGTTTAATAAAAAGTGCTGATTGGCCAAAGGCAGACAGGAAGTGTGGGCAGGGACAATTATTTACAATGGAACAACATAATCTCCCAACACTGCTCAGTCATTTATTTCTCAGTTCTAGTAAGGTGACCAATTCTCTAAGGGTACTCAAAACACCAGTATTTTCTCTTAGCTCTGCTTTTTAATTTTTAAAATCATTTTGTATTTTGTTTTGACTTTGTCATTAGTCTTTGCCCCTGGAGAAGCTCCCCCTCATCCCCATACTTTCAATACAAGCTCAGCTATGTATATTGAAAATGACATGTGCTCCCAGGCAT
Source organism: Phyllotis vaccarum (assembly GCA_033318265.1). NCBI lineage: Eukaryota > Metazoa > Chordata > Mammalia > Rodentia > Cricetidae > Phyllotis > Phyllotis vaccarum. The sequence continues at coordinate 41,204,369 of JARWLC010000011.1, read as the reverse complement.
TCCTTATGTCCAGGTATTATCAAGCAAGACAGATTTCCATGAAAGCTTTCAGAAACTGCCCATTCCACACAGCTTCCTCATGTAGACCATCTTTTTTGGTGAATGACATCAATGTCTCTTTTACCAGTGTCCTGTCCATCAACATATTCAGTGTGCAATTCAAATGTCCAAGGTCATTGCAGCAAGAGTGCTATAGTCTAAATGCTAACCCTCAAGGCAGTGGTACTGGAAGACAAGGACTCTAGGTGATTGTTAGTTCTTCACTAATGGGATTAGTTAGTATTTTATGAAAGATGCCGGAAGAAGTTTGTATGCCCCTCCACCTCCCACTCGTCATGAGGGCAAGATCAGAAGGTAGCATCTCTGAAGCTGAGATGAAAACAATCACAAGATATTAAATTCGCTTTTACCTTGGGTTCTTAGCCATTGTATTTATTTAACTAATGCAATTCAATAAAATAAACATATGCTTATTGGTCTGTGATGGGGATAGCCAATTGATTTCTGATCAGATTTGATGCCCACTCCATAGAAAGGAGTCCGTGCCCAATTGAATGAATAAATTATAACCAAGCATTAAAATTCTATTGTCCATAAATTATCCAATTTAAGGTATTTTGTTTTAAGTAGCTCAAATGAATTAAAGCACATAGCATTTAATACCATCAAAGATTTCTTCCTGCAAAGTCTTAGGACTTCCTGCTTACACATCTTTTGGTGTAGGAGTGAACCTGGCTCATTAAGAGCAAATGCCTCAGGGAATAGCTCTAGGGAGTCGACAGATCAATAACCAGCTCTTTCAGTTTGGATGTGACATTTTGAGGTGTGACACAGGGTGTTTCTGAGATCCTCAGTAGAACTGAGGTTTGTCTCTCACAGTGGTCACTTGGATTGGCCTTATTTTCTTGCGTGTCCACTACTTCAGTCTCGTCTCGTTTCCTAGGGACCACTTCCCAAACGAGTTTGTACTCAGTGCCTCGTTTTCACAACCATTGCCAGAAATCCTTTAACATCATCAATATTCAAGCTAGTCCTTTAAGTTTATATTGAGTACAGGCTGTGCATTTTGTTCTAAAATAAGTCAGATGTGGTTCATCTCTAGCATAATTTATGTTTGCTTTCTTATTTTCATTCCTTTAAAGATGTGTGTGTGTGTGTGAGTGTGTGTGTGTGAGTGTGAGTGTGTGTGTGTGTGTGAGTGTGTGTGTGTGTGAGTGTGTGTGTGTGTGTGAGTGTGTGTGTGTGTGAGTGTGTGTGTGCTTACCAGACAAAATGTGCCTATTGGTGCAATAGCAGCATGATTATGGATTAGACCAACTGACTCCTGATTGATTCTCTGTCTACAGGAAAGAATTCCTACCTGGTACTGGAGACTTATTCAAAGGCCTATGGCTGGGGGAGGTCAAAGGCATCAGGGTAAACTTACTGCTTTTGTTTGGCTAAATGGAAATGCTATCTTATGGGGATGTCAAGGTCCTGACAATTTATGAATTCTCAACTGGAGTCGCCTACATAAGGTCTGAGCAATACTGAGCCTTCAAACTTTCAGTCCTAGTTGGGGGATAAACTCAGGGGAAACAGCCCCACACGTTGGGGGGGGGGGGAGCAATTAGCAGTTGTAGACTGCCGGAGAAGGAAGTCATTGTCTTTAGTAATGATAGCCACTGGTGAATTATTCACGCTGCAGTGGTTAGCAATCACAGCTGTGCCTGTGAGAGTGTCTGGGTTAAACTCGGGTGGCTATAATGCAAAAACAAAACAATGTGAAAATGGGCTGAGGATTTAGCAGGACGAGAGAGAACTGGTGAGAACTGGCAAGGGTAAGAGGGCGGGTGGCTGAGTGTGACCAGAGTATATTATACACATGCAAGAAATTGCCAAAGAATAAATTAATTTCAAAAATAAAAGGAAAAAAATATTTGATGACATTTGCAAATATCAAGAAGCATTTTTTTAATAGATTTGTGTAAATTTAACTAGTAATCCCAGGCATCCAGATGTAATGAAAGCAGGCAGACTTGAACACTGGGCTATTGGGCTGATGAGACTATTGTTAACTGAACAAGGCGATGCATGACTATCTCATGTTTGGACCCCTTGAGGATTTATGTGGAGGCCTGCTTGATACAAAGGATGGTGTGATGTCCAAACTGACTTCAAGGTGCTCTTGGACATGTTGAGCAGACCTCAGATTTGGGGATGGTGCAGGGAGGGGATGGTGTAGAAGGGCCTGGCTCCACTGAATCCTTCTTTCTCCAGCAGAGCCTGCCAATGGTGGCACTCAGCGATGTTTGTGGCTTTTGGATGTGTTTTGTGGATTCCCATTGGGTTCAAAACCAGGCCAGTTTCCACATATGTAAATTACAGCATTGCATCTGTGGGTTAGGTCTTGATTTCTTTGGAAAAACTAGGAAATAGAACATCACAGACCTCACTGTTATACATAGCGAACATCAGAGTTTCATTGGGGTGAGGTGAGTCCCTGAGATTTCACATTGTAAATCACAATTAGCCTTCTCCATTAGTTACAGCACATCCCTTTATGATGGGGCCACAGTCTTATAAACTCATCAGAAGTCAAAAATGCATGTAATAACCTCAGCCTATCATCACCCTGGCTTAGCATCACAGTGTACTGTAGAGTACCTTTTCCTCTGTACCTGTGGGCTGACTGGCAACTGAAACTCACTGCCGTCTTCTTTCATCTGGAAAAGGGCATCACATCACATTATCTCTAGATCGGGAAAAGAGCAGAATTCATGGTTTCATTTATAACATTGTCAAGTTGACGGCCCTTGTGTTTTGGACCTTTGGCTCCACCTCCTCTGTGAGAGGTGAAATACGGACCTATGGATTAGCAGGAGAGCAGTTACGACTGTGTAGCTCTCCCTCATGGTGGCCATCCTTCTTGGCTTACTGCCCCAGGAAGTCTCCTGAAAGCTTGCCATCAGGTAACACACACACACACGCTTCCTGGTTCTGAAACCTCAGGCACAATTTTGGTAGGACCCTTGATCCTTGCCTGCCAGCTGTGCTCTGCTCAGCCACTGCATCAAATAAATCAAGAGTGATTTAGTCATTTCTTCAGGTATGTTCTGAAAACACCAACATTACTAATCCATGGATACCCTTTAATTTAGTGAAAATTGAATTCACATGTGATGTGGAAAAGCAATTGTTGTTACTAGAAAATGACCTTTCTTCCTACTCTATTTTGGACTCTAAATGGCACAGTATGGGTCTGGCTGGAATTTAGTCTCCCACTTAGAACATCTTCCACCAGTGATTCAAACCCAAGGCCAGTGCAAGGGGGCTGGTAGTGAGAGCATGCTTATTTGTCTGGTGGCTGAGGTTGGTTGTCACTTTTCCATATATGGAGAAAAGAACAGAGAATATAGGTTCTCATATCACACTTTCAGGCTCAAGGGGTCCAAGCCACTCTACTAACTTTCACAGATCTCCTCTGACACAGTATGTGTTTGCTTTGAGCTGTTAGGTTCCCTAAGGAGGTTTCTGTCACAGAAAGTGTAGTCCTTACTTTAAACAACCATTTCCCCTTCTCACACTCTATGAAAATAAACATCTGTTTGCCATCTGCAATTTTATGTTTTACGATTTTTTACCACTGTAAACCAATAGTATTAAAATGGAAAATTCTAGAAATAAGGCATTTCTAAACTGTAAATTGTAAACTATTTTGAGTAGCACAATGAACTCCAATGCCATCCCATTCGGTCCCACCTGTGTCCAGCATATCCACGCTGTCTATGGGGCTCACACATCAGTCAGATTTCCTAGCTATCTGATTGGTTGTCATGGGATCAGAGTGCTTTGTGTTCAAATGACCTTTGGCCTGCTTTGCAATGGCCCTAATGTGCAAGCATAGTGTTGGTGGCAGCATTATTAGGGCATGTTGTTATAATGATTTTATTATTAGTTGCCTGTTATCACTTTTACTGAAACTATAAATTAAACTTTGTCATGTGTGTATACGTATGTGTAGAAAAAGTCAAGTATACAGAAGGTTGTCGCTCTATGATTTCAACCATCTACTTGGTGTCTTAGAATTTATCCTTCACAGATAAAGGGGGAAATAATACATTTCATTCTCTTTACAAGTACTCTCAACTAGAGCTGAGCCCCTAGATCATTTTCAACTGTAAAGCTTCATATTTTAAAGTCTTGGGCAGGAAGGGACCTGGACAAATTGTTTTACAAAGATGAACTGCCTGGAAAGAGAGAATTATACTTTTTGGAGGCCTTGCTCTGGTCTTGATTTGGGTGATATCTCGGATCTGAAACTGGGCAAGTTCTCTTGGTGGTTTTCTGTTTAAAAAGGAAGCTGAGTTTGCCCAGGAGGGTTCTGTTAGGTTCTTCCTTATATTGGCTTGGTGACCACAGATAGAACATGCTGCTTTTCTGGCTCAGAGTTTCCTCTTTTCAACAAGGGGGGGGGGCTTTAGATTGAATCCCCAAGGCTCCACCGGGCCTGGCCTTATTCTAGTCTGCAAGAGACCCCTGATTTGTCTATTTGAGGGCCTGGTAGGAGCATGATCTTTCTGGAAGAAGGCCAGACTTTGGGAGAAATTAGTCATTAAGTGACAACTTTCCCATACTCCAGCAGCTATAAATAGACTGCCCAAACCAACAACTTTGCCTCTGGAGAACTGAGTTGATTTCCAAAAGTTGCTCAGGCCTTTCATTTCGTGTGAGGGCATGTTTCTCTCTCCTCCTATTTACTGCAATTATTATGGAATAGACCAATGTCCTCCATGTCTGCACTTCAGGTGGTCTAGCATGACCTGAGATGCCTGTTGGAGACAGAGAATACCAGTCAGGATGAGCCATGCAGCGTCTTCTCCTTTGCTGACTGTAGCTGGTGCCGTTAAGGATACTAGGAAGTCGCTGGTTCTGGAGAAACATGGCACTGCTGTTGTGATCTCTCTGAGATCTCGTGTCTCATGGCTCTGTCTCTAGGAATTACCTAGCAGGTGTGTTTGAGTGACAACAAAAACGGGAAGGAAACTGGGTCACATCCTAAGTGCTTCATGTGCATGAAGCCTTGCTCACAGTTAGCTGGAATTCAGAATGTCTTCATCCATATGGACAGACCAGAGAGGACTACGAAGTTTTCTCTATCTTTGTACATGAGTAGGAGTAAGGACAAAGAGTTGTGAATGAGCCAGACAGTCTTGGAAAAAATAGAAGGATGGATCAGCACAAGTGGTCCCATCTAAAAAATCCAATAGATGAGCTAAGGGTAAAGCTTGTGGCAGAGTGCTTGTCTGGCACACATAGGCACTGGGTTCTTCCCCCCAGAGCACACTTCCCCAAAGTCAACGGAAAGTTAGACTGTCACCAGAAATCACAGGATATCCAAGTAGAAAGACAGCTTAATGCTAATGACATGTCAGCTATGTTTTATAAAGATGAGCCTTAACGATGCAGAGAAACTCCGCCTCTGCTATAAATGACCCTTCTGAGGTTTTGTTGAGATGTTCACAGGAGTCAGTATCCACGGGAAGGATAACAGCAGGGTGCTGAATCACAAAACAGTGATCCAGAAAACCTCAATGTACTTGTTAAAAAGAAAGTGTCCAAGACTAAGGAGCTTTGTGGGAAGAAGGGTCTTCAGAGGTCCTCAGGAGGCAGTAAGCATTTATGCCAAGAGAGCTCAACCTGATGACTGGCCATTAAGCCCAGAGTCAACTGGCTGATAAGTCAAAAACACATATTCTTTGAACTGGAACATGCTCGAAGTACTCAAACATACTCTACAACTGCAGGGAAGCATACGTCTTATAGATAAGAGTAATCATGTCTATGCCATGGTCTAAACCCACAATACCAGTTACGTTGGAAGCTGAGGCAGGAGAATCAAGAGACTGTGGTTACCTATGGCTGTATTAGTGAGACTTCATAACAAATTTTGAAAAGAAAAAAAAGAGAAGAAAATGAATATGTGTCAATTCAAAGATGAAAAAATTAGGTGCATAGAGCCAAAACTTTGAAACAAATTTAAGAAAAATAGTAGTGAAATTATTTTGTGATAGATCTATGCACTTTCTCCCCTGCTCAGTGTTTTAAAGTAATCAGGAAAATATATGTTGTATTCTATGAAACACTTACTGGAGATTCTTTTTGACAAATTTGTGGATGTCTGTAAAACTTGTTAAGTGAGCAAAACCTTATTAGTATTGCAATTGTGTAAGTAGCACTCACATGTTTAAAGGGACTTTTAAAACATAATAAAGGGACTAAATTGTCACTAACATGCAGAGAAGCCATTTGGATAAGAAGTTATTGGGAAAGGGGGCAGCATTCATGGGCATCAAATGAAAGTGGCTTGGGGCCCTCTATCCTCATGGTTAAGAGGCCAAGAGACTCCTGATACATGCTGATCTGCACATTGTTCTCTGTGCATTGCTCGCTCATCAGCCTCAGACAGATGTGCAGACATTTGTTTCCTGGTTGACTGCGGTGCACTTACAGCACTTGCTTGGTAGTTCCAGTTCCCTAGCACAAAGCTACTGAGTCAGAGGGGTCCAGATTCTGACTCTAGGAGCTATGAGTGTGTGAAATCACTGAGCTGTCCATCCTCTTCCCATACAGAGCCCTGCCCTGTTGCTCTGTCTTCTAGATGCTGCTGTCTAGAGTTCAGACAACCTCTGACAGCGGCTTGTTCCTTCATCACTGTACAGATGGAGCTCACAAAGGGTTTTTCATTAAAGGCCACTTTCTCATACTCTGATGTCCCATGCCCTGCACCCCATCCCACTCACGCCTGGATGGAAACCATGCCCAGAACCCCATGCTGCCTGGGGTGTTGGGGATGTGCTGACTGTGAAAACTAGCTATAAACTGGAGCACAGCCTTTCCCATCTCAGCTTCTCCCAAGAGTCTCCTCTTGAAACATGAACAGAGTCAGGCATCTATGGGGATTTCATATGGCTGGAAAGGGCAGTAGCTAGCCTTTCAGAACACACTTATTTCCTGACTACTAAAGAGGCCCCTTTAGAACCGCAGACTTGGCTTTCTTCCCTGTGTTCAGTGAGTTACTTAGTATTTCCTTCTTAATGTGCTCAGGAGAATTCACGTCACCCAGCAAACTTGGCTTCTAAGTGGTTTCCATTAAATGAAACCACTAGACGGTCCCAGTGGTGGGCTCCCAGGAACCTATCTATAGGGATTGTTTCCTTTCCAGCATCTGTTCTGACTAGCTTTCAAAAAACAAAGAGAAAAAAAAAAGAAAGAAAAAAGAATCTGCATCTCATTACCAAATCTCTTGTATTTTCTAAGTCAACTTTCTGTTTTAAAATTTGACCAAAAAGGTAGAGCCCTGTTCCGGGTAGTCTGCTTTCAACCTGTCTCCTGCATGCCCCAATTTGTCACCTGAAGATTCATTCTCTCTCTCTCTCTCTCCCTCTCTCTCTCTCTCTCTCTCTCTCTCTCTCTCTCTCTCTCTCTCTCTCCCTCTCTCTCCCTCTCTCTCCCTCTCTCTTTCTCTCTCTGTCTCTATTTCATTCTCTCTTTCCATCTCTCAATATTTTCCTTAATTACACAATAACGTAAGCAGAGAGAGATTACTCTCTGCAGTATTTGAAAGCATTGCTAAATGATTATATGGTCTGTAATTCCTTTTGGATATTATTATGTCATTTCTTTGGTATTGGTTGTATTACTTCATTACTTCAAAATTATTAGGTTCTGGGGAAAGCAGTCCTGCTGTGGGATTATGTTCTGGTACATTGTAAGTATTTGTCCCACCTTCTGGTTTAATAAAATGCTGATTGGCTAGAAGGCAGACAGGAAGTGTGGGTGGGGCTACCAGACTAAGAAAACTCTGGGAAGTAGAAAAGTCAGACAGCGATACCAGCAGACACAGAGGAAAGAAGATGAGAATGCTGCTCTGAGAAAAGGTACCAAGTCACTTGGCTAATCATGGGTTAGTTTAACAGTTATATGATTGAGCCATAGGCTGATAAGCATGAAATTAATGTAAGCCTGTGTGTGATTATTTGGGGCTAAGTGTCAGTGGGGCTGCGAGCGGGTCTGGATCTCGGGGCTAGGCCAGAGACTTCATATTACACAGGTCCCTTTTCCTCATTCCTTGCCTTTCAGAGCACCTTAAAACTTTTTGATGAATACTTTATCCATATGCTTGTTCATTGAGTTCTGAAGCTAGGTCATTCACAGTTTGCCCTCTATGCTACAGGGGATTTTGCCAACATTGTTTTGCATTCTTAAAGCCTGATTAATTGTCCTGTTTGACTACCTTGATGGATTATGCAGGTGCATGAGCGTGATCAGATTTAGACTTTCATAATTAAGGGACATTTTAGAGGTCAGATAAATTGCCCACCCCAAAGCAAACTTCAACAACTTATAAATGCTATTTACAGAAGTGAATGAGGCCAGTTGCCTCAGGCCAGTGCTTCTCACCCTGTGGATCGAGCTTTTTTTGAGAGTCAAACAACCCCTTTCACAGGGGTCACATGTCAGATATCCTGCACATCAGATATTTACATTACAATTCATAACAGTAGAAGAATTACAGTTATGAAATAGCAATGAAATAAGTTTCTGATTCAAGGTTTACCATAGCACGAGGAATTGTACTATAGGGTTGCAGCTGTAGGAAGGTTGAGAACCACTGCCTTAGAGGACAGGTGTGTAGATGTTAACTGAAAGTCTGAAGCTTGAGAATCAGATGCAGCACTAACCTAAGACTCTGGGAACTCTCGGGAACTAGTTGGGCCCCATGGGATTGTCCATAACATATGGCCCATGATAGAGCATCCTTCTTTTCTTCACTAACTACTCTACAGTAGTGTGTAGGAAACAGGCTTCCTTATGAAATAAGCATGCCAAATGCACAGGAAGTCCCTGACTGGTGAACACACCATTCATGCTGGCAAAAGTGGTCCCAATTTTTTAAATTTGGGGGATATCATTTCTATACTCAGTCTTGGCAATTTGTAACTTGAGACACATCATTGGAAATGTTAGTGTGTGTGTGTGGGGGGGGGTCCTACTCTACAGATACTGAAGGTCCCTTATGGCTGCTGGAGAAGAGCCAAATTGAAGCACTTCTGAGTATGTAAAGAGATGGAGAGGGTGGGTTATGGAGAGTGGTGGGTTCCTTAATCAGAAGATATTTCCTTCCTCCTTTTCTCCCCTTGATATTTGTTTACTAGAATGCCAGGAGAGGGAGATTGGAACTTTTGGGTTTGTGTTAAGCTCAATCATATTATCTTGTTTACTTACTGTATATGTGGCCCAGTTTCTACATCTAGAAATGGAGATGAACATACAACCTCCTCTAGGATTTTCTTGTGAGAGTTACATGAGGCATTATAAGTAACTATTCATTTTAAAATAACATACTCAATGTAGCTGCATTAGCAAAAGCTCACACCAACATGGGTGAGACTCACAAAAGCTGAAACTCTAGATACTAAAGAGGTATATTATTCTAACAATGATGATTCTCTGAGAAAACGTCAACAGATTTCTTACTAACATGCTAATTTTAGGGTTAATATGTTTATACAGACACTCTATACCTAGAATATCTAGAACTTAATGATCTGATCTAGTGACAATCTTGAGTGATTCTTTCTTACCTTTGACCAACTATGTATATAAAGATGATTAGATTAGCGTTCAGCTCATGAGCAATATCACACCATCCAACATTGTTGTTATGACACATGAACAGCCACCAAAAGCACATACATGAATGAAGCTGTGTGCCAATAAAACTTAACTTGTGGATATACACATTTAAATTTCATGTAGTGTAGCAGGAATCCTAATTGGTCTTAATAATAAAAACTCAGAGCCAGAGATTGGGTAAATGCTGAAAGATCAGAGAGACAAAGGAGTCTCTCATTATTGAGACTTCACACCTCTACTGACTCCTCCGATAGAAATGCTGAGCCTTCTCCCGCCTTATATTCATCTCTGCCCTTCCATATCACCTCCTGTCTCAACCTCCGTAGTGCTGGGGTTAAAGGCATGTGTGTCTCCCAAGTACTGGGATTAAAGGTGTGTGTCACCACTGCCTGGCCTCTATGGCTAACTAGTGGCTGATTCTGCTCTCTGATCTTCAGGCAAGCATACACAAAATATTAGCACAATACAGTTTTCATGTACCACAGTCCTTCAGTTTGGATCTTAAATGTCTCCCAGTGGCCTGTGTGTCAAAGGTTTGTTTACTAACGTGGGTTATTAGTAGGTGGTTGAACATTTAAGAGGCGGAGCCTGGTAGGAATTTGCCTAGCAATTTCCTACAATTGGCTTGATTGTGGAAGAAAGCTCAGAAAGATCTAAAGGAAGCTCCTTAAGACTCAGCAAGAGAACAAGTGAAAAAGTCTCAGACCTTCCAACTCCCCAAGGTTATTAAGCAGTAAAGATTCCCGAGGAGACAAGGCTCTGAGCTGTCATATTGCCTGTAAATGGTGCAGGCAGATCCAGGGCTCCAGCTTTGGTGAGTCTCACTGTGTTGGCTTGGGCTTTAGATGATGCAACTACCTGTGCGTCATCCCAGCTCCTGCATGTAACCCCTCCCCCACACTCCTGTAAGCAATCCTAATACACTCATTTCTTCACCTGCTCAGGAATAGTGTCAAAAAGTCTTCAGGATGCTGCGGGTTTGCCCTCAAAGGGAACTGAGAAACCTGGTCACTTCCTACTTATGTAGTGTGAAGAGCATCTCACCGAAGGGCCAGAGCCACAGGTGCAGTCACAGACTGAAACCTCAGCCCGATGGACCCAAATACACTTTCCTTTTTAAAGTTGATCATATCAGGTGCTTCTCATAGTAACCCAAGTATTATTTTTATTTTGAATGCTTTAATATTATAAACATGAAAAAGTAATTCCTAGCTCATAGGCCATGTGTGAGATCTGGCCTTCAGGCTACAGCTGGCAGTCCCCTCATACAGACCATTCTCAGGAACACTTTTCGTGGTAAGTTTGCCTGAGAGTATCCAGAAAAAATAAAATGGAGCATGAAGCTATTTAGGACAGGACATGGACCCTATTGTCTCTGCCTTTTTGTTGACAAAGTACGTGCAAAATATGTGAAATGGCATATTGCAATAAATCTGACCTGCAATATATCAAATACAGGATTAATATTTATTGGAAGGTATTTTAACACTCATGATTATAAGTTAAATTTTAGGACGATTTTTTGGTAATAGGATGATCTAGGAGATGGGTGCTGATTTAATCTTTAAGAAAGCAGGAACAAAATGGGACACTCAAGATTTTAGTAGTTTTTTTTGTTTTTTTTAACGGGGTTGGTCACATTTTTTTAGGCTCTTAGGACTCTAGAGACACGTCTTTTAACTTTATCAGTTAACACTTGAATTTTATTACATTTTTTTTTTTTGTCTAACTAAGAAGGTTTTAAGCTAAGACTATATATAATAGGAATTATTATAAGGTAATGTCTGGGGGAGGAAAAGACCAAGCATAAGCATGGTTAAACTATAACTAAAACCCAACACATATAAGGTATATTATATATTTTTAGAATATTGGTAGATGGTGGGGTGTATAAATTACTTTAAAATTTTTTATCTGGGATAGTGAAAATTTAACACCTGAATGTTTTTTGCTAAGGGATAATAGGATAGTAACTTTAACTATCTATGTTTTAACTCTATCAAGTCCTGAGAAGGAAAATATATTATTTGAAAGTCGGAAGCACATGAGAGTAGTAGCTTCCGAAATTTGGGAGAGAACAGCGACATTTAGCTACCTGGACAGTCACCCATGGTTTTTTTGTGCCATTGGACCCTCTATCATTTTGGCTACAGATCTATGATATCTGACAGATCTTTTTAGAAGCAGGGCATTTTTGGAGGGACTGTCTTATTTTGCCTAGGCAGTTTTTGTCAGTCTCTATCTGTCATTTTGTTTATCTGGATTGGACATTGTGTGTGTACCGTCAGCAGTAGAGGTAAGGGCAGTTCTTTACCCAACTGGCCATTCTCTGTTAAAAGGGCAAACTCTAAAGGAACGTCTTTGATGCTCAACACCATCTCGGGAAAGGAACAGTGACGCCAGGAGTCGCCTCTCTCATGGCCAAATTCTGAATAAAAAAATGTTAAATGCCATATTCTCTGGGTCTATGAAATGGTTGAAGACTCATTATAACAATGGCAAGATTGGAGTCTGTTCTCAAGCTTTGCCAGCAAATATCACCTACAATTTAAACCTTGTGAAAAATCTACTAACAACCGTAGTTACAGAGGATTTCCCAGGGAACAAATGGCTCATTTATTCCTATGACATCTGAACTTTTGAAATGAGCCGGCTCTCTGAGTGCTGTGTCCTGGGAAGGCTCTACATTGGCTCTTTGCAGTATGTCCTGATTCTAGGCCTTTATCTATATCAAGGGACCAGTGGCATTGCTTAGATATGTCATTCAGGAAGCGAGCTATTCAAGGGAAAGTTTCTCTCATTGTTAATACCTCAGAATCAGGCAAAATTGAAATCTTCTTGAAAACTGGTTTATCTTGGAAATGCCATTTCCTTGTTTGATTTGCCTCTAATTAGGCCAATAGTCAGATATACTGACTGTGGGTCACAACTTCTCTCAGGGTTGCATGTCAGATATCCTGCACATCAGATATTCACATTATGATTCAGAGCAGTAGCAAAATAATAGTTATAAAGTAGCAACAACATTGTTTTATGACTGGGGTCACCATAATGTGAGGGGTTACATTAAAGGGTCACAGCATTAGGAAGGTTAAGAACCACTATTCTAGCAACAGCAAAGATTTATTAAGCATGTAGTTTATGCAAAGAACCTTTCCTATAGTGTTTTTCACTGAATCCTCTCACAGCCACATGAGGTAAAACATTATGCCTCCTGTAGTAGGCTGATAATGGTCACTCAACACATCCACGCCCTCATTTTGGAACCTATGAATGCTACTGTATATGGTGAGAGATTTGGCCATCACAGCTAGGAATCTTGTGTTTGGGAGGGCACCCTCATACAAAGATCTCATAAGAAGGAGGTAGAGGGCTTTGCCACAGCTCAGGAAAGCAATGTGGTGATTGAATCAAGAGGCCCCAGGACCACTTTTGAAGACAGAGGAAGAACCTTGAACTAGGAACAGATTGCACACTGGAAAATGCAGTAATTTTCTCTCTTAGATCCTCCAAGAGAGTGAGGCCTGGGCTGCACCATGACCCAGAGAAGCTTACTTTATACTCCTGTTCCTCAGAACTCTGAAATGACTCATGCGTGCTTTAAAATACATACACATGTATATATGTGTTTATTTTTTATTTGTTTTTGTGTGTATACGTATGTTGTGTGTTTGTGTCTTTGTCCATGTGTGTGTATATAGGTAGAGGCCAGATGTTGACCTCAGGTGATGTTCTTCAGGTGCCGACTACCTTAATTTTGGCACAAAGTCTCTCATCTGGCCTAACACTCACAACTGGGCTAGCCTGACTTGCCGGTGAGCTCTGAGGTACATCTGCCTCTTCCTCCCCACTGCTGGGATTATGAGCGCACACTACCACAGCTAGCATGTTTATGTGAGTTCTGGCCATCGAACCCAGGTCTTTATGGTAGATAGCCAGCACTTTACTCATTAAGCTATGTCCTCACCCTCAGTGCATTCTATTTTAGTCAGTAGAGTGAAACGTGGAGCATGACTCAAATACCTCAGCAACAAGGGACCTAGAGTCTTCCCTAGTAGTTTGAATGAGATGACTCCAGTCTCTAAGTCCCCGTCTCTCACGCAACTCCTCTGTTACCTGTGGTTTGACATTCTTTGCTGCTCTTTCCACTGGCCAAGGCTGCTGTGACACGTTACTAGAGACAGATGGCTTGAACAGCAGCAAACTTGTATTCCCAGACTTCTTAAATTTTAACAAGTTTGAGATCAGAGTGTCCAGCAGGACTTGGTTCTTGGTGTGGGCTTCTGGCTCAGGGGTGGGGGTGGGGATCTCTTTTGTGTTAAAAAAAATCCCGTTTGTATGGATTCTGTTTTCATGATCTAATTGCCTTCCAAAAGCCCTACCTTCTAATGCCATCATGTTAGAAGGAGATGTAACATATAAATTATAATTTTATTATCATTGTAGAAGTGAATGATGTGTGGACATGAGTGTGGGCATACCCCTGGTATGGTGTCTGTGGTCAGAGGACAACCATGTGAAATCAGTTTTTCCTTCCACTGAAACACGGATTCCAGGAATCAACTCAGACTATCAGGCTTGCAGATGTCTCATTGGCTGTTAGCGTATAGTTGGTTTTTTGTTTGTTTGTTTGTTTGTTTGTGAATGTCATGAACATTCTGTTCATAACACTGTCTCTCACTTTCTCACCCCTCAAATTTCTCCCACAGATATTGATTTCCCTCTTTGTCATGAGTATTTTTATTATCTACATTGCTTCTTCATGTACTAGAGGCTGCACATGAGTAAATACACTGATAGGCACTGGTGTCACAGCCCTAGGCTTTTTGTAATATTATTTTATGAATTAATGTAGGAAGGTCCCTGAATGTTCTTGCATTTTGATTGGACAACACTGGCTGCTGCTGCTTCTTCTTCTTCTTCTTTTTCTTTTTCTTCTTCTTCTTCTCCTCCTCCTCCTCCTCCTCCTCCTCCTCCTCCTCTTCTTCTTCTTCTTCTTATTATTATTATATTTTTGAGGCCAGGTCTCAAAATCACTTGACCTTGAACTTCCGCATCCTCCAACCTCCACCTACCAAGTATTAGGATTCAAGGCCTAAACCACCACATCTGGCTTCCTGGCTTGTACCTAATGTCAGAAACCACTTATGGTGGTCCTTCTTTCTCTTGAAGTTTTTTTGTTTTTTGTTTTTTTTTTGTTTTGTTTTTTTTTTTTTCATGATTCAAAAACACAATTTCTAGCTTAAAGTATTCTTTTCTTGGAACTAAAATCATAAATGAAACAAAAAGAGAAATAAAGAACAACCCCAGAATACTACAGCAACTCTGTTTCTGGGCACAGAGTTGAATCCCAGAAGCCCCTGGGCCACTAACCTCAACATCATGCTGGCCTTTGTCTGAGGAAACCTTTGACTGAGGCTGCTGCCCTGCAATCCGATACTGGAGTATACAGCCTGTATCCTGGAGTGTAGAACTGTTCAGCTTCCAAAAGCTTGTGGCCTTTCAGAAAACAGTCACCACCACCTCCACAGGAGCTCGGAGGGTTCAGCTCCCTTTCTGCATCCACAATCCACTCAGTCTAAAGACTATTGAATGGTTTTCATGATGCCCATGGTTCTATTCCTGAACTGCCATGATTCTCAGCTACAAACCATATTTATAGTCACAAATAGGCTTCATCACAATACTTCATCCCTAGTAAGTACCCAAGGGATCTTTTCAAAGCAGAGGCTTCTCAAAGCCAATGACAGGCAACTCCTCTTGTCTGAGACTCTGTCTCCATCTTTCCCATCATTTCTCAGCTCCCTGAACTCGGTCTGGTCATGCTATGACCCCTTTTGCCTTTATACACTCTATTCCCTCTGCAAATTATCTACATTCCTCTACACCATTCTCCACAGCATCTGGGACACAGACTATCCAATTACATGCAACTGAATGAGCTGGAAAATCAAATCCCAACTAGTCCATGCTTCTTAGATCTTGCTGTCATCCTACACCTTAAATGAACTTGTCACGAACAGTCTGAGCTCACATCACAATGCCCTGAGAACAGCAAGCATGACAAGCACTATCCCCATCCAACTAGCCATTCTCTTTCTCTTATTTTTAAAATGCACTTCAATGTTCCTTTTTGAAGAAATAAACAAATTGATCAAATCATCCCAGAGACCAAATTGACCATCTGAGTCTCTCAGGTCAGGTCCTAGGGTGGCAGAAGTCAGGACCAGCTATTTGCCCAAGAGTCACTTTTCTCCCAGCGTATGGTGAGACCAACACCAAGGCTCAGTGTCTCCCTTCCACATTCTTCAGCTCAAGCCATATTTGCCCATCTTCCTATAGGTTCCCAGTTCTTATAAAGTCTGCTTTTCTACAAGCCAGTTCTTCTACTTGCTGTTGAAAATGGATGCTAAGGCTTATTTCTCCTCATTGTGTTATAACATCATGGTAAATGGAAAGGGGTCACACCGAATTCAGACTTTATAACTTGCCCACTCCTGAGTTCTGAATGGTGGTGCCAACAGCAGAGCTTTCTCAGCTGAACTCTGCTCAGTATGTGCCACCTCTCCAAACAGTGGTACTGGGGACTAAATTTCTAAAGCATGCTGTAGAACATAGTCAAACCACGGCACCTCCCTTTGCTGTCTTAATTCCCAGGGAAACCCTGACACTGGATGCCACTTCTGAAGTTCTTGCTTTAATGAGCAATGCAGCACACATGACAAGAACTCTGGAGGTAGCATGGAAGATCAGAGATATTTTGACAAAAATGACTTGATGCTTACTCAGTTTGCAACCCTGGACACAATGGGTACCCAGGTGCAGGATTTGGGGAAAAAAAAGTATGTTTGAAGATCACTGATTATTCTTGGGGGAGCTGAGCTCTTAGATACGGCACCATATCTACGTTGTTAATTTCTCTCCTCACTTTCTCTCTCTCTCTTATTTCAGCAGGCTGTCCCGACACTCCCTCTTCCTTCCTTCCTTCCTCACAGCTCTTAAGATCTGCCCTTGGCCCTCAAAGACTCACTGAGGCTGGAGAAAGCACTGGGCAGCTGATAACCTCATTCCTCACCCATCCCATAGTGCTCATACTGTCCACATCTGTAGGCTTTAATCTCCCTGTAAACCCAAATGAACATTTTATAAGACCTTACCGCAACTCTGGTAGAGCACTTCCAAGTCCCCACTCCTGCAGGCCAGGTGAGTGGGCCAGGCTTCCCCGCTGCTATGGCCACCATTGCTGGGAGAAGCCAGAGTCCACACAAAGAGGAAAACCGTGACACTGTTCATGGTGAGGGGCTGTGTGTGACTAATGCTAAAGAAGCCCAATATAAAGGCCTCCAACTTTCTTCTTCCTCCTCATGAAATGGGTAGTATGTTTAGTTTCACTTCTCAAATACTAGGCTCTGGGGAATCCAGTGTGAGAGGCCGAGGACAGAGAGCAGGGAGGGGCATTTGAATAATGTTCCAGAGGGTCTTCACTCACTTGAAATAGATGTGTGTGTTTGTGTGTGTATGCAGGCATGGGCTAGGTTGAAAGTTGACTTCCTGCTTTTGTAGGAAGAGGTATAGCATGACTCCTCATAACAGACCTCCTTAGGGTGTCCCTCCGCCAGTAGAGCTGTAAACTCAGGAAAGATGAGCCTCCAGCTATCATGTGTTTTCTATCAGCATGCACATCATTGAAGGTTCCTGAAGACAGACTCAGGGCTAGAGAAAGTCAGTAGGCACATTTGGCATTTTGATGGTTGTAAACTAGCATTTGGGATCTAGAATGAGGCTTTTGCCCCTTCTGTATTGGCTCTTCTCTGACTTTGACTATGGTGTTGTGTAGTACGAGGTTTTTGGCCCGGACTTTCGAGCCTAGCCTCAAGGTTTAGGCCCACAGATCCCAAGATGCACAGAGACACACAGATGTTTACAATAGTTTTTAGCTGATCGGCCTAAGGCCCAGGCATATAACTTGCTAACTCTGTACCCTTAATCTAACCCATGACTCTTATCCTGTTCAGCCATGGGGCCTGGTACCTTTTCTCACAGCAGCATGGTTGTCCTCTGCTTCCTCCGGCTTCTCTCTGGCATTCTGCTCTGTTCTTCTAGTTCCCAGAGTTCTCCTAGTCTGGTAGCCCCACCCACACTTCCTGTCTGCCTTTGGCCAATCAGCGCTTTTTATTAAACCAGTGGGTGGGACAATTATTTACAATGTAACAACATAATCTCCCACAGTGCTGGAGTTAGGAATCAGCAGTACATTGTCCTGTAGCAAAGCAAGACCCGCAGAGTATTTCTGAGAGGGTTGTCTCTCTGTGTCTATGTGTGCACACGTGGAGGTCAAAAGATAACTTTCCAGACACAATTTTCTTTTTTAATTGTGGGTTTTGGGGATGGAACCCCAGTCACCAGGTTTATGAGGTCAATGGTTTTATCCATGGAGTCATTTTATTGGCTCTTGGCTTCCCTTAAGGGCAAATTCTACTGCTGGTTTCTGGGGGATCATTGATGTCACTTTCCATGGACAAGATTCTTTTTCTTCCATGGACTCCTGTTGTTCTGCTTCAGAACAGTGAATTTTCTTAATCTCAGACCCACTCCCACTCTACATAGTTCACCAGATTCGTGACCAAGGCCAAGAGTGCCGCAGAGCAACAGGAAACACTGTTTCTCAAGTCAGGAAGAGATGAATAATATTCCATTGAGAATGCGTAATATATTTTTAGGTTTCTCAATAAAATGTTATCTTTTTGCATGACAGATGCCATTTTTCCTTACAGGAAAAAGGAATAAGTCTTCAAGGAATGCCGCTTACTTGTTATGTCCACTGAGGACCAGGACTTGACTCTGACCATTAGTTATGACCCTTCTGTTTCAGAAATAATCCCTAATGATATCATCTTGAGTCCTGTGATGTTTTGGATATTAACTGTCTCCTAGAATACAACATGCTAAGTGCTTGGTCACCAGCCTGTGTTGCTATTGAGAGATAGTGGAGCCTTCAAGTTAGATCATCAAGGATCAGCCCTCAAAGTAGATATTGGGACTAATCCTTCTTCTTCCTTGTTTTTTTTTGTTGTTTACAAGTTGCCAATAGATGATCAGATTTCCTCCACATGCAGTCCCACCATAACATGCAATGAAGCCAAGTGTCCATGCTTAGAAACCTCTGAAGCCATGAAGCAAACACACTTTTTTTTTCCTTTTATTTGCCTCCAGGCACTTAGGCACACTGCCATTCTTATGGAGAGCTGACTAACACAGTGTGGTGGTTTGAATAAGAATGGTCCCCATCGGCTCATGAATTTGAATGCTTAGTCACCAGGGACTGGATCTGTTTGAAAAGATTAAAAGGATTAGGAGGTGTGGCCTTCTTGAAGGAAGCGTGTCACTGGGTTTGGGCTTTGAGGTTTCAAAAGCCCATCCCAGGCCTAGTGTCCTCTCTCTCTCTACCTGTGAATCAAGATGTAGCTCTCACTACTTCTCCAGCACCACACCTGCTTGCCACTGTGCTCCTTGCCATGATGATACTGAACAAAGCCTTCAAAACCATTAAGTGATTTTTTTTTTTTTTTTTGGTCATGGTGTCTCTTCACAGCTATAGAATGATGACTAAGACAAGTTTTTAACTAGAAACTTCATAAAGACAACAAAAATTTTGAGAATGCTCTGTTCCTTACTATAGATTCAAATCATCTTATGATAGCTATTTAAAATATGGTTATGTGTACGTAAATGGTAACTGAACATGCTGCCAGGCTTTTCTATCATCTCTGCCTTTAGCAAGTGGTGGCTAAAAAGGCCGTGTCTCTGCCCTTGTCTGTGTTCCTCTGCTTTTTGATAATCCTTTTCCTCTGTCTCCCACTATGTTCCTTTCAGAATGGTCATTTTGGGAGTGGTGACCTCCTTTTCCTGCAGGGTGAAAATAAGACTGTCTAAAGATGGAGAGGAAACAGCAAAGAGTGGAAGGAGACAGGGAGGCAAGGGGAGCTGGGAAAGGGTGGCTGCTGAGTGGGCAGAAGCATCCTGGCTATGGGCGGATGAGCCAAAGATATCTAAGAACAGTCTAAGCTCTTAAGAGGCAGATACAGGAAGATTGTGACGTTGAGGCCAGCCTGAGCTACATAATGAGATCAAAACAGTAACTTCCCCCTAACCAAACAATAACAAAACATGTTCTAATTTATTTGCTGTGCAGAGCCCCCTTCAGATCAACTTACACATCCAGAAATTTATATTTATATCCTCTCTCGGTCTCTCCATCTTCCTCTCTCTTTCTCCCTGCCCCCTCTGTGTGTGTGTGTGTGTGTGTGTGTGTGTGTGTGTGTGTGTGTTTAAAGGGAAGAGATTTGCCTTTGTATAAATTTATGCTTAAATTAGAGGGCAATGTCATGGGAATCTAGCCCCTTGGAAAGTGATCCCATTTCAGTGTGGATATTGTACTTTCTAAGGACAAGGAAGATGGATCCATTTTATCTCCCTCTTATATGCTGCTCTGAACACTGAGGCTGGCTTCAACATCAACAGTGATTACATTCTTATATATATTCAGGGATGCCCATCTAGCTTTCACTGGCCTAGGATACTTATTACAGTCCAGAACTGTACAACCATGTATTGGTCAGCAAATGAACAAACTTACAAAGGTGGCCAGAGGTAGCAGCAACCTTGTACATCCTGTGTTTATAACATCACTTGCTTGCATTGGCTTTTTGTATATGTGCACCCATTTAAATTGTCTTGCTCACTGTGGCTCTGACAGAATTCACTATGAATGGTGCTAATAAGAGAACATATGAAGCAACTGGCCTAGAAAGAAAATTCAAAATGATTAAGGACTACAAATGTAGAAAACCAGTTGTCATTTTGCTTGCCACTTTGTCAGGGACCATTGTTCCATGAGTGTGAGCTTGAAGAATAAAATCAAAGGAAAGCATTGAAAGATCTGCTTTACTAAAGCAATGAGATTCATAGAAATTTAAAGAGGGCCTATATTAGGTATGGAGAAGCATCCAGAGATTGGTATGGAAGATCAGCAGTGTATTTATTCTATTACTAAGACAGTCGTGGTCAAAATAAGAAGTTTGTTTTTAGAGTTGCAATGAAAGCCTGACTCAATTGCAGATTTCTGAATGACTCCAAAGAACGAAAGATCTTTGCCCAGTGGGCAGAGTCTGGAGGGTCAATGTCAAGGCATGTTGAAAAGAATTTTGGAAATCGTAGATCATTTTCTTGGTGGAGTGAACCCCAATGCCATCCAGATCTGTGTAATGTTCTCTGTGATGTTCACACAATGACCTAATGTGCCCTGTGACGTGTTTCTCAGAGCCTGTCCCATTGTTAAATGTCCATGACTGGATATCAAACAGAATGTTTCTCTTTCTTTGACCCTGGCTCCTTTTCTATGTATCCCGACTCTCGGTTTCCATCACACTGTGGTGGGAAGGGACAATGTTTTTAGACTTTAAGATTAAATGAAGAGTGTAAATTGTTCTCATGTGAAGGTCAAGGAGTCACCTTATCTCCTATGTCACACCATTTATTGGTCGGTGTTTTACACTTACCCATACAACTTACCTTATTTGAAGAATTGATACCGTTCTATTTTGTCTCCAGAGAAGGTACAAAATGCCTTCCGTGGACTCTTGATGTCATACATGTATATAAGTGACAGAAAGTTCAGAAACGATGGAGGAGATAATCTCATCTGTCAACTTGCTTCTTATTCATTTGATATTTTATTTAATGTTTGCTAAGCACTTCATGATAGCATGAACAGCTCTAAACACTAAGAATGCAGCAAAATACAGCTTTTTAAGAATAGATGCTTCTTTATTGTATTACGTTTCTGTTCCAGACTTTCTAGTCTTGCCTTGTGGCCCAGACCCACAGACCCACGGTCCCATAGCTCCACTGAAACACACAGACCCTTGTATTAATTGCATACTGATTGACCTTGGGCCCAGGCATAGCTCTTGCTCTTAAACTAACCCATGACTTTTATCTTGTTTAGCCATGAGGCTTGGTACCTTTTCTCAGAGCAGCATTTCGACTTCCTTCCTCTGCATCTGCTGGTATTTCATCGTGGTGTCTCCGTGGCTTCTCTGTGGCATTTCTGCTCTGTTCTTCCTATTCCCAGAGTTTTCTCTGTCTGGTAGCCCTACCCACACTTCCTTTCTGCTTTCAGCCAATCAGCGTTTTTTATTAAACTAGTAGGCAGGACAATTATTTACAATGTAACTTAATCCCACTACACTTCTAAGTGAAAGTAACAAAATTATTTGTAAAAACTTGCTTAATAACAGAAAAAGAGATATTAGTTTTTATTTACATGAATTGGTGTGTGTGTATGTGTGTGTATGTGTGTGTGTGTGTGTGTGTGTGTGTGTGTGTGTGTGTGTGTGTGTGTGCACCTGTGCATATACAAGCCACCCCACACTCTCACACTTGGGGAGGTCAGAGGAAAACCAGTGGTAGTCAGTTCTCTGTGACCCTAGAGATCAAACTTAGGCTGTCAGGCTTAGTTCTAATTACCTTTAGCTGATGAGGCTTCTCACTGGCCCTATTTACTTGTTTATTTTATGTAGGCTATCACTATATCCATCCTGGGTTAGAATTTATAATGGATCCTGGGATAGCCTTGAATTCACAGCACTTCTCTTGCCTCAGCCTCTCAAGTGCTGGGATTATGGGCATGAACTGCCATTCCCAGATGAAAAAGCAATTTGAAGACTCAAAAGTAGGATTCTTTGACTGAATTTTCTGAAACAGTTCATGTATATATGCTACTGTATATATACAATAATTTATAAAATTTTGCCAGCCCAGTAGCTCATTAAGTTTTTTCCATTAACCATTTTCTCTAATGGATTAACCACAGCAGGCCTTTATGAAATGTCAGTCTCTCCTTATTTTGTTGTTGTTGCTACATTTGTTATCATTATTAATGTATAATTACTCCAGGAACATAATATGTAAAGTATTTCATTTCTAAGTGAATCTATAAATTCTATAACAAACTAAACAGAAATGAATTTTGTTCGAGGAAAATGCTTGCTATTGAAGAGAAGAGGTAAGTACTATACATCAGTTAGATCAATTTCCCAATGATTTAAAGGGCAACACATTGAAGCCTCTGATTAAAGCAGAAGAAATTACTCAGAGGCTCAGGGCGTGGAGGTCTCATTTGAAAAGACTGATAATTATTGTGCCCTATAGCATGGGATAAATTAGCAAATTGTAGCCAAAACTCTGCCTCACAAATTAAGAATGCATTCAAGGTTTTATCCTGATAAGATTGAAGGAATTTCAGTATTTAGGGAGGGGCTCTGGGGGAAGCTAAAAGCACCACAAAGATTGAGGCGATGGCAGATACATGGCAGGGAATGGGGAGATGGTTCTTACACAGAAGATATTGCAGCTTAAACACGGGGCGTTGTCTTCTGTATATGCCTCCAACTCTGAGTGCCTTCAGAACATCTAGATATCACTATAGAATGTGTGTTTGCCACAGTTAAGTCAGCTATCTGTACTGCATATGATGCTGGACTGGAAGATGGTAGCTGGAATAAAGTCACTTCCTACCCCAACATCAAGCATGAGAAGCCCTCTTTTGACTTGTTGGTCAGGGTTGTCCAAGAATCTTCCCAAACATTATAAGCTATTGGTATTGCCTTTGGCTGTTCCACAAAGGTAGAAGGTAAGTCTACATTGCTGAAAACATCATACACTTCAGACACAGGGCCCACAGCTGGAACTAACCTGAAAGCTGCCTTCCTAAGGACTAGTGTTCATGGTACTAGAAGGTTCCATGAAAGCACCAAAAAGAGATAAGCCACAATGACCCACAACAATGGATAGCTTGCTACTATAAATTTAAGCTGTAGTAGTGGCATAAATATCTTAGCAGTAACCAACAGCTCTCTAATTGGTTAAGATCTGATGAACAAGTGGGAAGTCCATCACTGAGAGAAGCCGGGGCAGGAACCCAAAGCAGGAATTAGAATCAGGAATTGAAGCAGAGGCTGTGAAGGAATGCTACTTAAGGCTTGCTCTCCAGACTCATATTCAGCTACCTTTCTTATCTTCCATGGCTACCTGCCTAAACATAACACTGTTCACAATCAACAGATGCTATATAGATTTGCCTAAAGGCCAATGTGACGGAGACATTTTCTCAGCTGAGGTTCTTTCCCCAGATGATACTAGTTAACAAAATAATAATAATAATAATAATAATAATAATAATAATAATAATAATAATAATAACCAGCACAGAATCTTTACTTGTTCATACTTTCTATTTTCTCTTTCTCCTCATTATTGTGTGCTCACTGTCTGGTGCACAATAAGTAACCAATAGAACATTTTAGATCAAATGGATGAAATTCCAAGCTTAGTATGGCCCAACAAGCTTGTCTTTAACCAAGACTTCTGGATTTCCAGACTCCATTGGCAATCAAAAACAAAGGCAAGACAAGGGACTTCTTCTCTTCAAAGAGCCTATAACACCCTAAGAAATTAACCAAGTGTAGCATTATTTTTTTTTCTCTAAAAGTAGGTCAGTTTTTCTTTTCTCTTTTTGTTTCTCATGCGTTTTAATTGAAGAACTTTTCAGGTCAAGAGGCTAAAGAAAGGGTAAAAGGAAATGCCTATAACCTCAACATTCAACAGTCTCCATTATTGAGACTTGGTGAAATTCATTTGAATATGTGTGCACACATAATTATACTACACAACTTACAATGACTATCAGCCTCCTGCCATTAGATAATCCTAATGCCTGTGTGTTCTGCTGCTCTGTGGACTGCATCTGTTTATACTTTGGACACTCGGCTAGCTATCAATAGCAAAAATAACAGACGCTAATGTTAAGGGGAATTTCTTTGTTATGTTTCAATTTAGCCATGATTATTTCTTCAGAGTAAATTACTCAAAGTGCAATTCTTGCTGCAAAGAATTACCAGATATTTTAATGCTCTTGACACATACAATCACTCAAGAACACTGGGCATTTTAACTAACCCCTCAGCAGTTGTGCATTATTATTGATTTTTTTTCTTGGCCATTTTAGTAGATAAACATTCATGTCTCCTTATGTCTATTTACATTTCTTTCAGCAATAATACCAGACAACATCTGTTCACCATGTTGCATTGGGCCATTTATTTGTATTTCTGCCTTTGTAAGTTCTTGTGCTTGGCCAGTGACTATTTTTTCCTCTTAGTGTTAAATTCAAATGAAAAAAATTAAAACTAGAAATTTAGAGTATCATGACAATTCCATCAATAAGCATCATTGCCTTTTCTTTCTGCACGGTGCTTGTCATCATGGTCTGGTGGAAGCGCAGAAAATCTCCTGAGATTTCCTCGAGACTCAAGTTTACTCAGAGGACAATGCCAACTGTTAGTACAGCACACAATGTTTATAATATATTTTTAAAAATGAAGAATTCTGGAAGTTAGATGCCGTGTCTTCTTGGATCACCCCTCTATTTAAACATGATTAACTGAGAAGTTGTATGGAAAAAGTTGACTTCTTTAGTGACATTGCACCAGCTGCTGCTCTCATCAGTGAGCATAATTTTGATGACTGGAAAGCACTTATTTAGCAGAATGCAGTGCTTGGTCGGTGGTCTGCAACCTCTGGATGTTTGCTAAGAGCCACTGGAGGCCCGTGACCAACTTGCTATTGTTGAACAAATAGTGACACGATTGCTTAACAGTTTCTTTTCTTCCCCCTTCCCCCAAAAAGCCTCAAGAAGAAGGATGCTTATAAGAAAGAAGTTGCTAAGGTGTTGGGGTAAGACCTATGCGGCTTCAGGTCCCACTGATGACTGCTGTGTGACCTGGTTAAGGACAGACTCTTATCTGCAATGTAAGCCTTCATTAACAGCTTTCAGGTGTGTGTTAGTGTGTGGCAGTAAATCTCACTTAAAATATACCAATACAAGATAAACATTTATTGGAAAACAAATCAACACGATAACAGGCTACAGCTTAGGAACACAGTTGAGCGATCACATAGCGATGGACATTGATCCAGTCTCTCAAGAAGGCAGGAACATATGGGGCCCCCAAGATCCCAGCAGCCCCTCTTCAATGGGGCTGGCCACCCCCCCTTCAGGAGCCAGGGACCCTGGATAAGCGTCTTCCTACCTTATCAACTGACACCTGAATCCCACCACATTAGCGTATATGGAGAATATCTGTAGACTATTTGGCACTAGAACCCTGGTAGCCCTGTGTTGCAGTTTGAACATGAAATTGCACCATAAGGCTCTTGTGTTTGAACAACTGGTTTTCACCTGGTGGTTTTGTTTTGGGAGACTGTAGAACCTTTAGAAGGTGTAACTTCACTGGAGGTAGTGGGTCACTGGGGGCTGGACCTTAAGGTTTTATAGCCCATCCCACTTCCAGTTAGCTCTGTTCTTAACCACAGATGCAATGTGACTAGCTGCCTCACATTCTTGCCACCTGCCATCTCTACTATGAAGGCTGTATTCCTTCTTAAACTGAAAGCCCAAACCACCCTTCACCTGCTTAAGTTGGGGCTGTCTGTCAGCTGTTGGTCATTGCTTTCATGAAAAAACTGACAACCCTGTCTTGGTTTTGTTTCCTGTGGCTGGGATTAAAAAAAAATGCAGTCATTAGAGAAAATGCTTACATGGTAAATTAGATGTGGGGGCAATGTGTAAACAAGCACATTAAAAAACAGTGAATAAAAATATCAACCTCTTGTTGGGGGAGGGCAAGGTTTGAAAGGTTTGGGGTTTCTTGATTCACAAGTAGAAAACTTGACCTAAGTCAGATAAAGATAATGCATCCCCAGTTCACTGACAGAATAAAATCTATACATTTTGAAGACAAAGCCTAGGTCAGATCTATGTTTGTGGTTTTAGTGAAGATTCTTGCTATGTTTTCCAAGAAGGGAAGATTTCACATTGCAATAGAAAAGCTTATGTAGCAACATTTTTGTTTTCCCCTGATGCTCTGTACAGTTTCTGCCATTGCAGCATTGTCAAAATAGCCATTTAGTCAGACAACCAGCTACCACGTATGTGGCTTCTCAGCAGAGGCAGGGGGCTTGTTCTTGGCGGTGTCTGAATTGTAGTTAATTGAGCAATAGTAACAAACCATGAACACTTGTTTTCATGTGGCTTGAAGTGATTATTGTATAATACCTTTGTCACTAGGAAATGGAATTTAAGAGAATGAAGTCACTTGATCAACGTCTCCTAATGGCAGAACTAACACTCAAACCTTGGGATAATATCCAAACAATTTTCCCCCTGAGAAAAGGCCTCACTCTATAGTACAGACTGGATTGAAACTCACTAAGCAGTCTAGATTGGTTTCAAATTTTCATCAGTCCATTTATTTTAGCCTCCCAAGTGTTGGGATTACAAATTGTGTGTCTTCACACTTAGCCTCCAAGGCATGCCCTTCACCACACAACTTTCTTTTTCCAAGTTAACGAATAAACAAATAGATAAATAGATGAACTATGTGAAGAGGAGTTAATGGAGGGCAAACATTAGATTCAGTCTCTTGCCCCAGAACCGGCTCCTCCAGCCTTCCTCTCCAGCTTTTATCTATGTCTATTTTAGTTAGAGATGAGGAGAGATTAGTGGCCACACCTATTCATTTCTCCTCCTGTTCTTTGTTTATTTTTCTTTCCTGCCTTCTATATTTACATTTTATTTCAGAAGTATTTTATTTTGATCCATGTCCTACTTTCTTTTTCTTTTACTGTGACGTAATATCCTGGTAAAATTAACCAGAGAGAAAAAAGTTCATTTGAGCTCACAGTTCAGGACCATTGTTTGTATCCTGGCAGGGAAGTTGGGCAGCTGGAGCCAGAAAGAGCTGATCATATTGCACCTATGTGGTGTGGGATGTCTTTCTGTATATGCTGTGAGTATGCTTTATTACCATTGTTAATAAAGGGACTATTTTGACCTGTGCAAGGCAACTTAGAGGCAGTCAGGACATTCAAGCATACATAAATGATGAAGAAGGGTGGAATCAGAGATGCTGTAGGCTGCTGCCCAGAAAACAAGATGCAATGGAACACAGGTAAAGCCACAGAACCATGTGGCAGTACACGGATTAATGAAAATGGGTTAAGTTGTAAGAGTTAGTTGGTAATAGGCCAAATAGTTTGTAATTAATATGTCTCTGCATAGTTATTTTATAAGTGGCTATGGGACTGTGGGTGGGAAAGATTCCTCTAGGCCTTGGGCCCAGATGAGTTGGAGAAACTTAAGACTCCACCTATGATTAGGAACAGAGCAGTGCATAAATGTGGGACTGTTGTACTAATAAAGAAAACTCAGAGCCAGAGCCAGATTTCTGGGAAAGGCAGAGATATGAGAGAGAGAGAGAGAGAGAGAGAGAGAGAGAGAGAGAGAGAGAGAGAGAGAGAGAGAGAGAGAGAGGGAGGGAGGGAGGGAGGGAGGGAGGGAGGGAGGGAGGGAGGGAGAGAGAGAGAGAGAGAGAGAGAGAGAGAGAGAGAGAGAGAGAGAGAGAGTAAACACCACAGTCAGATCTCACCCAGCTGTCTTCCAGTTTCCTCAGCCTGGCTCCTCCTGGCTTCTTCTGCCTGCTCTGTCTTTCTATGCCTGTCTTAAATACTTTCTTCTCTCAGTTAAGGCATGGCACCACCATTGTCTGCCTGGGAGCCTGGAACTCTTTCTGTAAACTAAGATGACCTCAACTCAGATTGTATTAAGGGTGTAGGTCACCACTCCCAGGATAATCCCTGTGCTGGGATTAAAGATGTGAGTTACCACTGTCTGATACTCCTAGACTGACTGTGGGTAGATCCCTCTGATATCTCCAAATGTTTTTATTATATTTGAAAATCTCCCCCCATGGGAAGTTCTCAGTTACCTTTCTTCATTTGGAAAGTCTAGAATCCCAGTCAGAGAATGAGGCCACTCTCACTGGATAAGTCTTCTCACTTCAATGAACATAATCAAAATAGTCTCCAAAGGCATGCTCAGAGGCCCATCTCCCAGGAATTCCAGATGTTGTGAATTTGACAATATCAACTGCCCACCTCATTATTTTCTTTTTAGCTATACTGATGTTTTCAGCTGTTCTTGTACCGACTAATGGGATAGCCATATTTTATGCTAGAAATTGAAATATGACCAAAAGGAACTGAGATGGGGTGGCTGATGGCTTAACCACCCCACAGCTTTTAAGGAATTCATCTAAACAGAATGTAAAACTTTTCACTAGTGATTTCTGCCCCTGTGGATTACATGTTGAAATGATAATGTTTCAGATATATTGGGATAAGTAAACTATTATGCTAAAATTATTTCAGCTATTTTTTTTTTTGTGCTTTTAATATGACTGCCAGAAAATGTTAAGTCCTACATTGTACTATGAAGTTTCTGGCCTGTCCAGCCTGTGGTCCAGACCCACAGACCCACAGTCCCACAGAAACACACAGATGCTTATATTAGTTTTATGCGATTGACTTGCTAACTCTTAATTCTTTAACCCATGATTCTTATCTTTTTCAGCCATGTGGCTCGGTACCTATTCTCAGAGCAGCATAGTTGTCCTCTGCTTCTGCTGGCTTCTCCACTGGTGTCTCTCTGTTCCCAGAGTTTTTTTAGTCTGGTAGCCCCACCCACACTTCCTATCTGCCTTTGGCCAATCAGCATTTTAATTAAACCAGTAGGCGGGGGACAATTATTTACCATGGAAAACAACACAATCCCGCTATACTACATAACTTGCATTCATGGTTAACATTACATTTTTGTTGGGTACTGCTTCCTTAGCAATTATAGTATGTATCTACAAGAAACTTGAAACAGTACATTCCCACTTATGCTTTGGTTCTTTAATCAACTACACATATTATAATTCCTAGGACCACAAGCAGAATGAGCTGAGCCCTCCCACATCAGTCATCAATTAAGAAAATTCACTATAAGCCAATCTGGTCGGGGTCAATCTGGTGGGTGTATTTTCTCTACCAAGAGTTCCCTCTTCCAAAATGACTCCAGCTTTATCAGGATGATAGAGAACTAGTCAGCACAAGTACCTAGAATAGGCAAATTTATGGGGACAGAAATTAAAGGCACGGCTACTAGAGGCTTAAAAAAGGAGGGATGGGGGAATTGTTTAATGGCCACATAAACATTAAGCTTCTATTTTGGATAATAAAACATTTATGGAAAGGTCTTAATCATTTTTATTAAGTTGTATACCCAAAATTATTGAAAAAATAAAAAGGTCAAATTTGATTTTCAAAAAATGATACAAGAAAAGAAAGTTTAAACTACTATGAATAATGATTTTTGTTTTTTGAGACAAGGTTTCTTTGAGTAGCCATGGCTGTCCTAGAACTCACTTTGTAGACATACTGGCCTTGAACTCACCTATATCTGGCTGCCTCTGCCTCCCTAATGAGTGATGGGATTAAAGGCGTGTGCCACCACTGCTTGGCTGTGACTCTAACTGTGATAGCAGAAAAGAGAGTTTAAAAGTCCCAAGTGAAGAATGGTGTCTTTTCAGGAGATACTCAACACAGCTGGCAAACTCACCTGGTATCTGCACTGTTTTTATTTTTTCTTCTCTGCTCAACTCTGATAATCATGTTTCCTGTGCATCTTTGTGTCTATAGGCAGAATCTTCAGACCCACTGCTAATCATCTCATAAAGGTATTGACTGGAGTAATGATACTAGACCAGTTCATGGACGCATAGAGCCAGAAGTGACCCCAGACTGTATGGTAGAATGTTATGCATAATGCATCTATTTGATGCTTAAACCTATTTATTATCTATTTGTCAACATATTATCTGTCTATTACCTGTCATTTATTTATCATCTATCAATCAGTCTATCATCTATCTATCTGTCTGTCTGTCATCTTTTTATATGTCTCTGTTCTCCACAATCTGATGTTCTGTGACATGCAGTGAAGAGAGCATATGTATTAGTTATGTTTTATAATTAAGTTTTCTAATTAGTTATGTGACCTAATACCTGATAAATCAGTTTAAGGAAGGAAAGGTTTCTTTTTGCTTCACAGATTGAAGAGTCCCAGGGCATCCTGGTGGAGAAGGCTTACCAGCAAGTATATGGGGTGCTTTAGACATATGTGTCTTCAAGCAGGAAGCAGAGAGAGACAAATGCTAGTGCTCAGCTCACTTTTTTTCTATTTGTTTATCCCAGGAGACAGTGCATCCATGCTCATGAGGGGGTCTTCTCTCCTAGGTTTAGCATTTCTAGGAAAACCCTCTAAACATGTCCTACCTGATGATCCCACATCCAGTCCAGCCCACAGTGCAAAGAAACCCCCACAGGGCACTCAGTATCTGCATCTTTCACAGAAATCCAGTTAGCACTTGTGTGATTGGAAAAGAAAGTCCCAAAATAGAACTCAATTTGGTGCCAAGTAGAGATTGCCACTTTCCTTTTAAATGTTACTTCCTCAAACTGTAAATAACATCCCCAGGAGCTTCAGAAAGTCAACTTCCTGTTTCAATAGCATCCTTTTTGATTTGTCTTTAACACTTTCTATGGAGAGAGAAAAATACACTGGCCTGTTTTCTTTGATTTTGTAGAAGGGATACTGATGCTTCCCAGCTATGGAAAGTTATCTTTAACAGATATAAGAAGCTAAAACCAACACATCAGAAAACACTAAAATAAACTAACATGTAAGTTAAAATACAAGATATGGAAATTAAAACATATTTCCTTCTTAGAATACAAGTGCCTCTGCCTTGTGCCTATCCAGTGTTTGAACCTTCTCCAAAGATGATGGTCCAGACACTTGGAGGAAGTGGATGACACACCCAGGAGGAATTACTTGTACGTTAATGGTTTTTTATGGTGGTGGCCATGACAGTCTTTTGGAGAGAAAGTCAGAAGCCAAGTCTTTGTGAAAGTTCAGATAAAAGCCTGTCCCCTTTTTGATGGTTCTACATTATATCTCCTGGACTTGCCCTCCCAGAAATTGTTTCCATTGAACAATTTTGCCTAGAAATCAGTGTTAACAAGGAATGGAAAGCGGAAAACAATGAACAGTTTCCTATAACCTTTATGAAATAGCCTTCAAGTGGAGGAACTGAAGACATCGCTTTGTTCAAACTGGAAACAGATTTCAAAATGTCAGAGACAGCTGGGGAATGATTTTGTTTTCAAAGTCCCAGACCTCAAATTACTCATCAGCCTGGGAGAACAAGAATAAAGAACCTGGATTCTAGCTGTTGAAGGTGAAATTGTTGCCTCCAAAAGATTCCCTTTAAAAGGGGCATTCCTTCACATCACAGGTAGAAAAAGGAATGCCCCTTCAGAGAAAGGAGCTGAGGAAGGTGGATCACCAATGGCCAATGATATCATCAATGGCCAAGGCTGAGTTTGAAAGTAGTATCTTCTGAATAGCTGATTTGTGGAAGTTTCTGGAGGATGACACACAAAGGGAGCAGACATAAAATCCTGTGCTCCTGATCCACATCATGGCCTGGGCATCTTCTGTATCTGATTGCTTATATGTAGACTTTCCAACATCTTCCAGAACAAATGGGTAAAAATATGTCTCCCTGAGTTACTTGAGCTAGTGGCAATAGAACTGAAGGTGGGGATTGTTAGCTCTCTGATTTCGAGCTAGTGGGTCAGCAGGACAGTACTCAGTGAGGACTTTGGGAGGACAATGGGAGGAGGAGGAGGAGGAGGAGGAGGAGGAGGAGGAGGAGGAGGAGATGGTCTTTGAGTCTCGGGCCTCAACCTGTGGACTGTCTCCAAGTGAGACAGCCTGGTATGCACTAGAGACTTGCTTGATTGGCACATGGAGGAGCCCCACCCATCTGTCATGGGAGGTGAAGTGTTGAGTGACAGTCAGAGCAGAACAGTTTGGCTTTGAATTCTTCCACAATAGCTCTGGATGTTGGATCTCTCACTGCTCCTTTCTTGCCTCTGACCATGTAGTCAGTATACTGTGGGGAAAGGGAAGGGACCTGGGAAAATAAAGCTTGTGGAGAACCCCTGAAGGAAGCCTAGCTCCCAGAGGTGGGACATCTTCCCTTCCCCAAACCTTTCGGTCTATGCACATTGTGAAGATGATCTCCTTTGCCTTTCCAGTGTTGTCTGAAAGCGGCCTGAAGTAGTCCTTGAGAAAACAAGTACTTTATGACTCAGAATTCAGCAATGTTACACCACACACACACACACACACACACACACACACACACACACATGCACACACACACACAGGCACACACACACACAGGCACACACACACACCAATACCACCACTACCACCACCACCCTGGTCTTTTGCTCCACCCCTTCTGTGTTCTCCATGCCTTCTTTCCTGTCTTGGGCTGTGTCACCTTGCACCTGAGCTAGTAAATTAGCTTCCAGGATGGTCTATGCCTATATCTCAATCTTCTCAGTGCTGCGACCCTTTAATACATTTCCTCACGTCGAGGTGAGCCCGAGCCATAAAATTATTTTCGTTGTTAATTCATAAGTAGTTTTGCTACTGTTATGAATTATAATGTAAGCACCAGTGTTTTCTGATGGTCTTAGGCAACCCCTGTGAAAGGGTCACTCGAACCCAAAGGTTGAAAGCCACTGGCCTAGCTAACATCTCTCTTTCAAAGTTATCTTCTGAGCTACAAGGACAAGGTGCTCTGCATCCCACTACATATTGTCTCTGAGCCTCACTGTCTCCCCATCCCCTTTAACGTTATCTTCTACACCTTGTTCTGACCCTCACAGCTTTAGGGCTGATTGCTCCAAAGCAGCGACACTTTCTGATGACCCTGTCCACAGCGTGTGGTTTGCATTCCCTTCTCCTCTCACAGCCCGGCATCTGAGATACTGTCTCTCATCCTGGCTGTTTCTCCAAGTGTACCATGCATGGTCCTCTCTCTTCTCTGTGGTCCCAGCCTCCTCACTCAGTGCTTAAAGACATGTTTTCTGTGTCATAAGCCTTCATCTCTGGGTTAGAACTTATTGAAGGTCTGTCACTTTCTGGCTTGAGACGTCAGAATCCTCAGAGTGCTTCCAGGATCAACGTATTTGGGTTAATTAGGAGAGAAAAAATGAGGTGGGAAAGAGAGTGTGCTGTCTCAGACCCACCCCTTATCTCTCTTCTGATACCTGTAGCTCAGCTCGGATAATTGCTTGATACTATTTGAATATGAGCTTTTCTGGCCATTTATTCTGTAATGAGTTTTGATTGAACCCGTGTGTGTATTGGGCTTTGAGGCACCATAGTAAAGAAATAATCTTGTAAATTCATTTTGTTTGTAAATGTTTTATTTCAATTTGCTCCATAGTTGTTTGAAGATGGGCAAGGCAAGCCTATGTCTGTGAAGCCTAGGAGCTTTCTTGGGTAAAATAAAATACAAAAGTATGAATACAATAAATAATTAAATTGATAGAAATATATCATTAAACTTAAAATGATTACATTTAAAACACCGACAAGTTTTAGCAATATTGCAAAACACATAAGAATCATATTTCATTCAGTCAGCAATCAATTCACTGATACTTCTCTCATTTGGGTCTCTTTTTGGCTTCCTATTCTTCCGTCTTGTAGTATATGCCCAGGTAATTATTAGGAAAACAATTCAGTTTTTGTGATAGCATTATTGATCAAAGTGAATTATTACTACCGTTGATGGCTTACAAAAAGGATCTTTTGGTTTCCCAATTAGTTATTAAGTTTTTGGATTCTGGTGAAACTCAAATCTATGTCTATTTTTTTCATAAGGACTCTAAGAATTTGTAAAATTTCTTCTATGTTTGTTAATGTCTGAAATGCCTTTGAGCTGGTAACACCGGGCAGCTTTCTGTCACCAAGACCCTCATTAAATGGTTGCTCGGGAATTATCAAGGTTTTCACCACTGCTGCCACTGCTTGGTGCCAGATCCTCAACAGCATTCTCTCCCCATTTTATTTACAGGATATACCCTTCATTAACTGAAGTATCACGTGACCCCAAAGGTCTGGTCTTTATCTCTCTCCAGATGTCTTATTTTACTTAGCTACTTATCACTTTTGGCTACAAAAATCTTAAAGATTTTGCTATAAGTTGCTTCTCAATACCTAATATTTTCTACTTATTGAACAGCTCCTGATTATGTTGTTTTAATTTTCAGCTCCATTTTCCCCTTAGCTTTTTTTTTTTGCAACAAAAATACATTTATATGCAATAGATATTTTGTATTCAAATTGAGACTTGGTAATTTCTCATTTATTTTATTGATAAAGTCCAAATTTTCTTTTCAAATTGCAAGTAAAGTGACTTTTTCAAGTTTTATATTTCTGATGGACTTCCAATTTGACTAGATGCCTGTAAGAACTACCCCTCACTAACATCTGTTCTCTGGAAAGACTTCCCCCAGCTCCCATCCAAACCTCACTTTATCCTGTGTACACATGTTGCTGAAGTCTGGTGAGGTGGAGATTGGTGAGACTATCCTAGCTCTAGGAATTTATGGCAGTGTCAAAAATCAGATGAGTGTGAGCATCCTTGGGCCCAGTTCCTATGTCAGAACTATAGACAAAATGACTCTATAATCCAAAGCATACCTCACTTACACAAGAGAATTGAGTCTCAGTTCAACTTCCTGAAGACTCCTTGGCTTTGTCACCTACCACACAGGTCTTAGAAGGGGACCTCCAATGATTGCATAGGAAGTCTATCCACGGCACCTGTCCTGTCAGCTCTAGGACTTTGTAGCCTCCACTCTGTGCAGTACAAGTCTCATTATTTCCATCACTGGAGAATGGTACTTTAGAATCCATATTACCTTGGCAGACCACATCTGCAACTCTTTGCACACAGCAACCAGTTATTCATCTCAATCAGAGCTTCTTGTGCTGTGTCAGCATTATATATTTACGTGCTTACCTCTCCATTTATGAACTGTGTGAATTCTGAGCCCTTCTGTTATTGGTACTTGTAACCACAAAGCCAGAATGGGAGTCCACTACATGTTAATTATCAGGTAAATAAAAATTTAAAAAATCATATAAGTGAAACACACAAAGACAAAGACACTCCTATGGCTGTTTTCTTGTTTCTTTTGTTTTGACATAGGATCTCACGTAGCCCAGGCTGGCCTTGAACTTTCTATGTAGCTGAAGCTTATCCTGAACTCCTAATGCTCCAGTCTCTACTCTCCAAGTGCTCAGATTACGTGTATGAACCACCATACCCTCATGTGGGAATGTCTTTCTGTATGCTGTGAATATCATTCTTTAAATAAAGGATTGTTTTGGCCATGGCAGGCACTGTAGAAAAAGTAGGCGGGGAAATCAGAGCATAGGTAGGAGAAGGGCAGAGTTGAGACAGATTGAGTCAGATGCCAAAAGAAGAAACATGTAAGGAACACAAGTGAGCCATGGGCCACGTGGCAGACAGACTAATGGAAATGGGTTTAGTTAAGATGCAGGAGCTAGCTAGCAATGTGCTAAGCCATAGGCCAAACAGTGTGAAGCTAATATAAGTGTCTGAGTCATTTTGGGGGCCTAAGCAGCAGCGGGCAGTTAAGTGCTCTGGGTCTAGAACTCTGGCCAGACGGGGCCAAGAGACCCCATCGTAACAATAGCCAGCTTAAGATAAACTATTCTCATTAAGGATATAAAAATCTATGTGCTGTTTCTTTTGTAATTCTAATTTGTATGCTCATCTTATCTCATGTAAAAATACTGTAAATGTACTGTGTATCTCTGATTAGGGGCCATTATATCTACTTTTATTTGATGTGGGTCTGTGGCTTTCCCCGAAGGGTAAATGGGAGATCTTCTATTTGCTGAAACAACTATTTTGGAAACATATTTACTGAACTAATCTGTCTCTTCTTCCCAGTGTCCTTCTATGCACGAACACCACAGCGTGCTTGAAATAAACAGCAAGGCAAGGAGAGACACCGATGATAACAGCTAGTCACTCAATAACACCATGAGAAGAGCCAAATTATTCCACCTACTTAAGTCATTTTTATCCAGCTCATGGAAGGAGGATAATTTAATTTCAGGAGATTGGGAGCATTGATTGAGCTGTGAGTCCCTAAGGCATTTATTAGACAAATGAGACCAATGAAAAAGAAATGTATTTTTTTCATCTTTAATTTCCATAGATGATTTATAGCCAAACTCGGAAGAACTGCATTTTAAAATGCCACATTTCTTACAAAACTTGACACCCATGGAACATTTCAGGCAAAAACGCAAGAGAGGAAGTGACTGGAGGTAGCCTTGGGTTTGAGCTGTGTAGTCACTCCTCAGACCTGCATTCTTTATTGCAAAGCCGAGACGTCAGGGATGGGGGCAACAGAGCCATTTTACTGCATTCAGCCTGCTCAGAGCTTCCAATATTAGTTAGGACCATAAGCGCAGGGTGCACTAACAGTATGCGACTTTCTTCTTCAAAATGGAAACCTTAAAAAATGTAAATTCAGATTTAATAAATGTCTCAATTTGGGCTTAGTGGAGATGAGAATTAGAAGAGAATTTGTCTTCGTGTGTCAAACTTTTCCTAGTGTTTAGCAACAAAGAAGTGTGCCTTCCCCTCCTCTTCCCAGGCCCTTTCTATGATGCTTCATCGGCTCCTGAGACCCTCAGCCCATGCAATGCTCTCCCAACCCCAAGCTCATTCATTTCCTGTGCTTACAGCAAAGGTGGGGACATCTTCTATGAGAGTGGGGAGCCAGCAGGGCCAGGGAGGAGGAGCTCATGATGCTGGCGCAACTCCAGAGCTGTGGGTGCAATGGACAGACAGGAAGGAGCCAGCTCATGTCCTCACCCCTTCCTTCCAGAACACAAAAAGACCATCCTCCACTTTGCTTCTGGGTAATCCTCTTCCCTGCTCCCCAAAGTTTAGGAAAGGAGAAGATCCCAAAAGTAAGATCCCAGGCCAACTTTGTCATGCTCTTTGTAAGTGCGTCCACCTCCAGTGAATCTCAAAGGCAGTATGAGTCTGTTTATAAGAGCTGAGGAGATATCAATGAAGAAGTGGATTTCTAGAGTCATAAAGATTGAGATCCAAAGCCAAGCTCTGCATCTTAGAGGCTGTAACTGGTCTCGGTGGCCCCCTCTCCCTGTTTGAAAATGGCAAATAATACAAATATTTGTTAAAGTTCATAATTTTATAAACCTGGTATTTTCTCTGTCCTATTGTGCTTAAATTCACTCACTGTCCCCCCTCCCAATCTATTATTGTAAGTAGCCCAATGATCAATGGCTTTTTGGCCACTGGATCACTTTATTCCTTTTCTCTGTACATCCATCTTTGAATCAAGTATGAGTGTAACTGCTCAGGCCACAATGTGTGACTCTGCAGACCCATGGGTCTTTTGGGGGCTGATGGGAAGAGTCTGACAGGTGGATGACAGCACCTAGAGGCCTCTCTTTCTTCGTGCTGAAGATTCGTATGTTCCTAAAGAGCATGGAAGACAGTTTATTCAGATGAGGTGATGTAGAACCATTTTTTCTTTTTCTTTATCATGAAACAGAGCCACAAGCTCTGGAGACAACACAAGGGTACACTATAAGAGAGCAGAAGACTTTTGAAGGATGGGGTGGGGGAGAGGACAACATAGGCGAAGGAATTTCAGGTCACCTCCCATCTGATGTTCTGGCATTCCTCAAACTCCAGCCCTGCAAGAGGAGGTAGCTGAGGAAGGCCTATTGCTCCCTGAAGTTGGACCAGAGACTCTCTGATTTCATCAGCTCTAT
Organism: Phyllotis vaccarum; assembly: GCA_033318265.1. Taxonomy (NCBI): domain Eukaryota; kingdom Metazoa; phylum Chordata; class Mammalia; order Rodentia; family Cricetidae; genus Phyllotis; species Phyllotis vaccarum. The sequence continues at coordinate 41,165,965 of JARWLC010000011.1, read as the reverse complement.
CTCAATGGTGTACAAGGAGGAGTCCTAACAACAACAGGCCACCAGGGGGAGCGCTTTGTCAACAGGGAGGAGAAACAATTACTGTAAGGCCAAGAGAAACAGGAATCACCCAGTATGGATCCCAGGGAGAAGACAAGGATGGAGGGGAAGAAGTGTGTGTGTGTGTGTGTGTGTGTGTGTGTGTGTGTGTGTGTGTGTGTGTGTGTGTGTGTGTGTGTGTGTGTGTGTGTGTGTGTGTGTGTGTGTGTGTGTGTGTGTGTGGGAGGGTAGGTGGGGGATCTGATAAACAAGGAAAAAGAGTCAACAGTAGCATCACTGAAGATAAATGATGTGGTCAAAAAAAGGATCGGAGGAAATAATGGTTGAAAAACTCCCCAAATATAAAAAAAACACAGACGTAAGATAAGGAGAAAGCCTCATACAGTAAGAGAAATCTATGCTACAGTGTTTGAAACTTCAATATTTATTGTCATATCTTGATAATATACTATGATGAGCTTCACTGTGACACTTCCATACATGTACTTAATGAGTTTTGAGTAAGGAACCGCCTCTTTTACCCTTTCTTGAAACTTTGAAAACTAAAGACAAAGAGAGAAAACTCTCAAAAGTCTCCAGAAATGCTCATCCTACCCAATGGGGCCTAAAGTTTTAATGGCATCTTGGTCAAAATAGGCAGGGCAATGTTTTAATAGAAAAGATTATTATAAAACTTAAGTAGAAAGAACAGTCCCTAAGACAGATAAAACAACCTTGACCAGGGAGGGTAAAGAGGATCTCCTGTCTGGAGGCCAATCTTACCATGCAGTAGGTAATCAAGCCCCGGTGATGTCGGTGGAAGGGGGCACCTACAAATGAATGGAACTGAGTGAAGACTCTGGAGACAGAGCCACACAAACCTGTCTGAGAGTCTTTCAAAAAACAGTTCGATAAGAGAAAGCTTTGAAGGGGTGTTGGGGAAGACAACATCAGTCAGCAAAATAGTAAAATTTAACTTGTAATCATTAAAAAATGTCAAACCTCTGTAAAAAGTTTTATGTAATTATTGAGTCTAGGATTAGACAGCAATTATTAAATTTGTTATCAGACGCACAACTCATCATAGAAAAATTGCCCATCATCAAAGCAAAGACTTAGCTTGTGAAAGTCTAGGTGAGGAAGTTAGGAAATCAGCTACATGCCCAGAGAAACACTCACAAGCCACATATCTAGATATGAATTAGTACCCAAACTCTGTAAAAAAAAAATCCAATATTCAATAAAATTTTAGAAATTGGATCAGGACCTGAAGAACAAGTCTACTTTGTGGAACCTAGAGCTAGCAAGGCAGCGTAGGCAGAATGCTACCAGCCGTTGGCTCTAAAACTATTAGCAACTCAAATGTTCATGGTGAGTTAATAGTCCTATAATTATATTTCACAAATTATAGTTGTGGATTTAATTTAATGAAAATACAGAGGCAGATATTAGGGAAAAGCTGAAATATCAGAGAGAGGAAACAGATCACAGTCAATTCTCACCGAGACAACTTCTTAGGCCGAATAGGGTAAATGCTATCTTCAAGAGTCCTCTTCCTGGCTGGTCACTCCTACAGAAGGATGCCTGAATGTCTGCCTATGTCTGCCTTAAATATCTTCCCTGCTTAGTTGTTTCACTTCTGAATTTAACTTTACACGATAATCCTAGAGTTAGGATTAAAGGTGTGGACAACTTCTGTTTGGTTGTTAGGCCTTGAACTAACAGAAATATCTCTGTCTGCTAAGTGATTGGATTAAAGGCATGAGTCACCACTCTCTGATCCTATGGCTTGACTGTGGGTGATTCCGTTCTCTGATATTTCAGGCTGATTTTATTAAATATAAAATGTTACCATATATTCCCTTTTGTGTCAAAAAAGAAAGTTATAACTAGCATAAGAGAAACTATGGTACAGTAGCACATAGGTACAATACAATACAATAGTAAATAGGTACAATAATTGTATATAATATGTATAAGCAATAATTACATGAATAATACCCAGTCTATTAACAATTGAAAAATTCAAAGAAAATACTCCATTGTTTATTCCATTTTGGTGAGTCCAAAGGATTATACCTAATTCAGTTTCTATCTTACTTGAATTATGAACTGAAAACTCTCTTGATTTCTCTCAAACTTATGCACCTTAACCTCTAAGTGAGTTTCTTTTCTATAACTGTCACTAGAAAACTATAACTATCTCATCTTCAACTCTCTGAGAGGCCCAAGAAGAAAATAATATTAACTGAGTAAACAGGACGTGCAAGCAAACAACTTCCAAAAAATGTAAAAATGAAACAGTTGGCTGCCTGGACAGTCACCAAGGTTCTTCTGTTGTGGTGAAGCATCCATCTTCAGCCAACAAGCCTAGCATATCTGACAGACTTCTCTGTGAAACAGAATATTCTTAAATATCATCCTGCCTTGTCTTGGCAAGGTTTGGAAGTTCTTATTTTGTAGTGTTCCGCTTGTCCATTTTGGACATCATACTGCCAGCAGTTGAGGTAAGGACACTTTCTTGCCCAGTGGCTATTTTTCACCACAAAGAAGATCAACTCTGAATGGAGTTTCTTTGATGTCCATCATCTTCTCTGAAGTAGATTGGTTCTGCCAAGAGCAGATGTCTCATTGTCATAAAAATAATAAGAACCTATGTTATTAAAATATCTTACATGCCATATTCTATAGACCTCTGAAGTATTTGAAGACCTATCCATCTGAAATATATCTTTGTTTGACCTTGAAAACATATCTAATATGACTATACATCTGATTGTAATGTCTAACTACTAACTTGCATTTCTTTATATTTTAATTAGTTGGTAATAATAACTTTCAAGGACTAGCAATCTGTATTACATTGCTAGATGAACTGTATAGGTACCATACCTTGAACAAACATAGAAATATATGTACAATAACAAAATTAATCTCAACTTTGTATCAATATACACAATTTATGTACAATGTACAAAAAATCCAATTCAATGTAAAATATTTAAAACTAATAATTGCTTTTTAAAAGTAGATTCAACAACCTACCCTTATATTCCATCTGTATCCCCCTTTTCTCTTTTAAAACAAGAACCCTAAATCTAATCTCCTTTGTTCATCTATTTTATTAACCATAGCCAATAACAATTTGTAGCCAGTTACCCTAAACAATGACTATCATCCATAGCTCATTGAAAGACCAAAAACCACCCACCTCACCTCTTGTGACTATGGGCATTGTGTTCTTAAATTTACTTCCTGCTTTCTGGGGGTGATGGCATCTTTAGGGGATCCTGACAATATATATATATATATATATATATATATATATATATACATATATATATATATATTTTTTTTTAAATTGTCAAGTCCTGAAATAAGTGGCTGTATCATTCATTGTCAAGTCTCTGCATAACAGGAAAGCTCAGGACTTATATCAAGTCCTGACTATAGTAGTGAAGCTGGTTCACCTCAGCTAACTGCCATGAGATTGTCCTGAGCAGTTTGTAGTCCAAATCTGATCTTTGGTTGGTGTTTGTCAACCTAGTGGCTTTGTGAAATCATCATTGTAGGACCCCATCTTCGTTTTGAATACTTCATAGTTCAATATTAGGCATTGCCATGGTTCACTTTTGTAAACTGATAAGAGAATAAAACCCAACACAATGTATAGGAAGCTAGATTAAAGCCTTTTTCTGGAATTAATTAGTACTTGATAGGAACACCAATATCATGACAAAAAGTTTAAAATATATATAATCTTATAACTTTTGATATAAATATTTATACAGCATAGGATTATAGAATAGCCCCTTATTGATAATTATTCTCCTGTTCCATATCAGGTGGCTCTTCTGATACGATACAAAGATTTTGCATTTTCCTTTAACAAACATGCTTGGGTTCAGAGAAGGATGCACATGCTAACTCCAAAGCCAGTTTTAGTTTATAATTGAACTGGAACATAAACTTTCCTTACATAAGGAAAACCTTGTGGAAACCAGCCCCAACAAGGTTTTCTCTCAGGGTCTAAGAGATGGTACTTTTATTAATAAATTGGGAATCTACAAGATTTAATCAATCTAACAGCGATTTCTTTTCTTTTCTATCTTTATTGGCAGGATAATTATAACGGTGAAGGCACAGGCTAATATACTCAGCAGACAGTTATTCTCTGATGATGCAAAGGTGGGGGTGGTGAGTCAAGGGTTTTTCTGGTAGCAGTCAACTAAAGATTAGAGTGACAAGGCAATCTAAAGGAGGACTGCCTTAACTACAGTCCTAAATGTGGCTGGGCATATGGTTAAAAGGTTATTGATCAGCAAAAAACCATGAACAAAGTCCTGTGCTGTTTCTATAAGATCTCCTCACAGCCTCTTTTCTAACAGGAAGGGTGAGTGTTTTTGGTTGCTAGGTGACCTGAGTAAACAATGGAGGAAAGCTTTAGTTCTGCTATAGCACTTTCCCTAGGAGGGAGTTTGTAAAGGCTTAATTTGCTCAAGAAAGGGACCTGTCACCTTTTAGCGCTTAGGTCTTACTGTGCAGCACTTCAGGATAAATGTTTGTTTTAATACCTGCAACTAGGAGTTGGTAAATTATCTTTCCCCTTATATCACAAACAATAAATCTTTAAATTAGGATCTTGTGTTAATGAATCCAGGTGCAAGCACAGGTAATTAAAAAGTCCTAAGATTAATGGTGTAACTCCAGATAGTTCTTTTATTAGTAGGGATGGTGAATTTAGAATATACCAATGTGTCATCTATCCGTAGCTATCCTTGGATGTTTGAGAAATATTTCAAATGAATTACTTTGTCCAAGGGCTGACTCTGCCCAGATGTTTACTAGTAAAGGTAATTGCAGGGAGGGCAGACATTGAGTCTGCTCTGGGCACAGGAACAAAGACCTGACTTGTGAGAAAAGAGATCTTGTCTATGTGACTGTTTTAACACACAGATGTTAACCATCTGCCCCAAGATGTATGGGGGAATTAATGCCCAATAAATGATCAATCATACTGCTAAAAGTTCCTGGGAAATAAATTTCAAGGAAATAACACATATCTGTAGGAAACAGATAATACATTTAAAGGCAATTAACACCAAAATTCCTTGATTTTTTTTGGCTTTACTTCCACCAGGGCTCTTGGCACTGGTGGGTCAGTCTTGTTGGTGCCAAGTAAGTTCCTCCTTCATATTTCTATGACTCCCAGCACTTACAAAGAAAAAGATACAGATGTTAAACAGTGAGATTTTACCCTGTAGAGTATATTTGTACCAATAGGTCTGATATTCCTTTGCTTGTAATTTTTTTCTGGATAACCTTGCTTTCTGCTTTAGACATCTAGATGTCCAAGGTCTTTTGACTTTCTGAAGATGGGCATTTCTAGTTTTCTGTAACGGTAAAAATGAAACCCTTCCCCAACCCTTTGTTTTTCTCACAACGTAAAGACTTGTCACATGGGTGATGCATTATCATTTCTCATCTTCATGAAGTTTCTCTGGTTCAAATCAAGTCTTTATTAATGTTGATGGTATCCATAGCCTTTTTTCACCGGTGGAAACAAAAACAAAACCCCTTCCCCAATGTAGCACATATCCTGGTTTCCATTCAGAGGTTAGTACATCTTTGAAGCAAACAGGCTGATTTGGTTCAGCTGTTTTTTCTATAGTCCAATGCCTTTTAGCAGCTATTGTTCCTTTCTTAATAGCATTGAGAAAATTCAATAAAATTCTCTGGGGGTCTTTGTCATCCTTTCTGTTTATTTAGCATATACTTTAGAGTTTGCTTTGGTATCTCTATTGATTGCCCTGTAGGATTGTGTGATATACTTGTAATATGCTCTATATTATAATAAGCAAAAATTGTTTCATTTTACTAGAGACATATGCTATAGCATTGTCAGTATTAATTTTTACAGGTATTTCCATAATGGCTATAATAATTTCTAGCAAATGTGTGATTACAGAATTAGCCAGTTTTGATCTTTAAGCAGTTGCTCATTGAAATCTTGAGAATGTATCTATTGTATGATGTACACATCTTAATTTTCCAAATTCTGTGAAATGAAACACATTCATTTACCAAACTTCCTTTCTATGTGTACCTTTAAGATTAATTCCTGCTGGTAATGGAGTTTGGTTATAGAAAGAACAGGTAGAACCTCTTTTTACAGTTTCTTTGGGTGTTGCCAAGTTATGGAATTTTTTTTTAAAAAAAACCCTTTGATATTGATGTGATTTTTTTTAAAAATAAAACTCTGAAACCTCTGGCACATTTTCTATAAATAATTTATCAATTTAATGATTACCTTGTGCTAGCAGACCTGGCAGACCAGTATGAGATTGGATGTGTGTTATATAGAAGGATGATTTCTAGTCCTGATTATTTCTTATAACAGAAAAAAAGTTATTTCTGACTCTTCATTAATAAAAGCAGCAGTGTCAATGTGTGTAAAACAACTCTTTCTGTATACTGAGAGTCAGTGACCCTGTTAAGAGGTTCTGTAAAATTCATTAATACCATCATGATAGCATATAATTCTGACTTTTAACAGAATTATAAGGGCTTTGAGCAACTTTACTTACATTTTCTGATTTGTAACCTGCCTTTCTTGATTTGTTTGCATCAGTATAAAATGTAGGGGCTCCAGAAATTGGTGTATCCCATACAACACAGGGAAGAACCTAGTTAGTTTTCTTTATACATTCAATTCTCTTGCTTTGAGAATATCTGTTGTTAATTTCTTCCCAAAATTACTGCAAACTATTTTCCAAGGTTCACTTTCTGCACATAATTGGTCAATTTCTTCATTAGTTAAAAGTACATCAATTTCTGCTGAGTCCCTTCTTGTCAACTGACAAAGTCTTAATTTTCATTTAAAAATCAAATCAGTTATCTTTTCCACATATGTCTTTAATTTCTTACTTGGTTTATGTGATAGAAACATCCATTCCAATATAATATTTTCCCTTTGCTAAAATTTCTGTATGAGAATGCTTAGAGTATAAAATAACCAGAATGGAATTAAGGTCTGGATCCACACCATTCAGATGTGCATCCTGTAATTTCTTTTCCACCAAAGCCAAAACTTTCAGCTTTAGCTGAAATTCTCTTGAACTATTTAAGTTCTTGTCACAATTTAAGGGTTTGAACACATTGTGAAGTTCATCATTTTTTTAATCCCAATAGTAGTTTGTAAATTGGAAATGTCTCCTACAAATCTCTGGAAATCATTAAGAGTCCATGATGTATCTCTCCTTTGTATTTTTCAGAGCAATTTGAAATCCTCAAGCAGGCAATCCTCCCCCTTTTTACTTCTTCAAACATTCTTTCTAATGTATCTATACTTGAATCAGGAACAAGATATTATCCATGTAATGGTAAATGATAGATTGTGGAAATTTGTTATGTAGCTATTCTAATGACTTTTGTAGAAAATATTGTCACAGAGGAGAGCTGTTTAACATTCACTGTGGGAGAATACTCCATCAATAACTCTTTACAGGCTAAGAATTATAAGTGGGTACTGTAAAGCAGATTTTTCTTTGTCCTGTTCTAGTAGAGGTATTGTAAAGAAACAGTCTTTTAAGTCAATAACTATGATAGGCCATTCTTTAGGTAACAGAGAAGGCAAAAAAATTCCAGATAGTAGAGAGCCCATTGGCTGAATCACCTTTTTTACTGCTCATAGATCTGTTACCATTCTCCATTTTCCAGATTTCTTTTTGATAACAAATACAGAAAAATTCCAAGGGCTGGTTCCTTCTTCAATATGTTGTGCATTTAATTGCTCCTGTACCAGCTGCTCTAAGGCCTGTAATTTCTCTTTTGTTAAAGACCATTGCTGAATCCATATAGGCTTATCTGTCAACCATTTTAAAGGTAGCCCTGTGGGTGCCTTTGAAAGATCAACAGCTATTTTGCCTTGTTTTTGTACAACCTGAATGGTTAATAACTATTTCCCATAATACCTTCTAATATTTTCCCCAGATACATATGTTAGTTTATGACTCATTTCTGATATTAGAAGAATATTAGTTTATGGTTCATTTCTGAGATCGGAGGAAAGTTAATCTTAGTATTCCATTATTGCAAGAATGATGTCCCCATAAATTCATAGCCATGTTAGCCTCATATGGCTTTAATTTTCCTCTCTGTCTTTCTGGCCCTATATATTCAAGCCTTCACGCACTCTGTTTTACCTGGGATAGTGTCCCAGATCCCAAAAACTTAACATTTTCCTCCTGAAGGGGACAATTTTGGTGTCAAGATTCTGGTGAAATTATTGTTACAACCACTTCTGAGCTCAGCAAACCTTCAATGACAACATTATTTATTTGTATTTTTAACTTTGGCCTTCGTTCATTTATAGAAGTTTGTCGAATATTTACTTTATGGGTTTTCCTGATATTTTTCTTCTATTTTCTATTGTCCAGAGCAGTGTGGTTTTTAAGAATAGGCATTAGTTTCATAATTGCTCTGGGAAAGTGTTACCTCCATGATGGCAAGAGAAGACTGAACTGAAAGTCCCTCAGGGCACTTCCCAAAGGCAAAAAGTTACCTTGTCTGTCCCTTGTTGACCTGCACTCATTAGTCCAATGCCTCTCTCTGCCACATTTTCTGCATACTCCAGAAGGGATGGATGCTCTCTTGACATTATTCCTAACAAAGACATTGTTTCTGGGAACATGTATTTTATAATCTTTTTATGTTATCTTGCCTTTTACAATTGTAACATTTAATATTTTATTTTCCCCTAAAACTCTAGAAATAATCTCTCCTACCAAGTTATCATCACAGTTATAAGGTTATAAATTAATTTTATTACCAATCAAATTCTCCATAAGTACTGACCTTGCTTTTAATAGTCTAATTATTATTTTACACTATGAATTAGCATTTTCAAAAGCCAAAGGTTCAATTATTATTCACCTAGCTTCTAAATCTGGTACCATTCTGTTATCACAGCAGTTAATTTCTGCAAAAATGTCTGTAAAAGTTTCTTTTAGACCTTGAATTACTTTTGTAAAGGATTCAGTTTTCTTTCCTATTTCTTCAGTTCTATCCCAAATATTCAAGGCTGCCATTTGGCATAAATTCAGGGTATGCTCATTGTATAGTAATTGTTTTTCGATATCAGCATAATCTCCCTTCCCAAGAAGTTGGTTGAAACACAAATTCTAGTTGGTATTTAATGGAAACTCAGATCCAAATATTGTGAAAAAGCTGGAATATCAGAGAGAGAAAACAGACCATGTTCAATTCTCACCCATCCCACTTCTCAGGATAAAATATATCTTTCAGAGTCCCTACCCTGGCTCATTGCTTCTACAGAATCCCACAATGTCTACCGTATACCTACACCTGCCTTAAATATATTTTTTGCTCAGTTATTTCACTTCTGGGTTCAAATCTGCATCATAATCCAAGAGTTAGGATTAAAGATGTGAGCTACTACTGTTTGGTTGTTAGGCCTTGAACTCAGAAAATACAGAAAGATCTCTGTCTCCTGAGTTATAAGATTAAAGGCATAGGTCACTACTCAGTCATTTTCATGCTCTGATTAAAGGCGTGAATTACCATTCTCTGACCCTCAATACTTGACTGTGGGTGATTCTGTTCTCTTATATTCCAGACTGATTTCATGAAATATAAAATATATTACCACAGTTGGTCTTGGGAGACTTCTATGCCTCTATCTCCGCTTCTTTGTTGTATTGCTTTAGCCTCCTTCTTCCACCATGTCTTCTACTGTAAAAGAAGTCTGGTGTTCAAAACAGCACTAATAATATCTAACCAGTCCTCAAGGGTAATTCAGTTATGTGTTGACCAGGAATTTAACATTTGATTTTACAAATGGTGTGTGCATATCATATGTGATGATTGCTTCCTTGACTCTCCTTAATTCTAACATTTGTACTGCAGCCTAACTAACTTCTGTACAATTTTTTTTTATAAGTTTTCAATGTCTTTAAAGTTACTGGATATACTAATGTTGGCTATTTGAAAGTCTTAGGCTGTTTTTGTGTAATCTTATAAGATAATGTTGAGATCAGTTCTTTAAATTTCTCTGCCTGGGTCTGAATATCTTTGTGTTCTTTCTTAACAGGATGTTCTAAGACTTTCTTTTTGGCATTCAGAATATCTGACGTTTTAAACGATAAAACAGAAACAAACAAACAAATAATATTCATAATAAAGATAATGATAATCCCATCTTCATTATTATCTTTTTTTTTACTGGTTCCAGTTTCAAAACTGGAAAGACCAACCACCTTCCATTGCCTTATACAAATTCCCTTTTGAAAGAAAACTCAATTTACTCACCAAAAGGGTTGTCAGTGATAATTCAGATGACTGTGAAGTGAGGCAGCTATGTCATGTGATAGCATCCCAAGGAGGTAATCCAAAAAGAGAGGAAAAAAATACAACCCATTAGGATAAGGAAGCCAATATCTGAAAAACTTCAACAGATGAATGTGCAAAAGAAACACGTGTGGCCAGTTCTACCTAAGCCTGGAGGCTAACTCTGGACAGAAAGTCTAGTCAGCTGGTAATTACTCTTCTAGCCATGTGTTACTCAGGCTGGCAAGTGGCTTTTTTGAGAATTTGTGCCCCAAAAGTTGAGGGCCAAATATTGCACAAATTCTAGTTGATATTTAATGAAAACCCAGAGCTAGATATTAGGGGAAAGCTCGAATATCAGAGAGAGGAAACAGACTACGGTCAATTCTCACTCAGCCAACTTCTCAGGCCAAACAGGTTAAATGCTGTGTATTTTGAAGAGTCCTCTGCTTGGCTGGTCACTCCTACAGAATGCCTGAATGTCTGCCTGTGCCTGCCTTAAATATCATTCCTGAGCTTAACTCTGCATCATAATCCTAGAGTTAGGATTAAAGGTGTGATCTACTACTGTTTGTTTGTTAGTCCTTGAACTCACAGAAATGCAGAAAGATTTATGTCTCCTGAGTGATGGGACTAAAGGCATGGGTTGCTTCTTTATCATCCTGAGTTCTGAGATTAAAGGTATGAGTTACCACTCTCTGACCTCATGGCTTCAATGTGGGTGATTTTGTTCTCTGATATTCCCAGGCTGATTTTATTAAACATAAAATATATCACCACATCCTCACATTATCATCCCAGATGCACTTCAGCAGGTGGATAGTTAAACATTCTAAGGTGGTTTACAGAAATTGAAACACCAGTGGGAAACCCCAAAGTGTGCACTACTGAGGCTTGTAAAGCCTGGTAGGAAGTTATATAAGTCCATAAAGAAATATTCTCAATGCAAACAACAATGGCAGAGCCAATCACGAGATGTAACAGAACATTTATGTAATGTTTATATGATACTTATAGATTATTTGCACATTCATTTATGTAGCATGGAAAAATTTCTGGAGTGGAGTAGGGTGATTGCTGCTCTTGGTTTGGGTTTGTGAGATGAGAAGAGAATGGTGTGCTTAGCCAGGGGAACAGGAGAGAGAGCCTATAGTGTGAGTAGGGGGTGTTCAGTATATTTAAAGTGTTAAAATGGAGACAGGAATGTATGAGTTGATAAAATATATGGAAATGTCCCACTCCCTTATATACACTCACATCCAGAGAATAGTAACTAAAACTGGAAAAATCTAAATAAGAGACTGTATGCTGGTTGTCACATTATATTCTGGTTTTGAAAAATATAGCCTTGGGAGAATTAGGTAAAATATTATTAAAGTTAAAATTTAATTATTCTTTCTTTTATTATATATCATACACATAAATATATAATAAAATACATATAGACTAAGTACAAATACATATATAATAGAATATGATATAAATTTTTTATATATTTCTTACATAATTATTTCAAAAATTTTGGTTAATGACTGATAACATAATTATTGATTAGCACGCTAACCTCTATTGGTCATTGCTTATGTGTGCATCTAAATCTACAATGATCTCAGTAGCATTTTCATTCTGTGAACAAAGCGCCTACCCCTCTGAAATGCTATGTTTGGGAGCTTTGACAAGACTCCTGTTTCTGTAAGGACAGAATGCCCTCCCTTTTCCATTTGTCACATCTGAGAGCATATAGAAGCTTTTCTGGGATGGCTTTCCCAGGAGGGCTTAGAGACTGCCAGGCTGCATACTCCTGCTGGCCAATATTAACTTCTGCCCCCCCCCCCTTCCCCAAAGTAATGGAAAGAAAAAATTCCTCCTTACTTGGCTATATTGTCATTTAGTCTCTAAATTTTTGAGAAAGGACAAAGCAGGCACTTTAGTAAATTGTGGAATACACCAGAAAACACCAGGGATGGTGGCCCCTCTGCAATGTTAGTAGGGATCCTCCTAGTGACAGTCAGACTGCTCTGTAGATCCCCACAAGGGATCAGTATTTTTTAGGGTATAGGTAGGTCAACCAGGGATCCGTGGGAGGCCACAGACCCAAAAGTACATGGGCATCACAAATCCTATTTGATATATTCTTTAAAAAAAGAATATAAAGTCTGGTGGGTAGTGAAAGGGGGTATCAAGAAGTTAGGGAGGCGAGTGATTCTGATCAAATTGCATTGTATGAAATTCTCAAAGGAGTAAAAAAAATGAGCAAAGAGGCTTGAATTTAAGGACACTGCTGAAGAATCAGGTAAGGAATAACTTAGAAATCCCTTGACACAGGCTCTGCTTCAACCTAGATTTAGATGGGACATGTTGGGGCAACCAGGGTTAGTCAAGGGCAGAATCTCATTGATGAAATTGTCCTTAACACTTGAGTTTTGTGTGATCTGTGATATCAACTGATGTCCCAACATAACTTTAAAATGGCACTTGAAGTTCATAGAGTGTGTCTGCAGCACAGACGGGAGGAATCCTATCTTCAGCTGCATTCAGCAATCATTTTGACTTTGGAGAAAGGCAGCTAATTAACTCAATGTAGTTTTTGAGGAATGGAGACAAGGTTGAGTTCACAGTTGCTGGAAATCTTGTGTTGGCAAAGAGTTAACAGCCAGCAAATGGATGGAGTGGAGCCCGCTTTAGTCCAAAGGTCAAATAGAGATTCAAATACAGAAAAGAGTATTTTTTTTTTATTATGGAAAACCATCAGCATTCTCAATAAATTTTTGGTACATTCAATGGCAACCATCTCAGGATGCTATTTTGGTCCTCAGAAACCAGATGGGCCTGGTGAAGGGCAGAGGGGTGGTAGTGTTAAAATGGATTCTGTGAGTCACTCAGACTTTCCTCAGGAAGCGTTAGGAGAGAGCCTGTAAAGGAAACCCTGTAACTGGTGTTTTCTTAACAGTTCTTGGAGTATCTGGCTGTGTCTGGTGCTGTGCATGTGGGCTAGAGTTTGGTGTCATTATGCTGTATGAATCATAATTAGTGTACTATATGTTGGAAGAAGAGACCAAGTAGTTCATGAACTTTTATGCAAAAATCTCTGGGACTACATCTGAAAAAAAAAGTCAGTAGGAACCATATTCTACTAAGTGCAAGAATCCTGTGGAAGTCTTTTCAAAATGTGTCAGCCATGGTCCCTGTCATCAGAATTTTACACACACTTGAGAAGATGTATCACCCACTAAAGAAATGGGACTTAGAAAATCTTCTCATGTCTTACGGCCAGTGGACACTGCAGTAGATGCAAGGTGTCCTTGTATATCCTCATCCAGAATGTCCAGGGAGGAAGACATGGTCTGTGGCATGGAAGAAGAGAATGATGTATTTGAGAAAAAGGGATCGAATGGAAATGTTCAGATGGATAACTCTTTGAGCTTATTAGCAAAGGCCAGGGAGCAGCCAGAAATATGTTGTGTGTGTGTGTGTGTGTGTGTGTGTGTGTGTGTAATTGCTGGTATACATATGTGTGTGTTGTGTGTGTGTAATTGCTGGTACACAGATGTGTGTGTAAGAGTGTGTCTCTCTGTGTGTATGCATGTGTAATTGCTGGTACACAGATGTGTGTGTTTGTGTGTGTGTGTAATTGCTGGTACACGTGTGTGTGTGTGTGTGTGTGTGTGTGTGTGTGAGTGTGTGTGTGTGTGTACCACAGTGTACATGTGTGTGTCAGAGAAGCATGAGAGTCAGTTTTTTCCTATCACCATGTGGGTTTCAGAAGTTGAACTTTGTCATCAGCTCATCAGCAGGCACATTTACCTTCTGGACCATCTTACCAGCCATTATTGGCTGAATTCTTGCCAGAACTATTCATCAATTCTTTGCAGATTTGGTCCTTTTTTTTTTTTTTTTTTAATGCAAGAAGAAACTCTGGATACAATGAATTGATCATAAGTTGTGAATGGCTACCACCACACCTTTCCGCTCTGGGCTGGAATGCTGCCTGGAGGATGTGTGGTTTACACCAGCTCTAGTCACTGCCCTTGAGTTGCAGAAACTGTGGACAAAGGCCATTTTTGTACCTCCTTGATCCAGATGCAGCTGAGGTTTAGCTGATATTTAGATCTCTTCCGGCTATTCAATGGCAATGGAGACTTGTAAATGACCCCACAAATAAACATATTTCCTGGGTCTCTGAGTCCTTGTGATAGGATTGTAACTTGCATATTGTTAAAAATCCTGTTATGCTGGGGACAGTGGCTTCTGCCTGCACAATGACCAGCCCCATCAGGGTGGCCTGTGTATTATACTCTCCACTTCTCCTGATTACAACGGTCATTAGTTATCTCTGTCTTATATCCAGACAGACTCCATCCCATCAACTGCTTGAGGAACACTTGGACTATCTATGCTGAGTCATCGCTATTTAACGGCTAATGAAGTTACTATGACCCCAATTTTGATAAATGTGTTTCATTTCTCATGATAGTCTTTATTCTTTCTGAATTTCTTTAGTGACTTTGGAATATGGACACCAAGCCTTTCATTGTGCAGAGGAAGATTTTCCTGCATGTAGGCATCTCTGGTATACAGGAACGACAAATAGCTTTGAATTAGCCCATTACCTCACCCCATGAGTGATGGGTACCAGGTGCTAGCTCTTGTGTAGAGCCCCAGGGATTACTGAATAAGTAAACATTACTACTGGGCTCAGAAAGCCAGTAGACCAGGGCTCTACACTCCCTGTCTGCTCAGCTACACCCTTCAGTCTAATTTGTTATTCCTCCTGGGATTCTAGAGCAAGTACTGTTGGGTCTGAATGCTCCTAATTCCCATCAAAGTACAGGTGCTTTGAGTTTTGGCAGCTTTGAAAGCTTTGTGCCAGTCAGATCCCAATGTCTTTCACTCTCACATCTACCCCATCTACAAATACTTCAAAATTTTTCTTTTGGATATTTTTTTTTTTTGTGTGTGTGTGTTCCAAACCCCAAACCATTACTCCAATTCAAATTTCATAGCTCTGCTATTACATTAAATCCTTGTTAGTCATTTTTCCCCATCCCTATGATCTCTCTTTTTAAAAGATTTATTTTCTATATACTGCCTGAAGCAATATTCCTTAAATGATTTTCAACACTGATCTTTAAAACTCCTCACTAATTTCTCCCAACCTCAGCTTTCTCTATTTATTTGATTAATTTATTTTGCTCCAAGGTTTGTTTATTTGTTTTTATTTTATTCACTTTATTTGGTGCTAGAGATTTAACCCAGGTCTTGCACATGCCGAACTCATTCCCTCATACTGATGTCACCTCCAGCCAATGTCTTCCTTTGTCTTCCTCAGAAGCTCTTGCCCTATTCTGCCTGTGTGCTGCTTGATCCTTCCTATGTGCTAGGCTTTTCTCTCACCCAGGACATTCTTTAGTGTGCCATCCCAATCCAGTTAATTTGGAAGGGCCATGTCAGAGAATGCCCCCAATAAGCGACATCTCCAGCCCTTGTGTGTATGTGTGTGTATATATATATATATATTAGCTTGGCTTTAACACATGTGTGGCCTTTGGAGAGTATGCATTTACCGATTAAGCAAGTCTTTGCTCCCCCAGTGGCTGTCATTTGCCAGGTTGGGGAACTTAGCAGCATTGTTCCTCTATCTTCAGTCTCATGTTGTACTTACCTCAACACATAGACATCCAGTCTTAGAATGAATGTTGTGGATGGATGCTTGCAATATCTGACTCTTTCTAGCCTGGTGGTTGGCAACCATCCTAATGCTGTGACCCTTTAATCAATTCCTCATACTGTCACGACTCCAAACCATAAGAGTTATTTTTGCTGCAACTTCATAACTTCAATTTTGCTACTTTTGTGAAGCATAATGTAAATATCTGTGTTTTCCAATGGTTTTAGGTGACCCCACTGAAATGGTTGATAGAACCCAGAATGGGTTGAGACCCACAGGTTGAGAACCACTGGTCTAGTCCTCTGCAAATGCTTCCTTGTGAATTATCTCAATGGTGCTTGGGTGTGGGTTTAATTCTCTAAAAGGTCAATTAACACAAAGAAAAGAATCATCTTGCAGCCACCTCCTTCATCTCATCCATTATGGATTTAATGTGTCTTCATAAATGTATGTGCTAGAATCTTCACTCTCCCTAAAGAATTTACCTTCCTAAAGGGGGCCCTTAGGATGATGATACAGAGAATGAATTCCTCTGCAGATATTACTAGTATTCTTACTAAACAGACCCAATAGATCATCTGCATCCCAGAAAAGGGTCCTCATTTGAACTCAGCCGTGTTTGTACATGCCAACACTATGGAAAGCAATTTAAGGCACTATATTGGTTATTTTTTTGCCATGTTGTAATACATTACCCGATAGAAGCACATTAAAGGAAGAAGAAATTAGTTTGGTTTGTGACTTCTGTGAGCACCACATCACAGAGAGAAGGCATAGCAGTGTTGTGTGTTCACTCTTTGAGGCATGGGCTTCTTTACAAGGTTCAGACCAAGAGACAGTGGCAGGCAGAAGCAGCAAGGCCTCCATACAATGCTCCTTTGCAGCTAGCTCCCATGTCCAAAAGGTTTCACAACCTTCCAAACAGAACCACCTCCTGGGAACAAGGTAATCAAACACATAAGGCTGTGGGGGACATTTCAGGTTCAAATATAATAGGAACTCAGTTTGTGGCCCTTCATTATCAAGACCAAAGTAGCTGAGTACCCTCATATTAGCCTTCTGAAAGTGCGATGTCTTAGTAGCCTGTGCAATAGAATGAGTTGAACTCAGCTTAAACCCATTATCAATTTAGATATACCTGACTATGAGTTTATGGTGACAGATTAGGAAAATGACTTCCATTCATAACATAATATAATGTGCAATAAAGAATGCTGTTGTATGAAGTTTCTGGCCGGGACTTTCTGGATTAGCTTCGTGGCCTGGATTTTCCGGCCTAGTCTCAAGGTTTGGATCTACAAACCCACAGACCCGCAGTCTTGCAGTCCCACAGAGACACACAGATGTTTACATTAATTGTATGCTGACTAACCTGGGGTCAGGCATATAACTTGCTAGCTCTTGCTTTTAATCTAACCCGTGATTCTTATCCTGTTCAGCCATGTGGCTCGGTACCTTTCTCAGAGCAGTATAGTTGTCCTCTGCATCTTCGGCCTTCTCTGTGGCATTTCCTGCAGCCTTTGCTCTGTTCTTCCTGTTCCCAGAGTTTTCTTAGTCTGGTAGTCCCCCCCACCCCCACTTCCTGTTTGCCTTTGGCCGATCAGCGCTTTTTGTTAAACTCATAGGTGGAACAATTATTTGCAATGTAACATCATAAATCCACTACAGAATGTAGTACCAATATGGGATCCATTGTGCTTCAGTAACACACATAACAGCATCTCAAAGGTCTAAAGCAATCACTCCGTGTCTACTGAGTGATGTGTAATTCTCAGAGAAAAGCTCTGCCAGTGATAACTCAACAACCCCAGATACTGATGCTGTGACATTCTCTCTTCTTAGCTGTCTTCATAGTTGGGAGGGAAGGGCACAGCTCCTAAGTGCTCTGGCTCAGAAGGGGCATTCATCACTTCCATGCATAGTCTGTTGGTTTGGACAAGTCACATAGCTTTGCTGAACTTCCAAGAGGGTGGATGTTTAGTGGGTAGTATCTGTGTCCAGAGCCAGCTTTGCGCCAGTGGGATCTCAAGGTTATCTAACAGTCTCAGCAAGGTTGATGGTCCAAAGCAATGAGCTCCAGACAGCCTTTCAGAATATGTCTGTGCTCTCAATTGCCCAGCCCTCAAAATAAACTGCACTTATATGAATTTGTGGCACAGAATAATGCCTAATTCTAGTAGTGGTCATGCACAACTGTAATCCCAGGATTCCAGAGATGAGGCAGGAGGATCATGAGTATGAGCCAGACTGGGCTATATAGCAAGAAATTATCTCCAAAAAAAAAAAAATGCTGGATAAAGAGAATCATAATTAATTGCTGCTCAATCAACTTTTTCCTCCATGAATAAACCATGCTGCTCAGTACTGTCATCCACTGCTTTACCATGACAGCAAAGACACTGTCATTTCACCGTTATCGTAAGTTTGTGTACATAATGAATATTCTATGAGAAAGAGGGCTCTGGGGGAGGTCTTTCCCTACTTGTGATGGTAAAGTTTCTTATTGAGTTTTATGTGCTATAACATAAAATTTGTATATGTGATTGACAATGTTGAATTTTACATATACGACGATCAACAAAGATATACACATCATTAAGACAAGCTGTGCAACTCTTTGTGGCTTATAATTCCAATTATAGTGTTCTTTGCTCTATTTCAAGATTCTACTATCTATTTCAACTATTCAGCTTTTTTTTTTAAAAAAGGATATACCTTCAAACATGAATAACTATTCACATTGCTATTTTACATTTCTGTTTTTTAAAAAAATAAACTTATTTATTTTTATTTTATATGCATTGGTGTTTTGCCTGCATGCATGTCTGTGTGTCAGGACTTGGGGTTATAGGCAGTTTTACGCTGCCACATGGGTGCTGGGAATTGAACTCAGTCCTCTGAAAGAGCAGCCAGTGCTCTTAACCACTGAGAAATCCAGCCTCTATTTCCCATTTCTTAATTCCTTCTTCATTATTGTTTGGCCTTATGAACTCAGTTTTTGCTGTGGAAAATGAAGAGCTAGACCTCAAATCCATCAATCTTTCTTATCTCAATTCTCCTAGCTGCTCCATTAATGTCATAAAATTCCTCACAATTTTTTTTCTAATACTCAACACATATCATTATAACCATAGGAACAGCGTTCACAGCAAAGTCAAAGTGTGCTATGATTATGTTTGCCTTACTGTGTAACTTTTTGTTTTTCTTGGTGTTTATTATTGAGTTAGCCTTAAGTTTGTACTGTTTCTCTGGTTTTCTCTGTCACCATTAGGAATTCATTCCTGCACAGCTAGAAACTGTTCTTATAGTGCAAGTACATTTATCAGCTCATTCATGTCTTTTAGGAGAGAGTCTACAGAAGGCTCTGTGTCTCATTCTTGTATGTTCTCCATTCACCACCAGGCCTGGAAGCTTGTATATTCTGCAGACCACTTTATCAACTGCATTCTCTTTAGGTATTCTAGTTGGAGGCAGCCACAGGCTTTTCCTTTTAGAAGTCACACCTCCTTTTAAGTTATATCTATAAAATAAAGGATTATTTCTTTATCATTTTATGTGTATGAGTGTTTTGCCCACATGTCTTTGTGTGCAGCATGTGCATGCCTTGTCATATGAGGACATCATATCCCCTAGAACTATTATCCCCTAATAACTACAGGTTATTTTGAGCCATCATGTAGGTGTTGGGGAATTGAACCCAGGTCCTTTATAAGAGCAAGACGTTCTTTTCACCACGAAGCCATTTCTTCAGGCTTAATAGGATTTTAACATTTAGAATCATCGACCATTATGTTTCCAGCAGTACTTTTCCAAGAAAGTGTCAGTGATTTCTGTCCAATGATGTGATAAGACTCTGCTAATATTGGCCACGATGTCATGAGCAGCAGTGAGTCCCCATGTGCTGTGGCTAGCCTGAAGCTATGACCTCTTGGACTTCCTGAATAATAATGGTGAAGAGTCACAGGGAATGGCCTCCCCTAAGCTCTGGTTCCTGAAGCAAGGGGTGGGAGGCTGGGGGAGGTTGGGTAGGTGAGGGGTTGCGCGGGGGCGGGGGGGGGGGGGGGGAGATGCTTTCTGTAGATTAAGATTTCTAGAAACACCGATTTCCCATTTTGTTTTCTCTTGTTAACAGCTCAAGGCCCATGCTAAAATCTCCTTCACTTTGAAATAGCTAGAGTGGTTTCTATGTTCATGGCTGCTAATCCAATAGACATGGTTTTCACTTGGAATGAGGGGAATTCCCTCTTTCTGGGATGCTGGAATCCAGGGGTTGTGAATAAGAAGGTACTTAATCTACTGGCCCACCCTTGTTCCTTTGAATTATCAAAGGCTTTGTTTTTGAGACAGTTTTGCTATGTAGCCCAGGCTGACCTTGAAGAGCCATCCCTCCACTTGAATCTTCTGAGTGTTGAGATTACAGGTATATACCCACACACCAAGCTTTCCTAAAGACTTTAAATCAAAAGACCCCATTTGAGCACTATCATTTTTATCTTGATACCCTCAAGTTGTGCAGCTGATTTTAATGGTCTGATATTGTTTTCTTTTTAATTTATTAAACTTTGCCCATCTTTTTTTTTTAAAATTACATTTTCTGGAAAACACGTGAATTTTTATTTTTCAAATTTTTACTGTTACTGGCATTTAATTTTTTTATACCCTTCCTATTTTCTGAGTATTTTCTTTCTTTATTCGTTTTCTGAGAATGTTAGTGGCAGTTCCCTTACATTTCCTTTTGTATTGTCTTAGGGGCCCTTTCGTCCCAACCCCTGGTTTGTTTGTTCTCAGTAGTTTATATTACAGGTGAAAGCAGATGCATTAGGTTTGGAGAAGCCAAAAGGTTTATTTATTTTATTTTATTTTTTATTTTTCCTCCTCTGGAGTAAAAGGGAACAAAAATCTAGGGGATGACACACATATTTTCAAGTAGAAGAGGCAACACTGAGGAAGCAGAGATTCTGGGAAGTGGGAGGATCTGCTTCTGAAATAGCCCAGTATCGTACAGGCAAAAGAAGAGACGGAAACTGAGCTCTGCAATGCAGAAATCATCACAGGCTCACAGTACCATGCTGCATTGCGGCCTCACCTGAAGCCTAAAGGTGTGGCCAGCCTGCTCAACTATAGGCCACCTTTTCTACCTAGTCTTGGGTTCCCGGGATGACAGAATGGTGCTTGCTGCCAAATGTTGGCTAGAGGTAGAGTAAGGGACAAAGGGTAGAGAGACACAGTGGAAGAAGCATAAGGGAGCTGGGAGATGGACTTTATATTCAGATCTGCAAAGGAAAGGTTCAGAAGAGTGTTTGAGGGAGCCAGGGAAACCCTGCTGACAATGGGTTTCTATGATCATAGGAAGTGTGAAGTCTGTTTTCAGTTTTGAAGCTTATAAGAATGCAAGAGAGTAATGAACACAAAAACAACCCTGCAGTTGCATTCATGAGGGAGAAACACTGGGAGGTGGGCTGTCAAGCGACCAACTTGGGCGAACCCAGGAAAGATCATATATTGCTTTAAGGCTATCAATGCTTTGGTTATTTTTCATTTTAAACTCAATTATATACGATGGAGTACAATGTAAAATACTGTCTAGGAGCCTCGCTTACCTGGTGATTCACCTGTGAATACCGCAAAAGCCCAAGCCGGAGTAATAAAGCACACTGGCTAACACCAGTTCCTTAGTGAGCTCCCCTCCCGCCCAAGAAAAATTGCAGACCATGACATCATTCCTTCTGGTTTCCCCTCATCTGCTCGCGCCTGTCGACCGAACCACCAGATGGCAGTGTTGGCCTAAGATCCAGCCCATTCTTCAGTCTTGGGAAAGCCTGACCTGAATATAAAACTTCCCTAATCACAGCATTTGATTCTCCAGCAGAACAGCACAAAACCGCTGCGGATCCCAAAGAGGCCAACATGGCATCTCACCACATTGCGGGGCCTGCAGGCTAGACACCGTTGCTTATTAAAGTTTGATTGCAGGAAAAAAAAAAAAAAGAAAGAAAAGAAAGAAAGAAAGAAAAAAGGAAGAAAAAACCCCAAGAACTTCAAAATGCGGAGTTCAGGAGCGGGTCTCTCCCCCCTCCCCGCTTCCCGCGCGGTCTAGCAATCTCGGACCTGGAGTTTTCCTCCAGCCGCAGAGGCCTGGCTGGCAGCGTGGCGCGGAGGTGGCAAGAACCAGGGACCCACGCAGCGTCTGTCTGTGCAGTGCCCAGATGGCAGGGGCTGGAGAGGCCTCCAGAAAACCTGCGACTCAACAGCATTTCCCCAATTCTGGTCCCTGTTCCCTGGCCACCCCAGTTCCGTAGCTGTGGTTCCTAGGGGCTCTACCCATTACGAAACTTCTTCGTTGGGCATTTTGGGGCCATGGAAGATGCGAGATGGTGCCAATGAAAGAAAGGCCCAGCTAGGAGGACCAATCACCAGAGTTAGATTGTTTATAGCTTACGGGGTCCCAGGATCTCAGGTGTCCACCCAATTGGTATTGCTGAGAGTAGCAAGTCTTGCCTTGTGTAGGTGAGTGTGTGCACACTTCTGCATAATAGGGAGAGGTGGACCTGCACCATAAGGTTCGGTTCCCAGCAGTCAGACCTCGGTGGTCCCTTCTAGTCCCCACAGGGATGTGTTCACGGTGCACAATGCTCAGTGGTGCAGTGCTCCCCGCGGGCCTGGGTTTGGCTCCCTCGAAGCGGCCAGAAGGTGCCCACAGTGGGCTTGCTCCAGCGCCGAGGTCATCTGCTAGGCGCAGCTGGGCCGCGGAAAGGAAGAGGCTGATGAATTTTTCATCGCGATTCCCTTGGCTGTCGATCTGAAGGCAGTTTCTGGAGCAGGAGCCATTAAGGACCTGTCTGTGCCAAGGACAGCCCCTCCCCCACCGCTCTAATTACAGATGGAGACTTGGGTCCCTGATCCCCTCCTCCCCGCAGGGCGTGTCTTGGTCCCTTTGGCTTTGTTTCATTTCCAAGCCTTGGACAAGTGGGGACGGCAGAATGAGGAAAAGCGCCTGTCCAGTTTAATAGCACGTGTGAACAGGCTGCCTAGACTCTGCTTGAGAAAGGAGCTTAAAGGTGCTCCTGCACCGCCCTCTGGGAGCTTGTGGGCCTCTGGGGAGACAGATTCAGAAAATGGAGATGTAACAGTCGAATGTGGGCCAAGGGCCAGGTTAGTGGGGCTGTCGGTGAATGGCACTGGGGCTCAGGGAGAGATATGGGAAAGACAGGAGTGGAAATGAACAGCGTCCAACACCGGGCACAGGAAGACGCAGAATGAGAGCACCATAGAGATCTGGAGGGGAACATAGGTACAAGTGTGCAAGATGTGTACCTGGAACTCCCCAACACATAGGGAGACCTGCCATAGGTCCGAAGCTGGTTTTTTCTTAAGGGCCTCTTCTGTAAAAATATGATTAAGAACACCGAGGCGCTCCACCACCCCAGTGGGGGTGGGTGCAGAGTGCTGTGTGTTAGCCAGGGTCTTTTTGTCACATACATTGTTTTTTCACAGCTGTAAGTTAAAATGCATACAAATATAGCATGCATGCTGTTATGTATGGACATAATTTAAAAATACATTTTTTTTTCATTTAAAAAGGTAGTGCATATGTTTGTAAATTTGGGGGAAATAAAGGCAACTTGAATAAATTCGCAGAGTTACTTCTTGTACACAACTTCATTGAGATCATGTACTATTTTTGTAAACATAGCCATTCAATAAGCATCGATATATAGGTCATGACAGGAAAATTTCCTTAATCTCCAAGTGGAGCTGGGCATGGTGGCACATAGCTGAAATTCCTGCACCTGAAGGTGGAGGGTGGAGAATGAGCAGCTAGAGGCAGTGTTCCAGGCAGGACCGAGCTGCACGGGGTTAAAGGTGGAGATTGGGGATCTAAAGGATGTATTCTAAAGCAGGACTGGTCTGTGTGGAGTTAAAACTCTCTGGAACTCCAGATCTGCCTGAGCTGGATGTGATTCTGCTTGAAGAAAAGAAAAGGGTGGGAACATCTTACAATGTCTGCATAGGCTCTTCATCTTACCTCCCAGTGCTTGGAGGGAGAAAGCAGGAAGGTGTGAGACTCAGTTTTTCAAGGGTCTCTGTCCTCTAGCACCCTCCTCACACATTATCAGCCTCCCATCATCCTCTTTGGTGTCTGTAACTGGGGTTCTAGGACTGTGAGATTCCTTTCTACATTTTATCTGAAAACCTGTGCAAAGCTGGGTAGCTCATCTCACGGCTTCCTGTTGTCTTGCTCAGAGGTTTAACTGAATTAATTTTAACACCTGTTGTATCTGCTAGAAAGAAGAAAAACTGAGCCTACATTAGAGTTTCCCTCTGAAACATTAAGTGGACAAACTAAAAATAGAGAAAGAGCTACAGGGGTTTAAAGAAAATGTGCTAGTCGTGAACCGTGAACGCTTGCTGTTTGTTAAATTAGCTTTCACATTTAAAGCCACCAGAAAGACATTTTTATCAAATAAGAGAATGTGCCACCTGGTATATTCTTTTGGGAAAAGAAAGAAGGAGGGCTTCCATTTTGGGCTCTGAAGGAGGAGTGCAGAATGAGCCTCTTACTGAAGAACCAAAGGCTGAATAAAAAAAAAAAAATGCATGATGTGATGCCCAAGAACATCAAGGGAACAACTAAAGATGCAGGGCTAGAGGGACCAGGGTGGCATAGCAGGGCATCCGAGTGAATTGCTACAGCTCCTTTTGTGCCATAGGAACATTTGCTGAGTCATGTACTGCCACTGGTATGGGGAATCAAAACAGAGAGTGATAGCTTATTGCTTGCCTTTACATTAAAAAATAAAATGGAGTTCAGGAGACAAGGTTGCCAGGACTTGATGGGCCATGAACACAGAGAGAAGGGAACCAAAGAAATGGAGTCTGTATTCAATTTCTCTCCAAACCATTTCTCAGCCTCTAAGTTATGCATGTGAAGAGTGAGACACCAAGAAACCAAATACAAGCAGCCGTCAAGAGGCTTAAAAGCTAAGCCAAGATGTTGGCATGCTTGTAGTTCTGGGTAGATGTAACTTGAAGTTCTGACTGCCAAGGAGGAGGAGTCATATAAAGTCTTCATTGTCAGCTGAGTCTTGAAAATCAATTCATAGGAACAAGCAAACATAGGACAGCCCCCCCCCCCCAACTATCTCCTAGTATTAAAATTCCTGTTCAAGGCTCATCAGTTGGAAAAATTCAACCAAACCCTTTCCAGAATCTCTGAAGCACACAGTGAATGCTCATGAGAGGATAAAGGGTCCAGATGTATTTCTGGCACAGAGATAGTCTTGCTACTTAGGGGAGTCTTTTTTTTTTCTTTCTATTTTCCTCTTCCCCACCCCAATCCAGGAGGGGTCAAAGGTAGTAGTTGGCAAGCGAACAGGAGAAGCCTAGAGGAAGAAGAACTCATAAGTTTCTGAAGTGTGATTGTGTTTGTCACCAAACACGACAGTAGGCCCTGGCAGAGAGCTAAGGTATTACTACAAATGTTTGCCTAAGGGACCCCAGGAATGTCACAAAAACAGATATAAACCGCTCAGACCAGAGGATCACTCTGAAAGCCCCTTTAAATTCCCATGGCATAATTTCGATTACATATAAACCCAAAATTAATGTATCAACACTCAAAAAAGTAGGCCATAGCTGTTAAGATTAGACCAGAAATGGCTTTCGCAACTCCACCTTTTAGACAGAAAACAGGAAATATCCATGGAGCCTGGTGATGTGTGCCTACAATCCCTGCAGTGAGGAGGATATGGTGGGAGGGTTGCTGTAAATTCCAGCTCAGTCTAGATTTCAGAGGAAGCAGTTCTCATGCAAAATAAAACAAATGAATGAAAGATACAATATTTCACATTTCCAAAGGAAAAATCATCAGAGTGAATGAGAAACCAAGAGGAAGCAATAACTAAAGATTAGGAAATTAGCAAATTCAAATAAAACTTCTGAAGAAGTATATGTATCATTGAATTGGTATCAAGTGAATGCTTTTAATGCTGTACCTAATGGAGTCTGAAGAGACCCCATGAACTAGAGTGAAGCCTCAGAAGTTGTTATCCATATATAGCAAAAAGTTATCAAATCACAGAAGACAGGCATATAGACATTGATGATAAAACGTAAGGGTTAACATATATCTTCTAATCAGAATTCAAATGAAAAACTAGAGAGGATGGGGCAGGAGTGAAGATTTCATGGAGAAATGACAGTTGGGTCTGTAAAATACAGGCCACTGTAGTATTTTATTGATCATTATAGTATAAGAGACAAAGAGATAATATTGGAGGCATTAAGAAGAAAGGAATGATCATCTCCAAAACATGAGGGAGTGATTAATATTAAATTTTCAGCAGCGCCAGTGGAAAACAATGGACAAAGGAGCAGAAAATATGAGCATTAAAAATAGACAAGCACAAGATTCTAACCACAAGAAGACTTTGCAGAAATATTTCAGCATTCACAATAAGCTCATAGAACTAAACTTACCAATCTGAAAGCAGAGCTTTATCAGACTGGATATAAAGCACCATGCTATTTGCCCTTTAGAGACAATAAACCAGTTTACTCTTTAAGTAACATTAAAACTACAATTAAGACATTGCTTAAAAATAAATGATAAATCAGACAAATGAATCAAACAAAAAAAAATCCATGACAATAAGGATACTAATATAGAATTCAAACAAAACATAAGACAGTTTAATAGAGTGGGTAAGTAGGAAATATTAAAAGATTATTTTCCCCAGAAGTTCATAGCAATTATAAACTTATATGCTCCTAATAAAATAGATTGAAACACAGAAAACCAAACACCACAAAAAGTTAAAGTGAAACAAATTTTCCCTGGAACTATCTGTCCCATATTGGATTGTTTAGGAAGACATAAAAACGGTAGAGAAGGCTTAAAGATAGTTAATTTAACTTAACTGGTATGATTGAGACCCAAATATACAATTTTTAATAAGAAATCACAGGAGTTTATACAGCTTTGTATATGCCCCTTGATGAGCAAATGTGTGAAAACTTCAGAGATGCAACCAGGGGACAATACAAAAATCATGATACAAATACTAATTAATCAAACCTGAGAGTTAAATTATAGAAAAAAGTTGAGGAAAATATCAGTGACTATATTGAAAAAAAGAGAAACATTTAGAATTAGTGAATTAAAGAGCTAACTTAAGTTTCAGGGTGGGTGGGAAAAGTAGCAACTCAAGGAAGCTCAAGGAAATAGGAAAACAAGAAGAGACACGAACAAAAATTTACCAGGGATAACCTGAAATGTTAAAAGTTGATTCTTTGCAAAGCTTAGGAATACAGGAAACACCCAATAAATTTGTGATATTAAAACAAGAGATGGCCCAAATAGGCAACTAGTAATAAAAAGGAATATGGTCATGGATAAGAGAGATAGTTTGCTGTGGGATTATGATCTTGTACACTGTAAACATTTGTCACTCCTATTGGTTTAATAAAATGCTGATTGGTCAGAAGGCAGAGAGGAAGTGTGGGTGAGTCTACCATACTAAGAAAACTCTTGGAAGAGGAAGAGGAGAGATGCCAGGAGACAGAGAGGAAAGAAGTCAAGAATGCTGCTCTGAGAAAAGGTACCAAGACACGGGGGTGAAGATATGAATCATGTGTTAGTTTAAGTGTAAGAGTTAGCAAGTAATAAGCCCGAGCCATAGATCAATAAGCTTGTAATTAATACGTTGTGTGATTATTTGGAGCTGTGGGTCTGCGCCTTAGGGCTAGGCAGGGCCAAAAACTTCATACTACTGTAGTTGAAAATACTGTGATAATTTATATGCTGAGAGTCAAATAATTCAGACAGAAGATAGATAATTCTTTAGAATGCCTAACCAAAATAAACCAAAGAAAAATAATACCTCATAGCCATTATCAAAAAGCTCAAAAATCTCCCCATTAAGAAAAGTAAGCCTGAATTATTGTGTAGATTGTACTGATGTTTTACAAAAAAGAAATAAGTACATTAAAAATTCTTTTTAAAAGTGGAAGAGATGATTTATTCTATTTGGTTAATATATTGTTTTCAGAATTGGATGAAGATTGTATGAGGTCATTTATGAACACTGGTGCAAACAATTTTATATTTCCATAATAAGAGAGATATAAATCATAGAAAGCAAAGTACCATTAAAGGTCAAGGAGACACAAATAAATCTTCCAATAATCTATCTCCCTAAAACTGAATTGTTTAGACACAAGTAAGGGTAAACACCAGTAAATCAATCCTCTGTAAACAAGTGTGCCACACTGAGTCATACTGAAACATAAAAACTGGTTTAAAGATAAAAATTTTCATCTTCAATCAAAAGAGAAAAACATTTAAGATTGCTTCAATAACTACAGATAATATGTTTGGTAACATCACTATCTATTTATAGATAACATTGTTAGGCAACTGGCAATCATTAGCTGCATTTGGAAAATTTTACAATTAGTGCTACAACACATATATACATGGATAAATAAATAAGTGAATAAACAAAAAATTAAACATCTGTTTTGCTTATCAACCAACAAATTGGCTTGGTGACGAAGTCATTTTATGTACCAGGATAGACCAAGGTGAGGGTGAATCTACATCAAGTTGAAGATTCATTAGTGGTAGACGTTATTGATGGCCATTAATTAGGAAAGGCATTTTAGGGCCATGATGCAAAGGGTCTATTGGTCTGATGAAAAATTCATTCAACCTGGAATATTTTTGTGCTCAAAAATATTTGATGACTGAGGGTTTCTAAGAGTGTTTAATAGCTGCATTTCTTTTCCATAACATATTTAACAAAGTAAATAATTTGCCTCCTGGTTATTTGTTTTATTATTTGCATTGTTAATAGAAAATGCATCACCCTCTCCCCTGCTCTGTTAAGATTAGATCCAATAGCATCATGGAATGATGAACTGATTTTTAGCTAACTTCTCCACTTCTAACCCGAGACCTTAGAGCTGCTCACTCCCTGCCATTCATCCCTCACTTTTGCTTCTGCCTTTAAGGCTTTGCTCTTGACTGAAGAGTGATGCTCAGTGACAAAAGGGCTTACCAGTCAAGCCTGCTGAATGAGTTCCATCCCAGAACCTACTAAAGGCGAAAGGAGGGAAGAACTTACTCTGCAAAACTGTTCTCTGACCTCCAAACAGGTGCTATGTCACACTTGCTCATGCACATAGATCACACGCACGCAAATAATCAATTAATTATAAAATATTGTTCTAAATGTCACCAGAGAGTTCATGATTCAAACAGAAGAGGCATGAAAATAAATCTTTTTAATAGCTACACTCTTGTTACCAGAACTGTCATTCTATCTTATAATTTAACAGATTACTTGGGGGCTAACAGGAGTAAAAAACAATGAAAGTGCTAGCTACTCTGCCCTAAGACTACCCTTCATCTAGAGATTGAGTAGAGAATGGGAGAGAAGGACAGGAAGGTGTGACTGGTCAGAAGTGATGGCAGGCGTCAAAGGCATTTGGATCCAAGCGATCCTTGTGTAGTTTCTATAGTTTGTATTGATGTCACAAACATCTTTGTGTTTTCCAACTTCCAGTGAATGGATAAAGTCTGCCAGATAGAGCACTGGTCCACAGGTTTCATTGTTCACTTTCTGGGTTTTGTGTTTTTCTGATGATGAGGGAATGTGTTGATTCTTACATCTGGATTGATTTGTACAGAGCTGAAGCAGCATAGGGAGAGCTGATGTGATCTAGGGTCACAACTCAGAACTGCTGCTTGCTCGGGTTCCCATGAGGATATGAGTTCCCACTGGGAAGCGGCCCACACCTCAGGATGGCATCAGGCGACTCACAAATCTTGGTAGGCGTTCTTGAATCAAAGGCACGAAGAGATGAGGTAACCCTCAGCTCTTGCCAGCTGTTTATAAATCAAAGTTGCCTTTTTGAGAGTGATTGTGAGTATTCTGTCAGCTCCTTCCATAACACTTGTGAAACTGTCAGAGTCAAAATGGATGCCTCCATGGCAAATTGGAGCTAAAACAAAATGCACAACCCAACCCAGGAGGCTACGCAGGAGGGCTCTGTGCCCATGATAAGGACAATTACATAAAACCTGCTAGAAGGGCCCCCAGGCACATATGTTTGTGTTTTCTGCCAAGAGCTTCCAAACTGCAGCTCACTATTTGAGGCTTAAGGACTAACCAACTGATGTACAAGAACGGTTTTTTGTTTGTTTGTTTGTTTATTTATTTATTTTTTTTGGTGTACACACTGTCACCACTTAGAAGTTAAGGTCAGCTGCGGCAGGAATCCCTATAATTGACGTTCTCTATGTATCAGAATGGAGTACACAAACTACTCATTGCATCATTGAAAACCTCTATGTCATCTTGCCTCTCTGAAGGTTCCCAGGGCTGCTGGTGTTAAGCAAGTCAGTATATTACTCCTGAGCTTAGAAGCCAAAAAGGACCCCAAGTGACATACCTGTGGCCATGGCTAATTTCTTTGCATTGTATTATTGGAGACAATTCTATCTATGTATTTTTCTATGTCTATTTGATGATTAATTATATAAACAGATTTTCAATTCTTCATCTGGCCTTTTATGTGTTTGAGCTTGCTTTTAATGGGAACTTGGGAAAAATTGTGTGAGTTTCAAACTTTGCTTTGTATTCACAAATGAATCTAAAGTTACAAGAATATGTTTTCAAAAATAGAAAAAACAATCTAAGAAACTTGTTTTTTTTTTCTCTACACATGACAAGGAACTAGTCAGCATGAGAAGAGATAAAAGATTTGGTTTAATTTGAAAAGTTACCTGAGATTGACATTTGTTGTTTTGAATTTTTTCTTGGTAATTATACCTACTATCC
Source organism: Phyllotis vaccarum (assembly GCA_033318265.1). Classification (NCBI taxonomy): domain Eukaryota; kingdom Metazoa; phylum Chordata; class Mammalia; order Rodentia; family Cricetidae; genus Phyllotis; species Phyllotis vaccarum. The sequence continues at coordinate 41,135,086 of JARWLC010000011.1, read as the reverse complement.
AATTATTCTAAAACGAATAGAATACCAGTGATTAACTTTCAACTCTAATTTCATTTAACATTAATTTTCCTTGGGTTTCAGAAAGATTCCAGGATCTACCTCTCTTCATAACCCAAGGCTGGGGATACAGATGTTCAGTCTGACCAGTTTTTATGTGGGAGCTGGGAATTTGAACTTGGGTCCTCATGTTTGCAGAGCAAATGCTCTCACTTGCGGAGACTCTCCCTATCTCCAATTCAAAATTTTGCCTGGAAATACTTTTCCTCTAAGGGATATAAAGATAAAACTAGGCTTTCTAGTACCTTCTATCCATGGGGATATAAAGATAAAACCAGGCTTTATATCCATGTACCCTGCAACTTCTTCTGCTGCTGAAGAGAAGAGAAAGTTAGCTAGAGATGGCAAGTCAGTTCCTGGTCACTGAGAAGTTGACTGTGTTGGAAGAAAGTATCTCTATGGACTAGAAGACTGCAGGGAACACATGGGAAGCTGGAACATGTAAGATGTCTAAAGACTGGAGAGGAGTTGGCACCCAAGTAGTTCCTAAAAACTAGTTAAGGTTAAAGTTAAGGTGAATTTTTACTATTATTAACCAATGTCCTTTTTGCTCTCTTCTGTTTGAGACAGGGTTGTGAAGGCTGTCCTGGATTAGTTAACACTGGCCTTGAACTCTTCATTATACTTCCTAATATACCCTATTCACCACTCTGTTACTTTTAAATCCACCTAATGAGATTACAAATGCGGGGCCTGGAGCCCTGGATGCTCATGCTGGAGTTCCAGCTTGGCTCTTCACCACTCAAGAGCAGAGAACAATGAAGCATCTTTGTTCTTTAACTTCCTTACTGGAAAGATTGGACAGATGCTGCAGTTCTGTGCAAGAAGGATCTACGAGAAAGATAGCGTGTGTGTGACTGAAACACTGCAAAACTTTACAATTATTACTGGAAAATTTCTAGAGATTTCGGTTGGGTATTTAGCTAGTTTCCCCACTTCTAAATTATTATTATTATCACTATGTGTGTGTATGATGTATGCGTGTGCATATGTGTGGCGATATTTTGTGTGTGCTCTAAGAAATAAAGCTTGATTTTTATTAAGACCAATTAGAATTCCTGCTGCACATATGTGTGGGGGTCAGAGAACCATGTTATAGATTCAGTTCCACCTCTATGTGGGTTCTGGGGTTTAAACTTAGGCCTTCAAGCTTGCACAGTAAACGCCTTTCCTGCTGATCTTAGTTTACCTCTAATTTCGTAAGCACAATTGTTATTCTGATGAACGTTCATTTATAACATTCTTTAAAAACATTTCTAGTTCTTAAAATAGGCTCACAGGAGAATCTATACACAGTTTGAGGTTGTTGCTTTTTGTTTACAAACTGACTAGGAATAATTTTTTTTGTTTGTTTGTTTGTTTTCCTACTTTCTCTACCAGTGAGGCTGGAGAAACCTGCATTGAAAATAATCTATGCATGTATCCCAATCTCCTGAGCTTGAGGAATGAGGGTAAAGCATTTCAACATTGTTTCAATCCACGTTCATTTGACACGTCCCTCTCCAATCTCCTGTAATGCTAGCCCCACCTGCCAGCCACTTCCCCATATGCAGGCGGCTCTCCTGCCTCCCCCATAGGAGGATTATAGATCACACATTTCTCCCACCATTTATCATGGGGAACACTTTCCTGAATGTATTTCACTTTGTCATTTTCCTTCTGAAAATATGGTGCCAGAATCGAGCATAATATTCCATGTGTGGTCAGACCAGCTGCTGTATGTGCCAAGAAATACAATGGTTCAATTATAATGTGTTTTCCTTTGAGAATCCATTAACATGCAGTTTGCTTTGAGTTTCTATTGAATCTTTCAGTGATTTAGGGTGAATTTAGGTCAAAGTAGCTTTTGTCTCAAAAAAAATTACTTTTAAAAATTGTGTTTAAAATGGCCTTTTTTTCTCTATCTTTTTAATGCTGCTGTTATGACCGCACCCATGGAAGGTATGGATTGCACAGCCTTTTCAATGCAGCCCTGGGTTGGAGTGGCTATTTTAGCATCTTCTACCCTGCATCCTACACACAGATGAAGTGACATGGGATCTTTGTATATTGCAATGAGGTGGTGTGATCTAATTATGAAGAATTTTGTGCAGCCCACGAGCAACCCTAGAAAAGGAGATAGGAGATAGATGTTAGATGTTAAATGTGAAGGTGATTCACATATTCCATGTATCTTATACCATTCATTCTATGGTGTTGGGCTACAATGATGTCATAAGAGATATTAGGGACTCAAGAACTGGCTGTTGAATTTGAGTATTATTATTGGACTTGGGTGATAGGAGATATAGACTATCAGATGTAGAGGGGATTGCAGAGGAGGGAAGGATCATAAACACAATGAAAGAATATTTGCTAACTGGGTTTCTAATTTGATTTGAGGCACTACAATTTGATTAGGTTTCAGCCTTGGAAGCAGTGATGGAAGACCAATGGAAGAGACGACATTTGCTGATCCCGGTGAGATATGGTATCGGTGGAAGTAATGAGGTGAAGGCATTTTAGAGACATAAGGAGAACAATGAATGAAAGAGATATCTTGATAGAGGGAGACATTTGGAGGTTAGAGGGAAATATCCAGGAACCCCCTCACCCGATCCCAGCTAAGATTTCAAGTAATTGTAGAGAGGGTGCCTAAACTGGCCTTTCCCTATAATCAAATTGATGACCACCCTAATTGTTATTATAGGACCTTCATCCAGCAACTGATGGAAGCAGATGCAGAGATCCACAGCTAAGCACTGGGTTGAGCTCCCAGTCTAGTTGGAGATGGGGAAGAGGGAATATATGAAAAAAGAGATTGTGATCATGATGATAAAACCCACAGAGACAGCTGACCTGAGCTATTGGGGGCTCATTGATTCTGAACTGACAGCTGGGGAACCTGCATGGAATTTAACTAGGCCCTCTGAATGTGGATGGCAATTGAACATCATTGGCAGTTTATGGGGCCCTGGCAAAATTTATTCTTAGTGCATGAACTGGCTTTGTGGAGCCCATTCCCTACAGAGGAACACCTTGCTCAGCCTTGATACTGGGGGCTTGGGCTTGGTCCTACCTCAGCTGGATATGCCAGACTGAATTCATTGATTCACCCTGGGAGTCCTGACCCTTTCTAAGCAATGATGGGGGTAAGGGGTGGGAGTAAGCTGGGGGATGATTAGGAAGAGGGGAGAGAGGGAAACCAGTGCTGGGAATGTTAAAAATACTTTAAAATAAAAAACAATGTGACATAATTTGAGAGCTCTAATCAATTTTCAGTGAAAAATATAAATCCAAATACTCATTTGTGACTGTGAATAAATATATTTTAAATGTTTTTAATAACTCTCATAATTTTAATTTTTATAAAACATTCTGTCCATCAGATCCTTGACTGGAAATTATCTTTCCCCTCCTTGCTTCACCTTATAGTTTTCTAACTGACACATATTTCCAAGTGTGTTATGGGCAGAATGCTTTACCTCCTAAACTCTGATGCTCTAGCCATTAATTGCAGATGTCACTTCGTCTGTAGAATTTGGACCGAAGATATTAGGTCAATCCCTCATCAGCCATGAAGGCTGAGAAAGTAAAATGGCTCCTCCATCACGGTGGTGGATTATTTTGATTTTTCAAATTGGTAGACCCCCAATATTTTGTTCTATGAAAGGACCAAGGAAGTGTAGGACCAGATGTATTGCTGCCTAATGTCGTCAGCACCATCAGCACCACAGCCCTTGAGACCCATGCTGTCCTAGAAGAAGCATCTATAATACACTGACAGGTCTACTTGTAGACATGCATTCTGGTGTTGGGTTTGTGGAACATTCTTTTAAAAGGAGCTAGCTTCCCCGCTGAACTGGGATGTTAATTTTTCATGAACTTATGCTGTGATGAGAAGCATAAAAAGGACAAGAGAAAGCTTCAGGAAGAAAATTCTGCAACCAAATAAAAGAAACCTTCTCTTGGCTCCAGACAGAAAATGGAGACTTGAAAATTTGCCTGCTAGCTGACTGATTAAATACAGAACCATTTGATGAACTTAACTCTTTGGTGTGTGTTTCTTTGGAAAGTAAAGAAGACCCAGTTTAAAAGCCATTGGAGACTATAAAGATTACATTTCCACTCTGGTAGGTGAGTTGCAGATAGAGTTCCTGGCCAGAAGAGGAAAGTTGTCATGATCAAGGGAATCATGGCCACCCATATCTGTGATTTCCTACCTACTAAACTAGGGAATCTTAAAAGTCTTCCCTTATTTTAATGTTACCCAAAACTACATCAGGATATTTAGAACAATTTTTTTTCACAGTAAATTTAGATTTTAGATGCTACATTTCAATAAAACTATATTAACATTCACTTTACTTCTGTGTCTTGATCTCTGATCTTAAATAATAAGATTTTTAATATTTGGTCTGTGTGTCTTAATATTTTGCCTTTTGCTCCAAAAAGAGACCGAGTTTGTCAGATATTATCTAGTGTCAATTAGTTTTGTCTTGGCTGCATATCTACATGCTTTTTTTTTTTTTTTACAACTTGATTCTTTCATTCCCTGTTTGAAAACGGGGTATCTGTCACCCTTGCAGTTGATGATACCAAAGGGTGAGCAGAGAATGTCACGGGCGGTTCCCAGTGATCTTACCCCTTGGTCCGTGTGCACCTGGACCATCCTCTCCCCTCATGTGTGGTTCAGATCTAGTGACTTGCTTCTAGTAAGTTAACTGTGGCAAGTGTAAGAATATCTTCCAATTCGCACATCCTCTTTCCCACTCTGTCACTCTTTCTGAGGAAATTAAGCTGCGAGGCTGTGAGATGTCTGAAAAAGACACGCTGGCAAGGGGAGGAAGGAGGCTTTTAGCTAACACCTCATTGCTGTGCTTTCAGTTAGGACCATAACCACTTTCGATTCTGGTAACCTGGAGAACGTGAGTAAGAAATTAAGCCATACATAACTCCTAGCCCAGGGAGCTTTGATACAATCAGTGCCTCAAAGCAACAATATTTGGAGCAATTTGTTAGGTAGCAGTAACCAATACAAGTACCTGCTACTTACAATTTTCATGGGGATGGTTTGGAGTGGCTGAGAGGAAGCAGGAGAAGGAACGGGGATGGAGTGGGGTGGGGGTGGGGATCTGTGTTTAGTATGTGAAATAAAACATTCTTAAATTTAAAAAATATTTTTATTTTATGTGCACAATGTTTTGCCTGCCCATATTTCTACCCACCACTTGTGTGTCTGATGTCCACCTAGACCAGAAGAGTATGTCAGATTCCCTGGTACTGGAGTTACAGACAGTTGTGAGCAACCATGTGGGTGCCTGGAATGGAAGCAGGATGTTCTCTTAACTTCTGAGCCATCTTTCTAGCCTCAAATAGGATTCAGACTTTTAAAATTATGCATGTATTTGTTCCCTGTCTGTATGTGAATTGCTGGGACATTTGTATGTTTTTGTGACTGCACCCTTTATTTACATAACAGACAGCACCCTGGTGTATCTTCTATTCCATTTTCTATTTTTGTCTTTTCATGCTGTGTTTCTGAAATGTATTGAAAAGACTGAAGTGAATATAGTTCACTATTTCTGATTATTAGTTCATTGGAGACATTTTATTCTTCTGTGTTTCATGTAAGTGGCCTCAAAGTAATACTACCACAAAACAATAATGAGAGAGACCCAGCACCAGCCTCTTAGATAAACCTATGTACATATCTGGAAGGTGAGATTAGTGGGTCATTGGTGGGCAGTTAAGGATGTTTTTAGCATGCAGTTTAAACATGGACTCAGTCATAAGATCCTAACTTATCCTCTGGTACAGGCGTTCATTAATGGTTCTCAAATTTTCAAGTGCTGTGACCCTTTGATATAGTTCCTCATGTTGTGGTGACCTCCAGCCATAATATTATTTTGTTGCTACTTCATAACTATTATTTTGCTGCTGCTATCAATTGTAATATAAATATATAACCCAAAGGAGTTGGGTCCTCAGGTTGAGAACCTCTGGTGAGCATGTCAGATGCTTTGTGGTTTGGTAAAAGATTCAGAGGTTCCATCTTTGAGTTCTATCATCATCTGAAAGTCCATGTTGTCTTTTCAGTGGTTACAAGATCATTGTCACAGATCTGAACATTCAACATGGACATAACAGAAGCCAGTAAAGGAGGGTTTATGTCTCCCCATGTATCTCTCATATTATAGAGAAAAACATTTTATAAGAATTCTTTTCATTGACTAAAACTCTATTTGTTGAAATAGAGACTATATTGATGATGCCTGGAGCTTTTGTCCCCAACATGAGAGATATTTCCCCAATAGGAGAAAAGCAGAGGCTATGTGGTACTTTCTAATATGCAATGTCTATTCTTTTATATATACATAAGATAAGTATTTTTGAATGCTGTATAAATAAGCTCTTACCAAAATGTTACTAAGAAACAAATTCTCATGATCAGAATGACTAATAGTTGATTGTTAGTTATACATGTATGGGTAGGTAGAAATGTATTGAAAATGATCCTGACTGGAGGTCAGGATCAGGATGGATCATGTTTCTTCTTCTACATATCTCTCACCTTGCTTGAACTCAGGTTGCAGTAATAGGGAATATTCTTCTCAGGGCAAATGCAGAGGCTCAAGCCCAACCATTTGATTATATTTCAAGCCTTTGCTCAATCTCCACTCTTAACACAATATAGGTCCAAGCCAGCAGGGTTAAAGTCAAGGAACAGGGAGGTACACATGAAGTCTACCAGAATAAATTTAAATTATAAAAATCAACATAATTTTCAAATGTAACACTTAGGTTTATAGAAAGAAATCCAGAAACACAGTAAAAGAAGGTTGGCTGCAGCAAAATTAAGGATTTCTGTACAATGCAGAACGCTATGGCAAAGTTACTACTTCAAGTAACAGGATGGGAGAAGAGCTGTGTAGCATCCAAAATGAATCAAGAGCTAATAGTAACATTATATAAGGGATAATCCCTATACACTAGTAAGAAACTCAACTTTTTAGCTTCCAATGAACAGGGACACAAAGTTCAAAAGAGGAGACCCCCAACACACAGTGAAAAAATTTTAACACTTCCTTTAATCTTTATAGATATATAAGTTACTACTTATCACCATTTGATTGGCAAAAAAAAAATGGACATTGACAAAACTAAGTGTTAATGACAATGTCAGCTAATAGAAGCTACTTGCAGCGCTCAGGGGAAAACAGTGAGTTATAGTTCAAATGTCTTTGATCCTTCATCCAGTGTCACTTCCGTTTAAAAAAAATGCTTGTGCTATCTTCACTAGGCTTTAGCTGTGCGATTTTTCTTTGCTTTTTAAAAAATATTTAACTTTATTTTATGCGCATTGGTATGTAGGTGTCAGATCCCCTAGAATGGGACGGTTGTGAACTGCCATATGAGTGCTAGGAGTTGAATCCTGGTCCTCTGGAAGGGCAGCCAGTTCTCTTAACCACTGAGATGTCTCTCCAGTCCCTTATTTTTGTTTTTTCAAGACAGGTTTTCTTGGGATAGCCCTGGCTGTTCTGGAACTCCCTATGTAGACCAGTCTGGCATCAACCACAGATCTCTATCTGCCTCTGTCTCTGAAGTGCTGGGATTAAAAGCATATGTCACCACTGCCCAGCTTTTTTGTCTGGACTTTAAATGAATTTAGATTTGTATTTTTATGTGCCACAAAGTCAACAATTTCCTTCATGTTGTGAAGATTTCCGAATATGTACCCTTTTCTCTTTCATTGTGTTTCTGTCACCTAACGTGTTCTTAACATGACTTGGCTTGTTTCTGTACTTCAACTGATCTAACTTTAAAGAACTTTGACAAGGACATATGGAAACCAGCTATTGTAGAAGCTTCCTAACATCCATATACAGTCTAAAATTTATTACCCTATAGGGGGGAGACAATATCTCTCCCAAATGCCATAGGCTTTCAAACAAAAATTCCAGTGACAAGTGTTGATTATCTTTTCTTGACTTGTTCATCAACGATATCTAATAGGCCTCAAACATTAAAGAATATTGCCATTGATCTTGGTTACGCCCCAGAACTTGGTGGTAAGTCCCACATACTTGAGTGACAGATCATGGAGAAATTCAGTTGGCACCAACCTGGAAGCTTCATCCTTACTGGCTAGCTTTCACAGTGTCAGAGGGTACTATGCTCACTATCACGGAGGAAAGTAATCAACAGTGCCACCCAGATGTGAACACTGAGCTTCAGTACCTACTGATTCAACAGGATGTGCTCATTAGTGCAGTAGTGACATGGATATTATCAGAGTTACCAACAACTTTAAAATTTTTGATTTGAAGTCCATTCCACAAGATAGAACTCATGCCTGGTTCTTTTTTAACTGTGCCAAGACCTCATGACATGTGATCGCTCATAAGCCCTAGGGAAGAACCTATTTTATTATTCTGATAAATGGGCACAATGCTAAACTGCCTCCTATGTATTTGTCCGTATACCCATAGATTAGGGCAACAGTCTATTAGAGAAGCTTCTGTCTTGCAGAAAATGGAGATTAGTATAGAGACCTACATTGGTCAAAGAGCAGAGAATGGGACCTTGGAGGGATTAGTCCTAAATGGGACACCTATATGACATCCCCTCTTCCCAAGGCTGAGAGAGCAGAAAGATCATAAGAACCAGAGGATGACAACAGAAAAACAGTGCTTTCCAGAAGTAACAGGGTTGTTGCATACATGAACTGGCATCAGCCAGGACTGCGTGAACAAGACCTGTGCAAAAATAACCCAATTTTATGTCATTTTTTTTTCTTCTGAGCCTACCGGGTCTTCTTACTATGCCTATATAGGCTTAGGTGAAGGATCATCCACAGACCACAAGTAGCATGATGTCAGGGGCCACAGATGAAGACAACTTATTCTCATACCTCCACCAGCGGCCAAAAGCTCCTCAATTAGGAGTAGTATTTAATGAATCCCTTTGTCACCTGCCCTGGAATTTGGCTACTGCTCCACTGTAGTCATCTACAAATCTGGATCTTATAGTTTTTCTGCTTCCATGATGATCCCTGAAAACTAGGGACAGAGAGTGCCTTAGGAATCCTACGTAGGGTTCGGAACTCCACAGTTTCTTAGTCTTTACACATTGACCAAGTGTGAGTCTCTGTATTAGCCATCATCTACTGCAAAAGAAGCTTCCTTGATGATGGTTGAGAGCCATGTAATGAGTATAAAGATAAGCATGTAGGGGCAATTTATAGTACATCCATTTAGTAGAGTAGTTGTAGTATATTTTCTTCTAGAGCCTATGATACGTTAAATACTGACTTTTTGGCTCTGTAACAGCATCAGGCATGAGTTCCACTTTCTGGGGTTTATTTTAAATTCAACTAGAAAATATTTAATACAATCAGTCTGGAATATCGGAGAACAGATTCACCCAGTCAAGCCACAAGGGTCAGAGAGTGGTAACTCTCACCTTTAATCCCAGCATGGGAATGACCGAGTGGTGACCTATGCCTTTAATCCCATAACTTCAGAGAGAGAGAGAGATCTTTCTGTGAATTCAAGGGCTAACTACCAAACAGTTGTAGTTCACATCTTTAATCCTAACTCTAGAATATAATGGAGAGTTGAACCTGGAAGTGAAACAACTGGGCGAAGAAAGTATTTAAGGCAGGCATAGGAAGACAGAGATGTAATCTGTAGAAGTGATGAGCTAGGCTAGAACTCTCGAAAACAGCTTTTACCCTAAGAAGTTGGCTGAGTGAGATTTGACTGTGGTCTGTTTCTTCTTTCTGATATTCCAGCTTTTCTCTAATACCTGACTCTGAGTTTTCATTAAATACCAACTAGAATTTGTGTTTCAAAAATGGTTTGCTACTTCCAAAATACTGACACCACTATTACACCAGTGGGCATATTCTGCCAGGCTGATCATGATTGTAATTCACAGGGTTTATAGCTGAGTAAGACTACCTATTACTTTTCTCCCAGAGTAATATGCACAATACCTTCTGAGTCCATGAAAGCTATCCAGTAGGAATGAAATATTCAGCTCAGCAGCACCTCCATTTCTCCCTGCACTGTGGCTGAAGTATGTGGTATTGCTGTGGGATTATGTTCTGGCACACTGTAAAATATTTGTCCCTCCTACTGGTTTAATAAAACACTGATTGGTCAGAAGGCAGACAGGAAGTGTGGCAGGGCTACCAGACTAAGAGAACTCTGGGAACAAGAAGAGTCAAAAAGACACCAGCGGACAAAGAGGAAAGAAGTCAAAATGATGCTACGAGAAAAGGTACCAAGCTGAATGGCTAAACAAGATAAGAATCATGGGATAGTTTAAGAGTTAAGAGTAAGTTATGTGCCTGGCCATAGGCCAATTAACATGAAATTAATATGTGTTGTGTGATTATTTGGGGCTAAGTCGCAGGAGGGCTGTGAACGAGACTGAACCTCAAGGCTAGGCTGGAAAGTCTAGGTCAGGAAGAAACTTAATACTACGTGGTATCTTCAGCAACAGTGTTAAGTTCATGGAGGTAATGAAGACCAATGGCAATAGGTTATGTTGTTTTGGGGTATATGAGACCCTACTCATTACCAATATGATCCACATTTTTTAAATAGCCTATGTCAGTGGTTCTTAACCTTCCTAATGATGAGACCCTTTAATACAATTCATCATGTGGTGACTCCCAACCATAAAATTTTTTTGTAGTTTTGCTACTATTATGAATTGTAATGTAAATATCTGATATTTGATCCCCAAATGGTAGTGGCCCACAGGTTGAAAATTGATGGTTAATGGCATCTGAGATATGTGTTATTTCTGAGTATAGGGCAATTCTATTTAAACTCTTCTTATATGTGTATGTGTATATGTAAGCATTTTTGAAGTTTACACAATAGTAGGTTTCCATATATCACTTTGTGTGTCTATGTGTGGATATATCCATTTGAAATAGGTGTAGCCACCAGAATAAGGAATTAGATCTCCTGGGGCTAGAGGAGGGTGGTTGTTAGTGCCAGTCTGACAAGGGTGCTAGAGACAGCCCCTGTCCTCTTTAAGAGTAATGAGTCCTCTTAGAAGCCGAGCCATCTCTTGAGCTTCAGTCTGGTTTCTTTCCAGTCCTGACTATACATGCAGAGACTTGTTCTCCTCGGGAGTTGGTTTAGTTACTGAAGAGATATGCCTCCTCTAGATTTGCATTTAACATTTCATGGAGCTATTTATAGTCTCCTCAAGTTTTCCCAGTGTGGCCTTTGCTCTGGCTGGACTACCTCATTATCACACCATGTTAAAGAAGCCAAACTCATTAGGATCATTTCTTTTAGATTCCTTTAGCTTCCTCTTTACCCTGGCTAGCCATCTTGCAAATAAATGCTTTTGAATAGGGAAACCTAAAGGCATGCTTGAAAAACTTCAAATCCTTCAACACCCTTAGCAAATACCCCAGGAGTCATGTGCTTACTAATGGCCTAATTTTCATGTATAAAGGACAGGACCCGATAGCTATTTGTAGCTCATTTAGGGTAGTTAATGAGGAGTTATCTAATGAAGAGGCTCAGCAACAGCACAAGAGTTCTCTTGAACTGGCTTAATCATTTTTGTCTGGTGATAATCTATTCATCTTTTTTTTTTTTTTTTTTTACCTACCCAGAAGGATACCAAAGAGGTGACTCATTTAGGTATTTAGTAACATATTCAAACCAGTTTGGATTGGTTCTGTATACTGAAAAGGAACCACTATTTAGTGATTGCGTTCCTACCATATAACATGCTATTTAAGAAAAAGAGATGTATTAAGTAGGCGCAGAATTGTTAAGCAGCTTCATAAATGTTCAGCAATTTTATATTTTCCCCTTGCTTGTCTGCATATCTCACTTTTCTTTCCAGCTCTGGTTGAGTTCTTTTAAAAGTCACTGTCTCCTGAAGCACGTAATTTTAAGTAACAAGACAGTGAAGTGACATATTGCAACACTGGAATTGTTGAGTCAGGCCTTCATAATTTCACAACTGTTAAAATACTCGCATTGGAAACTATGACTAATTCCCTCTAATTCTCAAAAGCCCTCTCCAGAGAAAACTCACATTTTGTGCTACTCAAATTCTATAAAAACAACTCCCTCCTGGCTTCTAGCTCAGCTCAGCATGCAGCTACAGAATAGCAGGTTGGTGCCCATGAGCAACTGTGGGCTGCATTAAAAGCTTGCCCCATAATTGTGCCTCAGAGATGAATAGAGCAGAACCCAGTGTTCAGAATCAACGTGGAAAAAAATTGCTTAACAGATTCTGTTATGATTGCATCTTATAAGACTTCTACCAAATATTTAAGGACTTAAAAATAACTGAATTTGACAGATTTGATGATACATTTAAATGGCATACGTCAGATGTTGAAATTTAGGAAATTACAAAATTGAGTTCTGAAGAACCTTTGATAATCTTTTTTTTTTTTTTTTTTTCATTTTATGTGTATGGATGTTTTGCCTGGGTGTAGGTCTGCATGCTAGCAGGTTTGGTGGCTGGAGAGGGCAAATGAAGGTATTGGATTCCCTAGGATTGGAGTTATAGGTGGTTGTGAGGCATCATGTGGGTCCATGTGAATTTTATCCAAAGAAATGCTTTAGTGAAGCTGAGGATGCTTTTAAAATCTTCACAGATAACCCAATTTTTCTTGCTTTACAGGAATCTCCATCTGGGGATCTAATTTGTTCATCTAGAGCCATGGGCCTAGCTGAAATAACTTGCTGTCTTGTAAATAGGTACAATAAGAAGCTGATATTTCTGGTCTTAAAATATGTCCTTTCTGCAAATGGATGAAGCTAGAAATAGCATTCTGAGTGAGGTACCCCAGAAAGACAAACATGGTATTCACTCATAAGTAGATATTAGTTGTAAAGTAAAGGATAACCATGCTGCAATCCACAGACTGAGAGACTAGGTAACAATGGGGAACACCTTGTTCCTCCTTGGGAAAGGGAAACAGAAGAGATAAAGGATCTCTCAGTGAACTGGGAACTTGAGGGATTGGTTGGGGGTGTGTGAAGAGGGTGAGTGCCAGAAAAGATGACCAGAAAGAGGGGGCATTTCGGGGTCAGGTAGGAATCTACCGGAAAGACAGCAGAGACTCCCGGCAATAGTGGATACACAGCCTGAAATGGCCCCCCCTGTGACCAGACTAGTGACTACCCCAATTGTCATCAGAGAGTCTTCACCCAGTACTTGATGGAAGCAGATGGAGAGACCCACCGCCAAACATTAGCCCAAGCCTGGGGGAGCCTGCTGATGAGAGGGAGGAAGAATTGTAGGAGCCAGAGAGGTAAAAATAATCACAAGAAAACCCACAGAAACAACTAACCTGGCCTGTAAGAACTCACAGTCTCAACGAACAACCAGGGAGCCTGCATGTGACCAACCTAGGCCCCCTGCATATATATGACAGTTGTATAGTTTGGTCTACTTGTGAAGACTCCTAACAGTGGAAACAGAGACTGTTCTTAATGCTTTGAGTGGTTCTTGAGAACCTAGTCCTCATACTGGATTGCCTTGTCCAGCCTTAATACAAGGGGAGGTACTGGTTGGGCAGTGGTGGTGCATGCCTTTAATTCCAGCATGCCAACGGCAGAGATAGGTGGTTATCTGTGAATTAGAGGCCAGCCTGTTTTACAGAGAGAGTTCCAGGACAGCCCGGGTTACACAGAGAAAACCAATCTTGAAAAAAAAAATCACTCTACAAACTAATGTGAGGTTTACTCCAATGGAAGATAATTACATGACAGAATATTAATTAGCCTATACAAAAAGGATACTCTCACACATGCCATAATATGAAACCTCGAGGAAATTAAGGTAAATAAAATAAAGCAGCAACATGAAGACTCATGCTGTGCGATTCCACATATCAGAGACTCCTGCAATAGCCAAATTTAGAGACAGAAAGTGGGATGTGAGAGCTAGAGGGAGAGATGTGGGTCCACTTTCTGTTTTCTAAGGAGGGAGAAAAGTCTGGAGATGATATTTGCAGTAACATGCATAGAGCTAGCACTAAGACTGCGGGCTAAGTTTGTCACAGTATGTTCAGTGTCCACCATGATCTTCCAAAACGTGTGGAGGAGGACTCACCGCCTATTGTAGTCAGAAGTTTCTCTGTCCCACCCAGCAGGTCCCACAGCCTCTTATGAAATAACTGACTCAGATGTCTAATATTATAATAAATGCTGAGTCAGTAGTTCATTACTTTCTATCTTTTAGGCTTAAATTAACACAGAATTCTTAACTATGTTTAGCCGTGTGAGTTGGTACTTTTTCTCAGTTCACATTCTCACTTTGCTTTCTCTGTGGCTGGCATCTGCTTCTCTGCCTTTCCTCTTCCCAGAATTCTCCTAGTCTGATTTCCCTGCCTATACTTCCTGCCTAGCTACTGACCAGTCAGCATTTTATTAATCAAGACAAGTGATAAAACATTACAGTGTACAAAAGTATTATCCCACAGATAAGAACATTATTTCACAGATATGATATAAGAAAGGAATAAAATCACATACAATGCTTAGCACAGTGAATTTTTTTGTATTGCACATGCACACACACACATCACACACATGATCATATATATGCTATACACATGATCACATACACATACATCATGCATGCGATCACATGCTTACTATGTTATAGTTTCTCCTTTCCCTACAGTATGCATATACACACAGACAAATGATCACACTCCCCACACAATCATGTGCACCCTCAGATATGCACACATGTGGAGACTCACACATCTCTTCCTCTAAGCTGCCTCCCCAGGTCCCTGATCCAGTGTTCTCAATACAGTAGAACATTGTGTTAGATAACCTCTGTCCTCAGAAGTCTCTTTTATCCACATTCTAGAAGATTCTCACATCTCTTGTGCTTCCTTGCATAAATTCTCATTTCAGATGATTTTAAGACATTCTTAGAGTAATTAGCCAAACAAGGAGCATCTTGAAACCTAGTCATAGCAGGAACTGTGGAGTCTGATGTGGATTTTGTCTATATGATGCATTTCATACTTCCTAAAACACCTCCATTATGTCAATACATGTAATTTTAAAATAGAGGAAAGAAGTATCATGGTCCCTCTTTTAGAGAGAAAAATAATTTTGGTGAGATAAGTGTAAAATCTCCTATTAGGGGACAAACTTGAGTGTGAAGCCTCTATGTTTTAACATCAAGGTTTTTTCATTTCTTTATCCCAACTGATAGCGGAAGGTGGATCGTTGTTTACCCAAGGCTCCAGGACCCACTGCTTAGATTAGGCATAGAATTTGCTGCTTTATAATACAGGACCAAACTGGGGGTCACAGGGCAAAAGCTGCCACAAGATCCATCCCTGGGAGCAAAGATTTCTGTGGCCAACAAACCATAAACAGTAGCCATGGAGGACTTCTGATGGACATTAGAATGTTCCTAGAAAGGCCTCTCTCCCAGTTCAAAAGCAGTAGACACAGCCACAGGGGAAACACAAGACAAGCTTCAGTGGAATGGGTCTTCGCCAGCCTCTTTATAAGGTCAGGGAAGGAATGAGCAGACAGTGAGCATAGCCACAAACTGCACAAATTCACCGAGATGAGAAACTCCTTCTGAGTCTAAAGTCAAGATAAGAGCCATGGAAGGAAATGGTAAGAATCATTTTTCCGATAGAACATTTATTGGCATATTTCACTTATCCTTGAATGATAAACGTAAGAACAAAGGCTGAAATCACAGCAGGCTTACCTGAAGCATTAGAGGAAAGAATTCACCAGGGCAGCTTATTACACCTCTGCATTAGTTGCTTTCATGACAAAATACCCGTAAAAAAACCAACTTTCATTCATCTTGAGGGAATTAGTACTACAAGGTAGGGAAGGTACAGCGACAAGATCAGCTTTAGCTGGAGGCAACAGGAGCTGGAGGTAACTGGTGGCCTGTGCCCACATTCAGGAGGCAGAGAGAGGCTCAGCCCAGCTCCCCAAATGGTTTGTTTTTCAAGACAAGTTCTCTCTAGGTTATAGCCCTGGGTGTCCTTGAACTCACTTTGTAGACCACCATTGCCCGGCCATCCTGATTTTTAAAAACATTTTATTTATTTATTATGGGTATGTGTTTGAACATGTGTGTATGCACATGCATATAACTGGAGGTCAGAGAACAATCTGTAAGAGTTGGTTCTATTCCTTCACCATGAGAATCCCAGGGATGGAGCTCAGGTTGCCAGACTTGGTGGCAAGCACCCTCCTCATTACCTGAGTCAGAGGCTGTTTCTGCTTGGTACATCTCATGTTGGTGCCACCGGAGAAAGTACTTCGTGAACAGATTCCCCACTGTGCATTCCTCAGAATCACAAGCTCACATCAGCCAAGCCTTCCCCATGGTCTGTGTTTGTGGAGGGAGAGGCTGGGCAGAGCATAGCTGAGGTGGGTTTACGGAGAAAACTTACACAAAAAGAGGGCATTAAGGACATGTTTTCTAATGTGAGGGAAGTCCATGTTAAAACACTAAGTGATAGAATGCTATTAGATGTCGGGAGGTGTGGCTTGATCTCAGAATACGAAGACACAACGCACAGACACACTGCAGGTTAGCATGTACTGTTTGCTGTCCATCCAAGTCTATCAGGATTAAAAATGTATGAAAATGTGTGGTAAATTCGGGGACTCCAAACAGAAAGACCAGTGAAACTACCAAGGGTACACTTTAAAAAGAAGTGACTGGAACCTTCAGCCAACCATAAATTGTATTCTTCGTGCCCTCCAACCACACACTTTCTCTGGGGTATTCCTGGGTCATAGCTTTACTTTTGTGAATGTTCAACTATGTGGTTTGCTTTATATTTTAAATAGATCAGGGTAGTAAGCAGGGCCAGGTGTCTGGACATAGGATGTGCTTAATGTTGGCCTGGCATGGGTGAAACCTGTCACTGGCTTTCTAGGACTATACCCCTGCCTGGAATCTAAGCATTTTGTGTTTGACACTGGGAGATTAAAAGTTGTACCATATTCCCTGAGTGGAAAAAAACCCACATGCAGCTGCAGGGTTTGAAGCTGTAGATTCAAACCTATATCTACAAACCAAAAAGCTAGTATAGGAGGGGAGGTGTGAGTACTCTTCTTTAAAGACAAAATAAAACCACCACCACCACAGCAAAAATTCCTCATGAGTATTTTTCTGAAATTGGGAGGAGAAAAGTTGCAAACAACTTTGTCTCACCTATCAAGGTATACAAGTATAGAGGAGAGGTGAAATGGTACTTATGCCCCTGACCTGTCCCACCGGATGGCTCCTTACAATGTTCCTTCAGCTTGTGCAGTGGTCATCCAAACCCCATCTGGAAAATATGTAAGATCAGCAGTTTCAGTGGGAAGATAAGTGGACAATGTCACAGGAGGTGATACCTAAGACTGGGTCTCACTTGTTGCCTACATGACTGTGAGTCCTCAGATTTTTGTGAGAAGAACAGCAGGAGCTAGAAGAGAGAGAGGTCCCCTAATGTATGTCTGCCTGTTGGCTCTAACTTTGTGGTGTGTTGGGTATGCGATGTCCCTGCTGGAGGTGAGAGAATTTTGCCTCTGAAGTGATCCCTGTAATGCAGGAGGAGTTCCCTTCTGTGCTGGCCTTCCAGGCTCTGGAGGGTGAAGAAGGCACCTCCTGTGGAGTACTGTTAATTGTCAGACCTGAGTGCTGAATATTTTCCTAAACATTATGGACACCACTAGCTCACGCAAGGAGAAAGCTCATGTCCTGTTCAGAGTTCACAAAAAAGGCACCAAGTCCAGCTTAATGGACACATTGGAAAAATGGTTGAGCTTAGTCTTGCATAACTCAAATGTGGCATCATTCCAGGATGTGAACTTTCTCAGCCAGTCTTTATCCAAATTTCCTCTGCTCAAGATAGCAATCTTACATGACACTTATATGTGATTTGATCTTACTGATAAATATCATGGTAAAAACAAATGACAATTTTAGAAAATAATTTTTTTTTTTGTTTCCCAATTGGCAAGCCTTCACCTCCACTCTCCTAGCCCTTGCCAAGAAAATTCCTTTCTCTTTCAACTGTTAGGGGGAAAACACTCTATAGTTCTTACAGAAGATGGGATGGATTTTTGAAGAAAGAATTGTTTAAAAGTCTGTCTTAGGAATATTTGGTGAATCTGGCCTGGTGACAGCCTTGTAATCCCAGCTACCCTAGAGAGTGAGCCATTGTGCGGGGGCATTGTGAGTTCAAGACCTGCATGGGCTACAGAGTGAGTTCAAGATCAAGCAGGATAACTCAATGAGACTCTGATTCATAAAGGTAAAAGTGAGGATGCAAGGCTGGAAGGTAGTTTTGTGGTAATGTGTGTGCTTAGCATAGCAAACTCTAAGGAGGGAGGGAGAGGGAGGGAGAGGGAGGGAGAGGGAGGGAGAGGGAGGGAGAGGGAGGGAGGGAGAGAGAGGGAGGGAGAGAGAGGGAGGGAGAGAGAGGGAGAGAGAGAGAGGGAGGGAGAGAGAGGGAGAGGGAGGGAGAGAGAGGGAGAGGGAGGGAGAGGGAGGGAGGGAGAGAGAGGGAGAGGGAGGGAGAGGGAGGGAGAGGAAGAAAAGAAGGGGGAAAAGAGGAAGGGGAGGTTCTAATTAAGGTGATCTGGTTGGAATATGAAATCTGTGGTTAACAAACTATTTAAAATAATTCATCCACATAACGGGACCAATAGTCCAGGCCAGGGAGGGACCTTGGATCTGTTCTTACTACCATCTCTCTTAATACCGGCTTTCCAGAGTGGGCTGCAGAAAATCCCCAAGACTCAGCAGTCTCCTCTCATCCAGCCAGGACCCTGTTAGAGACATAAAAGATAGCTCTTTAAAACAGTTTGTTTTCAGGATCTGTACCACAGGCCATTCAGTTAATGTGGAAGTGTGTTCATATAGCTCATCATTCCTCCAAAGGGCCTTGGAAAGCTGTCACAGAGGCAGAGCAGCTTCTGGCAGCCAGATGGAAAATGGGTCACAGGACGAGTGATGAGCCTTTTCCTAGGACATTTCTGAGCGTCGTGATCCAGCAGGAGAGAGGGAACCAAAATCCATCCAGGGGGACTCAGAAAGCACACAGGCCGCATGCTGCATGATGGGAGGGGCTGCCACTATTGCTTCAGCTCATGGCCTTATGCTTCATCATCTCCAGACCAGTAAATGTGCTGGTACCTTGCAAGGAAATTTGATGAGCAATTACCAGAATTCCACACAAATCTGCAGCCATATTAACGGAACTTGTGTGTCAATCCATAGTACCATGCCACCTTTCAAATCAACACTTGCCTTGTCTGGGTATTGGAGAACATTGGAAAACAGAGATAAAATGATGATTACAGGGAGTTGGCAAGCCAGTGAGGACAAAGGCAGTGTGGAGGAAGACGGTGGTACAGTGTCTTGCCTTAACAGCTTGATACAGCTTTCAAAGGGACAGCCCTGCTTATTGACAATTCTATTAGAAGATGAAGATATCCTATCAGTAGTTTTGAAAACAGCCACCAGCTATGACTTGAATCTGAAATGTTCTTCACAGGCCCTGCATGTTTCAAATACTTGTCCGCCAGTTGGTGGTCCTATCTGGGGAGCCCATAGACGTTTTGAGAGGTTGGTGGGCCCAGCTGGTGGAAGGGGATCACCATGGAAGGACCTCTGAAAGTTGTACCTGGTCCCTAGGTCCTGCTGTCTTTGCCTTTTGAACACTCTCTTTGGTGTACCACCACTGCTGTGTAGAACTCATTGGTCCATTCTGCAGAGAACTAGAACTATGAGTCAAAGAAATCCTTTTTCATCTGTTGTTTCTTTCTGGTGTGTTGTGACAGTCATCAACACACTGTACCTCTGTCACGTGGCTTTTGTTACTTATATTTCCCTTCAGGAAAGGTCTATAGACCTCTGAGATTAAGTTTCAACAATATAAACAGAACAAGGAGTTTGTGTTAAACCAAAAGACCTGGGCAATGACCGCAGTGTCTAATTCCAACTCCAAAATATGAAGACTGATTAATATAATTATTGTCATTAATAGCGAAGATATTTACTAATATATTTACGTTTATTGGCATTGCTCTTTGTTTTTTGATCGGCCTTATTAGTAGCTTTTCATGATGAGGTGACATTTCTTTTATCTTCTAAGTTAGTTTTTCAGTGCTCTGTGGTTGCTAGCTTTCCAGCTAGGAGTCCCTGCATCTCTGCAGTTAGCTTTGACTACCTAGTTGTGGTGGTTTGAATAAAAATGGCTCCCATAGGTCCATAGGGAGTGGCACTATTACAAGACGTGGCCTTGTTGGAGGGAGTGCGTCACTAGGGTTGAGCTTTGAGGTCTCGGCTGCTCAAGTCAGGCCACTGTATCACTGTCTGTTCCTGTTGCCTGTGGGTTCAGACGTGGATCTCTTAGCTACCTCTTCAGCACCATGTCTGCCTGCATGCCACCATGCTTCCTACCATGATGATAATGGACTAAACCTCTGAACTGTAAGTCACCCCTAATTAAATGTTTTCCTTTAAAAGAGTTGCCATGGTCATTCACATAACAGAAACCCTAATTAATCCACTAATTGTTAGTGCATACTTTTAATTTCCTTCTTCGCCTCATTGTTTTCAGTAACAGATTCCCAATGTCTGTGGGCTCTAAGAGCCATTTCCTACTTTAGATTACCAGAGCTCCAGGTTCCAGTTGTTCCTCTTCCTTCCGCACTATATTTTACAGAGTAATGTTTATTGGTCCTGATATCCAAAGGGCAGCCTCAATAGAATGGTGTGCCTGAGCTGAACTCACTGCTTACAAGAGCAAGCCTCTGGTTCTAGAAGTCATCTGTGGAAGCTATGATAAGACTACCTTCTGCACCTGCTTGGCTTGGACCCTTTGTCTGTTTTGGCATGTTTCAGCACCATGTGGAGTGGCTGGTATGGCAGAACCTTTCATACAGCTTGACATAAAGTTCTAGTCCTCTCCGTGAGAAGTAGATGCTTGTGCAGGTGGGTGGTAGGTTACGCTGGGCTGTGGGCAGTGTCTCTGGGGAGGAAGCGCTGTACTCTAACCTATGGCTTCTGACTTTCATGTGGCCTGTTTTCTAGAGAGAGAAACTGAGCTTGAAGAAACCATCATGAATCATGTTCCTCATGGCTTCCCCATGGGGGCCATTATTGGTGATTTCATCTTTCTTATGTGTCTTTAAAGATTCTTGGGAAAGCACACACACACAAAAAAAAATAAATGTTTCTTTCTTTCTTTTTTTTTTTTTTTTTTTTGAGTCATGTCCCACTGGGACACCTTACAAATAGTGAGACCAAAAAAAAAATGTGAAGTAGAACATAAGTTCTGAAATGCCCTAGAATGCTCTGAGTTCAGAGTCAGTGTTGAAAATGGACATAAATCATATTTCCCCAAAGATGAAAACACACTTTCCATTCAAAAAGCCCACAAATAAAATGTGCATTTTCTGCATGCATTCAAATGGATGATTCTTGAATGATTTTTTTTGCCAGATTATGCTTCTTGATGTATATTCCATCAACGTTATTCCTTTCCAAACGTAAGTAGGAAATGGTATGTTAATTAGTTAGAGGCTTGATTTAGTCTTTCATAAAGCTAATATGATGGTCAGTCAGTTGACTCTTATTTTCTTTGTTTGAAACTTAATTATTTTTCTGCTCCATTACAGAGTGTGCTATTTTATTATGTTTCAAGTTTGTATTGCAAGGCTGGGATCCAGAGGTTATATCTCTGCTTTGCCTGCCATCTGGACAGGTCAATGGTCATGCTTTGTACTCAGCAATAGAAATATCACCAAAAGGAAACATGAAAGTGTGCTCCACTATATTGTGCTCCAAAAAAAAAAAACCCAGAAAAACAAAAAAACAAAACCAAAAACATTCCTATACCTCACCCTGAAGTAGCTTATCATAAAAACTGGATGGAGGTCTAAGAGCTTGCTTTAAGGGAATTGGGAACATGGCTCAGTGCTTAAGAGCACTTTTGCTCTTGAGAGGACCTGGGTTCAGTTCCAGAACCTGTACAGCAACTTACAACCACCTGTTACTCCAGTTCCAGGAGATCTAATGCCTTCTGACTCCCACTCATACCAGGCATGCATGAAGTAGACACACACACACACATATAGAAACTCACATACACATCAAAAGTAAATTTAAATAAAAAAAATTAGGCATATGAGGGTTTGCCCAAATGTAACTCTGGATGCAACATGTACTTTGTGCCCAAGGAAGCCAGAAGGGGGTGTCAGATACTTTGAGGCTGGAATTACAGGTGGTTATGAGCTACCAGGAGGGTTCTGGGAATTGAAGCTGGGTCTCCTGGAAGAGTAGCCAAAGCTCTTAACCACTTAGTCATCCTCCAGGTCCTGAAGTAAGATTTAAAAAGAAGCCTCTTTATAATACTTGCCATGCTATAATATGAATACTTCTAGAGTGGTATATGAATCAAACAATATAAAATCTCCTGGTTTAGAATTCTTTCTCATCATTTAAGGAAGAAACTCATAAAAACCTCAAATAGAGGACAAGGGAGATGGCAGGAAAGTATGGAGTGAGTTCCAGGAGAACTCTTGAAGTGGCCCCCACTGGCTGAAGCTGGCTGCCCTGCCTCAGGTGCCCATCTTTTGAGAAGCTGCACAACTATGTTATAGGACAGCAGATCCTAAAGGGGAAAAGGGAAGTCATCTTCAGCCCCTGTTATCCAGCTGTTCCCTGAAAACCCTGGAAACTGGTTCTTTGCACATGCTGGCACAAAATATTCTTAAAACGCTGACCAGTGTGCTACTTGATAAACATTGGTGCATTTAATTCACTTCTTGGCTGTTATCAATGGCCTGCATTCCTAGCCAGCTGCTCCAAAAGTGGTAAATTGTCTTACTGAATACACTTTGTTGGTGGCTATGAGCCATGGCTATAGTTTGTGAACTATGAACCAGTCATAGCTGTCAATCAAATTGTCTAAGCCAGCAGTAGCTGACACACTTTAGCAACATGTGATGGTGAGATAGTTTGAATGTAATTGGCCTCTATTATCTCAGAGAGTGTCGTTAGTAAGAGGTGTGGTTTTGTTGGAGTGGGTGTGACCTTGTTGGAGGAAGTGTATTACTGAGGGAGTGTGCTTTGAGGTTTCCTCTGGTCAGGATACCACCCAATGTTTCAGTCAACGTACTGTTGCCTGCAAGATGTAGGACTCTCAGCTACTACTCCAGTATCATGTCTGCCTGCACTCCCCAATGCTTCTAGTCATGATATAATAGACAGAATCTCCAAAACTGTAATCAAGACACCTTAATTTCATTTATTAAGGTCACCCTGGTCATGCTATCTCTTCACAGCAATAGAAACCTAACTAAGACAGATGGTTAATGTTGCCAGCTTCATAGAATTTAGAAACACCATGGAGGCACACCTCTGAGCATGTCTGGGAAAGTGTTTTTGGGTAGGCTTAATTGAGGAGGGAAGACACATCCCAACTCTGTGTGGCACTACCCCATGGGATGGGGGGGGATCTGGCTGGATTTATTTCTGGTTCATTTATTTGCCTGTATTTTCTCATGAGCTTGTTTTGATACTGGACCATGACAAAAATGTGATTGGGTTCCCTGTCTCTTTATAGTAGCCAACAACGGAGACATAGTGATATCTATGAACTTTATAAAAATGCTCTGCTGTATGGGATACAAGATTAACTAAAAAAATCAATAGCCCTCATATACACAAATGATAAAAGGGATTAAAAAAATCAGGGAAACATCGTCATTTATAATAGCTGCAAATAGCATTAAATATCTTGGGGTAATTCTAACCAAAGGAGTGGCAGACCTGTTAACAAGAACTTTAAGTCATTGAATAAAGGAATTAAAGAAGATATCAGAAAATGGAAAGCTCTCTCATGCTCTTGGGTAGGTAGGATCAACATAGTAAAAATGGCAATTTTACCAAAAGCAATCTACAGATTCGATGCAATCTCTATCAAAATCCCAACACATTATTTTTTTGCAGAACTTGAAAGAACAATACTCAAGTTCATATGGTATAACAAAACCCCAGAATTGCCAAAACAGTCTTGTTAAATAATAAAACTTCAGGAAGCATCACCACTCCTGACTTAAAGCTATACTCTAGAGCTACAGTAATAAAAACAGCCTGGTACTAGTATAAAAACAGACTTGTAGACCAATGGAATTGAATCAAAGACCCTGAAATTAACCCACACACCTATGAACAACTGATTTTTGACAAGGAGGCAAAATATATTCAATGGAAAAAAGATAGTGTCTTCAACAATTGGTGTTGGCATAAGTGGATGGTAGTGTGTAGAAGAATGCAAATAGATGCAAACCTATCACCCTGCACAAAACTCAAATCCAAGTGTATCAAAGGCCTCAACATAAACCCAGCTACACTGAACTTGACAGAAAAGAAAGTGGGAAATATCCTCTAATGAATTGTCACAGGTGACCACTTCCTAAATATAACACCAGTAGCATAGACACTAAGAACAATAATCAACAAATGGGACCTCCTGAAACTGAGAAGCTTCTGTAAGGCAAAGGACACAGTCAATAAGACAAAATGACAGTCTACAGAGTGGGAAAAGCTCTCCACTAACCCTACATCTGACAGAGGGCTGATCTCTAAAATATAAACAGAACTCAAGAAGCCATAGCCCAAAGACCTAAATAACCCAACCTAAAGAATGGAGTTCAGAGCTAAAAGGGGAATTCTCAATAGAAGAACTACAAATGGCTGAAAGGCACTTAAAAAATTGCTCAACATCTTTAGCCATCAGAGAAATGCAAATCAAAACAACTTTGAGATACCACCTTACACCTGTCAGAATGGTTAAGATCAAAAATACAGATAACAGCCTATGCTGGAGAGGATGCTGAGCAAGGGGAACACTCCTCCATTGCTGGTGAGAGTGTAAACTTGTACAGTCACTCTGGAATGCAGTATGGCAGTTTCTCAGAAATGTGGGAATCAATCTCCCTAAGGATCTAGGAATATCATCATTGGGCATATACCTAAAGGATGCATTCTTACCCCCAAAACATTAGCTCAACTATGTTCATAGCAGCATTATTTGTAATAGCAAGTACTTGGAGGCAACTTAGATACCTCTTCACTGAAGAATGGATTAACAAACTGTGGTACATCTACTTAATGGAGTACTAACTACTCAGCAGAAAAAAATGACATCCTAAAATTTGTAGGCAAATGGATGGATTTGGAGAATATCCTCCTTTGCGAGGTATCAAAAGCCCAGAAAGAGAGGCATGGGATGTACTTATTCATAAGTGGATTTTAGACAAAAAGTAAAGAATATCCAAGCTGCAAACCACAACCCCTGAACATCTTGGGATTAGAAGGAGCTTAAGAGAGACATCTAGAGACTCCCCTAAGAAGAGAAAATAGAGAAGATCTTCTTAGCAAATTGGGGTTATAATGGGTTGAACCAAGAGTAGGTGAGAACAAATCATGAGAGAAAGAGATGGCTGAGTGAGAGGAGCAACAAAGAGGGAGAAAGAAAGAGATGATATCTTGATAGAGGAAGCCAATGTGGGGTTTGAAAAAGACCAAGTGCTAGGGAAACCTCCAAGAACTCACAGGATGTCCCTGGCTAGGTCTCCAACCAATAGTGGAGGGGATGCCTAAAAAGGACTTCATCTTTAATCAAATGAATATCCACCCTAAGTGTCATCACAGAACCTACATCCAACAATGGATAGAGGTGGAGACGGAGGTCCATGGCTGAGCACTGGGCAGAGCTCCTGGTCCATTTGAGAGCAGGGGAGGATAGTCTGTATGAGCAAAGGGATAGGGATTATGAGGAAAATTCCCACAGGGATGGCTGGCTGGAGCTCTGGGAAGCTCACTGGATCAAGAACAGCCTCTAGAGATCCATTGGGAAAAGGAGCTGGGTCCTCCAATGGTAGACAACTGTCAGTTCACATTGGCAGCATGTGGAGCTTCAAGGGGTGGGATCGACTGTGTTTCTGTGTGTGGGCTGGCACCTTGGATCCCATTCCCTGAAGAGGAGCACTTAACCCAATCTTGACTTTGGGATGAGGAAATTGGACTTGCCTGGAGTGGATGTGCCATCCTGAGCTGACCCACATTGGGACTTCTTGCACTTTTATGAGAGGGGATGGGTGGATGGGGAGGGGGAGGCTGAAGGCTGACTGGGAGGGATTGGGAGGAGGGAATGGAGGGGGATGAGGGGGATACATGAATAAAAAGACATTTTTAATAAAAAAATAAAATGAAGAAAAACATAAGAAAATGCTTTTCTGTCTATTTGACTTAATTCTTGTAGATGGGAGGCCTGGGTATAAGTAGGAGATGGTTTTATGAAGGCTAAAATAAAAATTAATAGCAAATGTCAAGTTTAAAGTGATGGAAGGAGAGAGACTTTGATCCCCCTGAAGAGCTGCCCTCCATCCAAGGTTGTATAGAGAAGGAAAGGCAATAGCCATGCTCATCTTTTAGGACCATCCTTAGATCCTCTCCCTCTGCTGTGGTTTCCCTAGGTAGTTGCAAGCACTTGAAAGAAACAAGAGTAGATGAAAATACTTGGTTTCTGAGCCTTTACGCAAAACACCTGTAAACACCAGCCCATGAAACACAGCTGGTCTTGGAGTAATATATGGTGGGAGAGACAAACAGAGGAGGCTGCACTATGCGTTTCAGGCATTACACTAAAAAATGAGAACCAGACTGAACAAAGCTGGGAACCTGGAGGTCAAACAGCCACACTGAAATGCTGTTGTGTTCTGTAACACATTTTGCTTTGGGGTTGGAGTTGTCTCACTGATAATAAGCAACAATTGTGGTTGTCTGTTGCATAGAAGCCAAGAATTAACAAAATTTTCTGTCCAGGGCATTATGGCTCCTACTTTAAACATAATCATAAAGAGAACCTTAATTGTTTAAGAGAAAGCCACAAACACCTCATTCAGCCTCACGTGACTGAGGGGTTCTCAATGAATCAGTCTTTTGAAGTTCCTTGCAAAGACCTCTGGAGAGACAACTTGTTTGTGTATAACAAGCAGACAATCAACTTATTTCCCATCATAATTAGGAAATGTGTGAAGTTTACTCCTGACTTTGGCACCCCCTGGGATTTGAGAGGCATGTATACAGTTTAAACTAGTTGATTAGGCTTATCATAGAAAACAGGATTTTCTTGGCTACCTCTCTATAGGCCAAAGAAGTTTGTACAATCACGGATGGATCCTGCTGTTCCTGGATTGATGCCTTGGACCAAGGGGAAAGAATAATACAAAAACTTGATTATAAAGCTACTGGTTTACAAGACACTATGGTTTAAAGGATTTGTTTGGCTGGTTGGTTCTGAGATACTGAGGGTATGGGTAAGATCAATACTTTAGGTCTGCCTCATCCTGTTGCTTGGAATCCTACTGAGAGTAGCTATAATTAAATGTTGTATGAGACAAATCAAACAAAATTTGAGTCCTTGGGGGTCAGATTAATCACAATGATTGGCAAAGCAGAGAGGGAAACTTGCTGTGTTAGAAATAAAGGGTGTATTTTCTGGCAAATAAATCTCCATAGTCGTTTTGTGTTTTTATATGCCGAAGAAAGAAGGCAGTTTCAAGGAAGACTCTTATTTTTGCATTATCTTGTTAAGGATAATTATATACAAATAGTGAATCATTTGCAGTTCTTGACAATTGACTATCACTTGAAAGTAATATGCAATAAGTTAAAAACATACAAAAGTCTCTTAATAAAATAGTTCAAAACCAAGAAAAAAAATCAAATGAACCCATAGAATGTAGAAGAAGGTAATAAAAGTACAGATGTAACAAGTAGAAAAAGAATAGCAATATGACATAATCAAACTTACTCTATCAGTAATAACACTAAATGTAAATGAATCAAACACTTCAATTAAAAGGCAATGATAGTCAAAAGAAATGAAACAAACTATATATATGCTGTCTATAGTGAGCATTTTTTTACATATAACAATTTTAAAAATTGTTTAAAAGCAGGACAGAAAGAAGGTACGTCATGTGAATGAACACAAAAGTGGGTTAGCTATATTACTTAATAAATTTTAGAAAAAGAATATATTACAAGTGTTAAGTTAATCAATAAAAAAATAAACCCTAAACAGTTATGTACATCTAAAAAGTTTTAAAATACATAATGGAACACAAGAGAAAACAACTTCACAGAAATAGCATTTTCCCACTAATTAATAGAAAACTTAGGAAATCAGTAAAGATCAGATAGACTTCATTAACACTGTCAACTAACTTGACTTAGTTGCCATCTACCAGACATGATCAGCTGATAATAGTTCTTTTGCTTTTCCTTGACAAAGTTGTGAGAAAGAATGAAGCTATTCTTTTTTTCTTGGAGGAGGGATTCAAGAAAGAGTTTCTCTGTGTAGCCTAAGCTTTCTAGGAACTTTCTTTGTATACTAGGATGATTTCAAATCCAGAGATCTACCTGCCTCTGCCTCCCCAGTGCTAGGATTAAAGGCATTCACTTTCACTGTCTGGTGCAGATCTCTAGCATCATTTTGTCCTCCTTCCTCTCCATGCCCATACCCTTGTTTGAAAGCAGACACAGTCAGAAGCAGCAGTAAGTGGCTCCCTCTAGTATAATAGTCCCCAGAAAAGCCTCAGGTGTTGGGAACCTTGACCTTTAGCAGTAGCTAGTATTGGGAACTATATGTGTGAGGAGAACTTGACATCTGGTTATTTGACCCTTAAACAGCTCAATGGCAGCTTCTACATTGACTTGGAAACCTGTATTTGTTAAGATTGTCCTCAAGAGTTGGGGATCATGAGCAGCCAACAATTTTCATGAGTTAGAGTACCCAGCAAAGTCATTGAGGAACTAGGTAGGAATGGCCAGGCTCACTCAGGCACAGGTGTTTGATGATGGTGATGAGATTTTTATATTCCACTGCCAAGGAATAGTTATCAACAGACTGTGCTCAGAATTCATGGTCTGAACCTCAGTAACTTGAACCAAGTACCAGAAGCAGGCCATGGAGCACAGTGCTGTAGGAGGAAAGTTGAGGAAGAGTTCTCAAAGCCACTTCTGAGGCTATTGGGTTCTCATTAGCTGGCAGGTAATGGTTATTGATGCTCTGTGCTTAGAAGCTGGAGCCTGGGACTCGCACACCAAGCATCATTCTCAATTTGGACTATTGCACTGCCCAGCCCTGGAGATGGGGCATGGACCCAAGTTGCTAGGACTACCTCTGAGGCCATGGAGACCATTTTAGTGGTTGCAATGGTTGGTTTTAATTGTTAATGTGCTATAGTTTATATTCCTCTATGGAGGGAGTCCTAGGGAGGAACAGTTGTTTAGATCAGGCTGGTCTGTGGGCATGTTGTGACTTTTTTTTTGATTGATAATGGTGGGAAGACTCACAGTGAATGTGAGAAGCATTGCTTCATGGGATAGGCTCTAAATTGCCCAAGAGTGAATAGAGCTAGCTGAGCATAGACAAATGAGCAGAATGTGTACGTTTATTTCTCTCTGTTCTTGTCTGCACACATCAAGACTGCACAGCTGCTTGAATTCTTGATCTGACTTTCCTCAGTGTTAGATTTGTATCCTAGAATTGGAAGTGGAATAAACTGGGTTCTCCCCTTGGTTGCTTCTTGGTAGTACAGTTCATTACAGGATCATGAAAGAAACCAAGATGGCTGTTGAGTGGCCACTAAGACTAACACTTTTTCACTGTCAAGTTCTGGCTCCCTTTGCTTTTGCCTTCACTACTCTCTGGTGTTTCTGTTTCATCATGTTCTGGCTTAATCCTAATTACTAGACATTGGATTACAGCAAAGGATTACTGGAGAGAGAGTCCCGTGTTATAATACTAGAAAGCGTATCATAGGACATTTCCCAGCCCACCCATCGCCCTGTGCAGTCTGCTCATATAGCCTCCCAAAGGACTTTTGGACCAACCATCACCATTTGTTTTGGATCAACCAACCACAGTCATTTGTTTGTGTCAACCATAGCCTTGCCTCAGGATCAACTGTAGCCATTCTACCAGAGAAAGTGACCCCTTTCTGGCCAAGGAGGAAAAGGAACATTGTGAGTTGTGGTAGAAATCCCTGGATGAACTGTGTGGCTTCAGGAGGTGGGCCAGTCACAGCAGCATCTGATGGAATTCTTGCAGCAACACCTCAGTGCATCTGTGGAGTGTTCAGGACACCTGGTACTGGCTTAAGAGTGGTCCAATTGCTGTTAGGAAAATAGTTCTTTCTTAAGAAAGCCTGGGTAGCAAGGGAGAGTCTAGGCCAGTGGTTTGACCTTTTAATGCAGTTCCTTACGTTGTAGTGACGCCCCCTCAACTATAAAATTATTTTGTTGCTACTTCATAGCTGTAATTTTGCTTCTACTATGAATCATGATGTAAATATTTGTGTTTTCTGATGGCCTTATATGACCTCTGTGAAAAAGTCATTTGACCCCCCCCCCCCAAAAAAGGGCTCTCAACCTATAGGTTAAGATCCACTGGTGTAGTGGCTGATAACTTGAAAGTCAAACTTTCCCAGCCCTGGTGTCATTGCTCATGCACAGGAAAATGAACATCAAAAGGATTGCTTAAAAAGTAAATTTAAAGAATGTATCATTAACACTAACAGCAATTTAAACAAATTCCAAGAGTGTTTTGGTGATACTTAACACCTCCCCAGTACTCAGGGAGTGGTGGACCATCTATCTCAGTTGCTCATCCTTTTACAAGAGCATGTGGGAAATTTAGCTAAAAGACACATAAGACTTTTCACAGACATTAACAATTAGAAACAATACTGATAAAAATACACACCTTAAAGACAATTCTGATAATTGCATAGATGGAAATAAAAAATGCTCCTAATTATGAGAAGAAAGTGCATTTTGTGATACAATAACAATGGAGTTGTACAGTTCTAGAGGAAGGTGCAATGTCTGAGGGCTGAAAGTAGGCATTCAGTGATGGCATTTCTAAGAAGAGTGTTGAGGGTCTGCCTCCTTTGGATTGCTTAAAGCAAGACATAGGAAAAGAGAGATGAGAGGAAGAAGGAATTAGCACAAAAGAGGAAGTGGAACTTGAAGGTTTTGGTTAATTTTAGCTCAGCTGTGTTGCAATGATGAAAATGCTTGCTCTCATAAGAGCTATAACTGTGATGCTCAAAGAGACTTGAATGACTTTAGTCAGGATGGATCCTGAAGTTTGCTTTCTTAAGCAGCAATTTGAGTTGAAGGGACCAGGCTGGACAGAGACTGAAGATTGCTGAACTTCTGCATTTGGCTCTTACATGGATTACTCTGTAATGACCCTACACACATTTCAGAGACCACAAGAGTAACTTCTAAAACATTTATTTAAAATAATATTTGTATATATTTGGGTATTTTGCCTATTTGTAAGTGCCCATGTTCTTGTAGTGTCCTAAGAATCCAAATGATGGCCTCAGATTTTCTGGAGCTGAGTTATAGACCACCATGTGGGTGCCGGGAATCATACCTGTTCCTTTGCAAGAGCAGCTGCTAGTGTTCCTAACGGATGAACCATCTTTCTAAACCTCCCTCTAACTTGAGCTTTAGATGCCTGAGGTCTTCGAGGCTATGATCTCTAACTAGAAGATCCTTGGGGAAACAGATTTTTGTTTATATATGAGGGGCTACTACTTTCTGATGGCAAAGACATTATTCTGGTTAGGTAGTGTTTGCCTTGCTAAGTTTTGGATTTAGAATTCCATTACTACCTCCTTTGCAATTTCTCCAGTTCAGAATTGACATGTTCATTTTATTATCATCTCTGCATTTTGGAATTTCCAGCCACCAAAATTGCCAGAAATAAAAATACGTTGTTTAAGTTCCTAGTCCATAGTAATTTGCAATTGCAGCCCGAGAGGGCAGAGACTGACCAGGAAGGCTTTGTCAATCGACCTAGATGAGATAACTCCCTTTTGTGGACTCTGTTCAGTGCTTTGTGTATTTGAGGCTTTTCTCCACTCAGTAGTGGGTTTGCCAGCATGTTTGGTCCCTAAGGATGATCTTGCCTACACCTTTCAACATCCTTCCACCCCTGGCAGGCATGTTGTGTTTCTGGGGATGGTTATGACTGCACCTCTAGCATCCCTCCACCCCTGACAGGTATGTTGTGTCCCTGGGGATGGTTATGCCTGCATCTTTCAGTACCCCTCCACCCCTGGCAGGCATGTTTGGTCCCCGGGGGTGGTTATGCCTGCACTTTCAGCATCCCTCCACCCCTGGAACTCTTCAATTCATGTGTGCAGTGATCCGTGCTTAGGCACTGAAGAGAAATCCCTGAAAACTTCCCAAGTTCTCTCTGTTGGAATTAGAGGTTGTGTTAAAATATCAGATAATATTTATCCATCTTTACTATTTGACAGAGGAGAATCCCAAGTGCCGGGAGCCTTGAGCATGTAACCACGAGACACTGAAAAATGGCCCACAAAGAAGGTGGCCGGGTGCAATTTTAGATGGATACGCGTATGTATTTTAGAAAGGCTCTGCTGTGTTAGGCTTCTATACTACACCTCTTTAAGTTTTCCTGGACTCTTCCTGTATGTCCTCCGTTTCCCCTTCTTTACTTCCTCTCTCTTCATTTAATCTTTCTGTTCTAGTCCACCCCATCCGTCTACAGCTATGTACTATAGTTCTCTTTCCTAGGGAGATTTATATATCTAGCATTCCCTAGCCCCTTATGCCTAAACTCTTTCCTTCTATGGACTGTTCTTTGGTTATCATTGGCTTACGAGCTAATATCCACATAAAAGTTAATAGTAATACATTTATATTTCCAGGTCTGGGTCACCTCACTTATTTTTATTTTTCAGGATTAATTTTTCAAGATTCAGAATTTTTTTTTGCAGTTCCATGCACTTATCTGTGAATTTTATGATTTCATTTTTTATAATGGCTGAGTAATATTCCATTACATGTAAATGTACCACAGTTTCTTTGTTCATTTTTCTATTGAGGGGCATCTAGGACACCCCCCCTCAATTTCTGGCTATGGTGAAGATAGATAGAAACAATGAACATGTTTGAATGTATCTTTGTTGCAGGATGAAATATCCTTTGGATGTGTTCCCAGAGTGGTATATCTGGATCTTGAGGTAGGCCAATTATCATTTTTCTGAGGACTCACTACAATGATTTTCATATATATAATATATATATATTTCATTTAGAAAGATTTTTTCCATGTATATCCCTGATCGTCCTTCCTTCCCTCCTCCCAATCCCTTCCAGCCCTCTCTCAGCTTCCCCCATCCCATCCCCTCATCCATTCCCCAAGGAGGGCAAGGAGTCCTAAGGTGAGTCAGTCAGTCTGGTGTATCCATTTGAGGTAGGTCCGATTCCCCAATCCCAATATTAGGGGTGGGTTAGGTGTTCCTCTGTAGGGAATGGGCTCCAAGATGCCAGTTCAT
Organism: Phyllotis vaccarum; assembly: GCA_033318265.1. Taxonomy (NCBI): domain Eukaryota; kingdom Metazoa; phylum Chordata; class Mammalia; order Rodentia; family Cricetidae; genus Phyllotis; species Phyllotis vaccarum. Next base: position 41,101,586 of record JARWLC010000011.1, on the reverse strand, counting down.
GCACAGGAACATAGTTTGATCCTACTCCACGGGGCTCCACATACTGCTCATGCCATTCAATAGTCATCTCTTTTTGGAGGGTTTAGTTTCTTTCCCTGAAGATTTCCCAGGGGTTGTTTCTGATTCAGTGAGCTCCCAATAGCTCAGGTCAGCCATCTCTGTGGGTCTCCTCCTCATGCTCCTATATACTCTCCTCTCTCTTCAGCTGAATGGGGAGCTTGACCTGGTGCTTAGCTATGGATCTCTGCTTCTGCCTCTGTTCATTGCTGGATGAAGGTTCTATAATGACACTTAGGGTGTTCATTCATTCAATCATAGGGGAAGTCCTGTTCAGTCATCCCCCTTCATCAGTGGTTGGAGCCCCAACCAGGGACATCCCATGGGCTTCTGGAACCCCCCCCCAGTAGTCAGTTCCCTTCAACTCTACAGTGGCTCCCTCTATCAACACATCCATCCTCTTTTTCTCCTTCTCACCCAACCACCTCCTTCTCCTATGGCTTGTTCCTGCTTCTTGGTTATACTGATTTGCGGTCTCACCAGCTACAGATGAATGTTCCCCTTGCTTCATATCCTCAATAGCATGAGCTGCCACTTGTTTTATTGACCTTAGATGTTCTGACTGGTATAAGGAGAAATCACAGTGTAGCTTTGATTTGCATTTCCCTGATGACCAAGGGTTTCCTCTTTTGAGAATTCTGTTTAGATTTGTATTCCATTTTAATTAAGTTATTTGGTTTGTTTATGTCTAGTTTCTTGAGATCTTTATATATTTTGGATATTAGCTCTCTATCAGATTTGGAGTTGGTGAACATTTTTTCCATTCTGTAGCCTGCCACTTTGTCCTATTGATGGTGTTCTTTGCTACACAGAAGCTCATTGCTTTCATGAGGTCCCATTTGTAAATTGTTGGTTTTAGTGCCTTTGCTAAAAGTTTCTATTCAGAAAGTCATTTCCTATGTCAGTGAGTTCAATACTACCCCCCACTTTCTCTTCTCTATGATTCAAGTTATCTGGTTTTATGTCTAGGACTTGTTGAGTTTTGTGCAAGGTGATAAGTATTGATCTTTTCACATTCTTCTACATGAAGAATGTAGAATGAAGAATGTAGCCAGTTTGACTAGCACCAATTATTGAAGACTGGGTCTTTTTTTCTTGTGTGTATTTTTGGCTTCTTTATAAAAATATCAGGTGTCCATAGTTCTGTGAAATTATATCTGGGTCTTCAGTTTTATTCCTTGTTTGATATGTCTGTTTTTGTTACAATACAATGCTGTTTTTTTTTAAATTACTGTATCTCTGTTGTAGAGCTTGAAATTAGAGTTGATGATATTTCCATAGGTTCTTTTATTATTCAGAATTAGTATAGCTATCCTGGATTTTTTTATATTTTCATATGAAGCTGAATATTGTCCTTTCAAGATCCCTGAAGAACTGTGTTGGGATTTTAATGAAGATTGCATTTAATTGGTGGATTGCTTTTGGTAGGATGGTCATTTTTTAAAATATATTAATTGTACCAATCCATGTGCATGGAATATCTTCTCATCTTCTGGTATCTTCTTCAATTTCTTTCTTAATGACTTAAAATTTTTATCATACAAATCTTTCATTTGCTTGGATAGAGATATCCCAAGATATTTTATATTATTTAAGGTTATTGTAAAAGGTGTTGTTTCTCTGATTTCTTTCTCAGTCTATTTGTCATTTGCATATATAAGGACTACTGCTTTTTTATGAATTAATTTTGTATCTAGCTACTTTGTTGAAAGTAAAGGGGTTTCCTGGTAAAAATTTTAGGGTCACTCATGACACTGTCATATTATGTACAAAGAAAGATACTTTGATTTGTTACTTTCCATTTTTTAGCCCCTTCATCTTCTATAGTTGTCTTATTGCTTAGCTAAGACTTTAAATACTATATTGGAAAGGTATGGAGAGAGTAGACAACCTTGTGTTGTTTCTGATTATAGTGGAAATGCTTTGTATTTGTCTTCATTTAGGTTGGTATTATCTATAGACTTACTGCCTTTATTATGTTGAGGTATGTCCCCTGTATCCCTAATCTTCCTAGGACTTTTATCATGAAGGGGGTATTGAATTTTGTCAAAGGACTTTTCTGCATCTAAGGATATGATCATGTTTTTTTTTTCTTTATATACTGAATTATATTTATCAGTCCTTGTATATTGTGCCATCCCTGAATCTCTTGTGGGTGAAGTCTACTTGATAAAGGTAGATGATTTTTTTGATGCGTTCATGAATCCAGTTTGCAAATATTATATTGAGAAAATTTTAATCTATGTTTATTAGGGTAATTGGTTCATATTTCTCTTTCTTGGTTGTGTCTTCATTTGATTTGATTATCAGGGTAACTGATACCCAAAATTATAAAATGAATTGGCCAATGTTTCCTTCTGTTTATATTTTGTAGAAAAATTTGAGGAGGACTGGCATTAATTCTTCTATGAATGTCTGGTGGAATTCTGTGCTAAAACCACCTGGCCCTGGGAATTTTTTCAGGGGGGAGGACTTGGAGATAGAGGGTATATATCTGTTTAACTTGCTTTTCTGATCTTGATTTGACTTTGGCAAATGGTGCCTAGAGAGAAAATTATTCATTTCTTTTAGATTTTCCAATTTGGTGGAATACAGGCTTTTAATTACGACTTTCTGTGTTTCCTCGGTGTCTGTTGTTATGTCTCCTCTTTAATCTCTAATTTTGTTAGTTTGGATAGTTGTTCTCTACCTTTTAGCTAATCTTGAGAAGGGTTTGACAATCCTATTATTTCTTAAAGATAAACTTTTTGTTTCACTGATTCTTTGTAGAGTCTATTGTTTCTGCTTCGTTGATTGTGCTTTTGAGTTTGATTATGTCTTGCCATCTCTTCCTTTCCGATGTGCTTTCCTCTTTCTGTTCTCGGGCTTTCAGGTGTGATATCACAGTCGCTAGCATGAGACCTCAACAGTTTGGGGGAGGGAAGAGAGAATTGATTTAACCTTTTTTTTTTTTTTTTTTTTTTTTAAATATTCTTCTCTTAAATAATACATTACATCTGCAGTTCCCCCTTCCTCTACTCCTCACAGTCACTTCCACACCTCCTCTCCCTCAGATCCACTTCTTCCTCATTTCCCTTCAGGTTAAAGGAGGCCTACCAGGGATAGCAACCAAACATGACATAGGAAATTACAATAAAATTGAGTATAAACCCTCATATCAAGGCTGAACAAAGGCAACCCAGTATAAATAAAAGGGTTCCAAGAGCCAGATAAAGAGACAGAAATGCCTCTCACTCTCACTGTTAGGAGTCCCAAAAGAACACCAAGTCATAACATATATGTAGAGGACCTAATGCAGACATAACATATGTGCAGAGGACCGGAATGCAGACATAACATATGTGCAGAGGACCGAATGCAGACATAACATATGTGCAGAGGACCGGAATGCAGACATAACATATGTGCAGAGGACCGGAATGCAGACATAACATATGTGCAGAGGACCGAATGCAGACATAACATATGTTCAGAGGACCGGAATGCAGACATAGCATATGTGCAGAGGACCGAATGCAGACATAACATATGTGCAGAGGACCGAATGCAGACATAATATATGTGCAGAAGACCGAATACAGACTAACATATGTGCAGAGGACCGAATGCAGACTAACATATGTGCAGAGGACCGAATGCAGACTAACATATGTGCAGAGGACCTAATGCAGACATAACATATGTGCAGAGGACCTAATGCAGTCTAACATATATGCAGAGGACCAAATGCAGACCCATGAAGACTCTGTGATTGCTATTCCAGTCCTCCGTGAGACCCTATGAGCTCTGCTCAGTTAATTGTGTAAGCCTTGTTCTCCTAGTGTTTTCAACCCCTCTGTTTTTTACAGTCCTCCCTCTTTCACGGGGTTACCTGAGCTCTGCCTAATGTCTGGCTGTGGGTCTCTGCATCTGCTCCCATCAGTTGTTGATGAAGCCTCTCTGATGATGGTTAGACTCAGCACCAATGTATGATTTTAGCAGGATATCATTAGGAATCGTTTGTTGAATCTTCCCCCAGCAGTCACATTTGCTACTATCCTAGGTCTCTGGGCTATTATCCAGCTTTCTGTTCCTGGCCAACCAGGCAGTGCCAGGCTTGGGCTCCCTCTTGTGGCATGGGCCTCAAGTTAGATTGGTCACTCCCATAAGTTCTGCACCACCATTACCTAGCACATTTTTCAGGCAGGACAAATTATAGGTCAAAGATTTTGTGGCTGGGCTGATGTCCCAGTACCACCACTGGAAGACTTGCCTAGTTATAAAACATTTGGATAAGGGTTTATCAATCTTATTGATTTTCTCAAGCCACTCTTCCATTGATTGATTCTTTGTAATCTCTGTAGTTTTTGTTTTATTGATTCCGTCCCTGAGTTTCATTTCTTCTTTGCCAGCTACTCTTTTTGGGTGTGATTTTCTTCCATAGCTTTCAGAAATGTGACGAAGTTACTTGTATGAGATCTCCATATATATATTATAAATGAAGTCACTTAGTGCTATAAAATTGACTTTTGGAATGGTGTGTGCTCACTTTTATTCAGTTCTAGAAAGTATTTAACTTCTTTTTAAATTTATGTCTTGATTTATTTTTTATTCGGCAATAAGTTACTCAGTTTCCATGAGGGTTTTTTTTTTTTTGTTTTTATTTTTTAAGATTTCTGTTGCTTTTGTTGTTGCTGTGCAGATTTAATCTGTGGTGGTCTAGCAGTTATTTAAATTTTCTTGTATCTGTTGAGACTTGCTTTGTGTCCAAGAATGTGGTCAGTTTTGGAGATCATTCCATGAGGTGATAAGAATAAAGTATATTGTTTTGTGTTTGAGTGGAATGTTCTGTAAATAACCAGGTCCATATGGCTTATGTCAGTTAGCAGTTATCTATTTAGCTTTGTCTAGATGGCCTGCATATTGGTGAGAGTTGGGTATTGAGGTCTCCTTTCATCACTGTGTGAGGGTCGATATGTGATTTAAGCTGTAATAGTCTTTCTTTTATGAACTTGGGTGACCTTGTGTTTGGTGCATGTTAAGGATTGCAATGTTTTTTCTTTGATGAGTATATGATGTCCTTTCTTATCTCTTCTGCTTTGAAGTCATGTTGTCACATATTAAAATGATGATAGCAAATTGCTTCTTGAATGAATTTGCTTGGAATATCTTTTTAAAAACCTTTTACTCCATGTGATTTCTATCTTTGATGTCAAGATATTCTTGGATGCAATGGAAGGATAGATCCTGTCTTGGCAACCAGTTAGTGTTTTTTTTTGTTTGTTTGTTTTTTTGTTTTTTTTGTTTTTTGTTTTGTTTTGTTTTTTTTTAAACTGGGGAATTGAGAGTATTGATGTTGAGAGATAAAAATTAATAATATTTTTTTGATTCCTGTTGTTTTAGTTTTTGTTGTTGTTGTTGTTGGTGTGTGTGTGTGTCCCTTTCGATTTAGTGGTCTGAGATGACTTATTCCTTGTGTTTTCTTGAGTGTGATTAGCTTCTTAGGTTGGAGTTTACCTTAGTGCCGTATGTAGGGCTAGGCTTGTAGATAAGCATTGCTTACATTTGGTTATTATCATGAATGTATTTTGTCCAACTATTGTGGTTAAAAGTCTTGCTGGATATAGTAGTATGGGCTGGCATTCCTGGTCTCTTAGAATTTGTAGAACATCTGTTCAGGCCATATTGGCTGTTAGAGTCTCCATTAAGAAATCAGATGTTACTTTAATAGGTCTGCATTTCTATGATTTTTGGTCTCTTTACCTTACAGCTTTTAACATTATTATGCACTTTAGTGTTTGATTATTACATGGTGAGTGAATTTCTTTTGTGGTCCAGTATATTTGGTGTTTTGTATTATTCTTGTACCTAGATAGGCATCTCATTCTTTAGACTAAGGAATTTTTCTCCTATAATTTTGTTGAAAATATTTTCTGTGTCCTTGACCTGGGTTTCATCTCCTTACTCTATCTCTACTATTTTCAGAATTTGTTTTTCCATAATATCCCAGATTTCCTGAATGTTTTCTGCCAGATTTTTTTTTTTTGATTTCACACATTTCTGGTCAAAATATCAATTTCTTCTATCATGTCTGATATTCTTTCTTTTATCTCTTGTATTCTGTTGGGAAGCTTGCCTCTGAGGTTCCTTTTTGAGTTCCTAAAGTTTTCATTTTCTGACTTCCCTCAGTTTGGGTTTTCTTTATTGATTCTATTTCTAATTTCATGTTTTAACTGTTTTATTCATTTTTTCTATTATTTGTATTTTTATAGATTTATTTATTTACTCTTTAAGATTCTCTAACATGTTCATAAAGGCTATTTTAAGGTTTTGTCTTATACTTCAGCTGTGCTGCTCTAGTGGAGACATAGTGTTCTGATTGTTGTTGGCTGTGTTTGTGTATTGATATCTAAGCATCTGAGATTGGGATGATTGTAATTCTAGATACTAATATCTGGTCTTATATTTGTTGGTTGGGTGTTTGTTCCTCAGTTTCTGTTGCCTTCTCCAGTTTTTAGGGGGGTGTGGTGGCTGGTGGGAATTTTTCGAGGATCCTGACACATGTGGTCACTGGTATTTAAGGATAAAATGTATTTGTAGGTATTAGGAGCTGCACTTAGGAATGGGGATGGGCAAGGGATAGAGAGGGCTATAGAGGGAATCCATAGAAGGCATGAAATCAGGATGTTCCACAGCAGATGGGGTTAGAGAATAAAGAGAGGCCACAACAGGTAGATTGCCACAGAGTTGGGGATGAGACTGGGAAACTGAAGTGGGAGAAAAGGAGAGAAAGATGAAGATATGTAGTTAGCCTACCTGCTGTTCTGGCCAGAGTGGCCTGTGGGGTTAGCAGGGAATGCCTGCTCTAGATGGGGCCTGAGATAAAAAGACAAAAGGGGAAGGAAGGTTGAAGGGAAGATCTCTGTGATCCCTGTGATCCATTGGAGCTGAGGGGTGTGGAGGCACAGCAGGCGGTCTTCTATAGGGCTGGGCATATTACTGGCAGTTTGGATTTGGAGGACAGGAAGGAAAATTGGAGATCGGCATTAACTTGCTCTCCTCAAGAGGCACATTTTAAACAAATGCCCAGCAGATTCTGGACTATAGGGTTCATGGGCCACATGGGCAAAGCAAAGCTATTTCAACATTGTGTGTGTGTGTGTGTGAGAGAGAGAGAGCTTCAAGGTAAACTTCAGACTAATTGGAAGACAGTATCTTATTGTCTTAGTCAATGTTCTGTTGCTGTGAAGAGACACCATAACCAAGGCAACTTTTATAAAAGAAAGGATTTAATTGGGGGATTGCTTACAGTTTCGGAAGTTTAGTCTGTTTTCACCATGTCAGGGAGCACGGTAGCATTCAGTCAGGTACTGGGCCAGTAGCTGAAAGCTGCATTCTGCTTCATAGGTGGGGGTGGGGGAAGGAATCTGAGCTTGGTATGGACTTTCAAATAGTGATGTTCTCTGGTGACTAATTATTCAAATATTTGAGCCTATGAAGGCCATTCTTATTCAAACCACAACACTAACTAAATCTATCTTTGTTTCCTTATATAATGTTCTGTAGACTATTAGTGAGTTCAGGAGAATAATGATTGATAATTTTAAGTCCATTATAGAACTATGCTTAGGTTGTGACCAGCCAGTGTATGGTACTGATGGTTGAGATCTGAGACGCTGTGCTTCTGACCTGTGTTTTCTTCACTGTCTCTAGGTGAGCTAGCTCATTCATGGGATGACATAGTATATCCTTCCTTTAATCTAAATTCATTGATGAAATCACAGTGTGGGACCCATGGACCCTAGAAAAATTAGTTCATAACCAGTGGACAGAGTCCTCCTAGCAATCAACTATAAAATACACAAATGAAAAATTAGATAATTTGATCATTATATAGTGAAAATAAGAAAACCAATAAAGATGATCAGTTTTAAATAAATTTGATATCTTTCAAAGTGATCTGCCACATGCTGATTAACAATGGTTGTTTTCTGTGGTGGCTCCAAATGAGATAATTTTATATGCTTCTTTGTGTGTGTGTGTGCAGTGATGCCTCCTGCTGTTTCTGGATGAGGGAAACTGTGTTTTGGGTTGTGTAAATGTATTTAACTAATTTCAGAGCACTTGGAGGTCAAACATTATTAGATGATATTTATTCCACATGAGAGTGACCCATTTAGTTATGGTTTAGCCTGCAGGTGTGCAAATGGGACATGTAGAGAAGCCTAAAGTTCCTGAATATCTTTATAAAAATGAGAACAAAGTCATTAAGCCAAAACTAGGCTTTAAGTCATTCTAATGAATGACTTTGCACACTAAATATTAGGATCCCGACGTCCTAGGTGCCAAGAGAGGGTCTTTGCTGCTTCTTAATTTAGTAAATAACTATAATGGGTAAAGCAGGAATTGTTGGTGCAGAATAACTCAACTCAAAAGTTCTCCCAAAAAGAACTTAATTACCCTCAACTCATAAGGGCAATGTAATTCCAACAATCTTTTAAATAGAAAAGTTCCTGAGAAGTAACATCAGTAGGTAAAGGTATTTGCAACCAAGATGGAAGATTATGCAAGGTAAAAGAGGCAGCTAAAGAAATACATCCTGACCCTGAATCCAGAGCCGAAGAAGCACACTCCGCCACTGACTTATTGAGGATGAAACTCACCAGTCCCTGAGCAAAAACCCCCAATCAATCCCTGAGCATAAAACCCCAATCATTCCCTGAGCACAAAATCCAGCCAATCTCTGAGTTTGTCTAAGCTCAGGGATTGAAATCTGACCAATTCCCACCTTGAAGATCTTCACCTGGAAAAACTCCACCCCTAAGAAGCCCTATATAAACCTTGTGCCTGATCACTTGGGAGCCGCCCTTTCCCACCCTGGTAGAGGCAGACATTGTCCTGGATTCCTCCCTCCCCCCCAATAAAGCTCTTGAATGAGTTTTGGGTGAAGACCCACTTTCAGTGGAGTGGAGCAGAGAAGCAACAACCATTTTCACCAGAGAAAAATCGGACTGCTACATTTCTGCAAGGGTTTCCTCCTTAGCAGAATGAAGAAAAGAAGTAAAACCTTTCACCAGAGCAGAGAAGCAATGGGCATCTCTGCTGGGAATCTCTCTTAGCAGAGTGGAGCAGAGCTGAACTGTAATGGCTCTCTCAGAGAGAAGCCGGATTACCATAAACTGTGGGGAGATTCATCCTCCACCAGAACACAGCTGTCTGTATAGCCTGATTCCTGACCGTTAGGACATCTTTCTCTTTACAGCTGTAGATATCCAGAATACCTTTCTTTTACAGCTATAAGTATAGCCCGACTCTCAAAGTCAGGATACCTTTTCCTCCATAGCTATAGGTGTCTGGGATACCTTTACTTCACAACTATAGGTATAGCCTGGCTTCTGACAGTCAGAATACCTTTTCCTTCAGAGCTGTCACACTTGTAGACCTGAGTTTGATCCCTGTGAATCACAGGATAGAAAAAGAGAACTGACTCTCACAAGTTTGTCTGTGACCTCTGCATGTGTGCCATGGCATGCACAGACACACGTGTACATGCACGTCCATATGCATAATACATAAATGTGAAAAATGTGCATAAATAGTCAGATTTTTTTTTAAAAAATGAGGACCGCTTTCCTCTGATGCCAAAAAATACTGTAACATTACTAATATTAAAACAGTTCAGTATTGATCCATTGCCAAATAAGAAGTAAACAATATACCTAAATATATGCTATAATTAAGTAAATAAGGAAAATGGAATTTTAACATAGTGAAATTTTAATCATCATGTAGGATATCTTTATAATCATGTAGGTGAAATTAGATTCTTATCTAACATGTTATGCATGCAAAAATTAAATTTAAATACTAGAATAGGAATGAAAGTATTATCATTATATATAAAAATTTAGGGTTCAATTGTATATGTATGTGTATATATGTTCGTATATATGTTTATGATAAACATGCATATATATTTATGTGTATGCATGCATACATTTGAATATGTATATATGTGCGTGTGTGTATATATCTAATAAATAAATAAGTCAAAAGAGTCAGTAAAAATAGAATAAACATGAAAAGATCAAAAAGTTCATCATAAAAGAAATATAAATAATGTTCCTTAAACATATGAATGTACAACCCTATTTGTAATAAGGGGATAAAATTAAGGTTCTGATGTCTCATCATTTACTAATTTTTTATTTAGCCACTACCTTTATAATAATGGTACACTTGGCTAGAATATACAGAAATCTTAGAAATTTCTCATGTTTTTGACATGAATATAATTTGGCACAGCCTACACAGAGAGTAATTTATCAATTCCTTTCATCACATAAGATGCTTTTACCTTTGGACCATGTGTGTGCTTGATCCAATGTTATCATTATCTTTTGTTGGTACACGGTGTTCAGTCATATAAATGATGCTTGGTTCACTTGTTGGAACTATACGACATGCTGTGAAGCAGTCTTCCCCAGCTCTCAGTTCCTGTCCCATTATTATTTATTCTTTCAATAGTATATAATACTTTGACCATATTATTCTCATTATTACCTCTTCCATCAAACCCCTTCTTTCCAATGTTCTGCTTTCTTGTCTCTGTTACTTTCGGCATTTAATTATAGATTATTAATGAGTGTGGATGTATGAGGTAGTATTTGTACAAGGAAAACTTACCAGAGGCTATACCATTGAGGACTATGACTCCAAAATATCTAGCAACATAACTATAACTCATTAGGGAGGGTCAGGTCATCATGAGCTCTTTCCCATCAAGAATGGGATGTCGATGGGTCCGCTATTGTCCAGGTAACTAAGGTCGCTGTGGAATTGTGGACGATGTTCTTTCTGTCCATGACCTGAGGTAGTTTCTGCACCTTGGAGGGAAGTTGCTGATGTTCACTTTAGGGCTGAGCACTTCTCAGTCTCTTATTTTCTACACTGTGACCAGTTATGAGTCTTCGTATTTCCACCACCCACTAAGGATGGAAGCCCGACTCATAGATAGCAGCACCAATCTGTAAGTACAAACATAAAAATGTAGGAGTTGGACAACATGTCAGTTTAGCAAACCGATAACAAGAGATTCTTCCTCCAAGATCTATGACCTCCGCAGCCATGGTTTTCCTTCTCTCTCTCTTTCTTTCCCCTGTTTACAGCATCAGGCATGAATTCTCTCCTGTACACTTTTAAATACAATAAAAAAGTGGTTGGTTGCCGTATAACAGTCATGCTTCTTATACCAATGTTCATCTTGGTGATAGTTCAATGTTACAGTTCTCAGGGTGCATAGCAGGCTAAGACAGTTGATGGCGTTTCTTCCCTATCAGCCTGTGTGGCACCTTCTATGAAACTTAGCCAATAGTGAGGCAGCTTTCAGCTAAATTCCAGCCTGATTTCTCTATATCCTGGAGCCAAAATATATGTGTCTTTCATAATAGGATCTTATAATTGAGTCTTGTGGGAAACCTAGAGCAATTACAATACCCCATATTATTTTGGGGTCCTCTGGAGGTCCGCTGACCAGTAACTCATGAGATATCCTACATATAGTACTAGGATTTTAATATAATGACCTGTGAATTCTTTGTTACCTTCCTACAGACAATTTTATAAAATTATGGGTTTTCAATTAGCTTACAAAGTATGTTTCTATACGGCTGAGCTGGTTGTCCTACTGTTTTTAAAGACAGATTTTCATATGTGAATCTGTTTGGTCGTTTGTAGTGAATCTTAAAGACTTTGGACCCACTTTGGGACTTCTTGCCCTTTGTAGGGAGGAGATGGGTGGGTGGGGAGGAGTAAGGCTGAAGGCTGACTGGGAGGGATTGGTAGGGAGGGGTAGCAGGGGAATACATAGATAAAAATGATTTTTATAAAATAAAAAAATAATAAAATAAAAAAAAAAGACTTGGGACAAAGAAACCTGAAGTTGATAACCCATTATGAGCTTCATCAATAAAATGAATCTCTTGTTTTCTAAATTTATCTAAATTAGTGTCTAGCTTTTTGACATTGTGACATGACATTGTCGGATGTGTGTTGTGCCAAATTTCTAGCCATTGTGGAGATGCATATGGCTTATGGGCTGCATTCGGCCATCCTGATTTCACTTAGTTTTACTGGCCATTCTTACATTTCTTTCCACAATTATCATTTTTTATTATCCTTAAAAAAAATAACCCTCTTGCTTTCTTTTTTTCACGGTCTAATCTACTGTTTTCCTTTACATAACACCTTCAGGGGAAAAAGGAACTATTTTGGACTTTGTTATAATTTTTCTTTTCAAGTGGATTTCCATTTGTTGCGTTTTGTTTTGTTCTTACTGGAGACAGCAGAGGTCTGCTCAGAGCAGCTTAGCAGAGCCATCTGTGTGTATGGAAAAGCAGAGACAATTAAAACCTGTTGACAACTCAGGGCAAAGCTGTGGGCCTCATGTTCTGTAATTTATGTGAAAACCTGAAGAACAATCAGTTCAAGCTGATTCTTCAAAGAGACAGAGTCTGGAACATGAGTTTGGCAGCTCAGCATCTTTGCGCCATCGCAAAGGGGTATCTCAATCCAAGGAATTCAGAGACACACTCTAGGAGCCAAGAAAACAAACACAGAAGGTGTCATGAGGAGAAGATAGAAGCTGCTGTTGTCATCCACCACTTCTCTGGTTAACAGGAAGGCATGCTCCTATTCAGCTTTTCAGTGTGTTTTTGATATAGGCTCTGGAAGAGACCATTCTGACAATTGCCTTGTGACATGTCAGCACAGAAGCACCAGAGGACTCATGCGCTGAGGTCAGCGGCTTGTGGGAAGATTTTGCTCTTTGCCTCTCAGACATGGGTTTCAGTCTTAATGCCTTCATCTTTCAGCTGGGCTACCTTAGATAACTCCATTTCCTTATTTTTAAAGCACAGAAAACAATGTCTGCCTTGAGGATTGTTGTGGTGACTGGAGGAAGTGAATCCCCATTCTTCCTATCTTGTCTCCTTGTTACCTTCCACTTCTTGTTATGTGGTTTCTACAGCCAGCCTTCCTCTGACATTGCTATGGCCAAACCATACAGTTGGGTACAAAGGATTATGTCTCAGTCAGGATACACTATCTTTAGTACCGTGCTCTAGTGCCATCTCAGCTACTTGGATTCTGAGAACCACAGTTTTGGTTTTTTCCTTTTTATCAGGCTCATGTGTCTTCTCTACCATGCCTTATTCTAAAATTGCAATACTGAGTATCTGACCCGAGTCCTTTGCTTCTTCCATGTACATTGGCCACGTGGTTTTATTCATGTTTATGATGTCAGTTATCATATATGTATTGGAGTATTCACTATAACATATGACTGAGTCTTTAGATGGTGAAGCTTAGGCACTATACATCTTTGTAAGAATTCCCAAAAACATATCTACCATGCTCTTCATGCCTCTGTCCTGGCCTCTGTTTCCACCCTCTTGGTTGGTCATGAAGTCCTGGGTGGGAAGGTGAGAGAGCACCCAGTTTGGCATGGCCTACATTGGTTTCTGCTGACTTTTGGTTAATCCTATCTGTTCAACTGAGGCTGAATGATTATAAGCACCTGGTGACATAAGGTTGTAGTGACCCAGAGATGCTAAACACCAAAGCATCCAAACACAAACTCATACAGCAACACAGAAAGAACGTTTGCGTCTTCCTGGAGAGCAAGTGAAGCAGTCAGGAATATGACCACTGAGAGATGGGGCTACATAAGGAGAAGTTCAGACCATGTGAGGGAAATCTCCACTGATCCAGCATGTACCCATAGCTGCCACCACAAGGCTAATGTGAGCCTTCTGTTTGCAGGTCATTCAGGGAAGGCAGGCACACGTGCCAAGGTTATGCAAAGAATATGGTCTTTCTCTCATCATCCTCAATGTTAAAGAGTTTGTATTTGTTTTCCTACACATAGAATGCTGCAGGCTATTCTCAGAAGACCTGCATTGAGATAGCTTTCAAGTTAATAGTCACCTATGTTACTCCCCAACAAAATCCAGCCCCCCACGTTTAAGGTATATGATATTGTACTTCCTGGATCCATCCTGGTTAGATGGGGTCATGTGACTGATCCTGACAAATGACTTGTGAATATATGTGGCACACCAATTCTCAATTCTTAATAGCATGTCATTGATGACCCTAGCTCCTCTACAGTTCTAGCTCCCCCACCCCAGTAGGTAGCATCAAGGTTACAAATAATGGCCATGACAGCCACTTGAACTAGAGTGTGAACCTTCTGATGACCCATAATGGAAACTGAGTAGGAGCGAGAAATGAAACCACATTCACAGTGCCGGTGGTGTCGTCGGAACTACTTTTAACCTCCAGCAGTACTTTCAAACTACTTTTAACTCAGCAGAAGAGTTTATTCTAACAACAATCCTCTTTCCCATCCAAACTCTTGAACAGCTTAAGTAGCTTCTAAAGGGCATTAAAATGCAAATGACTTTTCTTCTAGTCTAATAAGAAAACTAGATGCACATCTTTTTTTCCAACCAAGAGTGAAATACACTCAAGTCCTCATCACCAAACATCAAAGGTATACTTTAGAAACATTTCTTCTAGGACCATGAAGCTTGTAATGACCACTCTAAAAAAATTAAGTAAGTAAAAAAAAAAAAAAAAAAAAAAAAGCCCACAAAAAACAAAACAAACAAAAACCTCTCTGGTGGAAAACCCTGCTAAGGCATCTCTACCCATCTCCAGCTCCAGGTACTCTTAGGCTTCAGACACATCTCCAACTCCTATTCTACATCTGCATTTGTATGTCCTATGTCACCTCAAACTCAACATGTTCAAAGCCAAGCTCACAACTGTTGATTCCGGTGTGCTCCCCTTCCTGGTCTCTCTGTCTCCGTGGCTCTATTTATGTCCTACCCCGTGGAATTACCCTTGAACTCTTCTCTCATTTTTTTCAACACCCTTTTATCCTTTTGCTCAGCTCCACATTTTCTCCCTTCTATATCCTGTAGGCACACCCTATATAGGCCACCACAACTTCTTTCTTAGACAAACATAAAGATTGGGTAGGCTTAAGTCTTGGCCCCAGTTCTTCATGCTTTCTTTGCAGCCAGAGTAATATTCCTACATGTAGAGTGGATCAACCTTTCCCTTAGTGAAAGCACTTGACTAATTCCCATCTTGGTACTTTCTGCCATTCCTAGTTATTTTGACACGTATTTCACATTTAGTGATACCAACAGAAATAAGAATTGAAAACCTAGAAAAGCAAGCTTCTGGCCTCAACACCTCCTATCTGTCTAACATACTTTAAAGACCAGATCTTGCTGTAGTTCCAGACTGATTCACAAGCCTACTGTTTTGGTCTCCCCAGTTCTCAGATTGTAAGTGAATGCCCACATTTTAGGCTGTTTAACTTAGTCTTATTAATTCCCTGCTCTTAATTCAGACTTGTCATCCTCTGGGAAGCCTTTCTTAAACCATCTAGGAAGGAACAGTGGCCTCAGTGGGCTTCTTTTACTCTGTATTATAATGCTTCTTACTGCATTATTCTGCCATCACTGCCAGTGACTGCTTGTTGCTCATCACTGAAATATTATGTGGCAAATGTGATCATAGACAGTCAGCCACCTTATATTTGGGTTCTGCATCGGTAAATTTAAACAAGAGCCAAAACTGTCTTATTTTTAGTTAATCTATGCAGAATATATACAACTGTTATTGTCTAACCAATACAGTATAATAACTTACACATTATATGTTGTATCAGGTATTATCATGAACCTAGAGATGATTTATGTTGTATACAGGCAGACACACATGGGCTTTATGAAAGCACTATTCCATTAATTAGAAGAGACTTTAGCATCTGCAAATTTATATATCTTTGGGGGTCCTAGAACCCCCACAGATATCAAAGGATTTAAATCCAATTAATTCAAATGTAACAGCAGTTTCTTATGATAAATATATTCCAAGTTATGAAAAAGGACATTGAATAATGGAAAAATAATTAACGTGGTAAAGTCCGTAACTATTTTGTGGCGACTAAGACATAAAGCCATGAGTTCCAATGCCAGGCTCTTATGCTTAAACCCTCTGTTGCTGCTCTACCCATAGCATCATGCATACAGAGGAGCATGTGGGCCAGTTCTTTATCCACAGTGCTCAGTGTGCATGACCTATAACAGGAACTCAGGAAATGGAGCTGAATTAATGAATAAATGAAAGAGCTAATGAAAATCTGCCTGGCAAATGATCACTACCGCATAATGACTGCTTTTTAATTTTTGTTAAAATTATGGGCAACGAAGCAGAGAAGAGGAAGAAACCAAGCAGCATCATGTTATTCTCTGTTTGGAACAGAGAAATGCATCAGGGTCCAACTCAGGAGGGACGCACTTAGAGCTAAAGAAGGGGACAGTTTTCTGGGGCCTAGACGTGCTGAACTCGGGGGTATGGCCTCAGTGGATCCTTGTTATCTTTCCTTGATAGGTTATCCTTGTTTCACCTTGATACTCTATCATGTCACATAAGAGCACTCTTGGCCAGGTGGTCCTAGGATGTATCCCAGGGTTGGGTGTGCGAGGTAAGCACTCTGCTTCTGAGCTACACTCCCAGACTATGCGTTTTAGGTGTTGTCTTAATTTATAAGAATCCTCCTTGTATTCGGGTTCCCTTTTCAGTTGTATTCTTCTTGTTTTATGAATGCAATATCTAGACCTCTTTAAATATATCCATTAACTATTGTTAGAATATCTCCTCTAGTTCTGGCAATAGTCTGTTCCCTTGAGAGTTGGTCCTGTTCATTTCCTGCTGGTAGTTGTCCTCAGCTGCCTGGTGATCTGGTTTGCTCATCTCCATTGATGAATGGAGGTTGCTTCATAATTGTAACTGTCTTGTATAGGTTTATTTTACATTAGGACATACAGTATGTTTCTTAAAAGGTGACTCCCATGAACGGGAAGCTAGATCAGAAAATCCTTGCAGATGCTCAGAGCTGATGAAGTGACATCAGGGAGTGCTTTGTACTGAGACTAATACCCAAACTGGAACATACATCCTTCTTGGGTAGTTAGGGCATTTGTTTTAGAGAGGAGTCTGCATGCATCTGCTTTGTACGGGAGCTCTGCAACAGCACACCAACTCTTTCTGGTTGCCATTCTCCAAAGTGAATGGCTGCCACATACCTGGAGTTACCTCAGAGTATAGCTCCAGCGTTCTTTGCTATGGCCCATTAATTAATATGTCCACTAACATGCCTCCATCTGATTCTTGCTGTGGGATTATGCTCTTGTACACTGTCAATATTTGTCACTGCAAATATTAATTTAATAAAACACTGATTGGTCAAGTAGATAGACAGGAAGTAGAGGCAGGAAAACCAGCCTAGAATAACTCTAGGAAGCAGAGGAGAGAGCAGAGACACCAACAGTCACAGAAGGAACAGTTGAGAATGCCACAATAAAAAAAAGATATCAAGCCAGGTGGCTAAACATAAATAGAGTCATAGATTAGTTTAGGAGCAAGAATTAGCAAGTAATAAGCCTGAGCCATAGGCAAAACAGCTTGTACTTAATATAAGCTTCTGTATGTTTATTTGGGCCTGATGGCCAAAGGACTGGCCGGGTGGGACACAGAAATGTCTGACTACAGATTCTATCCTTAAAGAATTTAGCGAAGTCTTCCACATACAAGAGACTTCCCTTTTCAACTTGATCACCATCACAGATACATTTCTTTTCTGCTCCAATGTTGTTCCTTGTTGATGGAATTACTGGTAGAAGATGGAAGTTTCCTGGTCCCAGGTTCCATCTTGACCAGCATTTCCCATTCCCTAGGTGCTGTTTTCACAACAAGATAAAATACTTGTAAACATACTCACCCCTTATCCGTATTCCCGCTGCTCTTATCACAATATGCCCAGAGAGAAAAATGAGCTTCTGATAAGAAAAGCATAGTTAGGGAGTAGGATTAAATTCTCTCCTTTTCCTTCTCCTGTCCTTCTGTAAGACAGAGTCTCACTATGTAAACCTCACTGTCCTGGAACTTCCTATGTAGAACATGCCGACTGTGAACTCAAAGAGACCGCTTGCTTCCAGCTCCTGAGTACTGGGATTAAAGGTGGATCCAATTTCTGGTTCTTAATGGTTATTTTGTTTCTTTATTTTTTGTTTTTGTTGATGATTCTCCTTTTTATGACATAAGAGGAAGAGAAGAAAGAGAAGGAGGAAGATGAGGAGGAGAAGCGGAGGATGTAGGTCAGATAGTAAAGTGCGTGCCTGACGTAGATAAAGACTTGTGTTCAACACCAGTTTCACAGAAATGGAAGAAGGGGGAGGAAGGGGAGTGAGGGTGGAAGAAACCAAGAGGAGAAGAAAAGACAGAAATGAAAGCAAACGACTGGAAAGCATTTAGACAACACCAAACAGTAGAGGTCCTGTCCTCAATGTCCACGCTAAACAGTTGAAAGTAGCCTCCGTTATTAACCCCAACTAACAATCTCAGCCTCTTGGTCACCATGCACCAGAGATGGACAGCTTACGAGGAAGACTTGGTTCTTCTTCCACGGCCATCGTGCTCTTGCCAAATGGATTCCCAGAACACAGGGACAAATGTAACTCCCTACTCCTGTGTCTGTAAGAAAACTCGGAGCATGCCCACACAAGCTCTTGAGAGCATATCAAGAACCTTCTTGATTAAGACTAAGCCACTTACACATCATCACAGAGAAGTTTCCAAAGGCGGCTGGCTGATCAAACAATATTCCAAGGAACTAGATACTTAAGCAGGAGGCCAGTGTTTCTATTAGAGTCCAGCTATGGTATATAATCACTTAAAAGCTATAAAGGGGCCTGGAAAGACAGATCAATGGATATTATTAGGACTTGTCATGCAATCTTGAATGCCTGACTTCAATCCCCGGAACTTATGCTGTAGTAGCATATGATCGTAGCTCTCCTATAGCAAGATGGAGGGAGAATTACCTGAAAGCTTTCAGGTCACCGAGCCTTCATGATAAAGTAAAACAGATAAAACCATGAAAGGTACAAGGAAAGGATGCCCCCCCAAATTATCTCCTGACTTTCATCAGTGTTCCATAGCAGGTTCATATCTCTAACTCTATACCATATGCATACACATAATAATAAATAAAAATTTAAGAGTTATAAATACCATCAGTATTTCCTTAAGTAAGCTTATGTTTATTCTGCTCAAGAAAAGAGTATGAATAGTATTATGTACATTTAATCAAGCAGATACTCAAACCACACTCACAGATCCATTGAGCAACATACATGGAGCCACCATCCTTCACTGCTCACACATGCCATCATTGGGGTCTGTGGTTACTCACTCCCTTCTCTAGCTATTACTGATGATAAATAAAACATATTACTGATGATAAATAAAGCACCAGACTATGATGGGTCCTTAATGGACTGGAAAGTCACTTAATAGCTTTTCTTTTTTTCCCCTGCCAGGCTGCATGTCTCTGTTTCGTGTGACTCAATGTGGTCATACCCATAAGTCCCCATGATTTCATCTTGGATCTGTCAGTGTGCCAGAATAGTTTCTTTGGAGAGAGAATCAAATCGACTAATATTGAGTTGTGTTCACCACTGCCCATAGCGTGTGACTCTTAAGAGATGAATTTATCAATGGAGCCATAGTGGCCCATTCATGTCCTTTAGCCAAAACTGTAGATGCAAGTAGGTGACTGTATAAAGGATAAAGACAGCCAGGCAATATGACTAACCTCCTTAGTGCTCTGTTCACCCCCTAGCTAGTCTTTGATGTTGCTAATGTAGATACTAAAAGAAAATTGAATTTGTCCTGGAGCTAGAAATTTTCAATATGTTCTACTTCTGACTCTGAATGTAATATCGTATCTACACAGTGGGATGAATAGAAGGCTATTTTTAAATGTTCTTTAAGGAAGTTCTGTGTGGTTTTCAACAACTAAGGAATCCTGTGACACCAAAATGTTTATTTCATATTGTTAAAGTGTGGGTAGTCACACACATGTGAAATCCAAAATAAAATCAAGGGCTGTCATTCTTCCTGGGCATGTTTAATTTCTACTTTAACTTCTCCCAAAGGCAAAAAGAAAAATCACTGAGCAATGCTATCATATATTAGAGAAAGGCAATCCATAGTTAACCAAAGTGAGTGTGTTCTCTGCAAATCTAGTAGTTAGTGACTAATGCTAGTCAGTTTCGCCCTGCTAGAAGAGATAACAGAGATGACCAACTTAGGAAGAGAAACATGTTATTTTGGCTCAATCCATTGTCAACTGGGCCTGGGGCAAGGTGGTGATGCATGTGTGTGCCAGAACAAAACTACTGGGCTAGTTATGGTCCAGAAAAGAAAGAGAAAGGGGAAATAGTTGGGGTCCTCAGTCCCCTTCTTCAATTATCTCAGTAATCTAAAAGCGTCTGATTGGACCATGTCCCTTAAAGGCGTCACTGCTTTCTAATTAGCACTGTGCTGTGACCAAGCATTTAACACACAGGCCTTGGGGACCATTTAAGATCCAAAATGCTAACACTCTTGTATCCCAAGCCATGCCAATAACCACAAGCTGCCATTTCTTCTGTGCTATTTTAACTTCTTTGCTTTTGCATTTCAGTACAAGAGCTGGTGCTAGCCAGAAAATGCCAGATGGCAGTAAGGAATCAGATTCCAGAGCAATGTCACCTATAGAAGGGAGCCAGTAGCTAACTGATAAAGACATCTTTGCTGTTTTTACAGACATCAAGATATCCCACTTCTACGACTAAGTCCATCCTTGTAGAATTGGCCGTAATCTATGGCCATCTTTGCAGCTGATTCCAGGCATATTCTTGCCTCGGCAATTCTATCTTGGCCAAAGCTCTGCAGACCATTTCTTGTCTGATGTTTTCTCTTTTCTTCTTTTGCGTTTAGAAATAGCCCTCTTTATCTCTCAGAGCTTGTCTACACAAGACCTCTGAAAACTCATTTCTGATCAGGAATATCTTTTTTTAAAAGTACTTGTACTTATTTCCCATCTGTCTAGCATCTTCTTCTGTAGCATCTATTTTACCATCATAGATGCTGAACTGATGCTGTTGACTGACACATTGCTATTCAGAGGTTTGCTTAATCCCCCTCAGAAAGCTCTGAAGAGCAGACCTCTACAGAGTCTTTTATAATCAGGAAGGAGTGAGTTTTATCCCAAATCGTAAGACATCTTGAGGTACATTTCCCTCAGAAAATTGTTTTAGTTATGTAGTCATTGAGATAAATCTCAGATCTCATTCCAGTGTTAGCTTGTGACTTTTCCCCACATCTTGTGATATCTACTTATCTATCTGTGAATGGACTTATTGAGTAAATTCTTTGACTATGGAGGATTCAATTTCTGCACTCACTTTCTGGGTCAAATCATTGCAGAAGTTCAGCAAACAACAGTGATGATTGCAGCTACAGCTGCTGTACCAGCATCACCTGGGGACTCCCGAGCATGGAGAATGCCAGGGCTCTCAAGAGACAATCAGACTACAGGGGTAGAGGCTCTTGGAAATTTTGTGTCCACGTGTTTGGGAAACACACTAAGATATGAATATTACTATTCTAGGGACTTTGCGTGGTTGCAATAATCTGTTGTTTCTAGATAATGTCTTCAAGTTAAACTTCGTCTGGATGGTTTAAAAAATGTGTGTGTTGGCCATTTGCCATATTCTCATTTGGCAAAACTTCAGTAGGTGACACCTGTATGCTAGGTTGTCTGCTAGGTTCTGGAAATAATGAGAAAAATGAAACCCAATTTTTATCTTAAGGAGACCTTAGACTCAAAGGGATATGGATACCAATCACATGATTATGCCAAGAAAATGTGTGTGAAGAAGATGCCGTCCAAACAGCTTTATACTAAGTGAGTTTCAAGAAGGAAACTTGAGCCCACTGGATTTTCAGTCCCCTCTCTCTGGGGAGTTAGATATGTGATTTACTGAAATCTGAAAGTTTATTCTGCAAAGAAAACCCTCATCAGACTGCAAGTGTGACCATGATGGCATGTAAACTACAGACAGAGCAAGACCCTCAAAGACAGACATTGCATTTAAACAAGGGCTTTAGTATAAAGTCTGTCCATTTGTAGAAAGAGAGATCATGATACGGTATCCCTAAATTGTCCCTTATAGAGCACCGAGAAAGATGGGCCAGGAGAACACGACTAAAACGTCTATGTCTTTCATTATTCCCCCCCCCTCCCCCGAGTAAAATGTAAAAAGTCTTTTCTTTCCTAACAAAATGTGGCGCTAAATCATTGACTGCCCTCTGCCACAAACTGTCTGTAGGCTGATGAATAGAGGGGAGGAACGTTTTAGATGAATGTGGTGTGTGCAAAGGTCCTGGACACACTGGACTTTGCAGACCATGGTTATGGAATGTGCTTGCTCGGTTGCTAGGTTTTCCTTTTCAGTTAGGGACAGGTGGCTTTTGAATGCTAGAAAGAAAACTCCATTTGATTTGTAACTGAAAAACTGGGAAAGATACATGATTAACTGATTAAATGCTTTGCAACAAAATCTTACAGCCATTGTATACATTTGAATCTATTTTATGTTGTTTATTTGTCATTTATATCTATAAATTATTTCTAATTCTTTCTTATTTCTCAGATTATTTTTATTGATATAAAAACTTTGAAAATATGGAAGAGTCTTCCTCACAGGGTTAACAGAGCAAGCCATTCGTATGCTGAGTTACTGACTCTGTGCTTTGTAATTTTTTTCTTGTTTTTCATTTTTTTTTCAGTTTTGGAAAGTGGATGTGCTTTGGTTTTAGATCTAATTATGAAGCAGAGTTTCTCACTTACCTCATAATTGTGTAGAGACAACCAGGTCATTATGACTGTGCTATCAGTCTGGAGATAACACAGCTGTACTTGGCCTTGGCAAGCACTCTGGGTCACTCAGTAGGTAGACTGGTTGTCACGCGTGTTAGCTCATCTGGTGATATAAAACCATGCATACTTCTTATAAAGACTATGATCTCCTATAAATTCATGGTGTTTTTATTTTTATAATTTAGGCAACAAAATTTTGTTGCTCTTGAAAATAAATATATTTCTTTAAAAAGATTCTTTGTCAATAAAGTGATTTGGGCTCTCTCTGTAACCTCCTTTTATGGGCTTTCTGACTTGCATATAGCTCATGAAAACAATATGAATGTGTCCTTCTTTTTTGTTTTGTAGAATGAATCTTAAAAGTAAAGCCTCCAGTAGAAAACTCACAAAACAATTTCCTCTCTTGCCTCTTCCTTTATATTTTCTGGATCTATTTTTCTCCTTCCTAGAAAATTTGAAGACAGATGCAGCTTGTTCTTGCTTCTGAGATTATAGCCTTATCCATCCTCAACCACCTGAGTCTAACTATATTTGGTCCTGCATGGCGGCGAGCACTGAGGTGGTCCTGCATGGCGGCAGGCACTGAGGTGGTCCTGCATGGCGGCAAGCCCTGAGGTGGTCCTGCATGGCGGCGGGCACTGAGGTGGTCCTGCATGGCGGCGGGGCACTGAGGTGGTCCTGCATGGCGGCAGGCACTGAGGTGGAACACTAACGGTTCACAGAGGACTGAAATCCTTCTAGTACTGGTTTTCATGGTTCATCACTCATGGCTGGTGTCACACAGGGTTTGCAGTCAGGATGGAAACACCCAGCAGCTGTGTGTCCAGCTGCCAGTTCATCAATTTGAGAAGTGAGTCTGTTTCCGTCCAAGTCCTGGCATGCAGGGTGTGTGGTGTGTGTGTGTGTGTGTGTGTGTGTGTGTGTGTGTGTGTGTGTGTGTGTGTGTGTGTGTGTGTGTGTGTGCATAGTGACTTCCTCCAGGTTTTCCCTTCTCCCTCGTCTATCCTATGTGTGTGTGTGTGTTTTTTTTTTAAAAGTTGTTCATGTCTTCAGGCACATTTTCTACCTTCAGAGAAAACAAGAAACCGCATGGTGAGTAGGACTTGCTCCCAGGATATAGTAAAGGCAGAACCTCAGGCCAATAAATGTGAAGTTGGCTTCCTCATGCCAATTCTGCTCCTGGGATTTGGGGAGAATGTGAATAAGTCCTTTCATCCATCCTTTTGCCTCAGTGGTCTTCTCTGGACAAGTCTATGTCTCCCTCTTGATATAGAGTTACAGGGCTGGAGTGGACACAATACTAAAGCACTCAGACATGCCAGCTAGCTAAAATCCCTGAAAAGGGGAGTCCTATAGAAAACAGTTTTGAGAGGCAGGCAAACTTGAGAGAGTGGCAGTCATATAGAGCCAGAATACTTGTATGAAACTGGGTGAGGAGATGAAGCAAAGCACAGGAGAATGTGCATGTTAGTTCTGTTCAGCTTTGTGTTGACTCCATGGGGAATGTGTGCCTTAATTCACAGAGGTATTAACTGAGACTACCAGAGGCTCAAGAGTCTAAATGAATAGCAACAACAGACTGATATTTATTGAGGTATGTGTTATTCTAATGTCACTCTCGTCATTGTTGAGAGAAGGAGGGGGAGCAGGAGAGGAGAGACAGGGATGAAGAGAGGAGAGGGGTGACAAGGAGATGCCTGCATATAGATGTTTAAATGTACACATGATGATTAAAGCTGGCCACTGTTCACATTTTCATTTAAACTTTCATTCACACTGGAGGCTTAAATGGATGGAGCTTGGTGGAAGTAGATGGGATATAGCTGTGGAGATGGTGTGTAGCTGTGGAGGTTGTCTATAGATGTGGATGGTGTATATGGGTGCAAATGAAGTATAGATGTAGAGATCGTGTATAGATGTGAAGCTAGTGTGTAGATGTGGAAATGGTGTGTATCTGTGAAGATGGTGTATAGATAGATGTCAGGATGGAGAAGATATTCAGGGAGCAACCAGGACAGTCTAGCTCTCAGGAACTTGTAACAGCAGATTGCGCTTCCTGGTTTCAGGCTAGAAAGGGACACTGGGACTTGGGATGTAGAGAGATGGGCCTCAGTGGAAGCCTTGGCAGGAGGAAATAGGAAGGGATCTGGGGATGTACTTATTTTACCTTGAACTGACCTTCCTCTTTTTCTGTCTACTGTCAGCATCTCTGCTTCCCAACAGAAAGCTAGGACTCAGATCCTGCCTGCACACTGTATCAAATCCATTGCCCTGAATCTGGTTGGAAAGTGGAGAACAATGCAGGAGGGCAATGGAGAATAACGGTCCCAATCATGATCAACATGGCTCCAGGTCAGAACAGTGGCTGAAGAGACCATTAGCACAATCTGTGAACTTAAGTAGAAAGGGGAAACCCTGGGTGGTGTCTTCAGCTTCCCCAGCCAAGAAATGATATTGAAGGGGAGCAGAGAAGCATCTCTCAGGCCACAGTAGGACACCAGGCATGGGAAAGATGCACTTGTTCCTTGGCTGAGTGAGACACTGGCAACTCTGAGGCTGTAGTTTGCTCTGAGTTCTGGAGGGGACATGCTATGTCAAGTTCTCCTGCCAGGAAGCAGAGATGACTAGTTCACAACAAATCCCACCTTCATCCTGAAGTAGTTTGGAAACTGAGCTTCAAGGGTTCACCCATGTCTCATTTTCTAGACTCCATCCTTCTCTCATGGGGTGTACTGATTGCAGAGTTTAAAAGAGGAAGTGTAAATGCTGTCTCTTCACTCTGTAACAAAGGCACGGTGTGGGTGCGGTTGTGCCCCTGGTTTTATAGTTCATGACCTTCAATTCATCGTTTGTTAGCCACCCCCCCCCACACTGTATAAACTGTATGGAGAGGCTTGGTGTATATGTACTTTTCTTTAACTAATGAGGTAAATAACCCCAGATTAGGACCTCAAAACATCAGAAACCTATTCTGCTCCAATTCTAGAGGCCAGAGATCTGAGAAGAAAGTCAGGCACATGCTCTCCACTGGTTTAGAGTTCTTCCTTACATCTACTAGTTCCTTCTCCTTGTCTTGTGAGAGCACCTCACCACATTGGCCTCCGTCTTTACATGGAATATGTCCACATCTCCCTTTCATTTCCTTGGGGAAGACACTAACCATTAGATGTATGGTCCACAATACAAAGATTTCATCTTGAGACCTTTAAAACTATAATGTGATGAAGGGGGATGTGCATGGCTCTGGGGAACACTATAAAGTAATTGCAGGACGGATACCTATCCTGGTATTGTGTACCCTGGTGTACATTTTTCTCTAAATATTTCTACTTGTTCCCAGGTTTCCTAGAAAGCTCAGCTCCTCCCCTGCTCTGTGTATCTGTGCTAAAATAAGCTGGAGTGTTTCTTCCACCCCCTCTGCCTTTTCAAAATTGCCTTATTTTGTCATAAAATTCTCATCTTCTTGCCTGCACTTTTCTGGGTACTGTAAATCTAATCACACCTTTTTCTTTTAATGAAAAAAAAATCTTTCTCGCTCTTAAAGTTTAGCCTCTCTGCTTCGATTGCCTCCCCTCAGGACCTTCTCAATGGCCCATTTTCATCCTATGTCTGGAGACAGGCCATGGCATCATTACATTGGGAAAAGAAGACTTTTCCTACAGTTTACAATTGTTTCCATTTTGTGACCTATTTATTTCTTGTGCCTTTCAGTAGCCTTCCTGGGAAAAAGTTAGGTGTGGCAAGATTCCCTGCGACTGCCGTTCTTTGTATTCTAGACATCAGATTTAGTGCTAGGTCCAATCTCACAACACATGCAGACTGTACCCCCTTATCTACACAAGAAATGTCTCAAAATGCATGTTGCATAAATTTTATTCATGTCTTCCCCTTCTCACAAGCTTTGTTATAACGCGGATCCAGAATGTCTCCAAAAGATGTGTTCAGTGTGTGCTTCTCAGTCCCGACACTATCAGAGGACATTTTAGAAGGTCAGGCCTGCTCTGCTGTGTAGAGATTAAGTCACTGGAGATATGTTATTGAAGGGATATTAGAACTCTTGCCTTTCTTCTAATCCACTCTTCTTGCCCCAGTTTCTCCATTCTGGCCTTCATCAGGTAAGCAGTTTACTCTGTCAATACTACTTCTACTGTGATACAAGGCTGTGTTAGTCAGGGTTCTCTAGAGTAACAGAATTTATAGGATGAATCTCTTTATATAAATATATATATATATATATATGTGTGTGTGTATACATACATAAAGAGGATTAATTAGAATCACTCATAGGCTGCAGTCCACCTACTCCAACAATGATTGCCTTTGAATGGAAGATCCAAAGATCTGGTAGTTGTTCAGTCTACAAGACTGGATGTCTCAGCTGATCTTCAGTGTATGCCAGAATCCAGAAGAAGTGGGCTCTAACGCCAGTGAAGAAGTGGACTTGCTAACAAGGGGAAAGCAAGCAGGCAAAGAGCAAAATATTCCTTCTTCCATGTCCCTAAATAGGCTTCCCGAAGAAGGCGTGCCTCAGATTAGAAGTTGTTCTTACTACTTCAAATTAAGCAAAAAGCCCTCAGATATGTGTCCAAATTTTGGGTTTTAGTTAATTCCAGATGTAATCAAGTTAATAACCAAGAGTAGCCACCTCAATGGCTTAACCAAAGGCCAAAAGTGATAAATCTAACTGGCCACAGACAAAAAAATGTGGTCTAAAACTGTTGGACATTGTGTAACTAAAACCTTGGAAAATGAAATAGTGCTTAATGGGGGAGACCACGGTAGAATATAAATGGCTCCATGCAAAGCCATAAGGTAAAAAAAAATTAAAATATCAATTTATTCAAATGTGAAGTTGTAAATTTTCCGTGATTTTTCACATTAACTCACACCATTAGAGAGCTGAGATTCTCCACTCTTCTGAAGGAGATGGTGAGCCCGATCCCACTTTTTGTTTTCATTGAGAGAAGTGAAGTAGACATCATAACTACAAGCAAGGATGCAATGAAACCACCACCTTGACTGTTACATGGGCAGAAAGGTTTACTGGAGAGCAAACTGCCAAGGCTGTTTCTTGCAGTGGGGAGATGAGGCATTCAGAGAGAAGCAAAATGGCAGAAAAGCCGGTAGATTTTATATGATACTCATCAGGGTGGGGTCTTTGAGCCGATGTAAGCTGTTTTAGTTAATTGGGAACTAGATGCCTGCCTGAGGTAGTTGACTTTTGCAATGGATTAAGGGAGGTCTGTTTCTTTCTCTAGAGCGCTCCAATCACAGGTGTGTGTCATTCATAGCTTTGTCTTCCATTGGTCAATGGGGCCTTTGTTTCTATCAGTATTCAGTGGCCTTTCAGAGTCTCCCTTGTCCTGTTGTGTTCAGAGCACTTATCCACATCTTTCTCAGCTTGTATCTTCCAAACTAAAATTTCAAGAGTCCAAATAAAGTCTATCTTGACTATTGGAGTTTGAAGTAATTGGAATTCCACGAGTATGGTGTTTACTGGGAACATGTTATGTGCCTGACGTTGTTCTAGCCACCATGAGCCCCATAAGTAAATGTGGTAAAGACTGGACCCCACAAACAGTGAAGGTCAATAAAGAACAAAAAGAAAATTACATAGAATGCAGGCTCAAGAAGTGTTCAGTGCTATGAAGAAGCCATGTGGTACTTGAGTACAGAACGAAGGCCACGAATGTGTGGGCATGGGTTCATAGTCAGGGAGGGCTCTCAAATGGGTACCTGTTAGCATGACTAAATAAAGAATCTG
This sequence comes from Phyllotis vaccarum, assembly GCA_033318265.1. Classification (NCBI taxonomy): domain Eukaryota; kingdom Metazoa; phylum Chordata; class Mammalia; order Rodentia; family Cricetidae; genus Phyllotis; species Phyllotis vaccarum. Next base: position 41,072,937 of record JARWLC010000011.1, on the reverse strand, counting down.
TGGACTGTCTGAGTTTGTATGTGAATGCCACTTCCTGCTCCATCACTGTCTGTGGCTTCTCTTCATTATCTCACCTTCCAGCTTTGTCTCTTTCCCTTATTAAATCCCTGAGAGTGCCCCATTTGCTCTCATTATATCAAATGCAAAGTCTCTGAGAGCAACAATATGTGAACCTAACTGATCTTTGTCTACTAGTGTGGGGTGAGGCTGGGCACATCCTGGGAGTGGATGTAGAAAGAAGACCGGAAAGAAGACTTTGTCACTCTGGTCCAGGGTAGATAAACTCTTATCCCTAAATTGTGGGATGTGTTTCCTGTAGCCCCTGGGTTCTGTCACAGGTGCATGAAATCACATTCCATTTTTAAAGGATCCCAGAAAGAAGTCAATCTACTTAGAAGTTCAGGAGCTCACTCTTATGAGCCTAGTACTAGCCCATTACATTCTCCTCTCCCTGCTAATTTATATCATCCAAAGGACATAGAAGATAAGCTGAAACCCAAATAGTCTCTCATCAGAAAGAAAAGACAGATTTAAGACACCTTCTGTTAGCGCAATAGCAACAAAGTCAATATAGCATTATTGAGCTTCCTTTGCCTCTAGAATTTAAAAGAATGTAAAAGACAGTCATTACTGGTTTCTTCTTAGACCACAAGAAACCACTTGTCACTATCCATTAACAGCTGCTTTTCAAGAATGTTTTTCTCATCTCCATTAGAAAAAAATAGATGACAAAGCAAAACTAAAAAGGTCTTTGTCATATTCCAAGCAGAGGGGCTAAACTGTTCCTGAATAGCCATATCTTTTGGTAACATAACATTTGTTGGGCTTAGCAGAGCTATATGCATTTGTTTGTAGTTTGTGTGTGTGTGTGTGTGTGTGTGTGTGTGTGTGTGTGTGTTCGAGTGTGTATATGTTTTTCTATGTCTGTAGGTGGATGTGTGTTCAGGTGTGCATGAATATATGCATGTGCATGTGTGCATGTGTGTGGGGACACGTGGAGGCCTGGGGTCTTTTTTGACAACTCTACACCTTTATTCATTGGCAGGGACTCCCAACTGAAACCAGAGCTCATGGATACCACTAGTTAGCTAGCTAGCTACATAATTCCTGGGTATTCAAGATCTTTATTCAAGGTCTTCTCTACTAGCTATTTTGAGATATACAATTAATTGTTTTGACCTTGGCTACTTCACTATGCTAGGAGCGTTAAAATATATTTCTTTTACCCTGTATTCACTGCATACCTTCTTTCCATCTTTCTCTTCAAGACCTTCTGATGACCAGTGGGTTTTTTTTAAATTTATTTTTAACGTTGATAAGTAATTTCTTTAAAGATAGTTTTCCATATACAACTACAATTGTACAGTCTTTATTTTTCTCTAGTCAGTCTTAGCTTTTAAATGAAGTGATATCCTTTTTGTGTTAATATATTTTTTTCTAAAGAAAATTAGTTCCTGACAGAATAATTTGACATAAGGAAAGAGTCCAGCCTGACACCCACCCCCAATAACTGATGCAAATTGAGGACAAGCTCCAGTCTTAATTTGGACTTTTCAGTTTCTTGTCAGTCTGTGTCACACCCTGATGACCTCTATTTAGAGGAATCTGCTTGAAGTTTTTCTGAAATTAATTTTTGAAAGTAAAACCTCTTATTAAGCCTGTACATTATCTTGGAACAACTTCTTAGTGGTAGCAGCTGTTTCTTTAGATGAAGCAACACATCATGGGCCTCCTAGTTTCCCAAGAACCAGAGACTCCTGCAGATCAGAGCTCATCTAACCTGGGAATTTTCAGAAAAATCTCCTTTTCAAGACTTGCCAGAGACCCATGACTTCAGAGGGGTTATCAAACGCTGTGGAAGTCTCCCTTCAGGATGTGTGAAAGACTTCAAATCTTCCTTTTCAAAGAATTTATTATTTGTGTGAGTGTGTGTGTGTCTGTGTGTATATCTCCATGAGTTTATATGCATTATGTGTGCACAGAAGCCTGCAGAGGATAGAAGACATTGGATCCCTCTGAGTTACAGGTGGTTGTGAACTACCATATTGATGCTGAAAGCTGAACTTTTGTCCTATACAAGAGCAGTAGACAACTGAGTCTTCTCTCCAGCTCCAAATTTCATTCTAGATCCTGAGTCATGTTTCATCTATATTAAATAAAACTTAAAAGATATAAAATGATTTATTTTCTTAGTTAAGAAGTCCTAAAAATGATTGTCAGATGTGTCCCATATCTTTCAGGATGAAAAGGACCCTTGACAGAAGTCTAAGCCCATGGATCTGGTGTGGATCATCAGGATGGTGCTTTTCATGTAGGATCCTGTTCAGACTTAGGGACCATAATTCCTGACCAGCAGGCAGGACTCTGAGGACTTAATAAGTCTGCCTTGAATGCTAAGGTTTTCAATCTCAGGAAACTATGGTTTAAACTAAAATCTGCGCAGTCAGGAGAATGCCATAGGTCCTTCATTTGAAATCATGACAATTGGTAAGGCTTATGAAAACACACTCCCATTTGTTTATTTCACATGTGTAAGCAGAGGTGGATAACATGTATAACTTGGAATCTTTGTGGCATTTGGAATAGTTTAATGCTTTAGGACTATGCTCTTGTACATTGTAAATATTTGTCACTGTAAACATTTGTTTAATAAAATGCTGATTGGTCAAGTAGCTAGACAGGAAGTGGAAGTGAAGCAACCAGATTAGAAGAATTCTGGGAAGTGGAAGAGCAGAGTTACAGATGACAGAGAGACACAGAGGAAACACAATGAGAACACTGCTCTGAGAAAAGGTACCAAGCTATACAGCTAAATGTGGATAAGAATCATGGGTTAGTTTAAGAGTAAGAGTTAGCAAGTAATATGCCTGAGCCATGGGTCAAACAGCATGTAACTAATAAAAAGCCCTTGTGTGATTCTTTGGGACTAAGGAACTGGGAGCCTGAACCTTGGGGCTAGGCCAGGAAGAAACTTCAGACTGTGGTTTAATACATTTATTGAATTTCTTTTCTGGATAAGTCCATCAAGAAATACAGATGAGTGAGGCATGGTCTCACTGGCAGGGAGCTGACAAAAAGAAAAAAGAAAAAAAAAGAATGAATGAAAAAAAAATAGTTTCCATACAGCATGGTGGCAGTGGAGTAGCTTCTGCACAGAGGTCTGAGACAAGAATACTGAGCTGCACTGGGTACCTTTCCAACACTCCCATTCATGTGCGCAGACGATATGGTCAGGACACAGACCTCTCACACATTCACACAACCCTTACAGCCATTATGTGGACCTGGCATGGGTATTCTCAGCATCCTAGCACCTCTTTCCTGATATCATCTCAATATAACTGTTACTTGATTTCTATCACAGTAAATTATCTGTAGTGATTTGTAGAAATTTCACATGAATTGAATTATATAGAATATAATCATTCTCTTTTTGGTCTGAGTTCAGTTGTAACCATTCTATTTTGCAGTCCCTTCTCCACTGGTCTTCAGCCTTTACTGTATGGTGATGCTAGTGAATTAATCTCACCTCTGAAGGTCACTGGGCTTGTCTCTGACTTGGAGTGATTATAAACACAGCTAGTCAGAAGCAACCTTGGATCAAAGAGGAGGATAAGAAAACAGAGGTGGGTGTGTGTTTATGTCTTCAGCCTCTGATCAGCACCCTCATGGGTTGTTGGTTCCTGTCTTAATGGGCATCTATGGTGAAAAGAAGCTTCCTTGATGAGCACTGAGAGATGCACTAATTTATAGGCATAAGTAAAAGTACTTAGGAGACAGTTTGATACTGTGTCCATTTAGCAGAACAATTGTAGTATGTTTTAAAAAGGGGCTCTCAAAAGAAGAAATACAAATAACTGAAATATTTTTTGAAATCTACAACATTCTTAGTCATCAGGGAAATGCAAATTAAAACTACTTTGAAATGTCATAATAATGGTTACAAAACATCTGAAATATGACTACAAATGCTGGCATAGATGTGGGGCAAAAGAAATGCTCACTGTTGGTGGGAGTACAAGCTTGTGCAGCCCCTATGGAAATCAGTATAGAAGTTTCTGAAAAAAAACTAGAAATAGATCTTCCATGTGATCCAGCTATATACCACTCTTGGGCATATACTCAAAGGACTTTATATCTTACAACAGAGATACTTGCTCATTTGTGTTCATTGCTGCTCTATTCACAATAGCTTGCAAATGACAAAAAGTTATACATCTATAAACTGATGAATGGATAATGAAAATGTGGAATATATACACAGTGGAATAGCATTTGTCTATAAAGAAAAATGAAACCATGAAATTTGTAAATAAGTAGATATATATGAAAATAACTGAGTATAGTAACCTAGAATGAGAAATACAAATGCTGCTTATTATCTTTTATACATGAATTCTAGCTTTGAATCTTTAGATAAGTGGCTTTAAGGTATAGTCATAGAAGTCGGGCAATTAGTATGAGGCTATTGTGGGGTTGGGGAGTTGCCAAGGCAGAGGAGATACACTGAGGTGGTAAGAAGGGAGAACAGTGAATAACAGAGTAGAAAAGTATTAAATGTGGTAGGAAATAGCAGGACAAGATTAAGGAGAGAACATAGAGAAGAATAGCTAACACTAACGATCTTCAAAAGAGCTGTATGGAAACTTACTACTGTAGACTACTGAAATATATAGACATGCACATTAAAGACTTTAAAATTAGTTATCTGCTAGCATACACCATCTATCAAGCAAGAAATTCACTACTTGGTGTAGGGGTATTGTGTTGTTTCATGGTAAATAATTGTCTCACCCACTGGTTTAATAAAAAGCGCTGATGGGACAAAGGCAGGCAGGAAGTGTGGGCAGGGCTACCAGACTAAAAACTCTGAGAGCAGAATGCCAGAGAGAAGCCGAAAGAAGCAGAGGACAACTATGCTGCTCTAAAGAAAGGTCCCAGCCGCATGGCTGAACAGGAAGAATCATGAGTTAGATGAAGGGTAGAGAGCTAGCAAGTGATATGCCTGGGCCTGAGGCCGATCAGCCTAAAACTATGGAAAGCATCTGTGTGTCTCTGTGGGTCTGCGGGTCTGCGGGTCTGCGGGTCTGCGGGTCTGCGGGTCTGCGGGTCTGCGGGTCTGCGGGTCTGCGGGTCTGTGGGTCCTAAACCTTGAGGTTAGGCCCAAAAGTCAGGGCCAGAAACCTTCTACTACAAATGGCACCCAATGTGGGGCACGAACCCACGACCCTGAGATTAAGAGTCTCATGCTCTACCGAATTCCCCAAATATTGTTTCTAAATGTTTGTTTTCATTATAAATGGTTAATGGTCATCGTTAATCTCTTTCTAAGAAGAAAAGGGGATATGGTATATGAATGATTTTTTAAAAATTAGATTATTGGATTTACTTATATCAGAAAATCAGCTGTTAATCTTGAAATGTTTTACATTGGTATAGATTTTGGTTTATTGATACAAATTTAAGGCCAATTCTCTTATGCTGTATGTAATTTTTTACTCTTGTTTAGGATAAGATGTTTATGTAACTGATTTAGAATTATAATGTATAATTAAGAAATGCCTGTTAGTTAGATTTTTAGATATACCAAGATATATTTCAATTAGGTAGGTAATCTTCAAATACTTCTAAGACCTACAGAATATGGTATTCAAAATGTTTTAAGAACTTAGACTTTTCTGGACAGTGAGACAGATCTGCTCCTGGCAGCACAAATTTATTTCAAGAGAAAAATGGGCATCGAAGAAACTCCATATGGAGTCTACTCTCTGTGGCAATGGTTAGCCACTGGACAAGAACCTGTTCTTATATTGACTGCTTGACAGTATGCTGTTTAAACTGGACATGCAGGTTCTATAGGAAGGTGACCTCTGAACTTTGGCAGAGCAAGCCGAGATGGTCATTTGGGTTCCTGCTTTGCAGAGAAAACTGTCAGACGTTCTTCGGGACTCAAGGAGAAGCAACTGATGAACTGTGCCAGAATGGGCAGAGAAGATTACCTGCTTCACTGAAATGAAAAGAGACTCTGGGCCTGTAGGCTGAAGATGGATGCTCCAACTTTATAAAGGAACTTTGGGTGACTGTCCAGGCAGATAGGTGTCATCTCTGTCCTTTCTAGATTTTAGAAGTAGCTTGCACTTCTGGTTTACTTGGGTAAATATACCCTTCTGTGGTCTTTGATGTAGTTGAAGATTATATGGTTATAGGTACAGTTTTTCTTAGTCATTTGAAAGGTATATTGGCTATGAAACTTTAGATTCATAAAGATAAGGTAGATGATAAAGTATTTTCTTTAATTTTGCTAAATACAAATAGACTAGATATTGTAACTATAATTCTTGCTTGATAGCTATTTTGTTATATGTAATTTTGCTATGTTAAAATTGAAACCTTCCTTTTGATTAGACAGAAATGGGAAGTGATGTGGGAGTGCCTTTCTGTATGCTGTGAATCTTAATCTTTAAATAAAGGAGCTGTTTTGGGCCATGACAGGCACCATAGAAGAAGTAGGAGGAGGAATCAGAATAGGTAGGAAAGGAAGGGTGGAATCAGAGACAGATCGAGCAAGAGACCCAAGAAGAAACATGTAGGAGCACAGGTGAGCCACGGGCCACGTGGCAGACAGATTAATAGAAATGGGTTGATTTAAGATGGAAGAGCTAGCTAGCAATGTGCCTGAGCCATAGGACAAACAGCACGAAGTTAATATAAGCGTCTGAGTCATTTCTGGGGCCTGAGCGCCGGCTGGGCGGCTAAGCGGTCTCGGGCGGCAGGTCTGTGGGTCCAGATCTCTGGCCACCCAGGACCAGAAACCCCCACTACTACAACTTGGTATAGGAAGCTTTTTTGAGTGCTTGGTCAGAGGACCCTCAAATATTATAGGCTATTTTCATTGCTATTAATTACTTCATGCTAAGACCTATTGGTGAAGATAACCTGTCTTAGGGTTTTTATTGTTGTGAAGAGACAACACGACCATGGCAACTCTTATAAAGCCCAGGGGAAGGCATGGGTTGACATCAGATTTCAGAGGGCATGGCTCTTAGGGACTAACATAAATTCTTCTGAACACAAACTTGATCAGGCCTATCACAGCAACACCTCAGTCCCTGATTCTATCTTCTGTCTTAGGGTTTTTATTGTTGCAAAGAGACACCATGACCATTGAAACTCTTATAAGGGAAAACACTTAATTGAGATGGTTTACATTTTCAGAGGTTTAGTCCATTATCATCATAGTGAGACAGCAGTGTGTAGGTTGATATTGTGTTGACTCTGAGAGTTCTTACACCTTGAGTCAGAGGCAACAGAAAGTGGTCTGTCTCCATAGGAATAACTTGAGCATAAGAGACCTCAAAGCCCACCTTTATAGTGACACAGTTTCTCCAAGAAGGCTACACCCCTAATAGTGCCACTCCCTTTGGGGGTTATTTTCTTTCAAACCAACACACCTCATGCATGAAGCGTTGAACGTGGAAAAATCAAGCTGTTCTTGACATGGTAGCTCCATCTCTACTGGCTAGCTATTTATGCTACAGGGGATTAAAGCAATCTACAGCCTTAAAGTTGGCTGTGAGGGTTCAGAGATAAAAAGGGAATTCTCAGCATAAGAATTTCAAATGGTTGAAATACATTTAAAAGATTGCTCAATATCCTTAGCCATCAGAGAAATGCAAATCAAAGCAACTCTGAGATACTATGTTACACTAGTCACAATGGCTCAGATCAAAAACAGAGATGACAGCCTATGCTGGTGAGGATGTGGAAGCAAGGGGAACTCTCCTCCATTGTTGGTGGGAGTGTAAACTTGTACAGCCACTTTGGAAATCAGTACAGTGGTTCCTCAGAAAACTGGGAATCAATCTCCCCAATGATCTAGCAATACCACTATTGATCATATATCCAAAGAACACAAAGTTTTATCCCAAGGGCATTAGCTCAATTATGTTCATAGCAGCATTATTTGTAATAGCCAGAACCTAGAAACAACCTAGATGCCCCTCAACTGAAAAATAGATTAAAAAATTGTGGTACATGTATACAATGAAGAACTAATCACCAGAAAAAAAAATGACATCCTAAAATTTGCAGGTAAATGGATGGGCTTGGAAAGTATCATTCTGAGTGAGGTAATATAGGCTCAGAAAGATAGACTGTTACAATGAGGTTTCTTGGCTCCTGGAAGCCAGAGGTCCAGACTCAGAGACCAGCTGTCCCAGAGCACATAGCTGCCCGCTATGTGCATTAGGCCCCCAAAATGACTCAGACACTTATATTAAGTTCATGCTGTTTGGCCTAGGGCTTAGACACATTGCTAGCTAGCTCTTTCATCTTAACTCAACCCATTCTCATTAATCTGTCTGCCATGTGGTACGTGGCTCACCTGTATTCCTCACATGTTTCATCTTGAGCAGCTGGCTCAATCTCTCTCTGACTCCACCCTTCTCCTACCTATGTTCTGATTTCCCCTCCTACTTTTACAATGGTGCCTGTCATGGGCCAAAACAGCTCCTTTATTTAAAGATTGATATTCACAGCATACAGAAAGACATTCCCACAACAGACATGATATGTACTCACCCATAAGTGGATTTTAGACCTGATACAAATAATATCCAGGCTGCAAACCACAACCCCTGAACAGGTAGGTAACAGGAGGAACTTAAAGAGAGACATCCATGGATACCCCTGTGAAGGAGAATTTAAGATCTCCTGAGTAAATTGGGATCAGAACAGTGAGTGAGCAAGGTGAGGTGGGAACAAATCATGAGAGAAGGAGATGGTTGAGTGAGAGGAGCAGCAAAGAGGGAGAAAAAAGAAATGGATATCTTGATAGAGGAAGCCACTGTGGGGTTGGAAAGAAACTTGGTGCTTAGGTAATATCAAAGAACCCATAAGATGTCCTTGGCTAGGACTTGAAGCAACAGTAGAGAGGGTGCCTAAACAGGACTGCCTCTATAGTCAACCACCCTAATTGTCATTCTAGAAACTTCATCCAGCAATGGATAGAGACAGAAGCAGAAATCCACAGCTAAGCACCATGTTGAGCTTCCACTTTAGAGAGAGAGAGAGAGAGAGAGAGAGAGAGAGAGAGAGAGAGAGAGAGAGAGAGAGAGAATATATGAGCAAAGGATCATGTTGCTGAGGAAACTTCATGGAAGGGAACTAAACCCTCCAAAGATGAACACCTAACTCAGACTTGATACTGGGGCTAGGGACTTGGACATACCTCAAATGGATATGCCAGACTGATCTGACCCACCTTGGGATTCCTTGCCCTCCTTGGGGAATGGGGTTGGGGGAGGCTGAAGGAGGACTAGGAGAGACTGGGAGGAAGGAGGAACAATGGTAGATATGAAAGAAACATTTTAAATAAAAAGAATGGAAAAAAGTTGGCTCTGAATACTTTGAACTATAATAATCAGTGGCCTGGCAAGATATTCCTATTGACGAAATGATGGCACTGATCTCAAAAGAGTAACCAACTACATTCTGACTGGATTTAAGGCATATTCCACAAGACAGATTGATCCCTGACACTGTAAACAGGGAAGAATCTGTGGCTTGGTAGATCATAGGCCCTGCAGGAGAACCTTCTACTATTATATGACTAAATGGATATAGCCTGGAAGTCATGATGTAGGCCAGGCTAGCCTTGACATTGTAGTGATATTCTACCTCAGCTTCCTAAAATCCAGGATAATAGCGTGACCTACCACACACAGCTTCCTCCACACACAGCTTCCTCCACACACAGCTTCCTCCACACACACCTTCCTCCACACACACCTTCCTCCACACACACCTTCCTCCACACACACCTTCCTCCACACACACCTTCCTCCACACACACCTTCCTCCACACACACCTTCCTCCACACACAGCTTCCTCCACACACAGCTTCCTCCACACACACCTTCCTCCACACACAGCTTCCTCCACACACACCTTCCTCCACACACAGCTTCCTCCACACACAGCTTCCTCCACACACACCTTCCTCCACACACAGCTTCCTACACACACACAGCTTCCTCCACACACACCTTCCTCCACACACAGCTTCCTCCACACACACCTTCCTCCCCACACAGCTTCCTTTCACTCTTTAATGAATGTTACTGAGACCAGTTTCTCTTCTGTGTCCCCCTTCTTCCTCTCTTTCTTTACTTCTCTCCTTCCCTTCTTTCCCTTTTCCTTTCTCCTTCCTGTTCCTCCGTCTCTCCCTGTTTCCCTCCCTCCCTCCTTCCTTTTGCCGTAGATGACTCTGACACTTTTTTTTGTTCTCGGCTCTTTTCTCCCTCCTTTGACTCCTACACTTCAGTCTAGGAAGAATAGACGCGCCTCAAAAGTACCAAGCAAATAGTTCCTGGCGCCTTTACAATCACATGTGCCCAAAGCGCTTCTCCTTGGCCACCTGTCCTGGTGGGTTTCTGTGAGAAAAACATGGAGACTCCATGAATCTCCTTTCTGCTCGGATATTTTTCTTAGACGCACTCATAAGACAACAGATTTTTGAGTTTTTTTTCTTCTTTTTTCTCTTGATAGACTTGTGACTGGAATTCATGCCTGGATTTTATAACACCAATGAGGAGTATTTGCCCAGTACATGTGGGCTCAGCCTCTTGAGGCCCCAGAAGCCACCGTTATGCTTATCTTCTTAGCAATCAAAGTAGATTTTAGACTGGACGAGAGTAAGCAACAAGGGGAGGAACCATAATCCCTGTACTTATGGTACTAGAAATGTCTCTCTCAGTTGGGCACAACTTGAGCTCCTGGAAGCTACTACATTGTAGTCAGAAGTTTCTGGGCCAGCCCATCCCCAAAGTCCTGATCCCCAGTCTCCTAGTCCCAAGGATTCACACAAAATCTTATATTAATTACAAGCGGATTGGTCTATGACTCAGGCTTATTGCTTGCTAACTCTTATACTTTGAGCTAACCCATATTTTTATTTATGTTTAGCCTCGTGGCTTGATTCCTTTTTGCTCAATGAAGCATTCTCATCCTGCTTCCTCTGCACCTCACTGTCGTTTGTTCCTCTGCTCTTTGGCTTCCCAGAATTCTCCTAGTCTGCTTGCCCCACCTCTACTTCCTGTCTAGTTACTTGACCAATCAGTGTTTTATTTAAACCATACTCACAGTGTACAAAAGCATAGTCCCATGACAACTCACTAATGGTTTTCTTTCTTTGAAGTAAATATGAAACTCTTTTCAAAGTAAGTCAGTTGGCTTCAGGTGAATCTGAATCTCTAATGGGATGAGATTCCAGCTTTTGGGAAGATCTGAACTTCAGGCTTCCTTCTGTAATGGGTGTCTCTGAAACCATAGAGACTTTCCCATTTGCTTTCCAAAACTGGTGTTAAAAGGGACAAACAGTGCAGGCCCATCAGATTCTAGTCAGGTTCAGAACTCTCTCTGTTTAATAAAACATGACTTTCTTAATTACTGTCTATCATTCATTTTTAAGGGAAATATAGTCCAGGGTTCTGCCTTGTTCAAAATAAAGTCACAAAGATATTGGTGTGTGGTTATCATGTCTTGTAAGATAATCAGTGCTAAAGGAGACTAGAAAATGTTGATTTTTTTTTTTCTGATGGCAAATAGAGTTTGTTCTGTGCTGGAGTTCTAAGCTCTTGAATTTAGAGTGGGCTCTGAGCCACAGGGTACTCCCAGAATGAGCAGAGAGGAAAAGAGAAATAAAGAGAAGACAAAAAGTATTTCAACAGCCTCTTGCTTCTCTCTAGACTTTTAAAATTAGTCTGGTAACCCTCTAAGTCTAAGCCATCCATCTACCAGCGCTAAAGGGCACGCTGTCCCGTGGGTTCAGGCAGATCATGCCCTGTTGGAATGTGCTCTTCTTACAGCAAAGATAGACGCGTTGCCATTATTGGCTTCACAGGGTAGAATATTTGGAAGTACATTGGCTTAAGAATTGTTTCTTCAGCACTCCAAAGAACTCTATTCACAAAGTCACATAACTAAATTTCATTCTGCTTTGGTTCACTTTTGAAAATAGTTTTAGTTTTCTCTCCAATGGACCTGAAAATGCTACCACTTTTGATTTGTTTTACTTCAGGTGTTGTTGTTGGTGTGTGTGACTGTATGTGCATGTGTGAGTACGTGTGCACAGGTATGTGGCTATGTTTGGATGTCTTCCTTGGTGCTCCATTTCTCTGAGACAGTCTCTCATTACACCCAGAACTTACTGACTTGGCTGGACTGGCTGGCTCTCCAGCAAACCCCAAGGACCCTTCTTTCCTCACATCCGTCCTGCTGGGTCAACAGAGGCACAGGCTGCTGTGCTCTGCTCTGTGGGTGCTTGGATTTGAATCCAGTCCCTATGCTTGTGTTCTCAGCATTGTTTTAGCTCAATGTTCAGCTCAACGACTTTTTAAATAAATAAATAAGTAAGTAAGTAAGTAAGTAAGTAAGTAAGTAAGTAAGTAAGTAAGTAAATGAATGAATGCATGAATAAATGAATGAATGAATGAATGAATGAATAAATCAATCAATCAATCAATCAATCAATCACGTCCCTTCTCCTCTTCCCTTTCTTCCCTCTGACCCATCTTATGTTCCTTCCGTCCTGCAGTTTCTTCTTTTCCCCCTTACTCCCTCTCAAATTCTTCTTCTTTTTCTTCTTCCTCCTCCTCCTCTTCTTCCCTCTCTCTCTTTCTCTCACACACACACACTCATATATGCACACACATACACATACACACTCATATACACACACTCACATTAACCCCCCCCCACACACATACACACGTAAATACCTTGCTGGGTCTGTTTAGCGTTGCTTGTGGGTCTATGATTTCAGGGGTGATGTCTACTTTGTATTGAATAATCAGTTAGGGGCTCAGCCTTGGGAGAGACCAGCAGTTTGATGTCTAGTGGTGGAATGTCATGAGATCTCTCTCCTCTTTCCTTGACACTGGTACTTGTCTGCGGGTCCTGTCATTGTTCAGGTCTTGCTTAGGCAGCCATACTATTATCATGGATGTAGCTTCCTTGTCATTTCTCAGAGACAGCTTTAAGACAGGCTTTATCTAGTCTTCAATGTACACTGGAGTCTGACATGTGCTCAGCAATCTAAGATCATTTTACTTCCAGTGAAAACATGCAGGATGATGAGCTAAACAGAAGCATCCTCTTTAGTAAATGAAGCCACACTCTTTCTGTCCAATAAAGTGAAAAGTACAGACTGAGGTATTGGGTATGGATATCAGTGTGAGCAGTGAAAATTTTACTAATTGCTATATTTAACTGGGGCTTTGAGATGCATATCCTGCTAAATGTTGTCCAGGAGCCTGGTAATTAAGGAATTGTTACCTCTTTTGGTATACAGCAGAAATATTTCTGTATCCCAAGGCTTTGTATGTTGTTTGAGCTTTGTTGGCTATAACCTATGTGTTCTGCGGTCCCCACATTGGACCACCCTCCTCCATGTAGTCCTGGAAGAACTGGTAGATACAAACTCCTTATGTAGCAGTGCATTTTCTTCTCTCTAACCATAGAGGTTCTTGGGTTGCTGTTCTAGCATATATTGGTGTAAAACCAATTATTGTCTATGTATGGACATGGTGTGTGGCCTTTGGATATCATGCAGGAGAAAATGCAGTGGAGACCTATAGAGTGTTTAATCCTGTAGTTATGACAGCACAGTAAGCAAAATGACATGATAAGTATGTGGCCATGATGAGACCATGGATACCATAGTTGAAGGAAAGTCTCATTTGAGAATCTAGCCACTATATCCTCCTGCCCACAAACCACATATTTGGGGGAGGTTCTTGAGTATAGAGAAGGTGTAAGATTAACTAAAAACAAGACTCCATGATACAGACTCTGCAGAGTTACCACCCCTGCAACAATGGGGTCACACTTTTCAGTGACACTTTTGTTTTAGAGTTGTCCATATTTGTCTAAATGATGCATCACCTGTGCCCTCATAAGCTCAGTAAACTCATTGGTTGGCCAAGTTGGACTCGGGTAGAATAATTTTTTTTTGGTCTGTTGTTGATTCCCTAGAGGGGATGAATGAATGCCTGTTCATATTACCCCAGGAAAAGTCATATAGGGTACATTAAATTTCAGAACACAATTGAACCATCTCCTCTGGGATTGCACTGTTCCTCCAGTTTGGTATTGTACCAGCATTATTGATGTGCATAGTTATTTTTTGTGTGTATTTTTGCTTCTCTTAGTACACAGTGATCTTTGTGTTTGTAGAGTTGATCTGGTGTCTTTTATATACAATGAAAAAAAATTGTCAGATGGTCATGGTGTGTAGTGTGAGCCTTGTGTTTTCTGGAATCAGCTCTTTTCTTAAGAAAGCCATCACGATAGTCATCACGGAAGCTGACCATGCTCTATTCTCCACAAAGCCCTGGAGCACTGTTGTGATTCTTTGAGAAGTACCTGAGGCCATTCAGGCCATTTATAACTGGGAGTCCCAGGATAAGCTAGTCGACTTTCAGGACTGATCCTATATCATCTTGGCAAAGAAAAAACAGCATCCATGTCTGTGCAGTTCCAAGGACTAAGACAGGACTAGGAGAACATGAATATGCGTTTGAGTAAGGGACAAGCCCTTTCAGCCATCCAGTCCTAGAAGTCTGAAGATAGGAATGTGTGATGTTTCTTACTCACTAACAGCTGTCAGAGGTCTCATGTTGAGGGCCTGTGACCAGTTTACTTGGTCCCAGTTCTTTAGTGTGATCCTCTAGTGTGGAGCCACAAAACCACCGTGGTGGCTAATACATGATGTGCAGTTGTGAACACAAACAGAAGTTACTTTATGCAGGAGTGTGGGGGAGTGAGGGGTAGTGGTTCTGATGTCATCTGAAAGTTTCCTGAGTCCCCAACTGGAGGGCAGGCTGACATTTAAATCAGCCAAGCTCTTGCTTCTCTTGTTGTCTGGTGGGAAACCACTTCTTTGGACATTGATTTAAGATCGATCTGTTTGCTTTTGTTTGATCCTCAGACTGGATTTGTTTTTCTCTTCTGAGTCCATAAGCTACAGCTGCACAGGTGAAGCCTAATGTACAGCCCAGAAAAGTGGAGTCGATGTTCCCGATCTCTGGACTCCCAGTGGGTTTGTTTTCTACACACAAGGAAAAGATTTCGCGATTTCCAGAGAAAAAGAATCCCTCTTCAGACCACTTCTTCGTTTGCCTTCTTCAAGTCCGCCCTTTTCTTATGCACTTTCCCATTCATCTGCCTCTGGTGCATATTGATTTAAATTAAGTACCTATTCATCCCTTCAAAAGACATTCCTGCACTAGGCGTCAGTGCCCAAACTGAAGAATTTTTTTATATGAGAAAATAAGACAGATGAATGTTTCCTGGCCGGACAGAACTCACCACCCTTCCTGTCACCTTCAGCATAATCATGAAAATGCAGCTTCTACTTTGCATTGTAGAGGCACATTTTTTTCTAATCACACAAATAATCCACAATAATTATTATTATATAAACTGGAAAATTATAAAAGCTAAAGGGGAAAGGAGGAACTACAGACATACTTCAGCCATGTGCTCTGTTTCTCTTTTTGTGATTTAAGAACACCATTGGGGCCCTTTATGTAGACCACTCACCAGGATGCTTTCTGATCACAGAATGATACTGGCATGTTCTCTCTTTGCTGTAAAATATGTGCATTATTTTGACAGAGGCATGCATGGCTTCATCTGCAGGCATAGCATCCCTTGCTTGAGCCAAGTCCTTTGTCTGAATCTGTCCTTTTTTGCTTGAGCTATAAACAATGCGTTTTAAGAACATCTTTGGATAGAGTCTTTTCTATAGTTCCCATTTCTTTTTTTGAAAAGAGAATTGTGCAATGTGCAATATCTGAGTCGAACGTGTGATGTTCTTCATCATACTCTCAAAGGATTTTGCCACTTTATTGCCACCACCTACTGATACACCCAAATGTGTGGCTGTGTAAGACTTTAGGTGAAATGATATAGGGCTTTGGACCCAGACTGTGGATTAACCAGTCTGTCACAGTAAAACTACTACCTTTGGCTCTTGCTATGGTTTTAGACACCTTAATTCCATTCTGTGCTTCTCATTTACTACTTGAAAAATGGGGCTAAAAATAGTACTTTCTGGTGGTAAAGACATTGATGGAAAATAGATAAAGAGAGAGGAAAGGTAATCAGTGAAAGCTCAGCAGCTGCTGTGTTGGAGTGGGAGGTGAGTTTGGTTCTATCCTTTGATCTCTGGTGAACCCCTAACATGCTTAGAATGTGTCCTTATTGGATATGGAGTCTTTTCAGGGTGACCAAGTTGCGAAGGCATGACACTGAGTTACTGTGGGTGTTACTCCAATGACTAGTGTCTTTATAAGAGAAGGGACTTAACAGACACAAAGGAAAGGCCATTAGGGCAAGGACGCAGAGGCCAGAGAGAAACTTTCAGAGCTAAAGTGCTGGTAGCCATGTCAGAGAAGCAACAGAAGCAACAGACTTCAGGGTATCAACCGGCCAGGAGGAATGTCACCTGTGCGATAATCTCAAATAGGCAAGGCCCTGAGACCACAAACTCTAGAATGTCTTTTGCTTCTGCTGTACTTAATATGTTTGCCCCACCATCTTTCTCTGGTGTCTGGCATGATGTGAACTGTCTGGGGAGATTCCCACTGCCTGTAATGTAGTGTGTTTATCTCATGGTAATATCCCACTCCACTGCTCATTTTGACCTATGGATTATTATGTAGATAAACTCTTTCTAAGCTGTACTGTCTAACTAATAATTATAATGTTACTTTAAATAGAATTTGATGATAAAAAATAAAACAAGAAGTGCCACACGGCTAGAACACATACATTTCTACTGGGCCATATAGACTGGCTTAGGGGTAATGATTAGGAAAAACAATTGAGTCCAATTAGCCCAACAAGCATAAATTCTTCTAATCTTAATTTGGGAGATGTGTTCACAGGTTTCAGAGTGCATCACAGCTGAAACAAAACTTTGAAAATAACTCAGGGTTAGACTAGATGTTTTTGTCAAATAGCTGTGAGATAGAAAAATCCCAGAAGAAAATCTTAAGTTTTAGAAAGGCACATAGTTGAGTGAGGAACTCTTTAAGGTAGAGGAACAGGAATGAAGCACCCCAATTATCATTAGCTAATGTGCCTCTTTTCTATGATTTATTGACGACCAAAGGTGATGATTAACTTTATATACCCATTTCTGCCTCAATTTCCTGATACAAGAAACTACTGATGTGTGGTTATGCACCCTGAAGATTCAAAGTAGAGCCTACTGATTCCATTTTATATGTAAAAGTTAGAATTTGTGATTCCTTTAAGATTCATTCAAGATTACTTTTAAAGATAAACACTGAAGTGATTGATCTTTCCTTTATAACCACAAAGCACAGCCTGCCATTAAAGAAAGGCTTGCATGCTTAAACTGTTAATTTATACAAAGTTGCTTTTTTATGAATGTATGTGTGTGTTCTTCAGATAATTTGTTTTTCACATATAATACATAAACATTTAATAACGTAAGAGAAATGGAAAATATCTTGGTTTTTTACTTGTATTAATTGTAATCATTCACATGAAAACCAAAATGTAACCACACTATAATTTTATTTTGTCTGAAAGATTTTTTGTCGGGGTATATAAACCATAAGGGAAAGAATAGAGTTAAAATAAGTTAGAAGGAAAAAATCAAGAATGAGAGAAGATGAACACCAGTAAAAGAATAAAGAAAAAGGTCTGAAGGAAACCATCCAGAGAGCGTGGGATTGTCTTTTTCCTTAACTCCATCAGATAAAAAGTCATAGTATAATGACTGTGAGTGCCCTTCAAACCCTGTGTGTCTAGAGGCTGGTTCCCCAGGCAGTAATACTGGAGAGATATGGGGATCCCAGAACATATGGGAAGGGGCAAGGAGGGAGTATGGTCAGAGAAGACACTGATTTTGAACTTCGACCCACAGAACTGAAAACAGAGATGTTGTTGTGTAAAAGCACAGGGTCAGTTTTTATAGCCCCAGAGAAAACTCTAATGTGCATCATACCTTAGGGAGTGGACTCACTGGTCACATGAAATTGGCATGTCATTGCTGAGTATATTTGGCATCATTTAAGGTAACTAAACCCTGCAAAGGACCTTACCCAGGGTCACAGGCTGCCCTACACTTCAGATCATCTTCTGAGCAACACTACCTGTAGTCTGAGGCCCAGTCCTCGTTGCTGTGGCCCCTCCCTGCTACTTGGCTGTGAACTTAAAAGTGGTTCTGGCTTTAATTGTCGATCCATTACACAGGCTCATTTTCCATATCCGCCTGGCCATTGGACTGTGATGGGGTCTGACTCCTTGAGCAAATGGCCTAATTGCCTCAAAGCCTATTATTGCAGCCATAGCTATGCCACAGAGCACATGGCTGCATCACCGAGAGCAGACTGTAATTTGCCAGTGGGGCTGGGTTTCTCCCAGACACGGACACATCTAAAATTGGAGGTTCATTCATAAATATTTTTCTTTGCAGGCATGGGGGAAGGTCAACTTTAATGGCATGTTGAAAGACAGTCCTATTCAGAAGGCATGAAAGTGAGTCTGCTGGCTCAGAGCTTGCTGATATAAGTCAAGAAAGTCTCTGAGGCTCAGAAAGGTACTGTGACTTGTCCAAGGTCACAGAGCCAGTTAGCCAGCTCTTTTTGTCCTCTGGTGGCCTTCATTACTTTCTGTGCTGGGCAGAGGAAGAAACTGTGCTCTCAACAGCCTGTGGACCTGAGCTACCTTGGCTTCTGCTTATCCCTACTAATGACAGGAATTATTCTTAATGTTGAAATGTGCAGTCATCCTCTGGTGTCTACCACAGATCTCAGGTCCATCTATAAAGCGTCAGCATGGTGTCTACATAGAACCTGCACACACCCTCCTGCAAATTTTCAGGCATCTCCGGGTGGCTTGTGACAACCACACAGTCTAAGTGCTGTGTGAATGACAGTCAGACAATATCTCTTGGGAAATAAGGACAAGGGAATATGTCTGTGTATGTTGGATCACAGGCATTCACCCACCCCCCAATGTTTACTACAGTTGATTGACTCTGCAGATGGGGAACCCACGGACATGGGGTTGATGGTAAAAATCTCTTCTTCCTGTTTTATAATAATGTCTTTGGAAAATAAAAAACAAATTAAGAAAAGAGAAGAATCACATTTTTTTCACCAAGACAAGACTTTAAATTAGCATGTTTTATTCCTTTATAATTATTTTATGAATTCATGCATTTTTTTTTATTTCTTACTTTGAACAAAATTGAAATCGTAGCTTACACACCTTAATATTCTGGAATTTTCCATTTCTCATAGGTTGGTTATTATCTAGTAGCATTAAATATCATATATCATATCTTCAAAAGTCTGATTGTATAATATTAAAATTGTGGTATGACTCATACAAACATATTTAGAATTACCTCTTATTTTTAATAATATAATTACATCATTTCCCTCTATCTGTTCTTCCCTCTAGATATTCCTATTTTCCCCTCCTTGCTTTCTTTCAAGTTCATGGCCTCTCTCATCTCTGATTATTTTTATGTAACAAATGCTTACAAGTAGAAATTGAGGTCAAAGAGTAGGGCTATTTTTAAGAGCTATAAACACCGTATACTGCTAAGGTACATGGTTTCTCATCAGAATAAAAACTGAATGTTGAACTTAGAATTCAGAAAAACAAATTTAAATTTCAAGTTCACATTTTAGAAGTTCCACGACCACAGGCAAATTCTTCCTTTTCCTTGACTTAGGATGGTTATAAACTTGTCTCAGAAAAACATTGCATATATAGTGCTTTCTACTGTCTGTATTCTTAGGAACTCACTGAAGCACAAGTGCTAAAGCAATTCTCCTGATGATAACACAAACTGCTGGGCTCAACTACTATTCATTGTTTCTTATTTTAGGGTTTTCTACCAATGAGAACCCAAGAAGCAGACTTGTCCAAGAAAAGACCAGGAATTTTTATTTTTCAACCATAAAGCTATTGGAGTTGGGAGAGAGTTAAACCTTCTGTCTGCTAGAGAGAAGGTAAATTCAGGGCAATTCCCAGAAACACTGGCTATTCCATGCCAGAATGTACAGAAGGGCCAGAGTCACAGCAGCTCAAAGGTCAGGGTCAGGCTCTGATGATGACATTCTCTTCCAGTGAAGAGTATCTGGGGAGTTTCTCTATCGCCACAACCCTGAGTTCACCTACTGCCAACCACAGAGAAGTTTGACAAGGCGCTCAGCTCCCAGAGGGGTGGGAGAGGGCCGTGGTGTTTGAATAGGGGTCAAGTTTCCAAGGCTCTGACTTTATGTCCTTGAGTTCTCATTTTCTCAAAGGAGGCAAAAGTGCCTGAGCTGGGGAAACTGTGGGGAGCACAGGTCTCAGGGCAGCTGGACAGGACCGCGAAGCCGAGGTACTCTCAGCCAGATGACTTTGGAAAAGCTACTAGACCTTTGCTTCCTGCTCGGCTACAGGACACTAGCGCAGTTACTTAGCAAGGATTCTCAGGTTAAACAAGTAAAAGGGGCTAATAAGCAGAAATGTGTATTGACATTACCTTCGAAACATTGAAGAACCCACCAGCTTACTCTAACTCTCATCATCTTCGCACAAAAACAAAATCGTAAAAATACTTCTGGTACCATATTGTTATGACAATTGAAAAAGAAAAACTATGAAGGAGCTGAGCCATCTATGCAGCACTGTAAAATAATGAGGATGTGGAAATCAGGGAGGAGCACCCCTGAGCCGAGGGTACCAAAAGGCAACGCTTTCTTCAGGGTCTGGAGTTTAGGGCTCCGTACTGGTCATCTCACATTCACGTGTTTGCTTATTCACTTGTTTAAGATTTACCCTCCACTTCTTCCCTCCCGAGAATCAAGATAACTCAAGTATTTAGTTTAAGAAAGTCACACACATCCCAGAGACCATTATGGCTGGCCAGCGCGTGTTTCCCAGAAAGGGCTGTGGCTCCTGTGGTTTGGTTCTGAGGGGGAGATCTCACCATTGCAGGTGACGTGGAGAAAGACTGAGAGATTGTCCCTAGGAAATCTGAACCTCCAACTCCAAGATAACCTCTTTTTGGCATCTTTCTGGTTACAGCTCCCTTTGTGAAAGGAGGACATTAAATATCAGGAAACAGTTCCCTTTTAGATTGAGGGTGCTGTGACCTATCCACACAATGCACCCTGCCTTTTAAAATCTTACTGTGTCCTAGGTTAGATATTCCTGAGACCATGGCAAGAACAGGCAACTAATGCTTATGAAACCCGATACTAAGAATGATGTGATTTTGGAACTTTGACATTAAACGTGACAGTGAGGAGTTAGGTAGAATTATTGTCTGGAGAAGGTTTGCATTCTTTTGAGTTTGTGACACATATGTGCATAAATGTGTGTGAGAATATGGATGTGCGATGTCGGTGCACATGTGTGTTGACATTAGAAGTCAATCTGAATTATTTTTGTTAGTCACTCTTTGCCTTATTTTAGCTTTCATTGAACCAGAAGCTCATGGATGCAGCAAAACTGGCCTATCAGCAAGCCCCAGGGAGCTGCCAGTCTCCACACTCACCACAAAACATCACCACAGTAATTTCTTGTGCATTTTCATGCACTGAATCCAATGTACTACTCCTGCCACACTCAAATGGGCTCAACTCCTTTGTAGTAAAAATAAAGACTGCAAACCTGAGACTTTTCATCATGTGACCACTACTCAAATGGCAACAAAGTATGATTTTATTGAATTATTATTGATTTTGATGAATGCAACAGGATATGCGACTGGATTTTGAGAGTTTTTATTTAATGACTCCACTGTTTATAGAAGTAAATGCTAGCCTGGTTATCCCTCAGAGTCATTTGACTGTTTTAATGTGAGCTTGCTATGTGGGCACTAATTGCTTGGTTGGCTAGGTCCAGCCAAGAGGAGAAAAAAGTTGGCAGTGAAAGATGCTGAGGACTTAGAGAGGAAGAATTTAGCTTCCTGATGATAAGGGAAAAGAAACTGTAGGTTGCTCTTAGATTTTGGCTGGGGAGGATGGCTGCACAGATAAAAGTGATGCTCCTGTAGTAAAAAAGTTGGGAAGGATAACATCTGTTCAGGCACTGCCTGATTCTTAGAAGCTGAGTACTTTTTTTCTGAGATCCAGGGCTCAAGTAGAATTCATATTGGTGGAGATTTTATCTGCATCAAACTTCTCATCAGAAAGGAGAAGTTATGTTCCTAGGCAGTGCCAAAGATGAAACATCTGAGGTAACGTCATTAGTTTATACATTTGAAAGATAAAACAAAATAAAAATGAGAGTATGAGATGTGTATCAGCTAGCTAATGCTGTATAACAAACCACACCAAAACATGGCAGATTAAAGCATCAACAACTTCTTCATGTTTCAAGAACTTATGGGACAACTGAGTAGTTCTACAAATCAGGACAAAACATGGTTTATGTTGGCTCAATGCTTTTATAAATCTGTGTCTAGTAGGCAGATTGATTGAGAGATAGCCCAAACTTGAGCTGGATAACCTAGCTCTGCTTAATATTTCTTCTAGTCTTTGGAAGCCTGTTCTTACAGCAGATGTGGGATTTCAAGAGAGGGAAAAGCACATGAAGCCTTTCAAACGTGGTTGAATGAGTTACACGATCAGGTCATAAGGCACACCTGGATAGTTTTCCAGGAAAAGCCTGTCTTCTTTCATTCTCCAAACACGTGCATTATAGAGAACCACGGATTCAGTTAGAGTCGTAACAACTCCAGGCACAGCCTTCAGTGCTGTACATTTTTGAATGACTTTTGAATCTTTCCTGAGAGATTAATGGAGAACAAAGACAACAATAAAATAACTGGAAGTTAGTATCAGATGCTGGAGCCATGCCTTCCCTTGCCAACTGTTACAAAGTACCCGAATTTCTCAGGTGGAGCCGGAAGAAGGGATTTCATGTCTGCACACTGAGTGGCTGAGTATGAGTCAGCAAAAGTTGTGTGATCTTAGAAAAAAAATCAAACATCTAAGGAAGAATTAATAGGAACGAGGAAGTTAACAACCCGAGAGAGACTCTTATTATTTCCAAATTATATTATTATTCAACGTTTTTGTTCAATAAGTCCTCTCAAGTTTTCCCAAATTTTATTTCCCCAATTTATTTCAGTACAATTGGCACATCTCAAGTTCAACTTTCTCTTACTTGGACTCGGAATTTGTTCATGGTTGCTTCGATGCTATAAGATAAGTGGGCCACAGTGGGTGAGCTCAGAGTGCTTGGGACTTAGGTGATTCAATTAACTATAGCTTGCTCTTGCAAAATTTAATAAAACACAGAATAATGAGGGTGTCTTAGGGGAGCTGTTCACCAAACAAGAGCCCACTTTTTTTCTTCAGAGTAAATTCACTGCTGCTTCATATACACATGACTCCAACCTGGACTCACTATTTGGCTCCTCCCCGTCAGGTTTATCATTACATTAGTGTTCTTGAACTTAGCAACAAGCTTATATTCACTTATTTGTATGGAATTTCCCAAATGCCACTGGAAAAAAATTATTTTTGACTCCTCAACAGCATTTTTATATTCAATTCAAATGTTATGCAGTGTCCCCTTGTTTTTCCTACCAGGGAATGAGCTTCCCTGATAAATTAGTGGCATGTCCACCACAAGGTGATGTCTTCACAGTACCCCTTGTAAAATATTTTCAGTATACAATGGCATAGAATATATATTAAGTTCCAAAAGGGAGGAACGGTGACATAATGGAAAAATACTGGACCAAAGCAAGATGGAAACCAAGCAGGGCGAATTCAAGTTCTGTAGCTCTGTATACAGTATTAAGGGGATTGGACACTTTTTCCTTTCTAGCCTGGTCAACTGCAACATACATCTTTCTCTTGCATGGATTCCACTTTCTGAATACAGTTCTTCTTGGCAGATACCTCAAAACTCTGCCATCTCCAACATCTTGAGATGTCCACTGCCACCCCAGGATCATGCAGTGTCCCCTTAGGATCTTCTGCCCTCTCAGAGCCTTCATGAAGGGCTTCCCAGACACATGATGCCTGGCTCCAGCAGCTCTCTGAAACTCCAGAAAGCTAATCCATGATCCCTCCACTCCTGCATTCTTCACTACCATGTTTGGTTGTCAGAGATGAACCCTGGCTGCCTGGAATCACATTTGCTGTAGATTTTGCAGTTGCATTCTTGGAGCATAAATCCCCAGGTTCTCTTCTACTAGCTGGAGGCTTTTCTTAGCCTTCAGGTATGTTTCCTATTTTAGTCACCAGAAGGCCTGTCCTTAATGCTTCTAATCTTCTTAACAATTACAACCTTTTTCAGCAAAAGTCTTGGGGACACACTAAGTCAGTTACTTAATGCTCTTTTTACTCTCCAAACTGTATACTTTGTATCTATTTCTGCTCTATTTGTTTCACTGTAGACCTGCATAAGCATTGCCAGTAATAAGCACTCTCTATACACAATATTATGAAGTGTTGGAATTTCCTTCACTGAGTTCTGGCAAGATAGATGGTGTAGTAGTTAAGAGCAGTCGATACTCTTGCAGAGGAGCTGAGCTTGCCTTTCTGTAACTAATTCCAGAGTATCCACTGCTCTCTCTGACCTCCATGGCCACCAAGCATTTATATATCACACATACATACTTGCAGGCAAACACATATAAAATCAACAAATAAATATAATTTAAAAAGTTTTAAAAAGAATTTTCTAACAAAGAAAAATTAAATTTTAATTTTGCCTCAGGCAAGTTCTTAGGACAAAGGCAGAAGACAACCACATTCTTGCAAATGATGTCTAGCCCATTTGTTTTTGTAAAGTCATTGCTTTCCTCTGAACACCCCATCTCTGCAGTGCAGTTTCTTCCCAGCACTAGTGTCTTCCAGTATCTTACTATAATGTCCCAACTGAGCTCTGTTTACAACCTTCAATTTCCTTTTTTAGCCCAAAGTTCTAAGGTCTTCCACATTCCTCTAAAAAGCAGCATGATTATATTCTTCATCATATTCTTCGTCATAATAACAACCTACTCTCTGGGATGAACTTCTGTATTTGTTACCTTCCTTTTGTTGGCATAAAACATCTTGGCCCCAGCCACTTGGGGAAGAAAGTTTGGCTTAAGGATTCAGAAGAATAAGAGTTCATCATGTTGCAGAGGTGTGACAGCAACTGACAGGCATGGAATCAGAAATCTGGGTGGTCACATCTTCAGCTAAAAACAAAGCAAAGAAAGAAAATTGAAAGTAGGGTAAGTCTATAGGCTCCGAAATCTCTCTGCCAGTGACTTATTCCCTCCAGCAACTGTGTCCCTTCTATACCTTCCCAAACACTGAAAAGAGATACCATACAGAGAGCAAGTGTTCAAAAGCCAAGCCCATAGAAAACATTCCTCATTAAACCACCAATGGAATTAACTCCCTTAGGAAACATAATATTACATTCAAAGGGTAGACTTATAAATGCCTGTATTGTTGAATTAGCTCTATAGGAGGAGGAAACAGGCTCATTACTAGAATGACTGTAGTGATCAATGTCTTGTTCAGTATGAGCATGAATATTGTTATTGGAGATACTGGTAGGTAATCATAAAATCTTCCCCCAAGATGTTTTTCAGAATGAAATAACATCTACAGAAAGATATTAGATTGAGATTAATGGTTTAAGCATCATATTCTTTTCAGAGTCTTTATAACTGAATATTAACATGTGTTATGGTTTGTTGGGGTTTCTAGATCATTATTATATTTAAACTTTGTTAATCATTTCTATTTTTAAATGTGAGTTCTTCTGCACGTTTAAAAGGTGCTATTTTAATCCTAGTATGCATTTCATTTTCTTAAGACCATTATTCTTTTGTGAGTGTGGGAATAAAATGATCACCAGCTGTAAACCTAAGAAATTTGTACATGGGTTTCTCTGAAACTAGAATATAGTGTTGGACCTGCAACTCACTTTGTAGACCAGACTAGCTTTGAACTCACAGAGATCTGCCTGCTTCTGCCTTCTAAGTGCTAGGATTAAAGGCATATGTTACCACTGCCCAGACTAAGTTTCTTTCTGAATGTTGATTTTCTACTCATCAGCAACTTTCCCACATGTTGGTTGGTAACTCTACCAGGGTTTATGACCAGAAGTAAGCCCAACAGGCAAGGTCTGGTATGTGTAGAAATGACCTCTCTCTTTCCTGATTTATACCATGCTAGAATCCATGCTTGCTAGAATAAGAAGGACTATGGGTCAGCCAGGACGCTGGAAATGTAGAAAAAAAGTATTTAATGATAAATAAAAGCCAAATGAGACACAGTGTGAGTGAGGCTGAGAATGAATCTAGTTCATACAGGCAAAGTCTATCACTCATCCAGCTAGATAAACACGTCTTAATGAGAAGGAGGCTGTGAACAAGCATTCCGACCTTCCATGTTATGAAGGGAAGGTCTTGGTGACCCATGAGCATGGCCTGGGTGATTGCATTGCTTGGGTGTCTGAAGAGAGTGACTCACCAGGCTGCTTCAGCTGTTCATGGTTGACCTGTCATCTAAATACTCATCACTCAGAGTGGTCACTCTTGCTCTAGTCTCCACTAAGAAAAGCAGTAACTCTTTTCTTTGATTATAAGAGAGGTTACAAATAAGGAAACAAATTTCCATCACTTCTTAAGTTTTCATTACATCTTCGTATCCTTTGAGGTTATTTACAAGGCTTATGTAAATCAAAGAATACATCTACATGACATCATCTTTTTCAAAGTATATGCATTGATGAAACAGTGGGATAAATATTTAAGAGCTTCTTGTTGTAGTTAGCTTTCTAGTTGCTATGACTGAATGCCTGACAGGAACATTTTTTTTTTTAAGGAGAAAAACATAAATATTTTATGCTTAAGAGATCTTTATCTTGCCTATGAGAGGGATGGTCCAAGTTCCCATGACCCACATGGTGGGAGAGAAGTGATTCTCACAAATTATCCTTTGACATTTATACATGTGTCATGGCATGTGTGTGCTCACAGGTATGCACATGCACACATGCACATGAGCACATGCATGTGCACATACACACACACGAATCTAAAAATATATAATCTAAAAGAGATTTTTAGTTATATCTGGCATTTGTTTCACTAGTAGAAAATTGACAAACACAAAGGTCAAAGTAACAATTACAAAGTACCTGTATGAGCTTGGAATGAGAAATCATTTAAATTAACTCCCCAATCTAAACTCAACAACTAAGATAACCTTTACTGAAAGTAATTTGCAGATAACCAGAGCAAATAACTAAGTTCAGACTTTAAAACAGGAAAATTTCCCAGCTCTAATTGTCAACTTGTATAAATTTGGGATTGGTGCTTAGAAGCATGGTGCTAGCCTCCCGTTGGGTTCTCAGCATTAGGCAAGGGCTCTGCCATTCCTAGGTGGGTTATTTGCTTTGCATGGGGCTTGTTTCTCTCTATGGATTACTGCCAGAATTATTTTTTTACTTGCACATTTTCATCCTCTCGAATTATTTCGTGAATGTGTGTTTAATTTCCTTAGTGTATAAGAATCCAAGGCTGAGATCCATGTCTTATGTATTTTGTATTTCTCCAGAGTAGACATTTAATAAGTTGTTTCTTTTCTAACTATATTTCTGTGGTTAGAGTAAAAAAAAAAAACCTTTTATTTTGATACCTTCAAACTAAAAATTAAATTCAGAGCTGTATGAAAAAATAAATAAGGCTAAAATGATTTTTCTTTTTCATCCATTGATTCCTCAAGTTAATTTAGATAGATGTGTGAGCACAGGTGTTGTTGTTTTTTTTTTTTTTTTTTTCTGTGAATCATTATGATTAGAGGGCCACCACAGTCTGAATTTTTTGCTGGTTATCTCTTTGCCTTGTGTCCTATGAGTTAGTTTTATTTCCACCTTCAGCATCATACTGAAGACAGGGCTTACTGACAACTGGAAGCCAATAGGGTGGCCCTTTTTAAGGATCTGTAGCACAGTAGGAAGAACTACCTCTGCCTCTTGACCATGTTCATGAGCCTTGCAACATGGTGGTTCTTCAGAAGTTGGGAACTGATCTACCTTAAGACTCAGTTACACCCAGAAAACACTGCATCCTACTCTAGGGACTCACCCAACAATGTTCATTGTGGATTTATTCATAGTAGTTGAAAACTGGAAATAACCCAGATGTCCCTCAATAAAGAAAATGTGGTCTATTTGCACAGTGATGTATTACTCAGCAATTAAAAAGATGACATCAGGAAATTTGCAGGCAAGTTGATAGAACTAGAAAATACTAGACTGAGTGAGATAACAGACTCAGAAATACAAACATAGTATGTATTCACTTATAAGGGAATATTAGTTATTAAGTAAGTGATAATAATGCTACAACCCATAGATGCAGAGAACTTGGGTTAAGAAGAGAGGTTTAGGGGATACACGGATCTCTCTGGGAGGGGGGAATAGACTAGATTGTAGGGGAAGCCTGAGGATGGAAATGGGTAGGAGTGGGAGGGAATCAGGTTGGGGGAAGGTGGAGGGAGATGATGTTGGGAGAGAAAGCTACAATGGGGGGGCATTTGGAGAATGGTTTGTAAACCTAAAGCAGTTGAAATTTCTGGAATCTATGAAGATGATCTTAATGAGGACCCGTAGTAATGTGAATACCGAATATCCACTGGCCATCTTTTGAAGCCAGACAGAAAAAGCCTTTGGCAGAAGCCAGCATCTCTTTATGATGAAAGTTCTTGAGAGACTAGAGATACAAGAAACATACCTCAACATAATAAAGGCAGTTTACAACAAGCCCACAGTTAATGTCATTTTAAATGAAGAGATAGTCAAAACATTTCCACTAAAATCACGAACAAGACAAGGCTGTTCTCTCTCCGTATCTATTCATATAGTACTGAAAGTTTTAGCTAGAGCAATGAGAGACCTGAAGGGGACCAAGGGGATACAAACTGAAAAGGAACAAGTCAAAGTAATGTTATTTGCAGCTGATATGACAGTGACCCTAAAAATCCCCACCAGGGCACCTCTAAGGCAATACTGGCACAAAACTCATGAAAGGAACCAACAGATGTCTGATTTGACCTAGCGCCCATTTCATGAGAAGGAAATGACATCTTACACTGCTTGGGTAACCAAGAATCAGAGACTAGATAGCCCGGAGACCCAGGGTTAAACCAAATACTATTGCTCTAAAAAATTAATAAAGTGATTTCTAACAATATTCATCTAACTCATAGATTGGTGCCTTATCTAGTCATCATCAGAGAGGCTTCCTCTGGCAGCAGACGAGAACAGATGCAGAGACCCACAGCCAGACATTATGCATTATGCCGAAAGAGTCTAAATTGGAAGTCTCCATCAAATCTTTCTCCTCAGAACTCTGAGAATCTCAGAAGCAGAGGCAGAAAAATTGTAAGAATGCGAGATAGAGGAGACCAGGAAAAGAAGGCCTCCTGAATAAACTAAGCAGGTGCATATGAGCTCATAGAGATGGAAGCAGCAAGCACAAGGCCTCCACAGGTTGGCACTAGGCCCACGGAATATTTACTACAGCTTTTAGTTTAATATGTTTATGTGACTCCTGACTGTGAGAATGAGTGTGTCTCTGACTCTTGTGCCCGCTCTTGGGATTCTTTTCCTCCTGTTGGGTTACCAAGTCCAACTTTGATATGATGGTTTTTGCTCATTTTTTTTCATGTTTCATTGTTATCTATCAGAAATTGTTTTTTTTTTTTTTCTAAAGAGAGTCAGAAAGGGAAGAGAAGTGTGGAGATCTGGGAGAAGTTGAGGGAGAGGAAGGTATAATAAGAATATATTTTATGAGAAATTCTATTTTCAATAAAAGAAAAAATGAGTTATAACTACAGTAAAGCAATCGAGGTATTAAAACTTAAAGAATTTAAATGGAATTTTAGAATCATGTATGATTCTGTTAATAACAGGGATATTAGCATTTTAAGTAAGCTTAATTTAATTGAAATTTTTTTCCAAATTTGTTTTGATTGCTTTTTTAGACTAACTTCTTTTTTGATGTCTGAACCATTGTTTTTACATGGGAACATGAGTAGCTCAAGGCACGAAAATCATACCTAACTGATAGGTATGAGTTGAAGCTTCTAGAAAAAAAACTCATGCCTTTGTTAAAGACACTACAAAGATGATTGAGTGCTTAAA
The DNA here is from genome assembly GCA_033318265.1 of Phyllotis vaccarum. Classification (NCBI taxonomy): domain Eukaryota; kingdom Metazoa; phylum Chordata; class Mammalia; order Rodentia; family Cricetidae; genus Phyllotis; species Phyllotis vaccarum. The sequence continues at coordinate 41,042,723 of JARWLC010000011.1, read as the reverse complement.
GTGTGGTGGTGAAGAGGAAAAAGAATACAGAGAGGGACCGGAAGATGCACAATCTGTGACCCCCTTGCTGTGCAGGTATGCAGACCCAAGTTCAGAGTTCTGCCACTTACTCTACAAAAATAGCCTTGGAAGACAGGGACAGAAGAATCCCAGGGCCCTACTGCCCAGTAATTCAAGCCACTCAGTAAGCTTCAAGGTTCAACAAGAGACCATGTTTCAAAATTTAAGGTGGTGAGTGATTTCAGAAAACATCTAGTGTCGACCTCTGATCTACACACACACGCACACGCACATGCACATGCATACACGCACGCATGCATGAATGCGCGCGCGCACACACACACACACACACACACACACACACACACACACACACACACACACACCACATACCAGAGGAACAGTAGAGCATACCCAGAACATATCTCTAAATTTGAAGCCCTGGAGAATTACATCCAACAGGGCTAAGAGGAACAATTTAAAAACTTGGTAGAAAAATGAACAAATTCTAAGGTTTTGTGGGCAAAGCTCATACCCTGTCCTGAAGCAGCTGACTTTTTATACACTGTGTGTGGTCCTCTAGTCTAGATGTTGTGGTTGCCAAACTCATAATGGCTTGGATCCTTTCCTTGTCTGTCAATACCCATAGGCTTTTCGTCTTGCAATGACATCTCCATCTATGCTTTTTCTGAACGTTTGGAACAGTCCAAAGGCTTGGAGCACACCCTCCACACTACCCCAGGACAGTCTTTGATGGCAGCTGATATAATAATATCAGTACTTTATCTCTCTCGCCTATTAAAATCTGAAGTGTAGTCCCAGTGTCTGGATATCTCTGCTTGCTGATCAAGCCAAATTGCCTCTGTGAGTTGGTCCTTCTTCTCTTCTTCCCTCCCTCCCTCCTTCCTTCTCGTTATTTCCTTCTTCTTCTATCTCCCCATGCATATTTGTAATCTTAAATCCTAGTGATCATGAGAAGCCTAATGAAATTTTGAAAAATCTCAAAGTTTACCTCTGGAATCTCACACATCTGGGCTGTCATTGAATTCATTACGTGATGAGTTATAATCCAACTCACCCATTTCCACCCCCATCCAAGCACTAAACTTAGAGGCATGTGCCACCATGCTTGACCTTACTCCTATGATCTTGCTTTAGGATACCTACCCCAGACCTCTAAAAGTCAAGATTATTCTAATGAGCACAAGGAAACCATTGTTTGATTCCTCAAGGGAGATGCAGCATTGTGGAGGATTTATCCAATGTGCAAATGTACACTTAAAATCAGAGAATTTCTCCTAGTATACATTTTTCAACTTGCAAGTATCTGTCTAGATCCTTGGAGACTCTGCTCTTAGAGTCTCCCCTCCAGGCTGTGTCATTGTGGTTGCTGAAGTTCCCCTCCATCTGGAAGTCTAACAAGCATTTTCTAAGTTGAGTGAGTTTGGGACTTAGTTCAATTTTAACACTCATCTCATCAACCCCTGTCTGCTGTTATCATCCCCAGAAAGTTGGATTGGAAGCTTCAAGGAGCCAGAACTGATGCCTTCTCCCACAACTTTTTGGTTTAAGGAGACATTTAGCACCAAACTAGAATGGTGTCATAACTGGGGTGTACATACCAAAATAGCAGTGAGGTTTTTATAGTGTGGAAGGGGGCAGCTGAAGTAGAGTCTTCTGCTTCCTTGTGATTCTATAATGGTCCGTGACATCACTTTGGCACGCCACATTCAGTAAATCAATTCTTAGGAGTCTAGTTGAAAGGGTGCCATTTTGTTCTTATTCTAAAGTGTTATGAAAATTGGTGCTCAAGTCTACTCATTTCTGCTCTCACTCACATATGAAAAAGGATGGCTCATTGTCCCCCTTTCCAAAGTTAGAAAATTTAAAGTGGAAACAAGAAGCTACCATAACTAAGACTCACCCTGTGAATCCAGGCACAACAAGTCTTTTTTTAGGACAAACCATGAAATAGAACAGAAACCTAGATTTGTCTGTGATAGGGTACCCCCAGGGAATCAATTGGGGTACATAAGAAAAGATGGTGTGAGGCAACTGTTAGCATGTAAGCATTACCTGAACGACCCCTTGGGAACCTTGCCAGTAAGCAGGCAGTACCTTGACTCGCTCAGGGTCCTGACAAAGTCATCCTATGTAGCCCGTTTGTGTAGCCCATTTGTGCATGCGCTAAGCCCCCTTTAAGAAGTGCCCCTCTCTCCCTCCATCGCCCCCTTCTTCCTCTCTCCTCTCAGGAGGTCCCGTCTGCACCTCCTCTCTTCCCCCTCTCCCATCTCTTCTCTCCAGAGGTGCACTTTGCAGTGCACTTTGCAGCCCCTGTTCCCTTCCCTTAATAAAATTCTCTATGTGAGAGCTGTCTGCATGGTGTGAGTGACTTTTTGCCGTGTCCCTTGGTCCAACCTGCCAAGGCCACTGCCTCCCGTTTTAAATTATAACAGCAATGCTGTGAAAAACACCGTGAAAATCTGTCGTGTGCCTATTCCATGGTTGGTAAGGCAAAGTTATAATGCTATCTTTCTTATTCAGAAATGTTATTCTTATTAAGAAATGATAATTTTGACACATTGGTCCAGGAATTTTAATAGGGATGTGAGGACATGAGAATCTTTACATGGATTATGACATACTTATAAGATGATGTTGAGGACTCCAATGCCTATGGCCTCCTGCTTCCTCATTGTAATTGCAATAAAATCACAGAGGGTCATGGTCTTCTGGGAGATTTTCAACATTATCTTTTATACCTTTGAGTATTTGTGAAAAAAAATCAGCTTTAAAATGTTTAGATCTTATTATTTGGGCAATATATTAACAAATATAAATATTTCCAAAAGGAATAACAAATTAAATTGTGAGCATTTTTTTTCTAGGGCAAATATGATTAAGCAATTATTATAGCAAAAATCACTAACTTCTAAAACCAAGCAATAGTTCTGGGAGGAGAGTTTCCCCTCCCCAAACTCTCAGCTCTCTAGATTTGTCTTAAGTGATGATCTGTATGTTTAACTGAACATTAGGATGCTATTTGTAACACTCTAATAAGAGATTACAGGTGAGGGGAGGATACATCTAAAGGAGATGGTAAAACATTATGTGACCTAGGACTGAAAGATGGCTAAGCAATTAAGGACACTCGCTGCTCTTGTGGAGAGCTGAGAGGACCTGTGTTCAGTTCCTAGCCCTGACATGGTGGCTCACAACTATCCACAATCCCAGTCCTAGCACAATGCACATGCAGACAAAACATTCATATGGGTAAAATTTTTAAGAATTATACGTCCCCTGTGCCTCCTACATTGTACAAATGGTGCTATTTGCTTGTTTATTAACTTAAAAATTTAAAGGAAAAATTAAATAAAACACAAAGCTTTTTTGGTGGGGGGAAAATAATACAGAGCCAACCTCAGTTCAGATCAGGGCGGTAGCCACAGAAAGGGGCAGAGGAGAGGAAACAGCAAACTTAAAGGGGAAGGAAGGGTCCTGAAAGGAGCAGGGAGACAGATGCATGCTTCAGTTAATGGAAATGTGAAAAGGACTCACTAAAGAACCAACACACACACACACACACACACACACACACACACACACACACACATACACACATACACATACACACACACACAATACACACACACATATACACCACACACACATACCCACATATACACCACACACACACATACAAACACATACACACCACAACACACACACACCACACACACATACCCACATATACACCACACACACACATACCCACATACACACCACACACACACATACCCACATACTCACTACACACACCACACACACATACACACACATATATACACACACACCACACACACATACACACCACACACACATACCCACATATACACCACACACACACCACACACACACACACACACAAACACACCACACACACACCACACACACATACACACATACACACCACACACACATACACACCACATACACATACCCACATAAACACCACACACACCACACACACATACACACACACACATACACACCACATACACACCACACACACATACACACACACATACACACCACACACACACCACACACACATACACACAACACACATACACACACCACACACACATACATACCACACACACACACATACCCACATACACACACACACCACACACACATACACACACACACACACCACACACATACACACACACACCACACACACATACACACACACACCACACACACACATAGCCACATACACACCACACACACATACACACCACATACACACACATACCACACACACATACACACCACACACACACACACACACCACATACACACCACACACACATACACACACACACACACACACACACACACACACACACACACACACACACACACAGCCCTTCCCCAGGCTCTCAACCTGCTGGGTCAAAAACTAAAGGAGGCAGGCAGATCCCCATTCCTACAGGTGACTTTCCCCTCCTCACAAACCTGAGTTGGAGAAAAAAGAAGTCTAGAATTTCAGTCATGTCTACAATTGATTATTAGATCAATGGCAATCTGCAGCACCTCTAAATTATGACTCTTTTCCGTGCCTTAAGCTAACTGTGAAAAATGTATCATGTAAAGATAACTAGACGGATAATGTGTTCTGTTTAAATTGACATCTGGGGTCAAAATGGGGTCAATTAAGCCCATTAAATGAACATTAAAGCACAGAGAATAGTCTGAGTGCCGTGATTATTTAACATTAGAGTTCTAGAAAAGCATCAAGGAAGCTAAAATAAATTTTCATCTTGAAATCACAGTTCTCAGTACAGGTGTTTCAAGGATGGATTCAGGGCATCTCCTTTAACAGCAGTGACCGTGACTGACCCATCCAAGAGTGGCAGTGACATTGCGCCTATGTAATATTTGATAAACCTCAGGCCAACTTACTGTATTTTTTACAATCGTTAGTTCAGATATCTTATTATTCACAATAACTCACAACAGATAAGATTTAAAACCACAGTGGTTTAAGTAAGAGTTTCTTTTTCATGGTATTAGCATCTTATTCTGGCAGAGTCTGTCTCCATTTTGCAGCCAAGGCATGTGACCTGTACCAGGTGAGAACCTAGTCACATGGCCTCAGTTTTACCTGAAGAGGGGCTAGGAAACTCAAGAGTGTTTGGATTCCTGGTGGATATTCACTGCTTATGCCACAGTGATTTACCATATGTTCATCAATATTTATTGAACAGCTACTGTTAAAGTTGGCTGTTTTTGTTAGGGAAAATCATAAACTTTAGAATCCGGCACATCTGGCCATGATCCCCTACGACTCACAAAGTGCTAATATTTATCAAGTTTCTGAGGCCTGAATTATTGTGAGACTTACTTTTAAACTATAAAATGATAGTGAATATACATAGATACACACATAGTCATTGTGCAAAGGTAAACTCTTGTTATAATTTACAATTCAACTTAGATCTGGCTGATTTGGATCCATTTTTTTTTTCATAATAACTTACGTGTCTTGCAGACTGCTCCTTTCTATTGACATATGCTCATTTTTATCAAATCCAGTTGCAAGGAACTAACCCACTCCAGCAATGATGACATTTGTTCATTCATAGGGTTAGATTGCTCATGACCCATCACCTTTAGTTAGGGATCGCCTCTGTGTTACATCAGGGATTATGTTTTCAGTGCCTGAACATTGAGCAACAGGTTCCCATCCTAACACAGCACTCTTCTTTTCCTAATGCTACATCCCCATGGATGATTGATTGAAGGATAGCAGTATCACCTACAAGCCCATCCTAGCTTGAACCTTCATGAAACCTGTATCCATGGAACTCACTGCATCATTTCCAGGCATCTTTCCAGCAGTTGTTACTGCCCATGTGATCTGGAGTGAGGGTCTTGTAAATCCTATGACTTTCAGAGGCTTTCTGAGCCTTGTAAGTTGTAAGCTCATAAAGTCCAGTCACTTCTTGAATCTTATGAGCCTCCTTTCTTCCTCCATGAGAAAACAGCTACATAAAAACCTTGTGTACATATTTATATTATATGCACGTATACATCATGTCTATATGCACATTCATATATGGGTGTGAATGTGTACATGTATATGGATGTATGTATGAATATGAATATGCACACATACTTGGTTGTACATGTGTGTTCATATTCATATGTTTGCATATGTCTATGTGCATGTATGGATAGATAGATAAGTATGGGAGGGAATGTTAATTTCTAGGGGATCTGGGTAAAGGATGGTAAAAGTTATCTTGAGACTCTAAACTTTTTGTTGTTAAAAATTTTGTTTATTTGTAACTGTGCCAAAATTTATAAAGTAATATGATTTTGTTTATATTAAATCACATAATTTTTGTACCTATACAAACATGCCTAAATGCGTATTCACTCAGTGTCTAGTGGGTCCTGACACATACCCTGCTTTGTAATAGCTATATATCATTGAGCAAAAATAAATATCTGCCTAAGGGGCTGTATACTCAACCTAGTTTATCCACATATGTGGGGAGCAGAGGAAACCTTAAGTATGTGGAGTGCTGAGTAAATGTGTGTTGTTGACATGGGCCAGTCACGCCAATGACCATAGCCTTACACCCATCAAAAAATGGCAAAGCCTTCTCCCACACCCCACAGTGAGGCTCAGAGAATTGGCAAAGTCTTCCTGGGGTGGCCCAGGTGCACGTGGTGATAGTGAAGAAAATGTCCACCATAGCTTTCTCTCCTCGATGTTTATGGCCTGAAGACTATTCCCTTACAGAGACTCCTCCTACCAAGATTAGCCAGCGCTATCTCCTAGATTTAAGTGTATATACCATAAAGCCTACCTCCTTGTTTATCTACAAGTCAATCCCACTCCTAATTCAGCCATAGGAAATAACCCTACCTCCCTGTTCAACTCTCAATAGTAAACGCTCTGAATGTCGAGGATGCTACAGTGCAGTCTCGCCATCAGAGGCTGAGTTCTCCTGACCCCAGCTGTGTGTGTGTGTGTGTGTATTCTTATTGATATAAAAGGAACAATTATATTAAATTATGCTTTTAAACTGTTTACCATAACGTTTCAAATCTACCACATTAAAAATTCAGTCAATAAGTAAAATTGGACATTTTATGAATCACTATGCTCATAAACTATAGTTAATGAGACACAGCAGTGGGGCAGAGAGAGGAAGAGAGACAGCTCTGGGTTCCCATACTTGAACTTTCATGGAGTGATCCCATATTAATTTTTGCAACTAGCCCACATTCTGATCACCTTCCTTCCTGTTAACCTGCACGTGCTCCTCAGTTGCAGCTGTTTCAACCTACTCAGTCCAAACTCAGCTCTCCATCATTTCCTTAAGTTGGCTCATGCTAGTATTTGGGAAACACTTCAAATACAAGTTATGGCGACAAATGAACTTCAACTAATCTCCATTTATAAGTCATGGGATTACTGTGTAAGAATTTTAGGAATTATGGAGTTTTGCATAGTTAAAATGTGTGATTGGTTGGAAGTAAGACAAGCAAACCTACATCCTGTGTGAATAGTATAAAAATAATGGTAATCACATTAGTCTGTTCCAGTGGGCTTCAAGGTTTATAGTCGAAGAAGACTCCAGTCAGGCATGATACAAAGTAGGACTTCATTTATGGAATGAATAGATAAGTGAATTTATAAGTTGCTCAGGAATTAACTACTTCTATGATAAAACCCAGCTAGTTTTGCTGAGTGTTCAAATCACTTTACCTTCAAGGAGAATAAAGTGAGTATTTTACTTGTTATTCACTCCTTATTAAATTACAATTTATATAAAAATTCATACACTCATTATATGATTCAGTAGATTTTTACCATATTCACAGGCATCATGATTACTTGATTCAGAACATTTTATAATTCCAAAATATGTCTTTCTTACTATATTAGTTTATTTTTATTCCTATAGGATTTTTTTTCCCATTGTACACTCATGTACTTCATGTATATAGCTGGTTCCTTTCACTTAGAGCCGTGTCATCAAAGATTATCCATAACACAGTATGTACCAATGCTTTTCTTAACTGAAGATGACATTCACTTATCTGACTCTCCGATATTTTGCTTATCCATCAGTTGATGGGCACGTACATTGTGCTTGACTTCTGGTTATTGTGAATGTAGTTACAAAGACAAGCACATGTGTTTGTGAGAACACTTATTTTCATGTATCTTGAGTATTGTATTAGGTTCCTTCTGCTGAAACAGCATGCCATCCCGTAATAAGCTGCCTAACACAATAGTGTTGTTGTTTTTGAAGAAACTAAGCCAACAATGCTCAACTCTAGAAGAAGAGCCATCATCCTCATTTATTTCTTATATCTTCCCTCTCGTCATTTTAATTTCTGCCACCATTACTCTTTTTCTCCTGATACATGAACTCTTGATTCTCCGGTTCCTGGGTTGTAAGGACCCCTGTGACTCAAGCAGATAATTTAGGCTCACCTCTCCATCACCAGACTCAAAGCTTTGTCACAGGAGCAAGTTCATCTTGCTAGGTGAGCCAACATGGTCATAATCTTCAGAAGTTGTGCGGTAGTGATCTTTTAGGGTCTATCATTCTATTTCCTGTAAGTAGCTGAAAGAAGTATTGCTGGATATGGCAGCTGTGCTTAACATCTTGAAGATCAGACAAAGCATCTACAAAAATGATTGCACCATGTGCGTTTCTAATAGAAAAATGCAGATTTTCGAATAATTTCTCCATATCATTGGTGACATAGTTATTGTCTGTTCTTTTTGACTAGGGATGTTTCAGTAGTTAGGAAGTAGTTTCTCTCTGGTTATTATTTACATTCTTCTTATGCTTATCTCTATGAACTTTCTCATGTGTTTATTAGCCATTCTTATTTATTTTTATTGAAAGCCTATAACCAGACCTTTGGTTTATTTTAATTATTCATCCTTTTTTTGTTGAATTGTGAGACTTCTTTACATATTCTAGAGTCCCTGTCAGATGCTGTGGAAGTTTGAATGTAATTGGCCCCCATAAGTTTATATGGAGTGGCATTATTAGGAGGTGTGGCTTTGTTGGAGAAAGTGTGTCACTGTGGGTGTGGGCTAAGGTTTCCTACGCTCAAGATACAGCCCAGTGTTATAAACCACGTTTGTTGCCTGCAAGCTGTAGGACTCTGAGATGCCTCTTCAGGATCATGTCTGCCTGAATGCTCGCCCTGATGATAATGAACTGAGCCTCTGACCTGTAAATGAGCCACCACAATTAAATGTAGTCCTTTATAAGAGTTATCATGTTCATGGTGTCTCCTCATAGCAATAGAAACCCAGATTCAGACAGATGCATTGCTACAATTTGAATGTGAAATATCCCTTCCAGGCTCCTGTATTTGAACAGCTTATTCTTAGCTCATGACACTGGGTCATCCTAGAACCTGTGTGATAGGTGGAGGTGGGTCTCTGAGGCTGGGGCATTTGAAAAGTTAAAGGTCAGTCTCACTTTGTATCTGAGCTTTTTGCTTTCTGCGTGCCACTGAAATGTAATCAGCTCAGGCAGTCTCCTCCTGTGAGGGATCAAAATATGTCAGTTGTCATATTTTCTGTCACGATGGATTAAACTCTCTAAACAGTGAGCTGAACTAAACAGTTTCTCCCCTAAATTACTTACATCAAGTCCTTTGTCCCAAGGAAGAGAAACATGTTTAACAAATTCATAATGGGCAGTCTGTAAGCAGGTTATGCTATGTGCTTGCAATCTTTTTACTTTCTTGATATACCATTTACAGCAAATTGTGTCGAAATCCAATTAATATATATTTATTGCTGATCTTGGTTTTGCTGTTATATCCACTGACTAGCTAAAGTCTCAAAAATTTATTCCTTGATTATCTTTAAGAGCTTTATAGTCCTGGTGCTTAAATTGAAGTTTATTATGTATTTTAAGGTTTGTGTGTGAGTATGCGAGCACTGTGGTGTGATAAAGAGGTACACTTTCAGATTTTGACTGGATGTTAAAAAAAATCAAACCAAGCTGTTCTTTTCCTCTTAAGTTATTCTGTCATTCTTATCAAAATCAATTGACCATAACGTAAAGGTCTATTTTTGGATACTCAATTCTATCCCACTCATTTATATGTACATGCTTATGCCGGTTATGTTTTGTCTTGATTGGGATGTCAGTGTAATAAGTTGTGAAACTGTCAAATGTGAGCCTTCCAACTCTTTTTCAGATTATTTTGGTTGCTATTCTTCAGTCCTGTATTTGCATGAATTTAAAGAAGAAGCTTGGTAATTCTGGCCACAAAGCAATGGGGATTTTTGCAGCTGTTATGATGAATCTGTAGATAAATTTAGGGAATATTGATTTTTTTTTTAAAATGACAATGGTCAAAGTTAATGGGTCTTTTCATGTTATCTGGATCTTTATTACTTTACTTCAAAAGTATTTTGCTTTTAGTATATAAGTCTGTTCATTAAATTTATTTAGTTCATTACATTTATTCTTAAGCACCTATTTTTGGCGTTCTTACAATACCATTTTCCATGTGTCACGATTATTTCCTGCAAGTACACAGAGGTACAACTGATATATTATATTGATCCTGTGTCTGTGAACTTTGTTCTTCATCATTCTAAATTTTTTAGTAGGTTTCTTAAGCTTTTCTTCCTGAAATATATGTCACTTTCAGGTAGAGACTTCAAAATTATTTTCCAATATAGATGTCTTTATTTCCCTTTCTTGCCTATTTGCACTGATCAGCATCACCAGTTTTGGATGGATGATAGGCTAAAACAGACCTTCTTTGTCCTGATTTTATGGAAGAAACTTTCAGTGTTAAGGATGAATGACTATTGATTTCTCACAGATGCATTTCTTGGCCTAAGAAGCTTTCCATTTAGTTCTAGTCTGTTTAATGGCTGTTTTTGAATCATAAAAACCTAGTCCGATGCCTTTTCTGCATCTTTAAAGTTCCACACTGTTTTTGCTCTGTTACATTGCTTGCTCTTATAAATAAATTGTGTCATTTGCAATGTCGCACATGTACATGCTGGTCACTTTCCACCTTGCCTGCTCTTACCCCCCTCCATTGCAAGGTCTTATTCTTCCTCGCACATCTGCTTTCCATGCTGGAGACTTTTTGTTTGGTATGCCACAGGGTCTAACCATGGCTGCCTATGTGACCATGGGTTTAGAACATGATAGGCTCAATAGAGAGTATATAACTGGACACTGCACCTTCCCTTCTCCAAGAATCTGTTCATTGACAATATTCAGCAGTGGGCCCTGTGAACCTCTTTCCTGGGCTTCCTTATAGATAAATAAAATTCCATTGTACTTCTATTCCATAGTTAGTCTTCTTTATTTATTTTACGGTTTTTGAACGTTTGGGCTAATTTCATTTCTTAGCGATTGTAAACAGAGCTGTCATTAGCAAGAAAGTAGGGCATATGTTCCTTATTGTATATGCCCAGGAATGGTATTGCTGTTAGATCTAGCCCTGTAGAAGGCTCCAGACTGATTTCCACAGTGGCTACACTAGTTAAAATTCCCACCAGCAGTATACAAATTGTTCCTCTTCCCTCACAGTTATTCAAATAATAGTTGATATTTGTATAGTTGATGCTGACCACACTGAGTTTAGTGAAATTGAATCTTAAAGTAGTTTTAATCCACATTTATCTGATATCTAAGGATATTGAACAATTTTAAATGTTTCTTTTGACAACTCTCTGCTGTCCTCTAGCTAATTTTAAAGATTGAGTTATTTTCCTGGAGTTTAGTTTTTTGGTTTCTTGTGTATTCTAGTCAGAAATCCTCTAGCCAATGTGTAGCTGGCTATATTTTCTCCCATTCTGTGGACTGCTTTTTAATTTGATTGATATATGGAAACATTTCCCTTTCATTGGATCTATTTGTGAATTATTAGTCTCATATTTTGTACTAAGGAGTCTTATTTAAAAAAACAAACAAACAAACAACGCAAAAACAAAAACAAAAACAAAAAAAACAAACCCACAGTTCCCCCTCCCCCCTGCACGCCAAAAGCCTCAGTAAAACCCAGTTCACTGGACAACTGCAGCTCCAAACCCCACCTTATTCCCCAACCCACACCATCACCTGGCAACCTCAGTGGCAACCTTAAATCCACAGACCCCCGGCCCACATCAGGCTAAGAGACTAGGAGACAAAGAGACTAAGAGTTCCTCAGTTCTTATTGGATCAAAAACAGCTACCTGAGAACCTCAGATTCTCAGTACCTTCTGGATCAAAAGTGGCAAACTGAGACTCACAGTCTGTCAGCACCTGCTGGATTAAGAGAGATCACTGTGACACAGAATACACTACCTCCGAGTGGACCAAGAACCCAGATTGGACCAAGTGAGCCTTCTTGAGACATAGACACACCCAGAACAGATTGCACCAAAATCAACTCTGAGATTCAGACAAATCTGCAGTGAACAGAGGAAACAATGGGCAGACAACTGTGCAAGAATACATAACAACACAAAGAACAGTATGGCACCGCCAGAAGAATCTGGTGGTCCTACAACATCAAGACCTGAGCATGGCAATGCAAAAGAAGTAGAAGAAAATGAATTTAAAGACAACTTTATGAAAATAATAGAAGCCTTAAAAGAGGATATAAAAAAATCTCTTAAATAAATAGAAGAAAATACAAACAAAAATTGGAAGAAATCAACAAATCCCTGAAAGAAAATAAAGAAAAAAAGAAAAAGCAATCAAAAAAGTGAAGAAAACATTTCAAGATTTAAAAATTGAAATATAAGCAAAGAAGAAGACACAAACTGAGGCAATTTTTGAAATAGAAAATGTGAAGAAATGAACTGGAATTGCATATGCAAGCATAACCATCAGAATGAAAGAGATGGAAGAGAGAATCTTTGAAGTAAAAGATTCAGTAGTGAAAACTGATACATATGTCAGATAAAGAAAACACTAAAACCAAAGATGTCATGACACAAAACATCCAGGAAATCTGGGACACATGAAAAGACCAAACCTGAGAATAATTGGAATTGAAGGATAAAAAGAATACTAGCTAAAAGACAAAATCATAGAAGAAAACTTTCCCAATTCAAAAAGAAAATGGTTATAAAAATACAAGAAGTTTACAGAATGCCAAATAGATTATATTCCTCCCTCAAAGTCTGCTTGCCACATAATAATCAAGCTCCTAAACCTACAGCAAAAAGAAAGAATGCTAAGAGCTGCAAAGGAAAAAGTCCAAGTTACCTATAAAGGTAGCCCATCAGAATAACACTGAATTACTCAATTAAAACAATAAAAGCCAGAAGGTCCTGGTCAGATATTGTGCAGACACTAAAACAGCATGGCTGCCAATCCAGACTACTATACCCAGCAAAACTATCAATCACCACAGATGAAGTAAACAAGGTATTTTATGACAAAAACAGATTTAAACAATACCTACTCGCAAGTTCAGCCCTACAGAAAGCACTAGAGGGAAAACTCCAACCTAAGAAAGCCAGATACATTCATGAAACCACAGCAATAGATAATTCCACAGAAGAAAAACCCAAAGAAGGGAAATACACACATACTATGACCAAATATAACAGGAGCTAACAATCACTGGCCATTAATATCCCTTAATATTAATGGACTCAATTCACCTATAAATAGTCATACACTAATATGTTGGATACAAAAACAGAATACATCCTTCTGCTGCATACAAGAGACACACTTCAACTTCAAAGACAGGCAATAGCTCAGAATAAAGGGTTGGGAAAAGACATTCCAATCAAATGGACCTAACAAACAAGCTAGTATAGCCATCCTAATAGCTAACAAAATACCTCTTTAGCAAACTAAAATCAATCAAAAGAGTCCAGCAATGACATTATTTATTCATCTCAGAAAAAATTCACCAAGATGAAGTCTCAATCCTGAACATTTTTGCCACTAACACAAGGGCATCTACATATGTAAAAGAAACACTACTAAAGCTTAAATCTCATATCAAACCCCACATATAAATAGTGGAGACTTCAATATTCTAATCTCACCAATGGATAGGTCTACCATACAGAAACTCAACAGAGAAATAAAAGATGTAACAGATGTTATGACCCAAATAGACTTAACAGATATATACAGAACTTTCCACCTAAACACAAAAAATATACCTTTTTCTCAGCACCCCATGGAACTTTCTCTAAAATTGACCACATACTTTGTCATAAAGCAAATATCAATGAACACAAAAAATGGGAATAACTGCTTGTATCATATCAGACTACCATAGTCTAAAGTTAGAGTTCAACAATAACAAAAATCACAGAAAGCCTACAAATTCTTAGAAACTGAACATCTCTCAATTGATCCACCTCTAGGTCAAGGAAGAAGTAAAGAAAGAAATCAAAGACTTCCTACAATTTAATGAAAATTAATCCATAGCATACCCAAGCTTATGTGACACAATGAAAGCAGCACTAAGAGGAAAATATTCATAGCACTAGATGCTTATATAAAAAAAACCTAGATCTCACACAAGAGCCTTAACAGAACAGCTGAAAGCTTTAGAACAATTAGAAGCAAACCCACCTAGAAGAAGTAGACAGAAGGAAATAATCAAACTCAGGACCTAAAGGAATACAATAGAAACAAAGAGAACAATACAAAGAATCAATCAATCAAAGAGTTGGTTCTTTGAGAAAGTTAACAAGATAAACCCTTATGCAAACTAAGCAAGAAGCAGAGAGAGAGAGAGTATCCAAATTAACAGAAATGAAAAGGGGGACACAACAACAGACACCCAGAGAATTATTAGATCATACTTCAAAAATCCAAACTCCATTAAATAGGAAAACCTAAAAGAAATGGACAGCTTTCTGGTCAGGTACCACTTACTAAAATTAAATCAAGACCAGATAAATGACCTAAATAAGCCTATAACGCCCAAGGAAAAGGAAACTGAAGATATTAAAAGTATCACAAGCAAAAAAAAAAAAAAAAGCTCAGGGCCAGATGGTTTCAGTGCAGAATTCTACCAGACATTCAAAGAATTAATACCAATACTTCGCAAACTGTTCCATACAATAGAATCTGAAAGCATATTACCAAATTATTTTTATGAGGCTACAGTTACCCTGATACCCAAGCCACTCAAAGATGCAACGAAGAAAGAGAATTACATGTCAATCTCCCTCATGAACATTGATGCAAAAATACTCAATAGAATACTGGCAAACCGAATTCAGCAACATCTTTAAAAAATTATCCACCATGAACAAGTATGTTTCATGCCAGAGATGCAGGGTTGGTTCAACATATGAAAAACTGCCAATGTCATCCATCATATAAACAACCTGAAAGAAAAAAACCCACATGATAATCTCCTTAGATGCTGAAAAAGCTTTTGACAAAAATCCAACAATACTTCATGGTAAAAAGTGCTGGAGAAATCATGAATACGGGAAAATACCTAAACATAATAAAGGCAATATACAGCAAGCCGACAGCCAACATCAAACTAAATAGAGAGAAACTCAAAGCAATCCCACTAAAATCAGGAACAAGACAAGGTTGTTCCCTCTCTCCTAATCTATTCAGTATAGTTCTCAAAGTTTTAGCTAAAGCAATAAGAGAATAAGAGGAGATTAAGGGGATGCAAATTGGAAAGGAAGAAGTCAAACTATCTCTATTTGCAGATGATATGATCATATACATAAGTGACCCCCAAAATTCTACGAGGGAACTCGTACAGCTGATAAACACCTTCAGCAAGGTAGCAGGGTACAAGATTAACTTAAAAAAATCAGTAGCCCTCCTATACTCAAATGATAAAAGGGCTGAAAAAGAAACCAGGGAAACATCACCCTTTATAACAGCTGCAAATAGTGTTAAATATCATGGGGTAACTCTAACCAAAGAAGTAGTAGACCTGTTTGACAAAGACTATAAGTCATTGAAGAAAAAAAAAATGAAGAAGATATCAGAAAACGGAAAGATCTCCCATGTTCCTGGATAGGTAGGATCAACATAGTAAAAATGACAATTTTACCAAAATCAATCTACAGTCTATGCAATCCCCATCAAAATCCCAACACAGTTTTTATAGACCTTGAAAGAACAATACTCAACTTCATATGGAATAACAAGAAACCCAGGATTGCCAAAACATTTCTGTTAAATAGTAGAACTTCAGAAGGCATCACACCCCTGACTTCAAGCTAAACTTTAGAGCTACATTAATAAAAACAGCCTGGTGCTGGCATAGAAACAGACTTGTGGATCAATGGAATCGAATAGAAGACCCCGACCTTAATTCATACACCTATGAACAACTGATTTTTGACAAAGAGGCCAAAAAATATACAATAGAAAAAAGATAGTATTTTAACCAAATAGTCCTGGCATAACTGGATGATAATATATAGAAGAACACAAGTAGATTTATTTCTATCACCCTGCACAAAACTCAAATCCAAGTGAATCAAAGACCTCAACATAAACCCAGCTACACTGAACTTGATAGAAAAGAAAGTGGGAAGTACCCCTCAACGCATTGGCACAGGTGACCCCTTCCTAAATATAACACCAGTAGCACAGATACTATGACCAACAGTTAATAAATGGGACCTCCTTAAATTGAGAATCTTATGTAAGGCAAAGGACGTGGTCAATAAGACAAAACAACAACCTACACAATGGGAAAAGGTCTTCACCAACCCTATATCTGACATAGGACTAATCTCTAAAATACAAGGAGAACTCAAGAAACTAGAGGCCTAAACGCCAAATAATCTAATTTAAAATGGGGTTCAGAACTAAAAAGGGAATTCTCAACAGAAGAATTACAAATGGCTGAAAGACACATAATTGCTCAACATCTTTAGCCATCAGAGAAATACAAATCAAAACAATTTTGAGATACTATCTTACACCTGTTAGAATGGCTAAGATTAAAAACACAGATGACAGCCTATGCTGGAGAGGATGTGGAGCAAGAGGAACACTCCTCCACTGCTGGTGGGAGTGTAAACTTGTACAACAACTTTGGAAGGCAGTATGGTGGTTCCTCAGAAAACTGGGAATCAATCTCCCCAAGGATCCAGCAACACCACTATTGGGCATATACTCAAAGGATGCATATTCTTACCCCAAGGGCATTACATTAGGTCAACTATGTTCATAGCACCATTATTCATCATACCCAGAACCTGGAAACAACTAGATGCCCCTCAACTGAAGAACAGATTAACCAACAGTGGTATATCTACACAATGAGTACTACTCAGCAGAAAAAAAATAAACATCCTAAAATTCTCAGGCAAATGATTTGGAGAGTATCATCCTGAGTGAGGTAACACAGGCCCAGAAAGACAAGCATGGGATGTACTCACTCATACGTGAATTTTAGACATAAAGGGAAGAACAGTCAGGCTATAAAACACAGCCCTTGAACAGCCTAGTAATAGATGAAATTGAGAGAGACATTCAGGGATCCTCCTGGGAAGAGAAAATGGAGAAGATACCTGTATGAATTGGGATCATAAGAGGAAGTGAGCAAGGAGAAGTGAGAACAAATCATGAAAGAAGGAGATGGTTGAGTGGGAGGAGCAACAGAGAGGGAGAAAAAAAGAGGTGGATATCTTGATAGAGGAAGCCAATGTGGGGCTAGAAAGAACCTGAGTGGTAAGGAAACCTCCAAGAACCCACAAGATGTCCCTGGCTAGGACTCCAAACAATAGCGGAGAGGGTGCCTAAACATGGCTTCCCTATAATCAAATGAATGAGCACCCTAACTGTCATTATAGAACCTTCATCCTGCAATGGATAGAGGAGGAAGCAGAGATCTATAGCTAAACATCAGGTCAAGCTACCAGTCTATCTGGGGAGAGGGAGAGAGAGAGAGAGAGAGAGAGAGAGAGAGAGAGAGAGGAGAGAGAGAGAGAGAGAGAGAGAGAGAGAGAGAGAGAGAGAGACAGAGAGAGACAGAGAGAGAGAGACAGAGAGAGACAGAGAGAGAGAGACAGAGAGAGACAGAGAGAGACAGAGAGAGACAGAGAGAGAGAAGAAAGAGTATATGAGCAAGAGGATCAGATTTTGAGGATGAGACCCACAGAGATGGCTGACCCAGGCTGTTGGGAGCTCACTGACTCTGAAATGACAGCTGAGGAACCTTCACGGAAAGGAACTAAGCCTTCCAAAGCTAGATGACTGTCAAATGGCGTGGACAGTTGTGGAGCCTCTTGCAGCAGGATCAGACTATTTTCCTGGTGCATGAACTGGCATCTCGGAGGAGCCCCGTTCTCTACAGAGGAACATCTAACTCAGCCTTGATACTGGGATGAGGGACTCAGACCTACCTCAACTGTATATTCCAGACTGAACTGACCCACATTGAGACTCCCTGCCCTCCTTGGGGAATACATGGGAAGATGGGGCATGCTGAGGCAGACGGAGGTCTGGGAGGGACTGGGGAGAGGACAGGATCAGTGGTATATATGGAAAAAAAAACTTTTTAAATAAATAAGAAATGAAGGGAAAAAATCCTTCCATATACCTATCTGTTGAAATGTACACCCTACTTTTCCCCCCGGGAGTTTTGGGATATCAGTTCTTATATTGATGTCTTTGGTACTTTGGAACTGTTTTTTGTTTGTTTTCAGAATGAGATGTAGGGCTCTCAAACTTCTACATGCTGATGTCCAAGCTTCCAAGTTTCTCAGTACCATTTGTTGAAGATGCTGTCTTTTCTCCAGTGTATAATTTTGCTTCTTTATTGTAAGTCAGGAAGTTAGAGCTACCTGCACTAAGATGTGAATCTTCTTCTGTTCCATTGGTCTAATTTGTGTCAGTGTCATCCTGTTTTCATTGCTATGACTCTGTAGTATAATCTAAAATCAGGAATGAGAATACCTCCTACCATGTTTGTTTATTCAGAGCTGCCTTTTCTGCTTCCTCACAAATTTAAAGATTGTTTTTTTCTATGTCTGTGTGCAAAGTCCTAAGACCTTCATTCAGATGGTTGAATATTGCTTTGGTTGGGATGGTTTTGTTTTATTATTATTACAATATTGATTCTTTTGATCCGCGGACATGGGAACGCTTTTCATCTTCTGGCATTTTCCTCAGTTATTCAATATTTTAAAATTTTCATTGGGTAAATTCTTCACTCCGTTGGTTCAGCTAATTGATTGACAGATGTTTTCGATTTTGTGGTTGCTGTGAATTTGTTTTCCCACCAGATTTATTTTTCAGTATGTTTCTCATTGGTATAAAGGAAGGCTGATGTTTTTGTGTGCTAATTTAGAATCCTGGTCCTTTTCTGAGTCTATCAACACCAAAATTTTCTGCTTGTTTGTTTTGTTTTGGTGAAGTCTTTAGGTTCTCTCATGTATCGAACCATCTGTAGCAAGAGATACTTTAGCTTCTCGTATTTATATTCCTTTAATTTTATTGTTTCTTATTGCTCTAGCTGAGAGTCAAACGCTATAATAAATAAAAGTAGAGTAAGTAAATTACTTTTTCTTGCCCTTTATCTTAGTGGGAAGGATTTGATTTTTTTTTTCCAAATTGTATGATGTTGGTTAAGGATTCTGATATACAGCACTTATTATATTGAGGTAGAATCCCCTCATCTCCATGGCGTTTATCATGAAAGGATGCAGGATTTTTTTTTGTCAAAGGCCTTTTCTGTATCTAACATGATGGTTATGTGATTTGTATCTTTGAGATTGTTTATATTTATTGATGTACATGTGTTGAATCATCCCTTCAATCTTGGAATAAAGCCAACTTCAGTATGATTAATGATGGTGGTGGAGGTATGCTTTGTTTTATTTTATAGTCAGGGCAATACTTGTTTACAAGTATTTGTCCTTTTCTATATTATGGAATAATTTGAGTGACATTGTTGCATGTTCTTATTTGAAAGTCTGGTAGAGTTCTGTAGTGAATATATTTCATTCTGGGGAGGCGTTGGCTTGAGAGGTATTTTATTATTGTTTCAAACTTATTGTTGGTTATAGGTCTATTTAAATTATTTATTTAATCCCGGTTTAATTTTGTAGGTTATATGTATCTAGAAACCCATTCTTTTCTTTTAGATTATATAACTTAGTGGTCATATGGACAAAAAAACCCCAGAGGCATATTGGAATTAAATGACATAAACCATTTGGATGTAACAGATGTCTACAGAAAATTCCACCCAAACACTAAAGAATACACATTTTTCTCTTCAGCCCATGGAATCTTCTCCAAAATAAACCACATTCCAGGACACAAAACAAGTCTCAAAAAATATAAGAAAATTGAAATAACATCCTGTGTTCTATATGACCACAGGAGATTACAGTTATAGCCAATTGCAATAGGAACTCCAGGAAGTACATAGTAGCTTTGCTGACTATAATATTCTGATCTGACAGTTTGTGATCTTTCAGAGCTTGGAATATATCTGTTCAAATCCTTCTGGCTTTAAAACTTTTTATCAGACACTTTGTAGTTTCTCTAATGGTCAAGATTTATATGTAATGTGATCTTTCAAAGTTTCCATTCCTTTATTTTTTGTCTTCAGGGTATTAACTGTAATTGTCATGGGCTGTGTCCTTTCTGGTCCTGTATATTGTTCAGTAAACCTCTCGTATCTGTATTAGCATCTCTTTTACAAGATTCGGAAAGTTTTCTTTTATGATTTTATTCAAAATGGTTTCTGCCTTTGATCTGGAATTTTCCTTCTGCTCTGTTTGTAATTTATCAGTTTGGCATTTTCTTGCGTGCTCCACTTGTATTAAAGAAACCATGTTCTTTGAGTGAATGATGCAATTCCTCTTCCTTGTCTTCAAGCCCTATGTTTTGTCTTCCAGATGGTCCCTTTGTTGATACGGCTTTTTAAGGAGCTTCTTGTCTAATTGAAATTTTAATTTTCATTTGCATTTTCTTTCTGTCCCCTTATTGACTTCTCTTCCCATCTACTGAACTGACTACTCAGTTGTTTGTATTTTCCTGGCTTACATCAGTTTACTACTGTCCTTTTTCGGTTCATTCGGGGATTTGTGTCTTCTTGAAATTCCTCGACCTTTTTTGAACTCGCTTATAAATAAATGTTCTTTTGACTTCTGTCTTGAATTTTATCTTAGCCCTTCTCCTTGGTGGCCATTTGTTGTGGAATGTCACCTTGGCCGTGTATTACTTTTGTTTATGCAGCATTTGTTTAATTATGCAAAGATATGGTGAATTTGTTTCACCTGGCCTGCCTAAGGCACCGGATTTGTCTAATAAAGAGTTGAACAGCCAATAGGCAGGCAGGAGAAGGATGGACGGGGATGGCAGAGGGAGAGATACATAGGAGGAACAAAATCTAGGCTCGAGAATGAGAGAAGAGAGGAAGAACAGGGGGCAAACCCGAGGAAAGAAGGCAAGCAGATGTCAGCTGGCCAGACACAGAGAAGCAGCTACAGTAAGACATACAGAAGAAAGATAGAAAGCTCAGAGGCAAATGGTAGATAATGAGAAATAGGTTGGTTCCAGTTCAAGGAACTAGCCAGAAATGTGCCCTGGCTAGGCCAAGCATTCAAAACTAATACCTTTTTGTGTTGTGTTCTTGGAGCTGGTTGGTGGCCCCAAACAAAAAGTCTGGCACAACCATTACTGTGAGATTTCTGGTTTTTTGAGGGAGTATATTGTCTTCGTTTTTCACATCGCTTATGCTTTTCTGATGAAATCTAGGCTCCTGGAGTTAGGTTACTAATTGTGTCTTTTGCTATGTATTTCTAATCCACCAGGCTAGAGGTGGGTGATGCTTTGGGCTGCTTGGGGGCATGAACCAAGTAAGGGGACTACATTACCAGGTCCGTACCAACTTGGAGCAGTTGTGACTGGTCAGCTGAACAAGACTCATAGAGTGAGGAGACCAATGTAGGCGATCAGGGTAAAGGACTACTTGTCTGGGTCCCTGCTGTGACAATTTGCTGGGGAAGGTTATGTGGCAGGGGAGAATCACAAGTGGTCCTGGAGAACTGACTGTCTTACCGGGTCTGCCTTGGACTGGGCCCAGGATGTAGTGATTTGCTGGTCGGCTCCTGAAGGGGAGAGTTTACAGGTGGTATCGGGTGTATAGATCTGGCCTTCATGTGGCTGTTTGGTTATATGGGACAGTCTCCTGGATTAGAGGAGGAGGTCACAGACTCCTTGGGTGCAGGATTGCTTATCCTAGTCCAGACTGGGAAGATCTGTGTGTTCAGGGTTTGTTCTTTGTTTCACTGATACAGTTTATTGCACTGTATTTTAGGGTTTAAACTTAACATTTTAGAAAAAAACTCCCACTGATTCTTACACCACGTGTACAATAACTGACATAAAAAATACTTTGACTTTTTCCTTAATACAAATATCACTTTTTTCTATAGCTTATGATATTTTATAGCAAATTGAACAGTTTTGTGTTGTACTAATCTTAATTGGTCTTAATAAAAAACCCAGAGTCAGATATTAGGGTTAATGCTTAAAGATCAGAGAGACTCAGGAATAAGTTACTAGAGAAACTTCCCACCACCACTGAATCCTCAGGCTGAAGGGGGAGATCATGTTTCCACGAATCCTCTCAGTGAATGCCTCTGAGTCCTCAGTAGAGAGGGAAGTTCCAAACTCCAGTCTTCTCCCCACTTATATTTCTTTCTCTGCCCAGTCACATCATGTCATGTTTCAACCTTCCTAGTGCTGGGTGGGATTAAAGGCCTGTGTGCTTCCCACAGTCTGTAGAGCATGAGATCCCAAGTGTTGGGATTAAAGGCATGTGCCACCACCACCTGACCTCTCTGGTTACCTCTGTGGCTGGCTCTGCCCTCTGATTTTCAGGCAAGCTTTATTTCTTAAAGGATACATAAAATATCTCCATGGTTTAGACAATGCAGTGCGACAACTCTGGCTATCAGTCTGGCTCCTGAAGAGATGCTGTTACTGCTCTTGATTTAATGGCAGTCCTTAGCTTGTAGCTCTATAGTGGAAATTCCTCAAACCTTTGCTTAGTTTAAGCAGAGGTCTGATAAAAGTTGATCAGAGATTTCCTTATCTATATCAAACCATTAAAATTTGCAATCTTTACTAAGGGACTATGGGTGACTAGGGTCATGGACTCAAGTCCTTAGCTCTCTTTTAACTATCACTTGACACTTCACGCTTGTAAAGAATCTCAAAGTCAGCCAGAAATGGGAGACCAGATTCTTCTGTCATCAGTGAATGTGCCTAATTCTTCTTATGGGTGTGGCCCCTTATATCTTCAGGAATACATCAAATCAGCAAAGCATCCTTTGAAGCCTTTAGTCAAGTACTGTCTTGGCCCGAATAGTATCACGGTTTCAAGTAGCTGTGACTTTGCACAATTTTTGAAGGCTGTCTTCTGGCAAATGCTGTGTAGGCAGAGATGTCCAGCAGAATAACCTCCAAGTGAGGTCAAACTATGATGTTAACCTGGAGATGGAAATTTGGGGAAGTTCTAAACTGTGCTGTCTCTTCTAGTCTGCCAAGAGTGATGGGCTCTGAGAGACATGTTAAGAGGTTCCAAAAACCTTACTAAGGCTCAGTAGCTTAAAATGCCCCTTCTTCAACTAAATGCGCTTAATTTCCAGACCTTAAAAATTTTGATTTTGATGACTTTATCATTGTTTTGTTGCTTTTATGGTAAAACAAATACACATAGTTTCTACTGTGTATTTCCCTTCTCCACATGGAAACTGGCCGTCAATTACTGATTATATCTCCTCCCTGATTTGAAAGAGAAATTAAAGGACCTCATGCAGTTTCAGTGGTGAAACGTGCTTAGTATGTATGAAGTCCCGAGGTTTACATAAAGGTCTTCAGAATCCACAAATTTTTAGTATGTGAAAGTGCCCTCCCCCAACATCAAGTTCTGATTGACTCCATCAACCAGAGCTCAGAAAGCAATACTTTAAAGCAGACAGAAGATGCGTGGTTTTGTTTATATCTGTTCTATTAGCAGAGCTGAGATGACTTTCTGTTTTCATTTCTTATGGTGAATGCTGTAGTCATCTTTCTAAAAGAAAAAATGCTGATTTATCTTGAAAAGGCCACCAAGTGATCTGACATTTCTTAATTATGCATTGTCCCCTGGACACCTGTTTTTATTCAAAGACTTTGGGCACACACCTTCAGGAATGAGGAAGCCAAATCCAGTTGCCATTCTTAGAGTCGTTCGTTCAAGATATACCAAGTCAGGGGAGGTGTGTGGTCACCTCCTCTGGCCACAATTCACATCTGTCTTGAACTGAATCAAGTGGAATTCAAGGACTCTGTGACTTCTCTTAACAAGGAGTACTTTATTGATGCATCCTACAGAGAGCTTAGTCACTGCAGACTTGAAGCTTCTGAGGAAGCATTTGCAAGTTGTTCCCGCCAATCTGGCCCAGACCCAGATCTCAGAGCAGAATTAAGGTTTTTGATTTCTTTCTTCTATCTTTTTTTTTCAGTTGTGCCTAAGTGTTTTTCTTTCTTTAAAAAAAATGACTCAAAAGTTTCCACAGAACTCCAATTGATATGCCTGTGAAGGGCCAAGTCTTCCTGGCAGAGGGAGGCACTGAGAATGTGTTATTGAAGCGTGTACCAGAAGGCAGGGCTCTCTGGGGGAAGATGGCAGAAATGCCACAGCTCTAGAAGCCTGATGGAAGCAAAGATTAATGGCTGCCCATATTAGCCTGGTGCTGTGGGTGCTCCCCATGAATGCTGGCAGCTGTTTCTGGCTCACTTCCTTGATTCACCACTGTGTGACCTGAATAAGCTATTTAAACACACTAACATTCCCTTTCCCCAGTCACCCATCCCACCCAAATATGAAATCTTTGCATGAAGGGTGGCTATATCTTGTTTATTAGATATCTGAGTATCCATTTAAGTAATGAAGATCCTAACAATTGTGAGAATTTGAAATTTGCTCTACCCGGTAGCTCTTCAGTTGGCAATGGTATTGATGCATTAGTGTCAAGATTTTCTGTCTCCAGCTTACCTGGAAAAGGGCTATTGACTTTTAGTGAAGACCTAGATAAATACTCTCCTTTTGAACATCAGTGCCTAATCTCAAACATGGAAACACCTGAGGCTTAGTAGGCACTCAGATTGAACAGAGCCATGAATTTTAAAGCATGTTGATTTGTTATAACAAATATTCTGTTCTCTTCAGTTTTAAGGTGGTTTGCATTAATCTTTTCATTAACCACAAACTTTCAGCTACTGCAGCCATAACTGGATTGATATTGAAAGCAAACACTTTTCAGAGGAATCCTCAGGAGCGATTTCTAGAAGTATCACAGTGTTTGGGTGTGTACATGTGCAAAGAGAAGTTCAACAGATTTAAAGCTGTCCGTTAGGAGACCACTGCCACTTACTCTGTTTTTTAAAAAGAGAATAATGAGACCATAGATTAGAATAAAACATCAAAATATGCACATACTGCCCAGCTTTCCAACACAACGACAGAACGCCCGCGATTCAGCAACTTCAAAGGTCTGTGATGAATATTTTCACTGTCAACTGAATTTCAGATTATCTAGGAGACACACCTCTGGAAATGTCCGTGATAATGTTTCTAGAAAGGTTTAACTGAGGAGGGACAATCTACCATGAATGTAGATAACAGTATCCCACAGGCTGATGTGCCAGGCAATGGAAAAATGAGCAAGTGAGCTGATGAAGCATATTGTAATGTTTCAGCCCACGTCCCGTGGATTTTATCCTGACTGTGATGTGGTGTGGTCAGCTTACCCATGCTTCTGCTGCAATAATGTGCCCCATGATGGAGAATCTGAAAGCTGTGACTCTGATGAACCCCTCTTATGTTCATTTTGTCACAGTGAGAAAAGTAACCAATACAGGAAATTGGTACCGACTATGTGGTTCACAGTCTTTTGAACTGACTTTATGGAGGGCTGTAGGAGAGTTTAGAGGCATAGACCAAACAAGCCCTAAAGTGCTCTAAGCAAAGTGTAGTAGGCTATTCTGGTGGGATCTGAGAAGACAAGATGCTGAAAGAGATGTGAATGATGAAGGTCCAGTTCATGACATCTCAAAAGAGAGTAAGGACCCCATAAGAAAGTAGGCTGCAGGTCATTCATGTAATACAATCTGGCAAAGAAACCAACTTCATGCTGCCTGTGTGTTGAGAACTTGAGTGAGGCTGAAATGGACTAGCTTGCTGGGCAGGTAATATTTCAAGCTAAAACAGCATCCAGTCTAGTGAGTCAAGGTTACTGCCCGTGTCACCCAGCAATCTTTCCAACTTGTGAAAATGCAAAATCACTTGAAGGGAGAGAAACTCAACTGAGCACACTCTCCAAAGCTCTCTCTGCTTGAAAACAACTGCCTGAGAAAAATAACTTCTCAGGTTCAGCCAGCAAGGTGTAGTAGTGGCTGCACCAGTCTACATTCCCAGCCCAATGTGTAAAAATTCCTTCCTTGACCACCACTCCTTTAAGGTGTGTGGGACACCTGCCAAGGAGGGAGTAGAGAGACCAATGAGAGAGTTCATATGCGCTATAGGCAGGAGAGGCAGAGGGGAAGAGCTGTCAAAGCTGCCAGAGTCCAGATGATTCTACCATGAACTCCAAATGCCAGATATGAAGGTTTAAAGTTTGTGTTTGCCCTGATGAGTTTCTATCTTGCTTTGTTGCAATCCCTCTCTGGAATTCTTCTGTATTCTGCTCTTGTAATAACAATTTTTATACTGTGCCTTATTTATTGGAAGTTTTTTTTTTATGTTGTAGAGGGTCATAGCTAAGAGACTGCCTCAATTCTCCGAAGATACTTTGGGCTTTTTAACAGTGTTTGGACTCTTAAATATTATGAGATGAAAGTGAGACTTTAGGGGTAAGGACTGCAATATTAAGATTTACAGTGATGTATTTGGGTAAAAAAATAATAGAAGGTAAAAATGTGGTGTGTTCACGTGTTGAAGTTTCTAAATTCACACTTAATATTTGCGTATGTGTTTGCACTGTACACTTAATTAATATTTCACCATGCATCAAGCATCGCACATGTAAACATGTGACTCTGTTAAGATAAGAGAATGTAGAATTTAAAGAATAAATCAGGTAATGTATGGTGACTCACACATGTAATGTTACCACTTTGAAAGGCTGAAGTACATACATTGTCATAGTTGGAAGCCAATCTTGGCTGTAGGGTAAGCCCTTATCTTAAGTAAAGTTAAATTCACCAGGCAGTAGTGGTGTATGCCTTTAATACAATCACTCTAAGGTCAGAGACAGGCAGATCTCTGAGTTTGACGCCAGCCTCGCCTACAGAGGGAATTTCAGACAGCCAGGGCTACACAGAGAAACCCTGTCTCCAAAAACCAAAACCAAAACCAAACCAAACAACCAACAACAACTAAAAGAAAAATTAAGTTCAAATGTAAAAGAACAAATGAAGGAACAGCAATGGGTGGGAGGTATGAAAACATAATAGGTTGACAAATTTGAGTTATTAAAAGCTACTCAATCTGTAATTTATGTATGGTGAAAACGGAATATTGGTAATGTTAAGGATGATTTTTTTTTTTAAAAAAAGAATGTACCCATTTTGACAAAGAATTAATTGGTATGCAAAGAGCTTCTGCAAGTTTTAAAATTAGATAATTTCCCAGTGGGAAATAGATAAAAATCATAAACAGTATAGATAAGCAAATCACAGAGTAATTCAGACATTTAACCAAGAGATTTGTGGAAAGCACAGTGCTTAGTTGCACACCCTGCCAGCCGTAATGGTGCCTTTTTCTACTGTTAATGAAGTGAGAGTAAGTTCAACCACTCAGAGGAGCAACTTGTCAATATGCAACATATCTATGTATATAGCCTCGGGCACAAGAGTTGGCTTTGGGACAGATCTCCAAACGTATCCATTGTGAGTATTTGCAGGTGTCAAAATGACTGAGAAAGGCAAACTATGATTTTACCCCAGCATTGCTTCTTTATGGCTATGAGTCGAACAAGGATGATCAAAAATGATGACGTAGATCTGTCACCAAGACACTTTGTTAGTTATCAGGCATTAAGGCTCTACAGATATTTTACGCATAAGTAAGAATAGATAAGTATAAATATCAATGCAAGCTTTGTGAAACATATGTATGATAAATTAATGACAAATGCAAACAGAAATGGTCTAAAGGGACAGAAAAGAAATACTGAGAGATTAGAATGGGAGATAGACTTCTTCTTTATATATGGGTAAAGTATTTTAGTTTTATGTAATATTTGCACCTTTCTGGTACAGAGAAAACGGTGAAAACCTGCTGCATACATAGCCAGGTTTAAGGTAGCAGGGGCTTTCTCTCACACAGATGCATATTTCATGTTGTAATGCAGCTTAGACATATGCAGTTCAACTTCACAGTTGAGTGGCCCAAGGTCACTATGGTCTGAAAATAGCACATGACAATTTACAGAAACATCTTGCTTTTTGCACTTTGAACATGATGGTGAGTGTTGCCTTGTTATCCTGCTCCATCCCATCTGCAGCACGAACACTTTCTTTGAACTGAGTACCATTCTGTATACACTGCCTGATCATGAGCTACTTAATAACTGTCTAGGTTATCAGTTTCGTAAGTACATGGCACAGAGATATCACACATATCAGATGCACCATCTGAGATCTCAGGCATCCTTCCTCTAGGGGGTCTTGGAATGGATGTCGGAGGATACACAGGGATTACTTCCTAAGCAACAGTTAAAAGCAGTGTTAAGTAATTGCACTGACTGTGGCTAGTGACAACTGTGGCCACATTGTCAGTTACTACCTTACAGATTTAGGACAGGGGGTATTAGGCACGTATCTGACTGCTTTGTGAGTAGATGTTCAGATATAAGACTCCACTTGCTGATACTTGGCTGGTGTTGTGTCCTAGCTGGGACTGTCACCTGGAACTCCTACTTACGGTTCTCCAGTAGCTAAACTCTAGGCACAGTCTTATGCTGCAGGTGCCTAAGAGTCAGGCATTCCTGAGAAAGGAAGTCGAGCCTTGTGGGGCTCACGAATGATTTGGGCCACTTTTGTGGCCTCTTAGTCAAAATTTCATTACCAGCCCATAGTCAAAAGGAACGGGAGCCAACTCCACCTATTGGTAGAAGGAGTATCAAAGAATTTGGAGGCATATTTGATTAATTACAGTACTGTGAATAGAAGATATGAAAACAATTCAAGGGAAGATGAATTCAATAACATGAGAGCAATGGTAGAACTCAGGAAAAGTGTTAATTTTCTAATCTTATGATACAGTTTTTTTCAATTCTATTTTCATTAAAAAAAGTCATCTCCATAAATGTATTCCCTTGCTTCCCCATCCCCCCATCCCCTCCCCCAAAAGGGTGAGCCAGCTCAGCATGGCACATCCACTCCAGGCAGGTCTGATTCACTGATTGCAAGGTCAGTTCTGGGCTGGGTGTTCATCCTGCCAGGAACTCTTCAGAATTAAGTATTTTAGTCTGAGACAGCACAATGCAACTGTTGTCTGCTAAAACACAGACACTGTGCTCTGACAAATAAAGCAGTTCTTTTGCTCACTGGGATGTTTGGGTTGGGTTTTGGTTCTCATTCTGAACTCAGGCACACAAATTCGGTTTCATACTGCTCATTTCACATCCCATGTAGCTCTGGTTATGTCCTTCACTCACTTTCTTTGAAAATAAATGCCCCCCCCCACCCTGTAATAACACCCTTGTCTTATAGGCAGCCAATTAAATACATGCCATTGGCATCATATGTTCAAATGAGTGCAGTTGTTGTATACAAGAACTGAACCTGGACCTTGCCATTTCGCTAGAGTAAGCCAGCTTACTGGCCAGAAAGAACCAGGATCTACTTCTCCCCCAAACTAACACTAGGCTTACAGACATTCCATTGCTGTTCCCAGATATTATGTATATTCTGGGGTTTCAAACTCAGCTGCTTATGCTATTATGGCAATCACTACTCACTGAACCATCTTACCAGCTTAAAAATAAAATCATATTTCTTGTGTATTTTCAGTACATTTGTTTCCTCACTAATTAATGAATACTGGGATTTTTCTGCCTTTCAGCGATTATGGACAATAACACCATAAAAATCATCTTAAAGTCTTTACTTACATTTATTTTGTACATATAAATAGAAGCGGAATTACTGTATTGTGGGATTATTTTATTTTAATTCTTTTAGGAATCACTCTATTATTTTCTATAATAGTTGTTTCATTTCTCAGTACACAAAAGGTGACAATTTCTTCACACCCTCGCCAAAACTTGCTAGTTTTTGTTACTTGTTAAAATAGTAGCCATCCTGGTGGGGTGTCACCATGGGTCTTTTTTTAAAGTATAGCATGTGTTTCTTCCAGCTCTCACATTATGTTCTACAAGTGCGCGTCCCCTCATTTTGCTAACACCCAGGTTGCACCCTGCTCTTTGCTGTTGGAAAGAAAACGATAGTAACATGTTTGCTCACATTCTTTTTAGTCTGTGAGAATGATTTTGGCAGATGAGCCCAGAATGGAATCACTGGGTTTCAGAGTACCAGAGCATGTGCTTCTTGCTTTGATGAAGTAAAACCAACATGCTCTCTGAAATGGGTAGACCATACAGGAATTCCTGCCAGTAATGTATGCTAGTGCTCTGTCTCTACAGTCTCCAAGCAAAGCTCAGCACTCTGCACTTTTCTAATTTAAGCTGTCTTAAATTAGAAACTTCACCCGCTTCTCTTTGATCTCTTCTGAATTTCTTCTTGTGTTTATTAGCTTTATGAATATTCTATATTAATATTTTTTTGTACTGTTTACCTGTTTTCTGTTTTGGGCTTCTATAAGTTCTCTTTCAACTAGGATTAGTTAGTGCTGATATGTTTGACAATGAGTCTCTTTCTAAACCTTACATGTTATTTTTCTACCCTGCATGTGTTTACTAACGTTGACTAAGTTGTTCCATAAACAAATATTCTTAATTTTACCATAATCAAATTTAACTGTAGTGGATTTATGATGTTACATTGTAAATAATTATATAAGTTTAATAAAAAGCACTGATTGGCCAAAGGCAGACAGGAAGTGTGGGTGGGGTTACCAGACTAAGAAAACTCTGGGAACAGGAAGAGCAGAACAGAGATGCCAGAGTTGCCAGAAGATGCAGAGGACAACTATGCTGATCTGAGAAAAGGTACAGAGCCCCATGGCTGAACAGGATAAGAGTCATGGGTTAGATTAAGGGTAAAGAGTTAGCAAGTTATACTCCTGGGCCTTAGGCTGATCAGCCTAAAACTATTATAAGCATCTGAGTATCTCTGCGGGTCTGTGGGTCTGCAGGCCTAAACCTTGAGGATAGGCCCAAAAGTCCGGGCCAGAAACCTCTTACTACATTTAACAGTTTTTGCTTAGGTACGCACTGTATTTAGCTGTTCCAGTTTTATAAAGGCTCCTCTTTCTTATGGATCTATGAGCTCTCTTATATTGAAATATCCAACCCAGTTTGCATCTATCTTTGTATACAGCACTCAAGATCTTTATTTTTCTACATACAGTGAGAAAAATAGTTTTTAAAATAATATTCTGTACTTTCATAATCAAAATATCTTTTACTTGTGTGCAATGTATCGTTTCTTCCTTTTTTGAGATGAAGCCTTACTATGTAGCTCAGCTGCACACAATCCTCCTGCCTCAGCCTCCAGAGTGCTAGAACTAGAGGCATTTCCTGCTGTGCCCAGAAGGTAATATACTCTCTATCATTTTGTTTGTATACATTTGCATGTCTATTTCCTCATTCCATTTCTCTGCTCATTTGCCTTTTTGCCTAATCAATATTAGTTTCTTAAGAAAAACCATGATTTCCTTTTACACTTTGAATCTTATGAAATTGTTGAAATTCAATCGCTTTAACCAAAAAATGACAATAGTATATGGTTCCAATAGCAAGATATCTTAATATTTGGCTAAGCAAGTTTTTGAATTTTTAGATCAACTTGACTCTTTATTCACATTTATTCTGCTATATATGGTTTAAATTAAGATGAATGAATTTCTTTGTAAAGCTGGAACTAGTATTTTTATTGCATTTAATTGGGTTTTAAATCAACATCAAAAAAGGTCACTTTTATTATATCAGGTCAGCTTACCTAAGAGTATAAAATGTATTTATTAAAATGATTACTTTTATGTTCTTTATAAAAATCTTAAAATTTTTCTCAATGATGTTGTGAATATTTTTATATAAAGCCAAGATGCTTTCTAGTATTTATTGTTATTTTAAATAATATCATCTTAATTGTTATTCTGAGTAAGCCTCTGCTTAAATGAAAATAATTGAATTGATTTTTCTAGATCAATCTATCTGGATATCTTGCTGAACTCTCTTATTACTTCAAATAATTTTCTATGGCACATTTGCTGATTGTATTCGGTTTTATTAATAGATGATAGTCTTACATAGTACTATCTCTTATTTTTATATTTGACCCAATTTCCTTCTTTCCATACATTAATCAACATGATTTAGAGCAGCAGGTACTGGCACAAGGCATTCTCGTTTGTAGTGAGATTATGTGGTTAAATTGTAAACAACTGTCCCGCCTACTAGCTTAATAAAAGCACTGATTGGCCCAAGGCAGACAGGAAGTGTGAACAGGGCTACCAAACTAAAAAAACTCTGGGAACAGGAAGATCAGAACAGAGAAGCCAGAGAGACACCATGTAGAAAAGCACAATGAGACATCAGCAGACACAGAGGAAAGAAGTTGAAGTTGAAATGCTGCTCTGAGAAAAGGTACCAAGCTACATGGCTGAACAAGATAAGAATCGTGGGTTAGTTTAAGAGTAAAGAGTTAGCAAGTTATATGCCTGGGCCCTAGGTCAATCAGCATAAAATTAATGGAAGTGTCTGTGTGTTTCTGTTGGACTGTGGATGTGTGGGTCTGGACCACAATCCAGACAGGCCAGGAACTTATTACTATACTCATCTGTTTCAATTTCAAGGAAAATTTTAATCTCTCTATGCAGCCTTTAATGTTTGGAATTCTCTTTGTGCTTCCTCTTCGTTCAGAGTCATCTCAGGTCCTCCAACTCAGTACCATTGTATTTACTCTTGAAAATAAACCACACACAGTCATTGTCACTGCTGCAATGCAAAGTGAGTTGTTACTGGCTCTCCTGTCATGTGTCCTTGGATCCTGTGTTATTCAAAACTCCATCTCCTTTCTTCAAAAGTAAGTAAAATAGATGAAACATTGTGTCACTAATTTTTGATGGCTCATGGAAGATGGAAAGAAACCTGTGTCTTGTGGAAGTGCTCTTGGATTTACTATGAGGTTCTAGCCTTTCATATTTTGCCAGTTTGTTAGAGGGCATATCTTACACATATTAGGATTTATACCTATGCCACACACCACCCATACCAGCACCAACCTCAAATAGATATGGAATGCCATTCAGAAATTAGCTGCCTTTCCCAATGGCATCCTCCACTCTATCATCTTCAGAACCACCTATAATTAATAATGATGACATTCCTGTTCTGTTTGTGTGAGGTTTAAAATTTTCTGGACAAGGGGCTCCCTTGAAAAGCAGTATTAATTGAATTGTGCTTCTATTCATTATCTGGAGGGCAAAGTAAAATCCAACATTTATAGTGCTATTCAGTCATTATGCTCACAATTAGATAGGTTTTCCTCAATTGCTATAGGAAAAAAAAATTGTCCTCTGTAGTATGTTGTTTCTGGCCCAGACTTTCCAGCCTAGCCATGTGGCCCAAACTTTTCAGCCTAGCCTCATGGTGTGGACTTTCTGGCCTAGCCTCATGGTTTGGAACCACAGACTCACAATCTCATAGTCTCACAGAGACACACAGATGCTTACATTAATTGTACACTGATTGACCTGGGGCCCAGGCATATAACTTACTAACTCTTGTTCTTAAACTAACCCATGATTCTAATCCTGTTCAGCCATGCGGTTCAGTACTTTTCTCTGAGCAGCATAGTTGTCCTTTGGCTTTTCTGTGGCATTTCTGCTCTGTTCTTCCTGCTCCCAGAGACTTTTTAGTCTGGTAGCCCCACCCACACTTCCTGTCTGCCTTCAGCCAATCAGCATTTTTATTAAACCAGTAGGCAGGATAATTATTTACAATGTAACAACATAATTCCACCACAGTCCTCTAAAGGAAAGGCCTGACTTTGGTTAGACATTCTAAGATTTCCATGGAAGAGTCTGTTATAAAAGTACCTCATGAAAACAATATACATTGATTAATGTCAGATTAGTTAACAGCTGGTGTGTTATATATTGAAAACTGATTAATTTTCCATTTATTTTAGTCCATGGGCACTGACAAGCAAGGGGAGAAAAAGGAGTAATTCCCATTCTCTCACATTATGTTTAAATAATTCTATGCTTACAAAAAGGAAAATATTGTAACAGTCACGTGAGGTGATAATGGATTATGGAGATTTTGTGGAAAAGCCAAATTAGAAAGCCAACCTGATTTGACATTGAGGTTCTCACATTTTCTTTTATCAGAAGATCACAGATCATTTGTTTCAAAACTGGTGGGCCAGTCCCATCCCAGAGGGACATTCTGCTGACTATGTAGGTCATAGGGCTGAGGTAGATAGTGACAATTACTAACTCCCAGTGGGATGATGGGAAACTCTGATGGGCTTCTTAAAACCTGTTAACTATGGGCACTGAAGCAAGTTTTAACAATGCCAGATCAGAGAAGACCTTTACTTGGTAATTAATTTGGATCAATAATGACTTTATTTTTTTCAGAACAGAAAGCACATAGTCTATATGGATTCACTGATAAATTCTACCAATCCTTCAAGGCAGAAATTATATCAGTTCTCAGCAATATTCTCCAGAAAGCAGAAACAAATGAAAACATCTTTGAGCCAAGTCTTATGCTAATACCTAACCAGATATACATGTCACAAGAAAATAACATCTTGATCATTGTCATGAACACAGATAGAAAATTCTACAAGAAAATTGAATATGAAAATAACTATATACTACAAAAGTGGAGTTTAGCTCACATACTGAATTAAGGCTGCTACAACATTAAAAATGAATTCTCATAACTCATTACATCAACAGGCTAAATCAGAAAGTAACATGATTGGCTTAATAGGGACAAACAGATTACAAAGCTCTCAATATACTAGAAATAGAAAGGTACTTCTTCAATTCAATAAAGAATATGTGCAAAATCAAAAGAACCTCACACCCCACCTGTTCAACAACAAGACAAGGTTGTCATTTGTCCCTTGTCCTTTTCGATATCCTGGTGAAAGTCAGAGCTAATGCAAAATACTAAGAGAAGGAAAGAGGACATGTAGCATTGGTCTATAACTCCAACTGCTTTTGAGGCTGTTGCAGGAAGGCTCATGTCCTAAAGAGTGAATTCAAGGCAAACCTGGAAGAGTCTATGAGGCCCCATCTCACAATAAAATCACAAAAAAGTAGGGATATAGCTGAGCTGGCATGCCTAGCATATGAGGCCCTGTATTCAGTTCCCAGTACTCAAATAAGTAAGTAAATAGATTGATTAAAAGCTATAAATATTGAAGAGGAAGAATTAACATTGCCTGTTTGTTAATATCAGGATTACTTAAAATTTACATAGAGAATATGAAAATATCAATAAAACAAGCTTGAAGTTAATTATGGCAAAGTTGCAGGATATGTATTTTTTATGCAAAGTCAATTGCTTTCTTATGTAGTAGCAGTGAACAAGTAGAATTTGACATAAAGACATTACCATTGACATTAGCAGCACCATAATATAATACCTAGCTATTAATGTGGCAAAAATATGTGCAAGGTCTATATGAGAAAAACCATGAAACTTGATTAAAGAAATCTAAGAACAACTGAATAAGTTGAGAGGTATTTCATGTTCATAGATAGGAAAAAGGGATATTGTTAAGAGGGTTTTTTTTTCTTCTAAATTTGTTCATAGTTTCATTACAATATCATTTAAAATCTTGGCATGTGAACACTGCAAATTCCTACACATTGATTCTAAAATTCAGACAATGGTGCAAAAGTCTTAAGATACCTAATAACCCCAAATTGGAGGAAGAACACCACTGGAGGACTGACGGTACCCAAGCTTAGGATTTGTCACAGATCATAGGTCTGGGTACAAAATACAAAATGTAACTCATAGAGAATAGGGGGTAAAAAATCTAGAATGCTTTGGTATGGCGACATTTTGTTTGTAACAGTAGTGACACCATCCATGAAGGAAATGATTGATAGACTGCACTTCTCCAAAAAATTATCTGTTCTGCAGAAGACATTGTCAAGAGACTTAAAGATAATGCACAGATAGGAAAAATAATTTGAAAATGTTAACCCTGATAAAGGACCATTATCCAAGATGCATGAAGAATGGGCACTATTCAATAGCAGAAAAAAAATAAGCAAGTGAAAATGTAAAAAAATATCTTCATCATAGAAGAGACAAAAGATGGCAAATGAGCTCATGAGAACTGAGTTGTTCAATCCCAAGTTCTGGTTATTCCACATTTCAAGACTGTCATTCTATCTGCTTCAGTCAGGTTTCATCTTCTAAAACCCACAGGAATATATGCCTACAATCCAGAGTCTTTCCTTCTAGAGGCTGCAATGAGTCTTTCTAAAAGCACAGATGAGTTTAAGGAGCCAAGTTTTTTGTTGTTCAGGGTCAGCTTAAAAATAACAGGCAGTTCCATAAGCAAGTGTGTTTGTCTATGTATATCAAGTGGTTAGTACACATGCATTTCCTTGTTCCAGAGGCAGAGAGGGTCTAGAGGTAACTACACTCGGTATTAGCGAGCACACTAGTATTTGTTTCTATTTGTCCAATAAAATGACTAGGAATTCTGGGAGAGATGGCTGATTCTAAGAGTGGTTCAAAGAAACAAAAGATAATTCTGAAGCAAACTGTAGACCTAGAAACAACCAAAAAAAAAGCATTTTTAAAGTACTAGAAAAGAAGCCAGTTTAAGGAGCTCCCAACCATGAATACTAGAATAATCTGAACAACAAAATAGTGTGTAGAATGGAATCCAAAGAACAGCAAACACCATGTGAATAAATGAGAAATTTATTGGAGAAGGATACACATCAGCTATGTAAAATAACTCCTGAGAGGTACAAGAGCTACATGTGTAGCTCTGCAAGCTTGAAGTGTTTATTCCCTAAAGGGCGAAGAAAGGGGAATCAGTAATGCCAGAGTGATGTGCTATGACACCTCAGTGATTGATGCAGGTCAATATCAGTAGTAGAAAGGTCACACTGACAGTACGCATCCTTATTGTCTGTCCGTAATTTAATACTGGTAGATCTTGCCCAAAATCCATGGTATCAATTTTACCATGATATGGATGTCAGACAGATTCAAGTTGAGGCAGGCATGCTCTACAGAATGCTTAACCCCTCAGAACAGGCTACAAAAATTAATTTCAGGAAAGAAAAACCTAAAAAGACATTGTCACCAGATGTCATATTGTGTCCTAGATGGTACACCAGAGCAGGAAAAGGACATTACGTAAACATTAGTTAATAATGACTATTGGCTCATGAAGTGAAACAAACTTGCTGTACTACTATAACATAACAATAAAGGAGAAGAAGTTGTTGGTTAAGAGGCATTTTTTTTAACCATCTTCTAAAGCTTAAAATGGATGATTTATTTAAAAAGAACTCTTTAGAGGCTTCTCAGAGGCTCTGAGTACATTCTTTCCAGGTGGGTAGTGGTAGTGGGTGGAAAGCCACTCTCCATATCTCCAGGCCGTTAAAGTATATGTGAATATAAAGAAAATGAAATCTCCTTGACTTACTAGGTCAAAAAAGTCCATCTCAAGAGGAAGCCAGGTGTCTCTACCACTGTGCATGCAGGTATTCCTGACTCTGTGTCCAGTAATGGCTTCTCTGCAGGAAAACAGGCAGCTTAATGGAATCCACAAATGTCACCTCATCTTAAGTCTCCAGCATGTGTCTTAAGCATGTGTCAGGTGCACATACCCCCCACATACATGACCAGACTTGACTTAGAATAGCCACATTGTCTAGCTGCTCGCTCTCCTAAGGAAACATTTTATTTATTTTTTTAGCAGACATCACTAGAATTCATAGGAGGAAGTGTTTGGTGTGATGGTATGACTGGGCACAGCCCTATACCTTCAGAGCTTTTCTTTGCAAGTACTCGCTGGGGGTGGACAGACACAGCAGTCTTTTAGATATTTTTTTCTCTAAATGTATAAAGTGACTTTTTCTCACTGCCCACTCCAAATCCCCCACACTCCATTTTCTGCTTTGTTCCTATTTTCAAGGCCTTCTGGCATTACCTCAGAATAAACTAAAAATCTCCTCAAATTGGATCCTTGACTAATTCCAGAGGGGAGAGTTTCTTTGTAAATTCTGTTTGCTTATGGATTCTGTACAGTGTTTGCAAATTCCACAGGGCTGGAAGGTCTCCAGACTTATTTAAATCCATTTCTCAATTACTCGGTCCCATCAAAGGTGTCAGTGGCTTGAAACAAAAACCCAAAAGGATTATTTTCTGCAGCACATAAAAGACTAGAATTTTTTTAAAGCACATGCTGCCTATTTGGTAATGTTACCTGGACACCAGGATGCAAAGCTTCTTGCAATGTCTTTCAGGCTCCTAACTCAGAACTAGAAAATCCAGATTCTGGTTGGCCTTGGCATGTAGTCAGGTTTTCCACCGAGCATGTGGAAGATTTTGGATAAATTGGGGGAAAAGAAAGAACAAAACATTTAGAGTTCTACCACCCACATTCAGTTGGGGTGCTCCCAGGAGCCACAGCTGAACTGAAGCCACAGTTGTCCCTCACACATTTTGAAAGATCTCTACATGTGGGAAACCTACAGTTCAGCTTTTCCTATGGCCAAGTTATTTATTTTCTTGTTGTTTGGTTGTTTTTTCTCTGTCTTCTTTGGAAAGTGACAGACTGCTAAATATCAGGGCTGAGAGGTTTATTTAACTCATTTCCTGTTTCTTAGGGGATCGTAGCTTTGGGATGAAAATCTCATGTTTTTACATGTTCATCACACGAAGGACCTTTTGTTGACTGCTGGGGCTGTTTCACCTCAACCAGGATGAATGTCTAGAATATTTCTACCCAGGAATTTTTACATGCTCCTCTGGGGCAAATGATTGTGCTATTCCCTGAGATAAAATCTTATTAAGGAATAAATAACATCAGAAGAACATCACCTTTAGGATTCCATAGTCTGTATGTATTCATGTGCCTGTATTTCTAGAGACTTCCATGAGCCCTCCACTCCATTCTTAGGGCATTTGTCTGTCAAAACACATATCACTGTGGGTTGACCTGGATGTGTGGAGTGTTGGTAGGCAGAAAGGCTGACCTAAGCCAAAACTTAAGGTGTTTTTGAGTGAGGTTCTAAAGTCTGTGCCTGTTTACACTTATTTTCTGGGCTTATGTATAGGAACTCTTCAGCAGACATAAACCAAAGCCACAGAATGTCTGCAGCAGGGACCATATCTCCTGGGAGAACACATTTATAATCCTAGTGTTTTTCCTTCCTCTCATCCTGACCCTGCCATTACAAACAAGTACAGCCCCATCCATGTAGGTTTTTTGTCAAGGCTCTAGTGGGTGTCTGAAACTATCAGAGTAGCAGATCCTAAAATTAAACAGCATGTTACCACAATACTTTCTTTCTTTGGACAACCAAAATGGTTTGTAAGTGATTAGAGGGTAGATTTTGTATACATGTAGCTACATGGGACAAGTAGTCAATTTATCTCTTAGCAGGATGGAGCCAGATGTGTAAGTTCTATCACTCTAATGAGCACAATGAACACTTTACAATTTATAAATTACTTATTCTTGGAGTTATTTATTTGACATTAGACCTCATGGAGACACCACATAAGTGAAAATGTGAAATGGGTAACTATGAATAAGGGAGGTGTGGTGTGCTGTATCAATGGGCCTCTTTTGTGTCTTCTGTTCACTAACATAGAGTCTTCAGTCCCAAAGAAGGTTTATATAGTTAGAGTGGCCAACTCAACCTCATTGAAGCTTCCCCAGTCCGAAAACTGAAAGCCCTCCTTCTAAGCACCACCCTTGCCCCACTTCTAAGCATGTTGCAGAGCATCATTCACTTTGTCTGTGAGTAGTGGCTATATACTCTAGCAGGTACCTTAACTCCTTAGTTAGCTCATTCCCCTTAAATAAAATACGCCAAGATGCACAATGACAAATTCTTTCTCTAAGAATTTTCAAAATCTGAAACTACCCCTGCATATGCTAGAGGACAATTTATGGCTGAAGTCCTTCTTGGTTGTGGTGATAATTCATCTTGGATCGTAGTGATGCTTGCCTGGAAGTCCCTGGTCCCTGGGTGTTTTATCAGTGGGATTCCATTTCCTTAACTTTTCGCCACATGCTGGACCAATGAACCTGTGTAGGTCTGCTGCGTGAAACAAGAAGAGGGGACTTTTCAGGATGCCTGGCTCAGCCCCCTGGGGTGTGTATGTGTCATCTCCCAGCTTCTCAGGTCAGAGGCTGTGCCTATGCATTTTTGTTCAGTTGGGCTTAGATAAGAGAACACCCTCAAAAAATGCTGTCTCAAAGAAGCTATCTTTACAGCCACCGAGACAGTGGAGTAAGACTTGAGTGAGCACCAGAGTTTCTGAGAAGGAAGGGCTTCTGTCAGGTCTAGAACCCAAGAAGACTCCAGGAGGTCCAAAAGTTGAGCTTTGCTGTGAAGGATGATGCTTGAACTTTGAACGTGAGTCAGGAGATGTGTTTGTGCTTGCTGTAAAGGACGAACCCACGCTGTCCACCCGCAAACACGAGTGGACTCCCTCCATTCTTTCCTTTCCACTGCTCTATTTTGGAAGTGAAAGTTCACTGCAAATGGAGGAATATATCACTCTTTCCCCCAGGCCTTCCAGACTGTTATCCTTAAATCTCACAGGTGGCCAGTCAACCTCGGTGAGTAAGATCTCATGTAGAAGGACCTGCAGTGGAGAATCTTAGTAAAAACGTAACCATTTTGGCCGTCAGAATGTTTTCTCTAATTTTTCCACAGTGAGTTTTTCTCTGTTATTATTTTCTTTTGAATTTGTCTGCTGTTTTGCTTAGGAACGTTTTATCTGAACTAAAACCAGGGAGGAACTTGGGAGAAGTATATGTGTAAATGCATGGATATGTGGATTCCTGGTAGGAGTGTGGAGAATTGGTGAGGCCGTTGGGAACTAACAAGTGACAGGCCCAGAGGCATGATCTGGTTTGTTTCAGCATCAACACTTCCTTCCTTAAATTTCCTTTGCCAGGTGTCTTGACAGACCAACAAACGACCAATACAGGCATTTAATGAGAAGCAACCAGAAAGGTCTGAGCCTTAGTCAGATAGGCCCACTCATGGATACAGGTTTTGTACTTAGTCTAGCTTCCTTCTGTATAATTTCCTTCTTCCTCCATCTAGACTCAAATTACCTTATTTTGTTGCTGTTTTTATTTTATTTAAGCCTGTGTTTAAAATCTCAGTTCACACTAAGATCTAAGTAGGAGACAGAGGTCAAATAAGGGCCACTGGAATATTCTCTTCTATTCTGGTTAGACTATATTGAAGCAATGAGTCATGAATATCAACTTGGTAATGATCATAAATATCATCTAGAGAATGCCCCTTAGGCAGAGGCCTTTGGGGATCTACAGCACACCAGCTAAAGTGTACCTGGAGACTAACTTTGAAGGAAAAGTATTGTGGGATGGTCAATCTTGTCAACATTTGTGAGGATGTTTCCAGAGAGGCTTTACTGAGGAGGAAGACATGGCTGCCATGGACTGGGATCCCTACTGAATAAGAAGAGAGAGTGGTGTCATGCTTTCATCTTGCTACTTCCTGACTATTGATATGATGTCACTAGCTGCCTCACAATCCTGCTGTC
Organism: Phyllotis vaccarum; assembly: GCA_033318265.1. Classification (NCBI taxonomy): domain Eukaryota; kingdom Metazoa; phylum Chordata; class Mammalia; order Rodentia; family Cricetidae; genus Phyllotis; species Phyllotis vaccarum. The sequence goes on along the minus strand of JARWLC010000011.1, from coordinate 41,000,725 downwards.
GCTCCATGTCCCCTCCATCATGGTCAGGCAGCGTCAACACTTCCTTAAATTTTCTTTGCCAGGTGTCTTGACAGACCATCAAGTGACGAATGCAGGCATTTAACGAGAAGCAACCAGAAAGGTGAATCAAAATGCTGATGTTGCTGGATGAATGAATATTTTCCCCCTTCTTTTTGTGCTTATCTATAATTCTTTAAAATTCAGCATCTCTTCCTAAGGATTTAATAGATTAGAACTCAGTCAATAGATTATCTACCCTAATCAGTCAATTCACTAACACTCCATGAGGGCCTGTATATGAAAACCATTTCACTGCTCGTTCTGAAGAATGCAAAATGAATACATGAATTCTGACCAAACAAGTCCTTTTTCATAAGCTGAGGTAAACTATGAAAGAGCATATAAACCCTTCATGTATGGTTCTTCCTAATGCTTTGTCATTGCTACTCCAGCTTTGTGACACTGGTCATTTCCTTAAGCAAGCTAAAGAATTACTCTAAGCCTCAGTTCCCTTTTGGGGAAGATGGAGATATGCTAGCCTTTGCTCTGTAAATCTGTTGTGAGTTGATACAATATCATTTATTTATTTATTTATTTATTTAAAAACTGCTTTGAACACTAGGAAGCATGGAATAAACTCAAGGAATGAATATTTGTTGGTGAGAAGGACAAGATATGGTTTCCTCCAAATGAAGGGAAGAAATAAAGTGATCTTTTATCTCCTGCTCTTGGGACAGGCCTGTGGCAAAGTCTAATCACCGGGAAGCAGTAGTGATTATATGTTGTATCAAATTGACAGTTTAAACAGCATAATCAGTCTCTTAAACACCTAGATATACAATTCCGGAAATGGATGGTATAGTAGATATCACCCAAGACCTTGCCACTGATCTTTTTTCTTTTCTCTTCTCTTCTCTTCTCTTCTCTTCTCTTCTCTTCTCTTCTCTTCTCTTCTCTTCTCTTCTCTTCTCTTCTCTTCTCTTCTCTTCTCTTCTCTTCTCTTCTCTTCTCTTCTCTTCTTCTCTTTTCTTTTCTTTCTTCCTTCCTTCCTTTCTTTCTTTCTTTCTTTCTTTCTTTCTTTCTTTCTTTCTTTCTTTCTTTCTTTCTTTCTTTCTTTCTTTCTTTCTTTTTTTTTTTGAGACAAGATCTTACCATATGTAGACCAGGCTGGCCTCAGACTTACAGGGAACGGCCTGCCTCTGTCTCCTGGGTAATGAGATTACAGGCAGGTGCAACTAAGCCCAGCAGAAAAGAAGGTCCTTTTCTCTCATGTATCCCCCCTGCTCCTTTCTCATGTATCCCTTTCCTCCTCCCAATTCCTCCGAGTCAGCCTCCCCCTCTCCCTTTACCCCATCCCCTCCCCCTAAAAGGCAACAAGTCCCAAGGTTAGTCAGCTCAGTTTGGTGCATGCACTCCAGGCAAGTTCAATTTCCTCATCCCAATATTAAGACTTGGTTAGGTGTTCCTCTTCAGGGAATGGGCTCCAAGGTGCCAGCCCAAGCACAGGAACACAGTCTGATCCCACCCCTCGAGGCTCCACACACTGCTCATGCCAATCAACAATTGCCTATACCACTGGAGGGCCTAGCTCTTTTTCCCGATGGTTCCCCAGTGGCTGTTCTTGATCCAATGAGCTTCCCAGATCTCAGCCAGCCATCTCTGTGGGGCTCCTCCTCATAATATCTATTTCCTTGCTCATATATACTCCTTCCCTTCTTTCAGCTGGAATAGGATCTCAGCCCAGTGCTCAGTCATGGATCTCTGCTTCCACCTCTATTCTTGGTTGGATGTAGGTTCTGTGATGACACTTAGGGTGGATATTCATTTGATTATAGGGGAAGTCCTGTTTAGGCATCCCCTCCACTATTGGTTGGAGACCTAGCCAGGGACATCCTGTGGGTTCTTGGACTCTAGCACACAGTCTCTTTCCAACCCCGCAGTGGCTTCTTCAATCAAGATATCCATCCCTTTTTTTTCTCCCTCTTTGTTGCTCCTCTCACTCAACCATCTCCTTCTCTCATGATTTGTTCCAACCTCTTCTTGGTTGCAGCCCATTATGATCCCAATTTGCTAAGAATATCTTTTAATGAGCAATCATGTACATCAGGTTGGCATGTGAGCATGTCTGAGGGGACTGTCTTGATTGTTAATTGATGGAGGAAAATCCACTCTGAGTTTCAGCATTGCCATCTCATGGCCCATGGCTGGGCTGCTCTAGACTAGAAAAGGCTAGCTGAATACCAAGCAAGCAAACCAAGACAGTTATTCCATTTGCTCTTGACTGGATATGATGGGGATAGCTCTTGAGTTCCTGGTCATAACTGGGCGCTGTAAGCTAAAAGAGCCGTTCTTCCCCTATGTTGCTTTTTGCCAGGGTATTTGTCACAGCAACAGAAATGAAATGAAGACATTGAATATGGAAAAAATGTTCAAAATGATGTTAAAATTGCTCTCAATTTTTGCTTCCAACCATTAACATTATCCTCCTGTGCATTCACTCAACATTTCCTGGCAGAATCACAAAAGAAAGGCCATCTTCCAGATCTTATTCTCTAGAGAATTCAACTCAAAAGAATGTTCTCTTTAAATTTTACTGTCTAGCAAAGTGGGCAGATGCCAATGACTGAGACACAACTAGGTCACCATCACTGCTGGAAGTGATTCAGGCCTCTGCCCTTGAATGGTAGTTGCTGCCTTCCAAGGACCATGGGGTTGATTTGCTGGAAATGTCATAGCAAACTCTGCAGAATGCTTGAAAAGGTTGTAATGGTTTGTGGAGCTCCTGACTCTATGTCAATGGTTATGGAGCACTGGAAGGTGTTACATAATGAGCCTCTGACTAACTAATACGCATACATTTTATCATCGATCTAATGGAATTAAAGTCCCTTATTAAAACAAAATGCAAACTCTCCACAGTTTTAAACCTCGTAGGAGACTGCCCAGGTAAGGAAAGGTATTTGGGCTACTGTGCTACTGTGCCTGCCTCTATTCTTCCTATGTTTTATCTGACTCTTGGGTTTATTCTCTTTATTTACTGTGATGCCATTGCATCAGCTTCCTTAGAAACACTGTTCTAGTAGTAAACAAAAACATTCTAGAACTTTCCATCTACACTAAAACAATGAGATTTTGAATTTTGAGGAATATAATTTTCCGAAAGACTCTATTCATAGCATAGAAGAGAAAACAGAAAATGTGAGCTGCAGAACATGGGTCTCTGCTGATCATAACCCTTATCAGTTCCTATCCCTTTGCTGAATGTAGCTGGAGGCACCGCTGAGTCAAGATATGCACACCCCTGAGCCCTGAACTCATATTATTTCAGTTTCCTGCTCCTATTGACAGTGCTTTGATAGGTTTCATCCTTTTAGATCTAAGCCAGAGCCAATAAACTGAGAATAACACTCCACAGAGTGGTTATTCTCCCTGAGAGGCAGATAGCATCTACACAAAGACAAGTTTCTAACATGAGAACTGGGAGTGTACACCATTCAAATACACTGTAGTACTAAAGGGCTCTACAGTCACGCTCATAGCTCACTGGGTACTGTGTACCTCCATGGCAGGTCTAATCCTACTCTGTCTGATAGCTGGCTCTCATCAGACTGGGAACCTGGGATGGACATGTGAGAGTAGCCCAAGTGATGGGTGGTCCATGTGTTCCAGTCTTTCATGTCAGAATCTTTCTGTCTCTGCGTGACCTTGGTGGTCCACATAGCTGGCCAACTGGGATCTTGCTTCTTCTCTTAAAGATTGTTCTTCTTTGTTCTATGGCACCTACTTCACTGGAGAGACAGTAACACTTTGATACTCCAGGCTGGGTCCTTGACTTCAGGAATACAACCAAAACATCTCACATCCACATTATATTATTTATGCCTGTTGGTTCCTTATGACAAGTTACAAGGTCAGAAGCTCCGACAGTAGCAAAATAAACAAGCACTAATGAAAACACAATGTCCTGTTTAGGAAACCTTAAAAAAGAGAGAGCTGCGGTCATGGCCTAGTCAACAATAGGCTTGTTGTTTGGAAAAGCAAAATAAAATTCCATCTGTGCCCACAGCTGTGTCAGAGATGGAATACACAGACAAAGCATGCACACAGATGCCTGTCAACACAGCAACACCCAGTGATGGGCAGAGTTCACTTTCCACACACCTATTCAGAATTTTATAACCAAATGACTTAAAATAACCTTCAATACACAGAAGTATTTTTCTTATTGTACAATTTGCCGTGGATCTAGATATGCTTGCTGGACAAACTATCTGGCCACAGATCAAAAATTCGTCATCAACTGTGTCTTGGTTTTTAAACAAAGCTGTTTCTGAGAAGAGGGCCTGGATGTGTAGTTTACTGAATGCACCATTACGATGTCACTGAATACATGGCTGACTCCATGAACAGTGTGGAGTGGGTTTTATGGTGTGCCCCTTATTCTAAATTTCCCTGCTTTTCTAGATTTTACTCTTTGGAGTAGGCAAGGTTATCTCCAAGGGGAAAATATTCACTTATATCAGGGACTTTTTAATCAAATGAAATTCATGCCCTTCCCAACATTTTCTTATAGGTCATATTTCCTAAGGTGTTTTGTGAATGGTCTGTGCTGAAGTTTTGATCTAAAACATCTACCAAATACCCACTGTTAAAGATTTTGTCATAAGGGTATTGTTGTAGGAAGCTGGTGGATCCTAAAGGAGATGGGCCTAGCAGAAGGAAATAAGGGCATGGGGGGGGGGTTATGCCGTTGAAGAGATAATGAACCCCTTTCTCTTTTTTTGAGTTCTGTGGTTATGAGGCAAGCATACTTCTCTATCATGTGTTTCCACCATAATGCAATGTTATTTGTTATTAGACCAAAGCCAATATGGGCAAGTAACCATGAACCAAGATCTCTATAAACCGTGACCCCAAATAAACCACAAGTCTTTAAAGTTATTTATCCTGTATTTGGTTACAATTTGAAGAGCTAGCACAATATGCCTGTTTCCTAGCATAAAGCATCCATAGTCAATGTGAGTAAATTGTTGTATCAAGGCAAGGCCTGTAACAACAGGAGGAAATTCTTTTTTCTGATTCAACTATCCAATACAACTTCTCTGATGTGAGAAGCTGTTTCAACACTCATGGTTTCTGAACCAATCAAGTTTGAGGTCATCTCTCTGCTTCTCTCCAGTCCAATAATAAAGAGATGAGAAGATTGCTGTTGGAGCTATAGACTGCTTAGAGGATTTAATAAATGCTATCATTCTTACTATAGAGAATCGCAAGCAATGCTTAAAAGTAAGTATGCCTACAATTTCACGCAGGTCATGGATGTCCCCTACTACATATATTCAAAAATGATCTTACAGCACCCTTTCTCTATATCTGCTGCTTTTTGAACATGTCCCCATAAGTTCCTATGTGTTGGAAACATAATCTCTGATTTCATATGTTAATGGCATTTGGAAGTTTGACCCTGGGAGATAGTAAGATTGGATGAGGTCACATGGACAGCATCATAGTGGCTTTATGGATTTTCTGAGACAGGCCTGGAGAGATGGCTCAGTTGTTAAGAACACATATTGCTGAGTTCAATTCTCAGCTCCCATGCTTATAACTACAGCTCCATGAAGTCTTCTTTTAGGCTCCCACTAGGTGTATACTCATGTTTGAAGACCTACACTCAGAACCTCATACTCCACCCCCACACACAGACACACAATACAGATAATTAAAAACAAAACAAAAAGAGATTGAAAAAGACATCTTTTTTTTCCCTTTTGAAAAATTTATGTTATATTTTATGTGCATAGGTGGTTTTGCCAGTATCTTTGTATGACTGCCAGGTGCATGCCTGGTACTTTTGGGACCCCTGAGACAGGACTTACATATAGCTGTGAGCCATCAAGTGTGCAGGGGAATCAAACCTGAGTCCCATGAAAGAGCAACAAGTGTTCTTTAACTGCTGAGCTCTCTCTCCAGCCCAAGATTTTTTGAGATAGCCTCCTTGTTGTATCCTACCATGTGGTGCTATCATGTTGACTTCGGGAAGGCCCTGCCTAGATGCTAAACACTCCTGGACTTCCAGCCTCTGCAGCTGCAAGCTAAATAAACTTCTCTACATATATTACATGGTCTGTGCTATTCTGTTACAGCAACAGAAAACGGGTTAAGAAAATACTCAGAAGTTCCCACAGCTAAGCTGGTAATTCCCCAGGAGAATTTCCCCTAAGAAATGCAAGAGCTCTGTAAGTGAAAACATTCTTCATAAAATGTATTCAGACCAAGCCTGTGGGATCCCACAAAGATCTTTTCCTTCTTCTTTTAAACCCCAACATTATGTTCTGCACAGGCATGTCTATACACAGAAGTCCCTGCCTTCCCTTAGGAGTTTGTAAATAGTCTACATAATTAGCATGGGCCAGGGTTGCAATGTTTCTGAACTGCTAGTTTCGCAGGGGTGAGTGCTGATTAATGAGCATACCCACATGGCAGTGTCAGGCACAGCAATAGGAAGGCAGATAGCTGGGAGGGCCTCTGGGAGATAAAGTCCTTGGATGAGAAGGGCTGTGAAGTACAAAATAATCTTATTAAAAATGCATGCCGTTAGTTGAGGAAGAAACCTTTAAGTGACCTCATTTTTGCTCCATCCTAAAAGATTTCCTACTCCAGCTGGCCTCCAGTGAGTGGACCAGGTCACTTTCTCTTCCACGTATCTTGTTTCTTTTAATTTCAGCGGAAATCATCATTACCCTTGGGGTATGCCATCTTTTCAGATAAATGAACTTTGTAGTCTTCAACCAAGGCTTCCACAGAGAGGACGTGGTGTCAGTATCACCTTATGTCTTGGCTTTCTTTTGGGTCAGGTGAGACAAATTATATCACACTGATCTTTGGAAATCTGGAAATGTTTTTCCTCGGTCATGCTAGTATTTGGTTTTATAGGGGTTTCAGCTACCTCCCCCCTTTTTTGTTTTTGTTTTTAACTTGTTTAAAGTATTTATGGGAGCTTCCCAGAGAGGTTCATGTTAAGGAAAGGTTTTCCCTGTTGGATCAGTCCAGACTAGAGTCTTCTGCAACAACAGGCAACATCAGGCACAGAGCCCAGTGCCAGAGACCATGTAGTGGTTCTCCATGACAGAAGCATAGTGCTGGCATCCACTCTTAGAGGCCTCACAGAAACAATTACAATTGAAATACTTGGCATAAGTGTGAAGTTCGATGTACATGAAAACTTGCAGCTCAGGACCCAGTGAGGCAGAATCAACGATGCTTGTTGGAAAAAGTGATGATGTGATGTTGAAAGAAAAGAGTCAGGGAAGTGTTAGCAGAGAAAGCAGGAAAGAATCTGTGATGGAGAAAGTTGACAGTAGGAGATGATAACAATTCAACAGTCATGAGAAGAACTGAGTGGTGAAAATGAATTCTTCATCAAGAATAGGCGTTATCAAATAGGAAAAATGACACACATAAGATCTGGATTGTGGTTATTTTTTGGTGAATATGAAATGGGGGTAGAGATGCCAAATGGGAAAGGAAACACTGAGGATTGGACTGTATTGTAACTCAGTTGACCCTCAGTGTACTCAGGAGATTGCTTCAAGGACTCCCAAATGTTCCCCAACTCTAGGATGCTCACATCCTTTCTATACAGTTGTACAGTGTGAGCCTTGCCTTCCGCATACTCTAAGCTACCTCCAGAGACAGCATACCTAATGTGATGTAAACGTATGTAAATAGCTGTCATTTGGAACTATTTAGGGAATGACCAGAAATTGTGTTTAGGTTCAGTACTCAAGTTCTTTCTCTCTAAAATATTTTCTGTTCTTGGGAACAATCCCAGGGGTATGAGGGCCCCCTATGCTTGCTTTTCAGCTGGTTAGTGGGTCCATAACAGTTCATTTTAATATCTTTTATTTTTGCATATAAAAATATTTAATATTAATGGTTTCTAAAGAAAAGCCAGAAGAGGAAAATGGCAGAGATGAGGACGTAGAGGGTTATAAAAGATACTAAATAAAATATCATATGTCTTATGAATAATATGCATAATGATATTTATAATATATATCATATAATGAAGTCTTAATCAACTGGAAGCAGTGTAGTGATTGTTTTTCTCATGCAGCATGGGTGGCACAATACTGCAGTTCTTACTTTTAGGGATTAGGATAGTCTGAACTACTGCTCACAAATGATAGCCAAGGACTTTTATCTCCTGAGTATTGCTCTGTTAAGCCATGGATAGACCCAGGCTAAACCTACTCTGCAGGACTGGGATTCTCACTCAAATCATTGCAAAGTAATCTTAAAACCAGCAGGGGGAAAACCCAGTTGTTTTTTGCCACCTATGAGATATTTTTTAAGATGTGAATATTAGATTTAAATGTACATAGTAAATGGGAACATAATACTAGAAATACTAACCTATCACATTGTAACCTATAACAGTCAAAATGTTGGGAATTTAGGAGTCTTGTGCCTAAAAGCTTTTGAAGGGCAGCATGAATCGTGTCTGCTGTCCTTCTGCTGGAACCTCCCTTTGGAGATGGTATCTTTTCCTTTGCCTGGAAGATCCCGACACACCTTCTCAGTTTGCATCAGCTTCTAGTGTGCTAAGCGTTTGTACACAAACTTCCTTAATATTTATTTTTGCTGATGTCACAGTCTCTGGACATCTTCACTCTTTCCTGTAACCATTCCTGCTTCTAATATACAAACCCATCTTTCCAATTCCTCTGGCTGTGCTGAAAAGCCCTTTAAGGGGGTTAACCCCCACAACCTTGTAGTCAGCTATTTCTTTTATAACTCTGCTTTTCGGTTTGAATTGCATTTCTGTGTGACACTGTCACCTTTTGTGCCTTGTTATATTTCCATTTTTGTTAGGAAATTCCATCTCATGATCTTTTGCTTAAAAAAGGAAAAAAAAAAAACCCAAATAGTTTTTGCTATGTAATTCAGGGCAGCTAGAAACTCAGAATTGAATCCAGGCCATTTTCAAGCATGCAAGCCTCCTGTCTCTGTTTCTTGTGTGAGGAGACTGCAGATGTAGCATCAAACAAAGACAATCTTCCTTCTATTTCTCCATTCATTTTTGACACGGAGTTTGTGCAGCCCAGCCTGGCCTAAAGTGGGCTCCCTGTGGCTGAGGTTGGTCTTGAATTCCTGATCTTCCTTCCTCCACCTCCTGAGTCCTGGGATTATGGGCAAGGGCCACTATACCTTGTTGCAGAGTATTTGTTTGACTATGTAAAGATATGCTGTGCTTGTTTTACTTATGTAAAGGTATGTTGCTCTTTTACCTTGTCTGTCTAGGGTGCCTAATTGGTCTAATAAAAAGCTGAATGGCCAATAGCAAGAGAGGAGAGATAGGCGGAAATTACTGAATGAGAGAGAAAGTCAGTTGGAGGAATTTAGGTTCCAGAAAGAAAGAAAAAGAGGCACCAGGGAGACACCAGCAGCCAGCCATCTAGCCATCCATCCATCCATCCATCCATCCATCCATCCATCCAGCCAGCCAGCCAGCCAGCCAGCCAGCCAGCCAGCCATCCATCCATCCATCCATCCGCCAGCCAGCCAGCCAGCCAGCCATCCATCCATCCGGCCATCCATTCAGCCATCCAGCCATCCAGTTAGCTAGCCACAGAAGCATGAAAGTAGGACATACAGAATACAAGAAAGGTAAAAAGCCTAGAGGCAAAATGTAGGTGAATTGAAATAGGTTAAATTAAGTTAAAAGAGTTAGTGGGACAAGCCTAAGCTAAGATGGAGCATTCATAATAAGTCTCCATATCTTTATTTGAGAGCTGTTTGGTGACCCAAAGAAAATGCCAATTACAATGCTTGGCTTGATTTCTTTCTCCTGAATATTCAGTTTTATAAAAGGTCGTTGAAACCCAAGGAACAACTTTGCTGTCTGTGCACAAACTGGCCAGTCCCTGGACTCTGAACGAATAGCACAGTCCCTGATCACTACGCAGTCTGTTATTTATGTTACCATTTGTGTCCCGAATTTCAAGCAGCGGGCATTGTACCTAAAGCAATTGCTCACAGATAATTCACCTTGGTAACTGAGATTGGAACTGGGTTGCTGGGGGACCGGTACTACTTAGCTGACTGTGGTAATAGAAATTCAGTATTATGGGAACTCTGCGAAGTGTTGACTGCTTGTATCTGCTCTTGTGCCCTGAAAAATAAAAATATAAAACAAAAACACAAACACAAACCTCTAAGTTGGGAGTGGAAATACAGAACAGATCTCTAAAAGAAATGGTGTTTGGGATTCCCAGTAGTGAACTGCAGCATTGGGAAGAATACTAGGTATCTGTTTAGAAAATGCAGGAAGTAGCGCTCGAGGCAGGCAGACACAATCAGGGACTGGCTGAAGGAAGAAACTTCCAATATAAAATTGTCGTGTGACTGAAATAGCTTTTTATTTATTTATTTATTTATTTATTTATTTATTTGTTTGTTTGTTTGTTTGTTTGTTTGTTTGTTTATTTTTTATATCAGTATCTGGCTTTTGTAGCTCAGGGCAATCCTGAACTTATCATCTTTTTTGAAACAGAGATGGGGAATCTGTCTCTCTTGGGCACTGGTAAGTACTAGAAAAGCATCATTTCAATTACTGTCAATGTTAATAATAAATTCTTCAAGCCTGTAAGCCTACTTACTGATACTTTTTTACTGAGGACAAGTAAAACAGGGGAGGGTGGGATCATCTTACTCCTTACCTGGCAGAAGATGGATTTACCTTTGCTATTCTGGCTGCCTTATACAACAGGACTGTTAGACAAAGAGCCAGACAGACTGCTCTATGCTAAGCAGCCATTGTGAACACTCCACAGACCTTTGGAGAAGACTGCACAATGATAGTAGCTGATTTCTCTAGCTCTTGAAGAGAAGGTTTACCCTCAGCTAGAACCATTTCAAAGAATTTGCACCAGGCATTTGCTGAGATAAGTCCCAGTGAATTCTAGATAACCCCCAAACCATTTCCACCGTGGGCAGAGGGAGAACTCTCCCTCAGAGGCTTAGCAGAGGACTAGCTAACTGTAAGGGTTGCTAAGAAGGCAAGGCTGAGATGTTTATGTCGGCACAAACACAAACCTTCATTTGCTTGTGAGCTTTGCGCTACTTGGTGCAATGATGCTCCCTCGCTGAGTCAGCCTGGGATTCCCTCCTGTGTGCCTCCCTTGATATTGTAACGTTAGGTCCAATACAATGCTTCTCTTGCGATTGCTTTCTTATCTACTGCCATTAGCAGAAGAGAAGCTGCTAAAAATGCAGAAGGAAGCATCAGGGACAGCAGAGTGCCAGTGACAGCTGAGCAGTTGGTAGACCAAGCTTCCCAATCAGCAAGGGAGAAGCTGCTTGACATCTGACGTAGCAACAGGCGAACAGCGCCAGAGTCCAGCCAGAGTGAAACATGGGGAATGATGGGTGGGTGTGACGATGGATATAAGGAATGGCAAAGGGCTAAGGTCAAAGAACGGAGGGAAGCTGTAAACACCAGAGATGAGAAACTGTAGGCTCTATTTACTAGAAGAGTTCTGGGGTATTGGTTCTCAGCCTTCCTACTGCTGAGACCCTTTAAGACAGTTCTTCATGTTGTGGTGATACCCAACTATAAAATTATTATTTGCTGTTACTTCATAGCTGTAATTTTGCTACTGTTAGGAATCATAAAGTAAAAGCCTGTGTTTTCTGATGGTCTTAGGGCTACCCCTGTGAGAGAGTCATTTGACCCCCCACCATGGGTCATGAACCATAGGTTGAGAATCACTGTTATAGAGCTCTTAAGCATTCCAAATAATTGTAATTGGATAACTGCTTTTAGGTATTTACACTTTTACATATTAATATTGTTTGTTCAGAGACCAGCGAGATGGCTCAGTAGGAAGAAGCACTTCCAACCAAACTTGACAGCCTGAGTTCAATCCTCAAAGGGTGGAGGAGAGAACTAACTCCCATGAGTTATTCTCTAGCCTCTTCACGCAGGTACACTCTTCACAAATACATATAATTAAAAATGTTTCTGAAAGACAGTGTGCATATAAATACTATGCTTAAAGAAAGATCATATATTTGACCTTCCCACTGAAATGTAAGTTGGTCAGATATAGTCATTCCTATAATGCCTGCCAGAGTTTGCCATAGAATGTGATGAAAAACATCTGGATGATAGGTGAACAGGTTGGGATATGTTACAGAGAACCAGGATTACTCATGGGGCAATTCTCACTGCAAATGAGATGAATTCTAATGGAGTTCTCATAATAACCAGGTAGTGTGTGTGTGTTTCCACTATTTTCCTTTTCTTATTTGGCAGGTGAGTTACATTCTCTCAGCAGCTGTTCTGGGTTGGGAGGTCTCCAGGTATCCTCTCACTGCTCAAAACAAATGACATAATGTTTTGAGAACAGAGTAAAAACATCATCTTTAGAAGTCAGAGCAGCTACAGAGGGAAACACAAATGCACTCAGGTCAGAGAAACAGCAACACTGCATGCAGGGATAGGTGTGGGCTCAGAGGCTTCTGGAAAAGACTGCTGCTTAGGTACAGAATCACCACAGTATCTTGGTATGGATCAATCTCTACAGATCTCAGGTATCATGGTGTGTTATACTAGAAGCATCTATAGACATATCTTCCACAATTTCAGAAGCTAATAAATAATCATCAGTTGTCAGGCTGTTTCTGTTTTGTTGTATGCAATTTATCAAGTAATCCTGATTTCACTGGATGGCAGACCAGTTCTTTTATTTCAGCTTTCATCACTAATAGTAATTCAGATTACAGGTTATAATTACATAGCTCTCTCTCTCTCTCTCTCTCTCTCTCTCTCTCTCTCTCTCTCTCTCTCTGTGTGTGTGTGTGTGTGTGTGTGTGTGTATGTGTGTTACAGGATGGCTACAAATGGATTAAAGAGGGCACAGAGTTAAAAGGGGTATTGTTGCAGGAAGAGGCACAGACAGAGACAGTACAGAGGCAGAGAGTCACTACAGGTGGTTATATAAGATATTAATTAGCCCAGTTGGAGAGCTGCTGGAGGCAAGTTAAGCAGAGCTTCAAGGTAGAGCCCATATGCAGAGGCTTAGTACTGTCAAAGATGAGCTTCAGCACCACAAAGATGAGCAAAGCAAGCTCTAAGACTATTGAGGTGAGGCACAATACCCAGCCTAGAAGAACGGGTGGATGGATCAATGGCAATTCAGGTCAGTGAAGCAATGAGAACTATGTTGAAATAAAAGCACAGGAACCGTTGAGTGTCCTCTGCCTGTTGGTCTCGGGTTATGCAAAAGGTCATCAAATGACAGGTCGGCGTGTTAGGAGGGTAGTCAGAGAATGTGGGATTGAAAGTCATTGATGGATCCATTCCTCAGTCAGCTGCTTATAAAGGTAAAGGCCAAAGCTGAAGGACTTTGGAAACAGGTGAAAAGAATGAGATGTGAGTCTTAACTATCCCTAAGTAGAAACTCAACACTCTAAACTACCAAGAAGGTCATATTATCTATCTGGAGGCTTTCTGGAAAACAACAAAGATATACCATTGTCCTCTTAGAAAATCCAGAGCCTGGGAGATGGCTCAGTGGGTGCTTACTATTTGCATACTGTTCTATCTGGGTTCAATTTCATCCCAAAGCTATGTAAAAGGCAGGGTCTGTAATTCCAGTGCACTCACGGCAAAATGAAAAGCACAAACAAAAAAATTCCCAGAAGCCCAATGGAACCTGTTTCAAGCAAGAGGCACAGTGAGAACTAATGTCAGGTTGTTTTCTGACTTCTATATTCACACTATAGAACTTGCGCACTACATTCACACATGGGCATGTACATATGCATTGGGAAAACCAACAAACAAAAATAGTTCATCCAGTGGATCTGTCAACCACCTGTTCAGGAAACAGCTCTAAGGAAAGTCAAAATCATCTACTCTGAAGACTTTACAAATGGTATAGAATCTACCTAAAAAGCAGGTTTCCACCATGTACTTTCTGGTCCCTATCTTCACACTTCTTGAGATTGTTCCCTACATAGTAGTCCCTTTGGCTGTTGCCTTTTCTAACACATTGGGGTGCCTTGGACTGTTCCAAAGTTAATGGTTTATCTTGTCTATTCTCTGTGTGCATCCTTTGAATCCATTTGTGAAAACCACCCCGTTCAACTGGAGGCCTGCGTAAGAATCTGGAAATAGTTCATTAGCTCCTAGGTAGCCCCATACACACACACACACACACACACACGCACACGCACATGCACACACACATACCACAGATCCTCAGTATCAAGGCTGAAAAATGTGTTCCTCTGTAAGGAATGGGCTCCAAGAAATCAGTTCATGCATATGAATAAATTATGGTCCCACTGCCAGAGACCCCACAAACTGTCCACACCATTTGACTGTCAGCCATATTCAGAGAGCTTACTTAGTTCAGTCATATAGGTTCCCCCAGTTATCAACTCAGAGTCAGTGAGCTCCCAATAGCTTGGGTCAGCTACCTCTGTGCATTTCTTCATCATGATCTTGACCCCTTTATTAATATAATTTATCCTCTCTTCCCAGTTTTCTGAGGAACTGTCATACTGATTTCCAAAATAGCTGTACAAGTTTACATTTTCACCAATAATGAAAGAGTGTTTCCCTTACTCCACATCCCTTCTAGCACAGGCTGTTATCAGTGTTTTTGATCATAGCCATTCTGACAGGTGTAAGATGGTATCTCAGAGTTGTTTTGATTTATATTCCATGATGGCTAAGGATGTTGAGCAGTTCTTTAAGTGTCTTTTGACCATTTGAGAGTCTTCTGTTGAGAATTCTCTACTTAGCTCTGTACCCCATTTTTAATTGGATTATTTGGTTTTCTGATCTCTAGTTTCTTGAGTTCTTTATATATTTTAGAGATCAGCTCTCTGTCAGATGTAGGGTTGGTGAAGATCTTTTCTCATTCTGTAGGTTCTCATTTTGTCTTACTGACCATGTCATTTACTTCTCTATTTCAGAGGGTTCTATTTTTGTTTCTCTTGCTGTCTGTGCTACTGGTGTTATATTTAGGAAGTGGTTTCCTGTGCCAATGTGTTCAAGGATGTCTCCCACTTATTCTTCTATCAGGTTCGGTGTAACTGGATATGTTGAGCTCTTTGATCCACTTAGACCTGAGTTTTGTATAGGGTAGCAGTTATGAATCTATTTGTATTCTACATATTACCATCCAGTTATGCCAGAAAAATTTGTTAAAGATGTTTTGTAGCTAGAAGTTTTCTGGCCCATCTGGGCCCACAGTCGGAACAAATCTTTCTTATCCATGACTCCACAGCTGCTTATAAAATAAAAAAAAATTGCTCAGAGGCTTATATTAATTACAAAACTGTTTGGTTTATGGCTCAGGCTCATTACAACTAGCTCCTGCAACTTAACTCAACCCATTCTTATAATCTATGTCTTGCCACATGGCTCTGAGTTCCATCACATCTTGCTTCCTTGGGTGGCAGCCTGCAGCATCATCTTGACTCTTCCCTTTTTCTTCTTTATCTCTGCTTGAAATCCTGACTTCCTCTAAGCTGCTTTTCCATAGGCCAAAGCAGCTTCTTTATTAACAAATGGTAACAAAGTATATCCACATCCATACCATATAAAAAGATATCCCACATCATGCTTTCTGTTTTCCATTGTATATATTTTTTGACTTTTTTTGTAAAAAAAAATTTATATATGTGTGGATAAATGTTAATGTCTTTAATTTAATTCCATTTATTCCCATGTCAGTTTTTTATGCCAACACTAAGCTGTTTTTATTACTGTAGCTCCACAGTAGAGCTTGAAGTCAGGCCTGGTGATGTCTTCAGAAGATTTTTTCATTAGACAGAATTGTTTTTTTTCTGTATGGAATTGAGTATTGCTCTTTCGAGGTATGTGAAAAATTGTATTAGGATTGTGATGGGGATTGCATTGAATTTTTAGATTGCTTTTGGTAAGATTGCCATTTTTACTATGTTGATCCTCCCTATCCAGAAGCATGGGAGATGTTTCTATTTTCTGATTTCTTCTTCAATGACTTAAAGTTCTTATCATATAGGTCTTTCGCTTCTTTGGTTAGAGTTACTCCAAAATATTTTATGTTATTTGCAACTGTAAAGAGTGATGTTTCCCTGATTTCTTTTTTATCCCTTTTATTATTTGTGCATAGAAAGGCTATTGATCTTTTTTAAAGTTAATCTTGCATCCTGCCACATTCACATTTCTTAAAGTGTTTATCGGCTGTAGGAGTTCCCTGGTAGAATTTTTAGGGTCACTTATGTGTACTATCATCTGCAAATACCCAAAAGTTTGACTTCTTCCTTTCCAATCTGTATCCATGTCATCTCCTTTGGTGCCTTATTGCTCTTGCTAGAACATCACACACAATAGTGAATAGATACAAGAAGAGTGAATAGGCTTTCCTTGTTCCTGATTTTAGTGGGATCACTTTGAGTTTCTTTTTATTTATTTGAATGGTGGTTGTTGGCTTGCTGTATATTGCCTTTATTATGTTTAGATATGTTCCTTGTATTCCTGATCTTTCCAAAACTGTTATCATGAAGGGATGTTGAATTTTGTCAAAGTTTAATCAGCATCTAACGAGATGATCATGTGGTTCTTTTCTTTCAGGTTGTTTATACAGCGAACGACATTAACAGATTTTAATGTGTTGAATCATCCCTGCATCTCTGGGGTGAATCCTACTTGATCATCGTGGTTAATTATTTTTGATATGTTCTTGGACCTAGTTTGTCAGTATTTTATTGAGTATTTTTGTATCAATGTTCAGGAGGGAGATTGATCTGTAATTCTATTTCTTTGTTGCAGCTTGGTGTGGTTTGGGTATCACAAATTGTAGTGACTGTAATCATAAAGACTACAGAGTGACTATAGCCTAGCAAAGAGTTTGGCAATGTTCCTTCGGTTTATATTGTGTGGAAAATTTGAGGAGTATTAGTATTAGTTCTTCTTTGAAGTTCTAGTAGAATTCTGCATTGAAACCATCAAGACCTGGGTGTTGCATGACTTCTACTTGTTATTAAATAACTCAAAGCCAGATTACTGGGCCAAAGACTGTGGTGGGATTCAGGTATCAGCTGATAAGTTCCAAAGATACCTATCCAGGGTCCCAGGCTCCGGAAAGATGAGTGGCCAACCCTATTCACTTGGTCTAGTGGTTAAGATTCTGCACTCTCACCACTGCGGCCTGGGTTCGATTCTTGGTCAGGAAAAAACAAAAACAAAAACAAATAAATAAAAGAGAGAGAGAGAACAGGGCCCCAAGAGGCCCCAAGATCCCAGCAGCCTTTTATGAATAGGGTTGGCCACTCTCCTTTCTGGAGCCCAGGACCCTGGATAGGCGTCTTCAGACCTTATCAGCTGACACCTGAATCCCACCACAAAAGCCTGAAATGTCAGAGAGAGGAAACAGACCAGAGTTGATTCTCACCCAGCTATCTTCCAAAGTCCTCAGCCTGGCTTGTTGTTTCTACAGAATACCACATCCTCTGCCTACACCTACACATCTTCTCTGCTCAGTTGTTTTACTTTTACATTCAACTCAGCATCATAATTCTAGAATTAAGATTAATAGTGTGAACTACTATTGTTTGATGGCTAGGCCTTGAACTAACAAACACAGAAAGATCTATCTCTGAAGTTATGGAATTAAAGGCATAGGTCATCACTCCCAGTCTTTCCCACACTGGGATTAATGGTGTGAGTTACCACTCTCTCACTCTCCTGGCTTGAATGTGGGTGACTCTGTTCTCTGATATTCCAGACTGGTTTATTAAAAATAAAAAATATCACCACACCCTGTGTTTTTATTGGGGGGGGGGAATTGGAAGACTTTTAGTAACTGCTTCTATTTCCTTAGGGGTTATAGATTTATTTAATTCATTTATCTGGTTGTGATTTCATTCTTGGTAAGTGGTACCTATTCAGAAAGCTGTTCATTTGTTTTAGGTTTTCCAATTTTGCAGAGTACAGGTTTTTAAAGTATGATCTAACGATTCTCTGAATCTGTGTCCATTGTTATGTCCCCCTTTTCATTTCTGATTTTGTTAATTTGCATAGTCTCTCTCTGCTGTTTTATTAGTTTGAATAAGAATTTGCTTATCTCGTTGACTTTTTCAAAGAATCAACTCTTTGTTTCATTGATTCTTTGTATGGTTCTCTCTGTTTTGATTTTATTAGTTGGGGCCATGAGTTTGATTATTTCCTGCCTTCTATTCATTCTGTGTGAGTTTTCAGTTATGTTTTTAAGTCTCTTGCATGAGTTTTCTCCAGCTTCTTTATGTAGGCGCTTAGTGCTCTGAACTTTCCTCTTAGTGCTGCTTAAATTGTGTCCTATAAGTTTGTGTATGTTGTGGATCCATTTTTTTATTGAATTCTATGAAGTCTATAATTTCCTTATTGCTTCCTGATCCAGAGGTGATTCAGTTGAAAGTTGTTTAGTTTCCATGAGTTTGTAGGTAGGCTTTCTGTAGTTTTTGTTGTTGTTCAACTCTAACTTTGACCATGGTGGTCTGATAGAATACAAAGGGTTATTACCATTTTTTGTATCTATTCATATTTCATTTATGACTGTGTATGTGGTCAGTCTTAGAATAGGTCCATGGGATGCTGAGAAGAAGGTGTATTCCTTTGTGTTCAGGTGCAAAGTTCTGTATACATCTATTAAGTCCATTTGAGTCCCAACATTTGTCAGATTTCTTTTTTTCTCTGTTAAGATTCTGTCTGGTATACCTGTCCATTGGTAAGAGTCAGCTGTTGAGGTCTCCCACTACTTTGTGTGAGGTTTGATGTGCAATTTAAGTTTTATGCTTAGGTGCCCTTGTATTTGGGGCATAAACATTCAGAATGGAGATTTCATCTTGATGGATTTTTTTTTCTGAGATGAATATGTAATGACATTCCAAATCTCTTTTTATTAATTTTAGTTTGAAGTTTATTTTGTTAGATATTAGGATAGCTACACCAGCTTGCTTAAGTCCATTTGATTGGAATGTCTTTTTCCAACCTTTTACTCTGAGGTAGTGACTGCTCTTGTATTTGAGGTGTGTTTCTTGTATACAGCAGAAAGATGGATCCTGTTTTCATATTCATTCTGTTAGCCTGTGCCTTTTATAGAATAGTTGAGCCCATTGATATTAAGGGATATTAGTGACAAGTGATTGTCAATTCCTGTTATTATTACTATTATTGGTAGTAGTGTGTTTGTGTTTCCCTTCTTGGGATTTTTTGCTGTGGGTTTATCCGTTGTTTGTATTTTTGCAGGTGCATCTAACTTCCTTAGTTTGGAGTTTTCCTTCTAGTGCTTTCTGTAGTCTGGGTTTGTGGATATGTATTGTTTGAATCTGGTTTTGTTATGAAATATCTTATTTAGTCTATGTTGTTGAGAGTTTTGCTGGGTATAGTAATTTGGGCTGACATCTGTGGTCTTTTATTGTTTGTATAACATCTGACCAGGACCTTCAGGCTTTCACAGTCTCCATTGATAAATCAGGTGTTATTCTAATGGGTCTTCCTTCATAAGTTACTTGGCAGTCTTTCCTTTGCAACTGTTAATATTCTTTCTTTATTCTGTATGTTTAGTGTTTTGAATATTATGTGGTGAGCAGAATTTTTGGTGAGGTCTAGTCTATTTGGTATTCTGTAAGCTTCTGATATCTTCATAGGCATTTCCTTCTTTTAAGCTGGGAATGTTTTCCTCTATAATTTTGTTGAATATATTTTCTATGGTTCTGAGTTGGTATTCTTCTCCTTCTAGTCCTATTATTCTTAGGCATGGTCTTTTCATGGTGTCCCAGATTTCCTGGATGTTTGGTGTTATGACTTTGATTCTAGTAATTTTTTTTTGACTGATGAATCTATTTCCTCTATTATATCTTCCGTGCCAGAAATTCTGTCTTCTATCTCTTGCATTCTGTTGATTATATTTGCATATGTAGATCCTGTTTCTTTGTTCAGATTTTCCATTTCCAGTATTATTTTAATTTGAGCTTTCTTTATGAATTTTTTTCAATTTTCAATTATTGAATTGAATTGTTTTCTTCATGTTGTTTGATTGCTTTTTCTTTTCTTTCTTTTTTTGTCTTTCTTTGAGGGGTTTATTGACATCCTTCAATTTTTGTTTGCCTTTTCCTTTCTTTAAGGGAATTTTTAAAATTTTCTTTTTAAAGGCTTCTCTTATCATCATAAAGTAATTTTATAGTTGTTTTCCTTTCCCCCTTCTGTATCTGAATATCCAGGTCTTGCTGATGTAGTACTACTAGGTTCTGCTGGTGCAGTAATGTTCTTTACGTTGTTTAGTATATTGTTATACTGGTATCTACCTATATCTTCCTCAAATCAGTGCAAGTGTTGTCTGTGTTTAAGAGGGCTATCTTTGGTCCAATAGGTGCTCTTGGTGAAAATGGGGCCAGTGGAGTCTGTGACTCTGAGAGAAGTTGAGATCTCCAGGGGATAGATGGATTTTGGTGAGAAAGTGGGACTTTTATAGGCTACAGGGTCTGATGAGGGCCAATGATAGTCAGGCTTGCCAGGGGTCCTTCTTTTACCTGTAGCTGGAGCTGTGATGGGGATGGGGACCATCGAGTGTGCCCTGTTGCCCAGACCATCTGGGAGGAAGGTAACTCACCTTTTATGATGGAGTTCTCCAGAGTCTGTCTCAGGAAGCTGCTGAGGTTTGGGGCACAGGTGGGTTTTGGGACTGGAATGAGGCTTATAGGGTGGAGGGTCTGATAAGGGATGATGCTAGTCTAGCTTCCCCACAGGAGTCCTATTTGCTTCCTGTAAGCTGGAGCTTCATTAGGATTGAGGAAACAGCTTGTGCCCTGTTGCTCAGAACTGGGGATTGGCTTAGCTGGCTGCCTGAGAGGACAGTAAATCACCTCTTGTGATAGTGCTCTGGTTACCCTCTTTTTGATGGGATCCAAATAGTGATGTATCCATTGTTGGTCTAGAACAGTGGTTCTCAACCTTCCTAATGCTGCCTTTAATACAGTTCCTCATGTGTGGTGATTCCCAACCATATAATTATTTTGCTACTACTTCATGACTGTAATTTTGCTACTATTATTAATTACAACGGAAATATCTGATATCCATGATATCTAATATATGACCCCTCAAAGAGTCCATTCTGGCCCACAGGTTGAGAATCACTGATCTAGAGTGTTCAGTAAGGGTTGGGTCCTGATTTTTCTCAGTGCTTCCAACATACATGATACCGTTTAAATTTTATAAATAAGTTATTAATCTGTGCCTTATAGTTTACATTGGATGAGTTGTGGTGTTTAAAGGCAAAAGCAAGACACAGAGTTATCCAACCCTTGCCTTTAGCATTCAAAGTTGAGCTAGCTGCTGCCCTATAAATGAAATCATCCAGAGAAAGATACAGCCCAAAGCCACTGTTTAATTCCAGCCTGATCTCAACACAAGTTAGTACCTTTTTATGTCCTCTCTGGAGAAGCTGATGAAGTTGGAGAACTGTCATCTAGTTGAGTGCATTATTAGTACCCAGACATAATCTATAATTTTATTATTTTGACCTCCCAAATCACCAGTTCCATGGTCCAATAATTCCAAGAAAACCGAATCATTTTATATTTGAAAATAAAGTAGACTCAGCTCGAAGGCCTTGAGTATACACATCTTCAAGGGTTTCAGAATAGAACCTCTTAGTGTAGGTTGAAAAGGGTCAAGGAAAAATCACCTTGACCTTGACTTCATCCCAGGGCCAGGACTTGAAATCCCATGAACCCCTGAGCTTTCCCTAAGGTCAGGATGCAGAATCCCACCAATCCTCAAGGTTGCCTTTAAATCAGAACACACAAACCTACCAATCTCAAGCCCCATGGAAAGCTGCACCTCTCAAGAAACCCTATATAAGGTCTGTACCCTGTTCAGTTTGGTGCTGTTTCTCACCTAGAGTCAGCTCCCTTCCTGGATTCTTCCTGCCCAATAAATCTCTTGAGTGAGGTTTGTTGTGCAGTGTGACATTTTCACAGAAGCAGAGCCCAGCTGTAACAACTTTTGTGGGAGTCAGAGTGGAGTAGAACTCTAATATGTTCCCTGGGAAGACCCTCTCCTGCTGGAGCAGAGTTGTTACACTTGCACTGGAGAAGCTCCTATATACTTCTGGTGACCTTGTGGTATTCCTTAGCTCGACCAACAAGATATCTTTCCATTTGAGCTACAATGCTTACAGGTGCTTTTTTCTATGTGTATGTCTGTGTACCATGTGCGTGTAGAAGCCATGGAGGGCAGGAGAGAGTGTTAAATCCCCAGGAAATAGAATTACAGAAGTGATAACTTGTCATGTATGTTCAGGGATTTAAACCAGGGTTCACTGGAAGAGCAGCCAGTGTTCTGGATTGCTGAGCCACCTCCTTCCCAGCCTAGTTTATAATTTTTGAACCAAAGGTATTCTCTGCTCTTTAATGGTTATAGTGGTATTATTTTAATTTTCAAGAAAAGTACAATTACGAATTTTGAACATTCTTACTAACAGAGTGAAAAAATTACTCTGGAACATGAAATATATGTATAAATGGCAATTTCCGGAAGAAAAGTCACACCCATGTTAAAGATTCTAGAACTTTATTAGTATGCTCTGATTGTAAAGAGTTGGAGCATTGCATATCAGAGTCAAGTTATCATGAGCTAGCGGTAGCCCCCTTGAAGGCCATTTGTTGCAAACTGTGTCACCTTCTACCATATGAAACCTTTAGGATGTATCAACTGACTGCACATTAAGATTGCCACCATCAAGCATCTGAAGCCAATAATAGCAGAGATCTACCCACTTTTCTGTAAATCTCTTTGATGTTTCCAATTATATATTTGAAAATTTCCTCAATTTAAGGTTGTGTTTTCTTCTGTAACTATAAAGAGTTAATGAAACTCTTACCACACTGGAGTATGCGGTATCTGAGGCAACTGAACCAATATTCCCAGACTGTAGCCACTCATATTTGGTTCCTGAGCAAAGAGCAAAGCCTTGTAAACTCTTTGATAAAGTGATTTCCTCGAGGTCTGGCACTATAGCAGAGGTTGCTATGGCAACCAGAGAATGTGCGTTCTAGTAGTCATAGAAATGGACAGACTAGGTGATGAGGAGCACTGTGGTAACAGAACTGTTAGGTAATCTGAAGGAAAGCCTACAACTCTCATTTGGGATATCATCCACCACCCATCCCTGCTTTCCAGTTGTGGGTGATCATGAGAGATACTGGACAATATAGGACTTCATAATGAACTTTCATAAGGTCATGAACTGTGCAACTTTACAGTGATGTAGCTGCTTCTGAGTTACCTATATCCCTGTAACTAGGCCCTCATCCGTACTCCTATAAGACCAATAAACTCATTGGTTCATCAAATTGGGTGGGCTTGGATGGAATCTTGGTTTGGGCTTGTTTTTGGTGACTTATCTGGCAGTAATTAGACAATTGTAAATGCCTCCGCAGGAAAATTAATTCAACAAAAGGAGAAAAGGAGGACATCAGAATATTGTCCAGGTTTCGGTTAAAGATATTATAGTGATTCCAGTTTAGAGTCTATTTCTAGGGGAAAAGTTCTCGGAAGACACATAGTGAATATTGATAATGTACTTTTTTGTAGCTAATTTTTTTAGCATTTATTTATTTATATCTTATACATTTTTTGCCTGTGTATGCATATATGTATCATGTGCTCAAGGAGGTCAGAAAAAGGTGTCATATTCCTGGAACTGGAATTAGAGATGGTTGTAAGCTGCCATGTAGATTCTGGGATCCAAACCCAGCTTGTCTGAAAAAGCAGCAAGTTTTCTCAACATCTGAGCTATCTCTGCAGTCTATAATTATTAAAGATTTAAAATAAGATATAAGTTATCTAGTGTACTATATTTATTTTGCTTAATGTTCACAGAAAGAAGTGAGTTGTGATTATTACCTTTGTTACTGTCTTACTACTGATGTGTTAAGTGGTGGAACTTGAGATATATACTTTCCATGGGCATCTTCATACAGTGAGCAAGGCAATTAGAACAAATGTCTTTGTTGAAAACAAGTAAAAATTCTTGATAAAATAGGAGGTGTGTGTGTGTGTGTGTGAATTGTATTCACAATTGTTTCTATATGGCATCAGTTATTATAGGTTTATTGAATGTTACTTACTTTTTCTAATTAAATTGTCCTAGGACTTTTTGAAATATAGTAACATTTTTCACTTAAAAATTAAATATGATATTTATTAAAAGTTTATGATACAGAAGGGAAAAAACAGGAAAAGTAATCTTTAATACTTTTTAAGGTTATTTGATGGCCCAGGGGAAATGCTTCAAAAGAAGACTTCAGCAAAATCCCAGGGAAGCAGGATGACAGTCAAACCCACCCAGTATGAAAGTCTGATATCAGATCTCATATTTACAGGCAATGTCAGTGGGCCTGGGTGCACCTCAAGACACAGTTCCTGCTGCCGCATGCAGCAGAGTGAGGGATTTTCTTCAGGTACCTCTACAGGTGAAACAGAAAATAATATCAGGACACGTCAATATGAAACAGCATTGAAGTTCATTAGAAGACACTTGATTAGGAACACGAAGGGGAGAGAGAGAGAGAGAGAGAGAGAGAGAGAGAGAGAGAGAGAGAGAGAGAGAGAGAGAGAGAGAGAGAGAGAGAGAGAGAGAGAGAGAGAGAGACTCTTAGGGAAGGAAGAGTATATGCCTAAGTATGGGTCTCAGTTTCTTCAGAGAGTTTAAGTGTTTCAGCAACAGGAAGCAGGAAGATGTAAGATTTGTGTGGGGTCTGGTGTTTGTTGTGGTGGTGGTATTTATTGTTGCTTGTTAAAGTTTTTAAGTTACTGTTTTTATTACTTAATTAAATATTTTAAGATCTATTTCCTTTTGTGCTTGAGTGTTTTGCCTGCATGTGTGCATTGCGCCAGGTGTGTGTCTGATGCCTGACTAGGTCAGAAGAGGGCATCAGGTCCTCTGGAACTGGAGTGAAAGATGGTTGTGAGTCACCATGTAGATGCTGGAAACCCAATCTGGCTCCTATACAAGAACAGCCAGTGGTTTTGACAACTCAGCAGTACTATCTATCTTTTTGTTTTTTTCAGACAAATTCTTACTATTTGGCCCCAGCTGGGCTAGAACTTGCTACATAGACTAGGCTGGCCTTGAACTCATAGAGATCTACCTGCCTCTATATCTCTTGTTGGGTTTAAAGACTCTTGCTCCTGATTTCTTCTTCTAATTATTCTTTAATATTATGTTTTTATCTTTATTTTATTATTTTGTGCATGAGTGTTTTACCTGTATGCATGTTTGTGCATTATGTGCATGTCTGATGTTTACTAAGGTCAGAAGAAAGCACATACTCCTTTTGGCTTTGAGTTGTGAGCCACCATTTGAGCTCTATAAATGGAACTCTAGAAGAGCAGTAAATACCCTTAACCACTGAGTCCAATTACATTTTTGTCTCATAAAGTCATTGTAAAGCAGTTATGTTTTTCAAGCTGGAAATAAATTCTGAATTTTTAGTCCTCTGCCTCAAGAGCCAGCACAAAATAAACATTATGAAGAAAGTCTCAGTGGCTAGGGAATTAATGAACACTTCGGTGAGCGTGAGTATGATGTAGCCATGACAATAATCAAAGAGAGGAAAAGAAGGATGCTGTGGTAGGAAAAGAGAATTCTGTAAAAGTAATGAAGGCAGATATGTACATACCTGACCAGAGAAGGTCCTGTCTGAAACTAGTGCTCTGAAACATTAATTAGAGCATGCCCCTTGTGGTGGTGCATGTCTTTAATCCCAGTGCAAGAGTCAGGTGTATCTCTGTGAGTTCGAAGTCAGCTCCAAAGTTCCACAGAAAAACCCTGTCTCAAAAAGAATGAAGAAAGAAAGAAAAAATGAATGAATGAAATGAAGATGTCCCTTCTCAGACATGATATTCTGTTATTTTTTTAAAAAAGTGTTTCCCACCTTAGTAAGTGACATAGTAGATAATAGAGAGAAATGAGATGCGCTGAATAGGATTACAATCTGATAAGGTTAGACCATATTTACAAGGGTTCCACAAGGAAGTTAATATATGTTTTGGGGTCTTATTTGTGAGATTCCCATCAAATTACAGGTTTATGACTTGGCAAAGGAGAAAGACCATACCCAAGGTTATGTTTATGCTTTAAGCATGGCACATTGCTCTCCTAATGGTTTTATTTAAAGCATCTCCATATAGAAGGAATATTGTCTCTTATGTAGAGAAACTTCATAGGAAAATTTCCTAATTGTGTTGAAATTCTTGATCTCAGCTGGGAGACTTTGGCCAGACTCTAGAGCCAGGGATCCCCTCCCCTTCCCTTCTCTCCCTCTCTCTCCCCCTCCCCTTCTCTTCCCTCTCCCTCCCTTCTTTCCCTCCCTTCTTTTCCCTCCCCATTTCCTTCCCTTTGTCTCTTTAAGTTTTTGTCTTTGTATCCTGACTCAATAAGACTCTACAGTACTCAGCTTCAGGTTAGAGCAAGTAGACCAGCATCCATGTTGACTGTCTGCCACACCTTCTTCCTTGGCTGCTCTGAGATAGGAATGGTCTTATATTAGCGGTCATTCCACAACCAGGAGAAGAAAATTTCTCTCCTCTGCAAAGGAAGGCCCAACACCCTGTCTCTTCCATTATAGCTTCAAGTTATGAAAAGATATTATAGCCAATGACAGGAAGATATACACAAAATAAGATACCATGATCTACTGATAGCAGGAAAAAAGAAAAAAGAGAAAATCCAGGTTGGCTTTGAGTATCATTTTGACATACACAAATATCACTGCAACTTCCCAGTCTCTCATGGTTAAATTCCATCTGCTACCGTGTCCTTTTCACTGAATTTGGACATTAAGATTTTGTTAAAATCATGACAAGTATTGTGAAATATGCCCTACTTCCTTAACTATAGAGTTTAAGAAAGATTTTGAGTACTGCTTCTAAAGTATTTTTCAGAACTATGTAGTGATGAATGAATGCTAACGTGTCTTAGTTATATGTGTTATATTATCTGATCGAGACAAGCTGGCTGTGGCTGCGGTACATTCTCATCTTTTATTTCTTCTGAAATTGGTTGTGAGAAGGTAATATTTTTAGGGATTTACTTTTACTGTTGGCGATTGGGTCTGGGGTTTCCTGTATAATTGCCAGGGCCATGTCTCCTAAAATTCAACCATTTCTTTTCAAGCTTCAAATGTGTTGATGTAAAGCTGAGAATACTCTCCTAGGTTTCTCTTCTGGAGGATGTCTAATAATGCACATTTATGTTCCTTTATTATATCCATCTTCACAGACAAACCAGAGAGGTAGATTCCACTGCCATTACCTCTCTGTAAACAAGGAAACTGAAGCATGGTAAAATCCCTAGCACATTAAGGGATAGATAATATATTTAAATATCAAAATCCCAAGTTTCACATCTCTGACTTAATTAATCATCATGATATACTTTCTCCACTGTAACAATGATGACAAAGATGTGTCAAAGATCCAAAGAACTTTAGTTTTACTATAATTGGCTTTTTAAAATTAAAGCTCTATAAAATGATAACTTGATTAGTTGGAAAATGGTCCAAGGTAGGTAAACATTCCCTGTATGGAATTTATCCCTGTATGGAAAAAAAGTTTAAGCCAATTTCTTAATCCAATATTGAGACAATGAGACAGATTTACCAAACTAAAACTGCAGACTCTATTCATAAGGATATTATACAGAACCTTGATTTCCTCCTAGAATTAACAATGTATTCCCACTGTTAAAATCCTGGTCCAAGACACCATCATTGTTTGCCTAATTTATGAAATCTTCAAAATGGTCCACCTTCGATCAATTTTTATGAAGTCACATTTTTGCCTTTAAATCCTGCCTAACATTATGCCAAATTATCCTCCCCCAATATTAAACTTTCCTTTTAAATTTTTATAATGCTTTCCTTTCTTTTATCATTAAAGAAACAACTTTTTGTTTGTTTTTGTGAACTGCTCAAGACACTAGGCTGTAGTGGGATTCAGGTATTACTTAGGAAAGCTGAGAAAGCAACTTCTGAGTTCAGGGGTGTGGCTAGATTCCACTGGAACCTGGGAAACACCAAGTTCAGCCCCTGCCTTCTCAGGGAGTGGATCAGGAGCCTATGTCGGACAGTTCCTCTCTCCAAGAATCATCTCAAGGTTCAAATTGTATTCTGAGTGTTCATATACCCCTCAATAAATATTAATCCTTTAAACAATGTATTGCAAGTGAATATTATTGGAATACCTGGCCTTAAGAAGGCAGTAGTACTCACTACAAAAGGAACAGAGGAACTAGGAAAAGTTAGGGGGGGGGGAGGAGGCCAATATGTCAGCATCAGTGAGCCCCTGAGGCTCTACCCTGTGAAGAGGCTTCTGGGCATTTTATGTACCTGCTTTGTCCTTACACAGAGTTACGCAGATTGGTTATTTATCTATTCAGTCTTGAGTGATGGTGGCTAAGGTCTTTTTTTGAAGGGAATTAATTCTCCGGCGCTTTGGTTTAGTACAATAATAGACCACACATGCTTCATGATTGAAGAATGCTCAAGAAGAGAGTCACAGGTGCTTGAAACAAAGAGTCCTTAGTGTGTGAGGGAGCAATGAATGCCAAGACACTATGTGTGAAACAGCAACAGATCACTGCTGTGATCAATTTCCATCCCACAAAAAGTTCATTTTGACCATTGATTTTTCAAGCTATCAGACACTCATAATTTCATTTAAATATTACTATAGCTCTATAGTAAAGCTTGAAGTCAGATATGGTGGTGTCTCCAGAACTTCCTTTATTGTATAGAATTGTTTTGGCTATTCTGGATTTTTTGTTTCTTTCCTATGAAATTGAGTATGATTCTTTTGAGGTCTGTGAAGCATTGTGTTGGGATTTTGATGGGGATTGTGTTGAATCAGTAGGTTGCTTTTGATATGATTGTCATTCTTATAATGTTGATCTTACCTATCTATCCAAGAGCATGGGAGATCTTTCCATTTTCTGATAACTTCCTCATTTTCTTTTTTCACTGACATAAAGTTCTTGTCATTCAGGTCTATTTGATATTATTTGCAGCTATTGTAAAGAATGATGTTTCCCTGATTTCTTTCTCTGCCTATTTATCATTTGTGCATAGGAGGGCTATTGATTTTCTTGAGTTAATCTTGTACCCTCCCACTTTACTGAAGGTGTTTATCAGCTGCAGGAGTTCCCTGGTAGAGTTTTGTGGGTCACTTATGCATACTATAACCAAACATGTAATATGTCAATGATACTGCAAACAGCAAAAGTTTGACTTCCTCCTTTTCAGTTTGTATCCCCTCGATCTCTTATTGTTGCCCCCTCCCCTATGTTGTCTTATTTCACTAGCTAGAACTTCAAGTACTATATTAAATAGATAGATACGGGGAGAGTAGATACCCATTTTTTTTTGTTCCTGATTTGGGTGGAATTGCTTTGAGTTTCTACCCATTTAGTTTGATGTTGGTTATTGGTTTACTATATATTGCCTCTATTATGTTTAGGTATGTTCCATGTTGGCATAAAAACTGAGATGTTGACCAATGGAGTAAAATTGAAGACCCTGACATTAACCTACAAACCCATGAACACCTGAATTTTGATAAAGAGGCCCAAACAGTGCAATGGGAGAAAGACAACATCTTCAACAAATGGTTTTGGCATAATTGATGTCAACATGTAGAAGATTTCAAATATTTCCATATTTAATGCCCTGCACAAAACTCAAGTCAAAATGGATCAAATATCTAACATAAATCCAGTTACCCTGAAACTGATAGAAAAGAAAGTGTGAAACAGCCTTGAATGCATTGGCACAGGACATAACTTCCTAAATATAACACCAGTAGCACAGACACTCAGAGCAACAACTAATAAATGGGACCTCCTGAAACTGAGAATCTTCTGTAAGGCAAAGGACATGGTTAATTAGACAAAATGACAGCCTACAGAATGGGATAAGATCTTGTTTAACAATTCTGTTTCTGACAGAAAGTTGATCTTCAAAATATACAAAGGACTAAAGAAACTAGATATCCAAAACCTAAATAAACCAATTAAAAATGGATTGCAAATCTAAACAGATAATTCTCAACAGAAGAATCTCAAGTGGCTGGAGACATTTAAGGAAGTGTTCAATATACTTAGCCACTAGGGAAATGCACATCGATGACTCTGCAATACCAACTTACACCTATCAGAATGGCTAAGATCAGAAATACTAATGACAGCCATGTTGGAGAGGATGTGAAGAAAGGGGAACACTCCTCTACTGTTAGTGGGAATATAAACTTGTACAGCCACTTTGGAATTCAGTATGACTGTTTCTCAGAAAATTGGGTATCAGCCTTCCTCAGGACCCAGCAATACCACTCTTGGGCATATACCCAAAAGATGTTCAGTTCATCTACAACACAAGGACACATGCTTAACTATGTTTACAGCAGCTTTATTTGTAATAGCTAGAACCTGAAAATAACCTAAATGTCCTTCAACGGAATGGATAAAGAAAATGTGGTAAATTTACACAATGATGTATTACTCAAAGTTACAAAACAATGACATCATAAAATTTGCAAGTACATGGACAGAACTAGGAAAAAAAATCATCCCAAGTGAGGTAATTCAGAATCAGAAAGACACAGTATGTACTCACTCATAAATGGATAGTAGACACAAAGCAAAGGATGAACAAACTAGATTTTACAACCCCAGAAAAGATAGAGAGGAAGATACACATGGACTGGCTCAGGAACTACTTCCGGTGATTGATGGAAGCAGATGCAGACACCCACAGCCAATCACTTGACAGAATGCCTAGAGTTGTGTTGAAGAGAGGGAGGAACAGCTAGAGGAGCAGAGGGAGGGTCAAGATCACAGTGGAGAAAACCACAGGGACAGCTGACCTGAGCTAGTGGGAGCTCACAGACTCTGGAATGACAACTGGCAGGCCTGCCGGGGTCCAACGTGGGCCCTCTGCATGAGGGGGACAAGGTGTTGATGGGCCTTATGGCTATGGGACGAAGAAATACTCCGGTTACATGAACTGGATCTTTGGAGCCCACTCCCTATGGTGGGATGCCTTGCTCAGCCTTGATATAAGGAAAAAAAAATAGGTTCTGCCTCAACTTGTTAAGTTAGCCTGTACTGACTGTTCAAAGGAGTCCTTACCCCCTTTGAGGAATAGATAATGGGTGGGGTGGGCAAAGGTAGGGGAAGCAAGAGAGGGGAATGGCAGGACGATAGAAGGCAAGTAAAAGGAATTATATTCATTAAAAATATGATTAAAAACAAAACAAAATAAAATAAAGTAAAAAAATAAAGATTACCTGTAAAAAAAAAATCATTTAAATATAGCAAAACAAATCTCAATAGGAAGATTAGTGGAGCAAACCACAGCCCTTTGTTATTTCAATCAATACTATGGATATGCATATCCTGTTATGATTATCCACTCTACATTCTCCTCCTGCTCTTTGATGCTTCTGCTCGTTTATTGTGCAAAACCCTCGAGGATTTATCATGAAGCAGTCTAAGGCTCTTGCTACTCTGCCTTGGGCATGGTATGACTGTTGTAGTGGTTTATATGTGGCTATTACTAGGTTTGGAAGCACAGAAAGCCATCCTTGTGTTTCTAATATATTCCTCCCCACCCTTTATCTAACAGCACTCCACCATTCTAGTGGTACACAAAGATGGTTATGCCACCACTATAACTATTCTTCTACTTTCTTGCATTATTGTCTTGAGAAACCCCACATGAAGGAACCACAATAAGTCTGGATTGAAAAGATTTAGTTAAATAAAAAGTTTACTGTGAACTTTTGGTCACTTGTATTGGGATTCAGAATTTCTAATCCAGGTTAGTTTAAAATTATAAGGATGGGAAACCAATTTCCCCTTATGTGTCACTGCGAAGATTACAGGGAAGTTTGCTCCATTCTATCCTCCTGGTTCCTGGACCAATGTAGTCTGTACATACTCACTACAGAGTGAGTTACAGTTTACACTACCACATGCTCACTGTAGAATGCTTTGAAGTTTACACTATGATAAACCTATTCCATTCTAATTCCATGTAGTGTCTGAAGCATGCTGTGCTCCTTCCTCAGATATGTGTTAGGTCGTCACTCTAGATATCCCAAAAGTTATGAGTGATAGAGCATAGGACAGAGGTGATAGGCATTGTCACGTGAACTTTGTTCCATTTACTGAGCTACCTCTGAATGAATGATGATTGCTGACATTGAATCTAGCACCAAATATAGTGTGTCTGTCACCATAGGACCTTCTGACCCAAGCTTTGTCTTTGATCTTTGAATCTTACATATGCTAACCTATGAGGCCCTCTGGTTGGTTCTCAGTTTTGGAGAGAATTGTATCCAGAGGGTTTCCTCTCTTTAGTGTAAGCACTGTCAATTCTTGAGTGTGGCTGTGGCTTATAATCCACCTGCGTTTTAAGATCACAATCTCTGTAACTGGTCAATGGAGACAATGGTATTCAGAATAGCCAAGCAAGCATGGTTCAAATGTGTAGATTTTACTGATGATGAGTAGCTCCTGAGACTAACAAACCTGTCACTTGTTGGCTTTGATAGTCACATTTATGAAGATTGTTGCTGTCACATAGTCTTTTGATATTCTATGAGACACACACTGTTCTCTATTAGTGTGTAGTGACCAGTCAGGAGCAACTTTCTGGGTAGCAAATGATTCCCTAATGCAGGTGGCACTGCTTTGCTTCCAAACTCTTAGGTTCTTCATAGTGCCTCTACTACTGGTGTATACCTATGATTCTAGCACAATTGGTTCTGCTGGATCATTTAGTCCAAGTAGTGAGATGCTCACATTGCAAAGCTAATTCTTTCTCTGGGCTTACTCAAAACATGCAGCTGACTGAATCATTCAGTAAATGGACTAGAGTAGGATTTCCAAGTATGATGTATAATGTCTTCAGATTTCAAGGATGCTTCTCAGACATTGTGCCTCTTTCTTGGAGGTGGGAGGTGCAAAATGTAATAGCTTGCCTTTTACCTTAGAGAGGATGTCCTTGCATACTCTAGACTTCACAGTTTTAGAAACTTACTAACTCTTTGTAGATTTTTTATTTTGCCTTCTGATATACTTGCATCTTTTCAGACCATAAGAAATACTTACCACTCCCTATTCTATAGCTTTGTTTAATGTGCTGTTATCTATATAGAAAGCCAGAATGAACTTATATAGAACATTGAGATGATTAGTTTAATTTGATAATTATGACAAAGACAAAGAAAGGTTCAGACAGAAAATATACAAAAGCTATGTGTACATAGTTATTATGAACTATCTTTGATCTTTCCACATAAGCATAGAAAAAGAAAGATTTTTCTAGTCAGTATCCATATACCAAGAGCAAGATGTTATAATGGCATCATTTTAAATCCAGCAGAAGTATAATATCAACTGTAATTGGGCTTATCCCACAGTGAAGTTTGTGGACTTCTATCAGCAACCATGATACATCTTATTTTTTTTTCTTTTTACAAAAGCCATATGGTTGAATTAAATGGAGATATAATAAGATCCACCACCTCTGCATGTTTTAAGTCTTTGAGGGTGGCTCTAATTTCAGATATTCTCTTTTGGATGCAGTATCACTTCTGATCTATCTTTGGTAAGGGTGGGATAGTTTCAAGGACTTGCCCTTGGCCTTGTGTGCCATGCTTGAGATTTTCCCCCAACAAGAGACCAATATGAAGTTTACTTCTAGCTGTTTTGTGTGTCTATCCCAACTATGCACATCAAAATCAACAGAGTGACTGTACAGACACATCGGATTCACTGAAGAGAGGGGTGTTTGATCCTGAGTTCTATCATCAATATGTATCTATGAATGTCAGTTCTAAAGGACTATGGTATTTGGGTATTTATGTCCACCTCCAAATCAGTTCAGAGCCTTATGCAGAAGCTGTTAATTAGGAATTTTTTTTATCCCCAGAATATATTTACTTTAATGAACAGTTGTAAGCTTCTAGAGGAAGAATTCTGATGATATCTACTGGTTTTTTCACTGTTGTATTGAGGAGAACCCTCAGAAATCAAGAGTCCTGGTCTAGTATTCACAACAGGCATCCCCAGGCAAATGTTCTGGCTGCTTTGTATTTTCTCGAGTGTACCACTCTTGGGATAAATAATATCTTTTTTTCCCATTTCCTCTGTGCTGTAAAGACAGTTAGCCCTAGCTATTGGTGTGGAAGCAATGAGAAGAGGTAGGGATAGATCTTGAGGAGGATTGATACCATTCACAAAGGCATGGATCTTAGGTGGGGTATGTACATGGTCCTCCGATCCTCAGAGGCTGCTCACCTCTGGAAGGGGAAAGCAGCCACTTGTGTATGTTGAAGTAAACCTGGGATACTGAAGATTCTCACATGTATGTATACCAAACATTCCCATCTTAGGACTCACCTCTTTCATCTCATGACTTCAATTTTAGTGTAGATATCTTGTAAATTAACCTCAGTTACAATCAATTATTATGCTCCATTATTCAGTATGGTTTATCTTACAACACAGAAAAGTCTGTCTTACAGCATAGGAAAGAGGTCTCCCTTTTGAGCACACTTTATAGAGTTCACACCAGTCCTCAGGTTTGATGACTGCCATTTTATTTTTCAAGGCTTCTGTGCTCATTAATAGTAGACAAATAGTTCTACCAACACCACACTGCATAGTTGTTAGTTCAAGTTCCTTCTACCCGGACCTCCCCAAAAACCTCTCAAGGTCAGCCTTTTAATTTAGAAGTGGACTCATATAGATATAAATGGCTTCTTACTCGTATCTGAATGGTCAGTTCTAGAATTTTATCATAAAGTATCCTTTACTGGTACCTGATTTTTAGATAGCAATAACAATTAGCTTCTGTTATGTTGTCAACTACATCAGAGAATAGTAGCTTTTAGCAACTTTATCTCATGATTAGCTAGATCAGTCACTCAGACTACTGTTTAGTTGGGTGATTCTTCTGACATAGACTGGGCTATCAGTGGCTATGTTTAGCAGTGAATCATTTGGTTGTTAGTTCTGCTGATTTTAGCCAAGTTCTTCTCCTACAAGGATTGAAATTATTTACTCTGTCTGGTCCATGTGTTAGTTCACTATTTTTCTTATAGCCTAAGCTTCACGGCAGCGGTTAGAACTCATAAGAGTGGACAGAAGCATAGGATTATCACTTGGGTCTTGGTTCATAACTTGTTTACCTTCTCTGATACATTTCCCAAAGTAAAGCAACTGTCAAAGTCATCTCAAATCAATGAGTTGGGGAAATAATCTCCCTTTCTTGACTAGAAGAGTTGCAAAATCATGTCAGCAAAGATGATGTTGTAAGAGGGTAATTACAGCCATTTTTTGCCATCAATTTATGAGTTGTCCCCCCTCAACATGCTAAAATATATAGACAAGAATTGATTTCAAGCAGTTATTTAAAAGATGATTCTAAGGAGTATAGCAGAGGGTCAGAGAAGTTAGACAGTGATGGAAAATGTACCCAGGGAGTATTCATGAGAAGCTCATTGTTATAGTCACCAAGGTCCATTACCAAAGTCCATGGGATGTCTTAGGGCCTGTGCAGAATCTTTTAGAGTTGTCTCAGTAGAAGGGAAGTGGATTGAGACTATGAAGCACCATTTCCTGTCTCTGGTTGTTTGAGGTCTGATCCCATGAGAGTAGAGACCAAGATATGTTTATGGTATTGAGAGAGATTGTATGCCCCTGTAATGCTCATTATAGATGAAAAGTCTAAACAACATATGAAATAGAACTTCCATCCTGCCCTTAGATGGACATGTTTATTTTTGTGAGTTCCAGAAGATACCCTATAGTATGAGGAAATACAATGACAAATTTGCATGAGCACTTACAGTGGCTTGTAAATGGAGAAGTGCCACAGGATTTTGCCGTGAGTTAGTCGGTGGGCATCTTGGTAAGGGTAGTTTTATTTAAGTAGCAAGAACTGAAGTCCATTTAAAGTATAGGGAAAGATAACAGGAGGAAAGATAGAGTAAATAGCATGAAAAATTGTATGGGGAGTGAAACAATGAAATGGGTTAGAAGGGGATTGGAGAACAAAGGAGGATTTATTGTATTGAGCTTTACATCAGTGTATAGAAATGAGGATTGTTCAGGAGAGCTGGAAAATGTGACCAGCATATGAAACAAAATGGGTATATCTGAGACTGTTGTCACTGGAGGAATGGGCAGAGGTGGCGAGTTCTTCATGTCATTTAATACAATCTTCTTAAAGAGGCATTTTCTGGCATGGCATGTACGCAGTGTAAGATTGCTCTCCTTTGCATTTCTCTGGCCTGTGCTGTTCTTAGCACTAAGCACTGTCTGTTCTCATTTTAAAGCTGCCTTACTGTAATCCATACCCCACTAAAGCATCATGTCTGCCTCACTCAGTGCTTACTAACCATCACATTGCAGATCACTAAACAAATATTTACTGAGTGAATGAATCAACTGGTGGATGGAATAAAAGAGCTGGATAGTCACTTCTTCATGTGATAGGGAAAGTCCACTGTGACAGCTTTAATCCTGTCAGCAATAGCCCCTACATCAGTATAGGACAGTGGCTTTCAACCTTCCTAGTACTACAACACCTTAATACGGTTCCTCATGTTGTGGTGACCTCCCAACCACCAACTTATTTCTGTAGCTACTTCATAACTTTGGTTGTGGTACTATTATGAATCATAATGCCAATATCTGATATAAAGATGGTCTTAGGTGACCTCTGTCAAAGGGCCTTTAGATCCCTAAAGGGTCACAGCCCACAGGTTGAGAACTGCTGGTTCAGGGCTTTCCAGTCACCAGCACTGGGATTATAAGCCTACACCACCATGCCTAGCTTTTTACATGGTTCCTGAGGGTCAAATTTAGATTCTTAAGCTCATGCACCAAACACTTTAGTGACTGACTACTTTTAGGATAGAAACACTTTACTTTGTAAGTTCATATCTTGGCAAAAGCTGTGTCAGTAGTGTGGCGGCAACAGAAAGCCTACGTGAAGTGGGAGAAAGGATATGATAAGACTGTGAAGATTACCTTTTAGTCCCCCTGCATTCTGTCTCTTCCATTTTCTAACTTCCCCAGCATCATCAGGAAACAATTAAAATTCTGGCAGAAGTGGAAATAAAATCAGGTGTCATAATGAGAGATTGATTAACTGCCCTTGGTTGTCACGACTATGTTTGTTAGCCTTCGTTAGTAGCCATGCCAAATCTGCCACTTAAGGGTTAGGGTACAAAAGGGAGAAGCAGCCTTTCCTCCAGCTAGCTTGCCTGTGAACTCTCTGTGGGTGTGTGCCATTACGGAAATAGAATAGCACTCGTGGTTTCTCGGGATTGCAACAGAGGGAAACGTGAATTTGCTTTGCAGCTGTTCCTTACAAAATGGACCCATTGAGTATGCTCTTACTTTTGCCTTTTAAAATTCCTAATGACAAGGTCAAGTCAGTTAGCTTTAGTGAACTGAGCTGCAGCAGGGACCAATATCTTCCAGCATGTGAGTGGGTACTTTACTAAGTTGGTTTTTTATATAATTTGGCATCTAGCTATGGATATTTTGGCTTTTAAGGCCAATATTTTCCAACTTAATTCAGTTTTACATAGATTTTCTGGTGGCCTAGGAATTTAATTTCTTTCACTTGGATGGGGGGCTTAGTATGTCTCAGCACCATGTAGTGTTTGTAGTTTGAATAGGGCTCATTACTTTGGTCTAAACAATTGGTTTGCCCAGATAATGCAGTAATCCGAAGGCTAGCAATCCCATTCAAAAATCTTAATGTAATATTTATTAGATTCTAGAGATTAACGTCGTTAATTCTTGATTGTCTGGATGTGGCTTATAAATATTATAAAGGCCTCCCTTTTCAGATTCTGGTCAGTAAATTACACTGTAAAAACAAATTTCACAGTAAATGAGTTATTTGATATGCACAAAATCTCTTTGTTCAATATGTATATTTTAGAATTATATTTTGGTTCATTGTGGGAACATTATCTGAAATAAACAAAAGAGAAGGAGCATCTTGGTGTAGTTAGAAAACTCAGCTTTGGATTGAAGGTCCTGTACTGCACTGACCATCTGTGTGCTATTAGACAAGAAGTGTTTAAGCATTTTGAACAAGTTTGGGCTTACTCATACTCAAATATGGCATAATCAAAACATCTGTTCTCTGTATTTCTTAGGACTGTTGCAAAGTAAACAAGAAATTGAATCCTGTTTAACTTCCATGTCATTATTGAAAATGCTATGTAGTTGTTTAATAAAAATCAACTTTTAAACTGTAAAGAAAGAGACACACGTACTGGGATTCATAGTGTTTCATAATCTAAGTTCTTCATATTTCTCCTCTTCTTCTTCTTTCTTCTCCTCCTACTTGACTCACTTCAGTTAGAGTTCCTCCTCTCCCTTCTGCTCCCCTCCTCTGCTCCCTCCTCCTCCCTCTTCTTGTTATAATACAGAATGAAATACTATTTGTCAATAAAGCTGCAAGCTTTGCTCCTGGCATCACTAGTGAACCCCTTGGCCAGTGTGACCTGCTCCACTTGTGGTCTTAGTTATTCGTTCTCATGACCACTATCACTCACAGACTGTATTGGTTAGTTTTTTCAACTTGACACAAGCTGGCCATTGAGATGAGGAGCATCAATTGAGAACATACCTTCATCTAACTGTCTGTATGCAAATCTGTAGATTTTCTTGATTAATGGTTGTTGTGGGAGGGCCTAGTCCACTGGGGTAGGTGCCACCCTAGGCAGATGGTTGTGAGTGATATAATAAAGCAGACTGGAAAGCCGTGGAAGCAATCCAGTAAGAAGGGCTCTTCTATGGTTTCTGCTTCAGTTTTTACCTCCCAGATTCCATCTTGAGTTCCTGTCTTGATTTCTTTCCACAACGGTCTATGATGTCAAAATGTAAGTCAAGCAAACCATTTTCTCCCCCAAGTTGCTGCTGGTTATAGCATTTTATAACAGCAACAGAAGCATAACTAATACATTTCTGAGCATCTCTGACACAGAGTTGGTTCCATGGTGATGTTAAAAGTTCAAGATGTGGTCCAAATCTGTGAACAGAA
This sequence comes from Phyllotis vaccarum, assembly GCA_033318265.1. NCBI lineage: Eukaryota > Metazoa > Chordata > Mammalia > Rodentia > Cricetidae > Phyllotis > Phyllotis vaccarum. The sequence continues at coordinate 40,961,545 of JARWLC010000011.1, read as the reverse complement.
TTATTCTAGAGACAAAAGTGGGAGAGCAGCATACCTTGAGCTTGGCTGTTTAATCATATCAAGAAAATAGGAAACTGAATTCTTTCTCTGACCCACATATTCTGCAGTAGCAGAAGGAGAAAGGAGTGCATTTTTCTGTTTCCATGGAAATAGACTTGATCAGAAAGGCCAGAGACATGTAGTAATCACCTAGGTTGGACAAAATTGTCTTCCTACAGGGTACACGTTGCTATGGAGGAGAAGAGGCGCCAGCATAGTGGCCAGACATCAAGAAAGAAAAATAAAAACTTGATATCGTTCAAACGGCTCTGAGATATCATCGAAATTTGTAGAAATAAACATTTATGGTACATGTGTATTGAGAGGAAATACTTTTTCTCTAAGAAAATGAAATTGGATGAGTAGGAGGTTGGGACAGATCTAGGAAGAATTGAGAGTAAATGCAATCAGAATACATTGTATTATAAAATTCTCTTCCCCTTTTATTGAAAGTAGATTCTTTCCCCACACGATGTATTCTGGTTGCAGTTTCCTCTCTCTCTACTCCTTCCAGCTCCTCCCCACTTCCCCTCCCATCTAAAGAATTGTTTTCTGGCTCTCATTATGGAAGAATGGGTTTCTAAGAGATAGCAGCACAACATGACAAAATAAAACACAATTAGATAAAACAGAAACCATCACTTCAAAGTTGTTCAAAGAAGCCAACAGAAGGAAAAGAGACTGGAGAAGCCAAGAGTCTCATAAAAATACTAAACTGAAAGCTAAAATATAGAGAGAGCACTTGTTCAGACCCTGGCAGGCCCTGTGCTTGCTGCTCCAGTCTCTGAATTTGTTAAACTTTGCTCAGCTGATTTAGAGGAACTTTTTTTTTTTCTCCTGATATCCTCCCTTCCCTCCAGCACTTACAATTTTTCTGCCTCCTCTTTTGTGGGGTTCCCTGAGCTCCAAGGGGAGAGATTTGATGAAAACATCCCATTTAAAGTTGAGCATTCCAAGGCCTTTCACTGTCTATAATGTCTGGCTGTGACCTCTGTGTTTGTATATATCTGCTGTGCAGGAGGAAGATTCTCTGATGATGGCTAAATAAGGCACTAATCTATGAGTATAACAGAATATCATTAGGAATAATTTTATTGCTACTTTTTATTTTCTTTTAATACCAGTAGTACTTGGTTTTATCCTAGCTCTCTGGGATATATAGTCTGAATCTTAAAGGTTGGCCATTCTCTCCACACCTATTCAACATAGTACTTTGAAGTGTTATCTAGAGCAATATGACAACTGAATGGGATCATGAGGATACTGACTCAAAAAAAAAGAAGTCAAAGTTTCTTTATTTGCACATGATACAATAGTACACATAAGTGACCCTAACAAGTCTACTGTGAAATTCCTACAGCTGATAAACACTTCCAGCAAAGGACATGGATATAAAATTAACCCACAAAAATAAGTTGTCCTATATACAAATGAGAATGAAATCAGCAAAGCAATGCCTTTTACAATCACCTTAAATATCATTAAATACCTTGGGGTAATTCTAACCAAGCAAGTAAAAGATTTGTATGATAAAAACTTCAAGTCATTAAGGAAACAAACTGAAGAAGATATCAAAAAGTGAAAAGATCTCCCATGCTCATGGATCAGTAGGATTAACATAGAAAAGCGATGGCCATTCTACCAAAAGCGATTTACAGATTCAATTTTGATGCAGTCATTAATATTCCAACACAATTCTTTACAGATCTTTAAAGGACAATTCTCAGCTTCATATGGAACACACATACACACACACACACACACACACACACACACACACACACACTCCAAAAACCAAACCAACCAACCAAACAAAGAAAAAACCAAACCTCTGGAGGTATTATCATTTCTGATTTTAAGTTGTGCTTCAGAGATATAGTAATAAAAACAGCACTATATTACAAAAAAACAGACTTATTAACCATTGTCAAATTTAAGACCCATGCATAAACCCAGATACCTATGGACATCTGATTCTTGATAAAGAAGCCAGAAATACACATATTAAAAAGACAACATCTTCAACAAATGGGACTGACCAAACTGGATATGTGCATGTAGAAGGAGGAAAATAAATTCACACTTATCTCCTTGCACAAAACTCAACTTCAAATGGATCAAAGACAACATAAAAGCAGATACACTGAACCTGAACACTGACTCTGGAAGAATAGAGTGTGGAGAATAGCCTTGAAATCATTGACACAAAGATAATTTTCTGAACAGAACACTGACAGTGCAGGCATTAAGATCAACAATTAGTAAATGAGGCTGTGTGAAACTGAAAAGCTTTTGTAATACAAATGGGAAAAGAATTTTCTTTACCAACTCCATATCCAATAGAGGGCCAATATCCAAAAATGTATAAAGAACTCAAGAAATTAGACTTCAAAAGCCCAAATAATCCAATTAAAAATGAGATACAGATCTAAATAAAAAATTCTCAATAAAGGAAAGTCAAATGGCTGAGAAACATTTAAAGAAACATTCAACATTCTTAGCCACCAGGAAAATGCAATTCAAAACTACTTTGAGGTTCTATATTACACCTGTCAGGATGCCTAAGATTAATAACAGAAGTGGCAGCTCATTCTGGTTGAGGATGTGGAGCAAGGGGAACACTCATACATTGCTGGTGGGATTGCAAAGTCATAAAAGAACTATGGAAATCAGTGTGGTGATTCCTCAGAAATATGGGAATTATCTACCTCAACATCTATATATATCATTCTTGAGCATATAGCTAAAGGATGCTTTATCCCACCAGAAAGCCACTTTCTTAACCATGTTCATTGCTCCACTATTTATAATAGCTAGCAATTTGAAACAACTGAGATGTCCCTCAATAGAAGAATGGATAAATAAAATGTGGTACGTTTATACAATGGAGCATGATTCAGCTGTTTAAAAATGATATTATGAAAGTTGCAGGCAAATGAATATAACTAGAAAGAAATCATTCTAAATGAGGTAGCCCGAACTCAGAAAGAGAAATATGAAATGTATTCACTTAAATGCAGATATTAGCCATTAGATAAATGATAGACAAGCTACAGTCTATAGATTCAGAGAGAATAGGTATAGATGAAGAGACTGGGGAAATGGACAGATTTTATGAGTGGAAAAGAATGGAAGGATAAGCAGGAGAGAGACAAGGAATATAAAATTGAGGGAGGGAATTCAAGGAGGAGGAAGGGATATGGGGTTGAAAGTGGGAATTCTGGGTGAGACAGCTAGAATTAAGGGACATTTGAGGGGTGATGTACAAGCCTAGTGAAGTGGAAACTTCCTAAAATATATGAAGGCAATTCTAATGAAGTCTCTAAATAATGGGGATAATGGAGTCCTAAATGGTCTCCTCTTGTCGCCAAATAAGCATCTAGTACCAGGAGTGGGTTATATCCAATTGAGTTGTTGGCCAAAGGAATCCCATGAAAATTCCCAAACAACCCAGGCTGTTGCCAAGACAATAGATTGCTCTCCACAAACTGACAGTAAGACCCCATTTCTGAACACAACACACACACAACTCATTGAACATGCAGAGTTTGAGCTGGTGCCTACAAAGAACCTTCACTCCTATGTTCTAGGGTCCTTGGTCTAGGAAGATATTTGACAGGCTACCAAAAGAGAAACATAAATACTAACCCAGCCACAAACCCTTCCTATACAATGCTGTCCAGCCTATAAAATATGCTAAGGCAAAGAGGCTCAAAGCTGTGGGAACAATCAGCCAACATCTGTTTTGACTTAAGACCCTTATCATGAGATGGAACTCATACCCAACACTCCTTGAGTGACCAAGAACCAGAGAGAGTATGATATTCTTAAAGAATTTGTAAAGTATTTTTTAAACATATGTGTGTGTGTGTGTGTGTGTGTGTGTGTGTGTGTGTGTGCGTGTGTGTTTAAAAACATATGTATATGTGTTTATATATATGCGCCAAGATCTCCACAGGCACAGAGGTACACATTAGTACATGCTAGCAGAGGTACAAAGAGTTATGTGGAAGATGCTGCCTTTAAGATACTTAGGACAGAATGCTGTGTGAGGAAATGATAATTAGGGGCTGGGATGAATGATGCCTAGTGATAATAATAACATAAGCAAGAGCGGTAGACATTGGTACTTCCTGTGTGTCAGGGATCATATTTAAGGCTTAATACATACCCTCTTCTTATGTTCTTCAGAGTACATAAGTGAAAAGCACTAACCCTATCAAGGTGATGAAAAAGAGTCTCAGAAGGTTAAAACAGTTAAGAAGATGAAGTCATTGGTGAGAAAAGCTGAGATTTGTCAAGCCCATGACTATTGAATTCCAAATCCCCAGAATTTAACCATTAGAGTAGTGTATTAGGCATTTATTTTATTACTGTAACAAAATACCTGATACACGGTACTTATTTTTGAAAGTGGTTTATTCAGCTTGCTTGTTTAGTTCTGATGAGTTCCAATTGGCATATAGTAAGTAGTGATCAGTACTGGCGGGGTTGTCTCATGGAGCATTCTCATCTGGAGCTGGGAGGCAGAAGTACCCGTGTGGTCTATGCTTTCCCTTTGCCACAACCTTCTCTGAAGAACTCAAAGGGTGACATGGGATCCACAATCAGAGAGTATGGTCCAGTGACCTAAGACCTCCCATAAGGCATAACTCTTTTCTTCTTCCAGGCTATATTTTATTTTCATTAAATAAAAAGTCATCTCCATAAATGTATCCCCCTACTCCCCCTCCCTACCCCCTCCCAATCCCTCCCAGTCAGCCTTCAGCCTCGCCCTTCCCCTTCACCCATCCCCTCTCCCCCAAAAGGCGAGAAGTCCCAGGTGGGCCAACCCAGCGTGGCACATCCACCCCAGGTCAGTCTGATTCACTCATCCCAAAGTCAATGCTGGGTTGGGTGTTCCTCTATAGGGAATGGGTCCCAAGGTGCCAGCCTATGAACAGGAACACAGTCTGATCCCACTCCTCCTGGCTCCACACATTGCTCATGCCAGCTGAAAAGCCGCCTACCCTGGCAGGGCCCAGCTCCCCCTCCGGATGGATCACCTGTGGCCATTCCTGATTCAATGAGATTTCCAAAGCTCCAAGTAACCATTGCCTTGGTAACCTTCCTCATAATCCCTATGCTCCTGCCCCCACCTGAAGACAGTCTCCGACCACACAAACCTTAAGCATTGCCCAAAAGGTAAAAATATTCAAGATGTTCATGAGCTGTTGGGTACACCAACCCCTCTGGAAGGGTAGCACATTACCTATTTCTGAGATTCAGATCTGTGAAGTCCTGCCCTTAGATTGAATTTCCAAACATAGAGCCAAGTGTGCCATAGAGGATTACTGTGTTTAAAGGGGTATGTGAGGAAGGGGGTCAGGAACTCTCAACTCTAAGGAAAGTCCTGTTCTGACTTCTTCACCCTGGGCCCAGAATACATCTCAACAACTTGTTGTCTCCCTCTTTTGTGTAAAATTTTTATTTTCCCCTCTCTTTGAGCTATACTTGTCTCTAAAAGCACACTCTCTGTACTGAGATATGGCTGCCCCTCCCATGACTCTTGGAGATTTATTGGCCTTCTCTTCAGAGCAGAAGGTAGAACTGGAGCCTAATGGGCTGCTTCCACTTACACTGGTTCTGAGGAGACAGCTTATGATGGTGCTGTGAAAAGAGCTCTTTACAAAACTCTCAGAGGCGCCAAGGAGCTGAAGCAAGCTGGAAAGAACCTAAAGAGAGATCTAAGGGTTGCCTGTGGGGTTTGGAGGGATGTCATGTAAAAAGGAACAGGACAACCTGAGGATTTCTCCATCATTAGACGAATATTCATTTGATCTGTGAAGTTGTTGAACAGGTGTTGGGGCTTTTCTAAGATTGCTGAAATGACAGAAAAACTGATTTGTTGAATATTATTTTAACTACAACGCTATCACACAAAGAGAACAAGTACTCTATTGGAGGGGAGGCTCCTTTGCTGTCGCCATGTGAATAAGCAGTTGTCACTTCGGAATCATTCACATACCATTGCCCAATTGAAATATATGAGCTCGTGTATAATTTTAATATTTCTACAAATAGTCTTAAAATATAGAAAATAGAAGAAGTCATCCTATTAATGTATTTTAATTAACTCAACAGATTTACATGGTTTCGGCATTCAGTCTCAGTATTCATTATGAGACTTATTAATATAGCATTTTAGATTCCATGATGATGCTGAAATCCATGGGGGTTTTTTTCTGTACTCAAGGAATCTCTTGAATTAGACTGTATACATTTTAAATGTTTAGTAAGCCATTCGTAACGTGTCGGAAGATACAAAGGGTAGGTGACTCTAAACAAATTGTTCCTTGGTAAGCATTTATTGAACAACTACTGTTTCTGGGTACATAACTGAGCCTTCAGCACTGGCAATTTGTGCTACTGTGGGGGGGGGGGGGGGAGGCAATAAAGAATGCCTTAGTTATTGTGAGAAGGACTCCGCTTCAGAAAGAATGAAATTGTGTTCTTTTATCTCAATTCTCAGCAGAAAGTGATGACTGTAAATTTATCATTAAATGAACACAGGAATTCGCGTCTGACCAAAGTCATGTTGCTCCACATACATTGTTAGTGTAGGTAAAATGTGGATATTTGCCCTCTAGAGTTCATTCATTGTACCTGACTAAAACTTTATATATGATTTGTAACTTCCCAGTTCCAGTTCCCCTTTGTTTTGGAAAAGGTCAGTTCAGTCATAATTCTACACATATGACTCTTCTCAGGTATTTAAAATAAATAAAAACCTGGTGTTTGTCCTGATTCCTTGATAATTCATTCATGTTGTTACATAGTGCATAATTTACTTACTTTTTGATGTCCAAATAGTATTTTATTGTATATATACAGTAGACACACATACACTTGTGAATGCCAGAATCATTTCTCGGGCAGCATCTGCTTTTTGAGACACTCTCTTCTCTGACCTAGAACTCTCCAAGTAAATCAGGCTGACTACTAAGTGCCTGGGAGCCACCTTCCAGCATTGAGATTACAAGTACATACTTCCCGGAATTTAAAAAAAAAAAAAAAATGTGAGTTCTGGGGATTGAACTCAAGCAATTTTCCAACAGAGCTATCTCCCAGCTTCTATAAGCTTCTATAAAGCTTTCTTCATTATCTGTTGGTGTCATTTATGAGGTTTCCATGCTGTGACTGTTGTGGATGATGCTAAAAAGAACACAGAAGTGGTCTTATTGCAGTGTGATGTCTTTAAGATTCTGAGGTTGTTTGTTTGTTTTTGAAATAAATACCTCAAAGTTGGATTATCAGATCACAAAAAGTTCTACTTTAATGGTATTTGCAGAATCATTACCACATTTCTTATATTGGCTGCATAATTTTGATTCTCACCCACAGGGTGCAAAACTTCTGGTTCCTCCAATATCATGCCAACACTTGACTTTTGTCTCTTCAGTGTAGAAGCACATACAAAGGAAAGCAAGCAGACCTTTCTCTGATACTGTATACAAAAAGCATCTCCAAATTAGTTACAAGCCTCTAAAGCTGAATTATGAGCTTTGAAAGTCAGAAATGACACAGTCAGAAACTATAAAGCCTCTAGAAGAAATCATAAGAAAAATATGATATTACTTCAGGCAATGATTTCATAAATATGACAACAGAAGTATAGGCAGCCACAAAAATAAATAGGCCAGAGCCAAATGAAACAACTACTCCACAAAGACCACCATCAACAGAGGGTAGGCCGCACACAGAAAGAGAGAAAATGCTTGTAAACCATGTATCAGGTAAGCTGCTAATCTGTTATCAACTGGGAATCCCCAAAGCCCTGTATGGAAATATGTTCACAGAACTAGTCAGATAAATACAAACCAAAGCCACAAGAAAACACTTCACACCTTTTAGAGAGCAGTGGTCAGAAAGGCAGGAGACATGGTTGTTGCTTGGGACCCATGAGCCTGGATATTTGGAAGGCACAGGAGAAGGTGAAGTTGCTTGGGTCATTGTTCCAGTCTTAGGACTTCTTATTGTCCTCATTATGCAATTCGTCACTTTAGGCAACATTCTTTACTTTTGAGTTGCCCGGATTGTGAATATTATTCTGCCAAGAACTTTATCTGAGACATTATTAAATTTTAATAAGACAGTATCCACAAACCTGCCAGTCTAGAAAATTCTAAGGTCAAGGTGCAAAGCAAAGTTGCGACTCCTGGGATAAATTTCAAGTAAGCATGAGTGACTGGCAATGTCGAAAGAAACAGGGAGGTCAAGTCTTGGGGGTTTTAGAGGGTTTAAGGAGCCATTTCACCATAATGGTGGAGCAGAAGGCAGGCCAGAGGGGGAATGTAAGAACAGTCAGGAGAGCGAAGCAACCTTAATGCGATCTCTTCTGTAAATGCCCTTCATCAGTCTGGACTTCCTACAGTGGGTGGGAATGGGCTTAAGACTCCTAAGTGCATTGCAATCTGTAAATGCTAAATTCCAAGTGCTTCCATGTCATAAAAATGGTGTATTTCTCATCCTCAATTTTATTCTCATTACAATGAACACATTCAAAGGAGAAATAGATTGAAGGAGAAGGAGGCATTATGATTACCTAAGTCAATTACCTTGATTCTGGTTGGGTGATCTATAAGGGGCTCTGTTGTCTTGGAAAGCACAAGCAAGCACTGTCAGAGTTTGCTTCCAGGCTGCTGTTTAGCATCCTCATAGATTTTAATCCACACAGAAACACAGTGGAAAGGAGAACAGGAAATTTCACCAAGCAGCAGGAACTGTTGAAACGATCACTGTGGCAAGAAGCGACCTAGAATCACTAACCACAGCCCCAGACTTGTGTCTTCATTTCCTTTATACAATGTTTTGTCAAAAAGAGAATTGAGCTTTAAATATCGCTCCTTCAACAACAAAAGAAAATAGGCAGATTATTAAAATAACACACTATTTCATTAAGAACTATGCATATTTTAGCTCATTTGATTTTTATGAATATATGAGACCCAAATAGTTTTTAAATAATATTTTACAGATGAGAAAATAAGGGAGAGAAAAAAAAATGTGTCAGAGCTGATCAGTGAAAACCAGAGCCCCAGATTTCACATAAAAGTCACATGGTCTGTATTGTTTGTAATAGGTCTTCCCTTTTTTTCCCTCTTTTTTGGTATGTTCATTTATTTTTTTAAATATCTTTTTATCCATGTACCCCCTTCTCCCCCTCCCTTCCCTCCTCTCAATCCCTCCCAGTCAACCTTCAGCTCCCCCTCCTCAGATCTCTCCATCCCCTCCCTCAGAAGAGCAAAAGCACCAAGGTGAGTGAGCTCAGTCTGGCACATCCACTCCAGGTAAGTCTGATTTCCTTCCTCATCCCAAAGTCAAAATTGGGTTAGGCACACCTCTGCAGGGAATGGGCTCCAAAGTGGCTGCCCATGCACAGGAACACGGTCTGATCCCAACCCTCGAGGCTCCACATGCTGCCTATGCCAGTCCACAGTTGCCTACCATTGGAGGGCCTATCTCCTTTTCCCAATGATTCCCCAGTGGCTGTTCTTGATTCAGTGAGCTCCCCAGAGTTGCAGCTAGCCATCTCTGTGGTTCTCCTCCCAATAATCCCTATTTCCTTGCTCATACAGACTCCTGTGGGGACTTAATAAAAGCTCCAAAAGTTTTGCAGATACCAGAGGGAATCTACCCACAGTCAGTCTAGGAGGATCAGAGAGTGGTGATTCACACCTTTAATCCCAGCACAGGGAGTATCCCAGGAGTGGTGACCTACGCCCTTAATCCAAACTGAGTTCAGGTCATCTTAGTTTACAGAAGGAATTCCAGGCTCCCAGGCAGGCAGTGGTGGGGCCACGCCTTAATTTATCAAGAGAGTATTTAAGGTGGGCACAGAAAGACAGAGAGAGGAAGTCAAGAGAAGCCAGGCTGAGGAAGCTGGAAGACAGCTGGGTAAGATCTGACTGTGGTGTTTACTCTCTCTTATATGTCCGACTTTCTCAGAGATCTATCCCTGAGTTTCATTTATTCGTGCAACAAACTCTCCCCCCTCCCCTTTCTCTCAGCTGGAGCAGGATCTTGGCCCAGTGCTCAGCCATGGATCTCTGCCTCCACCTCTATTCATTGTTGGATGTAGGTTCTGTGATGACACTTAGGGTGGTTATTCATTTGATTCTAGGGGAAGTCCTGTTTAGGCACCCCCTCTACTATTGTTTGGAGACCTAGCCAGGGATATTCTGTGTGTTCTTAAAGGTGTCCCCAGCATCTGGTCTCTTTCCAACCCCATCTTGTCTTCCTCTATCACGATATCCATCTCTTTTTCTCTCCCTCTGTGTTGATCCTCTCACTCAACCATCTCCTTCTCTCATGACTTGTTTTTACCTTTTCTTGATTGCCACCCATTCTGATCCCAATTTGCCAGGGTGATCTCTATTTTCTCTTCCTAGGGGAATCACTGGATGTCTCTCTTCAGTTCCTTTGGACTCTAAGCTGTTCAAGTGTTGTGGTTTGCAGCTTGAGTATTCTTTGCTTTTTATCTAAAATCTACTTATGAGTGACTACATCCCATGCCAATCTTTCTGGGCTTGTGATACCTTGCTCAGGAAGATATTCTCCAAATCCATTCATTTGCCTGCAAATTTTTGGATGTCTTTGTGTGTGTGTGTGTGTGTGTGTGTGTGTGTGTGTGTGTGTGTGTGTGTGTTGAGTAGAACTCCATTGTATAGATGTAGCACAGTTTGTTAATCCATTCTTCAGTTGAGGGGGATCTAGGTTGTTCCCAGTTTCTTGCTATTATGAATAATGTTTCTATGAACATAGTTTAGCTAATACCTTTGGGGTACAAATGTGTATCCTTTGTGTATATACCAAATAGTGGTATTGCTGGATTGTAAGAATAAGGTTTGTCCAGACCCACAGACTTGCTGTCCCAGACCATTTAGTCGCCTGCCACTGCTTGGGTCTTCAAAATGACTCAGATGATTATATTAACTTTGTACTGTTTGGCCTATGGCTCAGGTACATTGCTAGCTAGCTCTCTCATCTTAACTCAACCCATTTCTATTAATCTGTCTGCCACATGGCCCATGGCTCACTTGTGTTCCTTACATGTTTCTTCTTTGGGTGTCTGATTCCATCTGTCTCTGACTTCACCCTCTTTCTCCTACCTATGCTCTGACCACTCTGCCTACCTCTACAATGTCTGCTATGGCCAAAAAAGCTCCTTTATTTAAATATTGATATTCATAGCATACAGAAAGACTTTCTCACATCACTGGATCCTTGGGCAGATTGATTCCCAGTTTTCTGAGGAACGGCAATACTGCATTCCAGAGTGGCTGTATAAGTTTACACTCCTATCAACAATGGAGGAGTGTTCCCCTTGCTCCACATCTTCTCCAGCATAGGCTGTCATCTGTGTTTTTGATCTTAGCCATTCTGACAGGTGTAAGGTGGCATCTCAAAGTTGTTTTGATTTGCATTTCTCTGATGGTTAAAGATGTTGAACAATTTTTTTAAGTGTCTTTCAGCCATTTGTAATTCTTCTGTTGAGAATTCCCTTTTTAGCTCTGAACCCCATTTTTAATTGGGTTATTTAGGGTTTGGGGCTCTAGTTTCTTGAGTTCTCTACATATTTTAGAGATCAGTCCTCTGTCAGATGTAGGGTTGGTTAAGATCTTTCCCCATTCTGTAGGCTGTTGTTTTGTCTTATTGACTGTGTCCTTTGCCTTACAGAAGCTTCTCAGTTTCAGGAGGTCCCAATTATTGACTGTTTTTCTTAGTATCTGTGCTTCTGGTGTTATATTTAGGAAGTGGTCACCTGTGCTAATGTGTTGGAGGGTATTTTCTACCTACTTTATTTTCTATCAAGTTCATTATAGCTAGGTTTATGCTGAGGTCTTTGATACACTTGGATTTGAATTTTGTGCAGGATGATAGGTTTAGAACTATTTGCATTCTTCTACATACTACCATCCAGTTATGCCAGCACCATTTGTTGAAGATACTTTTTTCCATTGAATATTTTTGACCTCTTTGTCAAGTTATGTATTCATAGGTGTGTGGGTTAATGTGAGGGTCTTCAATTCGATTCCATTGGTCCACATGTCTGTTTTAGGCCATAATCAGGCTGTTTTTATTACTGTAGCTCTACAGTATAGCTTTACGTCAGGGCTGGTGATTCCTCCTGAAGTTCTTTTATTGAGAAAGGTTGTTTTCGCAATCCTGGGTTTCCTGTTATTACCTATGGTGTTGAATATTGTTCTTTCAATGTATGTAAAAAAATGTGTTGGGATTTTGATGGGGATTGCATTCAATCTATAGATTGCTTTTGGTAAATTTGCCATTTTGACCACGTTGATCTTATTTATCCAAGAGCATGAGAGATCTTTTCATTTTCTGATATCCTCTTCAATTTCTTTTTTTTTTCAGTGACTTAAAGTTTTTGTCAAACAGGTCTGATACTTCTTTGGTTAGAGTTACACCAAGATATTTAATGCTATTTGCAGCTATTATAAAGGGTGATGTTTCCCTTATTTCTTTTTCAGCCTTTTTATCCTTAGTGTATAGGAGGGCTATTAATTTATTTATTTTTTTTTTAGTTAGTCTTGTACCCTGCTACATTGCTGAAGGAGTTTATCAGCTGTACGAGTTCCTTGGTAGAATTTTGGGTGTCACTTATGTGTATGTCTATATCTATAGTGACATGTCAATATCTACAAATAGAGATAGTTTGACTTCTTCCTTTCAAATTTGTATCCCCTTAATCTCGTTTTGTTCTGTTATTACTTTAGCTAAAACTTCAAGAACTGCATTGAATGGATAAGGAGAGAGAGGACAGTCTTGTGTTGTTCCTGATTTTAGTGGGATTGCTTTGAGTGTTTCTACATTTAGCTTGATGTTGACTGTCGGTTTGCTGTATATCAACTTTATTATATTTAGGTATTTTCCCTGTATTCTTGATCTCTCCAGGACTTTTATCATGAAGGAATGTTGGATTTTGTCAAAGGCTTTTTTAGCTTCTAAGATTATTATGTGGTTTATTTCTTTCAGTTTGTTTATATGATGGATGACAGTCACAATTTTTCATATGTTGCACCATCTCTACATCTCTGGAATCTACTAGATTGTGGTGGATGATTTGTTTTTAATATGTTGTTGGATTCAGTTTGCCCAAATTTTATTGAGTATTTTCACATTAATTTTCACGAAAAAGATTGGTCTGTCATTCTCTTTCTTTGTTGCATCTTTGAGTGGCTTGGATATCAGGGTAATTGTGACCCCATAAGAGAGTTTGGCGGTGTTCCTTCAGTTTCTACTGTATGGAACAGTTTGAGGAGTATTGGTATTAGTTTTTCTTCGGATGTCTGGTAGAATTCTGTGTTGAAATACTTGGGTCCTGGGCTTTTTTACTTGGAGACTTCTAATAACACCTTCAATTTCCTTTGGGTTTATAGATCTGTTTAGATCATTTATCTGATCTTGATTTAATTTTGGTAAGTGTTACCTGTCCAGAATGCTGTCCATTTCTTTTAGGTTGTTCATTTTAGTGGAGTATAGATTTTTAAAGCATGACCTAATAATTTTCTAGATTCCCTGGGTGTCTGTTGTTGTGTTCCCATTTTCATTTCTGATTCTGTTAATTTGGATACTTTCCCTCTGCTTTTTGGCTAGTTTGGATAAGGGTTTATCTATCTTGTTGACTTTTTCAGAGATCTAACACTTTGATTTATTGATTCTTTGTATTGTTCTCTTTGTTTCTATTGTATTGATTTCAGCCCTAAGTTTGATTATTCCCTGCTGTCTACTCCTAGGTGAGTTGCTTCTAATTGTTCTGAAGCCTTCAGCTGTGCTGTTATATATCTTGCATGAGATTTCTCTTGGTTTTTATTTTATTTTATTTTATTTTTTATATAGGCATCTAGTGCTGAGTTTTCTTTTTAACACTGCTTTCATTGTATCCCATATGTTTTGGTATGTTGTAGATTCATTTTCATTTAATTCTAGGAAGTCTTTGACTTCTTAATTTCTTCTTTGTCCCAGAGGTGGTTTAATTGAGAGCTGTTCAGTTTCTATGAATTTGTAGGCTTTCTGTATTTTTTGTTGTTGTTGGACTCTAGCTATAGACCATGGTTGTCTGATAGGATACAAGGAGTTATTCCTATTTTTTTGTATCTATTGATATTTGCTTTATGATCGAGTACGTGATCAATTTTAGCGGTAGTTCCATGGGGTGCTGAGAAATATGTATTTTCCTTTGTGTTTGGGTTGGAAGGTTCTGTATATATCTATTAAGTCAGTTTGTGTAATAACATCTATTAGATCCCTTGTCTCTCTATCGAGTTTCTGTCTGGTTGACCTATCCAAGGGTGAAAGTGGGGTATTGAAGTCTCCCACTATTAGTGTGTGGGATTTGATGTGAGGTTTAAATTTCAGTAGTATTTATTTTATATATGTAGATGCCCTTGTGTTAGGGACATAAATATTCAGGATTGAGACTTTATCTTGGTGGGTTTTTCCTGAGATAAATAAGTAAGGTCTTTCCTGGTCTCTTTTAATTGATTTTAGTTTGAAGCCTATTTTTTTTAGACATTAGGATGCCTACACCAACTTGTTTCTTAGTCCCATTTGATTGGAAAGTCTTTTCCCAACCCTTTATTTTGAACCTGCGTCTGTCTTTGAAGTTTAGGTGTGTTTCTTGTATGCAACAGAAGAATGATGATATCTGTAGAAAAAGGTTTCTGTCCTGGCTATCTCCACGGTCCAGACCTTCCCCTGTTGCTTCTCTGGAACAGCAATCTCAAAGTGCCAAAGAAACACACAGACATTTATATTAAGTTCATGCTATTTGACCTATGGCTCAGGCATATTCTAGCTAGCTCTTTCATCTTAATTCAACCCATTTCCATTAATCTGTACTGCCACCTTTTTCTACAGATGGTGTCCAGTGTGGGGCCTGAACACCCACATAAAGCTGGAGAAAGCCTAAATGGGTTTTAGAGCACAGAAATGGAACCAAAAATGGCTTCCGAGTTGTGTCTCTGAAGTAAGCCATGGTGCAGAGATGGTGTGACACTCATACGTAAATTTCAAAATAGTGGGTCTGCGGCAGTTAGCTTAAGCCAAGGCCAGTTCCTGAAGTCTCACTGAAGACTTAGTATAATCAACAAGCTGCATCCCATTGATTTAAGGTTTCTGTTTATATTGGACACAAAGGGAACTGAGTCAAAGAAGTCTTCTTGGTAGCAGCATTTCCTTGCATCTGCTCTATTTACTGGTGGCAAGCAGAGGTGCAGCTCCTTTAAAAGGGACTTCTGATTCAGCTTTAGTGGCAAAGACTGTGGCTTTGCTGTCAAATACTTAGTGAGTGGAAGTATTTTCTCTACTTGGTGAACGGAGGAGGTGGAGCTCTACTTAGTAAGCTGGGAGGTGGTGTTCTCTACTTAGTGAACAGGGGAGGCGGGACTCTATTGATGACAGTGTGGACCTAAGATTCCCCAGGGTTGGGGTGGTAAATACTTGGTGAGCAGGAGAGGTGGGACTCTACTTAGTGAGCAGGGGAAGTGGGGCTCTACTTGATGACAGTGTAGACCTAAGATTCCCCAGAGTATGGTGGTAAATACTTAGTTACCAGGGGAGGCGGGGCTCTATTTAGTAAGCAGGGTAGGTGGGGCTCTATGATAACAGTGTGGACCCTAAGATTCCCCAGAGTATGGTGATAAATACTTAGTGAGCAGCAGGAGGCGGTGCTCTACTTGATGACAGCATAGACCCCAAGATTTTCCAGAGTTGACGTGGTAAATACTTGGTAAGCAGGGAGAGGCAATGCTCTACTTGATGACAGTGTGGACCCTAAGATTCCCCAGAGCTGAGGGGTAAATAGCTCCACAGTATTTAATACTGCTTCCCAGAATTGGGGATGTAAGTGTGCCTTTGGCACCTCTGCCATGTTGAAAATCTGACAGTGGAGTCAGCAGTCAAAGCAGTGCTTTACAGTTTAGCATTTTTAAAGCTCTTCTGGTTGGAAATCAATTAAGTATATGCAATAAAACAGATTCAGATGAAGAAAACCTCTAAACGGGTTACAATGTGTATAAAATGTATATATGCTTCAGAGAGAAAAGAAAGATGATATAGAAAGCCCCTAAAAAAGAGAGATAGAGTATAAAAATATAATAAGCAATGTAAATATGGAAAATACACAGAGTCTGTATTACGGTTATTATTGTATTTTCTTGCAGTTTTTTTTTTAACTGTTAATGAACTAACTACAGAAAGACATTTGATTGCAAAGGCTGATAAGTTAAACAAACATATATTTTAAGGATATCTTGACTTTGAAATTCGTGTCTAAGGCTATGCTGTTTTGGAAAAGAGGTTCTGCTTTTGTTTCCACAGAAAATGAGAGCCTGTGGATTGCTTCCAGGCAAATATGGTTTGGTAAACCAAGACCCCCCTCTTCTCTGATGGGAAGAGATGGTCACAACAGCTTCAGGGCTAAGATGATCCAGCATTCTGACCCTCATAAGATTGCCAGCACCCCTTAATCAACAAGAAGTAGTAATGAATTGCTATGCCCAAATTCCCAAACTAATGTTTATAAATGTTTGTTTTCTTTGTGAGTTGTTAATGGTCACAGTTAATCTCTTTCTAAAAAAAAATAGGAGGGATATGATATAGGAATGATTAAAAATGATAGATTATTGAATTTACTTTAATCTAAAAAATCAGATGTGAATTTCAAAATATTTTACATTGGTATGGATTTTAGTTTATTGATACAAATTTAAGGTCAATTTTGTTATGCTGTGTGTATTTTTCTACTCTTGTTTAAGGTATGATGTTTCCATAACTCATTTAAAATTGTAATGTATAGTTAAGAAATGCAGATTAATAGTCATCTATGTTAACCAAATTTATAGTCATGTTAGTTAGACTTTTAGGTATACAAAGTAATATTTAAATTAGGTAGGTACTCTTCAATGCTTGCATTAATCCTCACTTGCAATATACTATATAAAGGATTTATATTTATTGGAAGGTATATGAACACTCACAATATAAATTGAACCTTAAGACAATCCCTAAGACTGTCCTACACTGGGTTGCTCATCCACTCTCTGAGAACACAGAAATAAAACAGAGCAGAACTCAACATTCCCAGGGTCCCAATCAGTTCTGGCTGTGCCTCGCAGGGGGCCTGAACTCAGGAGCCACACATCTGGGCTTCCCTAGGTAATGCCTGAATCCTACTACAGGTTAGTCTTGTGTGATTTCCTTTGCTCTCAGGTGGCCTCTTCTCATGGTGTGTTCACATAATCTTTTCTCTTAGCATATACATCCTTTGAAACTCTCTGATACAAGTCAGGCTGAATTAGAGCCCCATCTTAGTACCTCCCTTTAAAGGCTATTTTCTGTAAATAAGGTCACATCCTGGGGTACTGAGAGTTAGGTGTTCAGCACATGCATTGGGAGTACAATTCAACCCACTACAACTTTCACATGTGACTTTAATTATCTATGCAGAGAATGTGCTTAGACTTCAAGGTGCACCAAAGAACCCCAAGCCCCCACTGTAGAGATTAAAAAAAAGACCTGTGTGTTTGCCACTGAGTTGGGTCTGGAACGGATGGGCTCCCCTCTGAAATGTTCCATGAAGAAATGAATGTGAGAACACAGAGGACTTTTCATTAAAACAGGACACAGTAGCCTATTCATCTAGCCTTGGTGCTACACAATATTCCCTTAGATATTTTCCAGAGAGTCATTGAGTATGTGGACTGTTGAGTAGCATTTTATGATTAAGGTTTGGCAGCCAAGTGCATCTGGGGAATTAAAAAAAAGAGTAGAAAATAATAGGAGAGGTCAGAGGGCAGGACAGAAGGAAGGTGGAAGATATAGGGGAGGGACTGAAGGAGGGAGGAAGGCTAGGGAAAGGTGGGTAAAGAAAAAAGAAAGTAAGAGAGAAAATAAATCTGTGGCTGGCTTTTATTTAAACTTGTTAATCCGTAGTAAAGGTGTCCCATGGATACGCTTCTCTCATTTTCTGGGTGGGCCCTGCAGTGAAAATAGCTGTGTGGGTGGCATTTCCACCTGTGATTCCTGTTTTATGTGGGAAATGAATTTGCTTGTTATGTGAGAAACAGTGGGAAATGAGCAAGCTTTACTGCACTGTGATCTCACCTTGAAGTCAGGAAGGATAATGGCTCATAAAACTTTGGAGTGGGAGGGACTGGGCCCAGGCTTCTCCTGATGTGCTGGTTGGGAAATAACGGAGGATGATGGGATGTTGTTTCTGTGAGGGCTTATTAAGGGTGAGGTCATGAGCCAGAAGCTGCCTTCAGCCATGGAGCGCAAACTCATGTTGTTGGGTCTGTAGCCTGGGTGACGGGGATGATACAGGGATAATGTGACTCTGGACGGCCATTTCAAGCAGGGAAGTCCGCCCATCTTTTCTGCATGCCTCATTACATCTGCCCTGAAGAAAGCTATAAACTTGGTTTTCTGACTGCCCCAAAGCCATTACATCTTTTTAAAAATCAGACTCCTAAATCTGCCTCTCAAAACTCTGCTCACCTTACTACATTTGGGTGAATAAAAGAGCGTAACATGAATAAATTCTGAGAGTAATATCCGACAATCTTAAAAACATTTTCTGCCAATTGGGTTAATATATGGATTTAAAACCTTTTAATACTGAACCTTGACATGTTTGATTTTTAATGGTTATAAATGAAAACAACCTTATGTGTGGAAGTCTCCTCTCTGTTTCTTTTCTAAACAGAAAAACTGAGAATTGAGTTGAACGAACAAAAGGTCATTTCTTCATTTCATTTCTTCTTTTGAGCATTCATTAATTTGAGGTATTACTGCATCACAGGGAGGGAGACTGTCTTGGCTTCTAGGAGATTGAGAAGGTTCATATTTAAATAGGGTGGGTTTAGTATCCAAGTTTAGAGATAAAACCAATGAAGACTAAATATGTCGAAGATCAGCATTACACTGCCTGAACACTGGGCTTTCTCTGGTTTCACAGAGCACAAAAGAGGTTACTCGGTGGCCAAACTCTACATGCAAATTTTAGTTTAAAGTTTAATGTTTAAATGACTGCTATAGTTTATCAGTGAAGTCATATGGAATGTGCCTTAGCCTATTGACTACTTTCCTATTGCCAAGGTAAAGACCGTGACCAAATGCAGTTGAGAGAAGAGAGGGTGTGTTTATCATTAAACAAAGGATTATAGTCCATGGAGATGTGAGGAGACTTGGTGGCAGGGAAGGAAGCCGAGGCCTCACATTTGGAACCACAGTCATGACACAGAGGGGTCAAACTTGAACTGGCCACCCCGTTAGAACTACCCGAGGAGAACTTTAGTGGTATACCACATCCCTCTAGGCCACACGCCCTAAGCCTCCCCACTCACTGGAGACTACAAAAGACATCTCAGTCGAACCAGCCCACCGGCTTCATTGCTCAACATTAGCATGATGACATCCATGTTTGTTTGTGAGCTTTTCCACTTAAAAGTTCTTTGGGTTTTGTTTTGTCTCTGTTTGAAAAGATGTCTTCCAAAAGCAACTAGCCATAAATGAATACTGGAATAATAATTTTAAATCTGGACTAATGTGACATAATAGGTGGATTAGACAAAGCAATATGGGAAGAAAGAGAGAGGAAGGGGGGGGAGGCCTAGTTTTGGTGAGCACTGTGTATGAGATAGAGCCAGGAACTTTATTTCATATAAAATCAGCAGCATGGGACAGGCCAGTGAAAAACTCCAAAGCCTGTGGTGCAGCAGAAATAAAGCCAGGGCACAGTCTGTCCAGTCCACGGTCGTGAGTTACACATGGTCCAGGTCTTCCTGTCATAGTATAGAGGTTCGGGATGTCCTCAAGTACATGAATGAGTAAACCTGAACCCTGAATTTCTATTACTGATTTCTATCCCATGCTAAAAGCCACATGTGTTTGGCAGATACTGAGCTTTCTCCACAGCCTAGAAGCCACTGCTGAGCTTATAGACCTTGTGATTTATTGGAATAGCAACTTCCTGCTCACACTTAAAAACCTACCTGCTTTAAATTTATACATGTTAAAGTATTTTTTGTTACATCTGATTTCTTATGGATTATGCAGGGTTCTCTCTTTCTTTCTTTCTTTTTTTTTTTTTAATCATACCATGACTGTCACCATTCCTTTCTCTCTTCCCAGTCATCCTCCAGTTTCTCCCTACCCCATCCCCAGTTCATTCTTCAGAGAGGGTAAAGACCCTCTAGATGAGTCAATTAGATCTGGCATATCCAGTTGAGGTAGGCCCTAGCTTGCCCCCCCCCCCACCAAGGCTGAGCAAGGTGTTTCTCTGTAGGAAATGGGCTTCAAGAAGCCAACTCAGGCACTAAAAATACATTCTGGTCCCACTGCTAGAAGACCCATAAACAGCCAATGCTATTCAACTGCTTTTCAACTGTCATTGACATTCATAGGACCTAGTTCAGGTCCATGCAGGTTCCCAGCTGTCAGTTCAGAGTCAATAAGCTCCCAATAGCGCAGGACAGCTGTCTCTGTGGGTTTCCTCATCATCATCTTGATCCCTTTACTCATATATTTTCCCCCATCTTTGACTGGACCGGGAGCTCAACCCAGTGCTTAGCTGTGGATTGCTGCATCTGCTTCCATCAGTTGCTGGAGGAAGGTTCTATGATGATAATTAGGATAGTCATCAATTTAATTATAGGGGAAGGGCAGTTGAGGCACCCTCTTCACTATTGCTTGGAGTCTTAGCGGGGGTCATATTTGTATATTCTTGGGTATTTCCCTAGCACCATGTTTCTCTCTAATCCCCAAATGGCTCCCTCTATCAAGGTATCTCTTTTATTATTCTCCTCTGTCCTTCCCCAACTAAACCATTCCATCCCTTCATGTTCTTTTCTCATCTCCCCTTATCCCTTCCTGTTATGGTCTCAATTTATTCAGGAGAACTTTTCTATTTCCCTTTTCGGGGGCGGGGTATCTAGATGTCTCTCTTAGGTTCCTTTTTATTACTTAGTAGCTCAGGGGTTATGGTTGCAGCTTAGTTATCATTTGCTTTATGTATAAAAGCCACTTATGAGTAAGTATGTACTATGCTTATCTTTCTGGGTCTGTGTTATCTTACTCAGGATGATTTTTTTTCTAGTTCCATCCATTTGCTTGCTTTCAGAACGTTGGTTTTTTTGTTGTTGTTTTTTAACTGCTGATTATTACTCCATTGTGTAAATATAACACATTTTAAAAATTCATTCTTCAAAGAGACTGGGTGTTAGGGAAACCTCCAAGAACTCACAGGATGTCCCTGGCCAAATCTCCAGACAATAGTGGTGGGGGTGCCTGAGAAGGACTTCCTCTATGGTCAGGTGGGTGACCACCCTGGGTGTCATCTCAGAACCTACATCTAACAGGGAATAGAGGTGGAGGCAGAGATCCATGGCTGAGCACTGGGCAGAGCTCCTGGCTTAGCTGGGAGCAGAGGAGGGGTGTCTGTGTGAGCAAGGGGATGGAGATTATGAGGAATTCCCCCAGTGATGTCTAGCTGGAGATCTGGGGGCTCAGTGGATCAGGAGTGGCCACTGGAGATCCATTGGGAAAGGGAGCTGGGCCCTCCAAGGGTCGGTGACTGTCAACTGACATGAGCAGTGTGTGGAGCCTCGAGGGCTGGGATCAGACTGTGTTCCTGTGCATGATCTGGCACCTTGGAGCCCATTCTCTGCAGAGGAACACCTAACCCATCCTTGACTTTGGGATGAGTGGATCAGACTTGCTTGGAGTGGATGTGCAGCACTGAGCTGACCCACCTTGGGACTTCTTGCCATTTTGAGGGAGGGGATGGATGGGTGGGAAAGGGTAAGGCTGAAAGCTGACTGGGAGGGATTGGGAGGAGGGAAGAGAGGGGAAGCAGGGGATACATAGATAAAAATGACAGATCCGTTTTTACTACGTTGATCCTACCTATCCAAGCACATGAGAGATTTTTCTATTTTTTAATATCTTCAATTTCTTTCTTCAATAACTTAAAGTTTTGTCATAGAAGTCTTTCACTTCTTTAGCTAGAGTTGCCTCCAAGATATTTGACGCTATTTGCAGCTATTATAAAGGATAATGTTTCCCTAATATTTTTTCAATCCTTTTATCATTTGTATATTTTGAAGGCTATTGAACTTTTGATTTTAGTTAATCTTGTATCCAACCACATTTCTGAAGGTGTTTATCAGCTGTAGGCGCTCCCTGATAGAATTTGGGGGGGTCATTTAAATATACCATCATATCTGTAAACTGCAAAAATTTGACTTCTTCCTTTCCAATTTGTATCCTCTTGATCCTTTTTTGTTGTCTTATTGAGCTTGCTGAAATTTCGAATACTATATTGAATACATATGGGGAGAGTGAACAGCCTTGTCATGTTCCTGATTTTAGTGGGATTGCTTTGAATTTCCCTTTTTTCATTTGGAGGTTGACACTTGGCTTGCTGTATATTGCCTTTGTTATGTTTAGGTATGTTCCTTGTATCAAGGGATCTCTCTAAGGTATAGCCTTGATCTCTCCAAGGCCTTTATCATGAAGGAGTGTTGGATTTTTTCAGCGTCTAAGGAGATTGTCGTGTGGTTTTTTTTTTTTTTCTTTCAGGTTGTCTATATGGTGGGTGACATTCACAGCTGTTCATTGTTGAACCATCCCTGCATCACTATTGATCATGGTGAATGTTTTTTTTAAAAAATATGTTCTTAGATTTGGTTTGCCAGTATTTTGTTGAGTTTTATTTCTTTTTTAAATTTTATTATTTCTTTATAAAAAGTCATTTTTATCTATGTATCCCCCTGCTCCCTCTCCTTTCCCTCCTCCCAGTCTTTCCCAGTCAGCCTTCAGCTTCCCTCCTCCCCATCTCCCTATCCCCTCCCTCAAAAGGGCAAGAAGTCCCAAAGTGGATCAGCTCAGCATGGCATATCTACTCTAAGTAAGTCCGATTTCCTCATCCCAAAGTCAAGAGTGGTTTAGGTGTTCCTCTGCAGAGAATGGGTTCCAAGGTGCTAGCCTATGCACAGGAACATAGTCTGATCCCACCCCTCGAGGCTCCACATACTACCCATGCAAATTTATTGAGTATTTTTGCATCAATGCTCATGAGGGCGATTGGTCTGTAATTCTCTTTCTTTGTTCCATCTTTTGGTTTGAGTATCAGGGTGATTGTAGCCTCACAAAGAATTAGCAATGCTTCTTCTGTTTCTATTGTGTGGAACAATTTGAAGAGTATTGGTACTAGTTTTTGGATATTCTCTCTCTCTGCCTTTTGGATAGTTTGTATAAGAGTTTAACTATCGTGTTGACTTTCTCAAAGAACCAATTCTTAGTCTCATAGATTGTGTGTGTGTTATTCTATTTGTTTCAATTTTATTGATTTTGGCCCTAAGTTTGATTATTTCCTGCCATCTACTCCATCTGAGTTAGTTTACTTTTTGTTCTAGAGTTTTCAGGTGTGCTTTTAAGTTGCTCGTGTGAGATTTCTCCAAATTCTTTATGCAGGCACTTAGTGCTATGAGTTTTCCTCTTTTGCTGCTTATTTTTTGTCCCATAAGTTTTAGCATATTGTGGAATCATTTTTGTTGATTTTCCTTATTTTTTTCTTGACCCAGAAGTGGTTTGGTTGAGACTTGTTCAGTTTCCATGGTTTGTAGGCTTTCTTTGGTTTGTGTTGTTATTGAATTCTAGCTTTAGATTATGGTGGTTTTATAGGATACAAGGGATTATTCTCAATGTTTGTACTTATTCATGCTTGATTTATGACCAAGAATGTGGTAAATTTTAGAGAAGATTCCATGCTGTGCTGAGAAGAAACTTTATTCTTTTGTGTTTGGGAGGAGAGTTCTGTAAATATCTATTAAGTCCATTTGAGTCATAATAATCTGTTAGATTCCTTATTTCTCTGTTAAGTTTCTGTCTGGAAGACCTGTCCATTGGGGTGTTGAGTTCTCCAACTAATAGTGCATGAACTTTGATGTGTGGTTAAGCTTTAGTAATGTTTCTTCTATATATGTGGGGCATAAATGTTCAGGATTGAGATTTCATCATGAAAAGTTTTTTTCTGAGGTGAATATGTAATGACCTTCCAAATCTTTTTTTGATTGATTTTAGTTTGAAGTCTATTTTGTTAGATAATAGGATGGCTACACTAGCTTACTTCTTAGGTCCTTTTGATTGAAATGTCTTTTCTCAACCCTTTTCTCCTAGGTTGTGTCTGTCTTTATATTTGAGGTGTGTTTCTTGTATGCTTCAGAAAGATGGATCCTGTTTTCATATCCATTCTGTTAGTTTGTGTCTTTTTGTAGGAACTGAGCTCATTGATATTAAGGGTAGTAATGACAAATGATAGTTAATTGGGTTTTTTTGTTGGTGTTTTTAGGTTTTTTGGGGGGTGTGGTAATATGTATGTGTGTGTGTGTGTGTGTGTGTGTGTGTGTGTGTGTGTGTGTGTGCCCTTCTTTGGCATTTCCTGTTGCTGTTGCTAATCTATTGCCTGTGTTTTTGTGGGTGCATCTAACTTCCTTAGGTTTGAGTTTTTCTCTTAGTGCTTTCTCTAGGAATAGATTAGTGAATAGGTATTGTTTAAATCTGGTTTGTCATGGAATATCTTTTTTACTCCGTCGATGGTAATTGAGAGTTTTGATGGTATAGTATCCTGGGCTGGCAACTGTGATCTCCCAGTGTCTGTTAACATCTGACCAGGACCATCTGACTTTTGTTGTTTCCGTTTAGAAGTTGGGTGTTATTCTGATGGATCTGCCTTTATAAGTTACTTGACCTTTTTCCTTTGCAGCTGTAATTTTTTTAATCTGTATGTTTAGTGTATTGATTATTATCTGGTGAGCAGGCTTCTGGAGATGGTCTAGGCTACTTTGTGTTCTGTAAGCTTTGGGTATCTTCATAAGCATTTTTTCCTTAAGGTTGGGAAAGTTTTCTTCTATGATTTCATAAAATATATTTTCAGTGCCTTGGAGCTAGTATTTGTCCCCTTCTATTCTTATTATTCTTAGGTTTGTTGTTGTTGGTTTTTTTTTTTTTTTTAATGGTGTCCCAGATTCCCTGGACATTTTGTCTTATGACTTAGTATTTTTTGACTGACAAATCTATTTCCTCTATTGCATCTTTCAAACCAGTGATTCTCTCTTCTATTTCTTGCATTATGTTGGTTATGCTTACATCTGTAGTTCCTGTTGATTTGTTCAGATTTCCCATTTCAAGTATTACTTTGATTTGTGTCTTGTATTACAATTTTTAAGTGTTGAATTATTTCCTTCATCTGTTTGATTGCTTTTACTTGGTTTCCTTGGCTTTCTTGAAGGGATTTATTGATTTCTTCCATTGTTTTGTCTTTTCCTCCATTTTTAATGGAGTTTCTAATTTCCTCTTTAATTTCCCCCTTAATGGCTTCTATCATCTTCATAATGTTATTTTAAAGATTTTTTCCCTATGTTTCTTCTACATTGGAATGTTCAGGTCTTCCTGTTGTAAA
The DNA here is from genome assembly GCA_033318265.1 of Phyllotis vaccarum. Lineage (NCBI taxonomy): Eukaryota > Metazoa > Chordata > Mammalia > Rodentia > Cricetidae > Phyllotis > Phyllotis vaccarum. Next base: position 40,935,984 of record JARWLC010000011.1, on the reverse strand, counting down.
ACTAGCTTCTATTGGTGCCATATTGTTCTTTATGTTGTTGAATGTATCTTTGCACTGGTATCTACCCATATGTTCCTCCAATTGGTGCAAGCATTGTCTATGTTTCAGAGCGCTGTCCTTAGTCCAATAAATGCTCCTGGTGCAACTGAAGCTCTTCACAAAAGCAAACCCAGTTAATTTTGTGTCTTGAGGAATAGTTGAGGTCTCCAGGGGATGGATGGGTTTGGGGAATGGAGTGGGACTTACCATAGGCTGCAGGGGCCAATGAGAGCCTGTAATAGTCAGGCTTGCCCACAGTCATCTTGCTTGCTTACCTGAAGCTGGAGCTGTGATGGGTTTGGGGGGCAAGGTGCGTGCCCTGTTGCCCAGGCCTGCTTTTCTGGCTGACCAGCTCAGAGGAGGAAAACTCACCTCTTTTGATGGGGCTCTCCAGAGCTCTATGTCTCAGGAAGCCTTTGAGGTTGGAGTGTTTCATGAAAGCAGACACAGTCTATAGAAGAATGATGATTATGGTTCCAGTATGTCCATCTCACACTTCGGTCCACAAAGGAGGTTTCCCGGATACTTAAATCTTATCCTTGTCCATAGTATGGCGTGTAAATTTGCGGGTCAGAGCCCACCGAAATGGTGGGGTATGCAAAGATAGTGTCACACAATTTTGGTTCAGACATTGAAGAGAAGCAATGGCTTGTGGATCAGTTGTGACACTGTCTTAGTCTCACTTCATTAACTCCATCTATGTCATTTCTACTTTTCTGTCTATTTCTGACTGCATAATTCTTCCTTGCATTCTGTCTCCTCCTAAAAGAGTGCCATCCAGATGGGTTTGGGGGGCCTGCAAAAGAATTTCCTGGGACAGTCTTTTAAAAGCGCGAATTGCAGAGCTGTTGTGCTGAGCATGTTTGCTTTTCACAGTTTTATATCCTGAGAGTCTGGCTCTTGTTCTCTGTGTCCCTGACTCCTCTGCTGTTTTCTTCTTTTGGCTTCAGTGAATAGGAAGATGCAAAAATGAGAGAAAAGAGGATTGGCATACATTTTTTCCAGGACCACATTACACAGCAGCAGCAGGATGACGGTCATTTCTGTTCCTGCTGGAGTACCCATCACCAGAGGTCCGACTCTCACTGGATAGATGTCACAAATTCCATGCTTGAATCTTCAGACTAAGGGCAGTGAAATCCCTCTGTCCTCACTGTTTCCTAACAGGCCTTCTGAACCTTGCCAGTGTAAGTAAGGAGTCTTTGATTGACTCTCCTGTGACCCACATGAGATGAGCTTAATCTTCTGATAAGCTGGGATAAGTTGGATCTAATAAACCAAACTTTGCTATAGGCCACAAACTGATCTTTCTTTTTATTATTTCTAACTGTGATAGGAGTCAGGAAATATATCATATGCTGTATTAACTAATTTGAAGTGTAGAAGTTGGTGGTATGAAGCATACTCACATGATTGTGCAACAGTCTTCAACACTCAGCTCCAGAACTCTGTTCATCTTCCCAAACTAAGAGTGTTCTATTTAGCATCACCTCCCCATTGCTGCCCAGCCCAGGCCCTGGAAACCACCAGTTTGCGATTTCTGTATTTCTTTATCTACATCTGCCTACTCTGGTATCTCATGTAAGTGGACACAGACTGGGATTTACCAACTTGCATGGCCTCACAGGAGCTTGTGTGAGCTTGTAAAAAGCTCGGCATGGCTATAGCTCTAGAAAGGTTCCTTTTAGATTTAATGGGATCTCCTTAGAAGGTATTTATTTCCCTTTCTTTGTTATCATTCAGATGGGCTCATTTTTTTCAAGCTCTAGGAAGGTAGCTTAGGAGTAGCCCTGACTCCCAATATTAACTGTTTCGTTCATGTGTGTTACTGGAAGAAAGTTACCAAGTTACCAATTTTTTTGTCTTTTTGTATTCATTGATTAATTGGACAATTTCATAGTGGTCAACCTGCTTTCCATACCGTATAACTGAGACCTTCTATGTGGTTCAATCAGTATTCCACCTGGGGTGGTTCAATTTTATCTGAAAACTGGCAATGTGTGGAAATGGTTTGGGTTGTTACAAGTGGAGTGGGAATACGGATGGCATCTCATGAGTGGAAGCTGAGATTCTGCTAAATATTCCTTTGGTGCAACAGGACAGCTGGCCAACATGAGATTTATCCAGGTGCAAATCATTAGTGACAAGGTTGAGACATCCTGCTCAAGGGGAGACTCTGAGGCTCATAAGCAACAGCCTGGCTGTACTTTCTCCATAAGTGTGCCCAGGGAAGACCACAGATGTGAACTTTATATGAATACTACAAGAAAGGGGAATTTTCTGAAATGCATTTTCCTCTTTTTGAGGGCACACTATTCACAGGAACAACCATTTCCCAACAGGTTTCATTTATGATGCTGAAATTAGCTGTAAATAAAGGTGCCATCTGGGAGGGATAAACTACACAGAGAGAGTATAGGACCCCTTCACATCATCCTCCATGCCTCTACTGGCTAAGTGTGAGAGCCTGTTTCTCAGCAGTGGTCCGGGCACGCATTTTGAAAGGGCCTATGCTAAAGAAGGTTGGAGAGACGTTCACCTCTGTGTTGCACTTGAAGGGAAGCTGGCCATGCATGACACATTTGAGGTTACATGTCAAGGAGGGTGGTAGATCTGTCTTGGTGAGTCAGCCTCCTTGAATCTTGGCTGTGGATTTCATTCATTGTCACTCTTGGCTCATGGAGGCTGTAGACACACTATATCCATAAGATGTGCTTCTTCAGGACAGGCTGCTGGAAATGCACTTGTGAATACAGAGGTGATTCCTAGGAAATACCCATGTAAGGGCTCAGATAATATGGAGTGGAAGCAGCAGGAAGACTTTGGAACTAAATGTCACCTTCATGCTGTTCCTGCTCCTCAGCCCATTTCCTAATGTGAAGCAGGTGGTGACTGACTGTTAAGGAGGTTTGTTCCATGCCAACCTGGATGTGTTTCATGTTTGGGGACAGCAGGGAGTTAAGACAAGTGGCACAGCAATTGCCCTGTTCCCATGCTCCAGTGACCATGAGGACTAATTGCTGTGTTAACGAGAATCAGGATTTATTCTGACTTGCTGGATCGACGAACACATTCTATTTCTTACATGCACAGCTCAGTTCTGCTTCTGCCATTGCACATGAATTCCAGAGAGGTACCAGTCCAAGGAAGCCTCCAGATGGCTGTGAGTCTGGGGTAGCCCTGCTGCTGAGGAGACCCCTGGAGGCTGGTGTCTGCTAGTATTGCCTTTGACTGCTGTTGCAACGTCGCTCCTGTGTCTGTACCAAATGAGTCCTGAGATGCGTGAAAATCAGGACCATTAGTGCTGGATGACCACAGGACATGAGCTCTTGAAGAGTGGTTTGAATGTAGTAGAATAGAAAGCAGCTAGCATGCAATTTCAAAACAGATACCTTGTCCCCTTCACAGGCTTCTATGATTTCTTTAGTTCCCAAATCATGTCCTGACTCTCCTCTCACCCCTTCCGGTTTGTCTGCCAGCACAGCCAGGGTGATTATTCTGAAGTCAGAATCAAGCAAAGATATTCTGTGCAGTTGCCCCTGACAGCATTACCTAACTCAGCAGACTCCTCAAAGCCATTCCCAAGGGCTCTACAACTGTGTGTGCTCTGGCTTCATCACATCCTGACACTATTTCTTCCTCAATCATTCTGCTACCACTACCCTTGCTTCCTTGGTCTTCCCTCAGGGTCTTCACACTCGGAGGTTCCTGTGCCTGCAATAGGGTTTTTTTTTTTTTTCCAGATGTCCACACAACTAGCTTCTTCATTGAGCCTCAGTCTCCCCTCACTGCTCCCTTTCTCAGAGTCAGTCCTGAGGACCAGCCTAGAAGGCACAGAGGAGTTACTCAGTCTGACTTAGGTCTCAGCATCATCACTCTGGTCAGGCTAGTGAGTAGGCTGAAAGGGTAAAGAGGAGACCACTGGGGATTGTCGAGTAATGCAAGTCAAAGTTGATGGCAGCTTGAATTGAGATCAGAGCAATGGGGTTGCACAACGTGGCCGGACTCAGAGAATGCTTGCTCTTTTCCTAACTGCTCTTCTTGAAATGATAATTGTATGGATTGCGTGTGTTCCTGTGATGTGTGTCTGGGGTATGTGTATGTGGTATGCATTGTGTGTGGTATGTGTTGTGTGTGACATATGTGTGCCTGTGTGTGTTTCTGGGGTGTGTGTGTGTGTGTGTGTGTGTGTGTGTGTGTAGTATGTGTGTCTATACCTGAGGGGTTTGTGTGTATGTGGTGTATAATGTGTATGGTGTAATATGTGTGTGTGTGTGGTGTGGTGTTGTGTGCATTGTATGTGTAGTATGCATTGTGTGTGTGGAGTACAGTACACTGTGTGTGATGCATGTGTGATGAATGTAAGTATTGTATGTGTATGGTGTTTGTAATGTGTATCTGTGATGAGCATATGTGTGATGTGTGTGTAGTGTGTATATGTGGTGTATGTGTTTAATGTGTGTTATGTTGTATGTGTATACGATGTGTTAAATCTGTTATGTGTGTGCTTGTGTGGTGAACGTGGGTGTGTGTGGTATGTGTGTGGTATGATTGGTTTATGTGCTGTGTGTATGTGTGTTTGTGAACTTTTCTCCCCCTATTTTCTTCCTCTGGAATGCAAATTTCAACTTTTTATTATGTATATTACTGACATCAACCATGGGTTCCACTGTTTTTTATTTTGTACATACATATAAAATTCACTTTGCTCAGATATTTTTCTTCCACACCCTTCCCTGCCTCTCTTCTCTTGTTCTCTCTCCTCTTCCCAAATAGTCTCCCTTATGCTTTTCTGTCATTATTTAGTCTGGGTCCCGGATGTAATAGAAAATACAAACTCTGTCTCTTCAAGTCTGGCTTATTTTGCTTACCATGATAATCTCAAGTCTCACCTGTTTTCTTGAAAAAGACATAGTTTTATTTTTCTCTGGACATGTATATACTTTCTATGCTCACATGTTGATAGACATCTAGGTGAATTCTATACATGGTAGTTGTGGATAATGAAATAAATGTGCTATCCTGCCTTAGCGTTGTTTACATGTATACCCAGCAGTGAAATGGCTGGTTCATGTGTTTGATTTTTAGATTGAATTCTTTAGGAACCTTCATGCTGTTTTTCATAGTGGATGCACTAGGCTTTCTTTTCATACACAGAAGGCAAGAGGTTTGTTGCTCACATATTCTCACTAGCACTTGTGTTAGCCATGCAGTGGGAATGTATTGGAAGAGCTTTTCTTTACCACATATATAATGCTGTTAGATTTTTTTTTTAATGTGGATAAAAATATCTGTGGATTATGGAAGTCAAAAGGTATCAACAGCCTAAGTGCTGACAGTCTTTGGAATGTAGGAGAGAAATGCCACCAGTAACTTCAGAATCCTTAGACATGGGCTCCCATGCTTTTCCTTTGTACTTACCAAACTTGGAACAAATGAGTATATAACATCAGAGAAGACATGTGAATGCAGGGCTCAATCTTCAAAACTCCAGCTTCTAGCTTAGATAAAGCATAATCTCTTTGATCAAACATCAGGATAAGAACTCTTTCTAATGACTTATTCCTTATATATTCATAACTCTTCTTCCTATACCAACAATCAGCTTTAGACAACACACAAGGAAAATGTTTGGGTCTAAGATACCATTTTTTCAAGCATCACGGGTCAGCATTTGGTCTTTGCTTATCAAAAACAAGCAAGCAAGCAAACAAACCAATTACCAGCACTACTATAGTACAAATTCATCACACCACATGCTGTATCAAATTGACAATAAACAGCCAAGAAGGAAATAACAGTGGAAACTAGGGAGGGGTTAATTAGTGGGAGTTGTATCTTGACTATCTAGTCCTGTCTTCAGTTCCCAGATTTCCTGAGGCAGTGAGTCAGCTACTAACCCAGGAAGGCCAGACACTTCAATGTTTAGAGAAAGTGTGGAGGATACTTGAGTTTTGCTGTTCTCATTTGAAACTTGGCATGTGTGGCCTGGAATAATGGCCTGTTGAGTAAAAGTACTTACCACATGAGCCTGGTAATCTGACTTCTACCCCTAGAGCCCACGATGGAAGAGCCAAGTAATGCTGGAAAATTTTTCCTCTTTCCTTCACATACACCTCTCATCATCATCATTGTCTTAATATCATCATCATCATCATCTACAACAACATAAATAAAATAAGAATTTTGAGAAAAATGACCTTGGTATGTACTATTCCATTTAAATGACATACCCTGAGTTGAAAATGAGGCCCATGCTTTCGAGTGTCCTAATGGCATCTTGAACCATGGAACTTTAATTTTGTGAGCAGAGGTTACCAAAATGACTCCATTCTATGAGGAAGAGCCATCCCACAGACTAGACTGGATGTACAACTGGGTTGAATCTTGCTATTTCTAGAACTTGCTGTTATAGGATGTGTCTAAGCAAGTGTTGTACTGCCCTGATTCATTTCCCATGACTGCTTAATTTATTGCTCTTTCTCAGATTACTCACTGTTATTGAATGTGGTATTCTATTTGAGGAGGCATGTCCACTGTGTACTCTAAAATTATGAACACCAACATGATGACACAGTGTTCTTTGAACAATCTTCCAAATCTATAGACTCATGAGCTATTTTCATATCTCTCTCTCTCTCTCATAGAGATAGCAGGGGGGATTATTTTTACAAATCAAATTTGGTGGGACATCTGTAAGGTGTGAGGTGAATTTAAATTAGTAAAAGGATCTGCCCACCAAAAGCTAAAGGATGTACTGGTCTAGTTTTAGTCAAAAAACTGTTAAACAGAGGTGTTTTATCCAGACCTCAGAGATGCAGACAGGGAATCTCACCCTCATTGCTGCTAGCTCCATTTTATGGTAGGAGCATCAGAGTCCCACGTGGTTCTACTACTACTGCTGCTACTACTACTCCACACACTCACACACACACACGCACACACCAGTATGGGTGGCTATTTCTTCTGTCAGTTACTGTTTCTGATTGCAGTGTATTTACCTTGGAGGGACAGTACAGTTCCTATACTCGGCTCGTCACTGTCATCAGCACAACATATATGAGACATTTCTAGAAGATCAGATCATTGAAGCCTGGCACTGATGAGTCTTTCTGGAAATGGACCTTGACTAAGCCGGGAGGAGGCCTCAGCAGACACTGGAGATTATTTTTTTTTTCCAGATTGGTGAGAGTTGAAAAGCTATGGTTTGAAGTTCATAATAGAAAACCACTGTGTGAAGACATGTGATAATGATCATTTAGGTTTTCTTATCTTATAGAATACACCATGTGATAAAGAGATGAGAAATGATGGAGCACATCTGGACCCATTATCTCAGTATATTCCTGAAGGTTCATTTTATACCATTGCCATGCTTTTGACTTTTAAGAATTTCCAGGAAGGTGCGGGGCAGACGTCATTGTACAATGTGAATTAAGTACCACTTAATAAGATGGAATGACCTCAATCTATGAATCTTCCTGCCTATAATACCCTGAGTCTGTTTACAAATATTTTCCTGAGTTACAGTCTGTTTGCAGATTCTAATATGAGGGCACACAAGGAATTAGAAGTGCACCAAGCTGAAGATTCTCCTTATTGTTTAACATTGTCCTGCAGGTTTATAAAATAGATGTGCCAGCCTATGAATAAAATTCTACACATTGATATTCACAGAGATAAAACTGATTTTCTCATCTGAAAGTTTAATGTAGTCTCACTTCATATGCTTCTAAGTGACTTGAATGATCTTGTATTTGCGTGTGTTCCATGATTTATTCTAATATGCCCTCTTCTTGCAAACAATAATAAGTTACCATCTAGGCAAATACATATTTGCATTCTTGAACAACAATTTCTATAGGATAAATTCCTAGAAGATGAAGTCGGGTTCAAAGGAAATGTATATTTAAGCAACAATAGGCATTACCAAAAGTTTTGTTTGTTTCTATATTCTTGCTAACTCTGGATATCAGCATTTTGAATATCAACTAGTGTTTCAAAGACATACTGTTTTTGCTTTGGTTAGCGTGTATTTGTTTGTAAAGAAGCTGAATATATTTTCATAAATCTGCTAGACATGTTTTTTTTATTTCTTCACTTGCAAATGACCTATTTATGGGCTTGTTCAAAAATCCTGTAGGTTTCTTTGTTTCTTTCTTTTTCATTAAGTCATGTGAGCTCTTTGCATGTTACAGGGGAAAAAGATCCTTTTGTTATGTATGTTGCAACTATTTCATTGGCTCATATATTAATTATAATGAATTTTTTTCTAATAATATCAACTTCACTTGATGCTATTGACAACTCCCACGTATTTTAAGAAAAATTTTAATAAGAACATATTAATATCATTATCAAAAAAGAATTCTTATTTCAATGTAGATTTAATGAAGAGGTGTAAGTAACTTTTATTAAGTATAAATGGCTATCGAAATATCCAGAAGGTTACAACCTTACACTTTTCTTAAAAATTTTTGCAATGAAGACATTTTGTGCACCAAGAGTATTACTCTATTAATGAAGATAGCTCATTAAAACAGAAAAAAATGCATAATTGCTCAAAATATGTCACTAGCCAAACACAGGAAAGGGATCTATTATAGAAAAAGCATTGATCATTCAGACACTGGGCTTATCATCCATCAGTCAGGCCATCATTATTTTCATATATCCACTTTCTCATTTGCAAAGTACAGAATTATACCTGAGTTGTAGGGTTATTATGATTGTTAAATGAGGAATAATATATAGGATGTGGAAGATGTTCAGTAACTCTTCCTGTTCCCTAACCATTCTGCCATTTCATTGAAAAAAAGCATACCCTCAATCACTCAACCGTGACTCAAACATTTAAAATGCAATATCACCCAATCAATAAATTAAATCAGCTTTTCCTTGAAACCTTCAATTGCTGAAATCTATCTCTAGTGGATACGTCAAGCCTAATCTGATTTTCTAGACTGAGGTTGAAATCATCATCTTTGTAAAATAATTTACAGCCGCCATAAGTACTAAATATTTAATGTGGATGCTGAAAATGCTAAGTATTATAGTCTATAAACTATTCAAGGAAAACAAGAAGCTGACCACAGTCTAGGAAATGGACTAAGGAGCTTATAGGTATGGCTGTGCCTCACTGCCTGTCCTTTGCAAAGAGAGATGAAGGCTTGGAAACACTCATCTTCTCAGGGATGGAGAGCAGATGCCGTGATTAGTTATGTTATGTTGTACTTCTGATGAAAATGGTCCTTCACCATGTGATCTCTTTCTTCAAAACCACAGCTCTGCTGAGCCATGACCAATTGTGACTGAGAGATTCTCCACAATACCTGGCCAGTGTTTCTTCAAACTGAAAGGGTCACATAAACTAAGAAAGTCTGAGAAACTGTCACAGCCCAGGGGAGGCTAAGAATATATGTACTGGGGTGGTTAATCTTGACTGTCACCTTCATTGTATTGCAAAATGACAAGGAAACTTAAAGAACTCCCTCGAGCATGCCTATGAATATGTTTCCAGGGATATTAACTAAAGAAAGGGCACATGCTGAATATTCCAGGGCACCATCACATATCCTGGGGACCCTGGCTTAATAAAATGAGAACAATCAGAGCCTAGGCATTTTTTCTCTCAGCCTGCTGGTCACTCTGGTGGAAGGTGCTCTGCTCTGCCATACCCTCTCTACTATGATGGATGACACCTCTGAAATCCAGTCATAAGCTTCCCCAAAATAATCTGCTTTTAAATTATTTATGTAAAGTAATTTGTTGTGGGAATATTTTGTATAAGACCAGAAGGACAGAGAGGAACATTAAAGCCATATGTGGCCAACATTGCTTTAAATTTATAGGCATGAAATTTACTATAACAATAGAACACACAGATTAATATTCCTCCAAACATAGAAATAAGCCATAAACTAGCACATGTTTTTAGAAAAAACATCAGAAGGTATTAAGGTATGAGAAACAGTAACAGACCATTCAGGTTATACAGAAATAAGGCAAAACAGCTGCTGCTCTTTCAAAAGCATCCACAGCACTATTTCTAAAATGGCTAACAGAGAAGCTTATATGGGTTCATCAATGGCCTCTAACAAAAGAGAAATTGCAGGCCTTAGAGCAGCTGGTACAGGAGCAGTTAAATGCTCAGCATATAGAAGAATCAACCAGCCCTTGGAATTCTCCTGTATTTATTATTAAAAAGAAATCTGGAAAGTGGAGAGTGGTAACCATCCTAAGGATGATAAACAATGTGATCCAGTCAATGGGCTCTTTACTGTCTGGGAGTCCTTTGTCTTCTCTGTTACCTAAAGAATGGACTATTATAGTTATTGATTTTAAAGACTGTTTCTTTACAAAACCTTTACAATAACAAGACAAAGAAAAATTTGCCTTTTCAGTGCCCACTTAAAATAATTCTCAGCCTGTAAAGACATACCAGTGGAGGGTCCTCCCTCAAGGAATGCTGAATAGCCCCACTCTGTGCCAGTATTTTGTACAAAAGCCAGTAGAACAAATATGTAACAAATTCCCACAATCTATAGTTTATCATTACATGGATGACATCCTGTTGGCCAATTAATTATCAACACCTCAGAAAAATTTTTGAAGAAGTGAAAAAAAAATTTACCTGCTTGGGGATTATAAATTGCTCCAGAAAAAATGCAAAGAAGGAATTCCATTAATCATTTAGGCTACAAAATAGGCCAACAAAAAAATTAGACTCCAAAAGGTACAAATCAGGAGAGATAGATTAAAGACACTTAATGATTTTCAAAGACTACTTAGGAGACATTGCCAATTTCCGACCCACGACTGGAATTAAAAATGATGAACTGGATAATTTGTTCAAAATCTTAAATGGTGACAAGGACTTAAATAGTCTAAGAGAACTGTCACCAGAAGCTGAGAAAGAATTGGCTTTGGTGGAAAAGAAATTACAGGATGCACATGTGGATCTTGTGGATCCAGACCTTAATTGCATTCTAGTTATCTTGCCCTCCAAGCATCCTCCTACAGGAATTTTAATACAAAGGAAAATGTTATATTGGAATGGATATTTTTTCTGCATAAACTGAATAAGAAATTAAAGACATATGTGGAAAAGATTTCTGAACTGATTTTTAAAGGAAAATAAAGACTTCGTCAATTGTCAGGAATGGACCCAGCAGAAATTGTTGTACCTTTAACTAATGAAGAAATTGACCCATTATGGATAGAAAGTGGACCTTGGCAAAGAGCCTTCAGTAATTCTTTGGGAGATACTAACAACAAATATCCTTAGAGCAAAAGAATTGAATTTCTAAAGAAAACTAATTGGATTTTTCTTTGTGTTGTATGAGATAAACCAATTTCTTGAGCCCCCACATTTTATACCGAGGCCAACAAGTCAGCAAAGTCAAGTGACAAATCAGAACATGTAAGTAAAGTGGCTCAAAGCCCTTATAAGTCTGTCCAAAAGTCAGAATTATATGCTATCGTGATGGTATTAATGGATTTTACTGAACCTCTTAACATAGTCACTGACTCTCAGTATGCAGAAAGAATTGTTCTACACATTGAAATGGCTGATTTTTATTAATGATGAGTCAGAATTAACTTCATTATTTATTCTGTTACAAGAAATAATCAGGACTAAATATCATCCCTTCTATATAACACACATCCGATCCCATATGGGTCTGCCAGGTCCTTTAGCACAAGGTAATGATGAAATTGATAAATTACTAATAGGAAATACACTAGAGGCCTCAGAATTTCATTAAAAGCATCACGCCAATAGCAAAGATTTCTCTATGACTTGGCAACAAGCCAAAGAAATTGTAAAATGGTGTCCCACCTGTTCTTTCTATAACCAAACTCCATTGCCAACAGGAAGTAATCCTAAAGGTATACATAGAAATGAAATCTGGCAGATGAATGTATTTCATTTTACTGAATTTGAGAAATTAAGATATGTCCATCATGCAATAGATATGTTTTCAGGATTTCAATAAGCAACTGCTTTGAGTTCAGAAAAGGCTGATTCTGTAATCACACATTTGCTAGAAGTTATGGCCATCATGGGAATACCTGTACAAATTAAGATTGACAATGCTCTAGCATATGTCTCTAGTAAAATGAAACTTTTTTTTTTTTGCTTATTATAATAGAAAGAGTATTACAGGAATACCACACAATCCTACTGGGCAAGCAGTCATAGAGAGATCAAATTGAACTCTAAAGGATATGCTAAATAAACAGAAAGGAATAACAAAGACCCCTAGAGATAGACTACATAATGCTTTATTAACTTTGAATTTTCTCAATGCTAATGAGAAAGGAACAACAGCTGCTGACCATTGGACCATAGAAAAACAGCTGAAATAAATCAGCCTGTCTACTTCAAAGATGTACTAACCTTTGAATGGAAGCCAGGATATGTGTTATGTTGGGGAAGGGGTTTTGCTTTTGTTTCCACAGGTGAAGGAAAGTTATGGATACCATAAAAATTAATAAAGACTTGATTTGAACCAGAGAAACTTCATTTAACCAAAAATTGATAGCTCATCCACCCATATTACAATTCTTTAAGTTTTAAGAAAAAACAAAGGGTAGGGGCCAGTTTTTTGTTTTTGTCTTTACAGAAAACTGGAAATACCCATCTTCAAGAAGTTAAAAGACCTTGGACATCTGGATGTCTAAAGCAAAAGGGAGGCTATCCAGAAAAATTTACAAGCAAAAGAATATTGGATCTATTGGTACCAGTATACTCTATAGGGTAAAATCTCATTGTTTAACCTCTACATATTTTTTTGTAAGTTGATGTCCCAGTTTAATTATAATTTAAAGCTGGCTTTAGAGTTGAGTGTGGCTCTCTCTTTCTCTAAACTCAAGCATACTTGTTAAGGGAAAATACAAAATCTCTGTATCATATCAGAAGAGCCACCTGATATGGGACAGAAGAATAACAAAAAATAAGGGATTATTCTATTGTTATTAATCCTTTGCTGAATAAATACTTATATATTTAGTTTCCTGTACATTGTGTTGGGTTTTAGTCTCTTATCAGTTTTCTGCAGTGACCCATGACAATGCCTAATTACAAACTTGAAGTATCCAAAAGGAAGATGGGGCCCCACAATGATGATTTCACATGGACTCTGACAAAGCCACTAGGCTGACAAACTCCAACCAAAGATAAGATTTGGACTACAAACTGTTCAGGACAGTTTCGAGGCAGCTTGCTGAGATGAACCAGCTTCACAGACTACTATAGCCAGGACTTGAGACAAGCCATGTGCTTTCCAGTTATGCAGAGACTGGACAACAAATGATACAGCTACTTATTCCAGGATTTGATATTTAACAAAACTTTTCTTTTTAGGATCCCCAAAAGATGCAGTTGCCCCCAGACAGCAGTAAGTAAATTTAAGAACATGGCACCTACATTCCCAAGAGTTAGGGGGTTGTTTTCGATAGTTCAATGGGTTATGAATGATTGTCATTGTTTAGGTTAATTGGTTAAAAATTGTTAATAGTTATGGTTAGAAAAAAGTTAAACAAGAACGATTACATTCAAGATTTGTGTTAAAAAAAATAGAAAGAAAAAGGGGATATAGATATATAGGGTATAAAGATAGATTATTGAATCTTCTTTTAAAAGCATTTACTAGTTTTAAATATGTTTTCAAGATCAAACAAATATATTTTAGATGAACAGGTCTTCTTCAAACACTTCAGAGATCCATGGAATATGGCATTTAAAATATTTTAAGAACTTAGACTTCTCTGGACAGTGAGACAAGTCTGATCATGACAGCACCAATCTAATTCAAGAGAAAAATGGGCATCTAAGTAACTCCATATGGAATCTACTTTCTTTGTGGCAATGGTTAGCCATTGGAGAAGCACCTGTTCTTGTATTGACTGCTTTACAGTATGCTGTTTAAACTGGACATGCAGGTTCCTTAGGAAAGTGACCTCTGAACTTCGACAGAACAAGCTGAGATGGTCCTTCAGTTTCCTGCTTTTCAGAGAAAAGTGTCAAATATTCTTCAGGACACAAGGAGAAACAACTGATGAACTATACCAGAATGGACAGAGCAGATTTCCTGTTTCACTGAAATGAAAAGGGACTCTGGGCCTGTAGGCCGAAGATGGATGCCCCAACTTTATAAAGGAACTTTGGGTGACTGTCCAGGCAGATAGGTGTCTTCTCTGTCATTTCTAGATTTTGGAAGTTGCTTGTACTTTCTGTTTACTTGGGTAAATATTATTTCCTTCTTTGGTCTCTGAGATAGTTGAAGATGAGATAGTTATAGTTTTCTAGTGACAGTTTTAGAAAAAAAACCTTTGAAGTTAAAGTGTATAAGTTTAAGAGACATCAAAATAATAGCTTTTAGTTAGTAATACAAGTTAGAAAGAAAGTGAATTAGGTATAATCCTTTGGATTCATCAAAATAGGATAATTAATGAAATATTTTCTTTGAATTGTCAATTGTGAATGGATTAGACATTACTCATTTATTGCTTGTATATTTTTGTATATAATTATTGTACCTATTGTATATGCTTTTTCTTATGTTGGCTATAAACTTCTTTTTTTAATCTTGACAGAAAAGAGGATATGTAGGGATATTTTCAAATATAATTTGTCACATGGCAAAGTAACTAACTCATACTCAAATGACTCATAAGGGATCCTGCAACAGAAAACGGGTAGTAAGTTTAAACTAAGGAATTCTAAATAAAGTTGGATCTTTGATTAATATTAAGATAAGCATTACAAACGATGCATGAATTATGAGGACTGTAAAAGACGAATAAAAAATATAGAGGACATTAAGTCTGTGGAGCACATGCAAATTCTTTTAACATTTTGAAATTTTATCCGCAAATTTAAAACTATTTTAAATTTTAAAGTTAATTTTTAAAAGAAAATGACTCCTTCCATTTCATTTCATTCCACTCCAATGTACCACCTCAAAACCAAAAAGAATCTTTGCTTGTATATCTGGGGAAATAGTAAATTTCAAAAAGGTGGGACCTCATTTTACACTTCAGTATTTAATTTTCTGATGCTTTCTCTCTATGTGGATTTCCCACTGCTTAGAGGGTCTCCATCAATGAGAAACATGAGTAGATGTTCCAAAAGAACGTCAAAACACAGGAGTCATACAATTTACTTAAGGTCTTTCTTAAGCCACTCCTGGGGTCTTGAACAACTCCAGACCTTGCCATAAAGTGATCCTATCTTGTACGAAGTAAGTCTGGCGAATGTGTGGTGGATGCAGTGCCAGAGCATGCCTGTAGGTACGTGCAGATCGGGCTCAGCTCATGCTCAGTTTTACAAACCATAACAGGTCAGTTCTGGACAGGGACTGTACAGTCAGTCATTCTTGGAACAGCGGTTCCCTTTCTCCTTTCCTGCAGGTTAGGGATGGCTATTACATGATCTCAAATCCAGGCAGAAACCAGTGACTCAAATTTTTAAAACAAACAAACAGATCTCTTCACCAGATAGCATGCATGGAAACTGTCAGCATTCCATTCAAGTTAATGAACCGAAGCATTTATCTGAGTAATTGACTAATGTAAATTTTCACATTCAAATATGTACACATCCTAAGCCAATTTGGCATGTTCTTCATCTGTATACCCCAGAGTACTGTAATGTTTGCAGTGTATGTGAATTATGAAGATGTATCAGCCTTCTCCTCTCTTTCTCTCTCTCACTTGCACATGCCTACAGCATAATGTAGATGCTTGTATATATTGATGCTATGTTGATTACTAATAATGTTGAGTCAGAGGAAAAACAAAAGAGTGAAATATCTTATATTTACTGGTCTTTCCAAATCAATTTGAAAAGAAATCGTTGCTTAAGGTTGTCTTTTAAGTTGATAATGAAAAATGCAGGGGGTGGTGACTGCATTCTGACTTCTCAGGTCCTGAGGATGGTAACAGAAGGGACCCAGCAGGTCTGCCCACTCCTATTGTTAATTAAAGTATTTTCACATTCTCTGGGGTGTAATGCACTCTGGGCATTGAGCCTCAGAGAGACTTGTGCAGCCTAATGATCATATATTCAAATAAACACAGTTGGGGGGCCACTGGGGAGCAGCATGGCTCACTTCCCCCCACCTCATTAAGAGCTGCAATGCTCTGCAAATGTCTGAAATGCATGGGATAGACTTCTTATGAATAATAAATATTATGCTCTCAGTCCTCGGCACTTCAAGGTACGGTGGATACCTCTCTACCCAGCTGAGACCTACATGGGGTAGGGAGTGACATTTGCAGCCGACTTTTCATCACTGCAATCCATGAGGCACTTGCCCAAGCAGATTTACTCATGTTTGTGACTCTCTGTCTGGATTGCTCTGAGTCTCATTTGTTGGCAGCTAACAAGGTTGTCTGAGCCTACTCAGCTGTTGGGAGGTGGGTCTGCATGCACCCAGAACCCTGGGGGAAAGCATAGGTTTTCAGTGTGCAGAGTTCTTCCAGGCTGCTAGGCTAAATTACATACAGATCTCCTGGATGCTTGGAATTTCATCTGGGAGCAAGCCAGGCAAATTTACTGTGGAAAAAAAATCACACAATAAAAAATAATAATAATAATTAAAATGGGAACTAGAAGGCAGACATGACAGTGAGATTTTTACACCTTATTTGTAAGAAATTTTACACCTTATTTGTTTTAGTTACAATAACACAGAACAACATAGGTCAATAGGATTTAATAACTGAAATCTTATTTTCTGTTACATTTCTCAAAGTGTTATGTATATATTGCAAATTTTTCAATCCTTGTGGTTTTTCTCACTAATTTTTCTGTGTGACCTGGAGTGTGTTTCTTAACCTGTCGGGACTTTTATTATCTTCGTCTTTAAAATGAGGATAAGGTAGACAGTTAACTGTTCCAGGTGTTTGGAAGATTCAATGAGTTATTACTTATGAAGGGCAAAGAGGAGTGTACTCAGCAAAGTAAGCATCTGATTAAATCAAAGCCATCTACAGATACTAAATCTGTTTCACTAGGTTCTGAGTTTTATTAAAACTTACACATACATATGCAAAATACAAACTAACAAAGATGCAATACATAGAATGTGTAATGTATGCATCAGATATGTAATTTAAAATAAGTATACACTCTTTAAATGTCTCTGTCTTCCCTCCCTATACCTTATTTACAAGAGAGAAGCTTATATAAGCCCTGAGATCTAGTGACTGATGGCTTTGGCCTGGCTATGGGAACAGAATGGCTGAGATCATTATCATGTGCTGATAAGTGCCTGGGAGAAACATAAGACTCAGACAGTAGTGGAGGGCTGGGTAGGAGGAAGGCCTGGGATTGTGTCTTGCTGCCTTGCTCAGCCCAGGCCCTGCCCAGTATTTTCAGTGTGCACACTAATGTTCATAGGTCTTAATGCCCAAGGATCCCTTAAGGCCAGTGCCCTCTGCTTGTCTAATGTGCTCTGGGAAGAGAGAGCTTTATCTTCCCTTGTAGGTCCAGACTGCAAGCAGCTCTAACTCATAGGACAGTCTGGCCTCGGCAGCCCCACCCAAACCTCCGCATCATGTTAACATCATCTCCAAGGGACGTGCCTTCCATCATGCTGAATATCATCTCCAGAGGATTTGTCCTGGAATCTGCAAACCAGCTCCACAGCCCATCAATAAAAATGGAGACTCTAAGGACAGCAGCAATGACTTGGCCTAGAGACATAAAAGTTGATCTCCTGTCCCATGAGAGTTCTCATAAACTCTCCAAAGGTGAGACAGGAACATTCTTCCTTCCTCAATATATGTCTTATCTGAGGGCAGTGGGAAGAAGCAGGTCCAGGAAAGTTTCCTGTGGACCCATTGCTGACCTATAGTCTCTATGCTCACAAACACACATTTTTCATCTCCCCACCACACACTTGTCTTCTTGGATGCCTCTGCCTTCCTTCCCCACAGGAAGATTGGCAGATGGCTGCCAGTGTGAGTGTCCTAGCATCTGACATGTCCTTATTTCTGACTTCATCCTGCCAAAGCCACTGATACTCAGAAAGGCACAGCTCTTGGGGCACTGGTAAGAAGTAGGAAGAGGCAGGTATAGACTCGACTCCCCTGGAATGCTCAGATCTGTGCCCTTGAGATGCGTCAGAAAAGAGCAGCTGATTTTTCCACATGGAGCTATCAAGGCACACCAAGGCTCTTTCAGGTAGCAGAAATAAAACCAGCCCAACCATTTGCTACCAGTGGAAGCTAGATTCAGGTGACACCAACCTTTTTCTGTGAAGAGTAGACACTGCCTTTGGATTCTAATAACCATTGTAGATTTTCCTCAGAGTATGCAACCCTGGAGGCAGAGGCCATGGCTGTATGTTGTGTACACACTCATTTGTTACTAGTCAAACTTCATGGACACCATTGTCTCTACCGTATTCTCACCCCTTATTATTCGCCCTTCCCCAAGGAAAGACAGGAGAGGGTGTGGACCCAACAAGTAGGAAAGGGATATTCTCCTTCTACTTCCCTCCAAGAAAGACACTTTTTTTTTCTAGAAAGGAAGTGTGGGGTCTAGAAAACTAGGAAGCTCAGCTGATCCCCATTGGACCCACAGTCTAGCTAAGTCTTTTTCTCTGCTGCCACCACTGTTACAATGTGTTTTCTCTGCCCCAGGCTGCCTGAGGCCCAGAGGCCCAGACCCACAGCCCCAGACCGCTTAGCCACCCGATGCTGTTCAGGCCCCCAAAAATGACTCAGACACTTATATTAACTTCATGTTGTTTGGCCTATGGCTCAGGCACATTGCTAGCTAGCTCTTACATCTTAACTCAACCCATTTTCATTAATTTGTCTGCCATGTGACCCGTGGCTCACCTGTGTTTCTTATATGTTGCTCCTTTTGGCTTCGGGCTTGGTCTGTCTCTGACTCCGCCCTGCTTCTTCTACCTATTCTGATTCCTCCTTCTACTTTTTCTATGGTACCTGTCATGGGCCAAAACAGCTCCTTTATTTAAAGATTGCTATTCACAGCATACAGAAAGGCATTCCCACATCACACCATCATCAGTGGCTACACATATTTGAGTCCTGAGGTGAACGGACTAACATCTTTCAGTCTGTTCCAGCCTGAAATGGCAGAATGATCACAGTGAAGAGATTCACCTGAGCTGTGTGCATCAGAGCTAAGCTGTTTCTTGCTCTGAGCCCCAGTTACCCTACCTTGGGAAACGGAGTGTCATGGTGCTTATCCACGAATGTCTAGGAGAATAGAGAATTATCAACAATGGTCTGAGGGCTATGGCTTAGTGGTAGGGATCTTGCCTAGCATGCTCAAGGCTCCAAATTAAACTAAGCTCTAGGGGAAAAAGAAAGGAAATTAGCAGCAAAGAAAATAGGAAGTAATTAAAAGGGTCCTGAATATGCTGTGTCCTCTTCCAGAATAATGTACCCATAAATGCTTCCTGCCACTTTCAACATGGTCTCTTTCCTGACTGAATGCACCCTCACAGTGTTTGAACCAGCTCTGAGAGAGAGCACAAGCTACTTCAGACCCCCTCCCCCCACGCTTCTGGTCAAGGCCATGCCTGAACAGGCTGGCATGAGCTTCCCCAGGGATATCGGGAGCCTCCTGCACACAGCAGGGACCAAAAGCTGCCACTGTGTCTGTACAGTGACCAGTGATGTGCTAACTAATGGCCATGGTCAAGTCTGTCAGTTCCAATTCCATGTTCACCGTGGGAAGGCAGAGTGGGAGAGACAAAACAGAAGCAAGACACTTTAAAGGCCCCTTCCTCCCCTATCCCTGCTCCCATGGACAAAGCAGATCAGTGTCCTGGCCCTTAAATTACAAGGTGAGGCCAACCTTGATGGCTGAAGCTCCAGAAGCTGACAGCTTCTATCTGGTCCACCATACAGGAGCCCCTTTCCTACTTCCTGACTAGATAGCTTGGTTTTGCAACTAACTCTATATAAGACATAGCTCCTGTTTAAATAATAACAACTCTGCTTCAGTGAATAAGGTAGGGCATGGTGCATATGTGTTGTACCAATAGTCTGTTGAGAACAGGAAGTCCATGCCAGCCTGGGTTATAGAAGGAGAGCCTGTCTTAAAACCAAAGTAAGCAAATATAGACCTTCGACAGCTCATTATCCTAAGAGAAGGGATGATAAGTGTTGTGTAAGATTTCTGGCCAGGACTTTTGGGCCTAGCCTCACAGAACCACAGACCCACAGACTCGTAGTCATACTGAAATACACAGATTCTTGTATTAATTGTGCACTGATTGACCTGGGGTCCAGACTTATAACTTGCTATCTCTTGCTCTTAAACTAACCCATGACTCTTATCCTGTTCAGCCATTGTGGCTCAGTACCTTTTCTAAGAGTAACTTAGGAGTCCTTTGCTTCTTCTGGCTTCTCTGTGGCATTTCTGCTCTGTTCTTCCTGTTCCCAGAGTTTTCTTAGTCTGGTAGCCCTGCCCACACTTCCTGTCTACCCTCAGCCAATCAGCATTTTTATTAAACCAGTAGGTGGGACTATTGGTTACAATGTTAGATAAATCCACTACAGATAAGTATATTGTAAGTGTGCCATAAAATTTCCTCTTGATAACCACAGCAGGCATCACATGTCAGTCAACACACAACCTGCATCCCAACACATTGGAAGTGACACATTAACCTGTTTTTCTGAACCTCTAAGGAAATGAGGGAGACTCTGATCATATAAAATTTTCACCTTCCAGTGGCCCAACTAGAGTGAGAACAGTAAGTATTTTTTAAAAAACTTTCTCATCTAGCCTGGCCTAGTCAGCAGGCCCTCGTCTCAAAAATTAAAATAAAATGAAATGTGGGCTAGGGAGATATTGGTTGGTAATGTTCTTACCTTGCAAGCATGAGGAGCATGAGTATGATAGTAGAGATGCTGTCTGTAGATGACCAGACCTCCCGTGTGGATCCTGGTAAGAGCCATGCTCAATGGGAAGGAGTGAACCAGGCCAGGGTGTTCGAAAGCAGCCTTACAGAAGCAAACCTATACAGACTGTCTTGACTAAACTCAGTGGACCTAAGCCTCTGAACAGGTCTAAACTCAAAGCAGATGAATTCTGGGATGTAGCACTTGCTAAACTGGAAATCCACCAGAGCAGGCGTTGTGGGACCCTTGGCCTCCAACAACTTATAGTCCAGGAAGGAAGTTAACCAGATGAATCAAGCATTACAATGTTGTGGGAGCCCTTGAGATCAAGGGGTTACTCGGGTGGCTCATAGCTGCCTCTCTAAGATGTAGAATCAAGCAGGTTTGTGTTGAATGGATAAATGCATAGATAAGCTGTGTCCTTAGACCAGAAAGAAGCCCCTGGTGCTGCTAGAGCCATGATTCTTAAATTTTCTAATGGCTCCTAATACTTTAATACAGTTCCTCATGTCGTGATGACTTTATTACTACTTCATAAGTGTGCTTTTTCTACTTTTATGAATCATAATGTAAGTATTTGTGCTTTCTGACTGTCTTAGGCAATCCCCGTGTAATGGTTGGTTGACTCTCAAGGGGATCGAAACCCACTAGTTGAGAACTGCTGCCTTAGATTCTTGGAAAAAGAAATAATTCCTGGTGAAGAGAGGGCAAAGGTGTTACAAGCCGAGCAGCAGCAGAACCAAGCATACTGAGACCAGAGAAAGGATTCTGGTACCTGTTACGTAACACAACAGGGGAGAAGATTTCTGTGATCCAGTGGCAGAAAACATGTCTACAGAGGCAGGCTGAGGGTGACAGGCACCGGGGTGAATTTTATCCTAAAGAAGATCTATTAGCAGAACAGAGGCAGAGCTCTGAGATGAGCACCTCTGAAATCCTTCTGTGGGTATGATTCTGGAGTCGGAACATGGAGCTTTTATCAAGTACAGTAAGCAAGCTACTCACCACTCAGCTACCCTCAGCACAGCTTTGCAGTTCTGCATGGTCTTCCCATTCTTGCAGAGGAGGGAGTAGTTGGCGGTAACAGCACACTACACACATGTTCTTATAGTTTTCTGAAGGAAATTGAAGTCCATGGCACAAACGGGAAGGGACAGATAGGTAGAAAGCAATATAAAGGGGAACCTTTAGCACTTGTGACAGAATCCCGTGAGGGATCCCTTAGGCAGAAGTCTCAATGATCTAGTTTCACCACGTGGGGGTCTGATGGCCAGAGATACGTTGTGTAGAATCAGGGAAATTGCCATCATAGAAGAGGAGACTAGAAGCAGAAAAAGATGGGTAGCTATGAGTAACACACTGGCTTGTTTATAATGCAACCAATGAACTCTTCAACAATCATCTATTTGCATGTGGACATGTGGAGGAGATAAAGAGGAAGCAGGTATATGTGATACACAGCAAGGTTTCTGCTGGCCTGTGTCAATGAGACAGGGACAATGGTAAAGGCAGAGGAATGGGGAAGCTGTTGCTTACAGTCCCAAACCTCCATCCATCAGCCACCAGGCTGTGTAGCCATCATCTGATCAAGATATGCTTGAAGATTTTTTCATAGAAGATGCTATAAGAGGGCCACTGGATGCTCCTCTTCCTGACAGGAGTGTCTCACATCTTAGGAAGCCATACCAAAGAGGGGAGGGCCTTGTGCCCTCCAATACTTTTATTTCAGCACCCTAGAACTCTCCCTATCATCCATGTAGATACTGGAGCTAGTCACCAAGGAGATTTAAAAGTTGTCGCACGAGTGACTTTCTTGCCTATCCTGTCGCCTCACTCTGTGGTGTACTATACCATTGCTTCCTGTGTACCTTGGGGAATCACGATTTACCATTTTTATATTTTATCCCTATTCAATCTCAGAGTAGGCCTTGCTGCCTCACTGAGTCTCCCTTTGCTGTAGGAAGAATAAGAATGTGGGCTGGGGGTTTCCTTTCCCTGTTCTTCTGGAAATGGCTTTGGTGAAGTCAACTTTGAGATCATCAGAGCCAGCTTCGTCTACTTGGGGACAGTGGGAACACTGGTGAAGAGATTGAAAACATCAGCAGAAAGGGTGAGCACCGTGCTTCTGATCCTTGACAAAGCCTTGCAAAGGTGGCTTAACATTGGGGGAGGTCTTTCTGCTAGCATCTCACTGGTGGTGTGTGCTTCTGGATTTCTGATGATTGGAGTCCAGGTGGAACTCAAAAGGGACCTGCAAAAGCAGGAGTGGCATCCTTTTCTATTTATTTAATGATCTGGATTTTGAAGCCAAAGCTAAATATAGCAATTACTTTAAGAGGGACAAAAAAAATGAGATGATCTGTGGAGAGCATGTCGTGTGGGTCAAGTAGGAGATAGCAGCACCAGTATCATAAAATATTTTGTGTTGATCTAGCCTTGGCCACTTTCAGCTCTCTGTAAAAAAATGGTTCTCTGTCCTCCTAAGATCTTAGAAAATGAGAGGCACAACCCAGAGAGCAGTTCTCTTGAAATGAAATCATCTTCACCAATGACTTTTGGCAATAATGCTTACTGCAAAAGCGTAAGTGCTGTAAATGCAGACACAATAAGTAAAGTCATCAACATGCCTCTACAAATATTCATGATAAATGTGTCTGAGGGAGATCACCAGGAACAGACTGGTCCTGGAAAAGCAGCTGCAACATACCCACTCACTGAGCTGAGCATGAGTATTCCCATGGAACAAAAATGAATCATTTTAAGACACTACAGTCCTGTCTTAGGGATCAAATGATCTTGCCACATTTTCCAGCTTCCAAGAATCCTTCCTCATGGAATAGCTATCTTACGAGATGCCACACCAATTTGTTCATCCTGAAGTCTATCCACCTGGAAACAGTGTAGCCTCCAGAGATGCCAGTCAGAGAAGGGTTCAAAAGAAATCATCCTTGAACTGGATATGTTGGTGGGCTAAAGCCTGCCTATGCTGCCAGAATCCCTCATGATAGGGCAGATCTTTGGGCTTTCTCTACTTGCTGTCTGTGAAAATGGCAATCTTGCATATTCTGTGTTGTTTTAGTAATAATTAAAAAAGAATACTCTCAAAAATCGTTAGATTGTCACCAACATGTAATCCTGCAGAGAGCGTAAAGAGAAACTGGATTCTGAAGCCTAAGGACAGTAAACTGAACCTTCTTTTGTCACAGTATCTGCCATAAAGAACTTCTGAAAGATATTCTAGGAAATATCTTCCCATCAGATCTCAATGTTAACTGGGTCTGTATAATGTATCAAGGAAATGATAAAGAGAAAATGAGCACAACCCAAAGGCTATTAGACCCTTTTCTGAGCATCAATGTTGTTGTTCTAAGGCAATTATCGGGAGTATTAAACAATACTTAACTCAGTGTGTATGGCTCTAAGCATTCTTTGACTGCTTGCTTAACCAATCCCATAACTAGAAGACGAATTTACAGAAAAGCTTCCCCTGCTTAACAGTTCCTGATTGAAAACTCCTGTTGGATATTTGCAGAAAAAGAAAATCATATCCATCTCGGAAAAGGTTTTGCTGAGATGTGCCACTAGAGAAAATACTTTAGTCAAGTTAACGATTCCTTCTGTGACAGCCTGGGACATGAGCCAAATGGGCATGTTGATACTCCGTGTAGGAATGAGATAAAGAAACCAAGCCAGCATGGCAGATGAAGAGGCCCCGATTTGACACTCATGGACTTTGACCTTGAGCATCCCAAGGCAGAAGACTTTGTAACTCTGAGCAATTTTGACTCAACTCACTCTAAAGATGCAGATATTTAATAAAATGAAGAAAAAAAAAAGATGCCAATATCTAAATGAAGCAACATACAAAGTCCAAGCCATTGACTATTAGTGTAGAGGATAGAAATGTTCCACCAGAGAATGCCAGGGTCCCAGCTACCTGTCCAGAATTCAGTAGATGCCCCCAAACCCTTAAGGAACAGTGATGCTGTTCAGAACCCTTCATCATCTGGATTCAAAGCTTTCTTATCTCAGGGACCTATTAGAAAAACTACACAAGTCTTTCTGAGATGCAATGTTCCCTCACAAAGATGAAATAAATCTGTAAGAAATTTAGTTAGGAGTAAGACATGCTTTCAATAGTAGTTACTGATGGCAGTGCTTCAGAAAAAAAAAAAAAAAGCCACCAACCAAAACACTAAGAAGAAAGGCTTTTTTGGTCATGATGGAGGTCATGTGACACTTTCACCTAAGTTCAAGCCAGTGGTCCTTTCTACACCACCTTGTAACTTGACCTCCTCGTTGGGTCATTTCTGTCACCAACCTGTTAATGAGGATACACCTGGATAGTTCCCACCACAAGTGGTAGAAGTTCTCAGGTGTTCAGGGGTGTATCCAAACTGTTCAGAGCCCAACACGGGTGACCAGAGCTAGAGGTCGTCCTGTCTCATGGGAATCTATTCAGAGAAATGAAAACAGTGAAGGTGGACAATTTGTCTGTATAGACAGAGGGATAAAGGCTTCTGCTCAGAAATTGGTTGTGAGAATGGACCAAACTTCTATATGTGGTCAGCAGGCAATGCTCAGGACATGCTTTCCCTCCAGACTTCAGAATACTCTATATTCAAACACAATGAAATGTCTTCACGGTATATTTTATTTTTCTTAGATGCAAAAAAGGAAGGAAGAACTTTTTTTCTGGCTTGAATGGTCCAACCTCCTTTCTAGACTTTGTGGTCCCCTGACAGGACAGACCAGCAGCCATAGGATTACATAAGAAGAGACTCCATGGAATGACACTCATATCTTCATTCTGTAACTCTTTACTCTGGCTCTTGTTTGATAAATGGTTTTACAAGTTTGAGAAAATGTTCTCTCGGGGGGGAAAAAAAAATAAAACAGAGCATCCAGATCAAAGAAAAACAAAAACACGTTTCCCAAAAAGTCCTTCAGATTCACCACCACATGTTCCATGAAAACTCTGAGATAGGAAGGCACATCTTCAGGGAGGCTGAAAGACCCAGAGCTGTGTAGACAGTACACGAATGGCAGTCTTACTCATATTGGTACTCATCGAGACACCTCAGCTCTTCCTACAACCTAGTAAAAAGTAGACTCATGCTAGGCATGTAGGGAAGAAAAAAGTACAGCGGGAAGCTTGAGGTCTGAGCCTCAGAGAAGGCCAAGCTGTGATTATTCAGTTGTGATTCTTAATGACATGATCAGGCTGATGCCGTAGCTGCAGGGAATCTGATGATAGAGAAACGTCCATTCAAAGGCATTTAAGTTCAACACAAATCGAATGTAAGAACAGGTTAATTGTAATACAAGGCATCGGTTTCCCTGACTTCTTTTATAAGATACTTTGGATAGATATCATTAGAGATAATCATTGCTAGTCCTAAGTCAAAGGAATTCTACTTACTTGAATTTATACTAAAAGTTTATCACCTAATATCTGAAAGACTTTCTTATTAAAGCATGCGGTAGTCCTGTTCACAGAAATAAGGTGTCATCTGTGGAAGCGGTCTACCCACGATAGCAATCCAAGAGCCGTGTTCTGAGAAGAACAAGATATTAGTAACGGAATCAGGGACTAGGAGGGATGGGATCGTACAGACAAACAGAAAGAAGCCACTGATCAAAGTGTTGGGAAGAAAATCAGGCAGGGTCCCAAGGGAAATCACATATAGCCTTGCTTGAGTCTGAGACCATGACAATTGTATAGCACCAGTGTCTTTCTTTGTGAAATCAGTGTGAGAACTAAACTACTGGTGCTGTTACAGAGAGTCAGGAGCCAGAGACACCATAACATCATAGTTCCTTTCTTTCTTTGTTTATTTGTTTCTTCCCCCCCCCCCCCCACTTTTTTTATCTTTTTCTAAGACAATGTCTCAGTATATAGCTCTCTATGTGGACAGGGCTGGCCCCAAACTCAGTGAAATCTGCCTATCTCTGCCCCCTAAATGCTGGGGATTAAAGGTATGTGCCGCTAGGCCCAGCTGATTCATAGCTTGCAATGCCTGTCCTAGTGTACAAAGAAGGAAGTATTTGCTCATTTTCATGGCTTCCCAAAGGCACCTGTGTTAAGAACATGCCCCAGAAATAGATTTGTCCTTTCAGAGAGTGGTCACATTTGCTATCTCAGAGGAAAGACGAGTGTGTCTCAGAAAAAGAACAAGTTTGTGGACAATTTTCTATTCTGAACCATTGAGGTGGGGTAGGGAAGTAGGCAGTTCTTCACAGAGGTGCAGCGTGTTGACACATGGCTGGCAGCATCTCTATAATGTGAGGAGGAAGGTACTGCTGTTGTAACAATGGCAGCAAGATGAATGCCAGATGACTGCCAGACATCAGGGCACTGAGAAGAAAGGCTTATCTGGAGAAGAAG
The DNA here is from genome assembly GCA_033318265.1 of Phyllotis vaccarum. Taxonomy (NCBI): domain Eukaryota; kingdom Metazoa; phylum Chordata; class Mammalia; order Rodentia; family Cricetidae; genus Phyllotis; species Phyllotis vaccarum. The sequence continues at coordinate 40,908,659 of JARWLC010000011.1, read as the reverse complement.
GAAAATGGGCAACCCTTTCCACTAAGTCCAAGCCAGGAGCCTTTTCCTGGCATCAAATAGTCACATATCTTCCAAGATCAGGTCAGAAACTAACCGTTTGAAACAGACATCTGAACTCTTCCCGTTACACACAGTCACTTGCTTAAACTTGTTTAAATGCTTCATGTTATTTCCTTCACTTCCAGACACACTTCTTTCTTAATATTTTCAGTGATTATGTCCCCTTGTTGATATCAGTGCAACACTGTTTTTTTCTATTATTACAATATTGTTAGCAATACATGGTTAAGACATGGCATTGCTTGGCTAAAGTGTTTTCCTATAGTCCTGATTGTTGGACTGCAGTCAGCCAGGGGGCAAATTATCTATGGGTTCTCTTTTCTCTCAGTTTTATAAATTTGCAATTGAGAGATGAGTTTGAATGGTTGGCATTCTAAGGAATCACAAACTAAAATACTCCAAAGAGTGGCTTCATGGACTTCCTGGCTAGTTACTAGCTCTGGGTTCTCTTACAGAATCTTTCCATTCTCTCGGCCCAAATGTCATATAGTTTAGAAATAGTTTACACCCAAGACTAGTTCGTTTTATATACATGGACCTTTCCACTCTTTCTTACCTTAAAAGTTACACTGAAGACATTTTTTTACTTATGAATAAATTACTAGTCCTTGCTAAGCAGAGCAGACAGAGGTGTGCTCCCTCCTTCATTTTAGCGACTCAGATTTAAAGAGAACATTAGGAGAAGGGATGTCAAATGACATGCAGGGACCATCTGCCAGATTCTCCAGGGAATAGACTCCAGGGGAAAGTTGGACAGCAGCTGTCTGAAGAGGTAGATGATGCCTGTATATCTCTAGTTTTAATAGCAAAGTGAAGCAGGGAAGTTTCCAAGGCAGGAGGAAAGGTCCAGACTGTCCCAGAGAGATTGGCTCAGATTGGAGAGCTCCTCACCAGTGAGGGGTGCCAAGAGCTAACCAGCAGGAGCCACAGCTTCAGAAGCGCTCAAGAAGTCTGCATGTCTTCCCTTCAAGTAATGGACATTTTAACAGCAGGGAGAAAAAAAGGAGAGAACAGACAGATGGGATATGGCAGAAGAAGAAAAGGTACTGTGAAAATCCTCTCTACTGGACACTCACCAGAGCAGCTGAGAGATTGCATTTTTAAGAGAAGCCTGCTGAGCCAGAGGCTGGAGAGCCTAAGTCCCTCTGTGAACTGCACTCTTGGAAATCTCAGCCAAGTGTCATGGGGCTATCTGCGGAAGCCTGGCTCATAGAATACTCTGAGCTGTGAGGTAGAGTCTTTAAAGCACTGCTAGGCAGCAGTCCACTAACCGGAAGCTTGATTAGAAACAGAGTTTGCAGGACAATAGGCAAGGGTGGGAAAACTACAGAGAGGAAGGGCCAGACTTGGCTGGAGTGCAAAGGGAGTCCTGGAAGACCACTAGTCTTTGGTCTGTGTTGGAATCCTGAAGAAGATGGATTTAATACCATCCGCAGTAACAAGTTAGATGAAGTTGCCAGTGAGAGTGAAGGCAAGCAGGCCAAGTCTCCTTCCTCTCTGTCCTTTTGAGTGGGATGCTACCAGAAGCTGTGGCTGAAGTTGGGGTGGTCTTCCAGGTTCAAATAATTGGATTAACTCCAGGCGTTCCAGCCGCTTGGGTCTGAGTTGATTCCAAAGGCAGTCAGGCTGCCAATCAAGATTAGACATTATACACATGAGATTTTCAAATTAAAAATGAAATTAGAGAAATCTTAAATAAATATATGCACACCTTAGTGCTTGCTTTGAAAAAAAAAAACAAAACGAAAGGGCAAATCCCAAATTAGTAGATAGACATAATTAAGATAAAGCAGAAATTAATGTAATGGAAATGAACAAATCAATACAAATGAATTAATGAAACACAAAGTTAGATCTTTGAGAAGATGAACATTATTGACAAATCTTTAGCCAAATTAGCCAAAACACAGAAAGGAAGACCCAAATTAATACAACTGTAGATGAAGACGATGAAATAATAGCAGACACTAGTAAGGGCATTATTAGAACATCCCCTAGAAACTCCTATTTCAGTACATTGGAAGGTCTGGAGGAAATGTATGCGTTTCCAGGTGCTTATGACCTACCAAAGTAACTCAAACATTTAGGCAAGAAATTTAACTAGAACTACAGCAAGCAACAGGATTGGAGCTATAGCAGTGGTAAGAAAACCTCCCAACTGAAAACATTCCAGACCCATATGGATTTACTGCTTAATTCTACCACATGTTTAGAGAGCTAATACCAATTCTTCTCAGGCTAGTCCATAAAAGTCTTAAAGGAAGGCACATTGACTAACTGTATGTTACCAGTATTACTCAAAAGACGAAAATTAGATACATATATATAAGTATTTTTTTATTCCTACTTTATGTGTGTGGCTGTTTGGTTTACATGTATGTTTGTGCACTGTGTGTACACCCAAAGAGATCAGAAGTGGAACTGGAGTTACGGGTGGTCATGGGTGCTAGGAATAGAAGGAACCAAGGTCCACTGGAAGAGCAGCAGGTTCTCTTAACCACTGAACCATCTTGCTTAGTCCCAAGACATGGCTTTTTAAAAGTAAATCATAAACTAGTCCGCTTGATGAACATAAATGCAAAAGATCCCAACAAAATGTTTTCAAACTGAATCCAAGTACACATCAAAAGATCATTTGTCATGATCTAGTTGGCTTTGTGCCAGAGACGGCTGCTGGCTCAACACTGTTATGTGACAGTATTCTCAACAAACATTTACTCACCCCAGATAGAGAATAAATGACAGATTAAAGATATTGCCAAAGTCAATTTAGTGAATCAATGAGTTGTGTCCAAGCATTGGTGAGGAGAATGAATGAAAGATTGCTTAATAGGGGCAAAAATTACTAAAAAAAAAAAAAAAAACCCACCACCACCAACAAAAAAAAAAACCCAACAACATTACCAGATCTTGCATCAACATGAATGCCAGCTCCCGAAAGCTGGAAATCTAGAACTCACTCTGCACAATGTAAGCAGCTCAACGGGTTTATGAGTGTTTTTTCCAGACAGCCTAGTTTCTCAGAGAGTGTCTCTTTGCAGTCCCTACTGTTTATATAATCTCGAGGTTGGAGGGGCTTACTGAATTTGGTCAGTTTCAGAGATTTCCTGAAGCTATTGAGCTGTTTACTTCCTTAGCTCTAGCAAGCTTCCTTGAAGAATGGAAAGTTTCATCTTCCTTTAGAACTTCCTAGGTCTTAATGAAATATTTTGAATTTTTTTAATCTCAGAGGAAATTACTACATAACAAACATACAACTCGAAAAATAAAATACAAATGGTAAGCCAATATGAAAAAAACCTAACTACGTAGTCATCAAAGAAATAAAAATTAGAACTACAATAATATTTTAAGAAAACAAATTCTAGTGATAATGTGGACAAAAGAGAGCCCTTAATTACCAGCAGTGTGACTATAAACTAGTCT